>CM059557.1:35889136-38316912 GCA_030386875.1 Morinoia aosen | reverse complement strand
TTCAAACTTGAGGTAAGCACTATTGTTGTTCGTTTCAATGAATGCCGCCATGATGAAAGTGTTGTAATAGATGCTCTCATATACATGCAAGGTGAGTGAAATTTTAAAACGCTCATTTCTGCTCACTTAGCGTTTTGAAGAGGAAGAAACTGTTGGCGACTGATGAAGAATAAGAGGGTTTGCAGAGTTGCCGGCTAGTGATTTTAGTTATGATACAATGAGCATGCAAACAATATAATACTCGGGAAATGTCATCAATGACTCATCAAAATCGAGCGATATCTCGTATATGAGCTCTTTGATTGTGGGTCAAAATTCATGATGAGTTTTTATTGGCGTATTTTATTCATGGAATTCTGAAATATGCCTGCAAATGGTCGAGATACTGATACACACATTTCGTATTGTAAACGGCTCATTAATAAACGAGCGTTTTGGAATAGAGCGCATCATGCTGGGGCTGTCGATCACGATATGGGGTACTGTGAGTTGATGTTTCACTCATTAATTTTGATGATTGAGAGAAGATATTGGAGGTTCTTTTGAGTCAGGAACTTTTGAGCTGTGCACTGAAACTTTGTTTGGGAATAAAAACGATAACTCATTGATTCATATTCCCATCAGTTGCAAGTTTCGCTTTTAGGAAAAACTGAGTGTGAGTGAGTAGACACCGTTTCGAAGCTCACTCAGGGTTCATATTTTGTGAGTGTGTGTTCCTGATATTGATTGAATTTTTGAGAGGTTTTGCGGATCTCAAATATTTTATTTACGGAAACTAAAATATTATTACTGAAATATTTCCGAAAATTCGTAAATTCTCACTCGGACTTTGTTCAGGCTTCTATTTCGGTCAGTGATTGGGATATAGGTGTGTTAACCAATGAAAATTGTTTCTGCTCATGAAATGCCTCATTTTGAGGAATTATGGTCTTAAATGGGGAATTTCACTCATTCAAACGTAGATGCTATTGGTGAGTTCATTGGGGGCTGCAAATCGGTCAAGCTATTGTGTTTGATGACACGATGGATTTTGTAATGTTTTGCGGGATGAAAATTGACAAGTTGCGGGTTCGAATCCCGAAACATGAATTTATTTCGAAATTCGAAAAATCACTCATTTCACATAGTTCAGTGCCGAAATTTGCATGAAACGTGCGTCATGATGTAGAGAAGCGATAGCATTTCTTTCGTCTTCAGCAAGTGGAAGTTATCTAAGATATTGATGTTTTTCATTTTCAATGATGATGCATCGGTGAACTCGGTCAACAATTAAGTGAAATTTTAATTAGGCATATCTTTTTCTGCATTGAAGCTATATGTCCGATATTTTGATACAACGTAGATATAAATGAGTAGTGACTATATTGACATTTTGAGAACGGTGCAAATGATATTTTGGGGAAAATGAGTAATTTTCTAAAATTCCATACTTGTTTAATTTGATGATTTGGGGTACTTAGAAATAAGCTAGAAACTTCATTTTGGGCTCAAATGAATCGGAATCCAAAGGAGGGTGTGAATTATGGTGTTAAAATTATTTTCTTTCATTAATTTTTGATATATGGACAAATGAGTTTTTAAAAATGTTTTGGCCGTTATTTCGTCATTGGAACGTGTTTTGAACAGTTCATGGGGCCAAATGGGACATTTCGAGTTGTGCAATGACCACGCATTTTAAGAATTTATGAAAAAATTCGATAAAAGTCCACGGATATTAAAATGTTATTTTCAATGGAAATACGCTAAAAAATGAGAATCGCTGCAACTACCAATTTGATTACCATACAGACAGATACTTTTAGGGCCGTTAGTAAACTCTACGGGGTGAATACGCTAAAAATGCGTAAAAATGACACAAAAATTGTATTTTTCAGAGTTTGGAAGTGATTCGAAGTAAATGCAGTGTCCCTCGAGTTAGACTAATATCTGAGCAACAATTATGCCGCTCGGCGAGTTGCGTAGCGCTCGTCGAGCGGCCCCAAAACTTAAGCTCGATTTACTCGACCCCTGAATTTACCGCGCGACAGCGCGTTCCCCAATGATTATCTGTAAGGAGCTGAACAGGTGTCGATATTTTTCTATTAAACGAGAATTATCTTTGGTTTTGATGCCGGATTGCGGTTGTAGTTTCATTTAGTGATTTTTATTTTATTGATGATTTATTGTTGTTTTGTATTTGATTGTTGCGGGATTGGATTATTTAAAGGCTCTGCATGAATAACTGAGACGCCATCTGACGTGTGGTGATTTACAGCTAATTCACATCATTTATTCCTGGGAACAAATATATTGTAGATTTTTGCGGTTCATTTGAGAATATTGATAATGATTGAATATATCATGAAGTTGGTGAATATTTGGCGTTTTCTGTAGAAGGTTTCAAATAAATTTTCAGAACAAAAGGTTAGTATCGCCTGTGAAAGTTAGTATTCTATTCTTATTTGAGAGGTGGCTAATTTTTGTGGGTTATGGGAAGCCAAATTTTCGTACGTCTGGGTTTGGTGAAATTTTGAATAGCTTTTGAAGAATGTGTTTTTTTAACCACATGTGTAAGTAGAATTTTGAATGAGGCTTATGTAGTTCAACTTGGGACTAGGAATTGTTTAATATATTCTGGTCGAATGGACAATCATACTTATATGGTTTTAAGTATGTTCGACCGGAGGTAATTTCTGGATTTTATACTGAAATTTCTCTTTCTTCTTGACTCGGTTTAGAATATTGTGAAGCAACTTGCAGTCGATCTTCATGTAAGGGATTTAGGTAATTTTAAGTTTTGATTTAGGTGAAGGTATTCCATTTTTTGCAGCATATGTTAAATTCCGTTGGGTGAATTGATACGAAACAGAGGTTGGACGTCAAGATAGATGGAATACAAAAATTCAACAATAAAATATGATAGAATAGGTTTTCTTTTCTACTCAGGATAAAATAGCTTTGGTTGGTTTAGAAATAGACTAGGTTGGGTTAGATTAGACTAGGTTGGGTTAGATTAGTTTAGGTTGGGTAGATTAGTTTAGGTTGGGTTAGATTAGTTTAGGTTGGGTTAGATTAGTTTAGGTGGTTTATAATATAAGACGTTTACATCTGATTGATTGGTAAGGATGTGTTATTCATAAAAGAGGTCGATGAAAGGATTTTTGACCTGTAAATATATGGTTGTTAAGTTTTAATACATGGTATTTGTTAATGGTATCGGAAAATGAACTGATGTTGTGTTTGAAAGTTCAACATAGAAATTGAAGTGAAAGACAATGCACATGTCGGTTCGTGAATTGAGACGATGGTGTATCTAATTGTGTTGGCCAATTGTGGTTATTTTGATAAGTGTGCGCGACATGTTGGTGTGTATATGTGTGTATGTGTGTGGGAGTGTGTGTAAGAGTGTGAATGTTTGGGGTTATGAGGTGTTTGTGTGTGTATGTGTGTGTGTGTGTGTGGTCCGCCCCCCGGTCTGTGCTGGTTTTTGCGCGGGCGGACCCTCGGAGAGGTTCCGGAGGAAAACTGAAACTAAATAGCGCAAAAAGAAAAAAAAAAAAAAAAAAAAATTCTGGTCGACCGCGTTGAGTTCCGGACAGGTGGCATATATACCGGATCTGGCGTGAGCACAAGAGCGAGCCCTAGAACGCGTGGTCGCAGCGCGCCTCAAATTCGGTGAGCAGAAAGACGACCATCTCGATATTACCCGTGCCAAGTTTCGTTTCGATCGTGCAAGAACTTTTCATTCAATGGCGGAAAAAATGGTCAAAAATCGCCGAAAATTGAGCTTTTTCAAACTGCTGCCAAACATACTTAGAATGCACTTAGGTGGCTCAAATTACAGGATGTGGTAGATGAAATGTTCGAGTAGGTGCTCAGGTTGCCATTTTGCGATACGTTAATAAAAAGTATCCCTTTGAGCTCCTCAAAGTTGACCAAAAATTTTTTTTCGATTTCAGTCGAAATTTTGACATTTTTTATTGGACAACTACGCAAGATTGCAAACTCAAACTTTGATAGGTGATAGATTTTTGAAAGTTCTACTCACTATAAAATCAGCGGTTCTCAAAACGATCAAGTTTGGACGCAACTTTGGAACAAAAATTGACACGAAATTTCCGTGAGTTTGGGTGAGTTTCAAAACATGTTTGTCCGGGGTTTTGGTGATACTTGAGAGTTCGAGCAGTTGACATCTTATTTGAAAAGCTTGGTCCTAGTTGCAGCAAGTTTTACAGAGTGCCATCTTTCGAAATTCGAATTTTTGTGCAACTTTTAAAGTTGAAGTAAAAAAACGCGTTTTTTTCAAAGGTCATTTTTGGCCGCCATTTGTGACGTTGTTTGACCGAGTGGGAACTCCAAAAGTTGATACCACCCAGATTTGAACTTTTTCTCAAAGTTATCAAGTTTACAATTCGCCATGATTGATGCTTTTCTCAAAAAATTGTCCCAAACACAACCCCCAAACCCTCCAAACCCTCAAAAAACCGCCTCAAACTTGTTTGAGGAAAATGGGTGGGACCCACGAAAAACTTTATTTAACATTTTTTGCGAGTTTTTGGATGCTACATACGAAAAAAGTTTTGTGGAAAGATCCCTCGAAAATTTTTTTCGTTTTATTGAATTTTGCGACTTTAACATTAAAATGGCACATTCCATCTCTTCTAAGGCCTCCTTTTTCATGCCTCAGGATATCGAAATTCTTATGAGTGATGCGCCTCAGCGAGACCTTTCGTTTGGTACCAAACTTAAAGTTGTAGCTCAACAAACTTTTGAGAAAAATCCAAAAAACTAAAATTGGGGCTCAAATCGCGTGAATTTTTCTAAGTCCTTGGGGTGAAATATTCGATCTCAATTTAAGGCCTCTATAAGGCTTTTCATGGATTTTCGACCACACCCATGTTTAAGTAACGACAGAAAATTGATGTTTTCGTTAGTTTTGTTAAGAAATGAGTGCTTGATAATGATTTTTTCGATTTCGAAGTTTTACTCATTTTATACCCATTTATGGACTCGCAGCCATTTTTCGAGGCATCGAGAGTGTTGCTAGAGTTGTTAAAAATATTTGTTCTCTTCGAAAGGAACTCGACAACACGTATTTTTGAGCACTCATTTTTCACTCAATTAGAGTATGCATCAATTTTTACTTTTTTGATGCGTTTATCGACGTCCTACGAAAAAATTTATAGAGATGAAATGTGTTGCAAATTGCCGATTTACCCTATGGTAGAGTCTTTGCACCTCCGAAGGCTTGTTTGAAATAATTTTTTTCAAATCCAAAATTTCGAGTCGTAAAATTTACAAGTCCAGATGCTTAGAGACAAGGGGCCGATGACTGCAAGTCGACGTAATATTTGATATCGATTTTCTCTAAATGTTTCGATGTTTCAAACGTCAATTTTTGATGACTATAGCACATTATTTGAATGTTAAGAAATCCATTGATTGATACATACCAGAAAATGAGCTCATTTTTTTCTCGTACATCGATTTCGCTGTTAATTTGTGCGACGGCTAGTCCTAAGAACCGCGATGCCATTTGTTTCAAACTTGAGGTAAGCACTAATGTTGTTCGTTTCAATGTATGCCACCAAGATAAAAGTCTTGTAATAGATGCTCTCATATACATGCAAAGTGAGTGAAATTTTAAAACGCTCATTTCTGCTCACTTAGCGTTTTGAAGAGGAAGAAACTGTTGGCGACTGATGAAGAATAAGAGGGTTTGCAGAGTTGCCGGCTAGTGATTTTAATTATGGTACATTGAGCGTGCAAACAATATAATACTCGGCATATGTCATCAATGACTCATCAAAATCGAGCGATATCTCTTTTTTGAGCTCTTTGATTGTGGATGAAAATTTATGATGAGTTTTTATTGGCGTATTTTATTCATGGAATTCTGAAATATGCCTGCAAATGGCCGAGACACTGACACACAAATTTCGTATTGTAAATGGCTCATTAATAAACGAGCGTTTTGGAATAGAGCGCATCATGCTGGGGCTGTCGATCACGATATGGGGAACTGTGAGTTGATGTTTCACTCATTAATTTTGATGATTGAGAGAAGATATTGGAGGGTCTTTTGAGTCAAGAACTTTTGAGCTGTGCACTGAAACTCTGTTTGGGAATAAGTACGAGAACTCATTGATTTACTCACTCATATTCCCATCAGTTGCATGTATCGTTCCTAGGAAAAACTGAGTGTGAGTGAGTAGACACCGTTTCTACGCTCACTCATGGCTCATATTTTGTGAGTGTGTGTTCCTGATATGGATTGAATTTTTGAGAGGTTTTGCGGATCTCAAATATTGTATTAACGGAAACTAAAATATTATTACTGAAATATTTTCGAAAATTCGTAAATTCTCACTCGGACTTTGTTCAGGCTTCTACTTCGGTCAGAAATTGGGAAATAGAGGTGGTAACACATGTAAATTGTTTCCGCTCATGAAATGCCTCATTTTGAGGAATTATTCTCTTAAATGGGGAATTTCACTCATTCAAACGTAGATGCTGTTGGTGAGTTCATTGGGCACTGCAAATCGGTCAAGCTATTGTGTTTGATGAGACGATGGATTTTGTAATGTTTTTCGGGATGAAAATTGACAAGTTGCGGGTTCAAATCCCAAAACATGAAATTATTTCGAAATTCGAAAAATCACTCATTTCGCTTAGTTCAGTGCCGAATTTTGCATGAAACTTGCATCATTGAGTACATAAGCGATAGCATTTCTTTCGTCTTAAGAAAGTGAGAATTGCGAAAGATATTGAATTTTTTTAATTTTCAATGATGATGCATCGGTGAACTAGGTCAGCAATTGAGTGAAATTTTAATTAGGCATATCTTTCTTTGCATCGAAGGTAGAAGTCCGAAATTTTGATACAACGTAGACATCAATGAGTAGTGTGTATATTGACATTTTGAGAACGGTACGAATGATATTTTGGGGAAAATGAGTAATTTTCTAAAATTCCATACTTGTTTAATTTGACGATTTAGGGTACTTAGAAATAAGCTAGAAACTTCATTTTAGGCTCAAATGAAGCAGAATCCAAAGCAGGGTGTGAATTAAGGTGGTAAAATTTTTTTTATTCAATACTTTTTAAAATATGGACAAATGAGTTTTTACAAACGTTTTGGCTGTTATTTCGTTATAGGAACTTGTTTTGAACCGTTTTTGGGGCCAAATGGGAAATTTAGACTTGTGCAATGACCACGCATTTGAAAAATTTAGGAAAAAATTCGATAAAAGTCCACGGATATTAAAATGTTATTTTCAATGAAAAAACGCTAAAAAATGAGAATCGCTGCAGCTACCAATTTGATTACTATACAGACAGGTACTTTTAGGGGCGTTGGTAAACTCTACGGGGTAAATACGCTAAAATGCGTAAAAATGACACAATAATTGTATTTTTCAGAGTTTGAAGGTGATTCGAAGTGAATGCAGTGTCCCTCGAGTTTGACTAATATCATAGCAACAACTATGCCGCTCGGCGAGTTGCGTAGCGCTCGTCGAGCGGCCCAAAAACTCAAGCTCGATTTACTCAACCCCTGAATTTACCGCGCGACAGCGCGTTCCACCATTATTTTCTGTAAGGAGATGAACAGGTGTCGACGTTTTTCTATTAAACGAGAATTATCTTTGGTTTTGATGTCGGATTGCGATTGTAGTTTCATTTAGTGATGATTTTCATTTTATTGATGATTTATTGCTGTTTTGTTTTTGATTGTTGCGGGATTAGATAATTTAATGGCTCTGCATGAATAACTGAGACGCCTTCTGATGTATGGTGGTTTACAGCTCATTCACATCATTTATTCCTGGAAACAAATATATTTTAGATTTTTGATGTTCATTTGAAGGTATTGATAGTAATTGGATCTGTCATGAAGTTGGTGAATGTTGGGCGGTTTCTGATGAAGGTTTCAAATGAATTTTCAGAACGAAAGGTTAGTATCGCCTTTGAAAGTGAGTAATCTATTTTGATTTGAGAGGTGGCTATTTTTGTGGGTTATGGGAAGCGAAATTTTCGTGCGTCTAGGTTTGGTGAAATTTTAAATAGCTTTTAAAGAATGTATTTTTTTAACCGCATGTATAAGTAACATTTTGAATGAGGCTTATGTAATTCAACTTGGGATTAGGAATTGTTTAATATATTCTGGTCGAATTGACAATCATATTGATAGGGTTTTGAGTATGTTCGAATGGAGGTTAATTCTGGATTTTATACTGAAATTTCCCTTTCTTCTTGACTCGGTTTATAATATTGTGAAGCAACTTGCAGTCGATCTTCATATCAGGGATTTAGGTAATTATGATTTTTGATTTAGATGAAAGTGTTTAATTTTTTTGCAGGATAGGTTAAATTCCGTTGGGTAAATTGATACGAAACAGAGGTCGCACGCTAAGTTAGATGGAATAAAATAATAGTGGTCAAAAATTCAACAGTAAAATATGATAGAATAGGTTTTCTTATCCAGTCAGGATACAATAGCTTTAGCTGGTTTAGATTAGACTAGGTTGGGTTAGATTAGGCTAGGTTGGGTTAGATTAGTTTTGGTTGGGTTAATAATATAAGACGTTTCCATCTGATTGATTTGTTAAGGATGAGTTATTCATAAAAAAATATCGGTGAAATTATTTTTGACCTGTAAATATATGGTTGGTAAGTTTTATACATGGTATTTGTTAATGGTGTCGGAAAATGAATTGATGTTGGTGTTTGGAAGTTGAACATAGAAATTGAAGTGAAAGACAATGCACATGTCGGTTTGTGAAATGAGACGATGGTGTATCTGATTGTGTTGGATAATTGTGGTTATTTTTTTAAGTGTGCCCTACATGTGTTTGTGTGCATGTGTGTGTGTGTGTGTGGGAGTGTGTGTAAGAGTGTGAATGTTTGGGGTGTTGAGGTGTGTGTGTGTGGGTGTGTGTGTGTGTTTGTGGTCCGCCCCCGGTCTGTGCTGGTTTTTGCGCGGGCGGACCTCTTTTTGAGGTTCCGAAGGAAAACTAAAAAAAAAATGCGCAAAAAAAAAAAAAAAAAAATTTCATAAAAATCTGGGTGGCCGCGCCGAGTAAAGAAGGACTGTAGTGCGTACGTGTAGGGTGTGGGCGCATTCTCGGAAACGGCTGGTCCCAGCGCGCTCAAATTTGGTGAGCAGAAAGACCCCCATCTCGACATTATCTGTGCCAAGTTTCGTTTCGATCGTGCGAAAATTTCAAATTTAATGAAGGTTCAATGGTGAAAAATAGCCAAAAATTGCAATTTTTCAAACTGCTGCCAAACATACTTAGAATGCACCTAGGCGGCCCAAATTACAGGATGTGGTAGATAAAATGTTGGAGTAGGTGCTGAGGTTGCCATTTTACGATACGTTGATAAAAAGTGTCCCTCTGGGCGCCTCAAAGTTGACCAAAAATTTTTTTTTGATTCCAGTCGAATTTTTGACATTATGTATTGGACAAACTACGCAAGTTTGCAAACTCAAACTTTGATAGATGATAGATTTTCAAAAGTTCTACTCACTATAAAATCAGCGGTTCTCAAAACGATCAAGTTTCGATGCAACTTTGGAACAAAAATTGACACGAAATTTCCGTGAGTTTGGGTGAGTTTCAAAACATGTTTGTCCGGGGTTTTGGTGATACTTGAGAGTTCGAGCAGTTGACATCTTATTCGAAAAGCTTGGTCCTAGTTGCAGCAAGTTTTACAGAGTGCCATCTTTTGAAATTCAAATTTTGTGCAACTTTAAAGTTGAAGTAAAAAAACGCGTTTTTTCAAAGGTCATTTTTGGCCGCCATTTGTGACGTTGTTTGACCGAGTGGGAACTCCAAAAGTTGATACCACCCAGATTCGAACTTTTTCTCAAAGGTATCAACTTTACAGTTTGCCATGAGTGATGCTTTTCTCAAAAAAATGTCCCAAACACAAGCCCCAAACCCTCAAAAAACCGCCTCAAACTTGTTTGAGGAAAATGGGTGCGACCCACAAAAAACTTTATTTAACACTTTCTGCTCGGTTTTTGGTCGTACATACCATAATTCTTTTGCTGGTCGAATTTCGGCTTCGTTTGAGCGTCAGAATTTTTTTTCCATTTTTTCAGCTTATTTCGGATATTCGTCCCCCCCAAAAGCCCACTTGCTCACCTTCGACGGAGTTAAAAAAACACTTGAATGATGCGCCTCGACAAGACCTTTCGTTTGGTACCACGCTCAAAGTTGTAGCTCATCAAACTTTTGCAAAAAGTTCAAAAAACTAAAATTGGCTCCTCAAATCTCGTGATTTTTCTAAGTCCTTAGGGGTGAAATATTCGACCCCAATTTAAGGCCTCTAAAAGGCTTTTCGTGGATTTTCGACCACACCCATGTTCAAGTAACGACAGAAAATTGATGTTTTCGTCAGTTTTGTTGAAAAATGAGTGCTTGATGATGATTTTTTCGATTTCGAAGTTTTACTCATTTTATATCCATTTAGGGACTCGCAGCTATTTTTCAAGGCTTCGACAGTGTTACTAGAGTTGTTAGAAATATTTGTTCTCTTCGAAGTGACCCCCATAACACGTATTTTTGAGCACTCATTTTTCACTCAATTAGAGTATGCATCAATTTTTACTTTTTTGATGCGTTTATCGACTTCCTACGGAAAATTTTATAGAGACGAAATGTCTTGCAAATTGCTGATTTACCTTTAGGTAAGGTTTTTTTACTTCCGACGGCGTTTTCAAATTTTTTTTCCAGATCCGGATATTCGAGTCCAAAAATTACCAAGTCCAAATGCCAATAGATATTAAGCCCCGATGACTCCAAGGTGACGCAATTATTGATATCGAATTTTCGAAAAGTTTTGGTGTCCCAAACGTCAATTTTTGATGACTATATCACATTATTTTATTGTTAAGAAATCCATTGAATGATATATACCAGAAAATGAGCTCATTTTTTTCTCGTACATCGATTTCGCTGTTAATTTGTGCGACGCTAGTCCTAAGAACCGCGATGCCATTTGTTTCCAACTTGAGGTAAGCACCAATGTTGTGCGTTTCAATGAATGCGACCATGATAAAAGTGTTGTAGTAGATGCTCTCATATATATGCAAAGTGAGTGAAATTTTAAACGCTCATTTCTGCTCACTTTGCGTTTTGAAGAGGAAGAAACTGTTGGCGAGTGTTGACGAATGAGAGACTTTGCAGAGTTGCCGGCTTTTGATTTTAGTTATGATACAATGAGCGTGCAAACAATATAATACTCGGCAAATGTCATTAGTGACTCATAAAAATCGAGCGATATCTCGTATTTGAGCTCTTTGGTTGTGGATCAAAATTCACGATGAGTTTTTATTGGCGTATTTTATTCATGGAATTCTGAAATATGCCTGCAAATGGTTGAGATACTGACTCACACATTTCGTATTGGAAACGGCTCATCAACAAACGAGCGTTTTGGAATAGAGCGCATCATGCTGGGGCTGTCGATGACGATATGGGGTACTGTGAGTTGATGTTTCACTCATTAATTTTGATGATTGAGAGAAGATATTGGAGTGTCTTTTGAGTCAGGAACTTTTGAGCTGTGCACTGAAACTTTGCTTGGGAATAAGTACGAGAACTCATTGATTTACTCACTCATATTCCCATCAGTTGCACGTATCGTTTCTAGGAAAAACTGAGTGTGAGTGAGTAGACACCGTTTCGACGCTCACTCATGGCTCATATTTTGTGAGTGTGTGTTCCTGATATGGATTTAATTTTTGAGAGGTTTTGCGGATCTCAAATATTTTATTTACGGAAACTAAAATATTATTACTGAAATATTTCCGAAAATTCGTAAATTCTCACTCGGACTTTGTTCAGGCTTCTATTTTGGTCAGTAATTGGAAAATAGTTTTGGTGACGCATGAAAATTGTTTCCGCTCATGAAATGGCTCATTTTGAGGAATTATGATTTTAAATGGGGAATTTCACTCACTCAGACGGAGATGCTGTTGGTGAGTTCCTTGTGGGCTGCAAATCGGTCAAGCTATTGTGTTTGATGAGACGATGGATTTTGTAATGTTTTTCGGGATGAAAATTGACAAGTTCCGGGTTCAAATCCCAAAACATGAATTTATTTCGAAATTCGAAAAATCACTCATTTCACATAGTTCAGTGCCGAAATTTGCATGAAACGTGCGTCATGATGCAGAGAAGCGATAGCAATTCTTTCGTCGTCAGAAAGTGGGAGTTATGAAAGATATTGAATTTTTTTCATTTTCAATGATGATGCATCGGTGAACTCGGTCAGCAATTGAGTGAAATTTTAATTAGGCATATCTTTCTTTGCATCGAAGGTAGAAGTCCGAAATTTTGATGAAGCGTAGACATCAATGAGTAGTGTCTATATTGACATTTTGAGAACGGTCCAAATGATATTTTGGAAAAAATGAGTGATTTTCTAAAATTCCATACTTGTTTAATTTGACGATTAAGGGTACTTAGAAAAAAGCTAGAAACTTCATTTTAGGCTCAAATGAAGCAGAATCCAAAGCAGGGTGTGAATCATGGGGCTAAATTTTTTTTTATTCATTAATTTTTAAAGTATGGACAAATGAGTTTTTAATAACGTTTTGGCCGTTATTTCGTTATTGGAACGTGTTTTGAACCGTTTTTGGGGCCAAATGGGACATTTCGACTTGTGCAATGACCACGCATTTGAAAAAATTAGAAAAAATTCGATAAAAGTCCACGGATATTAAAATGTTATTTTCAATGGAAATACGCTAAAAAATGAGAATCGCTGCAACTACCAATTTGATTACCATACAGAAAGATACTTTTAGGGCCGTTAGTAAACTCTACGGGGTGAATACGCTAAAAATGCGTAAAAATGATACAAAAATTGTATTTTTCAGAGTTTGGAAGTGATTCGAAGTAAATGCAGTGTCCCTCGAGTTAGACAAATATCTGAGCAACAATTATGCCGCTCGGCGAGTTGCGTAGCGCTCGTCGAGCGGCCCCAAAACTTAAGCTCGATTTACTCGACCCCTAAATTTGACGCGCGACAGCGCGTTCCCAAATGATTATCTGTAAGGAGATGAACATGTGTCGATGTTTTTCTTTTAAACGAGAATTATCTTTGGTTTTGATGTCGGATTGCGATTGTAGTTTAATTTAGTGATGATTTTTATTTTATTGATGATTTATTGCTGTGTTGTTTTTGATTGTTGCTGAATTGGATTATTTAAGGGCTCTGCATGAATGACTGAGACGCCATCTGATGTATGGTGATTTACAGCTAATTCACATCATTGATTCCTGGAAACAAATATATTTTAGATTTTTGGGGTTCATTTGAGAGTGTTGATAGTAATTGGATCTGTCATGAAGTTGGTGAGTATTTGGCGTTTTCTGTTGAAGGTTTCAAATGAATTTTCGGAACGAAAGGTTTGTATCGCTTCTGAAACTGAGTAATCTATTTTGATATGAGAGGTGGCTATTTTTGTGGGTTATGGGAAGCCAAATTTTCGAGCGTCTGTGTTTGGTAAAATTTTGAACAGGTTTTAAAGAATATATTTTTTTAACCACATGTGTAAGTAGAATTTTGAATGAGGCTTATGTAGTTCAACTTGGGACTAGGAATTGTTTAATATATTCTGGTCGAATGGACAATCATATTTATAGGGTTTTAAGTATGTTCGACCGGAGGTAATTCTGAATTTTATACTGAAATTTCCCTTTCTTCTTGACTCGGTTTAGAATATTGTGAAGCAATTTGCAGTCGAACTTCATGTAAGGGATTTAGTTAATTTTAAGTTTTGATTTAGGTGAAAGCATTTTATTTTTTGCAGGATAGGTTAAATTCCGTTGGGTAAATTGATACGAAACAAAGGTCGGACGTTAAGTTATATGGAATAAAATCAGAGTGGTTAAAAATTCAACAATAAAATATGATAGAATTGGTTTTCTTATCCAGTCAGGATAAAATAGAATTGGTTGGTTTAGATTAGACTAGGTTGGGTTAGATTAGACTACGTTGGGTTACATTAGTTTAGGTTGGCTTAATAATATAAGACGTTGCCATCTGATTGATTGTATATGAATGTGTTACTTATAAAAGAGGTCGGTGATATGATATTTGAACATAAATGTATGGGGTTAGGTCGCGTTTTTATTTGATAATTGTTAATGGTGTCGGAAAATCCATTGACGGTGGTGTTTGAAAGTTCAACATAGTGCTTAGAGTGGAATGAACTATACATATCGTTTTGTGACTTGAAACGATGGTGTATCTGATTGTGTTGGATAATTGTGGTTATTTTTACAAGTGTGCTTGGCATGTATTTGTGTATGTGTGTGTGTGGGGGGGGGAGTGTGTGTAGAGTGTGAGCGTTGGGATGATGGGGTGTGTGTGTGTGTTTGTGTGTGTGTGTTGGTCCGCCCCCGGTCTGTGCTGGTTTTTGCGCGGGCGGACCCTCGGAGAGGTTCCGGAGGAAAAACTAAAAAAAAAATGCGCAAAAAGAAAAAAAAAAATTTCAAAAAAATTCTGGGTGGCCGCGCCGAGACCCGGAGACATGTCGTATACCCGGACGTGTAGGTAAAAACCCTACAAGCACCCAGAACGCGTGGTCGCAGCGCGCTCAAATTTGGTGAGCAGAAAGACGACCATCTCGATATTACCCGTGCCAAGTTTCGTTTCGATCGTGCGAGAACTTTTCATTCAATGGCGGGTCAAAGGTCAAAAATCGCCTAAAAATAAGGTCGTTTCAAACTGCTGCCAAACTACCTTAGAATGCACTTAGGCGGCTCAAATTACAGGATGTGGTAGACGAAATGTTGTAGTAGATGCTCAGGTTGCCATTTTTCGATACGTTGATAAAAAATATCCCTTTGGGCCCCTCAAAGTTGACCAAAATTTTTTTTGCGATTTTAGAAGAATTTTTGACATTTTTTATTGGACAAACTACGTGAGTTTGCAATTTCAAACTTTAATAGGTGATAGATTTTTGTAAGTTCTACTCACTAAAAAATCAGCGATTCTCAAAACGATCAAATTTTGATGCAACTTTGGATTTAATTTTTTCTAAAAATTTACTAGGTTTTGGGAGGTCGTCCAAACATAGTCCTGAATTTCGTGGGCGATACTTGGGGACCTCAAACTTTGAGGGCTTCTTTGAAAAGCTTTGTAGTATTCCAAATATGTTTTACAGAGTGCCATCTTGTGAAACTTAGATTTTGTGCAACTTTAAAGTTGAAGTAAAAAAATGCGTTTTTTGAAAAGTCATTTTTGGCCGCCATTTCTGGCGTTGTTTGATCAAGTGGAGATTTGAAAATTTGATACCACCTAGAATGAAACTTTTTCTGAAAGTTATCAAGTTTACAGTTCATCATGAGCAATAGTTTTTACAAAAAATCGTCCCCAAAACAGTCCCCAAACACTCGAAAAACCGCCCCAAACATTTTTTAGGAAAATGGGTGCAACCCACGAAAAACTTTATTTAACACTTTCTGCTCGGTTTTTAATGGTATTTAACATAGGTTTTTGGCTTGTCGAATTTCGGCTTGGTTTTATAGTTAGGGGTATTTTTCTGGTTTTCCAGCCCATTTAGGACTTTCGTTCCCTCCTGAAGCCCACTTGCTCACCTTTGAGGAAGTTGAAAAAACACTTGAATGATGCGCCTCGACGAGACCTTTCGTTTGGTACTACGCTCAAAGTTGTAGCTCATCAAACTTTTGAAAAAAGTCCAAAAAACTAAAATTGGGGCTCAAATCTCGTGAATTTTTCCAAGTCCATAGAGGTGAAAAATTCGATCTCAATTTAAGGCCTCAATAAGGCTTTTCATGGATTTTCGACCACTCCCATGTCCAAGTAACGACAGAAAATTGATGTTTTCGATAGTTTCGTTAAGAAATGAGTGCTTGAAAATGATTTTTTCGATTTCGAAGTTTTACACCTTTTATATCCATTTAGGGACTCGCAGCCATTTTTCGAGGCTTTGAGAGTGTTGCTAGAGTTGTTAAAAATATTTGTTCTCTTGGAAAGGAATTCGATAACACGTATTTTTGAGCACTCATTTTTCACTCAATTAGAGTATGCATCAATTTTCACTTTTTTGATGCGTTTATCGACTTCCTACGGAAAATTTTATAGAGACGAAATGTCTTGCAAATTGCTGATTTACCTGTAGGTAAGGTTTTTTCACTTCTGACGGCGTTTTTAAATTTTTTTTCAGATCCTGATATTCGAGTCCAAAAATTACCAAGTCCAAATGCCAATAGATATAAGGCCCCGATGACTTCAAGGTGACGCAATAATTGATATCGAATTTCTCGAAAAGTTTTGGTGTCTCAAACGTCAATTTTTGATGAATATATCACATTTTTGACACGTAAAGAAATCCATGGAATGAAATATACCAGAAAATGAGCTCATTTTTTTCTCGTACATCGATTTCGCTGTTAATTTGTGCGACGCTGGTCCTATAGGAGTCGCGATGCCATTTGTCTCAACCTTGGGTTACGCATTAATGCCGTTCGTCTCAAAGAGTGTCACCATGATCAAAGTCTTGTAATAGATGCTCTCATATATGGAAAGTGAGTGAAATTTAAAAACGCTCATTTCTGCTCACTTAGCATTTTGAACCGGAACAAACTCTCGGCGAATGTTGAAGAATAAGAGGGCTTGCAGAGTTGCCACCTAGTGATTTTAGTCAAGGTACGCTGTGACTGCAAACCGTATAACACTCAAAAAATGTCATCACTAACTCATCAAATTGATGCGATATGTCGTTTTAAGCTCTTCTTGTGGTTCAAAATTGATGAAGTGTTTTTCAGAGCTTATTTTATGGTTGGAAATCAGAAATTTGACTTGCACGTGGTGGAAGAATTGATACTCTAATTTCGTGTTGAAAAAGAACTCATTAATGATCCAGCGTTTAGTAATAAAGCGCATCATGCTGACGCTGTCGTTAACGCTAGAGGGTATTGTGAGTTGATATTTCACTCATTAATTTTGATGATTGAGAGAAGAAATAGGAGGATCTTTTGAGTCAAGAACGTTTGAGCTGTGCACTCAAATTTGGTTCTGGAATAGATATGAGAACTCGTTGATTTACTCACTCATATTCCCATCAGTTGTATGTTTCGCTTGTAGGGAAAACTGAGTGTGAATTAGTAGACACCGTTTCGAGGCTCACTCAGGGTTCATATTTGGGGAGTATGTGTCCCTGATATAGATTAAATTTTTGAGTGGGTTTACGGGTCTCAAATATGTTATTTACGGAAACTAAAATATTATTACTGAAATATTTTCGAAAATTCGAAAATTCTCACTCGGACTTTGTTCAGGCTTCTATTTCGGTCAGTAATTGGGATATAGGTGTGGTCCCCCATGAAAATTGTTTCCGCTCATGAAATGCCTCATTTTGAGCAATTATGCTCCTAAATGGGGAATTTCACTCATTCCAACGTAAATGCTGTTGGTGAGTTCTTTGGGCGCTGCAAATCGGTCAAGCTATTGTGTTTGATGAGACGGTGGATTTTGTAGTGTTTTTCGGGATGAAAATTGACAAGTTGCGGGTTCAAATCCCAAAACATGAATTTATTTCGAAATTCGAAAAATCACTCATTTCACATAGTTCAGTGCCGAAATTTGCATGAAACTTGCGTCATGATGTAGAGAAGCGATAGCATTTCTTTCGTCTTCAGAAAGTAGGAGTTATGAAAGATATTGAATTTTTTCCATTTTCAATGATGATGCATCGGTGAACTCGGTCAGCAATTGAGTGAAATTTTAATTAGGCATATATTTCTTTCCATCGAAGGTAGAAGTCCGAAATTTTGATAGAACGTTGACATCAATGAGTAGTGTCTATATTGTCATTTTGAGAACGGTCCAAATGATATTTTGGGGAAAATGAGTAATTTTCTAAAATTCCATACTTGTTTAATTTGACGATTTAGGGTACTTAGAAATAAGCTAGAAACCTCATTTTGGGCTCAAATGAAGCGGAATCCAAAGCAGGGTCTGAATTATGGTGTTAAAAATTTTTTTATTCATTATTTTTTATTATATGGACAAATGAGTTTTTAAGAATGTTTTGGTCGTTATTTCGTCATTGGAACGTGTTTTGAACCGTTTTTAGGGCCAAATGGGACGTATCGAGTTGTGAAATGACCACGCATTTGAAAAATTAGGGAAAAAATTCGATTAAAGTCCACGGATATAAAAATGTTATTTTCAATGGAAAATCGCTAAAAAATGAGAATCGCTGCAGCTACCAATTTGATTACCATACAGACAGATACTTTTAGGGCCGTTAGTAAGCTCTACGGGGTAAATACGCTAAAAATGCGTAAAAATGACACGAAAATTGCATTTTTCAGAGTTTGAAAGTGATTCGAAGTAAATGCAGTGTCCCTCGAGTTTGACTAATATCTAAGCAACAATTATGCCACTCGGCGAGTCGCGTAGCGCTCGTCGAGTGGCCCCAAAACTCAAGCTCGATTTACTCAACCCTTGAATTCAACGCGCGACAGCGCGTTAAACAATTATTATCTGTAAGGAGATGAACAGGTGTCAATGTTTTTCTATTAAACGAGAATTATCTTTCATTTTCATTTCGGATTGCGATGGTAGTTTTAGTTAGTGATGATTTTATTATATCGAGGATTTCTCGTTGTTTTGTTTTAGATTGGAGCAGGTTTAGTTCATTCAAGGGCCCTGCATGAATAACTCAGACTATATCTGATGTATACTAATTTACAGCTTATTCGCATTATTTATTCCTGGAAACAAATATATTTTAAATTTTTGAGGTTCATTTGAGAGTATTGATAGTAATTGGATCTGTCATGAAGTTGGTGAATATTTGGCGTTTTCTGTTGAAGGTTTCAAATGAATTTTCAGAACGAAAGGTTAGTATCGCCTTCGAAAGTGAGTAATCTATTCTGATTTGAGAGGGGGCTATTTTTGTGGGTTATGGTAAGCCAAATTTTCGTGCGTCTGGGTTTGATGAAATTTTAAATAGCTTTTAAAGAATGTATTCTTTTTCACCCGCAAGTATAACTTAATTTTTGAATGAGGCTTACGTAATTCAACTTGGGACTAGGAATTGTTTAATATATTCTGGTCGAATGGACAATCATATTTATAGGGTTTTGAGTATGTTCGACCGGAGGTAAATTTTGGATTTTTTTATACTGAAATTTCCCTTTCTTCTTGACCCTGTTTAGAATATTGTGAAGCAACTTGCAGTCGAACTTCATGTAAGGGATTTAGGTAATTTCTAGTTTTGATTTAGGTGAAAGTATTTCATTTTTTGCAGGATAGGTGAAATTCCGTTGGGTAAATTGATAAAAAACAAAGGTCGGATGTCAAGTTAGATGGATTAAAATATGAGTGGTCAAAAATTCAACATTAAAATATGATCGAATAGGTTTTCTTATCCAGTCAGGATAAAATAGCTTTGGTTGGTTTATATTAGACTAGGTTGGGTTAGATTAGACTAGGTTGGGTTAGATTAGACTAGGTTGGGTTAAATTAGTTTAGGTTGTGTTAATAATATAAGACATTGCCATCTGATTGATTTGGTATGGATGTATTATTCATAAAAAGAGGTCGGTGAAATGATTTTTGCCCGGTAAATATATGGTTAGGTGAATTTAATACATGGTATTTGTTAATGGTATCGGAAAATGAATTGATGATGGTGTTTGAAAGTTAAACATAGAACATAGAGTGATAGACATTGCACATATCGATTTGTCATTTGAGACGATGGTGTATCTGATTGTGTTGGATGATTGTGGTTATTTTTAAAAGTGTGCGCGACATGTTGGTGTGTATATGTGTGTATGTGTGTGGGAGTGTGTGTAAGAGTGTGAAGGTTTGGGGTGTTGAGGTGTTTGTGTGTGTTTGTGTGTGTGTGTGGTCCGCCCCCGGTCTGTGCTGGTTTTTGCGCGGGCGGACCTCTTTTTGAGGTTCCGAAGGAAAACTAAAAAAAAAATGCGCAAAAAAAAAAAAAAAAAAAATTTCATAAAAATCTGGGTGGCCGCGCCGAGTAAAGAAGGACTGTAGTGCGTACGTGTAGGGTGTGGGCGCATTCTCGGAAACGGCTGGTCCCAGCGCGCTCAAATTTGGTGAGCAGAAAGACCCCCATCTCGACATTATCTGTGCCAAGTTTCGTTTCGATCGTGCGAAAATTTTGAATTTAATGAAGGTTCAATGGGGAAAAATGGCCAAAAATTGCAATTTTTCAAACTGCTGCCAAACATACTTAGAATGCACTTAGGTGGCTCAAATTACAGGATGTGGTAGATAAAATGTTGGAGTAGGTGCTGAAATTGCCATTTTGCGATACGTTGATAAAAAGTATCCCTTTGAGCTCCTCAAAGTTGACCAAAAATTTTTTTTCGATTTCGGTCGAAATTTTGACATTTTTTATTGGACAAACTACGTGAGTTTGCAATTTCAAACTTTGATAGGTGATAGATTTTCAAAAGTTCTACTCACTATAAAATCAGCGGTTCTCAAAACGATCAAGTTTCGATGCAACTTTGAATTGAATTTTTTCTAAAAATTCATCAGATTTTGGGACGTCGTCCAAACATGTTTGCCTGGGGTTTTGGTGATACTTGAGAGTCTGAGCAGTTGACATCTTGTTTGAAAAGCTTTGTAGTATTTCAAATATGTTTTACAGAGAGCCATCATGGGTTACTTAGATTTTGTGCAACTTTAAAGTTGAGGTAAAAAAACGCGTTTTTTCAAAGGTCATTTTTGGCCGCCATTTTTGGCGTTGTTTGATCGAGTCGAGATTTCAAACTTTGATACCATCTAGAACCAATCTTTTTCTCAAAGTTATCAAGTTTACAGTTCATCATGAGCCATACTTTTCTCAAAAAAATGTCTCAAACACAGCCCCCAAACCCTCGAAAAACCGCCCCAAACATGTTTGAGGAAAATGGGTGCGACCCACGAAAAACTTTATTTAACATTTTTTGCGAGTTTTGCGGTCCTACATACGAAGAAAGTTTTGTGGAAAGATCGCGTGTAAATTTTTTTCGTTTTATTGAATTTTCCGATTTCAACAGTAAAATGGCACTTTCCATCTTCCCCAAGTCACCCTGTTTTATGCCTCAGGATATCGAAATTCTCATGAATGATACGCCTTGGCGAGACCTTTCGCTTGGTACCAAACTTGAAATTGTAGCTCAATAAACTTTTGAGAAAAATCCAAAAAACTAAAATTGGGGCTCATATCTCGTGATTTTTCTAAGTCCTTAGGGGTGAAAAATTCGATCTCAATTTAAGGCCTCTATAAGGCTTTTCATGGATTTTCGACCACACCCATGTTTAATTAACGACAGAAAATTGAAGTTTTCGTTAGTTTTGTTAAGAAATGAGTGCTTGATAATGATTTTTTCGATTTCGAAGTTTTACTCATTTTACATCCATTTAGGGACACGCAGCAATTTTTAGAGGCATCGACAGTCTTGCTAGAGTTGTTAAAAATATTTGTTCGCTCGGAAAGGAATTCGATAACACGTATTTTTGAGCACTCATTCTTCACTCAATTAGAGTATGCATCAATTTTTACTTATTTGATGCATTTATCGACGTCGTACGAAAAAATTTATAGAGATGAAATGTGTTGCAAATTGCCGATTCACCCTTAGGTAAAGTCTTTGCACCTCCGACGGCTCATTTAAAATTTTTTTTTTCAGATCCAAAATTTCGAGTCGTAAAATTTACAAGTCCAGATGCTTAGAGACAATGGGCCGAATACTGCAAGTCGACGCAATATTTGATATCGATTTTCTCGAGAAGTTTTGGTGTCTCAAACGTCAATTTTTGATCACTATATCACATTATTTTAATGTTAAGAAACCCATTGAATGATATATACCAGAAAATGAGCTCATTTTTTTCTCGTACATCGATTTCGCTGTTAATTTGTGCGACGCTAGTCCTAAGAACCGCGATGCCATTTGTTTCAAACTTGAGGTAAGCACCAATGTTGTGCGTTTCAATGAATGCGACCATGATAGAAGTGTTGTAGTAGATGCTCTCATATACATGCAAAGTGAGTGAAATTTTAAAACGCTCATTTCTGCTCACTTAGCGTTTTGAAGAGGAAGAAACTGTTGGCGACTGATGAAGAATAAGAGGGTTTGCAGAGTTGCCGGCTAGGGATTTTAGTTATGATACAATGAGCATGCAAACAATATAATCCTCGGCAAATGACATCAATGACTCATCAAAATCGAGCGATATCTCGTATTTGAGCTATTTGATTGTGGATCAAAATTCATGATGAGTTTTTATTGGCGTATTTTATTCATGGAATTCTGAAATATGCCTGCAAATGGTCGAGATACTGATACACACATTTCGTATTGGAAACGGCTCATTAATAAACAAGCGTTTTGGAATAGAGCGCATCATGCTGGGGCTGTCGATCACGATATGGGGTACTGTGAGTTGATGTTTCACTCATTAATTTTGATGATTGAGAGAAGATATTGGAGGGTCTTTTGAGTCAGGAACTTTTGAGCTGTGCACTGAAACTTTGTTTGGGAATAAGTACGAGAACTCATCGATTTACTCACTCATGTTCCCATCAGTTGCACGTATCGTTTCTAGGAAAAACTGAGTGTGAGTGAGTAGACACCGTTTCGACGCTCACTCATGGCTCATATTTTGTGAGTGTGTGTTCCTGATATGGATTGAATTTTTGAGAGGTTTTGCGGATCTCAAATATTTTATTTACGGAAACTAAAATATTATTACTGAAATATTTCCGAAAATTCGTAAATTCTCACTCGGACTTTGTTCAGGCTTCTATTTCGGTCAGAAATTTGGACATAGAGGTGGTAACACATTTAAATTGTTTCCGCTCATGAAATGCCTCATTTTGAGGAATTATGATCTTAAATGGGGAATTTCACTCACTCAAACGTAGATGCTGTTAGTGAGTTCATTGGGGGCTGCAAATCGGTCAAGCTATTGTATATGATGAGACAAAAGATTTTGTAATGTTTTTCGGGACGAAAATTGACCAGTTGCGTGTTCAAATCCCAAAACATGAATTTATTTAGAAATCCAGAAAATCACTCATTTCACATTCTTCAGTGCCGAAATTTGCATGATACGTGAGGATGTAGATAAGTGATAGCATTTCTTTCGTCTTCAGCAAGTGGGAGTTATCTAAGATATTGATTTTTTTTCATTTTCAATGATGATGCATCGGTGAACTCGGTCAACAATTGAGTGAAATTTTAATTAGGCATATCTTTTTCTGCATTGAAGCTATATGTCCGATATTTTGATACAACGTAGATATAAATGAGTAGTGTCTATATTGACATTTTGAGAACGGTGCAAATGATATTTTGGGGAAAATGAGTAATTTTCTAAAATTCCATACTTGTTTAATTTGACGATTTGGGGTACTTAGAAATAAGCTAGAAACTTCATTTTGGGCTCAAATGAAGCGGAATCCAAAGCAGGGTGTGAATTATGGTGTTAAAATTTTTTTCATTCATTAATTTTTGATATATGGACAAATGAGTTTTTAAAAATGTTTTGGCCGTTATTTCGTCATTGGAACGTGTTTTAAACCGTTTTTGGGGCCAAATGGGACATTTCGACTTGTGCAATGACCACGCATTTGAAAAAATTAGGAAAAATTCGATAAAAGTCCACGGATATTAAAATGTTATTTTCAATTTAAATACGCTAAAAAATGAGAATCGCTGCAACTACCAATTTGATTACCATACAGACAGATACTTTTAGGGCCGTAAGTAAACTCTACGGGGTAAATACGCTAAAAATGCGTAAAAATGACACAAAAATTGCATTTTTCAGAGTTTGAAAGTGATTCGAAGTATTTGCAGTGTCCCTCGAGTTTGACTAATATCTGAGCAACAATTATGCCGCTCGGCGAGTTGCGTAGCGCTCGTCGAGCGGCCCCAAAACTCAATCTCGATTTACTCAACCCCTGAATTTAACGCGCGACAGCGCGTTTCACAACTGTTATCTGTAAGGAGATGAACATGTGTCGATGTTTTTCTTTTAAACGAGAATTATCTTTGGTTTTGATGTCGGATTGCGATTGTAGTTTAATTTAGTGATGATTTTTATTTTATTGATGATTTATTGCTGTGTTGTTTTTGATTGTTGCTGAATTGGATTATTTAAGGGCTCTGCATGAATGACTGAGACGCCATCTGATGTATGGTGATTTACAGCTAATTCACATCATTTATTCCTGGAAACAAATATATTTTAGATTTTTGGGGTTCATTTGAGAGTGTTGATAGTAATTGGATCTGTCATGAAGTTGGTGAGTATTTGGCGTTTTCTGTTGAAGGTTTCAAATGAATTTTCGGAACGAAAGGTTTGTATCGCTTCTGAAACTGAGTAATCTATTTTGATATGAGAGGTGGCTATTTTTGTGGGTTATGGGAAGCCAAATTTTCGAGCGTCTGTGTTTGGTAAAATTTTGAACAGGTTTTAAAGAATATATTTTTTTTAACCACATGTGTAAGTAGAATTTTGAATGAGGCTTATGTAGTTCAACTTGGGACTAGGAATTGTTTAATATATTCTGGTCGAATGAACAATCATATTTATATGGTTTTAAGTATGTTCGACCGGAGGTAATTTCTGGATTTTATACTGAAATTTCTCTTTCTTCTTGACTTGGTTTAGAATATTGTGAAGCAACTTGCAGTCGATAATCATGTAAGGGATTTAGGTAATTTAAAGTTTTGGTTTGGGTGAAGGTATTCCATTTTTTGCAGCATAGGTTAAATTCCGTTGGGTAAATTGATACGAAACAGAGGTTGGACGTCAAGTTAGATGGAATGAAATAAGAGAGGTCAAAAATTCAACAATAAAATATGATAGAATAGGTTTTCTTTTCTACTCAGGATAAAATAGCTTTGGTTGGTTTAGAATAGACTAGGTTGGGTTAGATTAGACTAGGTTGGGTTAGATTAGTTTAGGTTGGGTTAGATTAGTTTAGGTTGGGTTAGATTAGTTTAGGTTGGGTTTATAATATAAGACGTTGCCATCTGATTGATTTGGTAGGGAGGTGTTATTCATAAAGAGGTCGGTGAAATGATTTTTGACCTGTAAATATTTGGTTAGGTAAATTTTATTCTTGGTACTTGTTAATGGTATCGGAAAATGAATTGATGTTGGTGTTTGAAAGTTAAACATAGTACTTAGAGTGGAATAAATTGTATATATCGTTTTGTGACTTGAGACGTTGGTGGATCTGATTGTGTTGGATAATTGTGGTTATTTTTAAAAGTGTGCACTGCATGTTTGTGTGTGTGTGTGTGTGTATGGGAGTGTGTGTAAGAGTGTGAATGTTTGGGGTTATGAGGTGTTTGTGTGTGTTTGTGTGTGTGTGTGGTCCGCCCCCGGTCTGTGCTGGTTTTTGCGCGGGCGGACCTCTTTTTGAGGTTCCGAAGGAAAACTAAAAAAAAAATGCGCAAAAAAAAAAAAAAAAAAAATTTCATAAAAATCTGGGTGGCCGCGCCGAGTAAAGAAGGACTGTAGTGCGTACGTGTAGGGTGTGGGCGCATTCTCGGAAACGGCTGGTCCCAGCGCGCTCAAATTTGGTGAGCAGAAAGACACCCATCTCGACATTATCTGTGCCAAGTTTCGTTTCGATCGTGCGAAAATTTCAAATTTAATGAAGGTTCAATGGTGAAAAATAGCCAAAAATTGCAATTTTTCAAACTGCTGCCAAACATACTTAGAATGCACCTAGGCGGCCCAAATTACAGGATGTGGTAGATAAAATGTTGGAGTAGGTGCTGAGGTTGCCATTTTACGATACGTTGATAAAAAGTGTCCCTCTGGGCGCCTCAAAGTTGACCAAAAATTTTTTTTTGATTCCAGTCGAATTTTTGACATTATGTATTGGACAAACTACGCAAGTTTGCAAACTCAAACTTTGATAGATGATAGATTTTCAAAAGTTCTACTCACTATAAAATCAGCGGTTCTCAAAACGATCAAGTTTCGATGCAACTTTGGAACAAAAATTGACACGAAATTTCCGTGAGTTTGGGTGAGTTTCAAAACATGTTTGTCCGGGGTTTTGGTGATACTTGAGAGTTCGAGCAGTTGACATCTTATTCGAAAAGCTTGGTCCTAGTTGCAGCAAGTTTTACAGAGTGCCATCTTTCGAAATTCAAATTTTGTGCAACTTTAAAGTTGAAGTAAAAAAACGCGTTTTTTCAAAGGTCATTTTTGGCCGCCATTTGTGACGTTGTTTGACCGAGTGGGAACTCCAAAAGTTGATACCACCCAGATTTGAACTTTTTCTCAAAGTTATCAAGTTTACAATTTGCCATGATTGATGCTTTTCTCAAAAAATTGTCCCAAACACAACCCCCAAACCCTCAAAAAACCGCCTCAAACTTGTTTGACGAAAATGGGTGGGACCCACGAAAAACTTTATTTAACACTTTCTGCTCGGTTTTTGGTCGTACATACCATAATTTTTTGGCTGATCGAATTTCGGCTTCGTTTGAGTATCACACATTTTTTTCCAATTTTCCAGGCGATTTTGTACTTTTGTCCCCCCCCGAAGCCCACTTGCTCACCTTCGAGAGAGTTGAAAAAGCACTTGAGTGATGCGCCTCGACGAGACCTTTCGTTTGGTACCACGCTCAAAGTTGTAGCTCAACAAACTTTTGAAAAAAGTCAAAAAAACTAAAATTGAGGCTCAAATCTCTTGAATTTTTCTAAGTCCTCAGGGGTAAAATATTCGATCCCAATTTATGGTCTCTATAAGGCTTTTTATGGATTTTCGACCACTCTCATGTCCAAGTACCGACAGGAAATTGATGTTTTCGTTTGTTTTGCTAAGAAATGAGTGCTTGATAATGATTTTTTCGATTTCGAAGTTTTTCTCATTTTATATGCATTTAGGGACTCGCAGCAATTTTTCGAGGCATCGACAGTGTTGCTAGAGTTGTTAAAAATATTTGTTCTCTTCGAAAGGAACTCGATAACACGTATTTTTGAGCACTCATTTTTCACTCAATTAGAGTATGCATCAATTTTTACTTTTTTGATGCGTTTATCGTCTTCCTACGGAAAATTTTATGGAGACGAAATGTCTTGCAAATTGCTGATTTACCCTTAGGTAAGGTTTTTTTCACTTCCGACGGCGTTTTTAAATATTTTTTTCAGGTCCGGATATTCGAGTCCAAAAATTACCAAGTCCAAATGCCAATAGATATAAGGCCGCGATGACTTCAAGGTGACGCAATTATTGATATCGAATTTCTCGAAAAGTTTTGGTGTCTCAAACGTCAATTTTTGATGAATATATCACATTTTTGACACGTAAAGAAATCCATGGAATGAAATATACCAGAAAATGAGCTCATTTTTTTCTCGTACATCGATTTCGCTGTTAATTTGTGCGACGCTGGTCCTATAGGAGTCGCGATGCCATTTGTCTCAACCTTAGATGAAGCATTAATGCTGTTCGTTTCAACGAGTGTCACCATGACCAAAGTCTTGTAATAGATGCTCTCATATATGGAAAGTGAGTGAAATTTAAAAACGCTCATTTATGCTCACTTAGCATTTTGAACAGGAACAAACTGACGGCGAATGTTGAAGAATAAGAGGGTTTGCAGAGTTGCCACCTAGTAATTTCAGTCACGGTACATTGTGACTGCAAACCGTATAACACTCGAAAAATGTCATCACTATCTCATCAAAATGATGCGATATGTCGTTTTAAGCTCTTCTTGTGGTTCAAAATTGATGAAGTGTTTTTCAGAGCTTTTTTTATTGTTGGAAATCAGAAATTTGACTTGCACATGGTGGATTAATTGATACTCTAATTTCGTGTTGAAAATTAACTCATTAATGATCGAGCGTTTTGTAATAAAGCGCATCATGCTTACGCTGTCGTTAACGATAGAGGGTATTGTGAGTTGATATTTCACTCATTAATTTTGTTGATTGAGAGAAGAAATAGGAGGGTCTTTTGAGTCAGGAACGTTTGAGCTGTGCACTCAAATTTAGTTCTGGAATAGATATGAGAACTCGTTGATTTACTCACTCATATTCTCATCAGTTGCATGTTTCGCTTCTAGGAAAAACTGAGTGTGAGTGAGTAGACACCGTTTCGACGCTCACTCAGGGTTCATATTTTGGGAGTGTGTGTTCCTGATATGGATTGAATTTTTGAAAGGTTTTGCGGGTCTCAAATATTTTATTTACGGAAACTAAAATATTATTAGTGAAATATTTTCGAAAATTCGAAAATTCTCACTCGGACTTAGTTCAGGCTTCTATTTCGGTCAGTAATTGTGATTTAGGTGTGGTAACACATGAAAATTGTTTCCGCTCATGAAATGCCTCATTTTGAGGAATTATGATCTAAAATGGGGAATTTCACTCATTCAAACGAAGATGCTGTTGGTGAGTTCATTGGGCGCTGCAAATCGGTCAAGCTATTGTGTTTGATGAGACTATGGATTTTGTACTGTTTTTCGGGATGAAAATTGACAAGTTGAGGGTTCAAATCCCACAACATGAATTTATTTCGAAATTCGAAAAATCACTCATTTCACATAGTTCAGTGCCGAAATTTGCATGAAACTTGCGTCATGATGTAGAGAAGCGATGGCATTTATTTCGTCTTGCAAGAGGGGTAGTGATGATATGTATTGAGTTTTTTTCATTTTCGATGATGATGCATTGGTTAACTCGGTCGGCAATTGAGTGAAAATTCAATTGAGCATATCTTTCTTTGCATTGAAGGTAGAAGTCCGACACTTTGATACAATGTAGATATCTATGAGTAGTGTCTATATTGACATTTTGAGAACGGTCTAAATGATATTTTGGGGAAAATGAGTAATTTTCTAAAATTCCATACTTGTTTAATTTGGCGATTTGGGGTACTTCGAAATAAGCTAGAAACTTCATTTTGGGCTCAAATGAAGCGGAATCCGAAGCAGGGTGTGAATTATGGCGTTAAAATTTTTTTAATTCAATTATTTTTAATATATGGACAAATGAGTTTTTAAAAATGTTTTGGTCGTTATTTCGTCATTGGAACGTGTTTTGAACCGTTTTTGGGGCCAAATATGACATTTCGACTTGTGCAATGCCGACGCATTTGAAAAAATTCGAAAAAAATCGATAAAAGTCCACGGATATTAAAGTGTTATTTTCAATGGAATTACGCCAAAAAATGAGAATCGGTGCCACTACCAATTTGATTACCTTACAGATAGATACTTTTAGGGCCGTTAGTAAACTCTACGGGGTAAATACGCTAAAAATGCGTAAAAATGACACAAAAATTGCATTTTTTAGAGTTTGAAAGTGATTCGAAGTAAATGCAGTGTCCCTCGAGTTAGACTAATATCTTAGCAACAATTATGCCACTCGGCGAGTTGCGTAGCGCTCGCCGAGTGGCCCCAAAACTCAAGCTCGATTTACTCATCCCCTGAATTTAACGCGCGACAGCGCGTTCCACGATTATTATATGTAAGGAGATGAACAGGTGTCGATGTTTTTCTATTAAACGAGAATTATCTTTGGTTTTGATGTCGGATTGCGATGGTAGTTTTATTTAGTGATGATTTTCATATTATTGTGGATTATTGGTTGTTTTGCTTTAGATTGGAGCAGGTTTAGTTTATTCAAGGGCCCTGCATGAATAACTCAGACTCTATGAGATGTATACTAATTTACAGCTTATTCGCATAATTTATTCGTGAAATCAAATACATATTGGGTTGTTGGGGTTTAGAAATTATTGATAGTAATTGGATGTGTCATGAAGTTGGTGAACATTTTGCGTTTTCTGTTGAAGGTTTCAAATGAATTTTAGGAACGAAAGGTTAGTATCGCCTTTGAAAGTGAGTAATCTATTCTGATATGAAGGGTGGGTATTTTTTGTGGGCTATGGGAAGGCAAATTTTCGTACGTCTGGGTATGGTGAAATTTTAAATAGCTTTTAAAGAATGTATTTTTTTAACCGCATGTATAAGTAAAATTTTGAATGAGGCTTATGTAATTCAACTTTGGATTAGGAATTGTTTAATATGTTCTGGTCGAATGGACAATCATATTTATAGCGTTATAAGTATGTTCGACCGGAGGTTAATTCTGGATTGTATACTGAAATTTCCCTATCTTCTTGACTCGGTATAGAACATTGTGAAGCAAATTGCTGACGATCTTCATGTGAGGGATTTAGGTAATTTTAGGTTTTGATTTAGGTGAAAGTATTTCTTTTTTGGCAGGATAGGTTGAATTCCATTGGGTAAATTGATACGGAATAGAGGTCGGACGTTAAATTAGATGGAATAAAATATGAGTGGTCAAAAATTCAACAATAAAATATGATAGAATAGGTTTTCTTATTCAGTCATGATAAAATAGCTTTGGTTGGTTTAGATTAGACTAGGTTGGGTCAGATTAGACTAGGTTGGGTTAGATTAGTTTAGGTTGGGTTAATAATATGAGACGTTGCCATCTGATTGATTTGGTAAGGATGTATTATTCATAAAAAGAGGTCGGTGAAATGATTTTTGCCCTGGAAATATATGGTTAGGTGAATTGAATACATGGTATTTGTTAATGGTATCGGAAAATGAATTGATGTTGGTGTTTGAAAGTTGAACATAGAGCGTAGAGTGGAATATATTGTACGTATCGCTTTGTGATTTGAGACGATGGTGTATCTGATTGTGTTGGATAATTGTGGTTATTTCTAGAAGTGTGCGCGACATGTGGGTGTGTATATGTGTGTGTGTGTGTGGGAGTGTGTGTACGAGTGTGAAGGTGTGGGGTGTTGAGGTGTTTGTGTGTTTGTGTGTGTGTGTGTGTGTTGGTCCGCCCCCGGTCTGTGCTGGTTTTTGCGCGGGCGGACCTCTTTTTGAGGTTCCGAAGGAAAACTAAAAAAAAAATGCGCAAAAAAAAAAAAAAAAAAATTTCATAAAAATCTGGGTGGCCGCGCCGAGTAAAGAAGGACTGTAGTGCGTACGTGTAGGGTGTGGGCGCATTCTCGGAAACGGCTGGTCCCAGCGCGCTCAAATTTGGTGAGCAGAAAGACCCCCATCTAGACATTGTCTGTGCCAAGTTTCGTTTCGATCGTGCGAAAATTTCAAATTTAATGAAGGTTCAATGGGGAAAAATAGCCAAAAATGGCACTTTTTCAAACTGCTGCCAAACATACTTAGAATGCACCTAGGCGGCCCAAATTACAGGATGTGATAGACAAAATGTTGGAGTAGGTGCTGAGGTTGCCATTTTGCGATACGTTGATAAAAAGTATCCCTTTGAGCTCCTCAAAGTTGACCAAAAATTTTTTTTCGATTTCAGTCGAAATTTTGACATTTTTTATTGGACAAACTACGTGAGTTTGCAATTTCAAACTTTGATAGGTGATAGATTTTCAAAAGTTCTACTCACTATAAAATCAGCGGTTCTCAAAACGATCAAGTTTCGATGCAACTTTGGATTGAATTTTTTCTAAAAATTTATCAGATTTTGGGACGTCGTCCAAACATGTTTGCCTGGGGTTTTGGTGATACTTGAGAGTCTGAGCAGTTGACATCTTGTTTGAAAAGCTTTGTAGTACTCAAAACGAAAATTATAGAGTGTTTTCTTGAAAATTTGAACATTTGTGCATTTTTAAAGTTGAAGTAAAAAAATGCGTTTTTTGAAAAGTCATTTTTGGCCGCCATTTCTGGCGTTGTTTGATCGATTAGAGATTTCAAACTTTGATACCATCTAGAATCAATCTTTTTCTCAAAGTTATCAAGTGTACAGTTCATCATGAGCCATACTTTACTCAAAAAAATGTCTCAAACACAGCCCCCAAACCCTCGAAAAACCGCCCCAAACATGTTTGAGGAAAATGGGTGCGACCCACGAAAAACTTTATTTAACATTTTTTGCGAGTTTTGCGGTCCTACATACGAAGAAAGTTTTGTGGAAAGATCGCGTGTAAATTTTTTTCGTTTTATTGAATTTGCCGATTTCAACAGTAAAATGGCACTTTCCATCTTTTCTAAGGCCCTTTTTTTCATGCTTCAGGATATCGAAATTCTTATGAGTGATGCGCCTTGGCGAGACCTTTCGTTTGATACCAAACTTAAAGTTGTAGCTCAACAAACTTTTGAGAAAAATCCAAAAAACTAAAATTGGGGCTCAAATCGCGTGAATTTTTCTAAGTCCTTAGGGGTGAAATATTCAATCCCAAATTAAGGCCTCTATAAGGCTTTTCATGGATTTTCGACCACACCCATGTTCAAGTAACGACGGAAAATTGATGTTTTTGTTAGTTTTGTTAAGAAATGAGTGCTTGATAATGATTTTTTCGATTTCGAAGTTTTACTCATTTTATATCCATTTAGGGAATCGCAGCCATTTTTCGAGGCTTCGAGAGTGTTGCTAGAGTTGTTAAAAATATTTGTTCTCTCGGAAAGAAACTCGATAACACGTATTTTTGAGCACTCATTTTTCACTCAATTAGAGTATGCATCAATTTTTACTTTTTTGATGCGTTTATCGACGTCCTACGAAAAAATTTATAGAGATGAAATGTGTTGCAAATTGCCGATTTACCCTATGGTAAAGTCTTTGCACCTCCGAAGGCTTGTTTGAAATAATTTTTTTCAAATCCAAAATTTCGAGTCGTAAAATTTACAAGTCCAGATGCTTAGAGACAAGGGGCCGATGACTGCCAGTCAACGTAATATTTGATATCGATTTTCTCGAAATGTTTCGATGTCTCAAACGTCAATTTTTGATGACTATAGCACATAATTTGAATGTTAAGAAATCCATTGATTGATACATACCAGAAAATGAGCTCATTTTTTTCTCGTAAATCGATTTCGCTGTTAATTTGTGCGACGCTAGTCCTAAGAACCGCGATGCCATTTGTTTCAAACTTGAGGTAAACACTAATGTTGTGCGTTTCAATGAATGTGACCATGCTAAAAGTGTTGTGGTAGATGCTCTCATATACATGCAAAGTGAGTGAAATTTTAAAACGCTCATTTCTGCTCACTTAGCGTTTTGAAGGGGAAGAAACTGTTGGCGACCGATGAAGAATAAGAGGGTTTGCAGAGTTGCCGGCTAGTGACTTTAGTTATGATACAATGATCATGCAAACAATATAATACTCGGCAAATGTCATCAATGACTCATCAAAATCGAGCGATATCTCGTATTTGAGCGCTTTGATTGTGTGTCAAAATTCATGATGAGTTTTTATTGGCGTATTTTATTCATGGAATTCTGAAATATGCCTGCAAATGGTCGAGATACTGATACACACATTTCGTCTTGGAAACGGCTCATCAATAAACAAGCGTTTTGGAATAGAGCGCATCATGCTGGGGCTGTCGATCACAATATGGGGTACTGTGAGTTGATGTTTCACTCATGAATTTTGATGATTGAGAGAAGATATTGGATGGACTTTTGAGTCAGGAACTTTTGAGCTGTGCACTGAAACTTTGTTTGGGAATAAATACGATAACTCATTGATTCATATTATCATCAGTTGCATGTTTCGCTTTTAGGAAAAACTGAGTGTGAGTGAGTAGACACTGTTTCGAAGCTCACTCAGGGTTCATGTTTTATGAGTGTGTGTCCCTGGTATGGATTGAATTTTTGAGTGGGTTTGCACGTCTCAAATACGTTATTTACGGAAACAAAAATATTATTTCTGAGATATTTTCGAAAATTCGAAAATTCTCACTCGGACTTAGTTCAGGCTTCTATTTCGGTCAATAATTGGGATATAGGTGTGGAAACCCATGAAAATTGTTTCCGCTCATGAAATGCCTCATTTTGAGGAATTATTCTCTTAAATGAGGAATTTCACTCATTCAAACGTAGATGCTGTTGGTGAGTTCATTGGGCGCTGCAAATCAGTCAAGCTATTGTGTATGATGAGACGATGGATTTTGTAATGTTTTTCAGGACGAAAATTGACAAGTTGCGGGTTCAAATCCCATAACATGAATTTATTTCGAAATTCGAAAAATCACTCATTTCACATAGTTCAGTGCCGAAATTTGCATGATACTTGCGTCATGATGTAGAGAAGCGATAGCATTTCTTTCGTCTTCAGAAAGTGGGAGTTATGAAAGATATTGATTTTTTTTCATTTGCAATGATGATGCATCGGTGAACTCGGTCAGCAATTGAGTGAAATTTTAATTAGGCATATCTTTCTTTCCATCGAAGGTACAAGTCCGAAATTTTGATAGAACGTAGACATCAATGAGTAGTGTCTATATTGTCATTTTGAGAACGGTCCAAATGATATTTTGGGGAAAATGAGTAATTTTCTAAAATTCCATACTTGTTTAATTTGACGATTTAGGGTACTTAGAAATAAGCTAGAAACCTCATTTTGGGCTCAAATGAAGCGGAATCCAAAGCAGGGTCTGAATTATGGTGTTAAAAATTTTGTTATTCATTATTTTTTAATATATGGACAAATGAGTTTTTAAGAATGTTTTGGTCGTTATTTCGTCATTGGAACGTGTTTTGAACCGTTTTTAGGGCCAAATGGGACATTTTGACTTGTGCAATGACCACGCATTTGAAAAATTTATGAAAAAATTCGATAAAAGTCCACGGATATTGAAATGTTATTTTCGATGGAAAATCGCTAAAAAATGAGAATCGCTGCAGTTACCGATTTGATTACCATACCGACAGATACTTTTAGGGCCGTTAGTGAGCTCTACGGGGTAAATACGCTAAAAATGCATATAAATGACACAGAAATTGCATTTTTCAGAGTTTGAAAGTGATTCGAAGTAAATGCAGTGTCCCTCGAGTTTGACTAATATCTAAGCAACAATTATGCCACTCGGCGAGTCGCGTAGCGCTCGTCGAGTGGCCCCAAAACTCAAGCTCGATTTACTCAACCCTTGAATTCAACGCGCGACAGCGCGTTCCACAATTATTATCTGTAAAGAGATGAACAGGTGTCAATGTTATCTATTGAACGAGAATTATCTTTCATTTTCATTTCGGATTGCGATGGTAGTTTTAGTTAGTGATGATTTTATTATATCGAGGATTTCTCGTTGTTTTGTTTTAGATTGGAGCAGGTTTAGTTCATTCAAGGGCCTTGCATGAATAACTCAGACTCTATCTGATGTATACTAATTTATAGCTTATTCGCATCATTTATTCCTGGAAACAAATATATTTTAAATTTTTGAGGTTCATTTGAGAGTATTGATAGTAATTGGATCTGTCATGAAGTTGGTGAATATTTGGCGTTTTCTGTTGAAGGTTTCAAATGAATTTTCAGAACGAAAGGTTAGTATCGCTTTCGAAAGTGAGTAATCTATTCTGATTTGAGAGGGGGCTATTATTGTGGGTTATGGTAAGCCGAATTTTCGTGCGTCTGGGTTTGGTGAAATTTTAAATAGCTTTTAAAGAATGTATTCTTTTTCACCCGCAAGTATAACTTAATTTTTGAATGAGGCTTATGTAATTCAACTTGGGACTAGGAATTGTTTAATATATTCTGGTCGAATGGACAATCATATTTATAGGGTTATAAGTATGTTCGACCGGAGGTTAATTCTGGATTGTATACTGAAATTTCCCTATCTTCTTGACTCGGTTTAGAATATTGTGAAGCAAATTGCTGACGATCTTCATGTGAGGGATTTAGGTAATTTTAAGTTTTGATTTAGGTGAAAGCATTTCTTTTTTGGCAGGATAGGTTAAATTCCATTGGGTAAACTGATACGAAATAGAGGTCGGACGTTAAATTAGATGGAATAAAATAGGAGTGGTCAAAAATTCAACAATAAAATGTGATAGAATAGGTTTTCTTATTCAGTCATGATAAAATAGCTTTGGTTGGTTTAGATTAGACTAGGTTGGGTTAGATTAGACTACGTTGGGTTAGATTAGTTTAGGTTGGGTTAATAATATAAGACGTTTCCATCTGATTGATTTGTTAAGGATGTGTTATTCATAAAAAGAGGTCGGTGAAATGATTTTTGAGCTGTAAATATTTGGTTAGGTAAACTTAATACTTGATATTTGTTAATGGTATCGGAAAATGAATTGATGTTGGTGTTTGAAAATTAAACGTAGTGCTTAGAGTGGAATAAATTGAACGTATCGCTTTGTGACTTGAGACGATGGTGTATCTGAATGTGTTGGATAATTGTGGTTATTTTTTAAAGTGTGCCTAACATGTGTATGTGTATATGTGTGTCTGTGTGTGGGGGTGTGTGTAAGAGTGTGAATGTTTGGGGTGATGAGGTGTTTGTGTGTGTTTGTGTGTGTGTGTGTGGTCCGCCCCCGGTCTGTGCTGGTTTTTGCGCGGGCGGACCCTCGGAGAGGTTCCGGAGGAAAAACTAAAAAAAAAAAGCGCAAAAAGAAAAAAAAAAAATTTCAAAAAAATTCTGGGTGGCCGCGCCGAGACCCGGAGACATGTCGTATACCCGGACGTGTAGGTAAAAACCCTACAAGCACCCAGAACGCGTAGTCGCAGCGCGCTCAAATTCGGTGAGCAGAAAGACGACCATCTCGATATTACCCGTGCCAAGTTTCGTTTCGATCGTGCGAGAACTTTTCATTCAATGGCGGGTCAAAGGTCAAAAATCGCCTAAAAATAAGGTCGTTTCAAACTGCTGCCAAACTACCTTAGAATGCACTTAGGCGGCTCAAATTACAGGATGTGGTAGACGAAATGTTGTAGTAGATGCTCAGGTTGCCATTTTTTGATACGTTGATAAAAAGTATCCCTTTGGGCCCCTCAAAGTTGACCAAAATTTTTTTTGCGATTTTAGTCGAATTTTTGACATTTTTTATTGGACAAACTACGTGAGTTTGCAATTTCAAACTTTGATAGGTGATAGATTTTTGTAAGTTCTACTCACTAAAAAATCAGCGATTCTCAAAACGATCAAATTTTGATGCAACTTTGGATTGAATTTTTTCTAAAAATTTACTAGGTTTTGGGAGGTCGTCCAAACATAGTCCTGAATTTCGTGGGCGATACTTGGGGACCTCAAACTTTGAGGGCTTCTTTGAAAAGCTTTTTAGTATTCCAAATATGTTTTACAGAGTGCCATCTTGTGAAACTTAGATTTTGTGCAACTTTAAAGTTGAAGTAAAAAAATGCGTTTTTTGAAAAGTCATTTTTGGCCGCCATTTCTGGCGTTGTTTGATCGAGTGGAGATTTGAAAATTTGATACCACCTAGAATGAAACTTTTTCTAAAAGTTATCAAGTTTACAGTTCATCATGAGCAATAGTTTTTACAAAAAATCGTCCCCAAAACAGTCCCCAAACACTCGAAAAACCGCCCCAAACATTTTTTAGGAAAATGGGTGCAACCCACGAAAAACTTTATTTAACACTTTCTGCTCGGTTTTTGATGGTATTTAACATAGGTTTTTGGCTTGTCGAATTTCGGCTTGGTTTTATAGTTAGGGGTATTTTTCTGGTTTTCCAGCCCATTTAGGACTTTCGTTCCCTCCTGAAGCCCACTTGCTCACCTTTGAGGAAGTTGAAAAAACACTTGAATGATGCGCCTCGACGAGACCTTTCGTTTGGTACTACGCTCAAAGTTGTAGCTCATCAAACTTTTGAAAAAAGTCCAAAAAACTAAAATTGGGGCTAAAATCTCGTGAATTTTTCTAAGTCCATAGAGGTGAAAAATTCGATCTCAATTTAAGGCCTCAATAAGGCTTTTCATGGATTTTCGACCACTCCCATGTCCAAGTAACGACAGAAAATTGATGTTTTCGATAGTTTCGTTAAGAAATGAGTGCTTGATAATGATTTTTTCGATTTCGAAGTTTTACACCTTTTATATCCATTTAGGAACTCGCAGCCATTTTTCGAGGCTTTGAGAGTGTTGCTAGAGTTGTTAAAAATATTTGTTCTCTTCGAAAGGAACTCGATAACACGTATTTTTGAGCACTCATTTTTCACTCAATTAGAGTATGCATCAATTTTTACTTTTTTGATGCGTTTATCGATGTCCTACGAAAAAATTTATAGAGATGAAATGTGTTGCAAATTGCCGATTTACCTTTAGGTAAAGTCTTTGCACCTCCGACGGCTCATTTGAAATTTTTTTTTCAAATCCAAAATTTCGAGTCGTAAAATTTACAAGTCCAGATGCTTAGAGACAATGGGCCGAATACTGCAAGTCGACGCAATATTTGATATCGATTTTCTCGAAAAGTTTCGGTGTCTCAAACGTGAATTTTTGATGACTATATCACATTATTTTAATGTTGAGAAATCCATTGAATGATATATACCAGAAAATGAGCTCATTTTTTTCTCGTACATCGATTTCGCTGTTAATTTGTGCGACGCTAGTCCTAAGAACCGCGATGCCATTTGTTTCAAACTTGAGGTAAGCACTATTGTTGTTCGTTTCAATGAATGCCGCCATGATGAAAGTGTTGTAATAGATGCTCTCATATATATGCAAAGTGAGTGAAATTTTAAAACGCTCATTTCTGCTCACTTAGCGTTTGAAGAGGAAGAAACTGTTGGCGACTGATGAAGAATAAGAGGGTTTGCAGAGTTACCGACTAGTGATTTTAGTTATGATACAATGAGCATGCAAACAATATAATACTCGGCAAATGTCATCAATGACTCATAAAAATCGAGCGATATCTCGTATTTGAGCTCTTTGATTGTGTGTCAAAATTCATGATGAGTTTTTATTGGCGTATTTTATTCATGGAATTCTGAAATATGCCTGCAAATGGTCGAGATACTGATACACACATTTCGTATTGGAAACGGCTCATTAATAAACCAGCGTTTTGGAATAGAGCGTATCATGCTGGGGCTGTCGATCACGATATGGGGTACTGTGAGTTGATGTTTCACTCATTAATTTAGATGATTGAGAGAAGATATTGGAGGGTCTTTTGAGTCAGGAACTTTTGAGCTGTGCACTGAAACTTTGTTTGGGAATAAGTACGAGAACTCATTGATTTACTCACTCATATTCCCATCAGTTGCATGTTTCGCTTCTAGGAAAAACTGAGTGTGAGTGAGTAGACACCGTTTCGACGCTCACTCAGGGTTCATATTTTGTGAGTGTGTGTCCCTGATATGGATCGAATTTTTGAGTGGGTTTTGCGGATCTCAAATATTTTATTAACGGAAACTAAAATATTATTACTGAAATATTTTCGAAAATTCGAAAATTCTCACTCGAACTTGGTTCAGGCTTCTATTTCTGTCAGTAATTGGGAAATAATTGTGACAACACATGAAAATTGTTTCCGCTCATAAAATGCCTCATTTTGAGGAATTATGACCGCATATGATGAATTTCACTCATTCAAACGTAGATGCTGTTCGTGGGTTCTTTGGGCGCTGCAAATCGGTCAAGCTATTGTGTTTGATGAGACGGTGGATTTTGTAGTGTTTTTCGGGATGAAAATTGACAAGTTGCGGGTTCAAATCCCAAAACATGAATATATTTCGAAATTCGAAAAATCACTCATTTCACATAGTTCAGTGCCGAAATTTGCATGAAACTTGCGTCATGATGTAGAGAAGCGATAGCATTTCTTTCGTCTTCAGAAAGTAGGAGTTATGAAAGATATTGAATTTTTTCCATTTTCAATGATGATGCATCGGTGAACTCGGTCAGCAATTGAGTGAAATTTTAATTAGGCATATATTTCTTTCCATCGAAGGTAGAAGTCCGAAATTTTGATAGAACGTTGACATCAATGAGTAGTGTCTATATTGTCATTTTGAGAACGGTCCAAATGATATTTTGGGGAAAATGAGTAATTTTCTAAAATTCCATACTTGTTTAATTTGACGATTTAGGGTACTTAGAAATAAGCTAGAAACCTCATTTTGGGCTCAAATGAAGCGGAATCCAAAGCAGGGTCTGAATTATGGTGTTAAAAATTTTTTTATTCATTATTTTTTATTATATGGACAAATGAGTTTTTAAGAATGTTTTGGTCGTTATTTCGTCATTGGAACGTGTTTTGAACCGTTTTTAGGGCCAAATGGGACATATCGAGTTGTGAAATGACCACGCATTTGAAAAATTAGGGAAAAAATTCGATTAAAGTCCACGGATAATAAAATGTTATTTTCAATGGAAAACCTCTAAAAAATGAGAATCGCTGCAGCTACCAATTTGATTACCATACAGACAGATACTTTTAGGGCCGTTAGTAAACTCTACGGGGTAAATACACTAAAAATGCATAAAAATGACACAACAATTGCATTTTTCAGAGTTTGAAAGTGATTCGAAGTAAATGCAGTGTCCTTCGAGTTTGACTTATATTTGAGCAACAATTATGCCGCTCGGCGAGTTGCGTAGCGCTCGTCGAGCGGCCCCAAAACTCAAGCTCGATTTACTCAACCCCTGAATTTAACGCGCGACAGCGCGGTCCACAACTATTATCTGTAAGAAGATGAACAGGTGTCTATGTTTTTCTATTAAACGAGAATTATCTTTGGTTTTGATGTCGGATTGCGATGGTAGTTTTATTTAGTGATGATTTTTATTTTGTTGTGGATTAATGGTTGATTTGTTTTAGATTGGATCATGTTTAGTTTATTCAAGGGCCCTGCATGAATTACTGAGACTCTATCTGATGTATGCTAATTAACCGCTTGTTTGATCATTTAATCCTGAAAACAAATATAAATTGGGTTGTTGGGGTTAATTTGAGAAATTATTGATAGTAATTGGATGTGTAATGAAGTTGGTGAATATTTGGCGTTTTCTGGTGAAGGTTTCAAATGAATTTTCAGAACGAAAGGTTAGTATCGCCTTTGAAGGGGAGTAATCTATTCTGATATGAAAGGTGGCTGTTTTTGTGGGTTATGGAAAGCCAAATTTCCGTACGTCAGGGTTTGGTGAAATTTTAAACAGTTTCTAAAGAATTTACTTATTTTAACTGCATGTATTAGTGAAATTTTTAATGAGGCTTATGTAATTATTCAACTTGGGACTAGGAATTGTTTAATCTATTCTGGTCGAATGGACAATAATATTTATAGGGTTTTGAGTATGTTCGACCGGAGGTAAATTTTGGATTTTTTTATACTGAAATTTCCCTTTCTTCTTGACCCTGTTTAGAATATTGTGAAGCAACTTGCAGTGGAACTTCATGTAAGGGATTTAGGTAATTTCTAGTTTTGATTTAGGTAAAAGTATTTCATTTTTTGCAGGATAGGTGAAATTCCGTTGGGTAAATTGATAAAAAACAAAGGTCGGATGTCAAGTTAGATGGATTAAAATATGAGTGGTCAAAAATTCAACATTAAAATATGATAGAATAGGTTTTCTTATCCAGTCAGGATAAAATAGCTTTGGTTGGTTTATATTAGACTAGGTTGGGTTAGATTAGACTAGGTTGGGTTAAATTAGTTTAGGTTGGGTTAATAATATAAGACATTGCCATCTCATTGATTTGGTATGGATGTATTATTCATAAAAAGAGGTCGGTGAAATGATTTTTGCCCGGTAAATATATGGTTAGGTGAATTTAATACATGGTATTTGTTAATGGTATCGGAAAATGAATTGATGATGGTGTTTGAAAGTTAAACATAGAACATAGAGTGATAGACATTGCACATATCGATTTGTCATTGAGACGATGGTGTATCTGATTGTGTTGGATGATTGTGGTTATTTTTACAAGTGTGCGCGACATGTTGGTGTGTATATGTGTGTATGTGTGTGGGAGTGTGTGTAGAGTGTGAGCGTTGGGGTGATGGGGTGTGTGTGTGTTTGTGTGTGTGTGTGTTGGTCCGCCCCCGGTCTGTGCTGGTTTTTGCGCGGGCGGACCTCTTTTTGAGGTTCCGAAGGAAAACTAAAAAAAAAATGCGCAAAAAAAAAAAAAAAAAAAAATTTCATAAAAATCTGGGTGGCCGCGCCGAGTAAAGAAGGACTGTAGTGCGTACGTGTAGTGCATGGGCGCATTCTCGGAAACGGCTGGTCCCAGCGCGCTCAAATTTGGTGAGCAGAAAGACCCCTATCTCGACATTGTCTGTGCCAAGTTTCGTTTCGATCGTGCGAAAATTTCAAATTTAATGAAGGTTCAATGGTGAAAAATAGCCAAAAATTGCAATTTTTCAAACTGCTGCCAAACATACTTAGAATGCACTTAGGCGGCCCAAATTACAGGATGTGGTAGATAAAATGTTGGAGTAAGTGCTGAGGTTGCCATTTTGCGATACGTTAATAAAAAATATCCCTTTGAGCTCCTCAAAGTTGACCAAAAATTTTTTTTCGATTTCAGTCGAAATTTTGACATTTTTTATTGAACAAACTACGCAAGTTTGCAAACTCAAACTTTGATAGGTGATAGATTTTCAAAAGTTCTACTCACTATAAAATCAGCGGTTCTCAAAACGATTAAGTTTCGATGTAAATTTGGATTTAATTTTTTTCAAAAATTTATAAGATTTCGGGACGTCGTCCAAACATAGTCCTGAGTTTTGGGGACGATACCTGGAGGTCTCAAACCTTGAGGGCTTGTTCGAAAAGCTTTGTAGTATTTCAAATATGTTTTACAGAGTGCCATCATGGGTTACTTAGATTTTGTGCAACTTTGAAGTTGAAGTAAAAAAACGCGTTTTTTTAAAGGTCATTTTTGGCCGCCATTTCTGGCGTTGTTTAATCGAGTGGAAATTCCAAACTTTAATACCTCCGAGAATGAATCTTTTTCTCAAAGTTGTCAAATTTACAGACCATCATGAGCAATACTTTTTTTAAAAAACTGTCCCAAACACAGCCCCCAAAACCTCTAAAAATCTTTCCAAGCGTGCGTGTGGAAAATGGGTGCGACCCACGAAAAACTTTATTTAACATTTTTTGCGAGTTTTTCGGTCCTACATACGAAGACTTTTTTGTGGAAAGATCGCTTGAAAATTTTTTTCGTTTTATTGAATTTTGCGATTTCAACAGTAAAATCCACTTTCCATCTCCTCTAAGGCCCCTTTTTTCATGCCTCAGGATATCGAAATTTTGATGAGTGATGCGCCTTGGCGAGACCTTTCGTTTGGTACTAAACTTAAATTTGTAGCTCAATAAACTTTTGAGTAAAATCCAAAAAACTAAAATTGGGGCCCAAATCTCGTGAATTTTTCTAAGTCCTTGGGGTGAAATATTCGATCCCAATTTAAAGCCTCTATAAGGCTTTTCATGGATTTTCGAACACACCCATGTTCAAGTAACGACAGAAAATTGATGTTTTCGTTAGTTTTGTTAAGAAATGAGTGCTTGATAATGATTTTTTCGATTTCGAAGTTTTACTCATTTTATATCCATTTAGGGACTCGCAGCCATTTTTCGAGGCTTCGAGAGTGTTGCTAGAGTTGTTAAAAATGTTTGTTCTCTTAGAAAGAAACTCGATAACACGTATTTTTGAGCACTCATTTTTCACTCAATTAGAGTATGCATCAATTTTTACTTTTTTGATGCGTTTATCGACGTCCTACGAAAAAATTTATAGAGATGAAATGTGTTGCAAATTGCCGATTTACCCTATGGTAAAGTCTTTGCACCTCCGAAGGCTTGTTTGAAATAATTTTTTTCAAATCCAAAATTTCGAGTCGTAAAATTTACAAGTCCAGATGCTTAGAGACAAGGGGCCGATGACTGCCAGTCGACGTAATATTTGATATCGATTTTCTCGAAATGTTTCGATGTCTCAAACGTCAATTTTTTATGACTATAGCACATAATTTGAATGTTAAGAAATCCATTGATTGATACATACCAGAAAATGAGCTCATTTTTTTCTCGTAAATCGATTTCGCTGTTAATTTGTGCGACGCTAGTCCTAAGAACCGCGATGCCATTTGTTTCAAACTTGAGGTAAACACTAATGTTGTGCGTTTCAATGAATGTGACCATGCTAAAAGTGTTGTGGTAGATGCTCTCATATACATGCAAAGTGAGTGAAATTTTAAAACGCTCATTTCTGCTCACTTAGCGTTTTGAAGGGGAAGAAACTGTTGGCGACCGATGAAGAATAAGAGGGTTTGCAGAGTTGCCGGCTATTGACTTTAGTTATGATACAATGATCATGCAAACAATATAATACTCGGCAAATGTCATCAATGACTCATCAAAATCGAGCGATATCTCGTATTTGAGCGCTTTGATTGTGTGTCAAAATTCATGATGAGTTTTTATTGGCGTATTTTATTCATGGAATTCTGAAATATGCCTGCAAATGGTCGAGATACTGATACACACATTTCGTCTTGGAAACGGCTCATCAATAAACAAGCGTTTTGGAATAGAGCGCATCATGCTGGGGCTGCCGATCACAATATGGGGTACTGTGAGTTGATGTTTCACTCATGAATTTTGATGATTGAGAGAAGATATTGGATGGACTTTTGAGTCAGGAACTTTTGAGCTGTGCACTGAAACTTTGTTTGGGAATAAATACGATAACTCATTGATTCATATTATCATCAGTTGCATGTTTCGCTTTTAGGAAAAACTGAGTGTGAGTGAGTAGACACTGTTTCGAAGCTCACTCAGGGTTCATGTTTTATGAGTGTGTGTCCCTGGTATGGATTGAATTTTTGAGTGGGTTTGCACGTCTCAAATACGTTATTTACGGAAACAAAAATATTATTTCTGAGATATTTTCGAAAATTCGAAAATTCTCACTCGGACTTAGTTCAGGCTTCTATTTCGGTCAATAATTGGGATATAGGTGTGGAAACCCATGAAAATTGTTTCCGCTCATGAAATGCCTCATTTTGAGGAATTATTCTCTTAAATGAGGAATTTCACTCATTCAAACGTAGATGCTGTTGGTGAGTTCATTGGGCGCTGCAAATCGGTCAAGCTATTGTGTATGATGAGACGATGGATTTTGTAATGTTTTTCAGGACGAAAATTGACAAGTTGCGGGTTCAAATCCCATAACATGAAATTATTTCGAAATTCGAAAAATCACTCATTTCACATAGTTCAGTGCCGAAATTTGCATGATACTTGCGCCATGATGTAGAGAAGCGATAGCATTTCTTTCGTCTTCAGAAAGTGGGAGTTATGAAAGATATTGATTTTTTTTCATTTGCAATGATGATGCATCGGTGAACTCGGTCAGCAATTGAGTGAAATTTTAATTAGGCATATCTTTCTTTCCATCGAAGGTACAAGTCCGAAATTTTGATAGAACGTAGACATCAATGAGTAGTGTCTATATTGTCATTTTGAGAACGGTCCAAATGATATTTTGGGGAAAATGAGTAATTTTCTAAAATTCCATACTTGTTTAATTTGACGATTTAGGGTACTTAGAAATAAGCTAGAAACCTCATTTTGGGCTCAAATGAAGCGGAATCCGAAGCAGGGTCTGAATTATGGTGTTAAAATTTATTTTATTCATTATTTTTTAATATATGGACAAATGAGTTTTTAAGAATGTTTTGGTCGTTATTTCGTCATTGGAACGTGTTTTGAACCGTTTTTAGGGCCAAATGGGACATATCGAGTTGTGAAATGACCACGCATTTGAAAAATTAGGGAAAAAATTCGATTAAAGTCCACGGATATTAAAATGTTATTTTCAATGGAAAATCTCTAAAAAATGAGAATCGCTGCAGCTACCAATTTGATTACCATACAGACAGATACTTTTAGGGCCGTTAGTAAACTCTACGGGGTAAATACACTAAAAATGCATAAAAATGACACAACAATTGCATTTTTCAGAGTTTGAAAGTGATTCGAAGTAAATGCAGTGTCCCTCGAGTTTGACTTATATTTGAGCAACAATTATGCCGCTCGGCGAGTTGCGTAGCGCTCGTCGAGCGGCCCCAAAACTCAAGCTCGATTTACTCAACCCCTGAATTTAACGCGCGACAGCGCGGTCCACAACTATTATCTGTAAGGAGATGAACAGGTGTCTATGTTTTTCTATTAAACGAGAATTATCTTTGGTTTTGATGTCGGATTGCGATGGTAGTTTTATTTAGTGATGATTTTTATTTTGTTGTGGGTTAATGGTTGATTTGTTTCGATTGGATCATGTTTAGTTTATTCAAGGGCCCTGCATGAATTACTGAGACTCTATCTGATGTATGCTAATTAACCGCTTGTTTGATCATTTAATCCTGAAAACAAATATAAATTGGGTTGTTGGGGTTAATTTGAGAAATTATTGATAGTAATTGGATGTGTAATGAAGTTGGTGAATATTTGGCGTTTTCTGGTGAAGGTTTCAAATGAATTTTCAGAACGAAAGGTTAGTATCGCCTTTGAAGGGGAGTAATCTATTCTGATATGAAAGGTGGCTGTTTTTGTGGGTTATGGAAAGCCAAATTTCCGTACGTCAGGGTTTGGTGAAATTTTAAACAGTTTCTAAAGAATTTACTTATTTTAACCGCATGTATTAGTGAAATTTTTAATGAGGCTTATGTAATTATTCAACTTGGGACTAGGAATTGTTTAATCTATTCTGGTCGAATGGACAATAATATTTATAGGGTTTTGAGTATGTTCGACCGGAGGTAAATTTTGGATTTTTTTATACTGAAATTTCCCTTTCTTCTTGACCCTGTTTAGAATATTGTGAAGCAACTTGCAGTGGAACTTCATGTAAGGGATTTAGGTAATTTCTAGTTTTGATTTAGGTGAAATTATTTCATTTTTTGCAGGATAGGTGAAATTCCGTTGGGTAAATTGATAAAAAACAAAGGTCGGATGTCAAGTTAGATGGATTAAAATATGAGTGGTCAAAAATTCAACATTAAAATATGATAGAATAGGTTTTCTTATCCAGTCAGGATAAAATAGCTTTGGTTGGTTTATATTAGACTAGGTTGGGTTAGATTAGACTAGGTTGGGTTAAATTAGTTTAGGTTGTGTTAATAATATAAGACATTGCCATCTGATTGATTTGGTATGGATGTATTATTCATAAAAAGAGGTCGGTGGAATGATTTTTGCCCGGTAAATATATGGTTAGGTGAATTTAATACATGGTATTTGTTAATGGTATCGGAAAATGAATTGATGATGGTGTTTGAAAGTTAAACATAGAACATAGAGTGATAGACATTGCACATATCGATTTGTCATTGAGACGATGGTGTATCTGATTGTGTTGGATGATTGTGGTTATTTTTACAAGTGTGCGCGACATGTTGGTGTGTATATGTGTGTATGTGTGTGGGAGTGTGTGTAAGAGTGTGAAGGTTTGGGGTGTTGAGGTGTGTGTGTGTGTTTGTGTGTGTGTGTGTGGTCCGCCCCCGGTCTGTGCTGGTTTTTGCGCGGGCGGACCTCTTTTTGAGGTTCCGAAGGAAAACTAAAAAAAAAATGCGCAAAAAAAAAAAAAAAAAAAAATTTCATAAAAATCTGGGTGGCCGCGCCGAGTAAAGAAGGACTGTAGTGCGTACGTGTAGTGCATGGGCGCATTCTCGGAAACGGCTGGTCCCAGCGCGCTCAAATTTGGTGAGCGGAAAGACCTCCATCTAGACATTGTCTGTGCCAAGTTTCGTTTCGATCGTGCGAAAATTTAAAATTTAATGAAGGTTCAATGGTGAAAAATAGCCAAAAATTGCACTTTTTCAAACTGCTGCCAAACATACTTGCAATGCACCTAGGCGGCCCAAATTACAGGATGTGGTAGATAAAATGTTGGAGTAGGTGCTGAGGTTGCCATTTTGCGATACGTTGATAAAAAATATCCCTTTGAGCTCCTCAAAGTTGACCAAAAATTTTTTTTCGATTTCAGTCGAAATTTTGACATTCTTTATTGGACAAACTACGCAAGTTTGCAAACTCAAACTTTGATAGGTGATAGATTTTCAAAAGTTCTACTCACTATGAAATCAGCGGTTCTCAAAACGATCAAGTTTCGATGCAACTTTGGAACAAAAACTGACACGAAATTTCCGTGAGTTTGGGTGAGTTTCAAAACATGTTTGTCCGGGGTTTTGGTGATACTTGAGAGTTCGAGCAGTTGACATCTTATTCGAAAAGCTTGGTCCTAGTTGCAGCAAGTTTTACAGAGTGCCATCTTTCGAAATTCAAATTTTGTGCAACTTTAAAGTTGAAGTAAAAAAACGCGTTTTTTCAAAGGTCATTTTTGGCCGCCATTTGTGACGTTGTTTGACCGAGTGAGGACTTCAAAAGTTGATACCACCCAGATTTAAACTTTTTCTCGAAGGTATCAAGTTTACAGTTTGCCATGAGTGATGCTTTTCTCAAAAAAATGTCCCAAACACAAGCCCCAAACCCTCAAAAAACCGCCTCAAACTTGTTTGAGGAAAATGGGTGCGACCCACGAAAAACTTTATTTAACACTTTCTGCTCGGTTTTTGGTCGTACATACCATAATTCTTTTGCTGGTCGAATTTCGGCTTCGTTTGAGCGTCAGAATTTTTTTTCCATTTTTTCAGCTTATTTCGGATATTCGTCCCCCCCAAAAGCCCACTTGCTTACCTTCGACAGAGTTGAAAAAACACTTGAATGATGCGCCTCGACGAGACCTTTCGTTTGGTACCACGCTCAAAGTTGTAGCTCATCAAACTTTTGGAAAAAGTCCAAAAAACTAAAATTGGGGCTCAAATCTCGTGAATTTTTCTAAGTCCTTAGGGGTGAAATATTCGATCCCAATTTAAGGCCTTTAAAAGGCTTTTCATGGGTTTTCGACCACTCGCATGTCCAAGTAACGACAGGAAATTGATGTTTTCGTTAGTTTTGTTAAGAAATGAGTGCTTGATAATGATTTTTTCGATTTCGAAGTTTTACTCATTTTATGTCCATTTAGGCACTCGCAGCTATTTTTCAAGGCTTCGACAGTGTTACTAGAGTTGCTAGAAATATTTGTTCTCTTCGAAGTGACCCCGAAAACACGTATTTTTGAGCACTCATTTTTCACTCAATTAGAGTATGCATCAATTTTTACTTTTTTGATGCGTTTATCGACGTCCTACGAAAAAATTTATAGAGATGAAATGTGTTGAAAATTGCCGATTTACCCTATGGTAAAGTCTTTGCACCTCCGAAGGCTTGCTTGAAATTATTTTTTTCAAATCCAAAATTTCGAGTCGTAAAATTTACAAGTCCAGATGCTTAGAGACAAGGGGCCGATGACTGCAAGTCGACGTAATATTTGATATCGATTTTCTCTAAATGTTTCGATGTTTTAAACGTCAATTTTTGATGACTATAGCACATTATTTGAATGTTAAGAAATCCATTGATTGATACATACCAGAAAATGAGCTCATTTTTTTCTCGTACATCGATTTCGCTGTTAATTTGTGCGACGCTAGTCCTAAGAACCGCGATGCCATTTGTTTCAAACTTGAGGTAAGCACTAATGTTGTTCGTTTCAATGTATGCCACCAAGATAAAAGTCTTGTAATAGATGCTCTCATATACATGCAAAGTGAGTGAAATTTTAAAACGCTCATTTCTGCTCACTTAGCGTTTTGAAGAGGAAGAAACTGTTGGCGACTGATGAAGAATAAGAGGGTTTGCAGAGTTGCCGGCTAGTGATTTTAATTATGGTACATTGAGCGTGCAAACAATATAATACTCGGCATATGTCATCAATGACTCATCAAAATCGAGCGATATCTCGTATTTGAGCTCTTTGATTGTGGATCAAAATTCATGATGAGTTTTTATTGGCGTATTTTATTCATGGAATTCTGAAATATGCCTGCAAATGATCGAGATACTGACACACACATTTCGTATTGTAAACGGCTCATTAATAAACGAGCGTTTTGGAATAGAGCGCATCATGCTGGGGCTGTCGATCACGATATGGGGTACTGTGAGTTGATGTTTCACTCAGTAATTTTGATGATTGAGAGAAGATATTGGAGGGTCTTTTGAGTCAGGAACTTTTGAGCTGTGCACTGAAACTTTGTTTGGGAATAAGTACGAGAACTCATTGATTTACTCACTCATATTCCCATCAGTTGCACGTATCGTTTCTAGGAAAAACTGAGTGTAAGTGAGTAGACACCATTTCGACGCTCACTCATGGCTCATATTTTGTGAGTGTGTGTTCCTGATATGGTTTGAATTTTTGAGAGGTTTTGCGGATCTCAAATATTTTATTTACGGAAACTAAAATATTATTACTGAAATATTTCCGAAAATTCGTAAATTCTCACTCGGACTTTGTTCAGGCTTCTATTTCGGTCAGAAATTTGGACATAGAGGTGGTAACACATTTAAATTGTTTCCGCTCATGAAATGCCTCATTTTGAGGAATTATGATCTTAAATGGGGAATTTAACTCACTCAAACGTAGATGCTGTTAGTGAGTTCATTGGGGGCTGCAAATCGGTCAAGCTATTGTATATGATGAGACAAAAGATTTTGTAATGTTTTTCGGGACGAAAATTGACCAGTTGCGTGTTCAAATCCCAAAACATGAATTTATTTAGAAATTCAGAAAATCACTCATTTCACATTCTTCAGTGCCGAAATTTGCATGATACGTGAGGATGTAGATATGTGATAGCATTTCTTTCGTCTTCAGCAAGTGGGAGTTATCTAAGATATTGATTTTTTTTCATTTTCAATGATGATGCATCGGTGAACTCGGTCAACAATTGAGTGAAATTTTAATTAGGCATATCTTTTTCTGCATTGAAGCTATATGTCCGATATTTTGATACAACGTAGATATGAATGAGTAGTGTCTATATTGACATTTTGAGAACGGTGCAAATGATATTTTGGGGAAAATGAGTAATTTTCTAAAATTCCATACTTGTTTAATTTGACGATTTGGGGTACTTAGAAATAAGCTAGAAACTTCATTTTGGGCTCAAATGAAGCGGAATCCAAAGCAGGGTGTGAATTATGGGGTTAAAATTTTTTTCATTCATTAATTTTTGATATATGGACAAATGAGTTTTTAAAAATGTTTTGGCCGTTATTTCGTCATTGGAACGTGTTTTGGACCGTTTTTGGGGCCAAATGGGACATTTCGACTTGTGCAATGACCACGCATTTGAAAAAATTGGGAAAAATTCGATAAAAGTCCACGGATATTAAAATGTTATTTTCAATGGAAATACGCTAAAAAATGAGAATCGCTGCAACTACCAATTTGATCACTATACAGACAGATACTTTTAGGGCCGTTAGTAAACTCTACGGGGTGAATACGCTAAAAATGCGTAAAAATGGCACAAAAATTGTATTTTTCAGAGTTTGGAAGTGATTCGAAGTAAATGCAGTGTCCCTCGAGTTAGACTAATATCTGAGCAACAATTATGCCGCTCGGCGAGTTGCGTAGCGCTCGTCGAGCGGCCCCAAAACTTAAGCTCGATTTACTCGACCCCTGAATTTAACGCGCGACAGCGCGTTCCCCAATGATTATCTGTAAGGAGCTGAACAGGTGTCGATATTTTTCTATTAAACGAGAATTATCTTTGGTTTTGATGCCGGATTGCGGTTGTAGTTCCATTTAGTGATTTTTATTTTATTGATGATTTATTGATGTTTAGTTTTTGATTGTTGCGGGATTGGATTATTTAAAGGCTCTGCATGAATAACTGAGACGCCATCTGATGTGTGGTGATTTACAGCTAATTCACATCAATTATTCCTGGAAACAAATATATTTCAGATTTTTGGGATTCATTTGAGAGTGTTGATAGTAATTGGATCTGTTATGAAGTTGGTGAGTATTTGGCGTTTTCTGTTGAAGGTTTCAAATGAATTTTCAGAACGAAAGGTTTGTATCGCTTTTGAAACTGAGTAATCTATTTTGATTTGAGAGGTAGCAATTTTTGTGGGTTATGGGAAGCCAAATTTTCGTGCGTCTGTGTTTGGTAAAATTTCGAATAGCTTTTAAAGAATATTTTTTTTTTAACCGCATGTATAAGTAAAATTTTGAATGAGGCTTATTTAATTCAACTTGGGACCAGGAATTGTTTAATATGTTCTGGTCGAATGGACAATCATATTTATAGGGTTTTAAGTATGTTCGACCGGAGGTTAATTCTGGATTTTACACTGAAAGTTCCCTTTCTTCTTGACTCGGTTTAGAATATTGTGAAGCAACTTACAGTCGATCTTCATGTAAGGGTTTTAGGTAATTTTAAGTTTTGATTTAGGTGAAGGTATTCCATTCTTTGCAGCATAGGTTGAATTCCGTTGGGTGAATTGATACGAAACAGAGGTTGGACGTCAAGTTAGATGGAATAAAATAAGAGAGGTCAAAAATTCAACAATAAAATATGATAGAATAGGTTTTCTTTTCTACTCAGGATAAAATAGCTTTGGTTGGTTTAGAATAGACTAGGTTGGGTTAGATTAGACTAGGTTGGGTTATATTAGTTTAGGTTGGCTTAGATTAGTTTAGGTTGGGTTAGATTAGTTTAGGTTGGGTTAGATTAGTTTAGGTTGGGGTAATAATATAAGACGTTTCCATCTGATTGATTTGTTAAGGATGTGTTATTCATAAGAAGAGGTCGAAGAAATGATTTTTGACCTGTAAATACATGGTTGGGGAGTTTTATACATGGTATTTGTTAATGGTATCGGAAAATGAATTGATGTTGGTGTTTGAAAGTTCAACATAGAGCATAGAGTGAAGGAAAATGCAGATATCGTTTTGTGATTTGAGACGATGGTGTATCTGATTGTGTTGGATAATTGTGGTTATTTTTAGAAGTGTGCACTGCATGTGTGTGTGTATGTGTGTGTCTGTGTGTGGGAGTGTGTGTAAGAGTGTGAATGTTTGGGGTTATGAGGTGTTTGTGTGTGTTTGTGTGTGTGTGTGTGGTCCGCCCCCGGTCTGTGCTGGTTTTTGCGCGGGCGGACCCTCGGAGAGGTTCCGGAGGAAAAACTAAAAAAAAAATGCGCAAAAAGAAAAAAAAAAAAAAAAAAAAATTCTGGTCGACCGCGTTGAGTTCCGGACAGATGGCATATATACCGGATCTGGCGTGAGCACAGGAGCGAGCCCCTAGAACGCGTGGTCGCAGCGCGCTCAAATTCGGTGAGCAGAAAGACGACCATCTCGATATTACCCGTGCCAAGTTTCGTTTCGATCGTGCGAGAACTTTTCATTCAATGGCGGAAAAATGGTCAAAAATCGCCGAAAATTGAGCTTTTTCAAACTGCTGCCAAACATACTTAGAATGCACTTAGGTGGCTCAAATTACAGGATGTGGTAGATGAAATGTTCGAGTAGGTGCTCAGGTTGCCATTTTGCGATACGTTAATAAAAAGTATCCCTCTGGGCTCCTCAAAGTTGACCAAAAATTTTTTTTCGATTTCAGTTGAAATTTTGACATTTTTTATTGGACAAACTACGTGAGTTTTCAATTTCAAACTTTGATAGGTGATAGATTTTCAAAAGTTCTACTCACCAAAAAATCAGCAATTCTCAAAACGATCAAGTTTGGACGCAACTTTGGAACGAAAATTGACACGAAATTTCCGTGAGTTTGGGTGAGTTTCAAAACATGTTTGTCCGGGGTTTTGGTGATACTTGAGAGTTCGAGCAGTTGACATCTTATTCGAAAAGCTTGGTCCTAGTTGCAGCAAGTTTTACAGAGTGCCATCTTTCGAAATTCAAATTTTGTGCAACTTTAAAGTTGAAGTAAAAAAACGCGTTTTTTCAAAGGTCATTTTTGGCCGCCATTTGTGACGTTGTTTGACCGAGTGGGAACTTCAAAAGTTGATACCACCCAGATTTGAACTTTTTCTCAAAGTTATCAAGTTTACAACTTGCCATGATTGATGCTTTTCTCAAAAAATTGTCCCAAACACAACCCCCAAACCCTCAAAAAACCGCCTCAAACTTGTTTGAGGAAAATGGGTGGGACCCACGAAAAACTTTATTTAACATTTTTTGCGAGTTTTTGGATCCTACATACGAAAAAAGTTTTGTGGAAAGATCCCTCGAAAATTTTTTTCGTTTTATTGAATTTTGCGACTTTAACATTAAAATGGCACATTCCATCTCTTCTAAGGCCTCCTTTTTCATGCCTCAGGATATCGAAATTCTTATGAGTGATGCGCCTCAGCGAGACCTTTCGTTTGGTACCCAACTTAAAGTTGTAGCTCAACAAACTTTTGAGAAAAATCCAAAAAACTAAAATTGGGGCTCAAATCTCGTGATTTTTTCTAAGTCCTTGGAGGTGAAATATTCGATCTCAATTTAAGACCTCAATAAGGCTTTTCGGGGATTTTAGACCACTCTCATGTCCAAGTAACGACAGGAAACTGATGTTTTCGTTTGATTTGTTGAAAAATGAGTGCTTGATAATGATTTTTTCGATTTCGAAGTTTTTCTCATTTTATATGCATTTAGGGACTCGCAACAATTTTTCGAGGCATCGACAGTGTTGCTAAAGTTGTTAAAAATATTTGTTCTCTCTGAAAGGAACTCGATAACACGTATTTTTGAGCACTCATTTTTCACTCAATTAGAGTATGCATCATTTTTTACTTTTTTGAGGCGTTTATCGACGTCGTACGAAAAAATTTATAGAGATGAAATGTGTTGCAAATTGCCGATTTACCCTTAGGTAAAGTCTTTGCACCTCCGACGGCTCATTTGAAATTTTTTTTCCAGATCCAAAATTTCGAGTCGTAAAATTTACAAGTCCAGATGCTTAGAGACGAGGGGCCGATGACTGCAAGTTGACGCAATATTTGATATCGATTTTCTCGAAAAGTTTTGGTGTCTCAAAGGTCAATTTTTGATGACTATCTCACATTGTTTTCATGTTAATAAATCCATTTAATGATATATACCAGAAAATGAGTTCATTTTTTTCTCGTACATCGATTTCGCTGTTAATTTGTGCGACGCTAGTCCTAAGAACCGCGACGCCATTTGTTTCAAACTTGAGGTAAGCACTAATGTTGTTCGTTTCAATGAATGCCACCATGATAAAAGTGTTGTAGTAGATGCTCTCATATATATGCAAAGTGAGTGAAATTTTGAAACGCTCATTTCTGCTCACTTAGCGTTTTGAAGACGAAGAAACTGTTGGCAACTGATGAAGAATAAGAGGGTTAGCAGAGTTGCCGGCTAGTGATTTTAGTTATGATACAATGAGCATGCAAACAATATAATACTCGGCAAATGTCATCAATGACTCATCAAAATCGAGCGATATCTCGTATTTGAGCTCTTTGATTGTGTGTCAAAATTAATGATGAGTTTTATTGGCGTATTTTATTCATGGAATTCTGAAATGTGCCTGCAAATGGTCGAGATATTGACACACACATTTCGTATTGTAAAAGGCTCATTAATAAACGAGCGTTTTGGAATAGAGCGCATCATGCTGGGGCTGTCGATCACGATATGGGGTACTGTGAGTTGATGTTTCACTCATTAATTTTGATGATTGAGAGAAGATATTGGAGGGTGTTTTGAGTCAGGAACTTTTGAGCTGTGCACTGAAACTTTGTTTGGGAATAAGTGCGATAACTCATTGATTCATATTCCCATCAGTTGCATATTTCGCTTTTAGGAAAAACTGAGTGTGAGTGAGTAGACACCGTTTCGACGCTCACTTAGGGTTCATATTTTGTGAGTGTGTGTTCCTGATATGGATTGAATTTTTGAGAGGTTTTGCGGGTCTCAAATATTTTATTTACGGAAACTAAAATATTATTAGTGAAATATTTTCGAAAATTCGAAAATTCTCACTCGGACTTAGTTCAGGCTTCTATTTCGGTCAGTAATTGGGATTTAGGTGTGGTAACACATGAAAATTGTTTCCGCTCATGAAATGCCTCATTTTGAGGAATTATTCTCTTAAATGGGGAATTTCACTCATTCAAACGTAGATGCTGTTGGTGAGTTCATTGGGCGCTGCAAATCGGTCAAGCTATTGTGTTTGATGAGACGATGGATTTTGTAATGTTTTTCAGGACGAAAATTGACAAGTTGCGGGTTCAAATCCCAAAACATGAATTTATTTCGAAATTCGAAAAATCACTCATTTCGCTTAGTTCAGTGCCGAATTTTGCATGAAACTTGCATCATTGAGTACATAAGCGATAGCATTTCTTTCGTCTTAAGAAAGTGAGAATTGTGAAAGATATTGAATTTTTTTAATTTTCAATGATGATGCATCGGTGAACTAGGTCAGCAATTGAGTGAAATTTTTTTTAGGCATATCTTTCTTTGCATCGAAGGTAGAAGTCCGAAATTTTGATACAACGTAGACATCAATGAGTAGTGTCTATATTGACATTTTGAGAACGGTACGAATGATATTTTGGGGAAAATGAGTAATTTTCTAAAATTCCATACTTGTTTAATTTGACGATTTGGGGTACTTAGAAATAAGCTAGAAACTTCATTTTAGGCTTAAATGAAGAGGAATCCAAAGCAGGGTGTGAATTATGGTGTTAAAAATTTTTTTATTCATTATTTTTGAATATATGGACAAATGAGTTTTTAAGAATGTTTTGGTCGTTATTTCGTCATTGGAACGTGTTTTGAACCGTTTTTAGGGCCAAATGGGACATATCGAGTTGTGAAATGACCACGCATATGAAAAATTTAGGAAAGAATTCGATAAAAGTCCACGGATATAAAAATGTTATTTTCAATGGAAAATCGCTAAAAAATGAGAATCGCTGCAACTACCAATTTGATTACCATACAGACCGATACTTTTGGGGTATTTAGTAAACTCTACGGGGTAAATACGCTAAAAATGCGTAAAAATGACACAAAAATTGCATTTTTCAGAGTTTGAAAGTGATTCGAGGTAATTGCAGTGTCCCGCGAGTTTGACTAATATCTGAGTAACAATTATGCCGCTCGGCGAGTTGCGTAGCGCTCGTCGAGCGGCCCCAAAACTTAAGCTCGATTTATTCAACCCCTGAATTTAACGCGCGACAGCGCGTACCCCAATTATTATCTGTAAGGAGATGAACAGGTGTCGATGTTTTTCTATTAAACGAGAATTATCTTTGGTTTTGAATCCGGATTGCGATTGTAGTTTAATTTAGTAATGATTTTTATTTTATTGATGATTGATTGCTGTTTTCTTTTTGATTGTTGCGGGATTGGATTATTTAAGGGGCTCTGCACGAATAACTGAGACGCCATCTGATGAATGGTGATTTACAGAGACGCCATCAGATGTATGGTGATTTACAGCTAATTCACATCATTTATTTATGGAAACATATATATTTTAGAATTTTGGGGTTCTTTCGAGAATATTGATGATAATTGGATATGTCATGAAGTTGGTGAATATATATTTGGCGTTTTCTGTTGAAGGTTTCGAATGAATTTTCAGAACGAAAGGTTAGTATCGCCTTTTAATGTGAGTAATCTATTCTGGTATGAGAGGTGGAAATTATTGTGGGTTATGGAAAGCCAAATTTTCGTACTCCTGGGTTCGGTGAAATCTTAAATAGCTTTCAGAGAATTTAATTTTTTTTCCCGCATGTATAAGTAAAATTTTGAATGAGGCTTATGTAATTGAACTCGGGTCTTGGTATTGTTTACTGCATTCTGGCCAAATGGACAATCAGATTTAGAGGATTTTATTCAGGTTCTACAGGAGGGTAATTCAGACTACGACTTTGTACTGAAATTTCACTATCTTCTTGACTCTGTTTAGAATATTGATTAGCAACCTGCCGTCGCTCATCATATTAGGGATTTAGCTAATTTTAGGCTTTGATTTAGGTGAAGGTATTTAATTTTTGCAGGGTAATTTAAATTCCGTTGGGTAAATTGATTAGAAACAAAGGTCGGATGTTAAGTTAGATGGAATAAAATAGGAGTGGTCAAAAATTCAACAATAAAATGAGATTAATTGGGTAATCATATCCAGTCGGGATTAAATAGCTTTTGTTTGGTTAGATTTGACTAGGTTGGGTTAGATTAGTTTAGGTTGGGTTAATAATATAAGACGTTGCCACATGATTGATTTGGTGAGGATGTGTTTTTCATAAAAAGAGGTCGGTTAAATGATTTTTGATCTGTAAATATATGGTTAGGTGAATTGTACACTTGGTATATGTTAATGGTATCGGAAAATGAATTGATGTTGGTGTTTGAAAGTTTAACATAGAGCGTAGAGAGGAATATTTTGTACGTATAACTCTGTGATTTGAGACGATGGTGTATCTGAATGTGTTGGATAATTGTGGTTATTTTTAAAAGTGTGCACTGCATGTGTGTGTGTATGTGTGTGTGTGTGTGTGTGTGTGGGAGTGTGTGTAGAGTGTGAGCGTTGGGATGATGGGGTGTTTGTGTGTGTGTGGGTGTGTGTGTGTGTTGGTCCGCCCCCGGTCTGTGCTGGTTTTTGCGCGGGCGGACCTCTCTTTGAGGTTCCGAAGGAAAACTAAAAAAAAAATGCGCAAAAAAAAAAAAAAAAAAAATTTCATAAAAATCTGGGTGGCCGCGCCGAGTAAAGAAGGACTGTAGTGCGTACGTGTAGTGCATGGGCGCATTCTCGGAAACGGCTGGTCCCAGCGCGCTCAAATTTGGTGAGCAGAAAGACCGCCATCTCGACATTATCTGTGCCAAGTTTCGTTTCGATCGTGCGAAAATTTGAAATTTAATGAAGGTTCAATGGTGAAAAATAGCCAAAAATTGCACTTTTTCAAACTGCTGCCAAACATACTTAGAATGCACCTAGGCGGCCCAAATTACAGGATGTGGTAGATAAAATGTTGGCGTAGGTGCTGAGGTTGCCATTTTGCGATACGTTGATAAAAAATATCCCTTTGAGCTCCTCAAAATTGACCAAAAATTTTTTTTCGATTTCAGTCGAAATTTTGACATTCTTTATTGGACAAACTACGCAAGTTTGCAAACTCAAACTTTGATAGCTGATAGATTTTCAAAAGTTCTACTCACTATGAAATCAGCGGTTCTCAAAACGATCAAGTTTCGATGCAACTTTGGAACAAAAACTGACACGAAATTTCCGTGAGTTTGGGTGAGTTTCAAAACATGTTTGTCCGGGGTTTTGGTGATACTTGAGAGTTCGAGCAGTTGACATCTTATTCGAAAAGCTTGGTCCTAGTTGCAGCAAGTTTTACAGAGTGCCATCTTTCGAAATTCAAATTTTGTGCAACTTTAAAGTTGAAGTAAAAAAACGCGTTTTTTTAAAGGTCATTTTTGGCCGCCATTTGTGACGTTGTTTGACCGAGTGAGGACTTCAAAAGTTGATACCACCCAGATTTAAACTTTTTCTCAAAGGTATCAAGTTTACAGTTTGCCATGAGTGATGCTTTTCTCAAAAAAATGTCCCAAACACAAGCCCCAAACCCTCAAAAAACCGCCTCAAACTTGTTTGAGGAAAATGGGTGCGACCCACGAAAAACTTTATTTAACACTTTCTGCTCGGTTTTTGGTCGTACATACCATAATTCTTTTGCTGGTCGAATTTCGGCTTCGTTTGAGCGTCAGAATTTTTTTTCCATTTTTTCAGCTTATTTCGGATATTCGTCCCCCCCAAAAGCCCACTTGCTTACCTTCGACAGAGTTGAAAAAACACTTGAATGATGCGCCTCGACGAGACCTTTCGTTTGGTACCACGCTCAAAGTTGTAGCTCATCAAACTTTTGGAAAAAGTCTAAAAAACTAAAATTGGGGCTCAAATCTCGTGAATTTTTCTAAGTCCTTAGGGGTGAAATATTCGATCCCAATTTAAGGCCTTTAAAAGGCTTTTCATGGGTTTTCGACCACTCGCATGTCCAAGTAACGACAGGAAATTGATGTTTTCGTTAGTTTTGTTGAGAAATGAGTGCTTGATAATGATTTTTTCGATTTCGAAGTTTTACTCATTTTATGTCCATTTAGGCACTCGCAGCTATTTTTCAAGGCTTCGACAGTGTTACTAGAGTTGTTAGAAATATTTGTTCTCTTCGAAGTGACCCCGAAAACACGTATTTTTGAGCACTCATTTTTCACTCAATTAGAGTATGCATCAATTTTTACTTTTTTGATGCGTTTATCGACGTCCTACGAAAAAATTTATAGAGATGAAATGTGTTGAAAATTGCCGATTTACCCTATGAAAAAGTCTTTGCACCTCCGAAGGCTTGTTTGAAATTATTTTTTTCAAATCCAAAATTTCGAGTCGTAAAATTTACAAGTCCAGATGCTTAGAGACAAGGGGCCGATGACTGCAAGTCGACGTAATATTTGATATCGATTTTCTCTAAATGTTTCGATGTTTTAAACGTCAATTTTTGATGACTATAGCACATTATTTGAATGTTAAGAAATCCATTGATTGATACATACCAGAAAATGAGCTCATTTTTTTCTCGTACATCGATTTCGCTGTTAATTTGTGCGACGCTAGTCCTAAGAACCGCGATGCCATTTGTTTCAAACTTGAGGTAAGCACTAATGTTGTTCGTTTCAATGAATGCCACCAAGATAAAAGTCTTGTAATAGATGCTCTCATATACATGCAAAGTGAGTGAAATTTTAAAACGCTCATTTCTGCTCACTTAGCGTTTTGAAGAGGAAGAAACTGTTGGCGACTGATGAAGAATAAGAGGGTTTGCAGAGTTGCCGGCTAGTGATTTTAATTATGGTACATTGAGCGTGCAAACAATATAATACTCGGCATATGTCATCAATGACTCATCAAAATCGAGCGATGTCTCGTATTTGAGCTCTTTGATTGTGGATCAAAATTCATGATGAGTTTTTATTGGCGTATTTTATTCATGGAATTCTGAAATATGCCTGCAAATGATCGAGATACTGACACACACATTTCGTATTGTAAACGGCTCATTAATAAACGAGCGTTTTGGAATAGAGCGCATCATGCTGGGGCTGTCGATCACGATATGGGGTACTGTGAGTTGATGTTTCACTCAGTAATTTTGATGATTGAGAGAAGATATTGGAGGGTCTTTTGAGTCAGGAACTTTTGAGCTGTGCACTGAAACTTTGTTTGGGAATAAGTACGAGAACTCTTTGATTTACTCACTCATATTCCCATCAGTTGCACGTATCGTTTCTAGGAAAAACTGAGTGTAAGTGAGTAGACACCATTTCGACGCTCACTCATGGCTCATATTTTGTGAGTGTGTGTTCCTGATATGGTTTGAATTTTTGAGAGGTTTTGCGGATCTCAAATATTTTATTTACGGAAACTAAAATATTATTACTGAAATATTTCCGAAAATTCGTAAATTCTCACTCGGACTTTGTTCAGGCTTCTATTTCGGTCAGAAATTTGGACATAGAGGTGGTAACACATTTAAATTGTTTCCGCTCATGAAATGCCTCATTTTGAGGAATTATGATCTTAAATGGGGAATTTAACTCACTCAAACGTAGATGCTGTTAGTGAGTTCATTGGGGGCTGCAAATCGGTCAAGCTATTGTATATGATGAGACAAAAGATTTTGTAATGTTTTTCGGGACGAAAATTGACCAGTTGCGTGTTCAAATCCCAAAACATGAATTTATTTAGAAATTCAGAAAATCACTCATTTCACATTCTTCAGTGCCGAAATTTGCATGATACGTGAGGATGTAGATATGTGATAGCATTTCTTTCGTCTTCAGCAAGTGGGAGTTATCTAAGATATTGATTTTTTTTCATTTTCAATGATGATGCATCGGTGAACTCGGTCAACAATTGAGTGAAATTTTAATTAGGCATATCTTTTTCTGCATTGAAGCTATATGTCCGATATTTTGATACAACGTAGATATGAATGAGTAGTGTCTATATTGACATTTTGAGAACGGTGCAAATGATATTTTGGGGAAAATGAGTAATTTTCTAAAATTCCATACTTGTTTAATTTGACGATTTGGGGTACTTAGAAATAAGCTAGAAACTTCATTTTGGGCTCAAATGAAGCGGAATCCAAAGCAGGGTGTGAATTATGGGGTTAAAATTTTTTTCATTCATTAATTTTTGATATATGGACAAATGAGATTTTAAAAATGTTTTGGCCGTTATTTCGTCATTGGAACGTGTTTTGAACCGTTTTTGGGGCCAAATGGGACATTTCGACTTGTGCAATGACCACGCATTTGAAAAAATTGGGAAAAATTCGATAAAAGTCCACGGATATTAAAATGTTATTTTCAATGGAAATACGCTAAAAAATGAGAATTGCTGCAACTACCAATTTGATCACTATACAGACAGATACTTTTAGGGCCGTTAGTAAACTCTACGGGGTGAATACGCTAAAAATGCGTAAAAATGGCACAAAAATTGTATTTTTCAGAGTTTGGAAGTGATTCGAAGTAAATGCAGTGTCCCTCGAGTTAGACTAATATCTGAGCAACAATTATGCCGCTCGGCGAGTTGCGTAGCGCTCGTCGAGCGGCCCCAAAACTTAAGCTCGATTTACTCGACCCCTGAATTTAACGCGCGACAGCGCGTTCCCCAATGATTATCTGTAAGGAGCTGAACAGGTGTCGATATTTTTCTATTAAACGAGAATTATCTTTGGTTTTGATGCCGGATTGCGGTTGTAGTTCCATTTAGTGATTTTTATTTTATTGATGATTTATTGATGTTTAGTTTTTGATTGTTGCGGGATTGGATTATTTAAAGGCTCTGCATGAATAACTGAGACGCCATCTGATGTGTGGTGATTTACAGCTAATTCACATCAATTATTCCTGGAAACAAATATATTTCAGATTTTTGGGATTCATTTGAGAGTGTTGATAGTAATTGGATCTGTTATGAAGTTGGTGAGTATTTGGCGTTTTCTGTTGAAGGTTTCAAATGAATTTTCAGAACGAAAGGTTTGTATCGCTTTTGAAACTGAGTAATCTATTTTGATTTGAGAGGTAGCAATTTTTGTGGGTTATGGGAAGCCAAATTTTCGTGCGTCTGTGTTTGGTAAAATTTCGAATAGCTTTTAAAGAATATATTTTTTTTAACCGCATGTATAAGTAAAATTTTGAATGAGGCTTATTTAATTCAACTTGGGACCAGGAATTGTTTAATATGTTCTGGTCGAATGGACAATCATATTTATAGGGTTTTAAGTATGTTCGACCGGAGGTTAATTCTGGATTTTACACTGAAAGTTCCCTTTCTTCTTGACTCGGTTTTGAATATTGTGAAGCAACTTACAGTCGATCTTCATGTAAGGGTTTTAGGTAATTTTAAGTTTTGATTTAGGTGAAGGTATTCCATTCTTTGCAGCATAGGTTGAATTCCGTTGGGTGAATTGATTCGAAACAGAGGTTGGACGTCAAGTTAGATGGAATAAAATAAGAGAGGTCAAAAATTCAACAATAAAATATGATAGAATAGGTTTTCTTTTCTACTCAGGATAAAATAGCTTTGGTTGGTTTAGAATAGACTAGGTTGGGTTAGATTAGACTAGGTTGGGTTATATTAGTTTAGGTTGGCTTAGATTAGTTTAGGTTGGGTTAGATTAGTTTAGGTTGGGTTAGATTAGTTTAGGTTGGGGTAATAATATAAGACGTTTCCATCTGATTGATTTGTTAAGGATGTGTTATTCATAAGAAGAGGTCGAAGAAATGATTTTTGACCTGTAAATACATGGTTGGGGAGTTTTATACATGGTATTTGTTAATGGTATCGGAAAATGAATTGATGTTGGTGTTTGAAAGTTCAACATAGAGCATAGAGTGAAGGAAAATGCAGATATCGTTTTGTGATTTGAGACGATGGTGTATCTGATTGTGTTGGATAATTGTGGTTATTTTTAGAAGTGTGCACTGCATGTGTGTGTGTATGTGTGTGTCTGTGTGTGGGAGTGTGTGTAAGAGTGTGAATGTTTGGGGTTATGAGGTGTTTGTGTGTGTTTGTGTGTGTGTGTGTGGTCCGCCCCCGGTCTGTGCTGGTTTTTGCGCGGGCGGACCCTCGGAGAGGTTCCGGAGGAAAACTGAAACTAAATAGCGCAAAAAGAAAAAAAAAAAAAAAAAAATTCTGGTCGACCGCGTTGAGTTCCGGACAGGTGGCATATATACCGGATCTGGCGTGAGCACAAGAGCGAGCCCCTAGAACGCGTGGTCGCAGCGCGCTCAAATTCGGTGAGCAGAAAGACGACCATCTCGATATTACCCGTGCCAAGTTTCGTTTCGATCGTGCAAGAACTTTTCATTCAATGGCGGAAAAATGGTCAAAAATCGCCGAAAATTGAGCTTTTTCAAACTGCTGCCAAACATACTTAGAATGCACTTAGGTGGCTCAAATTACAGGATGTGGTAGATGAAATGTTCGAGTAGGTGCTCAGGTTGCCATTTTGCGATACGTTAATAAAAAGTATCCCTTTGAGCTCCTCAAAGTTGACCAAAAATTTTTTTTCGATTTCAGTCGAAATTTTGACATTTTTTATTGGACAAACTACGCAAGTTTGCAAACTCAAACTTTGATAAGTGATAGATTTTTGAAAGTTCTACTCACTATAAAATCAGCGGTTCTCAAAACGATCAAGTTTCGATGCAACTTTGGAACAAAAATTGACACGAAATTTCCGTGAGTTTGGGTGAGTTTCAAAACATGTTTGTCCGGGGTTTTGGTGATACTTGAGAGTTCGAGCAGTTGACATCTTATTTGAAAAGCTTGGTCCTAGTTGCAGCAAGTTTTACAGAGTGCCATCTTTCGAAATTCGAATTTTGTGCAACTTTAAAGTTGAAGTAAAAAAACGCGTTTTTTCAAAGGTCATTTTTGGCCGCCATTTGTGACGTTGTTTGACCGAGTGGGAACTCCAAAAGTTGATACCACCCAGATTTGAACTTTTTCTCAAAGTTATCAAGTTTACAATTCGCCATGATTGATGCTTTTCTCAAAAAATTGTCCCAAACACAACCCCCAAACCCTCAAAAAACCGCCTCAAACTTGTTTGAGGAAAATGGGTGGGACCCACGAAAAACTTTATTTAACATTTTTTGCGAGTTTTTGGATGCTACATACGAAAAAAGTTTTGTGGAAAGATCCCTCGAAAATTTTTTTCGTTTTATTGAATTTTGCGACTTTAACATTAAAATGGCACATTCCATCTCTTCTAAGGCCTCCTTTTTCATGCCTCAGGATATCGAAATTCTTATGAGTGATGCGCCTCAGCGAGACCTTTCGTTTGGTACCAAACTTAAAGTTGTAGCTCAACAAACTTTTGAGAAAAATCCAAAAAACTAAAATTGGGGCTCAAATCGCGTGAATTTTTCTAAGTCCTTGGGGTGAAATATTCGATCTCAATTTAAGGCCTCTATAAGGCTTTTCATGGATTTTCGACCACACCCATGTTTAAGTAACGACAGAAAATTGATGTTTTCGTTAGTTTTGTTAAGAAATGAGTGCTTGATAATGATTTTTTCGATTTCGAAGTTTTACTCATTTTATACCCATTTATGGACTCGCAGCCATTTTTCGAGGCATCGAGAGTGTTGCTAGAGTTGTTAAAAATATTTGTTCTCTTCGAAAGGAACTCGACAACACGTATTTTTGAGCACTCATTTTTCACTCAATTAGAGTATGCATCAATTTTTACTTTTTTGATGCGTTTATCGACGTCCTACGAAAAAATTTATAGAGATGAAATGTGTTGCAAATTGCCGATTTACCCTATGGTAGAGTCTTTGCACCTCCGAAGGCTTGTTTGAAATAATTTTTTTCAAATCCAAAATTTCGAGTCGTAAAATTTACAAGTCCAGATGCTTAGAGACAAGGGGCCGATGACTGCAAGTCGACGTAATATTTGATATCGATTTTCTCTAAATGTTTCGATGTTTCAAACGTCAATTTTTGATGACTATAGCACATTATTTGAATGTTAAGAAATCCATTGATTGATACATACCAGAAAATGAGCTCATTTTTTTCTCGTACATCGATTTCGCTGTTAATTTGTGCGACGCTAGTCCTAAGAACCGCGATGCCATTTGTTTCAAACTTGAGGTAAGCACTAATGTTGTTCGTTTCAATGTATGCCACCAAGATAAAAGTCTTGTAATAGATGCTCTCATATACATGCAAAGTGAGTGAAATTTTAAAACGCTCATTTCTGCTCACTTAGCGTTTTGAAGAGGAAGAAACTGTTGGCGACTGATGAAGAATAAGAGGGTTTGCAGAGTTGCCGGCTAGTGATTTTAATTATGGTACATTGAGCGTGCAAACAATATAATACTCGGCATATGTCATCAATGACTCATCAAAATCGAGCGATATCTCTTTTTTGAGCTCTTTGATTGTGGATGAAAATTTATGATGAGTTTTTATTGGCGTATTTTATTCATGGAATTCTGAAATATGCCTGCAAATGGCCGAGACACTGACACACAAATTTCGTATTGTAAATGGCTCATTAATAAACGAGCGTTTTGGAATAGAGCGCATCATGCTGGGGCTGTCGATCACGATATGGGGAACTGTGAGTTGATGTTTCACTCATTAATTTTGATGATTGAGAGAAGATATTGGAGGGTCTTTTGAGTCAAGAACTTTTGAGCTGTGCACTGAAACTCTGTTTGGGAATAAGTACGAGAACTCATTGATTTACTCACTCATATTCCCATCAGTTGCATGTATCGTTCCTAGGAAAAACTGAGTGTGAGTGAGTAGACACCGTTTCTACGCTCACTCATGGCTCATATTTTGTGAGTGTGTGTTCCTGATATGGATTGAATTTTTGAGAGGTTTTGCGGATCTCAAATATTGTATTAACGGAAACTAAAATATTATTACTGAAATATTTTCGAAAATTCGTAAATTCTCACTCGGACTTTGTTCAGGCTTCTACTTCGGTCAGAAATTGGGAAATAGAGGTGGTAACACATGTAAATTGTTTCCGCTCATGAAATGCCTCATTTTGAGGAATTATTCTCTTAAATGGGGAATTTCACTCATTCAAACGTAGATGCTGTTGGTGAGTTCATTGGGCACTGCAAATCGGTCAAGCTATTGTGTTTGATGAGACGATGGATTTTGTAATGTTTTTCGGGATGAAAATTGACAAGTTGCGGGTTCAAATCCCAAAACATGAAATTATTTCGAAATTCGAAAAATCACTCATTTCGCTTAGTTCAGTGCCGAATTTTGCATGAAACTTGCATCATTGAGTACATAAGCGATAGCATTTCTTTCGTCTTAAGAAAGTGAGAATTGCGAAAGATATTGAATTTTTTTAATTTTCAATGATGATGCATCGGTGAACTAGGTCAGCAATTGAGTGAAATTTTAATTAGGCATATCTTTCTTTGCATCGAAGGTAGAAGTCCGAAATTTTGATACAACGTAGACATCAATGAGTAGTGTGTATATTGACATTTTGAGAACGGTACGAATGATATTTTGGGGAAAATGAGTAATTTTCTAAAATTCCATACTTGTTTAATTTGACGATTTAGGGTACTTAGAAATAAGCTAGAAACTTCATTTTAGGCTCAAATGAAGCAGAATCCAAAGCAGGGTGTGAATTAAGGTGGTAAAATTTTTTTTATTCAATACTTTTTAAAATATGGACAAATGAGTTTTTACAAACGTTTTGGCTGTTATTTCGTTATAGGAACTTGTTTTGAACCGTTTTTGGGGCCAAATGGGAAATTTAGACTTGTGCAATGACCACGCATTTGAAAAATTTAGGAAAAAATTCGATAAAAGTCCACGGATATTAAAATGTTATTTTCAATGAAAAAACGCTAAAAAATGAGAATCGCTGCAGCTACCAATTTGATTACTATACAGACAGGTACTTTTAGGGGCGTTGGTAAACTCTACGGGGTAAATACGCTAAAATGCGTAAAAATGACACAATAATTGTATTTTTCAGAGTTTGAAGGTGATTCGAAGTGAATGCAGTGTCCCTCGAGTTTGACTAATATCATAGCAACAACTATGCCGCTCGGCGAGTTGCGTAGCGCTCGTCGAGCGGCCCAAAAACTCAAGCTCGATTTACTCAACCCCTGAATTTACCGCGCGACAGCGCGTTCCACCATTATTTTCTGTAAGGAGATGAACAGGTGTCGACGTTTTTCTATTAAACGAGAATTATCTTTGGTTTTGATGTCGGATTGCGATTGTAGTTTCATTTAGTGATGATTTTCATTTTATTGATGATTTATTGCTGTTTTGTTTTTGATTGTTGCGGGATTAGATAATTCAATGGCTCTGCATGAATAACTGAGACGCCTTCTGATGTATGGTGGTTTACAGCTCATTCACATTATTTATTCCTGGAAACAAATATATTTTAGATTTTTGATGTTCATTTGAAGGTATTGATAGTAATTGGATCTGTCATGAAGTTGGTGAATGTTGGGCGGTTTCTGATGAAGGTTTCAAATGAATTTTCAGAACGAAAGGTTAGTATCGCCTTTGAAAGTGAGTAATCTATTTCGATTTGAGAGGTGGCTATTTTTGTGGGTTATGGGAAGCGAAATTTTCGTGCGCCTAGGTTTGGTGAAATTTTAAATAGCTTTTAAAGAATGTATTTTTTTAACCGCATGTATAAGTAACATGTTGAATGAGGCTTATGTAATTCAACTTGGGATTAGGAATTGTTTAATATATTCTGGTCGAATTGACAATCATATTGATAGGGTTTTGAGTATGTTCGAATGGAGGTTAATTCTGGACTTTATACTGAAATTTCCCTTTCTTCTTGACTCGGTTTATAATATTGTGAAGCAACTTGCAGTCGATCTTCATATCAGGGATTTAGGTAATTTTGATTTTTGATTTAGATGAAAGTGTTTAATTTTTTTGCAGGATAGGTTAAATTCCGTTGGGTAAATTGATACGAAACAGAGGTCGGACGCTAAGTTAGATGGAATAAAATAATAGTGGTCAAAAATTCAACAGTAAAATATGATAGAATAGGTTTTCTTATCCAGTCAGGATACAATAGCTTTAGCTGGTTTAGATTAGACTAGGTTGGGTTAGATTAGGCTAGGTTGGGTTAGATTAGTTTTGGTTGGGTTAATAATATAAGACGTTTCCATCTGATTGATTTGTTAAGGATGAGTTATTCATAAAAAAATATCGGTGAAATTATTTTTGACCTGTAAATATATGGTTGGTAAGTTTTATACATGGTATTTGTTAATGGTGTCGGAAAATGAATTGATGTTGGTGTTTGGAAGTTGAACATAGAAATTGAAGTGAAAGACAATGCACATGTCGGTTTGTGAAATGAGACGATGGTGTATCTGATTGTGTTGGATAATTGTGGTTATTTTTTTAAGTGTGCCCTACATGTGTTTGTGTGCATGTGTGTGTGTGTGTGTGGGAGTGTGTGTAAGAGTGTGAAGGTTTGGGGTGTTGAGGTGTGTGTGTGTGGGTGTGTGTGTGTGTTTGTGGTCCGCCCCCGGTCTGTGCTGGTTTTTGCGCGGGCGGACCTCTTTTTGAGGTTCCGAAGGAAAACTAAAAAAAAAATGCGCAAAAAAAAAAAAAAAAAAATTTCATAAAAATCTGGGTGGCCGCGCCGAGTAAAGAAGGACTGTAGTGCGTACGTGTAGGGTGTGGGCGCATTCTCGGAAACGGCTGGTCCCAGCGCGCTCAAATTTGGTGAGCAGAAAGACCCCCATCTCGACATTATCTGTGCCAAGTTTCGTTTCGATCGTGCGAAAATTTCAAATTTAATGAAGGTTCAATGGTGAAAAATAGCCAAAAATTGCAATTTTTCAAACTGCTGCCAAACATACTTAGAATGCACCTAGGCGGCCCAAATTACAGGATGTGGTAGATAAAATGTTGGAGTAGGTGCTGAGGTTGCCATTTTACGATACGTTGATAAAAAGTGTCCCTCTGGGCGCCTCAAAGTTGACCAAAAATTTTTTTTTGATTCCAGTCGAATTTTTGACATTATGTATTGGACAAACTACGCAAGTTTGCAAACTCAAACTTTGATAGATGATAGATTTTCAAAAGTTCTACTCACTATAAAATCAGCGGTTCTCAAAACGATCAAGTTTCGATGCAACTTTGGAACAAAAATTGACACGAAATTTCCGTGAGTTTGGGTGAGTTTCAAAACATGTTTGTCCGGGGTTTTGGTGATACTTGAGAGTTCGAGCAGTTGACATCTTATTCGAAAAGCTTGGTCCTAGTTGCAGCAAGTTTTACAGAGTGCCATCTTTTGAAATTCAAATTTTGTGCAACTTTAAAGTTGAAGTAAAAAAACGCGTTTTTTCAAAGGTCATTTTTGGCCGCCATTTGTGACGTTGTTTGACCGAGTGGGAACTCCAAAAGTTGATACCACCCAGATTCGAACTTTTTCTCAAAGGTATCAACTTTACAGTTTGCCATGAGTGATGCTTTTCTCAAAAAAATGTCCCAAACACAAGCCCCAAACCCTCAAAAAACCGCCTCAAACTTGTTTGAGGAAAATGGGTGCGACCCACAAAAAACTTTATTTAACACTTTCTGCTCGGTTTTTGGTCGTACATACCATAATTCTTTTGCTGGTCGAATTTCGGCTTCGTTTGAGCGTCAGAATTTTTTTTCCATTTTTTCAGCTTATTTCGGATATTCGTCCCCCCCAAAAGCCCACTTGCTCACCTTCGACGGAGTTAAAAAAACACTTGAATGATGCGCCTCGACAAGACCTTTCGTTTGGTACCACGCTCAAAGTTGTAGCTCATCAAACTTTTGCAAAAAGTTCAAAAAACTAAAATTGGCTCCTCAAATCTCGTGATTTTTCTAAGTCCTTAGGGGTGAAATATTCGACCCCAATTTAAGGCCTCTAAAAGGCTTTTCGTGGATTTTCGACCACACCCATGTTCAAGTAACGACAGAAAATTGATGTTTTCGTCAGTTTTGTTGAAAAATGAGTGCTTGATGATGATTTTTTCGATTTCGAAGTTTTACTCATTTTATATCCATTTAGGGACTCGCAGCTATTTTTCAAGGCTTCGACAGTGTTACTAGAGTTGTTAGAAATATTTGTTCTCTTCGAAGTGACCCCCATAACACGTATTTTTGAGCACTCATTTTTCACTCAATTAGAGTATGCATCAATTTTTACTTTTTTGATGCGTTTATCGACTTCCTACGGAAAATTTTATAGAGACGAAATGTCTTGCAAATTGCTGATTTACCTTTAGGTAAGGTTTTTTTACTTCCGACGGCGTTTTCAAATTTTTTTTCCAGATCCGGATATTCGAGTCCAAAAATTACCAAGTCCAAATGCCAATAGATATTAAGCCCCGATGACTCCAAGGTGACGCAATTATTGATATCGAATTTTCGAAAAGTTTTGGTGTCCCAAACGTCAATTTTTGATGACTATATCACATTATTTTATTGTTAAGAAATCCATTGAATGATATATACCAGAAAATGAGCTCATTTTTTTCTCGTACATCGATTTCGCTGTTAATTTGTGCGACGCTAGTCCTAAGAACCGCGATGCCATTTGTTTCCAACTTGAGGTAAGCACCAATGTTGTGCGTTTCAATGAATGCGACCATGATAAAAGTGTTGTAGTAGATGCTCTCATATATATGCAAAGTGAGTGAAATTTTAAACGCTCATTTCTGCTCACTTTGCGTTTTGAAGAGGAAGAAACTGTTGGCGAGTGTTGACGAATGAGAGACTTTGCAGAGTTGCCGGCTTTTGATTTTAGTTATGATACAATGAGCGTGCAAACAATATAATACTCGGCAAATGTCATTAGTGACTCATAAAAATCGAGCGATATCTCGTATTTGAGCTCTTTGGTTGTGGATCAAAATTCACGATGAGTTTTTATTGGCGTATTTTATTCATGGAATTCTGAAATATGCCTGCAAATGGTTGAGATACTGACTCACACATTTCGTATTGGAAACGGCTCATCAACAAACGAGCGTTTTGGAATAGAGCGCATCATGCTGGGGCTGTCGATGACGATATGGGGTACTGTGAGTTGATGTTTCACTCATTAATTTTGATGATTGAGAGAAGATATTGGAGTGTCTTTTGAGTCAGGAACTTTTGAGCTGTGCACTGAAACTTTGCTTGGGAATAAGTACGAGAACTCATTGATTTACTCACTCATATTCCCATCAGTTGCACGTATCGTTTCTAGGAAAAACTGAGTGTGAGTGAGTAGACACCGTTTCGACGCTCACTCATGGCTCATATTTTGTGAGTGTGTGTTCCTGATATGGATTTAATTTTTGAGAGGTTTTGCGGATCTCAAATATTTTATTTACGGAAACTAAAATATTATTACTGAAATATTTCCGAAAATTCGTAAATTCTCACTCGGACTTTGTTCAGGCTTCTATTTTGGTCAGTAATTGGAAAATAGTTTTGGTGACGCATGAAAATTGTTTCCGCTCATGAAATGGCTCATTTTGAGGAATTATGATTTTAAATGGGGAATTTCACTCACTCAGACGGAGATGCTGTTGGTGAGTTCCTTGTGGGCTGCAAATCGGTCAAGCTATTGTGTTTGATGAGACGATGGATTTTGTAATGTTTTTCGGGATGAAAATTGACAAGTTCCGGGTTCAAATCCCAAAACATGAATTTATTTCGAAATTCGAAAAATCACTCATTTCACATAGTTCAGTGCCGAAATTTGCATGAAACGTGCGTCATGATGCAGAGAAGCGATAGCAATTCTTTCGTCGTCAGAAAGTGGGAGTTATGAAAGATATTGAATTTTTTTCATTTTCAATGATGATGCATCGGTGAACTCGGTCAGCAATTGAGTGAAATTTTAATTAGGCATATCTTTCTTTGCATCGAAGGTAGAAGTCCGAAATTTTGATGAAGCGTAGACATCAATGAGTAGTGTCTATATTGACATTTTGAGAACGGTCCAAATGATATTTTGGAAAAAATGAGTGATTTTCTAAAATTCCATACTTGTTTAATTTGACGATTAAGGGTACTTAGAAAAAAGCTAGAAACTTCATTTTAGGCTCAAATGAAGCAGAATCCAAAGCAGGGTGTGAATCATGGGGCTAAATTTTTTTTTATTCATTAATTTTTAAAGTATGGACAAATGAGTTTTTAATAACGTTTTGGCCGTTATTTCGTTATTGGAACGTGTTTTGAACCGTTTTTGGGGCCAAATGGGACATTTCGACTTGTGCAATGACCACGCATTTGAAAAAATTAGAAAAAATTCGATAAAAGTCCACGGATATTAAAATGTTATTTTCAATGGAAATACGCTAAAAAATGAGAATCGCTGCAACTACCAATTTGATTACCATACAGAAAGATACTTTTAGGGCCGTTAGTAAACTCTACGGGGTGAATACGCTAAAAATGCGTAAAAATGATACAAAAATTGTATTTTTCAGAGTTTGGAAGTGATTCGAAGTAAATGCAGTGTCCCTCGAGTTAGACAAATATCTGAGCAACAATTATGCCGCTCGGCGAGTTGCGTAGCGCTCGTCGAGCGGCCCCAAAACTTAAGCTCGATTTACTCGACCCCTAAATTTGACGCGCGACAGCGCGTTCCCAAATGATTATCTGTAAGGAGATGAACATGTGTCGATGTTTTTCTTTTAAACGAGAATTATCTTTGGTTTTGATGTCGGATTGCGATTGTAGTTTAATTTAGTGATGATTTTTATTTTATTGATGATTTATTGCTGTGTTGTTTTTGATTGTTGCTGAATTGGATTATTTAAGGGCTCTGCATGAATGACTGAGACGCCATCTGATGTATGGTGATTTACAGCTAATTCACATCATTGATTCCTGGAAACAAATATATTTTAGATTTTTGGGGTTCATTTGAGAGTGTTGATAGTAATTGGATCTGTCATGAAGTTGGTGAGTATTTGGCGTTTTCTGTTGAAGGTTTCAAATGAATTTTCGGAACGAAAGGTTTGTATCGCTTCTGAAACTGAGTAATCTATTTTGATATGAGAGGTGGCTATTTTTGTGGGTTATGGGAAGCCAAATTTTCGAGCGTCTGTGTTTGGTAAAATTTTGAACAGGTTTTAAAGAATATATTTTTTTAACCACATGTGTAAGTAGAATTTTGAATGAGGCTTATGTAGTTCAACTTGGGACTAGGAATTGTTTAATATATTCTGGTCGAATGGACAATCATATTTATAGGGTTTTAAGTATGTTCGACCGGAGGTAATTCTGAATTTTATACTGAAATTTCCCTTTCTTCTTGACTCGGTTTAGAATATTGTGAAGCAATTTGCAGTCGAACTTCATGTAAGGGATTTAGTTAATTTTAAGTTTTGATTTAGGTGAAAGCATTTTATTTTTTGCAGGATAGGTTAAATTCCGTTGGGTAAATTGATACGAAACAAAGGTCGGACGTTAAGTTATATGGAATAAAATCAGAGTGGTTAAAAATTCAACAATAAAATATGATAGAATTGGTTTTCTTATCCAGTCAGGATAAAATAGAATTGGTTGGTTTAGATTAGACTAGGTTGGGTTAGATTAGACTACGTTGGGTTACATTAGTTTAGGTTGGCTTAATAATATAAGACGTTGCCATCTGATTGATTGTATATGAATGTGTTACTTATAAAAGAGGTCGGTGATATGATATTTGAACATAAATGTATGGGGTTAGGTCGCGTTTTTATTTGATAATTGTTAATGGTGTCGGAAAATCCATTGACGGTGGTGTTTGAAAGTTCAACATAGTGCTTAGAGTGGAATGAACTATACATATCGTTTTGTGACTTGAAACGATGGTGTATCTGATTGTGTTGGATAATTGTGGTTATTTTTACAAGTGTGCTTGGCATGTATTTGTGTATGTGTGTGTGTGGGGGGGGGGAGTGTGTGTAGAGTGTGAGCGTTGGGATGATGGGGTGTGTGTGTGTGTTTGTGTGTGTGTGTTGGTCCGCCCCCGGTCTGTGCTGGTTTTTGCGCGGGCGGACCCTCGGAGAGGTTCCGGAGGAAAACTAAAACTAAATAGCGCAAAAAGAAAAAAAAAAAAAAAAAAATTCTGGTCGACCGCGTTGAGTTCCGGACAGATGGCATATATACCGGATCTGGCGTGAGCACAAGAGCGAGCCCCTAGAACGCGTGGTCGCAGCGCGCTCAAATTCGGTGAGCAGAAAGACGACCATCTCGATATTACCCGTGCCAAGTTTCGTTTCGATCGTGCGAGAACTTTTCATTCAATGGCGGAAAAATGGTCAAAAATCGCCGAAAATTGAGCTTTTTCAAACTGCTGCCAAACATACTTAGAATGCACTTAGGTGGCTCAAATTACAGGATGTGGTAGATGAAATGTTCGAGTAGGTGCTCAGGTTGCCATTTTGCGATACGTTAATAAAAAATATCCCTTTGAGCTCCTCAAAGTTGACCAAAAATTTTTTTCCGATTTCAGTCGAAATTTTGACATTTTTTATTGGACAAACTACGCAAGTTTGCAAACTCAAACTTTGATAGGTGATAGATTTCTGAAAGTTCTACTCACTATAAAATCAGCGGTTCTCAAAACGATCAAGTTTGGACGCAACTTTGGAACAAAAATTGACACGAAATTTCCGTGAGTTTGGGTGAGTTTCAAAACATGTTTGTCCGGGGTTTTGGTGATACTTGAGAATTCGAGCAGTTGACATCTTATTTGAAAAGCTTGGCCCTAGTTGCAGCAAGTTTTACAGAGTGCCATCTTTCGAAATTCAAATTTTGTGCAACTTTAAAGTTGAAGTAAAAAAACGCGTTTTTTCAAAGGTCATTTTTGGCCGCTATTTGTGACGTTGTTTGACCGAGTGGGAACTCCAAAAGTTGATACCACCCAGATTTGAACTTTTTCTCAAAGTTATCAAGTTTACAGTTTGCCATGATTGATGGTTTTCTCAAAAAATTGTCCCAAACACAACCCCCAAACCCTCAAAAAACCGCCTCAAACTTGTTTGAGGAAAATGGGTGGGACCCACGAAAAACTTTATTTAACATTTTTTGCGAGTTTTTGGATGCTACATACGAAAAAAGTTTTGTGGAAAGATCCCTCGAAAATTTTTTTCGTTTTATTGAATTTTGCGACTTTAACATTAAAATGGCACATTCCATCTCTTCTAAGGCCTCCTTTTTCATGCCTCAGGATATCGAAATTCTCATGAGTGATGCGCCTCAGCGAGACCTTTCGTTTGGTACCAAACTTAAAGTTGTAGCTCAACAAACTTTTGAGAAAAATCCAAAAAACTAAAATTGGGGCTCAAATCGCGTGAATTTTTCTAAGTCCTTGGGGTGAAATATTCGATCTCAATTTAAGGCCTCTATAAGGCTTTTCATGGATTTTCGACCACACCCATGTTTAAGTAACGACAGAAAATTGATGTTTTCGTTAGTTTTGTTAAGAAATGAGTGCTTGATAATGATTTTTTCGATTTCGAAGTTTTACTCATTTTATACCCATTTAGGGACTCGCAGCCATTTTTCGAGGCATCGAGAGTGTTGCTAGAGTTGTTAAAAATATTTGTTCTCTTCGAAAGGAACTCGACAACACGTATTTTTGAGCACTCATTTTTCACTCAATTAGAGTATGCATCAATTTTTACTTTTTTGATGCGTTTATCGACGTCCTACGAAAAAATTTATAGAGATGAAATGTGTTGCAAATTGCCGATTTACCCTATGGTAGAGTCTTTGCACCTCCGAAGGCTTGTTTGAAATAATTTTTTTCAAATCCAAAATTTCGAGTCGTAAAATTTACAAGTCCAGATGCTTAGAGACAAGGGGCCGATGACTGCAAGTCGACGTAATATTTGATATCGATTTTCTCTAAATGTTTCGATGTTTCAAACGTCAATTTTTGATGACTATAACACATTTATTTGAATGTTAAGAAATCCATTGATTGATACATACCAGAAAATGAGCTCATTTTTTTCTCGTACATCGATTTCGCTGTTAATTTGTGCGACGCTAGTCCTAAGAACCGCGATGCCATTTGTTTCAAACTTGAGGTAAGCACTAATGTTGTTCGTTTCAATGTATGCCACCAAGATAAAAGTCTTGTAATAGATGCTCTCATATACATGCAAAGTGAGTGAAATTTTAAAACGCTCATTTCTGCTCACTTAGCGTTTTGAAGAGGAAGAAACTGTTGGCGACTGATGAAGAATAAGAGGGTTTGCAGAGTTGCCGGCTAGTGATTTTAATTATGGTACATTGAGCGTGCAAACAATATAATACTCGGCAAATGTCATCAATGACTCATCAAAATCGAGCGATATCTCGTATATGAGCGCTTTGATTGTGTGTCAAAATTCATGACGAGTTTTTATTGGCGTATTTTATTCATGGAATTCTGAAATATGCCTGCAAATGGTCGAGATACTGATACACACATTTCGTCTTGGAAACGGCTCATCAATAAACAAGCGTTTTGGAATAGAGCGCATCATGCTGGGGCTGTCGATCACAATATGGGGTACTGTGAGTTGATGTTTCACTCATGAATTTTGATGATTGAGAGAAGATATTGGATGGACTTTTGAGTCAGGAACTTTTGAGCTGTGCACTGAAACTTTGTTTGGGAATAAATACGATAACTCATTGATTCATATTATCATCAGTTGCATGTTTCGCTTTTTGGAAAAACTGAGTGTGAGTGAGTAGACACTGTTTCGAAGCTCACTCAGGGTTCATGTTTTATGAGTGTGTGTCCCTGGTATGGATTGAATTTTTGAGTGGGTTTGCACGTCTCAAATACGTTATTTACGGAAACAAAAATATTATTTCTGAGATATTTTCGAAAATTCGAAAATTCTCACTCGGACTTAGTTCAGGCTTCTATTTCGGTCAATAATTGGGATATAGGTGTGGAAACCCATGAAAATTGTTTCCGCTCATGAAATGCCTCATTTTGAGGAATTATTCTCTTAAATGAGGAATTTCACTCATTCAAACGTAGATGCTGTTGGTGAGTTCATTGGGCGCTGCAAATCGGTCAAGCTATTGTGTATGATGAGACGATGGATTTTGTAATGTTTTTCAGGACGAAAATTGACAAGTTGCGGGTTCAAATCCCATAACATGAATTTATTTCGAAATTCGAAAAATCACTCATTTCACATAGTTCAGTGCCGAAATTTGCATGATACTTGCGTCGTGATGTGGAGAAGCGATAGCATTTCTTTCGTCTTCAGAAAGTGGGAGTTATGAAAGATATTGATTTTTTTTCATTTGCAATGATGATGCATCGGTGAACTCGGTCAGCAATTTAGTGAAATTTTAATTAGGCATATCTTTCTTTCCATCGAAGGTACAAGTCCGAAATTTTGATAGAACGTAGACATCAATGAGTAGTGTCTATATTGTCATTTTGAGAACGGTCCAAATGATATTTTGGGGAAAATGAGTAATTTTCTAAAATTCCATACTTGTTTAATTTGACGATTTAGGGTACTTAGAAATAAGCTAGAAACCTCATTTTGGGCTCAAATGAAGCGGAATCCGAAGCAGGGTCTGAATTATGGTGGTAAAATTTATTTTATTCAATATTTTTTAATATATGGACAAACGAGTTTTTAAGAATGTTTTGGTCGTTATTTCGTCATTGGAACGTGTTTTGAAGCGTTTTTAGGGCCAAATGGGACATTTTGACTTGTGCAATGACCACGCATTTGAAAAATTTAGGAAAAATTTCGAATAAAGTCCACGGATATTAAAATGTTATTTCAATGGAAAATCGCTAAAAAATGAGAATCGCTGCAGCTACCAATTTGATTACCATACAGACAGATACTTTTAGGGCCGTTAGTAAACTCTACGGCGTAAATACACTAAAAATGCGTAAAAATTACACAAAAATTGCATTTCTCAGAGTTTGAAAGTGATTCGAAGTAAATGCAGTAAACTGAGCAACAATCACGCCGCTCGGCGAGTTGCGTAGCGCTCGTCGAGCGGCCCAAAAACTGAAGCTCGATTTACTCAACCCCTGAATTTGACGCGCGACAGCGCGTTCCACAATTATTATCTGTAAGGAGATTAACAGGTGTCGATGTTTTTCTATTAAACGAGAATTATCTTTGGTTTTGATGTCGGATTGCGATGGTAGTTTTAGTTAGTGATGATTTTTATTTTATTGATTATTTATGGTTGTTTTGTGTTAGATTGGAGGAGGTTTAGTTTATTCAAGTGCCCTGCATGAATTACTGAGACTCTATTTGATGTATGCTAATTTACCGCAAATTTGATCATTTAATCTTGAAAACAAATATACATTGGGTTGTTGCGGTTAATTTGAGAAATTATTGATAGTAATTGGATGTGTCATGAAGTTGGTGAATATTTTGCGTTTTCTGTTGAAGGTTTCAAATAAATTTTCAGAACGAAAGGTTAGTATCACCTTTGAGAGTGAGTAATCTATTCTGATTTGATAGGTGGCTATTTTGTGGGTTATGGGAAGCCAAATTTTCGTGCGTCTGGGCTTGGTGAAATTTTAAATAGTTTCTAAAGAATTTATTTTTTTTAACCGCATGTATAAGTAAAATTGTGAATGAGGCTTATGTAATTCAACTTGGGACTAGGAATTGTTTAATATATTCTGGTCGAATGGACAATCATATATATAGGGTTTTAAGTATGTTCGACCGGAGGTTAATTCAGGATTTTATACTGAAATATCCCTTTCTTCTTGACTCGGTTTAGAATATTGTTAAGCAACTTGCAGTCGCTCTTCATGTTAGGGATTTAGGTAATTTTGTGTTATGATGATGGTGGAAGTTTTTCATTTTTTGCAGGATAGGGTAAATTCCGTTGGGTAAATTAATAAAAAACAGGTGTCGGACGTTAAGTTAGATGGAATAAAATGAGAGAGGTCAAAAATTCAACAATAAAATAAGATTAATTAGGTAGTCATATCCAGTCGGGATAAAATAGCTTTGTTTGGGTTAGATTGGACTAGGTTGGGTTAGATTAGTTTAGGTTGGGTTATTAATATAAGACGTTGCCATCTGATTGATTTGGTAAGGATGTGTTATTCATAAAAAGAGGTCGGTGAAATGATTTTTGACCTGTAAATATATGGGTAGGTGAATTTTATACATGGTATTTGTTAATGGTATGTGAAAATGAATTGATGTTGGTGTTTGAAAGTTAAACATAGAGTTTAGAGTGAAAGACAATGCAGCTATCGGTTTGTGATTTGAGACGATGGTGTATCTGATTGTGTTGGATAATTGTGGTTATTTTTAGAAGTGTGCCTTACATGTGTATGTGTATTTGTGTGTCTGTGTGGGGGAGTGTGTGTAGAGTGTGAGCGTTGGGATGATGGGATGTGTGTGTGTTTGTGTGTGTGTGTGTGTTGGTCCGCCCCCGGTCTGTGCTGGTTTTCGCGCGGGCGGACCTCTTTTTGAGGTTCCGAAGGAAAACTAAAAAAAAAATGCGCAAAAAAAAAAAAAAAAAAAAATTTCATAAAAATCTGGGTGGCCGCGCCGAGTAAAGAAGGACTGTAGTGCGTACGTGTAGTGCGTGGGCGCATTCTCGGAAACGGCTGGTCCCAGCGCGCTCAAATTTGGTGAGCAGAAAGACCTCCATCTCGACATTATCTGTGCCAAGTTTCGTTTCGATCGTGCGAAAATTTTAAATTTAATGAAGGTTCAATGGGGAAAAATGGCCAAAAATTGCAATTTTTCAAACTGCTGCCAAACATACTTAGAATGCACTTAGGTGGCTCAAATTACAGGATGTGGTAGACGAAATGTTGAAGTAGATGCTCAGCTTGCCATTTTGCGATACGTTTATAAAAAGTATCCCTCTGGGCTCCTCAAAGTTGACCAAAAATTATTTTTCGATTTTAGTCGAAATTTTGACATTTTTTATTGAACAAACTACGCAAGTTTGCAAACTCAAACTTTGATAGGTGATAGATTTTTGAGAGTTCTACTCACTATAAAATCAGCGGTTCTCAAAACGATTGAGTTTCGATGTAAATTTGGATTTAATTTTTTTCAAAAATTTATAAGATTTCGGGACGTCGTCCAAACATAGTCCTGAGTTTTGGGGACGATACCTGGAGGTCTCAAACCTTGAGGGCTTGTTCGAAAAGCTTTGTAGTATTTCAAATATGTTTTACAGAGTGCCATCATGGGTTACTTAGATTTTGTGCAACTTTAAAGTTGAAGTAAAAAAACGCGTTTTTTTAAAGGTCATTTTTGGCCGCCATTTCTGGCGTTGTTTAATCGAGTAGAGATTCCAAACTTTGATACCTCCGAGAATGAATCTTTTTCTCAAAGTTATCAAATTTACAGACCATCATGAGCAATACTTTTTTTAAAAAACTGTCCCAAACACAGCCCCCAAAACCTCTGAAAATCTTTCCAAGCGTGCGTGTGGAAAATGGGTGCGACCCACGAAAAACTTTATTTAACATTTTTTGCGAGTTTTGCAGTCCTACATACGAAGACTTTTTTGTGGAAAGATCGCTTGAAAATTTTTTTCGTTTTATTGAATTTTGCGATTTCAACAGTAAAATCCACTTTCCATCTCCTCTAAGGCCCCTTTTTTCATGCCTCAGGATATCGAAATTTTAATGAGTGATGCGCCTTGGCGAGACCTTTCGTTTGGTACCAAACTCAAAGTTGTAGCTCAATAAACTTTTGAGTAAAATCCAAAAAACTAAAATTGGGGCCAAAATCTCGTGAATTTTTCTAAGTCCTTGGAGTGAAATATTCGATCCCAATTTAAGGCCTCTATAAGGCTTTTCATGGATTTTCGACCACACCCATGTTCAAGTAACGACAGAAAATTGATGTTTTCGATAGTTTTGTTAAGAAATGAGTGCTTGATAATGATTTTTTCGATTTCGAAGTTTTACTCAGTTTAAATCCATTTAGGGACTCGCAGCCATTTTTCGAGGCTTCGAGAGTGTTGCTAGAGTTGTTAAAAATATTTGTTCTCTTCGAAAGAAACTCGATAACACGTATTTTTGAGCACTCATTTTTCACTCAATTAGAGTATGCATCAATTTTTACTTTTTTGATGCGTTTATCGACGTCCTACGAAAAAATTTATAGAGATGAAATGTGTTGCAAATTGCCGATTTACCCTATGGTAAAGTCTTTGCACCTCCGAAGGCTTGTTTGAAATAATTTTTTTCAAATCCAAAATTTCGAGTCGTAAAATTTACAAGTCCAGATGCTTAGAGACAAGGGGCCGATGACTGCAAGTCGACGTAATATTTGATATCGATTTTCTCTAAATGTTTCGATGTTTCAAACGTCAATTTTTGATGACTATAGCACATTATTTGAATGTTAAGAAATCCATTGATTGATACATACCAGAAAATGAGCTCATTTTTTTCTCGTACATCGATTTCGCTGTTAATTTGTGCGACGCTAGTCCTATGAACCGCGATGCCATTTGTTTCAAACTTGAGGTAAGCACTAATGTTGTTCGTTTCAATGTATGCCACCAAGATAAAAGTCTTGTAATAGATGCTCTCATATACATGCAAAGTGAGTGAAATTTGAAAACGCTCATTTCTGCTCACTTAGCGTTTTGAAGGGGAAGAAACTGTTGGCGACCGATGAAGAATAAGAGGGTTTGCAGAGTTGCCGGCTAGTGACTTTAGTTATGATACAATGATCATGCAAACAATATAATAATCGGGAAATGTCATCAATGACTCATCAAAACCGAGTGATATCTCGTATTTGAGCTATTTGATTGTGGATCAAAATTCATGATGAGTTTTTATTGGCGTATTTTATTCATGGAATTCTGAAATATGTCTGCAAATGGTCGAGATACTGATACACACATTTCGCATTGTAAACGGTTCATTAACAAACGAGCGTTTTGGAATAGAGTGCATCATGCTGGGGCTGTCGATCACTATATGGGGTACTGTGAGTTGATGTTTCACTCATAAATTTTGATGATTGAGAGAAGATATTGGAGGGTCTTTTGAGTCAGGAACTTTTGAGCTGTGCACTGAAACTTTGTTTGGGAATAAGTGCGATAACTCATTGATTCATATTCCCATCAGTTGCATATTTCGCTTCTAGGAAAAACTGAGTGTGAGTGAGTAGACACCGTTTCGACGCTCACTCAGGGTTCATATTTTGTGAGTGGGTGTTCCTGATATGGATTGAATTTTTGAGAGGTTTTGCGGGTCTCAAATATTTTATTTACGGAAACTAAAATATTATTGCTGAAATATTTTCGAAAATTCGAAAACTCTCACTCGGACTTAGTTCAGGCTTCTATTTCGGTCAGTAATTGGGATTTAGGTGTGGTAACACATGAAAATTGTTTCCGCTCATGAAATGCCTCATTTTGAGGAATTATTCTCTTAAATGGGGAATTTCACTCATTCAAACGTAGATGCTGTTGGTGAGTTCATTGGGCACTGCAAATCGGTCAAGCTATTGTGTTTGATGAGACGATGGATTTTGTAATGTTTTTCGGGATGAAAATTGACAAGTTGCGGGTTCAAATCCCAAAACATGAAATTATTTCGAAATTCGAAAAATCACTCATTTCGCTTATTTCAGTGCCGAATTTTGCATGAAACTTGCATCATTGAGTACATAAGCGATAGCATTTCTTTCGTCTTAAGAAAGTGAGAATTGTGAAAGATATTGAAATTTTTTAATTTTCAATGATGATGCATCGGTGAACTAGGTCAGCAATTGAGTGAAATTTTAATTAGGCATATCTTTCTTTGCATCGAAGGTAGAAGTCCGAAATTTTGATACAACGTAGACATCAATGAGTAGTGTCTATATTGACATTTTGAGAACGGTACGAATGATATTTTGGGGAAAATGAGTAATTTTCTAAAATTCCATACTTGTTTAATTTGACGATTTAGGGTACTTAGAAATAAGCTAGAAACTTCATTTTAGGCTCAAATGAAGCAGAATCCAAAGCAGGGTGTGAATTAAGGTGGTAAAATTTTTTTTATTCAATACTTTTTAAAATATGGACAAATGAGTTTTTACAAACGTTTTGGCTGTTATTTCGTTATAGGAACTTGTTTTGAACCGTTTTTGGGGCCAAATGGGAAATTTAGACTTGTGCAATGACCACGCATTTGAAAAATTTAGGAAAAAATTCGATAAAAGTCCACGGATATTAAAATGTTATTTTCAATGAAAAAACGCTAAAAAATGAGAATCGCTGCAGCTACCAATTTGATTACTATACAGACAGGTACTTTTAGGGGCGTTGGTAAACTCTACGGGGTAAATACGCTAAAATGCGTAAAAATGACACAATAATTGTATTTTTCAGAGTTTGAAGGTGATTCGAAGTTAATGCAGTGTCCCTCGAGTTTGACTAATATCATAGCAACAACTATGCCGCTCGGCGAGTTGCGTAGCGCTCGTCGAGCGGCCCAAAAACTCAAGCTCGATTTACTCAACCCCTGAATTTACCGCGCGACAGCGCGTTCCACCATTATTTTCTGTAAGGAGATGAACAGGTGTCGACGTTTTTCTATTAAACGAGAATTATCTTTGGTTTTGATGTCGGATTGCGATTGTAGTTTCATTTAGTGATGATTTTCATTTTATTGATGATTTATTGCTGTTTTGTTTTTGATTGTTGCGGGATTAGATAATTTAATGGCTCTGCATGAATAACTGAGACGCCTTCTGATGTATGGTGGTTTACAGCTCATTCACATCATTTATTCCTGGAAACAAATATATTTTAGATTTTTGATGTTCATTTGAAGGTATTGATAGTAATTGGATCTGTCATGAAGTTGGTGAATGTTGGGCGGTTTCTGATGAAGGTTTCAAATGAATTTTCAGAACGAAAGGTTAGTATCGCCTTTGAAAGTGAGTAATCTATTTTGATTTGAGAGGTGGCTATTTTTGTGGGTTATGGGAAGCGAAATTTTCGTGCGTCTAGGTTTGGTGAAATTTTAAATAGCTTTTAAAGAATGTATTTTTTTAACCGCATGTATAAGTAACATTTTAAATGAGGCTTATGTAATTCAACTTGGGATTATGAATTGTTTAATATATTCTGGTCGAATTGACAATCATATTGATAGGGTTTTGAGTATATTCGAATGGAGGTTAATTCTGGATTTTATACTGAAATTTCCCTTTCTTCTTGACTCGGTTTATAATATTGTGAAGCAACTTGCAGTCGATCTTCATATCAGGGATTTAGGTAATTTTGATTTTTGATTTAGATGAAAGTGTTTAATTTTTTTGCAGGATATGTTAAATTCCGTTGGGTAAATTGATACGAAACAGAGGTCGGACGCTAAGTTAGATGGAATAAAATAATAGTGGTCAAAAATTCAACAGTAAAATATGATAGAATAGGTTTTCTTATCCAGTCAGGATACAATAGCTTTAGCTGGTTTAGATTAGACTAGGTTGGGTTAGATTAGGCTAGGTTGGGTTAGATTAGTTTTGGTTGGGTTAATAATATAAGACGTTTCCATTTGATTGATTTGTCAAGGATGAGTTATTCATAAAAAAAATATCGGTGAAATTATTTTTGACCTGTAAATATATGGTTGGGGAGTTTTATACATGGTATTTGTTAATGGTATCGGAAAATGAATTGATGTTGGTGTTTGAAAGTTCAACATAGAGCATAGAGTGAAGGAAAATGCAGATATCGTTTTGTGATTTGAGACGATGGTGTATCTGATTGTGTTGGATAATTGTGGTTATTTTTAGAAGTGTGCACTGCATGTGTGTGTGTATGTGTGTGTCTGTGTGTGGGAGTGTGTGTAAGAGTGTGAATGTTTGGGGTTATGAGGTGTTTGTGTGTGTGTGTGTGTGTGTGTGGTCCGCCCCCGGTCTGTGCTGGTTTTTGCGCGGGCGGACCTCTCTTTGAGGTTCCGAAGGAAAACTAAAAAAAAAATGCGCAAAAAAAAAAAAAAAAAAATTTCATAAAAATCTGGGTGGCCGCGCCGAGTAAAGAAGGACTGTAGTGCGTACGTGTAGTGCATGGGCGCATTCTCGGAAACGGCTGGTCCCAGCGCGCTCAAATTTGGTGAGCAGAAAGACCGCCATCTCGACATTATCTGTGCCAAGTTTCGTTTCGATCGTGCGAAAATTTGAAATTTAATGAAGGTTCAATGGTGAAAAATAGCCAAAAATTGCACTTTTTCAAACTGCTGCCAAACATACTTAGAATGCACCTAGGCGGCCCAAATTACAGGATGTGGTAGATAAAATGTTGGCGTAGGTGCTGAGGTTGCCATTTTGCGATACGTTGATAAAAAATATCCCTTTGAGCTCCTCAAAGTTGACCAAAAATTTTTTTTCGATTTCAGTCGAAATTTTGACATTCTTTATTGGACAAACTACGCAAGTTTGCAAACTCAAACTTTGATAGCTGATAGATTTTCAAAAGTTCTACTCACTATGAAATCAGCGGTTCTCAAAACGATCAAGTTTCGATGCAACTTTGGAACAAAAACTGACACGAAATTTCCGTGAGTTTGGGTGAGTTTCAAAACATGTTTGTCCGGGGTTTTGGTGATACTTGAGAGTTCGAGCAGTTGACATCTTATTCGAAAAGCTTGGTCCTAGTTGCAGCAAGTTTTACAGAGTGCCATCTTTCGAAATTCAAATTTTGTGCAACTTTAAAGTTGAAGTAAAAAAACGCGTTTTTTTAAAGGTCATTTTTGGCCGCCATTTGTGACGTTGTTTGACCGAGTGAGGACTTCAAAAGTTGATACCACCCAGATTTAAACTTTTTCTCAAAGGTATCAAGTTTACAGTTTGCCATGAGTGATGCTTTTCTCAAAAAAATGTCCCAAATACAAGCCCCAAACCCTCAAAAAACCGCCTCAAACTTGTTTGAGGAAAATGGGTGCGACCCACGAAAAACTTTATTTAACACTTTCTGCTCGGTTTTTGGTCGTACATACCATAATTCTTTTGCTGGTCGAATTTCGGCTTCGTTTGAGCGTCAGAATTTTTTTTCCATTTTTTCAGCTTATTTCGGATATTCGTCCCCCCCAAAAGCCCACTTGCTTACCTTCGACAGAGTTGAAAAAACACTTGAATGATGCGCCTCGACGAGACCTTTCGTTTGGTACCACGCTCAAAGTTGTAGCTCATCAAACTTTTGGAAAAAGTCTAAAAAACTAAAATTGGGGCTCAAATCTCGTGAATTTTTCTAAGTCCTTAGGGGTGAAATATTCGATCCCAATTTAAGGCCTTTAAAAGGCTTTTCATGGGTTTTCGACCACTCGCATGTCCAAGTAACGACAGGAAATTGATGTTTTCGTTAGTTTTGTTAAGAAATGAGTGCTTGATAATGATTTTTTCGATTTCGAAGTTTTACTCATTTTATGTCCATTTAGGCACTCGCAGCTATTTTTCAAGGCTTCGACAGTGTTACTAGAGTTGTTAGAAATATTTGTTCTCTTCGAAGTGACCCCGAAAACACGTATTTTTGAGCACTCATTTTTCACTCAATTAGAGTATGCATCAATTTTTACTTTTTTGATGCGTTTATCGACGTCCTACGAAAAAATTTATGGAGATGAAATGTGTTGAAAATTGCCGATTTACCCTATGGTAAAGTCTTTGCACCTCCGAAGGCTTGTTTGAAATTATTTTTTTCAAATCCAAAATTTCGAGTCGTAAAATTTACAAGTCCAGATGCTTAGAGACAAGGGGCCGATGACTGCAAGTCGACGTAATATTTGATATCGATTTTCTCTAAATGTTTCGATGTTTTAAACGTCAATTTTTGATGACTATAGCACATTATTTGAATGTTAAGAAATCCATTGATTGATACATACCAGAAAATGAGCTCATTTTTTTCTCGTACATCGATTTCGCTGTTAATTTGTGCGACGCTAGTCCTAAGAACCGCGATGCCATTTGTTTCAAACTTGAGGTAAACACTAATGTTGTTCGTTTCAATGTATGCCACCAAGATAAAAGTCTTGTAATAGATGCTCTCATATACATGCAAAGTGAGTGAAATTTTAAAACGCTCATTTCTGCTCACTTAGCGTTTTGAAGAGGAAGAAACTGTTGGCGACTGATGAAGAATAAGAGGGTTTGCAGAGTTGCCGGCTAGTGATTTTAATTATGGTACATTGAGCGTGCAAACAATATAATACTCGGCATATGTCATCAATGACTCATCAAAATCGAGTGATATCTCGTATTTGAGCTCTTTGATTGTGGATCAAAATTCATGATGAGTTTTTATTGGCGTATTTTATTCATGGAATTCTGAAATATGCCTGCAAATGATCGAGATACTGACACACACATTTCGTATTGTAAACGGCTCATTAATAAACGAGCGTTTTGGAATAGAGCGCATCATGCTGGGGCTGTCGATCACGATATGGGGTACTGTGAGTTGATGTTTCACTCAGTAATTTTGATGATTGAGAGAAGATATTGGAGGGTCTTTTGAGTCAGGAACTTTTGAGCTGTGCACTGAAACTTTGTTTGGGAATAAGTACGAGAACTCATTGATTTACTCACTCATATTCCCATCAGTTGCACGTATCGTTTCTAGGAAAAACTGAGTGTAAGTGAGTAGACACCATTTCGACGCTCACTCATGGCTCATATTTTGTGAGTGTGTGTTCCTGATATGGTTTGAATTTTTGAGAGGTTTTGCGGATCTCAAATATTTTATTTACGGAAACTAAAATATTATTACTGAAATATTTCCGAAAATTCGTAAATTCTCACTCGGACTTTGTTCAGGCTTCTATTTCGGTCAGAAATTTGGACATAGAGGTGGTAACACATTTAAATTGTTTCCGCTCATGAAATGCCTCATTTTGAGGAATTATGATCTTAAATGGGGAATTTAACTCACTCAAACGTAGATGCTGTTAGTGAGTTCATTGGGGGCTGCAAATCGGTCAAGCTATTGTATATGATGAGACAAAAGATTTTGTAATGTTTTTCGGGACGAAAATTGACCAGTTGCGTGTTCAAATCCCAAAACATGAATTTATATAGAAATTCAGAAAATCACTCATTTCACATTCTTCAGTGCCGAAATTTGCATGATACGTGAGGATGTAGATATGTGATAGCATTTCTTTCGTCTTCAGCAAGTGGGAGTTATCTAAGATATTGATTTTTTTTCATTTTCAATGATGATGCATCGGTGAACTCGGTCAACAATTGAGTGAAATTTTAATTAGGCATATCTTTTTCTGCATTGAAGCTATATGTCCGATATTTTGATACAACGTAGATATGAATGAGTAGTGTCTATATTGACATTTTGAGAACGGTGCAAATGATATTTTGGGGAAAATGAGTAATTTTCTAAAATTCCATACTTGTTTAATTTGACGATTTGGGGTACTTAGAAATAAGCTAGAAACTTCATTTTGGGCTCAAATGAAGCGGAATCCGAAGCAGGGTGTGAATTATGGGGTTAAAATTTTTTTCATTCATTAATTTTTGATATATGGACAAATGAGTTTTTAAAAATGTTTTGGCCGTTATTTCGTCATTGGAACGTGTTTTGAACCGTTTTTGGGGCCAAATGGGACATTTCGACTTGTGCAATGACCACGCATTTGAAAAAATTGGGAAAAATTCGATAAAAGTCCACGGATATTAAAATGTTATTTTCAATGGAAATACGCTAAAAAATGAGAATCCCTGCAACTACCAATTTGATCACTATACAGACAGATACTTTTAGGGCCGTTAGTAAACTCTACGGGGTGAATACGCTAAAAATGCGTAAAAATGGCACAAAAATTGTATTTTTCAGAGTTTGGAAGTGATTCGAAGTAAATGCAGTGTCCCTCGAGTTAGACTAATATCTGAGCAACAATTATGCCGCTCGGCGAGTTGCGTAGCGCTCGTCGAGCGGCCCCAAAACTTAAGCTCGATTTACTCGACCCCTGAATTTAACGCGCGACAGCGCGTTCCCCAATGATTATCTGTAAGGAGCTGAACAGGTGTCGATATTTTTCTATTAAACGAGAATTATCTTTGGTTTTGATGCCGGATGGCGGTTGTAGTTTCATTTAGTGATTTTTATTTTATTGATGATTTATTGCTGTTTTGTTTTTGATTGTTGCGGGATTGGATTATTTAAAGGCTCTGCATGATTATCTGAGACGCCATCTGATGTGTGGGGATTTACAGGTAATTCACATCATGTATTCCTGGAAACAAATATATTTTAGATTTTTGGGGTTCATTTGAGAATATTGATAATAATTGAATATGTCATGAAGTTGGTGAATATTTGGCGTTTTCTGTTGAAGGTTTCAAATGAATTTTCAGAACAAAAGGTTAGTTTCCCCTGTGAAAGTGAGTATTCTATTCTGATTTGAGAGGTGGGTTATGTGGGTATTTGTGGGTTATGGGAAGCCAAATATTCGTACGTCTGGATTTGGTGAAATTTTGAATAGCTTTTAAAGAATGTATTTTTTTAACCACATGTGTAAGTAGAATTTTGAATGAGGCTTATGTAGGTCAACTTGGGACTAGGAATTGTTTAATATATTCTGGTCGAATGGACAATCATATTTATATGGTTTTAAGTATGTTCGACCGGAGGTAATTTCTGGATTTTATACCGAAATTTCTCTTTCTTCTTGACCTGGTTTAGAATATTGTGAAGCAACTTGCAGTCGATCTTCATGTAAGGGATTTAGGTAATTTTAAGTTTTGATTTAGGTGAAGGTATTCCATTTTTTGTAGCATAGGTTAAATTCCGTTGGGTGAATTGATACGAAACAGAGGTTGGACGTCAAGTTAGATGGAATAAAATAAGAGAGGTCAAAAATTCAACAATAAAATATGATAGAATAGGTTTTCTTTTCTACTCAGGATAAAATAGCTTTGGTTGGTTTAGAATAGACTAGGTTGGGTTAGATTAGACTAGGTTGGGTTAGATTAGTTTAGGTTGGGTTAGATTAGTTTAGGTTGGGTTAAATTAGTTTAGGTTGTGTTAATAATATAAGACGTTGCCATCTGATTGATTTGGTATCGATGTGTTATTCATAAAAGAAGTCGGTGAAATGATTTTTGCCCTGTAAATATATGGTTAGGTGAATTTAATACATGGTATTTGTTAATGGTATCGGAAAATGAATTTATGATGGTGTTTGAAAGTTAAACATAGAACATAGAGTGAAAGACATTGCACATATCGATTTGTCATTTGAGACGATGGTGTATCTGATTGTGTTGGATAATTGTGGTTATTTTTACAAGTGTGCGCGACACGTTGGTGTGTATATGTGTGTATGTGTGTGGGAGTGTGTGTAAGAGTGTGAATGTTTGGGGTTATGAGGTGTGCGAGTGTGTGTTTGTGTGTGTGTGTGGTCCGCCCCCGGTCTTTGCTGGTTTTTGCGCGGGCGGACCTCTTTTTGAGGTTCCGAAGGAAAACTAAAAAAAAAATGCGCAAAAAAAAAAAAAAAAAAATTTCATAAAAATCTGGGTGGCCGCGCCGAGTAAAGAAGGACTGTAGTGCGTACGTGTAGGGTGTGGGCGCATTCTCGGAAACGGCTGGTCCCAGCGCGCTCAAATTTGGTGAGCAGAAAGACCCCCATCTCGACATTATCTGTGCCAAGTTTCGTTTCGATCGTGCGAAAATTTCAAATTTAATGAAGGTTCAATGGTGAAAAATAGCCAAAAATTGCAATTTTTCAAACTGCTGCCAAACATACTTAGAATGCACCTAGGCGGCCCAAATTACAGGATGTGGTAGATAAAATGTTGGAGTAGGTGCTGAGGTTGCCATTTTACGATACGTTGATAAAAAGTGTCCCTCTGGGCGCCTCAAAGTTGACCAAAAATTTTTTTTTGATTCCAGTCGAATTTTTGACATTATGTATTGGACAAACTACGCAAGTTTGCAAACTCAAACTTTGATAGATGATAGATTTTCAAAAGTTCTACTCACTATAAAATCAGCGGTTCTCAAAACGATCAAGTTTCGATGCAACTTTGGAACAAAAATTGACACGAAATTTCCGTGAGTTTGGGTGAGTTTCAAAACATGTTTGTCCGGGGTTTTGGTGATACTTGAGAGTTCGAGCAGTTGACATCTTATTCGAAAAGCTTGGTCCTAGTTGCAGCAAGTTTTACAGAGTGCCATCTTTTGAAATTCAAATTTTGTGCAACTTTAAAGTTGAAGTAAAAAAACGCGTTTTTTCAAAGGTCATTTTTGGCCGCCATTTGTGACGTTGTTTGACCGAGTGGGAACTCCAAAAGTTGATACCACCCAGATTCGAACTTTTTCTCAAAGGTATCAACTTTACAGTTTGCCATGAGTGATGCTTTTCTCAAAAAAATGTCCCAAACACAAGCCCCAAACCCTCAAAAAACCGCCTCAAACTTGTTTGAGGAAAATGGGTGCGACCCACAAAAAACTTTATTTAACACTTTCTGCTCGGTTTTTGGTCGTACATACCATAATTCTTTTGCTGGTCGAATTTCGGCTTCGTTTGAGCGTCAGAATTTTTTTTCCATTTTTTCAGCTTATTTCGGATATTCGTCCCCCCCAAAAGCCCACTTGCTCACCTTCGACGGAGTTAAAAAAACACTTGAATGATGCGCCTCGACAAGACCTTTCGTTTGGTACCACGCTCAAAGTTGTAGCTCATCAAACTTTTGCAAAAAGTTCAAAAAACTAAAATTGGCTCCTCAAATCTCGTGATTTTTCTAAGTCCTTAGGGGTGAAATATTCGACCCCAATTTAAGGCCTCTAAAAGGCTTTTCGTGGATTTTCGACCACACCCATGTTCAAGTAACGACAGAAAATTGATGTTTTCGTCAGTTTTGTTGAAAAATGAGTGCTTGATGATGATTTTTTCGATTTCGAAGTTTTACTCATTTTATATCCATTTAGGGACTCGCAGCTATTTTTCAAGGCTTCGACAGTGTTACTAGAGTTGTTAGAAATATTTGTTCTCTTCGAAGTGACCCCCATAACACGTATTTTTGAGCACTCATTTTTCACTCAATTAGAGTATGCATCAATTTTTACTTTTTTGATGCGTTTATCGACTTCCTACGGAAAATTTTATAGAGACGAAATGTCTTGCAAATTGCTGATTTACCTTTAGGTAAGGTTTTTTTACTTCCGACGGCGTTTTCAAATTTTTTTTCCAGATCCGGATATTCGAGTCCAAAAATTACCAAGTCCAAATGCCAATAGATATTAAGCCCCGATGACTCCAAGGTGACGCAATTATTGATATCGAATTTTCGAAAAGTTTTGGTGTCCCAAACGTCAATTTTTGATGACTATATCACATTATTTTATTGTTAAGAAATCCATTGAATGATATATACCAGAAAATGAGCTCATTTTTTTCTCGTACATCGATTTCGCTGTTAATTTGTGCGACGCTAGTCCTAAGAACCGCGATGCCATTTGTTTCCAACTTGAGGTAAGCACCAATGTTGTGCGTTTCAATGAATGCGACCATGATAAAAGTGTTGTAGTAGATGCTCTCATATATATGCAAAGTGAGTGAAATTTTAAACGCTCATTTCTGCTCACTTTGCGTTTTGAAGAGGAAGAAACTGTTGGCGAGTGTTGACGAATGAGAGACTTTGCAGAGTTGCCGGCTTTTGATTTTAGTTATGATACAATGAGCGTGCAAACAATATAATACTCGGCAAATGTCATTAGTGACTCATAAAAATCGAGCGATATCTCGTATTTGAGCTCTTTGGTTGTGGATCAAAATTCACGATGAGTTTTTATTGGCGTATTTTATTCATGGAATTCTGAAATATGCCTGCAAATGGTTGAGATACTGACTCACACATTTCGTATTGGAAACGGCTCATCAACAAACGAGCGTTTTGGAATAGAGCGCATCATGCTGGGGCTGTCGATGACGATATGGGGTACTGTGAGTTGATGTTTCACTCATTAATTTTGATGATTGAGAGAAGATATTGGAGTGTCTTTTGAGTCAGGAACTTTTGAGCTGTGCACTGAAACTTTGCTTGGGAATAAGTACGAGAACTCATTGATTTACTCACTCATATTCCCATCAGTTGCACGTATCGTTTCTAGGAAAAACTGAGTGTGAGTGAGTAGACACCGTTTCGACGCTCACTCATGGCTCATATTTTGTGAGTGTGTGTTCCTGATATGGATTTAATTTTTGAGAGGTTTTGCGGATCTCAAATATTTTATTTACGGAAACTAAAATATTATTACTGAAATATTTCCGAAAATTCGTAAATTCTCACTCGGACTTTGTTCAGGCTTCTATTTTGGTCAGTAATTGGAAAATAGTTTTGGTGACGCATGAAAATTGTTTCCGCTCATGAAATGGCTCATTTTGAGGAATTATGATTTTAAATGGGGAATTTCACTCACTCAGACGGAGATGCTGTTGGTGAGTTCCTTGTGGGCTGCAAATCGGTCAAGCTATTGTGTTTGATGAGACGATGGATTTTGTAATGTTTTTCGGGATGAAAATTGACAAGTTCCGGGTTCAAATCCCAAAACATGAATTTATTTCGAAATTCGAAAAATCACTCATTTCACATAGTTCAGTGCCGAAATTTGCATGAAACGTGCGTCATGATGCAGAGAAGCGATAGCAATTCTTTCGTCGTCAGAAAGTGGGAGTTATGAAAGATATTGAATTTTTTTCATTTTCAATGATGATGCATCGGTGAACTCGGTCAGCAATTGAGTGAAATTTTAATTAGGCATATCTTTCTTTGCATCGAAGGTAGAAGTCCGAAATTTTGATGAAGCGTAGACATCAATGAGTAGTGTCTATATTGACATTTTGAGAACGGTCCAAATGATATTTTGGAAAAAATGAGTGATTTTCTAAAATTCCATACTTGTTTAATTTGACGATTAAGGGTACTTAGAAAAAAGCTAGAAACTTCATTTTAGGCTCAAATGAAGCAGAATCCAAAGCAGGGTGTGAATCATGGGGCTAAATTTTTTTTTATTCATTAATTTTTAAAGTATGGACAAATGAGTTTTTAATAACGTTTTGGCCGTTATTTCGTTATTGGAACGTGTTTTGAACCGTTTTTGGGGCCAAATGGGACATTTCGACTTGTGCAATGACCACGCATTTGAAAAAATTAGAAAAAATTCGATAAAAGTCCACGGATATTAAAATGTTATTTTCAATGGAAATACGCTAAAAAATGAGAATCGCTGCAACTACCAATTTGATTACCATACAGAAAGATACTTTTAGGGCCGTTAGTAAACTCTACGGGGTGAATACGCTAAAAATGCGTAAAAATGATACAAAAATTGTATTTTTCAGAGTTTGGAAGTGATTCGAAGTAAATGCAGTGTCCCTCGAGTTAGACAAATATCTGAGCAACAATTATGCCGCTCGGCGAGTTGCGTAGCGCTCGTCGAGCGGCCCCAAAACTTAAGCTCGATTTACTCGACCCCTAAATTTGACGCGCGACAGCGCGTTCCCAAATGATTATCTGTAAGGAGATGAACATGTGTCGATGTTTTTCTTTTAAACGAGAATTATCTTTGGTTTTGATGTCGGATTGCGATTGTAGTTTAATTTAGTGATGATTTTTATTTTATTGATGATTTATTGCTGTGTTGTTTTTGATTGTTGCTGAATTGGATTATTTAAGGGCTCTGCATGAATGACTGAGACGCCATCTGATGTATGGTGATTTACAGCTAATTCACATCATTGATTCCTGGAAACAAATATATTTTAGATTTTTGGGGTTCATTTGAGAGTGTTGATAGTAATTGGATCTGTCATGAAGTTGGTGAGTATTTGGCGTTTTCTGTTGAAGGTTTCAAATGAATTTTCGGAACGAAAGGTTTGTATCGCTTCTGAAACTGAGTAATCTATTTTGATATGAGAGGTGGCTATTTTTGTGGGTTATGGGAAGCCAAATTTTCGAGCGTCTGTGTTTGGTAAGATTTTGAACAGGTTTTAAAGAATATATTTTTTTAACCACATGTGTAAGTAGAATTTTGAATGAGGCTTATGTAGTTCAACTTGGGACTAGGAATTGTTTAATATATTCTGGTCGAATGGACAATCATATTTATAGGGTTTTAAGTATGTTCGACCGGAGGTAATTCTGAATTTTATACTGAAATTTCCCTTTCTTCTTGACTCGGTTTAGAATATTGTGAAGCAATTTGCAGTCGAACTTCATGTAAGGGATTTAGTTAATTTTAAGTTTTGATTTAGGTGAAAGCATTTTATTTTTTGCAGGATAGGTTAAATTCCGTTGGGTAAATTGATACGAAACAAAGGTCGGACGTTAAGTTATATGGAATAAAATCAGAGTGGTTAAAAATTCAACAATAAAATATGATAGAATTGGTTTTCTTATCCAGTCAGGATAAAATAGAATTGGTTGGTTTAGATTAGACTAGGTTGGGTTAGATTAGACTACGTTGGGTTACATTAGTTTAGGTTGGCTTAATAATATAAGACGTTGCCATCTGATTGATTGTATATGAATGTGTTACTTATAAAAGAGGTCGGTGATATGATATTTGAACATAAATGTATGGGGTTAGGTCGCGTTTTTATTTGATAATTGTTAATGGTGTCGGAAAATCCATTGACGGTGGTGTTTGAAAGTTCAACATAGTGCTTAGAGTGGAATGAACTATACATATCGTTTTGTGACTTGAAACGATGGTGTATCTGATTGTGTTGGATAATTGTGGTTATTTTTACAAGTGTGCTTGGCATGTATTTGTGTATGTGTGTGTGTGGGGGGGGGAGTGTGTGTAGAGTGTGAGCGTTGGGATGATGGGGTGTGTGTGTGTGTTTGTGTGTGTGTGTTGGTCCGCCCCCGGTCTGTGCTGGTTTTTGCGCGGGCGGACCCTCGGAGAGGTTCCGGAGGAAAAACTAAAAAAAAAATGCGCAAAAAGAAAAAAAAAAAAAAAAAAAATTCTGGTCGACCGCGTTGAGTTCCGGACAGGTGGCATATATACCGGATCTGGCGTGAGCACAAGAGCGAGCCCCTAGAACGCGTGGTCGCAGCGCGCTCAAATTCGGTGAGCAGAAAGACGACCATCTCGATATTACCCGTGCCAAGTTTCGTTTCGATCGTGCAAGAACTTTTCATTCAATGGCGGAAAAATGGTCAAAAATCGCCGAAAATTGAGCTTTTTCAAACTGCTGCCAAACATACTTAGAATGCACTTAGGTGGCTCAAATTACAGGATGTGGTAGATGAAATGTTCGAGTAGGTGCTCAGGTTGCCATTTTGCGATACGTTAATAAAAAGTATCCCTTTGAGCTCCTCAAAGTTGACCAAAAATTTTTTTTCGATTTCAGTCGAAATTTTGACATTTTTTATTGGACAAACTACGCAAGTTTGCAAACTCAAACTTTGATAGGTGATAGATTTTTGAAAGTTCTACTCACTATAAAATCAGCGGTTCTCAAAACGATCAAGTTTGGACGCAACTTTGGAACAAAAATTGACACGAAATTTCCGTGAGTTTGGGTGAGTTTCAAAACATGTTTGTCCGGGGTTTTGGTGATACTTGAGAGTTCGAGGAGTTGACATCTTATTTGAAAAGCTTGGTCCTAGTTGCAGCAAGTTTTACAGAGTGCCATCTTTCGAAATTCGAATTTTGTGCAACTTTAAAGTTGAAGTAAAAAAACGCGTTTTTTCAAAGGTCATTTTTGGCCGCCATTTGTGACGTTGTTTGACCGAGTGGGAACTCCAAAAGTTGATACCACCCAGATTTGAACTTTTTCTCAAAGTTATCAAGTTTACAATTCGCCATGATTGATGCTTTTCTCAAAAAATTGTCCCAAACACAACCCCCAAACCCTCAAAAAACCGCCTCAAACTTGTTTGAGGAAAATGGGTGGGACCCACGAAAAACTTTATTTAACATTTTTTGCGAGTTTTTGGATGCTACATACGAAAAAAGTTTTGTGGAAAGATCCCTCGAAAATTTTTTTCGTTTTATTGAATTTTGCGACTTTAACATTAAAATGGCACATTCCATCTCTTCTAAGGCCTCCTTTTTCATGCCTCAGGATATCGAAATTCTTATGAGTGATGCGCCTCAGCGAGACCTTTCGTTTGGTACCAAACTTAAAGTTGTAGCTCAACAAACTTTTGAGAAAAATCCAAAAAACTAAAATTGGGGCTCAAATCGCGTGAATTTTTCTAAGTCCTTGGGGTGAAATATTCGATCTCAATTTAAGGCCTCTATAAGGCTTTTCATGGATTTTCGACCACACCCATGTTTAAGTAACGACAGAAAATTGATGTTTTCGTTAGTTTTGTTAAGAAATGAGTGCTTGATAATGATTTTTTCGATTTCGAAGTTTTACTCATTTTATACCCATTTATGGACTCGCAGCCATTTTTCGAGGCATCGAGAGTGTTGCTAGAGTTGTTAAAAATATTTGTTCTCTTCGAAAGGAACTCGACAACACGTATTTTTGAGCACTCATTTTTCACTCAATTAGAGTATGCATCAATTTTTACTTTTTTGATGCGTTTATCGACGTCCTACGAAAAAATTTATAGAGATGAAATGTGTTGCAAATTGCCGATTTACCCTATGGTAGAGTCTTTGCACCTCCGAAGGCTTGTTTGAAATAATTTTTTTCAAATCCAAAATTTCGAGTCGTAAAATTTACAAGTCCAGATGCTTAGAGACAAGGGGCCGATGACTGCAAGTCGACGTAATATTTGATATCGATTTTCTCTAAATGTTTCGATGTTTCAAACGTCAATTTTTGATGACTATAGCACATTATTTGAATGTTAAGAAATCCATTGATTGATACATACCAGAAAATGAGCTCATTTTTTTCTCGTACATCGATTTCGCTGTTAATTTGTGCGACGCTAGTCCTAAGAACCGCGATGCCATTTGTTTCAAACTTGAGGTAAGCACTAATGTTGTTCGTTTCAATGTATGCCACCAAGATAAAAGTCTTGTAATAGATGCTTTCATATACATGCAAAGTGAGTGAAATTTTAAAACGCTCATTTCTGCTCACTTAGCGTTTTGAAGAGGAAGAAACTGTTGGCGACTGATGAAGAATAAGAGGGTTTGCAGAGTTGCCGGCTAGTGATTTTAATTATGGTACATTGAGCGTGCAAACAATATAATACTCGGCATATGTCATCAATGACTCATCAAAATCGAGCGATATCTCTTTTTTGAGCTCTTTGATTGTGGATGAAAATTTATGATGAGTTTTTATTGGCGTATTTTATTCATGGAATTCTGAAATATGCCTGCAAATGGCCGAGACACTGACACACAAATTTCGTATTGTAAATGGCTCATTAATAAACGAGCGTTTTGAATAGAGCGCATCATGCTGGGGCTGTCGATCACGATATGGGGAACTCTGAGTTGATGTTTCACTCATTAATTTTGATGATTGAGAGAAGATATTGGAGGGTCTTTTGAGTCAAGAACTTTTGAGCTGTGCACTGAAACTCTGTTTGGGAATAAGTACGAGAACTCATTGATTTACTCACTCATATTCCCATCAGTTGCATGTATCGTTCCTAGGAAAAACTGAGTGTGAGTGAGTAGACACCGTTTCTACGCTCACTCATGGCTCATATTTTGTGAGTGTGTGTTCCTGATATGGATTGAATTTTTGAGAGGTTTTGCGGATCTCAAATATTGTATTAACGGAAACTAAAATATTATTACTGAAATATTTTCGAAAATTCGTAAATTCTCACTCGGACTTTGTTCAGGCTTCTACTTCGGTCAGAAATTGGGAAATAGAGGTGGTAACACATGTAAATTGTTTCCGCTCATGAAATGCCTCATTTTGAGGAATTATTCTCTTAAATGGGGAATTTCACTCATTCAAACGTAGATGCTGTTGGTGAGTTCATTGGGCACTGCTTATCGGTCAAGCTATTGTGTTTGATGAGACGATGGATTTTGTAATGTTTTTCGGGATGAAAATTGACAAGTTGCGGGTTCAAATCCCAAAACATGAAATTATTTCGAAATTCGAAAAATCACTCATTTCGCTTAGTTCAGTGCCGAATTTTGCATGAAACTTGCATCATTGAGTACATAAGCGATAGCATTTCTTTCGTCTTAAGAAAGTGAGAATTGCGAAAGATATTGAATTTTTTTAATTTTCAATGATGATGCATCGGTGAACTAGGTCAGCAATTGAGTGAAATTTTAATTAGGCATATCTTTCTTTGCATCGAAGGTAGAAGTCCGAAATTTTGATACAACGTAGACATCAATGAGTAGTGTGTATATTGACATTTTGAGAACGGTACGAATGATATTTTGGGGAAAATGAGTAATTTTCTAAAATTCCATACTTGTTTAATTTGACGATTTAGGGTACTTAGAAATAAGCTAGAAACTTTATTTTAGGCTCAAATGAAGCAGAATCCAAAGCAGGGTGTGAATTAAGGTGGTAAAATTTTTTTTATTCAATACTTTTTAAAATATGGACAAATGAGTTTTTACAAACGTTTTGGCTGTTATTTCGTTATAGGAACTTGTTTTGAACCGTTTTTGGGGCCAAATGGGAAATTTAGACTTGTGCAATGACCACGCATTTGAAAAATTTAGGAAAAAATTCGATAAAAGTCCACGGATATTAAAATGTTATTTTCAATGAAAAAACGCTAAAAAATGAGAATCGCTGCAGCTACCAATTTGATTACTATACAGACAGGTACTTTTAGGGGCGTTGGTAAACTCTACGGGGTAAATACGCTAAAATGCGTAAAAATGACACAATAATTGTATTTTTCAGAGTTTGAAGGTGATTCGAAGTGAATGCAGTGTCCCTCGAGTTTGACTAATATCATAGCAACAACTATGCCGCTCGGCGAGTTGCGTAGCGCTCGTCGAGCGGCCCAAAAACTCAAGCTCGATTTACTCAACCCCTGAATTTACCGCGCGACAGCGCGTTCCACCATTATTTTCTGTAAGGAGATGAACAGGTGTCGACGTTTTTCTATTAAACGAGAATTATCTTTGGTTTTGATGTCGGATTGCGATTGTAGTTTCATTTAGTGATGATTTTCATTTTATTGATGATTTATTGCTGTTTTGTTTTTGATTGTTGCGGGATTAGATAATTCAATGGCTCTGCATGAATAACTGAGACGCCTTCTGATGTATGGTGGTTTACAGCTCATTCACATCATTTATTCCTGGAAACAAATATATTTTAGATTTTTGATGTTCATTTGAAGGTATTGATAGTGATTGGATCTGTCATGAAGTTGGTGAATGTTGGGCGGTTTCTGATGAAGGTTTCAAATGAATTTTCAGAACGAAAGGTTAGTATCGCCTTTGAAAGTGAGTAATCTATTTTGATTTGAGAGGTGGCTATTTTTGTGGGTTATGGGAAGCGAAATTTTCGTGCGTCTAGGTTTGGTGAAATTTTAAATAGCTTTTAAAGAATGTATTTTTTTAACCGCATGTATAAGTAACATTTTGAATGAGGCTTATGTAATTCAACTTGGGATTAGGAATTGTTTAATATATTCTGGTCGAATTGACAATCATATTGATAGGGTTTTGAGTATGTTCGAATGGAGGTTAATTCTGGATTTTATACTGAAATTTCCCTTTCTTCTTGACTCGGTTTATAATATTGTGAAGCAACTTGCAGTCGATCTTCATATCAGGGATTTAGGTAATTTTGATTTTTGATTTAGATGAAAGTGTTTAATTTTTTTGCAGGATAGGTTAAATTCCGTTGGGTAAATTGATACGAAACAGAGGTCGGACGCTAAGTTAGATGGAATAAAATAATAGCGGTCAAAAATTCAACAGTAAAATATGATAGAATAGGTTTTCTTATCCAGTCAGGATACAATAGCTTTAGCTGGTTTAGATTAGACTAGGTTGGGTTAGATTAGGCTAGGTTGGGTTAGATTAGTTTTGGTTGGGTTAATAATATAAGACGTTTCCATCTGATTGATTTGTTAAGGATGAGTTATTCATAAAAAAATATCGGTGAAATTATTTTTGACCTGTAAATATATGGTTGGTAAGTTTTATACATGGTATTTGTTAATGGTGTCGGAAAATGAATTGATGTTGGTGTTTGGAAGTTGAACATAGAAATTGAAGTGAAAGACAATGCACATGTCGGTTTGTGAAATGAGACGATGGTGTATCTGATTGTGTTGGATAATTGTGGTTATTTTTTTAAGTGTGCCCTACATGTGTTTGTGTGCATGTGTGTGTGTGTGTGGGAGTGTGTGTAAGAGTGTGAAGGTTTGGGGTGTTGAGGTGTGTGTGTGTGGGTGTGTGTGTGTGTTTGTGGTCCGCCCCCGGTCTGTGCTGGTTTTTGCGCGGGCGGACCTCTCTTTGAGGTTCCGAAGGAAAACTAAAAAAAAAATGCGCAAAAAAAAAAAAAAAAAAAAATTTCATAAAAATCTGGGTGGCCGCGCCGAGTAAAGAAGGACTGTAGTGCGTACGTGTAGTGCATGGGCGCATTCTCGGAAACGGCTGGTCCCAGCGCGCTCAAATTTGGTGAGCAGAAAGACCGCCATCTCGACATTATCTGTGCCAAGTTTCGTTTCGATCGTGCGAAAATTTCAAATTTAATGAAGGTTCAATGGTGAAAAATAGCCAAAAATTGCACTTTTTCAAACTGCTGCCAAACATACTTAGAATGCACCTAGGCGGCCCAAATTACAGGATGTGGTAGATAAAATGTTGGCGTAGGTGCTGAGGTTGCCATTTTGCGATACGTTGATAAAAAATATCCCTTTGAGCTCCTCAAAGTTGACCAAAAATTTTTTTTCGATTTCAGTCGAAATTTTGACATTCTTTATTGGACAAACTACGCAAGTTTGCAAACTCAAACTTTGATAGCTGATAGATTTTCAAAAGTTCTACTCACTATGAAATCAGCGGTTCTCAAAACGATCAAGTTTCGATGCAACTTTGGAACAAAAACTGACACGAAATTTCCGTGAGTTTGGGTGAGTTTCAAAACATGTTTGTCCGGGGTTTTGGTGATACTTGAGAGTTCGAGCAGTTGACATCTTATTCGAAAAGCTTGGTCCTAGTTGCAGCAAGTTTTACAGAGTGCCATCTTTCGAAATTCAAATTTTGTGCAACTTTAAAGTTGAAGTAAAAAAACGCGTTTTTTTAAAGGTCATTTTTGGCCGCCATTTGTGACGTTGTTTGACCGAGTGAGGACTTCAAAAGTTGATACCACCCAGATTTAAACTTTTTCTCAAAGGTATCAAGTTTACAGTTTGCCATGAGTGATGCTTTTCTCAAAAAAATGTCCCAAACACAAGCCCCAAACCCTCAAAAAACCGCCTCAAACTTGTTTGAGGAAAATGGGTGCGACCCACGAAAAACTTTATTTAACACTTTCTGCTCGGTTTTTGGTCGTACATACCATAATTCTTTTGCTGGTCGAATTTCGGCTTCGTTTGAGCGTCAGAATTTTTTTTCCATTTTTTCAGCTTATTTCGGATATTCGTCCCCCCCAAAAGCCCACTTGCTTACCTTCGACAGAGTTGAAAAAACACTTGAATGATGCGCCTCGACGAGACCTTTCGTTTGGTACCACGCTCAAAGTTGTAGCTCATCAAACTTTTGGAAAAAGTCTAAAAAACTAAAATTGGGGCTCAAATCTCGTGAATTTTTCTAAGTCCTTAGGGGTGAAATATTCGATCCCAATTTAAGGCCTTTAAAAGGCTTTTCATGGGTTTTCGACCACTCGCATGTCATAGTAACGACAGGAAATTGATGTTTTCGTTAGTTTTGTTAAGAAATGAGTGCTTGATAATGATTTTTTCGATTTCGAAGTTTTACTCATTTTATGTCCATTTAGGCACTCGCAGCTATTTTTCAAGGCTTCGACAGTGTTACTAGAGTTGTTAGAAATATTTGTTCTCTTCGAAGTGACCCCGAAAACACGTATTTTTGAGCACTCATTTTTCACTCAATTAGAGTATGCATCAATTTTTACTTTTTTGATGCGTTTATCGACGTCCTACGAAAAAATTTATAGAGATGAAATGTGTTGAAAATTGCCGATTTACCCTATGGTAAAGTCTTTGCACCTCCGAAGGCTTGTTTGAAATTATTTTTTTCAAATCCAAAATTTCGAGTCGTAAAATTTACAAGTCCAGATGCTTAGAGACAAGGGGCCGATGACTGCAAGTCGACGTAATATTTGATATCGATTTTCTCTAAATGTTTCGATGTTTTAAACGTCAATTTTTGATGACTATAGCACATTATTTGAATGTTAAGAAATCCATTGATTGATACATACCAGAAAATGAGCTCATTTTTTTCTCGTACATCGATTTCGCTGTTAATTTGTGCGACGCTAGTCCTAAGAACCGCGATGCCATTTGTTTCAAACTTGAGGTAAGCACTAATGTTGTTCGTTTCAATGTATGCCACCAAGATAAAAGTCTTGTAATAGATGCTCTCATATACATGCAAAGTGAGTGAAATTTTAAAACGCTCATTTCTGCTCACTTAGCGTTTTGAAGAGGAAGAAACTGTTGGCGACTGATGAAGAATAAGAGGGTTTGCAGAGTTGCCGGCTAGTGATTTTAATTATGGTACATTGAGCGTGCAAACAATATAATACTCGGCATATGTCATCAATGACTCATCAAAATCGAGTGATATCTCGTATTTGAGCTCTTTGATTGTGGATCAAAATTCATGATGAGTTTTTATTGGCGTATTTTATTCATGGAATTCTGAAATATGCCTGCAAATGATCGAGATACTGACACACACATTTCGTATTGTAAACGGCTCATTAATAAACGAGCGTTTTGGAATAGAGCGCATCATGCTGGGGCTGTCGATCACGATATGGGGTACTGTGAGTTGATGTTTCACTCAGTAATTTTGATGATTGAGAGAAGATATTGGAGGGTCTTTTGAGTCAGGAACTTTTGAGCTGTGCACTGAAACTTTGTTTGGGAATAAGTACGAGAACTCATTGATTTACTCACTCATATTCCCATCAGTTGCACGTATCGTTTCTAGGAAAAACTGAGTGTAAGTGAGTAGACACCATTTCGACGCTCACTCATGGCTCATATTTTGTGAGTGTGTGTTCCTGATATGGTTTGAATTTTTGAGAGGTTTTGCGGATCTCAAATATTTTATTTACGGAAACTAAAATATTATTACTGAAATATTTCCGAAAATTCGTAAATTCTCACTCGGACTTTGTTCAGGCTTCTATTTCGGTCAGAAATTTGGACATAGAGGTGGTAACACATTTAAATTGTTTCCGCTCATGAAATGCCTCATTTTGAGGAATTATGATCTTAAATGGGGAATTTAACTCACTCAAACGTAGATGCTGTTAGTGAGTTCATTGGGGGCTGCAAATCGGTCAAGCTATTGTATATGATGAGACAAAAGATTTTGTAATGTTTTTCGGGACGAAAATTGACCAGTTGCGTGTTCAAATCCCAAAACATGAATTTATTTAGAAATTCAGAAAATCACTCATTTCACATTCTTCAGTGCCGAAATTTGCATGATACGTGAGGATGTAGATATGTGATAGCATTTCTTTCGTCTTCAGCAAGTGGGAGTTATCTAAGATATTGATTTTTTTTCATTTTCAATGATGATGCATCGGTGAACTCGGTCAACAATTGAGTGAAATTTTAATTAGGCATATCTTTTTCTGCATTGAAGCTATATGTCCGATATTTTGATACAACGTAGATATGAATGAGTAGTGTCTATATTGACATTTTGAGAACGGTGCAAATGATATTTTGGGGAAAATGAGTAATTTTCTAAAATTCCATACTTGTTTAATTTGACGATTTGGGGTACTTAGAAATAAGCTAGAAACTTCATTTTGGGCTCAAATGAAGCGGAATCCGAAGCAGGGTGTGAATTATGGGGTTAAAATTTTTTTCATTCATTAATTTTTGATATATGGACAAATGAGTTTTTAAAAATGTTTTGGCCGTTATTTCGTCATTGGAACGTGTTTTGAACCGTTTTTGGGGCCAAATGGGACATTTCGACTTGTGCAATGACCACGCATTTGAAAAAATTGGGAAAAATTCGATAAAAGTCCACGGATATTAAAATGTTATTTTCAATGGAAATACGCTAAAAAATGAGAATCGCTGCAACTACCAATTTGATCACTATACAGACAGATACTTTTAGGGCCGTTAGTAAACTCTACGGGGTGAATACGCTAAAAATGCGTAAAAATGGCACAAAAATTGTATTTTTCAGAGTTTGGAAGTGATTCGAAGTAAATGCAGTGTCCCTCGAGTTAGACTAATATCTGAGCAACAATTATGCCGCTCGGCGAGTTGCGTAGCGCTCGTCGAGCGGCCCCAAAACTTAAGCTCGATTTACTCGACCCCTGAATTTAACGCGCGACAGCGCGTTCCCCAATGATTATCTGTAAGGAGCTGAACAGGTGTCGATATTTTTCTATTAAACGAGAATTATCTTTGGTTTTGATGCCGGATGGCGGTTGTAGTTTCATTTAGTGATTTTTATTTTATTGATGATTAATTGCTGTTTTGTTTTTGATTGTTGCGGGATTGGATTATTTAAAGGCTCTGCATGATTATCTGAGACGCCATCTGATGTGTGGGGATTTACAGGTAATTCACATCATGTATTCCTGGAAACAAATATATTTTAGATTTTTGGGGTTCATTTGAGAATATTGATAATAATTGAATATGTCATGAAGTTGGTGAATATTTGGCGTTTTCTGTTGAAGGTTTCAAATGAATTTTCAGAACAAAAGGTTAGTTTCCCCTGTGAAATTGAGTATTCTATTCTGATTTGAGAGGTGGGTTATGTGGGTATTTGTGGGTTATGGGAAGCCAAATATTCGTACGTCTGGATTTGGTGAAATTTTGAATAGCTTTTAAAGAATGTATTTTTTTAACCACATGTGTAAGTAGAATTTTGAATGAGGCTTATGTAGGTCAACTTGGGACTAGGAATTGTTTAATATATTCTGGTCGAATGGACAATCATATTTATATGGTTTTAAGTATGTTCGACCGGAGGTAATTTCTGGATTTTATACCGAAATTTCTCTTTCTTCTTGACCTGGTTTAGAATATTGTGAAGCAACTTGCAGTCGATCTTCATGTAAGGGATTTAGGTAATTTTAAGTTTTGATTTAGGTGAAGGTATTCCATTTTTTGCAGCATAGGTTAAATTCCGTTGGGTGAATTGATACGAAACAGAGGTTGGACGTCAAGTTAGATGGAATAAAATAAGAGAGGTCAAAAATTCAACAATAAAATATGATAGAATAGGTTTTCTTTTCTACTCAGGATAAAATAGCTTTGGTTGGTTTAGAATAGACTAGGTTGGGTTAGATTAGACTAGGTTGGGTTAGATTAGTTTAGGTTGGGTTAGATTAGTTTAGGTTGGGTTAAATTAGTTTAGGTTGTGTTAATAATATAAGACGTTGCCATCTGATTGATTTGGTATCGATGTGTTATTCATAAAAGAGGTCGGTGAAATGATTTTTGCCCTGTAAATATATGGTTAGGTGAATTTAATACATGGTATTTGTTAATGGTATCGGAAAATGAATTTATGATGGTGTTTGAAAGTTAAACATAGAACATAGAGTGAAAGACATTGCACATATCGATTTGTCATTTGAGACGATGGTGTATCTGATTGTGTTGGATAATTGTGGTTATTTTTACAAGTGTGCGCGACACGTTGGTGTGTATATGTGTGTATGTGTGTGGGAGTGTGTGTAAGAGTGTGAATGTTTGGGGTTATGAGGTGTGCGAGTGTGTGTTTGTGTGTGTGTGTGGTCCGCCCCCGGTCTTTGCTGGTTTTTGCGCGGGCGGACCTCTCTTTGAGGTTCCGAAGGAAAACTAAAAAAAAAATGCGCAAAAAAAAAAAAAAAAAAAATTTCATAAAAATCTGGGTGGCCGCGCCGAGTAAAGAAGGACTGTAGTGCGTACGTGTAGTGCATGGGCGCATTCTCGGAAACGGCTGGTCCCAGCGCGCTCAAATTTGGTGAGCAGAAAGACCCCCATCTCGACATTATCTGTGCCAAGTTTCGTTTCGATCGTGCGAAAATTTTAAATTTAATGAAGGTTCAATGGTGAAAAATAGCCAAAAATTGCACTTTTTCAAACTGCTGCCAAACATACTTAGAATGCACCTAGGCGGCCCAAATTACAGGATGTGGTAGATAAAATGTTGGAGTAGGTGCTGAGGTTGCCATTTTGCGATACGTTGATAAAAAATATCCCTTTGAGCTCCTCAAAGTTGACCAAAAATTTTTTTTCGATTTCAGTCGAAATTTTGACATTCTTTATTGGACAAACTACGCAAGTTTGCAAACTCAAACTTTGATAGGTGATAGATTTTCAAAAGTTCTACTCACTATGAAATCAGCGGTTCTCAAAACGATCAAGTTTCGATGCAACTTTGGAACAAAAACTGACACGAAATTTCCGTGAGTTTGGGTGAGTTTCAAAACATGTTTGTCCGGGGTTTTGGTGATACTTGAGAGTTCGAGCAGTTGACATCTTATTCGAAAAGCTTGGTCCTAGTTGCAGCAAGTTTTACAGAGTGCCATCTTTCGAAATTCAAATTTTGTGCAACTTTAAAGTTGAAGTAAAAAAACGCGTTTTTTCAAAGGTCATTTTTGGCCGCCATTTGTGACGTTGTTTGACCGAGTGAGGACTTCAAAAGTTGATACCACCCAGATTTAAACTTTTTCTCAAAGGTATCAAGTTTACAGTTTGCCATGAGTGATGCTTTTCTCAAAAAAATGTCCCAAACACAAGCCCCAAACCCTCAAAAAACCGCCTCAAACTTGTTTGAGGAAAATGGGTGCGACCCACGAAAAACTTTATTTAACACTTTCTGCTCGGTTTTTGGTCGTACATACCATAATTCTTTTGCTGGTCGAATTTCGGCTTCGTTTGAGCGTCAGAATTTTTTTTCCATTTTTTCAGCTTATTTCGGATATTCGTCCCCCCCAAAAGCCCACTTGCTCACCTTCGACAGAGTTGAAAAAACACTTGAATGATGCGGCTCGACGAGACCTTTCGTTTGGTACCACGCTCAAAGTTGTAGCTCATCAAACTTTTGGAAAAAGTCCAAAAAACTAAAATTGGGGCTCAAATCTCGTGAATTTTTCTAAGTCCTTAGGGGTGAAATATTCGATCCCAATTTAAGGCCTTTAAAAGGCTTTTCATGGGTTTTCGACCACTCGCATGTCCAAGTAACGACAGGAAATTGATGTTTTCGTTAGTTTTGTTAAGAAATGAGTGCTTGATAATGATTTTTTCGATTTCGAAAATTTACTCATTTTATGTCCATTTAGGCACTCGCAGCTATTTTTCAAGGCTTCGACAGTGTTACTAGAGTTGTTAGAAATATTTGTTCTCTTCGAAGTGACCCCGAAAACACGTATTTTTGAGCACTCATTTTTCACTCAATTAGAGTATGCATCAATTTTTACTTTTTTGATGCGTTTATCGACGTCCTACGAAAAAATTTATAGAGATGAAATGTGTTGAAAATTGCCGATTTACCCTATGGTAAAGTCTTTGCACCTCCGAAGGCTTGTTTGAAATTATTTTTTTCAAATCCAAAATTTCGAGTCGTAAAATTTACAAGTCCAGATGCTTAGAGACAAGGGGCCGATGACTGCAAGTCGACGTAATATTTGATATCGATTTTCTCTAAATGTTTCGATGTTTTAAACGTCAATTTTTGATGACTATAGCACATTATTTGAATGTTAAGAAATCCATTGATTGATACATACCAGAAAATGAGTTCATTTTTTTCTCGTACATCGATTTCGCTGTTAATTTGTGCGACGCTAGTCCTAAGAACCGCGATGCCATTTGTTTCAAACTTGAGGTAAGCACTAATGTTGTTCGTTTCAATGTATGCCACCAAGAATAAAGTCTTGTAATAGATGCTCTCATATACATGCAAAGTGAGTGAAATTTTAAAACGCTCATTTCTGCTCACTTTGCGTTTGAAGAGGAAGAAACTGTTGGCGACTGATGAAGAATAAGAGGGTTTGCAGAGTTGCCGGCTAGTGATTTTAGTTATGGTACATTGAGCGTGCAAACAATATAATACTCGGCATATGTCATCAATGACTCATCAAAATCGAGCGATATCTCGTATATGAGCTCTTTAATTGTGGGTCAAAATTCATGATGAGTTTTTATTGGCGTATTTTATTCATGGAATTTTGAAATATGCCTGCAAATGGTCGAGATACTGATACACACATTTCGTATTGGAAACGGCTCATTAATAAACAAGCGTTTTGGAATAGAGCGCATCATGCTGGGGCTGTCGATCACGATATGGGGTACTGTGAGTTGATGTTTCACTCATTAATTTTGATGATTGAGAGAAGATATTGGAGGGTCTTTTGAGACAGGAACTTTTGAGCTGTGCACTGAAACTTTGTTTGGGAATAAGTACGAGAACTCATTGATTCATATTCCCATCAGTTGCATGTTTCGCTTCTAGGAAAAAAATGAGTGTGAGTGAGTAGACACCGTTTCGAAGCTCACTCAGGGCTCATATTTTGTGAGTGTGTGTTCCTGATATGGATTGAATTTTTGAGAGGTTTTGCGGGCCTCAAATATTTTATTTACGGAAACTAAAATATTATTACTGAAATATTTTCGAAAATTCGTAAATTCTCACTCGGACTTTGTTCAGGCTTCTATTTCGGTCAGAAATTGGGACATAGATGTGATAACACATGAAAATTGTTTCCGCTCATGAAATGCCTCATTTTGAGGAATTATGACCTTAAATGGGGAATTTCACTCATTCAAACGTAGATGCTGTTGGTGAGTTCATTGGGCGCTGCAAATCGGTCAAGCTATTGTGTTTGATGAGACGATGGATTTTGTAATGTTTTTCAGGACGAAAATTGACAAGTTGCGGGTTCAAATCCCAAAACATGAATTTATTTCGAAATTCGAAAAATCACTCATTTCGCTTAGTTCAGTGCCGAATTTTGCATGAAACTTGCATCATTGAGTACATAAGCGATAGCATTTCTTTCGTCTTAAGAAAGTGAGAATTGTGAAAGATATTGAATTTTTTTAATTTTCAATGATGATGCATCGGTGAACTAGGTCAGCAATTGAGTGAAATTTTAATTAGGCATATCTTTCTTTGCATCGAAGGTAGAAGTCCGAAATTTTGATACAACGTAGACATCAATGAGTAGTGTCTATATTGACATTTTGAGAACGGTCTAAATGATATTTTGGGGAAAATGAGTAATTTTCTAAAATTCCATACTTGTTTAATTTGGCGATTTGGGGGTACTTAGAAATAAGCTAGAAACTTCATTTTGGGCTCAAATGAAGCGGAATCCAAAGCAGGGTGTGAATTATGGCGTTAAAATTTTTTTAATTCAATTATTTTTAATATATGGACAAATGAGTTTTTAAAAATGTTTTGGTCGTTATTTCGTCATTGGAACGTGTTTTGAACCGTTTTTGGGGCCAAATATGACATTTCGACTTGTGCAATGCCGACGCATTTGAAAAAATTCGAAAAAATTCGATAAAAGTCCACGGATATTAAAATGTTATTTTCAATGGAATTACGCCAAAAAATGAGAATCGCTGCCACTACCAATTTGATTACCTTACAGACAGATACTTTTAGGGCCGTTAGTAAACTCTACGGGGTAAATACGCTAAAAATGCGTAAAAATGACACAAAAATTGCATTTTTTAGAGTTTGAAAGCGATTCGAAGTAAATGCAGTGTCCCTCGAGTTAGACTAATATCTTAGCAACAATTATGCCACTCGGCGAGTTGCGTAGCGCTCGCCGAGTGGCCCCAAAACTCGAGCTCGATTTACTCATCCCCTGAATTTAACGCGCGACAGCGCGTTCCACGATTATTATATGTAAGGAGATGAACAGGTGTCGATGTTTTTCTATTAAATGAGAATTATCTTTGGTTTTGATGTCGGATTGCGATGGTAGTTTTATTTAGTGATGATTTTTATATTATTGTGGATTATTGGTTGTTTTGCTTTAGGTTGGAGCAGGTTTAGTTTATTCAAGGGCCCTGCATGAATAACTCAGACTCTATGAGATGTATACTAATTTACAGCTTATTCGCATAATTTATTCGTGAAATCAAATACATATTGGGTTGTTGGGGTTAAGAAATTATTTATAGTAATTGGATGTGTCATGAAGTTGGTGAACATTTCGCGTTTTCTGTTGAAGGTTTCAAATGAATTTTCAGAACGAAAGGTTAGTATCGCCTTTGAAAGTGAGTAATCTATTCTGATATGAAGGGTGGGTATTTTTTGTGGGCTATGGGAAGGCAAATTTTCGTACGTCTGGGTATGGTGAAATTTTAAATAGCTTTTAAAGAATGTATTTTTTTAACCGCATGTATAAGTAAAATTTTGAATGAGGCTTATGTAATTCAACTTTGGATTAGGAATTGTTTAATATGTTCTGGTCGAATGGACAATCATATTTATAGGGTTATAAGTATGTTCGACCGGAGGTTAACTCTGGATTGTATACTGAAATTTTCCTATCTTCTTGACTCGGTTTAGAACATTGTGAAGCAAATTGCTGACGATTTTCATGTGAGGGATTTAGGTAATTTTAGGTTTTGATTTAGGTGAAAGTATTTCTTTTTTGGCAGGATAGGTTAAATTCCATTGGGTAAATTGATACGAAATAGAGGTCGGACGTTAAATTAGATGGAATAAAATATGAGTGGTCAAAAATTCAACAATAAAATATGATAGAATAGGTTTTCTTATTCAGTCATGATAAAATAGCTTTGGTTGGTTTAGATTAGACTAGGTTGGGTCAGATTAGACTAGGTTGGGTTAGATTAGTTTAGGTTGGGTTAATAATATGAGACGTTGCCATCTGATTGATTTGGTAAGGATGTATTATTCATAAAAAGAGGTCGGTGAAATGATTTTTGACCTGTAAATATTTGGTTAGGTAAACTTTATACTTGATATTTGTTAATGGTATCGGAAAATGAATTGATGTTGGTGTTTGAAAGTTAAACATAGTGCATAGAGTGGAATAAATTGTACATATCGTTTTGTGACTTGAGACGATGGTGTATCTGATTGTGTTGGATAATTGTGGTTATTTTGATAAGTGTGCGCGACATGTTGGTGTGTATGTGTGTGTGTGTGTGGGAGTGTGTGTAGAGTGTGAGCGTTGGGATGATGGGGTGTGTGTGTGTTTGGTGTGTGTGTGTGTTGGTCCGCCCCCGGTCTGTGCTGGTTTTTGCGCGGGCGGACCCTCGGAGAGGTTCCGGAGGAAAAACTAAAAAAAAAATGCGCAAAAAGAAAAAAAAAAAAAAAAAAAATTCTGGTCGACCGCGTTGAGTTCCGGACAGGTGGCATATATACCGGATCTGGCGTGAGCACAAGAGCGAGCCCCTAGAACGCGTGGTCGCAGCGCGCTCAAATTCGGTGAGCAGAAAGACGACCATCTCGATATTACCCGTGCCAAGTTTCGTTTCGATCGTGCAAGAACTTTTCATTCAATGGCGGAAAAATGGTCAAAAATCGCCGAAAATTGAGCTTTTTCAAACTGCTGCCAAACATACTTAGAATGCACTTAGGTGGCTCAAATTACAGGATGTGGTAGATGAAATGTTCGAGTAGGTGCTCAGGTTGCCATTTTACGATACGTTAATAAAAAGTATCCCTTTGAGCTCCTCAAAGTTGACCAAAAATTTTTTTTCGATTTCAGTCGAAATTTTGACATTTTTTATTGGACAAACTACGCAAGTTTGCAAACTCAAACTTTGATAGGTGATAGATTTTTGAAAGTTCTACTCACTATAAAATCAGCGGTTCTCAAAACGATCAAGTTTGGACGCAACTTTGGAACAAAAATTGACACGAAATTTCCGTGAGTTTGGGTGAGTTTCAAAACATGTTTGTCCGGGGTTTTGGTGATACTTGAGAGTTCGAGCAGTTGACATCTTATTTGAAAAGCTTGGTCCTAGTTGCAGCAAGTTTTACAGAGTGCCATCTTTCGAAATTCGAATTTTGTGCAACTTTAAAGTTGAAGTAAAAAAACGCGTTTTTTCAAAGGTCATTTTTGGCCGCCATTTGTGACGTTGTTTGACCGAGTGGGAACTCCAAAAGTTGATACCACCCAGATTTGAACTTTTTCTCAAAGTTATCAAGTTTACAATTCGCCATGATTGATGCTTTTCTCAAAAAATTGTCCCAAACACAACCCCCAAACCCTCAAAAAACCGCCTCAAACTTGTTTGAGGAAAATGGGTGGGACCCACGAAAAACTTTATTTAACATTTTTTGCGAGTTTTTGGATGCTACATACGAAAAAAGTTTTGTGGAAAGATCCCTCGAAAATTTTTTTCGTTTTATTGAATTTTGCGACTTTAACATTAAAATGGCACATTCCATCTCTTCTAAGGCCTCCTTTTTCATGCCTCAGGATATCGAAATTCTTATGAGTGATGCGCCTCAGCGAGACCTTTCGTTTGGTACCAAACTTAAAGTTGTAGCTCAACAAACTTTTGAGAAAAATCCAAAAAACTAAAATTGGGGCTCAAATCGCGTGAATTTTTCTAAGTCCTTGGGGTGAAATATTCGATCTCAATTTAAGGCCTCTATAAGGCTTTTCATGGATTTTCGACCACACCCATGTTTAAGTAACGACAGAAAATTGATGTTTTCGTTAGTTTTGTTAAGAAATGAGTGCTTGATAATGATTTTTTCGATTTCGAAGTTTTACTCATTTTATACCCATTTATGGACTCGCAGCCATTTTTCGAGGCATCGAGAGTGTTGCTAGAGTTGTTAAAAATATTTGTTCTCTTCGAAAGGAACTCGACAACACGTATTTTTGAGCACTCATTTTTCACTCAATTAGAGTATGCATCAATTTTTACTTTTTTGATGCGTTTATCGACGTCCTACGAAAAAATTTATAGAGATGAAATGTGTTGCAAATTGCCGATTTACCCTATGGTAGAGTCTTTGCACCTCCGAAGGCTTGTTTGAAATAATTTTTTTCAAATCCAAAATTTCGAGTCGTAAAATTTACAAGTCCAGATGCTTAGAGACAAGGGGCCGATGACTGCAAGTCGACGTAATATTTGATATCGATTTTCTCTAAATGTTTCGATGTTTCAAACGTCAATTTTTGATGACTATAGCACATTATTTGAATGTTAAGAAATCCATTGATTGATACATACCAGAAAATGAGCTCATTTTTTTCTCGTACATCGATTTCGCTGTTAATTTGTGCGACGCTAGTCCTAAGAACCGCGATGCCATTTGTTTCAAACTTGAGGTAAGCACTAATGTTGTTCGTTTCAATGTATGCCACCAAGATAAAAGTCTTGTAATAGATGCTTTCATATACATGCAAAGTGAGTGAAATTTTAAAACGCTCATTTCTGCTCACTTAGCGTTTTGAAGAGGAAGAAACTGTTGGCGACGGATGAAGAATAAGAGGGTTTGCAGAGTTGCCGGCTAGTGATTTTAATTATGGTACATTGAGCGTGCAAACAATATAATACTCGGCATATGTCATCAATGACTCATCAAAATCGAGCGATATCTCTTTTTTGAGCTCTTTGATTGTGGATGAAAATTTATGATGAGTTTTTATTGGCGTATTTTATTCATGGAATTCTGAAATATGCCTGCAAATGGCCGAGACACTGACACACAAATTTCGTATTGTAAATGGCTCATTAATAAACGAGCGTTTTGGAATAGAGCGCATCATGCTGGGGCTGTCGATCACGATATGGGGAACTGTGAGTTGATCTTTCACTCATTAATTTTGATGATTGAGAGAAGATATTGGAGGGTCTTTTGAGTCAAGAACTTTTGAGCTGTGCACTGAAACTCTGTTTGGGAATAAGTACGAGAACTCATTGATTTACTCACTCATATTCCCATCAGTTGCATGTATCGTTCCTAGGAAAAACTGAGTGTGAGTGAGTAGACACCGTTTCTACGCTCACTCATGGCTCATATTTTGTGAGTGTGTGTTCCTGATATGGATTGAATTTTTGAGAGGTTTTGCGGATCTCAAATATTGTATTAACGGAAACTAAAATATTATTACTGAAATATTTTCGAAAATTCGTAAATTCTCACTCGGACTTTGTTCAGGCTTCTACTTCGGTCAGAAATTGGGAAATAGAGGTGGTAACACATGTAAATTGTTTCCGCTCATGAAATGCCTCATTTTGAGGAATTATTCTCTTAAATGGGGAATTTCACTCATTCAAACGTAGATGCTGTTGGTGAGTTCATTGGGCACTGCAAATCGGTCAAGCTATTGTGTTTGATGAGACGATGGATTTTGTAATGTTTTTCGGGATGAAAATTGACAAGTTGCGGGTTCAAATCCCAAAACATGAAATTATTTCGAAATTCGAAAAATCACTCATTTCGCTTAGTTCAGTGCCGAATTTTGCATGAAACTTGCATCATTGAGTACATAAGCGATAGCATTTCTTTCGTCTTAAGAAAGTGAGAATTGCGAAAGATATTGAATTTTTTTAATTTTCAATGATGGTGCATCGGTGAACTAGGTCAGCAATTGAGTGAAATTTTAATTAGGCATATCTTTCTTTGCATCGAAGGTAGAAGTCCGAAATTTTGATACAACGTAGACATCAATGAGTAGTGTGTATATTGACATTTTGAGAACGGTACGAATGATATTTTGGGGAAAATGAGTAATTTTCTAAAATTCCATACTTGTTTAATTTGACGATTTAGGGTACTTAGAAATAAGCTAGAAACTTTATTTTAGGCTCAAATGAAGCAGAATCCAAAGCAGGGTGTGAATTAAGGTGGTAAAATTTTTTTTATTCAATACTTTTTAAAATATGGACAAATGAGTTTTTACAAACGTTTTGGCTGTTATTTCGTTATAGGAACTTGTTTTGAACCGTTTTTGGGGCCAAATGGGAAATTTAGACTTGTGCAATGACCACGCATTTGAAAAATTTAGGAAAAAATTCGATAAAAGTCCACGGATATTAAAATGTTATTTTCAATGAAAAAACGCTAAAAAATGAGAATCGCTGCAGCTACCAATTTGATTACTATACAGACAGGTACTTTTAGGGGCGTTGGTAAACTCTACGGGGTAAATACGCTAAAATGCGTAAAAATGACACAATAATTGTATTTTTCAGAGTTTGAAGGTGATTCGAAGTGAATGCAGTGTCCCTCGAGTTTGACTAATATCATAGCAACAACTATGCCGCTCGGCGAGTTGCGTAGCGCTCGTCGAGCGGCCCAAAAACTCAAGCTCGATTTACTCAACCCCTGAATTTACCGCGCGACAGCGCGTTCCACCATTATTTTCTGTAAGGAGATGAACAGGTGTCGACGTTTTTCTATTAAACGAGAATTATCTTTGGTTTTGATGTCGGATTGCGATTGTAGTTTCATTTAGTGATGATTTTCATTTTATTGATGATTTATTGCTGTTTTGTTTTTGATTGTTGCGGGATTAGATAATTCAATGGCTCTGCATGAATAACTGAGACGCCTTCTGATGTATGGTGGTTTACAGCTCATTCACATCATTTATTCCTGGAAACAAATATATTTTAGATTTTTGATGTTCATTTGAAGGTATTGATAGTGATTGGATCTGTCATGAAGTTGGTGAATGTTGGGCGGTTTCTGATGAAGGTTTCAAATGAATTTTCAGAACGAAAGGTTAGTATCGCCTTTGAAAGTGAGTAATCTATTTTGATTTGAGAGGTGGCTATTTTTGTGGGTTATGGGAAGCGAAATTTTCGTGCGTCTAGGTTTGGTGAAATTTTAAATAGCTTTTAAAGAATGTATTTTTTTAACCGCATGTATAAGTAACATTTTGAATGAGGCTTATGTAATTCAACTTGGGATTAGGAATTGTTTAATATATTCTGGTCGAATTGACAATCATATTGATAGGGTTTTGAGTATGTTCGAATGGAGGTTAATTCTGGATTTTATACTGAAATTTCCCTTTCTTCTTGACTCGGTTTATAATATTGTGAAGCAACTTGCAGTCGATCTTCATATCAGGGATTTAGGTAATTTTGATTTTTGATTTAGATGAGAGTGTTTAATTTTTTTGCAGGATAGGTTAAATTCCGTTGGGTAAATTGATACGAAACAGAGGTCGGACGCTAAGTTAGATGGAATAAAATAATAGTGGTCAAAAATTCAACAGTAAAATATGATAGAATAGGTTTTCTTATCCAGTCAGGATACAATAGCTTTAGCTGGTTTAGATTAGACTAGGTTGGGTTAGATTAGGCTAGGTTGGGTTAGATTAGTTTTGGTTGGGTTAATAATATAAGACGTTTCCATCTGATTGATTTGTTAAGGATGAGTTATTCATAAAAAAATATCGGTGAAATTATTTTTGACCTGTAAATATATGGTTGGTAAGTTTTATACATGGTATTTGTTAATGGTGTCGGAAAATGAATTGATGTTGGTGTTTGGAAGTTGAACATAGAAATTGAAGTGAAAGACAATGCACATGTCGGTTTGTGAAATGAGACGATGGTGTATCTGATTGTGTTGGATAATTGTGGTTATTTTTTTAAGTGTGCCCTACATGTGTTTGTGTGCATGTGTGTGTGTGTGTGTGGGAGTGTGTGTAAGAGTGTGAAGGTTTGGGGTGTTGAGGTGTGTGTGTGTGGGTGTGTGTGTGTGTTTGTGGTCCGCCCCCGGTCTGTGCTGGTTTTTGCGCGGGCGGACCTCTTTTTGAGGTTCCGAAGGAAAACTAAAAAAAAAATGCGCAAAAAAAAAAAAAAAAAAAATTTCATAAAAATCTGGGTGGCCGCGCCGAGTAAAGAAGGACTGTAGTGCGTACGTGTAGGGTGTGGGCGCATTCTCGGAAACGGCTGGTCCCAGCGCGCTCAAATTTGGTGAGCAGAAAGACCCCCATCTCGACATTATCTGTGCCAAGTTTCGTTTCGATCGTGCGAAAATTTTAAATTTAATGAAGGTTCAATGGTGAAAAATAGCCAAAAATTGCACTTTTTCAAACTGCTGCCAAACATACTTAGAATGCACCTAGGCGGCCCAAATTACAGGATGTGGTAGATAAAATGTTGGAGTAGGTGCTGAGGTTGCCATTTTGCGATACGTTGATAAAAAATATCCCTTTGAGCTCCTCAAAGTTGACCAAAAATTTTTTTTCGATTTCAGTCGAAATTTTGACATTCTTTATTGGACAAACTACGCAAGTTTGCAAACTCAAACTTTGATAGGTGATAGATTTTCAAAAGTTCTACTCACTATGAAATCAGCGGTTCTCAAAACGATCAAGTTTCGATGCAACTTTGGAACAAAAACTGACACGAAATTTCCGTGAGTTTGGGTGAGTTTCAAAACATGTTTGTCCGGGGTTTTGGTGATACTTGAGAGTTCGAGCAGTTGACATCTTATTCGAAAAGCTTGGTCCTAGTTGCAGCAAGTTTTACAGAGTGCCATCTTTCGAAATTCAAATTTTGTGCAACTTTAAAGTTGAAGTAAAAAAACGCGTTTTTTCAAAGGTCATTTTTGGCCGCCATTTGTGACGTTGTTTGACCGAGTGAGGACTTCAAAAAATGATACCACCCAGATTTAAACTTTTTCTCAAAGGTATCAAGTTTACAGTTTGCCATGAGTGATGCTTTTCTCAAAAAAATGTCCCAAACACAAGCCCCAAACCCTCAAAAAACCGCCTCAAACTTGTTTGAGGAAAATGGGTGCGACCCACGAAAAACTTTATTTAACACTTTCTGCTCGGTTTTTGGTCGTACATACCATAATTCTTTTGCTGGTCGAATTTCGGCTTCGTTTGAGCGTCAGAATTTTTTTTCCATTTTTTCAGCTTATTTCGGATATTCGTCCCCCCCAAAAGCCCACTTGCTCACCTTCGCCAGAGTTGAAAAAACACTTGAATGATGCGCCTCGACGAGACCTTTCGTTTGGTACCACGCTCAAAGTTGTAGCTCATCAAACTTTTGGAAAAAGTCCAAAAAACTAAAATTGGGGCTCAAATCTCGTGAATTTTTCTAAGTCCTTAGGGGTGAAATATTCGATCCCAATTTAAGGCCTTTAAAAGGCTTTTCATGGGTTTTCGACCACTCGCATGTCCAAGTAACGACAGGAAATTGATGTTTTCGTTAGTTTTGTTAAGAAATGAGTGCTTGATAATGATTTTTTCGATTTCGAAGTTTTACTCATTTTATGTCCATTTAGGCACTCGCAGCTATTTTTCAAGGCTTCGACAGTGTTACTAGAGTTGTTAGAAATATTTGTTCTCTTCGAAGTGACCCCGAAAACACGTATTTTTGAGCACTCATTTTTCACTCAATTAGAGTATGCATCAATTTTTACTTTTTTGATGCGTTTATCGACGTCCTACGAAAAAATTTATAGAGATGAAATGTGTTGAAAATTGCCGATTTACCCTATGGTAAAGTCTTTGCACCTCCGAAGGCTTGTTTGAAATTATTTTTTTCAAATCCAAAATTTCGAGTCGTAAAATTTACAAGTCCAGATGCTTAGAGACAAGGGGCCGATGACTGCAAGTCGACGTAATATTTGATATCGATTTTCTCTAAATGTTTCGATGTTTTAAACGTCAATTTTTGATGACTATAGCACATTATTTGAATGTTAAGAAATCCATTGATTGATACATACCAGAAAATGAGTTCATTTTTTTCTCGTACATCGATTTCGCTGTTAATTTGTGCGACGCTAGTCCTAAGAACCGCGATGCCATTTGTTTCAAACTTGAGGTAAGCACTAATGTTGTTCGTTTCAATGTATGCCACCAAGAATAAAGTCTTGTAATAGATGCTCTCATATACATGCAAAGTGAGTGAAATTTTAAAACGCTCATTTCTGCTCACTTTGCGTTTGAAGAGGAAGAAACTGTTGGCGACTGATGAAGAATAAGAGGGTTTGCAGAGTTGCCGGCTAGTGATTTTAGTTATGGTACATTGAGCGTGCAAACAATATAATACTCGGCATATGTCATCAATGACTCATCAAAATCGAGCGATATCTCGTATTTGAGCTCTTTAATTGTGGGTCAAAATTCATGATGAGTTTTTATTGGCGTATTTTATTCATGGAATTTTGAAATATGCCTGCAAATGGTCGAGATACTGATACACACATTTCGTATTGGAGACGGCTCATTAATAAACAAGCGTTTTGGAATAGAGCGCATCATGCTGGGGCTGTCGATCACGATATGGGGTACTGTGAGTTGATGTTTCACTCATTAATTTTGATGATTGAGAGAAGATATTGGAGGGTGTTTTGAGTCAGGAACTTTTGAGCTGTGCACTGAAACTTTGTTTGGGAATAAGTGCGATAACTCATTGATTCATATTCCCATCAGTTGCATATTTCGCTTCTAGGAAAAACTGAGTGTGAGTGAGTAGACACCGTTTCGACGCTCACTCAGGGTTCATATTTTGTGAGTGTGTGTTCCTGATATGGATTGAATTTTTGAGAGGTTTTGCGGGTCTCAAATATTTTATTTACGGAAACTAAAATATTATTAGTGAAACATTTTCGAAAATTCGAAAATTCTCACTCGGACTTAGTTCAGGCTTCTATTTCGGTCAGTAATTGTGATTTAGGTGTGGTAACACATGAAAATTGTTTCCGCTCATGAAATGCCTCATTTTGAGGAATTATTCTCTTAAATGGGGAATTTCACTCATTCAAACGTAGATGCTGTTGGTGAGTTCATTGGGCGCTGCAAATCGGTCAAGCTATTGTGTTTGATGAGACGATGGATTTTGTAATGTTTTTCAGGACGAAAATTGACAAGTTGCGGGTTCAAATCCCAAAACATGAATTTATTTCGAAATTCGAAAAATCACTCATTTCGCTCAGTTCAGTGCCGAATTTTGCATGAAACTTGCATCATTGAGTACATAAGCGATAGCATTTCTTTCGTCTTAAGAAAGTGAGAATTGTGAAAGATATTGAATTTTTTTAATTTTCAATGATGATGCATCGGTGAACTAGGTCAGCAATTGAGTGAAATTTTAATTAGGCATATCTTTCTTTGCATCGAAGGTAGAAGTCCGAAATTTTGATACAACGTAGACATCAATGAGTAGTGTCTATATTGTCATTTTGAGAACGGTCCAAATGATATTTTGGGGAAAATGAGTAATTTTCTAAAATTCCATACTTGTTTAATTTGACGATTTAGGGTACTTAGAAATAAGCTAGAAACTTCATTTTAGACTCAAATGAAGCAGAATCCAAAGCAGGGTGTGAATTAAGGTGGTAAAATTTTTTTTATTCAATACTTTTCAAAATATGGACAAATGAGTTTTTAAAAACGTTTTGGCTGTTATTTCGTTATAGGAACTTGTTTTGAACCGTTTTTGGGGCCAAATCGGAAATTTCGACTTGTGCAATGACCACGCATTTGAAAAAATTAGAAAAAATTCGATAAAAGTCCACGGATATTAAAATGTAATTTTCAATGGAAATACGCTAAAAAATGAGAATCGCTGCAACTACCAATTTGATTACCATACAGACCGATACTTTTGGGGTTTTTAGTAAACTCTACGGGGTAAATACGCAAAAAATGCGTAAAAAGGACACAAAAATTGCATTTTTCAGAGTTTGAAAGTGATTCGAGGTAATTGCAGTGTCCCGCGAGTTTGACTAATATCTGAGTAACAATTATGCCGCTCGGCGAGTTGCGTAGCGCTCGTCGAGCGGCCCCAAAACTTAAGCTCGATTTACTCAACCCCTGAATTTAACGCGCGACAGCGCGTACCCCAATTATTATCTGTAAGGAGATGAACAGGTGTCGATGTTTTTCTATTAAACGAGAATTATCTTTGGTTTTTAATCCGGATTGCGATTGTAGTTTTATTTAGTAATGATTTTTATTTTATTGATGATTGATTGCTGTTTTGTTTTTGATTGTTGCGGGATTGGATTATTTAAGGGGCTCTGCACGAATAACTGAGACGCCATCTGATGAATGGTGATTTACAGAGACGCCATCAGATGTATGGTGATTTACAGCTAATTCACATCATTTATTCTTGGAAACAAATATATTTTAGAATTTGGGGTTGTTTCGAGAATATTGATGATAATTGGATATGTCATGAAGTTGGTGAATATTTGGCGTTTTCTGTTGAAGGTTTCGTCGAATGAATTTTCAGAACGAAAGGTTAGTATCGCCTTTTAATGTGAGTAATCTATTCTGATATGAGAGGTGGAAATTATTGTGGGTTATGGAAAGCCAAATTTTCGTACTCCTGGGTTCGGTGAAATCTTAAATAGCTTTCAGAGAATTTAATTATTTTTCCCGCATGTTTAAGTATAATTTTGAATGAGGCTTATGTAATTGAACTCGGGTCTTGGTATTGTTTACTGCATTCTGGCCAAATGGACAATCAGATTTTGAGGATTATTCAGGTTCTACAGGAGGGTAATTCAGACTACGACTTTGTACTGAAATTTCACTATCTTCTTGACTCTGTTTAGAATATTGATTAGCAACCTGCCGTCGCTCATCATATTAGGGATTTAGCTAATTTTAGGCTTTGATTTAGGTGAAGGTATTTAATTTTTGCAGGGTAGGTTAAATTCCGTTGGGTAAATTGATTAGAAACAAAGGTCGGATGTTAAGTTAGATGGAATAAAATAGGAGTGGTCAAAAATTCAACAATAAAATGAGATTAATTGGGTAATCATATGCAGTCGGGATTAAATAGCTTTTGTTTGGTTAGATTTGACTAGGTTGGGTTAGAATAGTTTAGGTTGGGTTAATAATATAAGACGTTGCCACATGATTGATTTGGTGCGGATGTGTTTTTCATAAAAAGAGGTCGGTTAAATGATTTTTGATCTGTAAATATATGGTTAGGTAAATTGTACACTTGGAATATGTTAATGGTATCGGAAAATGAATTGATGTTGGTGTTTGAAAGTTTAACATAGAGCGTAGAGAGGAATATTTTGTACGTATCGCTCTGTGATTTGAGACGATGGTGTATCTGATTGTGTTGGATAATTGTGGTTATTTTTAAAAGTGTGCGCGATATGTTGGTGTGTATATGTGTGTATGTGTGTGTGGGAGTGTGTGTAGAGTGTGAGCGTTGGGATGATGGGGTGTGTGTGTGTGTTTGTGTGTGTGTGTGTTGGTCCGCCCCCGGTCTTTGCTGGTTTTTGCGCGGGCGGACCCTCGGAGAGGTTCCGGAGGAAAACTGAAACTAAATAGCGCAAAAAGAAAAAAAAAAAAAAAAAAATTCTGGTCGACCGCGTTGAGTTCCGGACAGGTGGCATATATACCGGATCTGGCGTGAGCACAAGAGCGAGCCCCTAGAACGCGTGGTCGCAGCGCGCTCAAATTTGGTGAGCAGAAAGACGACCATCTCGATATTACCCGTGCCAAGTTTCGTTTCGATCGTGCAAGAACTTTTCATTCAATGGCGGAAAAATGGTCAAAAATCGCCGAAAATTGAGCTTTTTCAAACTGCTGCCAAACATACTTAGAATGCACTTAGGTGGCTCAAATTACAGGATGTGGTAGATGAAATGTTCGAGTAGGTGCTCAGGTTGCCATTTTGCGATACGTTAATAAAAAGTATCCCTTTGAGCTCCTCAAAGTTGACCAAAAATTTTTTTTCGATTTCAGTCGAAATTTTGACATTTTTTATTGGACAAACTACGCAAGTTTGCAAACTCAAACTTTGATAGGTGATAGATTTTTGAAAGTTCTACTCACTATAAAATCAGCGGTTCTCAAAACGATCAAGTTTGGACGCAACTTTGGAACAAAAATTGACACGAAATTTCCGTGAGTTTGGGTGAGTTTCAAAACATGTTTGTCCGGGGTTTTGGTGATACTTGAGAGTTCGAGCAGTTGACATCTTATTTGAAAAGCTTGGTCCTAGTTGCAGCAAGTTTTACAGAGTGCCATCTTTCGAAATTCAAATTTTGTGCAACTTTAAAGTTGAAGTAAAAAAACGCGTTTTTTCAAAGGTCATTTTTGGCCGCCATTTGTGACGTTGTTTGACCGAGTGGGAACTCCAAAAGTTGATACCACCCAGATTTGAACTTTTTCTCAAAGTTATCAAGTTTACAATTCGCCATGATTGATGCTTTTCTCAAAAAATTGTCCCAAACACAACCCCCAAACCCTCAAAAAACCGCCTCAAACTTGTTTGAGGAAAATGGGTGGGACCCACGAAAAACTTTATTTAACATTTTTTGCGAGTTTTTGGATGCTACATACGAAAAAAGTTTTGTGGAAAGATCCCTCGAAAATTTTTTTCGTTTTATTGAATTTTGCGATTTTAACATTAAAATGGCACATTCCATCTCTTCTAAGGCCTCTTTTTTCATGCCTCAGGATATCGAAATTCTTATGAGTGATGCGCCTCAGCGAGACCTTTCGTTTGGTACCAAACTTAAAGTTGTAGCTCAACAAACTTTTGAGAAAAATCCAAAAAACTAAAATTGGGGCTCAAATCGCGTGAATTTTTCTAAGTCCTTGGGGTGAAATATTCGATCTCAATTTAAGGCCTCTATAAGGCTTTTCATGGATTTTCGACCACACCCATGTTTAAGTAACGACAGAAAATTGATGTTTTCGTTAGTTTTGTTAAGAAATGAGTGCTTGATAATGATTTTTTCGATTTCGAAGTTTTACTCATTTTATACCCATTTATGGACTCGCAGCCATTTTTCGAGGCATCGAGAGTGTTGCTAGAGTTGTTAAAAATATTTGTTCTCTTCGAAAGGAACTCGACAACACGTATTTTTGAGCACTCATTTTTCACTCAATTAGAGTATGCATCAATTTTTACTTTTTTGATGCGTTTATCGACGTCCTACGAAAAAATTTATAGAGATGAAATGTGTTGCAAATTGCCGATTTACCCTATGGTAGAGTCTTTGCACCTCCGAAGGCTTGTTTGAAATAATTTTTTTCAAATCCAAAATTTCGAGTCGTAAAATTTACAAGTCCAGATGCTTAGAGACAAGGGGCCGATGACTGAAAGTCGACGTAATATTTGATATCGATTTTCTCTAAATGTTTCGATGTTTCAAACGTCAATTTTTGATGACTATAGCACATTATTTGAATGTTAAGAAATCCATTGATTGATACATACCAGAAAATGAGCTCATTTTTTTCTCGTACATCGATTTCGCTGTTAATTTGTGCGACGCTAGTCCTAAGAACCGCGATGCCATTTGTTTCAAACTTGAGGTAAGCACTAATGTTGTTCGTTTCAATGTATGCCACCAAGATAAAAGTCTTGTAATAGATGCTCTCATATACATGCAAAGTGAGTGAAATTTTAAAACGCTCATTTCTGCTCACTTAGCGTTTTGAAGAGGAAGAAACTGTTGGCGACTGATGAAGAATAAGAGGGTTTGCAGAGTTGCCGGCTAGTGATTTTAATTATGGTACATTGAGCGTGCAAACAATATAATACTCGGCATATGTCATCAATGACTCATCAAAATCGAGCGATATCTCTTTTTTGAGCTCTTTGATTGTGGATGAAAATTTATGATGAGTTTTTATTGGCGTATTTTATTCATGGAATTCTGAAATATGCCTGCAAATGGCCGAGACACTGACACACAAATTTCGTATTGTAAATGGCTCATTAATAAACGAGCGTTTTGGAATAGAGCGCATCATGCTGGGGCTGTCGATCACGATATGGGGAACTGTGAGTTGATGTTTCACTCATTAATTTTGATGATTGAGAGAAGATATTGGAGGGTCTTTTGAGTCAAGAACTTTTGAGCTGTGCACTGAAACTCTGTTTGGGAATAAGTACGAGAACTCATTGATTTACTCACTCATATTCCCATCAGTTGCATGTATCGTTCCTAGGAAAAACTGAGTGTGAGTGAGTAGACACCGTTTCTACGCTCACTCATGGCTCATATTTTGTGAGTGTGTGTTCCTGATATGGATTGAATTTTTGAGAGGTTTTGCGGATCTCAAATATTGTATTTACGGAAAATAAAATATTATTACTGAAATATTTTCGAAAATTCGTAAATTCTCACTCGGACTTTGTTCAGGCTTCTACTTCGGTCAGAAATTGGGACATAGAGGTGGTAACACATGTAAATTGTTTCCGCTCATGAAATGCCTCTTTTTGAGGAATTATGACCGCATATGATGAATTTCACTCATTCAAACGTAGATTTTGTTCGTGGGTTCTTTGGGCGCTGAAAATTGGTCAAGCTATTGTGTTTGATGACACGATGGATTTTTTAATGTTTTTCGGAACGAAAATTGACAAGTTGTGGGTTCAAATCCCATAACATGAATTGATTTCGAAATTCGAAAAATCACTCATTTCACATAGTTCAGTGCCGAAATTTGCATGAAACTTGCGTCATGATGTAGAGAAGCGATAGCATTTCTTTCGTCTTCAGAAAGTGGGAGTTATGAAAGATATTGATTTTTTTTCATTTTCAATGATGATGCATCGGTGAACTCGGTGAGCAATTGAGTGAAATTTTAATTAGGCATATCTTTCTTTCCATCGAAGGTAGAAGTTCGAAATTTTGATAGAACGTAGACATCAATGAGTAGTGTCTATATTGACATTTTGAGAACGGTCCAAATGATATTTTGGGGAAAATGAGTAATTTTCTAAAATTCCATACTTGTTTAATTTGACGATTTAGGGTACTTAGAAATAAGCTAGAAACCTCATTTTGGGCTCAAATGAAGCGGAATCCAAAGCAGGGTCTGAATTATGGTGTTAAAAATTTTGTTATTCATTATTTTTAATTATATGGACAAATGAGTTTTTAAGAATGTTTTGGTCGTTATTTCGTCATTGGAACGTGTTTTGAACCGTTTTTAGGGCCAAATGGGACATATCGAGTTGTGAAATGAGCACGCATTTGAAAAATTTAGGAAAACTTTCGATAAAAGTCCAGGGATATAAAAATGTTATTTTCAATGGAAAATCGCTAAAAAATGAGAATCGCTGCAGCTACCAATTTGATTACCATACAGACAGATACTTTTAGGTCCGTTAGTAAGGTCTACGGGGTAAATACGCTAAAAATGCGTAAAAATGACACGAAAATTGCATTTTTCAGAGTTTGAAAGTGATTCGAAGTAAATGCAGTGTCCCTCGAGTTTGACTAATATCTAAGCAACAATTATGCCACTCGGCGAGTCGCGTAGCGCTCGTCGAGTGGCCCCAAAACTCAAGCTCGATTTACTCAACCCTTGAATTCAACGCGCGACAGCGCGTTCCACAATTATTATCTGTAAGGAGATGAACAGGTGTCAATGTTTTTCTATTAAACGAGAATTATCTTTCATTTTCATTTCGGATTGCGATGGTAGTTTTAGTTAGTGATGATTTTATTATATCGAGGATTTCTCGTTGTTTTGTTCTACATTGGAGCAGGTTTAGTTCATTCAAGGGCCCTGCATGAATAACTCAGACTATATCTGATGTATACTAATTTATAGCTTATTCGCATCATTTATTCCTGGAAACAAATATATTTTAAATTTTTGAGGTTCATTTGAGAGTATTGATAGTAATTGGATCTGTCATGAAGTTGGTGAATATTTGGCGTTTTCTGTTGAAGGTTTCAAATGAATTTTCAGAACGAAAGGTTAGTATCGCCTTCGAAAGTGAGTAATCTATTCTGATTTGAGAGGGGGCTATTTTTGTGGGTTATGGTAAGCCAAATTTTCGTGCGTCTGGGTTTGATGAAATTTTAAATAGCTTTTAAAGAATGTATTCTTTTTCACCCGCAAGTATAACTTAATTTTTGAATGAGGCTTATGTAATTCAACTTGGGACTAGGAATTGTTTAATATATTCTGGTCGAATGGACAATGATATTTATAGGGTTTTAAGTATGTTCGACCGGAGGTAATTCTGGATTTTATACTGAAATTTCCCTTTCTTCTTGACTCGGTTTAGAATATTGTGAAGCAACTTGCAGTCGATCTTCATGTTAGGGATTTAGGTAATTTTGAGTTTTGATTTAGGTGAAAGTGTTTAATTTTTTTGCAGGATAGGTTAAATTCCGTTGGGTAAATTGATACGAAACAGAGGTCGGACGTAAAGTTAGATGGAATAAAATCAGAGTGGTTAAAAATTCAACAATAAAATATGATAGAATAGGTTTTCTTATCCAGTCAGGATACAATAGCTTTGGTTGGTTTAGATTAGACTAGGTTGGGTTAGATTAGGCTAGGTTGGGTTAGATTAGTTTAGGTTGGGGTAATAATATAAGACGTTTCTATCTGATTGATTGGTTATGGATGAGTTATTCATAAAAAGAGGTCGGTGAAATGATTTTTGCCCGGTAAATATATGGTTGGGTAAATTTTATACCTGGTATTTGTTAATTGTATCGTAAAATGAATTAATGTTGGTGTTTGAAAGTCAAACATAGTGCTTAGATTAAAATATATTGTACATATCGTTTTGTGATTTGAGACGATGGTGTATCTGATTGTGTTGGATAATTGTGGTTATTTTTACAAGTGTGCTTGGCATGTATTTGTGTATGTGTGTGTGTGTGGGGGGTGGAGTGTGTGTAGAGTGTGAGCGTTGGGATGATGGGGTGTGTGTGTGTGTTTGTGTGTGTGTGTGTTTGTGGTCCGCCCCCGGTCTGTGCTGGTTTTTGCGCGGGCGGACCTCTTTTTGAGGTTCCGAAGGAAAACTAAAAAAAAAATGCGCAAAAAAAAAAAAAAAAAAAATTTCATAAAAATCTGGGTGGCCGCGCCGAGTAAAGAAGGACTGTAGTGCGTACGTGTAGGGTGTGGGCGCATTCTCGGAAACGGCTGGTCCCAGCGCGCTCAAATTTGGTGAGCAGAAAGACCCCCATCTCGACATTATCTGTGCCAAGTTTCGTTTCGATCGTGCGAAAATTTTAAATTTAATGAAGGTTCAATGGTGAAAAATAGCCAAAAATTGCACTTTTTCAAACTGCTGCCAAACATACTTAGAATGCACCTAGGCGGCCCAAATTACAGGATGTGGTAGATAAAATGTTGGAGTAGGTGCTGAGGTTGCCATTTTGCGATACGTTGATAAAAAATATCCCTTTGAGCTCCTCAAAGTTGACCAAAAATTTTTTTTCGATTTCAGTCGAAATTTTGACATTCTTTATTGGACAAACTACGCAAGTTTGCAAACTCAAACTTTGATAGGTGATAGATTTTCAAAAGTTCTACTCACTATGAAATCAGCGGTTCTCAAAACGATCAAGTTTCGATGCAACTTTGGAACAAAAACTGACACGAAATTTCCGTGAGTTTGGGTGAGTTTCAAAACATGTTTGTCCGGGGTTTTGGTGATACTTGAGAGTTCGAGCAGTTGACATCTTATTCGAAAAGCTTGGTCCTAGTTGCAGCAAGTTTTACAGAGTGCCATCTTTCGAAATTCAAATTTTGTGCAACTTTAAAGTTGAAGTAAAAAAACGCGTTTTTTCAAAGGTCATTTTTGGCCGCCATTTGTGACGTTGTTTGACCGAGTGAGGACTTCAAAAGTTGATACCACCCAGATTTAAACTTTTTCTCAAAGGTATCAAGTTTACAGTTTGCCATGAGTGATGCTTTTCTCAAAAAAATGTCCCAAACACAAGCCCCAAACCCTCAAAAAACCGCCTCAAACTTGTTTGAGGAAAATGGGTGCGACCCACGAAAAACTTTATTTAACACTTTCTGCTCGGTTTTTGGTCGTACATACCATAATTCTTTTGCTGGTCGAATTTCGGCTTCGTTTGAGCGTCAGAATTTTTTTTCCATTTTTTCAGCTTATTTCGGATATTCGTCCCCCCCAAAAGCCCACTTGCTCACCTTCGACAGAGTTGAAAAAACACTTGAATGATGCGCCTTGACAAGACCTTTCGTTTGGTACCACGCTCAAAGTTGTAGCTCATCAAACTTTTGGAAAAAGTCCAAAAAACTAAAATTGGGGCTCAAATCTCGTGAATTTTTCTAAGTCCTTAGGGGTGAAATATTCGATCCCAATTTAAGGCCTTTAAAAGGCTTTTCATGGGTTTTCGACCACTCGCATGTCCAAGTAACGACAGGAAATTGATGTTTTCGTTAGTTTTGTTAAGAAATGAGTGCTTGATAATGATTTTTTCGATTTCGAAGTTTTACTCATTTTATGTCCATTTAGGCACTCGCAGCTATTTTTCAAGGCTTCGACAGTGTTACTAGAGTTGTTAGAAATATTTGTTCTCTTCGAAGTGACCCCGAAAACACGTATTTTTGAGCACTCATTTTTCACTCAATTAGAGTATGCATCAATTTTTACTTTTTTTATGCGTTTATCGACGTCCTACGAAAAAATTTATAGAGATGAAATGTGTTGAAAATTGCCGATTTACCCTATGGTAAAGTCTTTGCACCTCCGAAGGCTTGTTTGAAATTATTTTTTTCAAATCCAAAATTTCGAGTCGTAAAATTTACAAGTCCAGATGCTTAGAGACAAGGGGCCGATGACTGCAAGTCGACGTAATATTTGATATCGATTTTCTCTAAATGTTTCGATGTTTTAAACGTCAATTTTTGATGACTATAGCACATTATTTGAATGTTAAGAAATCCATTGATTGATACATACCAGAAAATGAGTTCATTTTTTTCTCGTACATCGATTTCGCTGTTAATTTGTGCGACGCTAGTCCTAAGAACCGCGATGCCATTTGTTTCAAACTTGAGGTAAGCACTAATGTTGTTCGTTTCAATGTATGCCACCAAGAATAAAGTCTTGTAATAGATGCTCTCATATACATGCAAAGTGAGTGAAATTTTAAAACGCTCATTTCTGCTCACTTTGCGTTTGAAGAGGAAGAAACTGTTGGCGACTGATGAAGAATAAGAGGGTTTGCAGAGTTGCCGGCTAGTGATTTTAGTTATGGTACATTGAGCGTGCAAACAATATAATACTCGGCATATGTCATCAATGACTCATCAAAATCGAGCGATATCTCGTATTTGAGCTCTTTAATTGTGGGTCAAAATTCATGATGAGTTTTTATTGGCGTATTTTATTCATGGAATTTTGAAATATGCCTGCAAATGGTCGAGATACTGATACACACATTTCGTATTGGAGACGGCTCATTAATAAACAAGCGTTTTGGAATAGAGCGCATCATGCTGGGGCTGTCGATCACGAGATGGGGTACTGTGAGTTGATGTTTCACTCATTAATTTTGATGATTGAGAGAAGATATTGGAGGGTGTTTTGAGTCAGGAACTTTTGAGCTGTGCACTGAAACTTTGTTTGGGAATAAGTGCGATAACTCATTGATTCATATTCCCATCAGTTGCATATTTCGCTTCTAGGAAAAACTGAGTGTGAGTGAGTAGACACCGTTTCGACGCTCACTCAGGGTTCATATTTTGTGAGTGTGTGTTCCTGATATGGATTGAATTTTTGAGAGGTTTTGCGGGTCTCAAATATTTTATTTACGGAAACTAAAATATTATTAGTGAAACATTTTCGAAAATTCGAAAATTCTCACTCGGACTTAGTTCAGGCTTCTATTTCGGTCAGTAATTGGGATTTAGGTGTGGTAACACATGAAAATTGTTTCCGCTCATGAAATGCCTCATTTTGAGGAATTATTCTCTTAAATGGGGAATTTCACTCATTCAAACGTAGATGCTGTTGGTGAGTTCATTGGGCGCTGCAAATCGGTCAAGCTATTGTGTTTGATGAGACGATGGATTTTGTAATGTTTTTCAGGACGAAAATTGACAAGTTGCGGGTTCAAATCCCAAAACATGAATTTATTTCGAAATTCGAAAAATCACTCATTTCGCTCAGTTCAGTGCCGAATTTTGCATGAAACTTGCATCATTGAGTACATAAGCGATAGCATTTCTTTCGTCTTAAGAAAGTGAGAATTGTGAAAGATATTGAATTTTTTTAATTTTCAATGATGATGCATCGGTGAACTAGGTCAGCAATTGAGTGAAATTTTAATTAGGCATATCTTTCTTTGCATCGAAGGTAGAAGTCCGAAATTTTGATACAACGTAGACATCAATGAGTAGTGTCTATATTGTCATTTTGAGAACGGTCCAAATGATATTTTGGGGAAAATGAGTAATTTTCTAAAATTCCATACTTGTTTAATTTGACGATTTAGGGTACTTAGAAATAAGCTAGAAACTTCATTTTAGACTCAAATGAAGCAGAATCCAAAGCAGGGTGTGAATTAAGGTGGTAAAATTTTTTTTATTCAATACTTTTCAAAATATGGACAAATGAGTTTTTAAAAACGTTTTGGCTGTTATTTCGTTATAGGAACTTGTTTTGAACCGTTTTTGGGGCCAAATCGGAAATTTCGACTTGTGCAATGACCACGCATTTGAAAAAATTAGAAAAAATTCGATAAAAGTCCACGGATATTAAAATGTAATTTTCAATGGAAATACGCTAAAAAATGAGAATCGCTGCAACTACCAATTTGATTACCATACAGACCGATACTTTTGGGGTTTTTAGTAAACTCTACGGGGTAAATACGCAAAAAATGCGTAAAAAGGACACAAAAATTGCATTTTTCAGAGTTTGAAAGTGATTCGAGGTAATTGCAGTGTCCCGCGAGTTTGACTAATATCTGAGTAACAATTATGCCGCTCGGCGAGTTGCGTAGCGCTCGTCGAGCGGCCCCAAAACTTAAGCTCGATTTACTCAACCCCTGAATTTAACGCGCGACAGCGCGTACCCCAATTATTATCTGTAAGGAGATGAACAGGTGTCGATGTTTTTCTATTAAACGAGAATTATCTTTGGTTTTTAATCCGGATTGCGATTGTAGTTTAATTTAGTAATGATTTTTATTTTATTGATGATTGATTGCTGTTTTGTTTTTGATTGTTGCGGGATTGGATTATTTAAGGGGCTCTGCACGAATAACTGAGACGCCATCTGATGAATGGTGATTTACAGAGACGCCATCAGATGTATGGTGATTTACAGCTAATTCACATCATTTATTCTTGGAAACAAATATATTTTAGAATTTTGGGGTTGTTTCGAGAATATTGATGATAATTGGATATGTCATGAAGTTGGTGAATATTTGGCGTTTTCTGTTGAAGGTTTCGTCGAATGAATTTTCAGAACGAAAGGTTAGTATCGCCTTTTAATGTGAGTAATCTATTCTGATATGAGAGGTGGAAATTATTGTGGGTTATGGAAAGCCAAATTTTCGTACTCCTGGGTTCGGTGAAATCTTAAATAGCTTTCAGAGAATTTAATTATTTTTCCCGCATGTTTAAGTATAATTTTGAATGAGGCTTATGTAATTGAACTCGGGTCTTGGTATTGTTTACTGCATTCTGGCCAAATGGACAATCAGATTTTGAGGATTATTCAGGTTCTACAGGAGGGTAATTCAGACTACGACTTTGTACTGAAATTTCACTATCTTCTTGACTCTGTTTAGAATATTGATTAGCGACCTGCCGTCGCTCATCATATTAGGGATTTAGCTAATTTTAGGCTTTGATTTAGGTGAAGGTATTTAATTTTTGCAGGGTAGGTTAAATTCCGTTGGGTAAATTGATTAGAAACAAAGGTCGGATGTTAAGTTAGATGGAATAAAATAGGAGTGGTCAAAAATTCAACAATAAAATGAGATTAATTGGGTAATCATATGCAGTCGGGATTAAATAGCTTTTGTTTGGTTAGATTTGACTAGGTTGGGTTAGAATAGTTTAGGTTGGGTTAATAATATAAGACGTTGCCACATGATTGATTTGGTGCGGATGTGTTTTTCATAAAAAGAGGTCGGTTAAATGATTTTTGATCTGTAAATATATGGTTAGGTAAATTGTACACTTGGAATATGTTAATGGTATCGGAAAATGAATTGATGTTGGTGTTTGAAAGTTTAACATAGAGCGTAGAGAGGAATATTTTGTACGTATCGCTCTGTGATTTGAGACGATGGTGTATCTGATTGTGTTGGATAATTGTGGTTATTTTTAAAAGTGTGCGCGATATGTTGGTGTGTATATGTGTGTATGTGTGTGTGGGAGTGTGTGTAGAGTGTGAGCGTTGGGATGATGGGGTGTGTGTGTGTGTTTGTGTGTGTGTGTGTTGGTCCGCCCCCGGTCTTTGCTGGTTTTTGCGCGGGCGGACCTCTCTTTGAGGTTCCGAAGGAAAACTAAAAAAAAAATGCGCAAAAAAAAAAAAAAAAAAAATTTCATAAAAATCTGGGTGGCCGCGCCGAGTAAAGAAGGACTGTAGTGCGTACGTGTAGTGCATGGGCGCATTCTCGGAAACGGCTGGTCCCAGCGCGCTCAAATTTGGTGAGCAGAAAGACCCCCATCTCGACATTATCTGTGCCAAGTTTCGTTTCGATCGTGCGAAAATTTTAAATTTAATGAAGGTTCAATGGTGAAAAATAGCCAAAAATTGCACTTTTTCAAACTGCTGCCAAACATACTTAGAATGCACCTAGGCGGCCCAAATTACAGGATGTGGTAGATAAAATGTTGGAGTAGGTGCTGAGGTTGCCATTTTGTGATACGTTGATAAAAAATATCCCTTTGAGCTCCTCAAAGTTGACCAAAAATTTTTTTTCGATTTCAGTCGAAATTTTGACATTCTTTATTGGACAAACTACGCAAGTTTGCAAACTCAAACTTTGATAGGTGATAGATTTTCAAAAGTTCTACTCACTATGAAATCAGCGGTTCTCAAAACGATCAAGTTTCGATGCAACTTTGGAACAAAAACTGACACGAAATTTCCGTGAGTTTGGGTGAGTTTCAAAACATGTTTGTCCGGGGTTTTGGTGATACTTGAGAGTTCGAGCAGTTGACATCTTATTCGAAAAGCTTGGTCCTAGTTGCAGCAAGTTTTACAGAGTGCCATCTTTCGAAATTCAAATTTTGTGCAACTTTAAAGTTGAAGTAAAAAAACGCGTTTTTTCAAAGGTCATTTTTGGCCGCCATTTGTGACGTTGTTTGACCGAGTGAGGACTTCAAAAGTTGATACCACCCAGATTTAAACTTTTTCTCAAAGGTATCAAGTTTACAGTTTGCCATGAGTGATGCTTTCCTCAAAAAAATGTCCCAAACACAAGCCCCAAACCCTCAAAAAACCGCCTCAAACTTGTTTGAGGAAAATGGGTGCGACCCACGAAAAACTTTATTTAACACTTTCTGCTCGGTTTTTGGTCGTACATACCATAATTCTTTTGCTGGTCGAATTTCGGCTTCGTTTGAGCGTCAGAATTTTTTTTCCATTTTTTCAGCTTATTTCGGATATTCGTCCCCCCCAAAAGCCCACTTGCTTACCTTCGACAGAGTTGAAAAAACACTTGAATGATGCGCCTTGACGAGACCTTTCGTTTGGTACCACGCTCAAAGTTGTAGCTCATCAAACTTTTGGAAAAAGTCCAAAAAACTAAAATTGGGGCTCAAATCTCGTGAATTTTTCTAAGTCCTTAGGGGTGAAATATTCGATCCCAATTTAAGGCCTTTAAAAGGCTTTTCATGGGTTTTCGACCACTCGCATGTCCAAGTAACGACAGGAAATTGATGTTTTCGTTAGTTTTGTTAGGAAATGAGTGCTTGATAATGATTTTTTCGATTTCGAAGTTTTACTCATTTTATGTCCATTTAGGCACTCGCAGCTATTTTTCAAGGCTTCGACAGTGTTACTAGAGTTGTTAGAAATATTTGTTCTCTTCGAAGTGACCCCGAAAACACGTATTTTTGAGCACTCATTTTTCACTCAATTAGAGTATGCATCAATTTTTACTTTTTTGATGCGTTTATCGACGTCCTACGAAAAAATTTATAGAGATGAAATGTGTTGAAAATTGCCGATTTACCCTATGGTGAAGTCTTTGCACCTCCGAAGGCTTGTTTGAAATTATTTTTTTCAAATCCAAAATTTCGAGTCGTAAAATTTACAAGTCCAGATGCTTAGAGACAAGGGGCCGATGACTGCAAGTCGACGTAATATTTGATATCGATTTTCTCTAAATGTTTCGATGTTTTAAACGTCAATTTTTGATGACTATAGCACATTATTTGAATGTTAAGAAATCCATTGATTGATACATACCAGAAAATGAGCTCATTTTTTTCTCGTACATCGATTTCGCTGTTAATTTGTGCGACGCTAGTCCTAAGAACCGCGATGCCATTTGTTTCAAACTTGAGGTAAGCACTAATGTTGTTCGTTTCAATGTATGCCACCAAGATAAAAGTCTTGTAATAGATGCTCTCATATACATGCAAAGTGAGTGAAATTTTAAAACGCTCATTTCTGCTCACTTAGCGTTTTGAAGAGGAAGAAACTGTTGGCGACTGATGAAGAATAAGAGGGTTTGCAGAGTTGCCGGCTAGTGATTTTAATTATGGTACATTGAGCGTGCAAACAATATAATACTCGGCATATGTCATCAATGACTCATCAAAATCGAGCGATATCTCGTATTTGAGCTCTTTGATTGTGGATCAAAATTCATGATGAGTTTTTATTGGCGTATTTTATTCATGGAATTCTGAAATATGCCTGCAAATGATCGAGATACTGACACACACATTTCGTATTGTAAACGGCTCATTAATAAACGAGCGTTTTGGAATAGAGCGCATCATGCTGGGGCTGTCGATCACGATATGGGGTACTGTGAGTTGATGTTTCACTCAGTAATTTTGATGATTGAGAGAAGATATTGGAGGGTCTTTTGAGTCAGGAACTTTTGAGCTGTGCACTGAAACTTTGTTTGGGAATAAAAACGATAACTCATTGATTCATATTCCCATCAGTTGCATGTTTCGCTTTTAGGAAAAACTGAGTGTGAGTGAGTAGACACCATTTCGACGCTCACTCATGGCTCATATTTTGTGAGTGTGTGTTCCTGATATGGTTTGAATTTTTGAGAGGTTTTGCGGATCTCAAATATTTTATTTACGGAAACTAAAATATTATTACTGAAATATTTCCGAAAATTCGTAAATTCTCACTCGGACTTTGTTCAGGCTTCTATTTCGGTCAGAAATTTGGACATAGAGGTGGTAACACATTTAAATTGTTTCCGCTCATGAAATGCCTCATTTTGAGGAATTATGATCTTAAATGGGGAATTTAACTCACTCAAACGTAGATGCTGTTAGTGAGTTCATTGGGGGCTGCAAATCGGTCAAGCTATTGTATATGATGAGACAAAAGATTTTGTAATGTTTTTCGGGACGAAAATTGACCAGTTGCGTGTTCAAATCCCAAAACATGAATTTATTTAGAAATTCAGAAAATCACTCATTTCACATTCTTCAGTGCCGAAATTTGCATGATACGTGAGGATGTAGATATGTGATAGCATTTCTTTCGTCTTCAGCAAGTGGGAGTTATCTAAGATATTGATTTTTTTTCATTTTCAATGATGATGCATCGGTGAACTCGGTCAACAATTGAGTGAAATTTTAATTAGGCATATCTTTTTCTGCATTGAAGCTATATGTCCGATATTTTGATACAACGTAGATATGAATGAGTAGTGTCTATATTGACATTTTGAGAACGGTGCAAATGATATTTTGGGGAAAATGAGTAATTTTCTAAAATTCCATACTTGTTTAATTTGACGATTTGGGGTACTTAGAAATAAGCTAGAAACTTCATTTTGGGCTCAAATGAAGCGGAATCCAAAGCAGGGTGTGAATTATGGGGTTAAAATTTTTTTCATTCATTAATTTTTGATATATGAACAAATGAGTTTTTAAAAATGTTTTGGCCGTTATTTCGTCATTGGAACGTGTTTTGAACCGTTTTTGGGGCCAAATGGGACATTTCGACTTGTGCAATGACCACGCATTTGAAAAAATTGGGAAAAATTCGATAAAAGTCCACGGATATTAAAATGTTATTTTCAATGGAAATACGCTAAAAAATGAGAATCGCTGCAACTACCAATTTGATCACTATACAGACAGATACTTTTAGGGCCGTTAGTAAACTCTACGGGGTGAATACGCTAAAAATGCGTAAAAATGGCACAAAAATTGTATTTTTCAGAGTTTGGAAGTGATTCGAAGTAAATGCAGTGTCCCTCGAGTTAGACTAATATCTGAGCAACAATTATGCCGCTCGGCGAGTTGCGTAGCGCTCGTCGAGCGGCCCCAAAACTTAAGCTCGATTTACTCGACCCCTGAATTTAACGCGCGACAGCGCGTTCCCCAATGATTATCTGTAAGGAGCTGAACAGGTGTCGATATTTTTCTATTAAACGAGAATTATCTTTGGTTTTGATGCCGGATTGCGGTTGTAGTTCCATTTAGTGATTTTTATTTTATTGATGATTTATTGATGTTTAGTTTTTGATTGTTGCGGGATTGGATTATTTAAAGGCTCTGCATGAATAACTGAGACGCCATCTGATGTGTGGTGATTTACAGCTAATTCACATCAATTATTCCTGGAAACAAATATATTTCAGATTTTTGGGATTCATTTGAGAGTGTTGATAGTAATTGGATCTGTTATGAAGTTGGTGAGTATTTGGCGTTTTCTGTTGAAGGTTTCAAATGAATTTTCAGAACGAAAGGTTTGTATCGCTTTTGAAACTGAGTAATCTATTTTGATTTGAGAGGTAGCAATTTTTGTGGGTTATGGGAAGCCAAATTTTCGTGCGTCTGTGTTTGGTAAAATTTCGAATAGCTTTTAAAGAATATATTTTTTTTAACCGCATGTATAAGTAAAATTTTGAATGAGGCTTATTTAATTCAACTTGGGACCAGGAATTGTTTAATATGTTCTGGTCGAATGGACAATCATATTTATAGGGTTTTAAGTATGTTCGACCGGAGGTTAATTCTGGATTTTACACTGAAAGTTCCCTTTCTTCTTGACTCGGTTTAGAATATTGTGAAGCAACTTACAGTCGATCTTCATGTAAGGGTTTTAGGTAATTTTAAGTTTTGATTTAGGTGAAGGTATTCCATTCTTTGCAGCATAGGTTGAATTCCGTTGGGTGAATTGATACGAAACAGAGGTTGGACGACAAGTTAGATGGAATAAAATAAGAGAGGTCAAAAATTCAACAATAAAATATGATAGAATAGGTTTTTTTTTCTACTCAGGATAAAATAGCTTTGGTTGGTTTAGAATAGACTAGGTTGGGTTAGATTAGACTAGGTTGGGTTATATTAGTTTAGGTTGGCTTAGATTAGTTTAGGTTGGGTTAGATTAGTTTAGGTTGGGTTAGATTAGTTTAGGTTGGGGTAATAATATAAGACGTTTCCATCTGATTGATTTGTTAAGGATGTGTTATTCATAAGAAGAGGTCGAAGAAATGATTTTTGACCTGTAAATACATGGTTGGGGAGTTTTATACATGGTATTTGTTAATGGTATCGGAAAATGAATTGATGTTGGTGTTTGAAAGTTCAACATAGAGCATAGAGTGAAGGAAAATGCAGATATCGTTTTGTGATTTGAGACGATGGTGTATCTGATTGTGTTGGATAATTGTGGTTATTTTTAGAAGTGTGCACTGCATGTGTGTGTGTATGTGTGTGTCTGTGTGTGGGAGTGTGTGTAAGAGTGTGAATGTTTGGGGTTATGAGGTGTTTGTGTGTGTTTGTGTGTGTGTGTGTGGTCCGCCCCCGGTCTGTGCTGGTTTTTGCGCGGGCGGACCCTCGGAGAGGTTCCGGAGGAAAAACTAAAAAAAAAATGCGCAAAAAGAAAAAAAAAAAAAAAAAAAATTCTGGTCGACCGCGTTGAGTTCCGGACAGATGGCATATATACCGGATCTGGCGTGAGCACAAGAGCGAGCCCCTAGAACGCGTGGTCGCAGCGCGCTCAAATTCGGTGAGCAGAAAGACGACCATCTCGATATTACCCGTGCCAAGTTTCGTTTCGATCGTGCGAGAACTTTTCATTCAATGGCGACAAAATGGTCAAAAATCGCCGAAAATTGAGCTTTTTCAAACTGCTGCCAAACATACTTAGAATGCACTTAGGTGGCTCAAATTACAGAATGTGGTAGATGAAATGTTCGAGTAGGTGCTCAGGTTGCCATTTTGCGATACGTTAATAAAAAGTATCCCTCTGGGCTCCTCAAAGTTGACCAAAAATTTTTTTTCGATTTCAGTTGAAATTTTGACATTTTTTATTGGACAAACTACGTGAGTTTGCAATTTCAAACTTTGATAGGTGATAGATTTTTAAAAGTTCTACTCACCAAAAAATCAGCAATTCTCAAAACGATCAAGTTTGGACGCAACTTTGGAACGAAAATTGACACGAAATTTCCGTGAGTTTGGGTGAGTTTCAAAACATGTTTGTCCGGGGTTTTGGTGATACTTGAAAGTTCGAGCAGTTGACATCTTATTCAAAAAGCTTGGTCCTAGTTGCACCAAGTTTTACAGAGTGCCATCTTTCGAAATTCAAATTTTGTGCAACTTTAAAGTTGAAGTAAAAAAACGCGTTTTTTCAAAGGTCATTTTTGGCCGCCATTTGTGACGTTGTTTGACCGAGTGGGAACTCCAAAAGTTGATACCACCCAGATTTGAACTTTTTCTCAAAGTTATCAAGTTTACAATTCGCCATGATTGATGCTTTTCTCAAAAAATTGTCCCAAACACAACCCCCAAACCCTCAAAAAACCGCCTCAAACTTGTTTGAGGAAAATGGGTGGGACCCACGAAAAACTTTATTTAACATTTTTTGCGAGTTTTTGGATGCTACATACGAAAAAAGTTTTGTGGAAAGATCCCTCGAAAATTTTTTTCGTTTTATTGAATTTTGCGACTTTAACATTAAAATGGCACATTCCATCTCTTCTAAGGCCTCCTTTTTCATGCCTCAGGATATCGAAATTCTTATGAGTGATGCGCCTCAGCGAGACCTTTCGTTTGGTACCAAACTTAAAGTTGTAGCTCAACAAACTTTTGAGAAAAATCCAAAAAACTAAAATTGGGGCTCAAATCGTGTGAATTTTTCTAAGTCCTTGGGGTGAAATATTCGATCTCAATTTAAGGCCTCTATAAGGCTTTTCATGGATTTTCGACCACACCCATGTTTAAGTAACGACAGAAAATTGATGTTTTCGTTAGTTTTGTTAAGAAATGAGTGCTTGATAATGATTTTTTCGATTTCGAAGTTTTACTCATTTTATACCCATTTATGGACTCGCAGCCATTTTTCGAGGCATCGAGAGTGTTGCTAGAGTTGTTAAAAATATTTGTTCTCTTCGAAAGGAACTCGACAACACGTATTTTTGAGCACTCATTTTTCACTCAATTAGAGTATGCATCAATTTTTACTTTTTTGATGCGTTTATCGACGTCCTACGAAAAAATTTATAGAGATGAAATGTGTTGCAAATTGCCGATTTACCCTATGGTAGAGTCTTTGCACCTCCGAAGGCTTGTTTGAAATAATTTTTTTCAAATCCAAAATTTCGAGTCGTAAAATTTACAAGTCCAGATGCTTAGAGACAAGGGGCCGATGACTGCAAGTCGACGTAATATTTGATATCGATTTTCTCTAAATGTTTCGATGTTTCAAACGTCAATTTTTGATGACTATAGCACATTATTTGAATGTTAAGAAATCCATTGATTGATACATACCAGAAAATGAGCTCATTTTTTTCTCGTACATCGATTTCGCTGTTAATTTGTGCGACGCTAGTCCTAAGAACCGCGATGCCATTTGTTTCAAACTTGAGGTAAGCACTAATGTTGTTCGTTTCAATGTATGCCACCAAGATAAAAGTCTTGTAATAGATGCTCTCATATACATGCAAAGTGAGTGAAATTTTAAAACGCTCATTTCTGCTCACTTAGCGTTTTGAAGAGGAAGAAACTGTTGGCGACTGATGAAGAATAAGAGGGTTTGCAGAGTTGCCGGCTAGTGATTTTAATTATGGTACATTGAGCGTGCAAACAATATAATACTCGGCATATGTCATCAATGACTCATCAAAATCGAGCGATATCTCTTTTTTGAGCTCTTTGATTGTGGATGAAAATTTATGATGAGTTTTTATTGGCGTATTTTATTCATGGAATTCTGAAATATGCCTGCAAATGGCCGAGACACTGACACACAAATTTCGTATTGTAAATGGCTCATTAATAAACGAGCGTTTTGGAATAGAGCGCATCATGCTGGGGCTGTCGATCACGATATGGGGAACTGTGAGTTGATGTTTCACTCATTAATTTTGATGATTGAGAGAAGATATTGGAGGGTCTTTTGAGTCAAGAACTTTTGAGCTGTGCACTGAAACTCTGTTTGGGAATAAGTACGAGAACTCATTGATTTACTCACTCATATTCCCATCAGTTGCATGTATCGTTCCTAGGAAAAACTGAGTGTGAGTGAGTAGACACCGTTTCTACGCTCACTCATGGCTCATATTTTGTGAGTGTGTGTTCCTGATATGGATTGAATTTTTGAGAGGTTTTGCGGATCTCAAATATTGTATTAACGGAAACTAAAATATTATTACTGAAATATTTTCGAAAATTCGTAAATTCTCACTCGGACTTTGTTCAGGCTTCTACTTCGGTCAGAAATTGGGAAATAGAGGTGGTAACACATGTAAATTGTTTCCGCTCATGAAATGCCTCATTTTGAGGAATTATTCTCTTAAATGGGGAATTTCACTCATTCAAACGTAGATGCTGTTGGTGAGTTCATTGGGCACTGCAAATCGGTCAAGCTATTGTGTTTGATGAGACGATGGATTTTGTAATGTTTTTCGGGATGAAAATTGACAAGTTGCGGGTTCAAATCCCAAAACATGAAATTATTTCGAAATTCGAAAAATCACTCATTTCGCTTAGTTCAGTGCCGAATTTTGCATGAAACTTGCATCATTGAGTACATAAGCGATAGCATTTCTTTCGTCTTAAGAAAGTGAGAATTGCGAAAGATATTGAATTTTTTTAATTTTCAATGATGATGCATCGGTGAACTAGGTCAGCAATTGAGTGAAATTTTAATTAGGCATATCTTTCTTTGCATCGAAGGTAGAAGTCCGAAATTTTGATACAACGTAGACATCAATGAGTAGTGTGTATATTGACATTTTGAGAACGGTACGAATGATATTTTGGGGAAAATGAGTAATTTTCTAAAATTCCATACTTGTTTAATTTGACGATTTAGGGTACTTAGAAATAAGCTAGAAACTTCATTTTAGGCTCAAATGAAGCAGAATCCAAAGCAGGGTGTGAATTAAGGTGGTAAAATTTTTTTTATTCAATACTTTTTAAAATATGGACAAATGAGTTTTTACAAACGTTTTGGCTGTTATTTCGTTATAGGAACTTGTTTTGAACCGTTTTTGGGGCCAAATGGGAAATTTAGACTTGTGCAATGACCACGCATTTGAAAAATTTAGGAAAAAATTCGATAAAAGTCCACGGATATTAAAATGTTATTTTCAATGAAAAAACGCTAAAAAATGAGAATCGCTGCAGCTACCAATTTGATTACTATACAGACAGGTACTTTTAGGGGCGTTGGTAAACTCTACGGGGTAAATACGCTAAAATGCGTAAAAATGACACAATAATTGTATTTTTCAGAGTTTGAAGGTGATTCGAAGTGAATGCAGTGTCCCTCGAGTTTGACTAATATCATAGCAACAACTATGCCGCTCGGCGAGTTGCGTAGCGCTCGTCGAGCGGCCCAAAAACTCAAGCTCGATTTACTCAACCCCTGAATTTACCGCGCGACAGCGCGTTCCACCATTATTTTCTGTAAGGAGATGAACAGGTGTCGACGTTTTTCTATTAAACGAGAATTATCTTTGGTTTTGATGTCGGATTGCGATTGTAGTTTCATTTAGTGATGATTTTCATTTTATTGATGATTTATTGCTGTTTTGTTTTTGATTGTTGCGGGATTAGATAATTTAATGGCTCTGCATGAATAACTGAGACGCCTTCTGATGTATGGTGGTTTACAGCTCATTCACATCATTTATTCCTGGAAACAAATATATTTTAGATTTTTGATGTTCATTTGAAGGTATTGATAGTAATTGGATCTGTCATGAAGTTGGTGAATGTTGGGCGGTTTCTGATGAAGGTTTCAAATGAATTTTCAGAACGAAAGGTTAGTATCGCCTTTGAAAGTGAGTAATCTATTTTGATTTGAGAGGTGGCTATTTTTGCGGGTTATGGGAAGCGAAATTTTCGTGCGTCTAGGTTTGGTGAAATTTTAAATAGCTTTTAAAGAATGTATTTTTTTAACCGCATGTATAAGTAACATTTTGAATGAGGCTTATGTAATTCAACTTGGGATTAGGAATTGTTTAATATATTCTGGTCGAATTGACAATCATATTGATAGGGTTTTGAGTATGTTCGAATGGAGGTTAATTCTGGATTTTATACTGAAATTTCCCTTTCTTCTTGACTCGGTTTATAATATTGTGAAGCAACTTGCAGTCGATCTTCAGATCAGGGATTTAGGTAATTATGATTTTTGATTTAGATGAAAGTGTTTAATTTTTTTGCAGGATAGGTTAAATTCCGTTGGGTAAATTGATACGAAACAGAGGTCGCACGCTAAGTTAGATGGAATAAAATAATAGTGGTCAAAAATTCAACAGTAAAATATGATAGAATAGGTTTTCTTATCCAGTCAGGATACAATAGCTTTAGCTGGTTTAGATTAGACTAGGTTGGGTTAGATTAGGCTAGGTTGGGTTAGATTAGTTTTGGTTGGGTTAATAATATAAGACGTTTCCATCTGATTGATTTGTTAAGGATGAGTTATTCATAAAAAAATATCGGTGAAATTATTTTTGACCTGTAAATATATGGTTGGTAAGTTTTATACATGGTATTTGTTAATGGTGTCGGAAAATGAATTGATGTTGGTGTTTGGAAGTTGAACATAGAAATTGAAGTGAAAGACAATGCACATGTCGGTTTGTGAAATGAGACGATGGTGTATCTGATTGTGTTGGATAATTGTGGTTATTTTTTTAAGTGTGCCCTACATGTGTTTGTGTGCATGTGTGTGTGTGTGTGTGGGAGTGTGTGTAAGAGTGTGAATGTTTGGGGTGTTGAGGTGTGTGTGTGTGGGTGTGTGTGTGTGTTTGTGGTCCGCCCCCGGTCTGTGCTGGTTTTTGCGCGGGCGGACCTCTTTTTGAGGTTCCGAAGGAAAACTAAAAAAAAAATGCGCAAAAAAAAAAAAAAAAAAAATTTCATAAAAATCTGGGTGGCCGCGCCGAGTAAAGAAGGACTGTAGTGCGTACGTGTAGGGTGTGGGCGCATTCTCGGAAACGGCTGGTCCCAGCGCGCTCAAATTTGGTGAGCAGAAAGACACCCATCTCGACATTATCTGTGCCAAGTTTCGTTTCGATCGTGCGAAAATTTCAAATTTAATGAAGGTTCAATGGTGAAAAATAGCCAAAAATTGCAATTTTTCAAACTGCTGCCAAACATACTTAGAATGCACCTAGGCGGCCCAAATTACAGGATGTGGTAGATAAAATGTTGGAGTAGGTGCTGAGGTTGCCATTTTACGATACGTTGATAAAAAGTGTCCCTCTGGGCGCCTCAAAGTTGACCAAAAATTTTTTTTTGATTCCAGTCGAATTTTTGACATTATGTATTGGACAAACTACGCAAGTTTGCAAACTCAAACTTTGATAGATGATAGATTTTCAAAAGTTCTACTCACTATAAAATCAGCGGTTCTCAAAACGATCAAGTTTCGATGCAACTTTGGAACAAAAATTGACACGAAATTTCCGTGAGTTTGGGTGAGTTTCAAAACATGTTTGTCCGGGGTTTTGGTGATACTTGAGAGTTCGAGCAGTTGACATCTTATTCGAAAAGCTTGGTCCTAGTTGCAGCAAGTTTTACAGAGTGCCATCTTTTGAAATTCAAATTTTGTGCAACTTTAAAGTTGAAGTAAAAAAACGCGTTTTTTCAAAGGTCATTTTTGGCCGCCATTTGTGACGTTGTTTGACCGAGTGGGAACTCCAAAAGTTGATACCACCCAGATTCGAACTTTTTCTCAAAGGTATCAACTTTACAGTTTGCCATGAGTGATGCTTTTCTCAAAAAAATGTCCCAAACACAAGCCCCAAACCCTCAAAAAACCGCCTCAAACTTGTTTGAGGAAAATGGGTGCGACCCACAAAAAACTTTATTTAACACTTTCTGCTCGGTTTTTGGTCGTACATACCATAATTCTTTTGCTGGTCGAATTTCGGCTTCGTTTGAGCGTCAGAATTTTTTTTCCATTTTTTCAGCTTATTTCGGATATTCGTCCCCCCCAAAAGCCCACTTGCTCACCTTCGACGGAGTTAAAAAAACACTTGAATGATGCGCCTCGACAAGACCTTTCGTTTGGTACCACGCTCAAAGTTGTAGCTCATCAAACTTTTGCAAAAAGTTCAAAAAACTAAAATTGGCTCCTCAAATCTCGTGATTTTTCTAAGTCCTTAGGGGTGAAATATTCGACCCCAATTTAAGGCCTCTAAAAGGCTTTTCGTGGATTTTCGACCACACCCATGTTCAAGTAACGACAGAAAATTGATGTTTTCGTCAGTTTTGTTGAAAAATGAGTGCTTGATGATGATTTTTTCGATTTCGAAGTTTTACTCATTTTATATCCATTTAGGGACTCGCAGCTATTTTTCAAGGCTTCGACAGTGTTACTAGAGTTGTTAGAAATATTTGTTCTCTTCGAAGTGACCCCCATAACACGTATTTTTGAGCACTCATTTTTCACTCAATTAGAGTATGCATCAATTTTTACTTTTTTGATGCGTTTATCGACTTCCTACGGAAAATTTTATAGAGACGAAATGTCTTGCAAATTGCTGATTTACCTTTAGGTAAGGTTTTTTTACTTCCGACGGCGTTTTCAAATTTTTTTTCCAGATCCGGATATTCGAGTCCAAAAATTACCAAGTCCAAATGCCAATAGATATTAAGCCCCGATGACTCCAAGGTGACGCAATTATTGATATCGAATTTTCGAAAAGTTTTGGTGTCCCAAACGTCAATTTTTGATGACTATATCACATTATTTTATTGTTAAGAAATCCATTGAATGATATATACCAGAAAATGAGCTCATTTTTTTCTCGTACATCGATTTCGCTGTTAATTTGTGCGACGCTAGTCCTAAGAACCGCGATGCCATTTGTTTCCAACTTGAGGTAAGCACCAATGTTGTGCGTTTCAATGAATGCGACCATGATAAAAGTGTTGTAGTAGATGCTCTCATATATATGCAAAGTGAGTGAAATTTTAAACGCTCATTTCTGCTCACTTTGCGTTTTGAAGAGGAAGAAACTGTTGGCGAGTGTTGACGAATGAGAGACTTTGCAGAGTTGCCGGCTTTTGATTTTAGTTATGATACAATGAGCGTGCAAACAATATAATACTCGGCAAATGTCATTAGTGACTCATAAAAATCGAGCGATATCTCGTATTTGAGCTCTTTGGTTGTGGATCAAAATTCACGATGAGTTTTTATTGGCGTATTTTATTCATGGAATTCTGAAATATGCCTACAAATGGTTGAGATACTGACTCACACATTTCGTATTGGAAACGGCTCATCAACAAACGAGCGTTTTGGAATAGAGCGCATCATGCTGGGGCTGTCGATGACGATATGGGGTACTGTGAGTTGATGTTTCACTCATTAATTTTGATGATTGAGAGAAGATATTGGAGTGTCTTTTGAGTCAGGAACTTTTGAGCTGTGCACTGAAACTTTGCTTGGGAATAAGTACGAGAACTCATTGATTTACTCACTCATATTCCCATCAGTTGCACGTATCGTTTCTAGGAAAAACTGAGTGTGAGTGAGTAGACACCGTTTCGACGCTCACTCTCATATTTTGTGAGTGTGTGTTCCTGATATGGATTTAATTTTTGAGAGGTTTTGCGGATCTCAAATATTTTATTTACGGAAACTAAAATATTATTACTGAAATATTTCCGAAAATTCGTAAATTCTCACTCGGACTTTGTTCAGGCTTCTATTTTGGTCAGTAATTGGAAAATAGTTTTGGTGACGCATGAAAATTGTTTCCGCTCATGAAATGGCTCATTTTGAGGAATTATGATTTTAAATGGGGAATTTCACTCACTCAGACGTAGATGCTGTTGGTGAGTTCCTTGTGGGCTGCAAATCGGTCAAGCTATTGTGTTTGATGAGACGATGGATTTTGTAATGTTTTTTCGGGATGAAAATTGACAAGTTCCGGGTTCAAATCCCAAAACATGAATTTATTTCGAAATTCGAAAAATCACTCATTTCACATAGTTCAGTGCCGAAATTTGCATGAAACGTGCGTCATGATGCAGAGAAGCGATAGCAATTCTTTCGTCTTCAGAAAGTGGGAGTTATGAAAGATATTGAATTTTTTTCATTTTTCAATGATGATGCATCGGTGAACTCGGTCAGCAATTGAGTGAAATTTTAATTAGGCATATCTTTCTTTGCATCGAAGGTAGAAGTCCGAAATTTTGATGAAGCGTAGACATCAATGAGTAGTGTCTATATTGACATTTTGAGAACGGTCCAAATGATATTTTGAAAAAAATGAGTGATTTTCTAAAATTCCATACTTGTTTAATTTGACGATTAAGGGTACTTAGAAAAAAGCTAGAAACTTCATTTTAGGCTCAAATGAAGCAGAATCCAAAGCAGGGTGTGAATCATGGGGCTAAATATTTTTTTATTCATTAATTTTTAAAGTATGGACAAATGAGTTTTTAATAACGTTTTGGCCGTTATTTCGTTATTGGAACGTGTTTTGAACCGTTTTTTGGGGCCAAATGGGACATTTCGACTTGTGCAATGACCACGCATTTGAAAAAATTAGAAAAAATTCGATAAAAGTCCACGGATATTAAAATGTTATTTTCAATGGAAATACGCTAAAAAATGAGAATCGCTGCAACTACCAATTTGATTACCATACAGAAAGATACTTTTAGGGCCGTTAGTAAACTCTACGGGGTGAATACGCTAAAAATGCGTAAAAATGATACAAAAATTGTATTTTTCAGAGTTTGGAAGTGATTCGAAGTAAATGCAGTGTCCCTCGAGTTAGACAAATATCTGAGCAACAATTATGCCGCTCGGCGAGTTGCGTAGCGCTCGTCGAGCGGCCCCAAAACTTAAGCTCGATTTACTCGACCCCTAAATTTGACGCGCGACAGCGCGTTCCCAAATGATTATCTGTAAGGAGATGAACATGTGTCGATGTTTTTCTTTTAAACGAGAATTATCTTTGGTTTTGATGTCGGATTGCGATTGTAGTTTAATTTAGTGATGATTTTTATTTTATTGATGATTTATTGCTGTGTTGTTTTTGATTGTTGCTGAATTGGATTATTTAAGGGCTCTGCATGAATGACTGAGACGCCATCTGATGTATGGTGATTTACAGCTAATTCACATCATTTATTCCTGGAAACAAATATATTTTAGATTTTTGGGGTTCATTTGAGAGTGTTGATAGTAATTGGATCTGTCATGAAGTTGGTGAGTATTTGGCGTTTTCTGTTGAAGGTTTCAAATGAATTTTCGGAACGAAAGGTTTGTATCGCTTCTGAAACTGAGTAATCTATTTTGATATGAGAGGTGGCTATTTTTGTGGGTTATGGGAAGCCAAATTTTCGAGCGTCTGTGTTTGGTAAAATTTTGAACAGGTTTTTAAAGAATATATTTTTTTAACCACATGTGTAAGTAGAATTTTGAATGAGGCTTATGTAGTTCAACTTGGGACTAGGAATTGTTTAATATATTCTGGTCGAATGAACAATCATATTTATATGGTTTTAAGTATGTTCGACCGGAGGTAATTTCTGGATTTTATACTGAAATTTCTCTTTCTTCTTGACTTGGTTTAGAATATTGTGAAGCAACTTGCAGTCGATCTTCATGTAAGGGATTTAGGTAATTTAAAGTTTTGGTTTGGGTGAAGGTATTCCATTTTTTTGCAGCATAGGTTAAATTCCGTTGGGTAAATTGATACGAAACAGAGGTCGGACGCTAAGTTAGATGGAATAAAATGATAGTGGTCAAAAATTCAACAATAAAATATGATAGAATAGGTTTTCTTATCCAGTCAGGATACAATAGCTTTGGTTGGTTTAGATTAGACTAGGTTGGGTTAGATTAGACTAGGTTGCTTTAGATTAGTATCGGTTGGGTTAATAATATAAGACGTTTCCATCTGATTGATTTGTTAAGGATGTGTGATTCATAAAATGAGGTCGGTGAAATGATTTTTGACCTGTAAATATATGGTTGGGTAAATTTTATACCTGTTATTTGTTAATTGTATCGTTAAATGAATTAATGTTTGTGTTTGAAAGTTAAACATAGTGCTTAGATTAAAATATATTGTACATATCGTTTTGTGATTTGAGACGATGGTGTATCTGATTGTGTTGGATAATTGTGGTTATTTTTACAAGTGTGCTTGGCATGTATTTGTGTATGTGTGTGTGTGTGTGTGGGAGTGTGTGTAGAGTGTGAGCGTTGGGATGATGGGGTGTGTGTGTGTTTGTGTGTGTGTTTGTGGTCCGCCCCCGGTCTGTGCTGGTTTTTGCGCGGGCGGACCTCTTTTTGAGGTTCCGAAGGAAAACTAAAAAAAAAATGCGCAAAAAAAAAAAAAAAAAAAATTTCATAAAAATCTGGGTGGCCGCGCCGAGTAAAGAAGGACTGTAGTGCGTACGTGTAGTGCGTGGGCGCATTCTCGGAAAACGGCTGGTCCCAGCTCGCTCAAATTTGGTGAGCAGAAAGACCCCCATCTAGACATTATCTGTGCCAAGTTTCGTTTCGATCGTGCGAAAATTTTAAATTTAATGAAGGTTCAATGGTGAAAAATAGCCAAAAATGGCAATTTTTCAAACTGCTGCCAAACATACCTAGAATGCACCTAGGTGGCTCAAATTACAGGATGTGATAGATAAAATGTTGGAGTAGGTGCTGAGGTTGCCATTTTGCGATACGTTGATAAAAAGTATCCCTTTAAGCTCCTCAAAGTTGACCAAAAATTTTTTTTCGATTTCAGTCGAAATTTTGACATTTTTTATTGGACAAACTACGTGAGTTTGCAATTTCAAACTTTGATAGGTGATGGATTTTCAAAAGTTCTACTTACTATAAAATCAGCGGTTCTCAAAACGATCAAGTTTGGACGCAACTTTAGAACAAAAATTGACACGAAATTTCCGTGAGTTTGGGTGAGTTTCAAAACATGTTTGTCCGGGGTTTTGGTGATACTTGAGAGTTCGAGCAGTAGACATCTTATTTGAAAAGCTTGTTCCTAGTTGCAGCAAGTTTTACAGAGTGCCATCTTTTGAAATTCAAATTTTGTGCAACTTTAAAGTTGAAGTGAAAAAACGCGTTTTTGCAAAGGTCATTTTTGGCCGCCATTTGTGACGTTGTTTGACTGAGTGGGAACTCCAAAAGTTGATACCACCCAGATTTGAACTTTTTCTCAAAGTTATCAAGTTTACAATTTGCCATGATTGATGCTTTTCTCAAAAAATTGTCCCAAACACAACCCCCAAACCCTCAAAAAACCGCCTCAAACTTGTTTGAGGAAAATGGGTGGGACCCACGAAAAACTTTATTTAACACTTTCTGCTCGGTTTTTGGTCGTACATACCATAATTCTTTTGCTGATCGAATTTCGGCTTCGTTTGAGTGTCACACATTTTTTTCCAATTTTTCAGGCGATTTTGTACATTTGTCCCCCCCCGAAGCCCACTTGCTTACCTTCGAGAGAGTTGAAAAAGCACTTGAGTGATGCGCCTCGACGAGACCTTTCGTTTGGTACCACGCTCAAAGTTGTAGCTTAATAAACTTTTGAGTAAAATCCAAAAAACTTAAATTGAGGCCCAAGTCTCGTGAATTTTTCTAAGTCCTTAGGGGTGAAATATTCGATCTCAATTTAAGGCCTCAATAAGGCGTTTCATGGATTTTCGACCACTCTCATGTTCAAGTAACGACAGGAAATTGATGTTTTCGTTAGTTTTGTTAGGAAATGAGTGCTTGATAATGATTTTTTCGATTTCGAAGTTTTTCTCATTTTATATGCATTTAGGGACTCGCAGCAATTTTTCGAGGCATCGACAGTGTTGCTAGAGTTGTTAAAAATATTTGTTCTCTTCGAAAGGAACTCGATAACACGTATTTTTGAGCACTCATTTTTCACTCAATTAGAGTATGCATCATTTTTTACTTTTTTGAGGCGTTTATCGACGTTGTACGAAAAAATTTATAGAGATGAAATGTGTTGTAAATTGCCGATTCACCCTTAGGTGAAGTTTTTGAACCTCCGACGGCTCGTTTAGAAATTTTTTTTTCAAATCCATAATTTCGAGTCGTAAAATTTACAAGTCCAGATTCATGTAGACAAGGGGCCGATGACTGCAAGTCGACGTAATATTTGATATCGATTTTCTCGAAATGTTTCGATGTCTCAAACGTCAATTTTTGATGACTATAGCACATAATTTGAATGTTAAGAAATCCATTGATTGATACATACCAGAAAATGAGCTCATTTTTTTCTCGTAAATCGATTTCGCTGTTAATTTGTGCGACGCTAGTCCTAAGAACCGCGATGCCATTTGTTTCAAACTTGAGGTAAACACTAATGTTGTGCGTTTCAATGAATGTGACCATGCTAAAAGTGTTGTGGTAGATGCTCTCATATACATGCAAAGTGAGTGAAATTTTAAAACGCTCATTTCTGCTCACTTAGCGTTTTGAAGGGGAAGAAACTGTTGGCGACCGATGAAGAATAAGAGGGTTTGCAGAGTTGCCGGCTAGTGACTTTAGTTATGATACAATGATCATGCAAACAATATAATACTCGGCAAATGTCATCAATGACTCATCAAAATCGAGCGATATCTCGTATTTGAGCGCTTTGATTGTGGATCAAAATTCATGATGAGTTTTTATTGGCGTATTTTATTCATGGAATTCTGAAATATGCCTGCAAATGGTCGAGATACTGATACACACATTTCGTATTGGAAACGGCTCATTAATAAACAAGCGTTTTGGAATAGAGCGCATCATGCTGGGGCTGTCGATCACGATATGGGGTACTGTGAGTTGATGTTTCACTCATTAATTTTGATGATTGAGAGAAGATATTGGAGGGTCTTTTGAGTCAGGAACTTTTGAGCTGTGCACTGAAACTTTGTTTGGGAATAAGTACGAGAACTCATCGATTTACTCACTCATGTTCCCATCAGTTGCACGTATCGTTTCTAGGAAAAACTGAGTGTGAGTGAGTAGACACCGTTTCGACGCTCACTCATGGCTCATATTTTGTGAGTGTGTGTTCCTGATATGGATTGAATTTTTGAGAGGTTTTGCGGATCTCAAATATTTTATTTACGGAAACTAAAATATTATTACTGAAATATTTCCGAAAATTCGTAAATTCTCACTCGGACTTTGTTCAGGCTTCTATTTCGGTCAGAAATTTGGACATAGAGGTGGTAACACATTTAAATTGTTTCCGCTCATGAAATGCCTCATTTTGAGGAATTATGATCTTAAATGGGGAATTTCACTCACTCAAACGTAGATGCTGTTAGTGAGTTCATTGGGGGCTGCAAATCGGTCAAGCTATTGTATATGATGAGACAAAAGATTTTGTAATGTTTTTCGGGACGAAAATTGACCAGTTGCGTGTTCAAATCCCAAAACATGAATTTATTTAGAAATCCAGAAAATCACTCATTTCACATTCTTCAGTGCCGAAATTTGCATGATACGTGAGGATGTAGATAAGTGATAGCATTTCTTTCGTCTTCAGCAAGTGGGAGTTATCTAAGATATTGATTTTTTTTCATTTCCAATGATGATGCATCGGTGAACTCGGTCAACAATTGAGTGAAATTTTAATTAGGCATATCTTTTTCTGCATTGAAGCTATATGTCCGATATTTTGATACAACGTAGATATAAATGAGTAGTGTCTATATTGACATTTTGAGAACGGTGCAAATGATATTTTGGGGAAAATGAGTAATTTTCTAAAATTCCATACTTGTTTAATTTGACGATTTGGGGGTACTTAGAAATAAGCTAGAAACTTCATTTTGGGCTCAAATGAAGCGGAATCCAAAGCAGGGTGTGAATTATGGTGTTAAAATTTTTTTCATTCATTAATTTTTGATATATGGACAAATGAGTTTTTAAAAATGTTTTGGCCGTTATTTCGTCATTGGAACGTGTTTTAAACCGTTTTTGGGGCCAAATGGGACATTTCGACTTGTGCAATGACCACGCATTTGAAAAAATTAGGAAAAATTCGATAAAAGTCCACGGATATTAAAATGTTATTTTCAATTTAAATACGCTAAAAAATGAGAATCGCTGCAACTACCAATTTGATTACCATACAGACAGATACTTTTAGGGCCGTAAGTAAACTCTACGGGGTAAATACGCTAAAAATGCGTAAAAATGACACAAAAATTGCATTTTTCAGAGTTTGAAAGTGATTCGAAGTATTTGCAGTGTCCCTCGAGTTTGACTAATATCTGAGCAACAATTATGCCGCTCGGCGAGTTGCGTAGCGCTCGTCGAGCGGCCCCAAAACTCAATCTCGATTTACTCAACCCCTGAATTTAACGCGCGACAGCGCGTTTCACAACTGTTATCTGTAAGGAGATGAACATGTGTCGATGTTTTTCTTTTAAACGAGAATTATCTTTGGTTTTGATGTCGGATTGCGATTGTAGTTTAATTTAGTGATGATTTTTATTTTATTGATGATTTATTGCTGTGTTGTTTTTGATTGTTGCTGAATTGGATTATTTAAGGGCTCTGCATGAATGACTGAGACGCCATCTGATGTATGGTGATTTACAGCTAATTCACATCATTTATTCCTGGAAACAAATATATTTTAGATTTTTGGGGTTCATTTGAGAGTGTTGATAGTAATTGGATCTGTCATGAAGTTGGTGAGTATTTGGCGTTTTCTGTTGAAGGTTTCAAATGAATTTTCGGAACGAAAGGTTTGTATCGCTTCTGAAACTGAGTAATCTATTTTGATATGAGAGGTGGCTATTTTTGTGGGTTATGGGAAGCCAAATTTTCGAGCGTCTGTGTTTGGTAAAATTTTGAACAGGTTTTAAAGAATATATTTTTTTTAACCACATGTGTAAGTAGAATTTTGAATGAGGCTTATGTAGTTCAACTTGGGACTAGGAATTGTTTAATATATTCTGGTCGAATGAACAATCATATTTATATGGTTTTAAGTATGTTCGACCGGAGGTAATTTCTGGATTTTATACTGAAATTTCTCTTTCTTCTTGACTTGGTTTAGAATATTGTGAAGCAACTTGCAGTCGATAATCATGTAAGGGATTTAGGTAATTTAAAGTTTTGGTTTGGGTGAAGGTATTCCATTTTTTGCAGCATAGGTTAAATTCCGTTGGGTAAATTGATACGAAACAGAGGTTGGACGTCAAGTTAGATGGAATGAAATAAGAGAGGTCAAAAATTCAACAATAAAATATGATAGAATAGGTTTTCTTTTCTACTCAGGATAAAATAGCTTTGGTTGGTTTAGAATAGACTAGGTTGGGTTAGATTAGACTAGGTTGGGTTAGATTAGTTTAGGTTGGGTTAGATTAGTTTAGGTTGGGTTAGATTAGTTTAGGTTGGGTTTATAATATAAGACGTTGCCATCTGATTGATTTGGTAGGGAGGTGTTATTCATAAAGAGGTCGGTGAAATGATTTTTGACCTGTAAATATTTGGTTAGGTAAATTTTATTCTTGGTACTTGTTAATGGTATCGGAAAATGAATTGATGTTGGTGTTTGAAAGTTAAACATAGTACTTAGAGTGGAATAAATTGTATATATCGTTTTGTGACTTGAGACGTTGGTGGATCTGATTGTGTTGGATAATTGTGGTTATTTTTAAAAGTGTGCACTGCATGTTTGTGTGTGTGTGTGTGTGTATGGGAGTGTGTGTAAGAGTGTGAATGTTTGGGGTTATGAGGTGTTTGTGTGTGTTTGTGTGTGTGTGTGGTCCGCCCCCGGTCTGTGCTGGTTTTTGCGCGGGCGGACCTCTCTTTGAGGTTCCGAAGGAAAACTAAAAAAAAAATGCGCAAAAAAAAAAAAAAAAAAATTTCATAAAAATCTGGGTGGCCGCGCCGAGTAAAGAAGGACTGTAGTGCGTACGTGTAGTGCATGGGCGCATTCTCGGAAACGGCTGGTCCCAGCGCGCTCAAATTTGGTGAGCAGAAAGACCCCCATCTCGACATTATCTGTGCCAAGTTTCGTTTCGATCGTGCGAAAATTTCAAATTTAATGAAGGTTCAATGGTGAAAAATAGCCAAAAATTGCACTTTTTCAAACTGCTGCCAAACATACTTAGAATGCACCTAGGCGGCCCAAATTACAGGATGTGGTAGATAAAATGTTGGAGTAGGTGCTGAGGTTGCCATTTTGCGATACGTTGATAAAAAATATCCCTTTGAGCTCCTCAAAGTTGACCAAAAATTTTTTTTCGATTTCAGTCGAAATTTTGACATTCTTTATTGGACAAACTACGCAAGTTTGCAAACTCAAACTTTGATAGGTGATAGATTTTCAAAAGTTCTACTCACTATGAAATCAGCGGTTCTCAAAACGATCAAGTTTCGATGCAACTTTGGGACAAAAACTGACACGAAATTTCCGTGTGTTTGGGTGAGTTTCAAAACATGTTTGTCCGGGGTTTTGGTGATACTTGAGAGTTCGAGCAGTTGACATCTTATTCGAAAAGCTTGGTCCTAGTTGCAGCAAGTTTTACAGAGTGCCATCTTTCGAAATTCAAATTTTGTGCAACTTTAAAGTTGAAGTAAAAAAACGCGTTTTTTCAAAGGTCATTTTTGGCCGCCATTTGTGACGTTGTTTGACCGAGTGAGGACTTCAAAAGTTGATACCACCCAGATTCAAACTTTTTCTCAAAGGTATCAAGTTTACAGTTTGCCATGAGTGATGCTTTTCTCAAAAAAATGTCCCAAACACAAGCCCCAAACCCTCAAAAAACCGCCTCAAACTTGTTTGAGGAAAATGGGTGCGACCCACGAAAAACTTTATTTAACACTTTCTGCTCGGTTTTTGGTCGTACATACCATAATTCTTTTGCTGGTCGAATTTCGGCTTCGTTTGAGCGTCAGAATTTTTTTTCCATTTTTTCAGCTTATTTCGGATATTCGTCCCCCCCAAAAGCCCACTTGCTTACCTTCGACAGAGTTGAAAAAACACTTGAATGATGCGCCTCGACAAGACCTTTCGTTTGGTACCACGCTCAAAGTTGTAGCTCATCAAACTTTTGGAAAAAGTCCAAAAAACTAAAATTGGGGCTCAAATCTCGTGAATTTTTCTAAGTCCATAGGGGTGAAATATTCGATCCCAATTTAAGGCCTTTAAAAGGCTTTTCATGGGTTTTCGACCACTCGCATGTCCAAGTAACGACAGGAAATTGATGTTTTCGTTAGTTTTGTTAAGAAATGAGTGCTTGATAATGATTTTTTCGATTTCGAAGTTTTACTCATTTTATGTCCATTTAGGCACTCGCAGCTATTTTTCAAGGCTTCGACAGTGTTACTAGAGTTGTTAGAAATATTTGTTCTCTTCGAAGTGACCCCGAAAACACGTATTTTTGAGCACTCATTTTTCACTCAATTAGAGTATGCATCAATTTTTACTTTTTTGATGCGTTTATCGACGTCCTACGAAAAAATTTATAGAGATGAAATGTGTTGAAAATTGCCGATTTACCCTATGGTAAAGTCTTTGCACCTCCGAAGGCTTGTTTGAAATTATTTTTTTCAAATCCAAAATTTCGAGTCGTAAAATTTACAAGTCCAGATGCTTAGAGACAAGGGGCCGATGACTGCAAGTCGACGTAATATTTGATATCGATTTTCTCTAAATGTTTCGATGTTTTAAACGTCAATTTTTGATGACTATAGCACATTATTTGAATGTTAAGAAATCCATTGATTGATACATACCAGAAAATGAGCTCATTTTTTTCTCGTACATCGATTTCGCTGTTAATTTGTGCGACGCTAGTCCTAAGAATCGCGATGCCATTTGTTTCAAACTTGAGGTAAGCACTAATGTTGTTCGTTTCAATGTATGCCACCAAGATAAAAGTCTTGTAATAGATGCTCTCATATACATGCAAAGTGAGTGAAATTTTAAAACGCTCATTTCTGCTCACTTAGCGTTTTGAAGAGGAAGAAACTGTTGGCGACTGATGAAGAATAAGAGGGTTTGCAGAGTTGCCGGCTAGTGATTTTAATTATGGTACATTGAGCGTGCAAACAATATAATACTCGGCATATGTCATCAATGACTCATCAAAATCGAGCGATATCTCGTATTTGAGCTCTTTGATTGTGGATCAAAATTCATGATGAGTTTTTATTGGCGTATTTTATTCATGGAATTCTGAAATATGCCTGCAAATGATCGAGATACTGACACACACATTTCGTATTGTAAACGGCTCATTAATAAACGAGCGTTTTGGAATAGAGCGCATCATGCTGGGGCTGTCGATCACGATATGGGGTACTGTGAGTTGATGTTTCACTCAGTAATTTTGATGATTGAGAGAAGATATTGGAGGGTCTTTTGAGTCAGGAACTTTTGAGCTGTGCACTGAAACTTTGTTTGGGAATAAGTACGAGAACTCATTGATTTACTCACTCATATTCCCATCAGTTGCACGTATCGTTTCTAGGAAAAACTGAGTGTAAGTGAGTAGACACCATTTCGACGCTCACTCATGGCTCATATTTTGTGAGTGTGTGTTCCTGATATGGTTTGAATTTTTGAGAGGTTTTTCGGATCTCAAATATTTTATTTACGGAAACTAAAATATTATTACTGAAATATTTCCGAAAATTCGTAAATTCTCACTCGGACTTTGTTCAGGCTTCTATTTCGGTCAGAAATTTGGACATAGAGGTGGTAACACATTTAAATTGTTTCCGCTCATGAAATGCCTCATTTTGAGGAATTATGATCTTAAATGGGGAATTTAACTCACTCAAACGTAGATGCTGTTAGTGAGTTCATTGGGGGCTGCAAATCGGTCAAGCTATTGTATATGATGAGACAAAAGATTTTGTAATGTTTTTCGGGACGAAAATTGACCAGTTGCGTGTTCAAATCCCAAAACATGAATTTATTTAGAAATTCAGAAAATCACTCATTTCACATTCTTCAGTGCCGAAATTTGCATGATACGTGAGGATGTAGATATGTGATAGCATTTCTTTCGTCTTCAGCAAGTGGGAGTTATCTAAGATATTGATTTTTTTTCATTTTCAATGATGATGCATCGGTGAACTCGGTCAACAATTGAGTGAAATTTTAATTAGGCATATCTTTTTCTGCATTGAAGCTATATGTCCGATATTTTGATACAACGTAGATATGAATGAGTAGTGTCTATATTGACATTTTGAGAACGGTGCAAATGATATTTTGGGGAAAATGAGTAATTTTCTAAAATTCCATACTTGTTTAATTTGACGATTTGGGGGTACTTAGAAATAAGCTATAAACTTCATTTTGGGCTCAAATGAAGCGGAATCCAAAGCAGGGTGTGAATTATGGGGTTAAAATTTTTTTCATTCATTAATTTTTGATATATGGACAAATGAGATTTTAAAAATGTTTTGGCCGTTATTTCGTCATTGGAACGTGTTTTGAACCGTTTTTGGGGCCAAATGGGACATTTCGACTTGTGCAATGACCACGCATTTGAAAAAATTGGGAAAAATTCGATAAAAGTCCACGGATATTAAAATGTTATTTTCAATGGAAATACGCTAAAAAATGAGAATTGCTGCAACTACCAATTTGATCACTATACAGACAGATACTTTTAGGGCCGTTAGTAAACTCTACGGGGTGAATACGCTAAAAATGCGTAAAAATGGCACAAAAATTGTATTTTTCAGAGTTTGGAAGTGATTCGAAGTAAATGCAGTGTCCCTCGAGTTAGACTAATATCTGAGCAACAATTATGCCGCTCGGCGAGTTGCGTAGCGCTCGTCGAGCGGCCCCAAAACTTAAGCTCGATTTACTCGACCCCTGAATTTAACGCGCGACAGCGCGTTCCCCAATGATTATCTGTAAGGAGCTGAACAGGTGTCGATATTTTTCTATTAAACGAGAATTATCTTTGGTTTTGATGCCGGATTGCGGTTGTAGTTCCATTTAGTGATTTTTATTTTATTGATGATTTATTGATGTTTAGTTTTTGATTGTTGCGGGATTGGATTATTTAAAGGCTCTGCATGAATAACTGAGACGCCATCTGATGTGTGGTGATTTACAGCTAATTCACATCAATTATTCCTGGAAACAAATATATTTCAGATTTTTGGGATTCATTTGAGAGTGTTGATAGTAATTGGATCTGTTATGAAGTTGGTGAGTATTTGGCGTTTTCTGTTGAAGGTTTCAAATGAATTTTCAGAACGAAAGGTTTGTATCGCTTTTGAAACTGAGTAATCTATTTTGATTTGAGAGGTAGCAATTTTTGTGGGTTATGGGAAGCCAAATTTTCGTGCGTCTGTGTTTGGTAAAATTTCGAATAGCTTTTAAAGAATATATTTTTTTTAACCGCATGTATAAGTAAAATTTTGAATGAGGCTTATTTAATTCAACTTGGGACCAGGAATTGTTTAATATGTTCTGGTCGAATGGACAATCATATTTATAGGGTTTTAAGTATGTTCGACCGGAGGTTAATTCTGGATTTTACACTGAAAGTTCCCTTTCTTCTTGACTCGGTTTTGAATATTGTGAAGCAACTTACAGTCGATCTTCATGTAAGGGTTTTAGGTAATTTTAAGTTTTGATTTAGGTGAAGGTATTCCATTCTTTGCAGCATAGGTTGAATTCCGTTGGGTGAATTGATACGAAACAGAGGTTGGACGTCAAGTTAGATGGAATAAAATAAGAGAGGTCAAAAATTCAACAATAAAATATGATAGAATAGGTTTTCTTTTCTACTCAGGATAAAATAGCTTTGGTTGGTTTAGAATAGACTAGGTTGGGTTAGATTAGACTAGGTTGGGTTATATTAGTTTAGGTTGGCTTAGATTAGTTTAGGTTGGGTTAGATTAGTTTAGGTTGGGTTAGATTAGTTTAGGTTGGGGTAATAATATAAGACGTTTCCATCTGATTGATTTGTTAAGGATGTGTTATTCATAAGAAGAGGTCGAAGAAATGATTTTTGACCTGTAAATACATGGTTGGGGAGTTTTATACATGGTATTTGTTAATGGTATCGGAAAATGAATTGATGTTGGTGTTTGAAAGTTCAACATAGAGCATAGAGTGAAGGAAAATGCAGATATCGTTTTGTGATTTGAGACGATGGTGTATCTGATTGTGTTGGATAATTGTGGTTATTTTTAGAAGTGTGCACTGCATGTGTGTGTGTATGTGTGTGTCTGTGTGTGGGAGTGTGTGTAAGAGTGTGAATGTTTGGGGTTATGAGGTGTTTGTGTGTGTTTGTGTGTGTGTGTGTGGTCCGCCCCCGGTCTGTGCTGGTTTTTGCGCGGGCGGACCCTCGGAGAGGTTCCGGAGGAAAAACTAAAAAAAAAATGCGCAAAAAGAAAAAAAAAAAAAAAAAAAAATTCTGGTCGACCGCGTTGAGTTCCGGACAGATGGCATATATACCGGATCTGGCGTGAGCACAGGAGCGAGCCCCTAGAACGCGTGGTCGCAGCGCGCTCAAATTCGGTGAGCAGAAAGACGACCATCTCGATATTACCCGTGCCAAGTTTCGTTTCGATCGTGCGAGAACTTTTCATTCAATGGCGGAAAAATGGTCAAAAATCGCCGAAAATTGAGCTTTTTCAAACTGCTGCCAAACATACTTAGAATGCACTTAGGTGGCTCAAATTACAGGATGTGGTAGATGAAATGTTCGAGTAGGTGCTCAGGTTGCCATTTTGCGATACGTTAATAAAAAGTATCCCTCTGGGCTCCTCAAAGTTGACCAAAAATTTTTTTTCGATTTCAGTTGAAATTTTGACATTTTTTATTGGACAAACTACGTGAGTTTTCAATTTCAAACTTTGATAGGTGATAGATTTTTAAAAGTTCTACTCACCAAAAAATCAGCAATTCTCAAAACGATCAAGTTTGGACGCAACTTTGGAACGAAAATTGACACGAAATTTCCGTGAGTTTGGGTGAGTTTCAAAACATGTTTGTCCGGGGTTTTGGTGATACTTGAGAGTTCGAGCAGTTGACATCTTATTCGAAAAGCTTGGTCCTAGTTGCAGCAAGTTTTACAGAGTGCCATCTTTCGAAATTCAAATTTTGTGCAACTTTAAAGTTGAAGTAAAAAAACGCGTTTTTTCAAAGGTCATTTTTGGCCGCCATTTGTGACGTTGTTTGACCGAGTGGGAACTTCAAAAGTTGATACCACCCAGATTTGAACTTTTTCTCAAAGTTATCAAGTTTACAACTTGCCATGATTGATGCTTTTCTCAAAAAATTGTCCCAAACACAACCCCCAAACCCTCAAAAAACCGCCTCAAACTTGTTTGAGGAAAATGGGTGGGACCCACGAAAAACTTTATTTAACATTTTTTGCGAGTTTTTAGATCCTACATACGAAAAAAGTTTTGTGGAAAGATCGCTTGAAAATTTTTTTCGTTTTATTGAATTTTCCGATTTCAACAGTAAAATGGCACTTTCCATCTACCCCAAGTCACTCTGTTTTATGCCTCAGGATATCGAAATTCTCATGAATGATACGCCTTGGCGAGACCTTTCGTTTGGTACCACACTCAAAGTTGTAGCTTAATAAACTTTTGAGTTAAATCCAAAAAACTTAAATTGCGGCCCAAGTCTCGTGAATTTTTCTAAGTCCTTAGGGGTGAAATATTCGATCTCAATTTAAGGCCTCAATAAGGCGTTTCATGGATTTTCGACCACTCTCATGTCCAAGTAACGACAGGAAATTGATGTTTTCGTTAGTTTTGTTAGGAAATGAGTGCTTGATAATGATTTTTTCGATTTCGAAGTTTTTCTCCTTTTATATGCATTTAGGGACTCGCAGCAATTTTTCGAGGCATCGACAGTGTTGCTAGAGTTGTTAAAAATATTTGTTCTCTTCGAAAGGAACTCGATAACACGTATTTTTGAGCACTCATTTTTCACTCAATTAGAGTATGCATCATTTTTTACTTTTTTGAGGCGTTTGTCGACGTCGTACGAAAAAATTTATAGAGATGAAATGTGTTGCAAATTGCTGATTTACCCTTAGGTAAAGTCTTTGCACCTCCGACGGCTCATTTGAAATTTTTTTTCCAGATCCAAAATTTCGAGTCGTAAAATTTACAAGTCCAGATTCATGTAGACAAGGGGCCGATGACTGCAAGTCGACGCAATATTTGATATCGATTTTCTCGAAAAGTTTCGGTGTCTCAAACGTCAATTTTTGATGAATATATCACATTTTTGACACGTAAAGAAATCCACGGAATGAAATATACCAGAAAATGAGCTCATTTTTTTCTCGTACATCGATTTCGCTGTTAATTTGTGCGACGCTGGTCCTATAGGAGTCGCGATGCCATTTGTCTCAACCTTGGATTAAGCATTAATGCTGTTCGTCTCAAAGAGTTTCACCATGATCAAAGTCTTGTCATAGATGCACTCATATATGGAAAGTGAGTGAAATTTAAAAACGCTCATTTCTGCTCACTTAGCATTTTGAACCGGAACAAACTCTCGGCGAATGTTGAAGAATAAGAGGGCTTGCAGAGTTGCCACCTAGTGATTTTAGTCAAGGTACGCTGTGACTGCAAACCGTATAACACTCAAAAAATGTCATCACTAACTCATCAAATTGATGCGATATGTCGTTTTAAGCTCTTCTTGTGGTTCAAAATTGATGAAGTGTTTTTCAGAGCTTTTTTTATTGTTGGAAATCAGAAATTTGACTTGCACATGGTGGATTAATTGATACTCTAATTTCGTGTTGAAATTTGAACTCATTAATGATCGAGCGTTTTGTAATAAAGCGCATCATGCTTACGCTGTCGTTAACGATAGAGGGTATTGTGAGTTGATATTTCACTCATTAATTTTGTTGATTGAGAGAAGAAATAGGAGGGTCTTTTGAGTCAGGAACGTTTGAGCTGTGCACTCAAATTTAGTTCTGGAATAGATATGAGAACTCGTTGATTTACTCACTCATATTCTCATCAGTTGCATGTTTCGCTTCTAGGAAAAACTGAGTGTGAGTGAGTAGACACCGTTTCGACGCTCACTCAGGGTTCATATTTTGGGAGTGTGTGTCCCTGATATGGATCGAATTTTTGAGAGGTTTTGCGGAGCTCAAATATTCTATTTACGGAAACTATAATATTATTTCTGAAATATTTTCGAAAATTCGATGATTCTCACTCGGACTTAGTTCAGGCTTCTATTTCGGTCAGTAATTGGGATTTAGGTGTGGTAACCCATGAAAATTGTTTCCGCTCATGAAATGCCTCATTTTGAAGAAATATGACCCCAAATGGTGAAAATCACTCATTCTAACGTAAATGATGATGATGAGTTTTTTGGGAGCTGTAAATCAGTCAAGGTGTTGTGTTTGATGAGACGATCGATTTTGTAATGTTTTTCGTGATGAAAATTGATAAGTTGCGGGTTAAAGTCCCAAAACATGAATTTATTTCGAAATTCGAAAAATCACTCATTTCACATAGTTCAGTGCCGAAATTTGCATGATACTTGCGTCATGATGGAGAGAAGCGATAGCATTTCTTTCGTCTTCAGAAAGTCGGAGTTATGAAAGATATTGATTTTTTTTCATTTTCAATGATGATGCATCGGTGAACTCGGTCAGCAATTGAGTGAAATTTTAATTAGGCATATCTTTCTTTCCATCGAAGGTAGAAGTCCGAAATTTTGATAGAACGTAGACATCAATGAGTAGTGTCTATATTGTCATTTTGAGAACGGTCCAAATGATATTTTGGGGAAAATGAGTAATTTTCTAAAATTCCATACTTGTTTAATTTGACGATTTAGGGTACTTAGAAATAAGCTAGAAACCTCATTTTGGGCTCAAATGAAGCGGAATCCGAAGCAAGGTCTGAATTATGGTGTTAAAAATTTATTTATTCATTATTTTTTAATATATGGACAAATGAGTTTTTAAGAATGTTTTGGTCGTTATTTCGTCATTGGAACGTGTTTTGAATCGTTTTTGGGGCCAAATGAGACATTTCGACTTGTTCAATGACCATGCATTTGACAAATTAAAAAAAAAATTCGATGAAAGTCCACGGATATTAAAATGTTATTTTCAATGGAAAATCGCTGAAAAATGAGAATCGCTGCAACTACCACTTTGATTACCATACAGACAGATTCTTTTAGGGCCGTTAGTAAACTCTACGGGGTAAATACGCTAAAATGCGTAAAAATGACACAAAAATAGCATTTTTCAGGGTTAGAAAGTGATTCGAAGTGAATGCAGTGTCCCTCGAGTTTGACTAATATCATAGCATCAACTATGCCGCTCGGCGAGTTGCGTAGCGCTCGTCGAGCGGCCCCAAAACTCAATCTCGATTTACTCAACCCCTGAATTTAACGCGCGACAGCGCGTTCCACAACTGTTATCTGTAAGGAGATGAACATGTGTCGATGTTTTTCTTTTAAACGAGAATTATCTTTTGTTTTGATGTCGGATTGCGATTGTAGTTTCATTTAGTGATGATTTTTATTTTATTGATGATTTATTGCTGTGTTGTTTTTGATTGTTGCTGAATTGGATTATTTAAGGGCTCTGCATGAATGACTGAGACGCCATCTGATGTATGGTGATTTACAGCTAATTCACATCATTTATTCCTGGAAACAAATATATTTTAGATTTTTGGGGTTCATTTGAGAATATTGATAATAATTGAATATGTCATGAAGTTGGTGAATATTTGGCGATTTCTGTTGAAGGTTTCAAATGAATTTTCAGAACAAAAGGTTAGTATCGCCTGTGAAAGTCTGTATTCTATTCTGATTTGAGAGGTGGCTAATTTTTGTGGGTTATTGGAAGCCAAATTTTCGTACGTCTGGGTTTGGTGAAATTTTGAATAGATTTTAAAGAATGTATTTTTTTAACCACATGTGTAAGTAGATTTTTGAATGAGGCTTATGTAGTTAAACTTGGGACTAGGAATTGTTTAATACATTCTGGTCGAATGGACAATCATATTTATATGGCCTTAAGTATGTTCGATCGGAGGTAATTTCTGGATTTTGTACTGAAATTTCTCTTTCTTCTTGACTCGGTTTAGAATATTGTGAAGCAACTTGCAGTCGATCTTCACGTAAGGGATATAGGTAATTTTAAGTTTTGGTTTAGGTGAAGGTATTCCATTTTTTGCAGCATAGGTTAAATTCCGATGGGTAAATTGTTACGAAACAGAGGTTGGACGTCAAGTTAGGTGGAATAAAATAAGAGAGGTCAAAAATTCAACAATAAAATATGATAGAATAGGTTTACTTTTCTACTCAGGATAAAATAGTTTTGGTTGGTTTTGAATAGACTAGGTTGGGTTAGATTAGACTAGGTTGGGTTAGATTAGTTTAGGTTGGGTTAGATTAGTTTAGGTTGGGTTAATAATATAAGACGTTTCCACCTGATTGATTTGGTAAGGATGTGTTATTCATAAAAAGAGGTCGGTGAAATGATTTTTGACCTGTATATATACGGTTAGGTAAATTTAAACTTGGTATTTGTTAATGGCGTCGGAAAATGAATTGATGTTGGTGTTTGAAAGTTTACCATAGAAATTTGAAGACAATGCACATATCGGTTTTTGATTTGAGACGATGGTGTTTCTGATTGTGATGGATATTTGTGGTTATTTTTACAAGTGTGCGCGACATGTTGGTGTGTATATGTGTGTGTGTGTGTGGGAGTGTGTGTAGAGTGTGAGCGTTGGGATGATGGGGTGTGTGTGTGTTTGTGTGTGTGTGTGTGTTTGTGGTCCGCCCCCGGTCTGTGCTGGTTTTTGCGCGGGCGGACCTCTCTTTGAGGTTCCGAAGGAAAACTAAAAAAAAAATGCGCAAAAAAAAAAAAAAAAAAAATTTCATAAAAATCTGGGTGGCCGCGCCGAGTAAAGAAGGACTGTAGTGCGTACGTGTAGTGCATGGGCGCATTCTCGGAAACGGCTGGTCCCAGCGCGCTCAAATTTGGTGAGCAGAAAGACCCCCATCTCGACATTATCTGTGCCAAGTTTCGTTTCGATCGTGCGAAAATTTTAAATTTAATGAAGGTTCAATGGTGAAAAATAGCCAAAAATTGCACTTTTTCAAACTGCTGCCAAACATACTTAGAATGCACCTAGGCGGCCCAAATTACAGGATGTGGTAGATAAAATGTTGGAGTAGGTGCTGAGGTTGCCATTTTGCGATACGTTGATAAAAAATATCCATTTGAGCTCCTCAAAGTTGACCAAAAATTTTTTTTCGATTTCAGTCGAAATTTTGACATTCTTTATTGGACAAACTACGCAAGTTTGCAAACTCAAACTTTGATAGGTGATAGATTTTCAAAAGTTCTACTCACTATGAAATCAGCGGTTCTCAAAACGATCAAGTTTCGATGCAACTTTGGAACAAAAACTGACACGAAATTTCCGTGAGTTTGGGTGAGTTTCAAAACATGTTTGTCCGGGGTTTTATTGATACTTGAGAGTTCGAGCAGTTGACATCTTATTTGAAAAGCTTGGTCCTAGTTGCAGCAAGTTTTACAGAGTGCCATCTTTCGAAATTCAAATTTTGTGCAACTTTAAAGTTGAAGTAAAAAAACGCGTTTTTTCAAAGGTCATTTTTGGCCGCCATTTGTGACGTTGTTTGACCGAGTGAGGACTTCAAAAGTTGATACCACCCAGATTTAAACTTTTTCTCAAAGGTATCAAGTTTACAGTTTGCCATGAGTGATGCTTTTCTCAAAAAAATGTCCCAAACACAAGCCCCAAACCCTCAAAAAACCGCCTCAAACTTGTTTGAGGAAAATGGGTGCGACCCACGAAAAACTTTATTTAACACTTTCTGCTCGGTTTTTGGTCGTACATACCATAATTCTTTTGCTGGTCGAATTTCGGCTTCGTTTGAGCGTCAGAATTTTTTTTCCATTTTTTCAGCTTATTTCGGATATTCGTCCCCCCCAAAAGCCCACTTGCTCACCTTCGACAGAGTTGAAAAAACACTTGAATGATGCGCCTCGACGAGACCTTTCGTTTGGTACCACGCTCAAAGTTGTAGCTCATCAAACTTTTGGAAAAAGTCCAAAAAACTAAAATTGGGGCTCAAATCTCGTGAATTTTTCTAAGTCCTTAGGGGTGAAATATTCGATCCCAATTTAAGGCCTTTAAAAGGCTTTTCATGGGTTTTCGACCACTCGCATGTCCAAGTAACGACAGGAAATTGATGTTTTCGTTAGTTTTGTTAAGAAATGAGTGCTTGATAATGATTTTTTCGATTTCGAAAATTTACTCATTTTATGTCCATTTAGGCACTCGCAGCTATTTTTCAAGGCTTCGACAGTGTTACTAGAGTTGTTAGAAATATTTGTTCTCTTCGAAGTGACCCCGAAAACACGTATTTTTGAGCACTCATTTTTCACTCAATTAGAGTATGCATCAATTTTTACTTTTTTGATGCGTTTATCGACGTCCTACGAAAAAATTTATAGAGATGAAATGTGTTGAAAATTGCCGATTTACCCTATGGTAAAGTCTTTGCACCTCCGAAGGCTTGTTTGAAATTATTTTTTTCAAATCCAAAATTTCGAGTCGTAAAATTTACAAGTCCAGATGCTTAGAGACAAGGGGCCGATGACTGCAAGTCGACGTAATATTTGATATCGATTTTCTCTAAATGTTTCGATGTTTTAAACGTCAATTTTTGATGACTATAGCACATTATTTGAATGTTAAGAAATCCATTGATTGATACATACCAGAAAATGAGTTCATTTTTTTCTCGTACATCGATTTCGCTGTTAATTTGTGCGACGCTAGTCCTAAGAACCGCGATGCCATTTGTTTCAAACTTGAGGTAAGCACTAATGTTGTTCGTTTCAATGTATGCCACCAAGAATAAAGTCTTGTAATAGATGCTCTCATATACATGCAAAGTGAGTGAAATTTTAAAACGCTCATTTCTGCTCACTTTGCGTTTGAAGAGGAAGAAACTGTTGGCGACTGATGAAGAATAAGAGGGTTTGCAGAGTTGCCGGCTAGTGATTTTAGTTATGGTACATTGAGCGTGCAAACAATATAATACTCGGCATATGTCATCAATGACTCATCAAAATCGAGCGATATCTCGTATATGAGCTCTTTAATTGTGGGTCAAAATTCATGATGAGTTTTTATTGGCGTATTTTATTCATGGAATTTTGAAATATGCCTGCAAATGGTCGAGATACTGATACACACATTTCGTATTGGAAACGGCTCATTAATAAACAAGCGTTTTGGAATAGAGCGCATCATGCTGGGGCTGTCGATCACGATATGGGGTACTGTGAGTTGATGTTTCACTCATTAATTTTGATGATTGAGAGAAGATATTGGAGGGTCTTTTGAGACAGGAACTTTTGAGCTGTGCACTGAAACTTTGTTTGGGAATAAGTACGAGAACTCATTGATTCATATTCCCATCAGTTGCATGTTTCGCTTCTAGGAAAAAAATGAGTGTGAGTGAGTAGACACCGTTTCGAAGCTCACTCAGGGCTCATATTTTGTGAGTGTGTGTTCCTGATATGGATTGAATTTTTGAGAGGTTTTGCGGGCCTCAAATATTTTATTTACGGAAACTAAAATATTATTACTGAAATATTTTCGAAAATTCGTAAATTCTCACTCGGACTTTGTTCAGGCTTCTATTTCGGTCAGAAATTGGGACATAGATGTGATAACACATGAAAATTGTTTCCGCTCATGAAATGCCTCATTTTGAGGAATTATGACCTTAAATGGGGAATTTCACTCATTCAAACGTAGATGCTGTTGGTGAGTTCATTGGGCGCTGCAAATCGGTCAAGCTATTGTGTTTGATGAGACGATGGATTTTGTAATGTTTTTCAGGACGAAAATTGACAAGTTGCGGGTTCAAATCCCAAAACATGAATTTATTTCGAAATTCGAAAAATCACTCATTTCGCTTAGTTCAGTGCCGAATTTTGCATGAAACTTGCATCATTGAGTACATAAGCGATAGCATTTCTTTCGTCTTAAGAAAGTGAGAATTGTGAAAGATATTGAATTTTTTTAATTTTCAATGATGATGCATCGGTGAACTAGGTCAGCAATTGAGTGAAATTTTAATTAGGCATATCTTTCTTTGCATCGAAGGTAGAAGTCCGAAATTTTGATACAACGTAGACATCAATGAGTAGTGTCTATATTGACATTTTGAGAACGGTCTAAATGATATTTTGGGGAAAATGAGTAATTTTCTAAAATTCCATACTTGTTTAATTTGGCGATTTGGGGGTACTTAGAAATAAGCTAGAAACTTCATTTTGGGCTCAAATGAAGCGGAATCCAAAGCAGGGTGTGAATTATGGCGTTAAAATTTTTTTAATTCAATTATTTTTAATATATGGACAAATGAGTTTTTAAAAATGTTTTGGTCGTTATTTCGTCATTGGAACGTGTTTTGAACCGTTTTTGGGGCCAAATATGACATTTCGACTTGTGCAATGCCGACGCATTTGAAAAAATTCGAAAAAATTCGATAAAAGTCCACGGATATTAAAATGTTATTTTCAATGGAATTACGCCAAAAAATGAGAATCGCTGCCACTACCAATTTGATTACCTTACAGACAGATACTTTTAGGGCCGTTAGTAAACTCTACGGGGTAAATACGCTAAAAATGCGTAAAAATGACACAAAAATTGCATTTTTTAGAGTTTGAAAGCGATTCGAAGTAAATGCAGTGTCCCTCGAGTTAGACTAATATCTTAGCAACAATTATGCCACTCGGCGAGTTGCGTAGCGCTCGCCGAGTGGCCCCAAAACTCAAGCTCGATTTACTCATCCCCTGAATTTAACGCGCGACAGCGCGTTCCACGATTATTATATGTAAGGAGATGAACAGGTGTCGATGTTTTTCTATTAAATGAGAATTATCTTTGGTTTTGATGTCGGATTGCGATGGTAGTTTTATTTAGTGATGATTTTTATATTATTGTGGATTATTGGTTGTTTTGCTTTAGGTTGGAGCAGGTTTAGTTTATTCAAGGGCCCTGCATGAATAACTCAGACTCTATGAGATGTATACTAATTTACAGCTTATTCGCATAATTTATTCGTGAAATCAAATACATATTGGGTTGTTGGGGTTAAGAAATTATTTATAGTAATTGGATGTGTCATGAAGTTGGTGAACATTTCGCGTTTTCTGTTGAAGGTTTCAAATGAATTTTCAGAACGAAAGGTTAGTATCGCCTTTGAAAGTGAGTAATCTATTCTGATATGAAGGGTGGGTATTTTTTGTGGGCTATGGGAAGGCAAATTTTCGTACGTCTGGGTATGGTGAAATTTTAAATAGCTTTTAAAGAATGTATTTTTTTAACCGCATGTATAAGTAAAATTTTGAATGAGGCTTATGTAATTCAACTTTGGATTAGGAATTGTTTAATATGTTCTGGTCGAATGGACAATCATATTTATAGGGTTATAAGTATGTTCGACCGGAGGTTAATTCTGGATTGTATACTGAAATTTCCCTATCTTCTTGACTCGGTTTAGAACATTGTGAAGCAAATTGCTGACGATTTTCATGTGAGGGATTTAGGTAATTTTAGGTTTTGATTTAGGTGAAAGTATTTCTTTTTTGGCAGGATAGGTTAAATTCCATTGGGTAAATTGATACGAAATAGAGGTCGGACGTTAAATTAGATGGAATAAAATATGAGTGGTCAAAAATTCAACAATAAAATATGATAGAATAGGTTTTCTTATTCAGTCATGATAAAATAGCTTTGGTTGGTTTAGATTAGACTAGGTTGGGTCAGATTAGACTAGGTTGGGTTAGATTAGTTTAGGTTGGGTTAATAATATGAGACGTTGCCATCTGATTGATTTGGTAAGGATGTATTATTCATAAAAAGAGGTCGGTGAAATGATTTTTGACCTGTAAATATTTGGTTAGGTAAACTTTATACTTGATATTTGTTAATGGTATCGGAAAATGAATTGATGTTGGTGTTTGAAAGTTAAACATAGTGCATAGAGTGGAATAAATTGTACATATCGTTTTGTGACTTGAGACGATGGTGTATCTGATTGTGTTGGATAATTGTGGTTATTTTGATAAGTGTGCGCGACATGTTGGTGTGTATGTGTGTGTGTGTGTGGGAGTGTGTGTAGAGTGTGAGCGTTGGGATGATGGGGTGTGTGTGTGTTTGTGTGTGTGTGTGTTGGTCCGCCCCCGGTCTGTGCTGGTTTTTGCGCGGGCGGACCCTCGGAGAGGTTCCGGAGGAAAACTAAAACTAAATAGCGCAAAAAGAAAAAAAAAAAAATAAAAATTCTGGTCGCCCGCTGCGAGTCCCGGAGACGTGTATATCACGACATGTCGGTAAAATCCCTACAAACTCCTAAACGCGCGGTCGCAGCGCGCTCAAATTTGCTGGGCAGAAAGATCTCCGTCTCGACATTACCGGTGCCTCATTTCGTCCTGATCGTACCAATAGTTTACCCTCAATGGGGGGTCAAAGGTCGAAAATCGCCCAAAATTGGCTCTTTTCAAACTGCTCAACGAAAATTTCTATGGCACTTGAGATGCTCTCCACTCAGTATGTTGTAGGAAAAATCTTCAAGTGTGTGACCGTTTACGTGCCAAAGTCAAAAGTTCAAAAAAAGTATCCCTATTGGTGCCTCAAAGTTGATCAAAAATTTTTTTTTGATTTCAGACGAATTTTTGATATTTTTTTTTGAACAAACCGAAAAAGTTGGTGGGCTCAAACTTTGATAGCTGATAGATTTTCGGAAGTTCTATGCCCGAAAAAATCAAGAACGTCCAAAACGATCAAGTTTCGATGCAACTTTGGCTTGAATTTGTTCTAAAAATATATTAGATTTTGGGAGGTCGTCCAAACATAGTCCAGATGTTCGTAGGCGATACCTGGTGGTCTCAAAGTTTGAGGGCACGTTCAAAAAGCTTTGTAGTATTCCAAATATGTTTTACAGAGTGCCATCTTAAAAAACTCAGATTTTGTGCAACTTTAAAGTTGAAGTAAAAAAATGCGTTTTTTCAAAGGTCATTTTTGGCCGCCATTTCTGGCGTTGTTTGATCGAGTGGAGACTTCAAACTTTGATACCTCCTAGATTCAATCTTTTTCTCAAAGTTGTCAAGTTTACAATTCATCTTGACCTATACTTTTCTCGAAAAATCGTCCCCAAAACAGCTCCCAAACCCTCGAAAAACCGCCCCAAACACGTTTGAGGAAAATGGGTGCGACCCACGAAAAACTTTATTTAACATTTTTTGCGAGTTTTGCGGTCCTACATACGGAGACTTTTTTGTGGAAAGATTACTTGAAATTTTTTTTCGTTTTATTGAATTTTGCGACTTTAACAGTAAAATGGCATTTTCCATCTCCTCTAAGGCCCCTTTTTTCATGCCTCAGGATATCGAAATTCTATTGAGTGATGCGCCTTGGCGAGACCTTTCGTTTGGTACCAAACATGAAATTGTAGCTCAATAACCTTTTGAGAAAAATCCAAAAAACTAAAATTGGGGCTCAAATCTCGTGATTTTTCTAAGTCCTTAGGGGTGAAAAATTCGATCTCAATTTAAGGCCTCTATAAGGCTTTTCATGGATTTTCGACCACACCCATGTTTAAGTAACGACAGAAAATTGAAGTTTTCGTTAGTTTTCTTAAGAAATGAGTGCTTGATAATGATTTTTTCGATTTCGAAGTTTTACTCATTTTATTTCAATTTAGAGACTCGCAGCAATTTTTCGAGGCATGGACAGTGTTACTAGAGTTGTTAGAAACATTTGTTCTCTCGGAAGTAACCCCGATAACACGTATTTTTGAGCACTCATTTTTCACTCAATTAGAGTATGCATCAATTTTTACTTTTTTGATGCGTTTATCGACGTCGTACGAAAAAATTTATAGAGATGAAATGTGTTGCAAATTGCCGATTCACCCTTAGGTAAGGTCTTTTCACCTCCGACGGCTCATTTGAAATTTTTTTTTCAGATCCGAAATTTCGAGTCGTAAAATTTACAAGTCCAGATGCTTAGAGACAAGGGGCCGATGACTGCAAGTCGACGCAATATTGATATCGATTTTCTCGAAAAGTTTTGGTGTCTCAAACGTCAATTTTTGATGACTGTATCACATTATTTTCATGTTAATAAATCCATTGAATGATATATACCAGAAAATGAGCTCATTTTTTTCTCGTACATCGATTTCGCTGTTAATTTGTGCGACGCTAGTCCTAAGAACCGCGATGCCATTTGTTTCCAACTTGAGGTAAGCACCAATGTTGTGCGTTTCAATGAATGCGACCATGATAAAAGTGTTGTAGTAGATGCTCTCATATATATGCAAAGTGAGTGAAATTTTAAAACGCTCATTTCTGCTCACTTTGCGTTTTGAAGAGGAAGAAACTGTTGGCGAGTGTTGAAGAATGAGAGGTTTTTTCAGAGTTGCCGGCTAGGGATTTTAGTTATGATACAATGAGCATGCAAACAATATAATCCTCGGCAAATGACATCAATGACTCATCAAAATCGAGCGATATCTCGTATTTGAGCTATTTGATTGTGGATCAAAATTCATGATGTTTTTTTATTGGCGTATTTTATTCATGGAATTCTGAAATATGCCTGCAAATGGTCGAGATACTGACACACACATTTCGTATTGTAAACGGCTCATTAATAAACGAGCGTTTTGGAATAGAGCGCATCATGCTGAGGCTGTCGATCACGATATGGGGTACTGTGAGTTGATGTTTCACTCATTAATTTTGATGATTGAGAGAAGATATTGGAGGGTCTTTTGAGTCAGGAACTTTTGAGCTGTGCACTGAAACTTTGTTTGGGAATAAGTACGAGAACTCATTGATTCATATTCCCATCAGTTGCATGTTTCGCTTCTAGGAAAAAATGAGTGTGAGTGAGTAGACACCGTTTCGAAGCTCACTCAGGGTTCATATTTTGTGAGTGTGTGTTCCTGATATGGATTGAATTTTTGATAGGTTTTGCGGGTCTCAAATATTTTATTTACGGAAACTAAAATATTATTAGTGAAATATTTTCGAAAATTCGAAAATTCTCACTCGGACTTAGTTCAGGCTTCTATTTCGGTCAGTAATTGGGATTTAGGTGTGGTAACACATGAAAATTGTTTCCGCTCATGAAATGTCTCATTTTGAGGAATTATTCTCTTAAATGGGGAATTTCACTCATTCAAACGTAGATGCTGTTGGTGAGTTCATTGGGCACTGCAAATCGGTCAAGCTATTGTGTTTGATGACACGATGGATTTTGTAATGTTTTGCGGGATGAAAATTGACAAGTTGCGGGTTCGAATCCCAAAACATGAATTTATTTCGAAATTCGAAAAATCACTCATTTCACATAGTTCAGTGCCGAAATTTGCATGAAACGTGTCATGATGTAGAGAAGCGATAGCATTTCTTTCGTCTTCAGCAAGTGGGAGTTATCTAAGATATTGATTTTTTTTCATTTTCAATGATGATGCATCGGTGAACTCGGTCAACAAATGAGTGAAATTTTAATTAGGCATATCTTTTTCTGCATTGAAGCTATGTGTCCGATATTTTGATACAACGTAGATATGAATGAGTAGTGTCTATATTGACATTTTGAGAACGGTACAAGTGATATTTTGGGGAAAATGAGTAATTTTCTAAAATTCCATACTTGTTTAATTTGACGATTTGGGGTACTTAGAAATAAGCTAGAAACTTCATTTTGGGCTCAAATGAAGCGGAATCCAAAGCAGGGTGTGAATCATGGGGTTAAAATGTTTTCCATTCATCAATTTTTGATATATGGACAAATGAGTTTTTAAAAATGTTTTGGCCGTTATTTCGTCATTGGAACGTGTTTTGAACCGTTTTTGGGGCCAAATGGGACATTTCGACTTGTGCAATGACCACGCATTTGAAAAAAATAGGAAAAATTCGATAAAAGTCCACGGATATTAAAATGTTATTTTCAATGGAAATACGCTAAAAAATGAGAATCGCTGCAACTACCAATTTGATTACCATACAGACAGATACTTTTAGGGCCGTTAGTAAACTCTACGGGGTAAATACGCTAAAAATGCGTAAAAATGACACAAAAATTGCATTTTTGAGAGTTTGAAAGTGATTCGAGGTAATTGCAGTGTCCCGCGAGTTTGACTAATATCTGAGTAACAATTATGCCGCTCGGCGAGTTGCGTAGCGCTCGTCGAGCGGCCCCAAAACTTAAGCTCGATTTACCCGACCCCTGAATTTAACGCGCGATAGCGCGTTCCCCAATGATTAACTTTAAGGAGCTGAACAGGTGTCGATATTTTTCTATTAAACGAGAATTATCTTTGGTTTTGATGTCGGATGGCGATGGTAGTTTTATTTAGTAATGATTTTTATTTTGTTGTGGATTAATGGTTGTTTTGTTTTAGATTGGATCATGTTTAGTTTATTCAAGGGCCCTGCATGAATTATTGAGACTCTATCTGATGTAAGCTAATTTACCGCTTGTTTGATCATTTAATCCTGAAAACAAATATAAATTTGGTTGTTGGGGTTAATTTGAGAAATTATTGATAGTAATTGGATGTGTAATGAAGTTGGTGAATATTTGGCGTTTTCTGGTGAAGGTTTAAAATGAATTTTCAGAACGAAAGGTTAGTATCGCCTTTGAAAGGGAGTAATCTATTCTGATATGAAAGGTGGCTGTTTTTGTGGGTTATGGAAAGCCAAATTTCCGTACGTCAGGGTTTGGTGAAATTTTAAACCGTTTCTAAAGAATTTACTTATTTTAACCGCATGTATTAGTGAAATTTTTAATGATGCTTATTTAATTATTCAACTTGGGACTAGGAATTGTTTGATCTATTCTGGTCGAATGGACAATAATATTTATACGGTTTTGAGTATGTTCGGCCGGAGGTAAATTTTGGATTTTTTATTACTGAAATTTCCCTTTCTTCTTGACCCTGTTTAGAATATTGTGAAGCAACTTGCAGTCGAACTTCATGTAAGGGATTTAGGTAATTTCAAGTTTAGATTTAGGTGGAAGTATTTCATTTTTTGCAGGATAGGTGAAATTCCGTTGGGTAAATTGATAAAAAACAAAGGTCGGATGTCAAGTTAGATGGAATAAAATAAGAGTGGTCAAAAATTCAACATTAAAATATGATAGAATAGGTTTTCTTATCCAGTCAGGATAAAATAGCTTTGGTTGGTTTATATTAGACTAGGTTGGGTTAGATTAGACTAGGTTGGGTTAAATTAATTTAGGTTGGGTTAATGTTATAAGACGTTGCCATCTGATTGATTTGGTATGGATGTATTATTCATAAAAAGAGGTAGGTGAAATGATTTTTGCCCGGTAATTATATGGTTAGGTGAATTAATAAAATACATGGTATTTGTTAATGGTATTGGAAAATGAATTGATGTTGGTGTTTGAAAGTTAAACATAGTGCATAGAGTGGAATAAATTGTACATATCGTTTTGTGACTTGAGACGATGGTGTATCTGATTGTGTTGGATAATTGTGGTTATTTTTACAAGTGTGCGCGACATGTTGGTGTGTATATGTGTGTATGTGTGTGGGAGTGTGTGTAAGAGTGTGAATGTTTGGGGTTATGAGGTGTTTGTGTGTGTTTGTGTGTGTGTGTGTGGTCCGCCCCCGGTCTGTGCTGGTTTTTGCGCGGGCGGACCTCTTTTTGAGGTTCCGAAGGAAAACTAAAAAAAAAATGCGCAAAAAAAAAAAAAAAAAAAAATTTCATAAAAATCTGGGTGGCCGCGCCGAGTAAAGAAGGACTGTAGTGCGCACGTGTAGGGTGTGGGCGCATTCTCGGAAACGGCTGGTCCCAGCGCGCTCAAATTTGGTGAGCTGAAAGACCCTCATCTCGACATTATCTGTGCCAAGTTTCGTTTCGATCGTGCGAAAATTTAAAATTTAATGAAGGTTCAATGGTGAAAAATAGCCAAAAATTGCAATTTTTCAAACTGCTGCCAAACATACTTAGAATGCACCTAGGCGGCCCAAATTACAGGATGTGGTAGATAAAATGTTGGAGTAGGTGCTGAGGTTGCCATTTTGCGATACGTTGATAAAAAGTATCCCTTTGAGCTCCTCAAAGTTGACCAAAAATTTTTTTTCGATTTCAGTCGAAATTTTGACATTTTTTATTGGACAAACTACGCAAGTTTTCGAATCCAAACTTTGATAGCTGATAGATTTTTGAAAGTTCTACTCACCATAAAATCAGCAATTCTCAAAACGATCAAGTTTGGACGAAACTTTGGAACAAAAATTGACACGAAATTTCCGTGAGTTTGGGTGAGTTTCAAAACATGTTTGTCCGGGGTTTTGGTGATACTTGAGAGTCTGAGCAGTTGACATCTTGTTTGAAAAGCTTTGTAGTACTCAAAACAAAAATTATAGAGTGTTTCCTTGAAAAATTGAACATTTGTGCAACTTTAAAGTTGAAGTAAAAAAATGCGTTTTTTGAAAAGTCATTTTTGGCCGCCATTTCTGGCGTTGTTTGATCGATTAGAGATTTCAAACTTTGATACCATCTAGAATCAATCTTTTTCTCAAAGTTATCAAGTGTACAGTTCATCATGAGCCATACTTTTCTCAAAAAAATGTCTCAAACACAGCCCCCAAACCCTCAAAAAACCGCCTCAAACTTGTTTGAGGAAAATGGGTGGGACCTACGAAAAACTTTATTGAACACTTTCTGCTCAGTTTTTGGTCTTACATACCATAATTTTTTTGCTGCTCGAATTTCGGCTTCGTTTGAGCGTCAGAGTTTTTTTTTCAATTTTCCAGGTGATTTTGTACATTCGTCCCCCCCCGAAGCCAACTTGCTTACCTTCGAGAGAGTTGAAAAAGCACTTGAGTGATGCGGCTTGACGAGACCTTTCGTTTGGTACCACGCTCAAAGTTGTAGCTCAACAAACTTTTGAGAAAAGTCAAAAAAACTAAAATTGAGGCTCAAATCTCTTGAATTTTTCTAAGTCCTCAGGGGTAAAATATTCGATCCCAATTTATGGCCTCTATAGGGCTTTTTATGGGTTTTCGACCACTCAAATGTTTAAGTAACGACAGGACATTGATGTTTTCGTTAGTTTCGTTGAGAAATGAGTGTTTGATAATGATTTTTTCGATTTCGTAGTTTTTCTCATTTTACATCCATTTAAGGACTCGCAGAAATTTTTCAAGGCATCGAAAGTGTTGCTAGAGTTGTTAAAAATATTTGTTCTCTTCGGAAGGAACTCGATAACACGTATTTTTGAGCACTCATTTTTCACTCAATTAGAGTATGCATCAATTTTTACTTTTTTGATGCGTTTATCGACGTCGTACGAAAAAATGTATAGAGATGAAATGTGTTGCAAATTGCCGATTCACCCTTAGGTGAAGTTTTTGCACCTCCGACGGCTCGTTTAAAAATTTTTTTTTCAAATCCATAATTTCGAGTCGTAAAATTTACAAGTCCAGATTCATGTAGACAAGGGGCCGATGACTTCAGGTTGACGCAATATTTAATATCGGTTTTCTTTACAAGTTTTGGTGTCTCAAACGTCAATTTTTGATGAGTATATCACATTAATGACACGTAAAGAAATCCACGGAATGAAATATCCCAGAAAATGAGCTCATTTTTTTTCTCGTGCATCGATTTCGCTGTTAATTTGTGCGACGCTGGTCCTATAGGAGTCGCGATGCCATTTGTCTCAACCTTGGATTACGCATTGATGCTGTTCGTCTCAAAGAAAATCACCATGATCGAAGTCTTGTAATAGACGCTCTCATATACGGGAAGTGAGTGAAATTTAAAAACGCTCATTTCTGCTCACTTAGCATTTTGAACCGGAACAAACTGGCGGCGAATGTTGAAGAATAAGAGGGTTTGCGGAGTTGCCACCTAGTGATTTTAGTCACGGTACAGTGTGACTGCAAACCGTATAAGACTCAAAAAATGTCATCACTCACTCATCAAAATGATGCGAAATCTCGTTTCAAGCATTTATTTTGGTTCAAAATTGATGAAGTGTTTTTCAGAGTTTATTTTATTGTTGGAAATCAGAAATTTGACTTGCACATGGTGGAAGAATTGATACTCTAATTTCGTGTTGAAAAAGAACTCATTAATGACCGAGCGTTTAGTAATAAAGCGCATCATGCTGACGCTGTCGTTAACGATAGAGGGTATTCTGAGTTGATATTTCACTCATTAATTTTGATGATTGAGAGAAGAAATAGGAGGATCTTTTTACTCAGGAACGTTTGAGCTGTGCACTCAAATTTGGTTCTGGAATAGATATGAGAACTCGTTGATTTACTACCTCATATTCCCATCAGTTGCATATTTCGCTTGTAGGGAAAACTGAGTTTGAATTAGTAGACACCGTTTCGAGGCTCACTCAGGGTTCATATTTGGGGAGTATGTGTCCCTGACATGGACTGAATTTTTGAGTGGGTTTACGGGTCTCAAATATGTTATTTACGGAAACTGAAATATTATTACTGAAATATTTTCGAAAATTCCTAAATTCTCACTCGGACTTTGTTCAGGCTTCTATTTCGGTCATTAATTGGAAAATAGTTGTGGTGACGCATGAAAATTGTTTCCGCTCATGAAATGCCTCATTTTGAGCAATTATGATCCTAAATGGGGAATTTCACTCATTTCAACGTAGATGCTGTTGGTGAGTTCTTTGGGCGCTGCAAATCGGTCAAGCTATTGTGTTTGATGAGACGGTGGATTTTGTAATGTTTTTCGGGATGAAAATTGACAAGTTGAGGGTTCAAATCCCAAAACATGAATTTATTTCGAAATTCGAAAAATCACTCATTTCACATAGTTCAGAGCCGAAATTTGCATGAAACTTGCGTCATGATGTAGAGAAGCGATAGCATTTCTTTCGTTTTGAGAAAGTGAGATTAATGATATGTATTGAGTTTTTTTCATTTTCAATGATGATGCATCGGTGAACTCGGTCAGCAATTGAGTGAAATTTTAATTAGGCATATCTTTCTTTCCATCGAAGGTAGAAGTCCGAAACTTTGATACAATGTAGATATTTATGATGTCTGTCTATGCTGGCATTTTGAGAACGGTCCAAGCGATATTTTGGGGAAAATGAGTAATTTTCTAAAATTCCATACTTGTTTAATTTGACGATTAAGGGTACTTGGAAATAAGCTAGAAATTTGATTTTAGGCTCAAATGAAGCGGAATCCAGAGCAGGGTGTGAATTACGGTGTTAAAATTTTTTTAATTCAATAATTTTTAATATATGGACAAATGAGTTTTTAAAAATGTTTTGGCCGTTATTTGGTCATTGGAACGTGTTTTGAACCGTTTTTGGGGCCAAATGGGACATTTCGACTTGTGCAATGACCACGCATTTGTAAAAATTATAAAAAATTCGATAAAAGTCTACGGATATTGAAATGTTATTTTCAATGGAAAATCGCTGAAAAATGAGAATCGCTGAGGCTACCAATTTGATTACCATACAGACAGATACTTTTAGGGCCGTTAGTAAACTCTACGGGGTAAATACGCTAAAAATGCGTAAAAATGACACAAAAATTGCACTTTCAGAGTTTGAAAGTGATTCGAAGTATTTGCAGTGTCCCTCGAGTTTGACTAATATCTGAGCAACAATTATGCCGCTCGGCGAGTTGCGTAGCGCTCGTCGAGCGGCCCCAAAACTCAATCTCGATTTACTCAACCCCTGAATTTAACGCGCGGCAGCGCGTTCCACAACTGTTATCTGTAAGGAGATGAACATGTGTCGATGTTTTTCTTTTAAACGAGAATTATCTATGGTTTTGATGTCGGATTGCGATTGTAGTTTCATTTAGTGATGACTTTTATTTTATTGATGATTTATTGCTGTGTTGTTTTTGATTGTTGCTGAATTGGATTATTTAAGGGCTCTGCATGAATGACTGAGACGCCATCTGATGTATGGTGATTTACAGCTAATTCACATCATTTATTCCTGGAAACAAATATATTTTAGATTTTTGGGGTTCATTTGAGAATATTGATAATAATTGAATATGTCATGAAGTTGGTGAATATTTGGCGATTTCTGTTGAAGGTTTCAAATGAATTTTCAGAACAAAAGTTAGTATCGCCTGTGAAAGTGAGTATTCTATTCTGATTTGAGAGGTGGCTAATTTTTGTGGGTTATGGGAAGCCAAATTTTCGTACGTCTGGGTTTGGTGGAATTTTGAATAGCTTTCAAAGAATGTACTTTTTTTAACCACATGTGTAAGTAGAATTTTGAATGAGGCTTGTGTAGTTCAACTTGGGACTAGAAATTGTTTAATATATTCTGGTCGAATGGACAATCATATTTTTATGGTTTTAAGTATGTTCGACCGGAGGTAATTTCTGGATTTTATATTGAAATTTCTCTTTCTTCTTGACTCGGTTTAGAATATTGTGAAGCCACTTGCAGTCGATCTTCACGTAAGGGATTTGGGTAATTTTAAGTTTCGATTTAGGTGAAAGTATTTCATTTTTTGCAGGAAAGGATAAATTCCGTGGGGTAAATTGATACGAAACAGAGGTCGGACGCTAAGTTAGATGGAATAAAATAATAGTGGTCAAAAATTCAACAGTAAAATATGATAGAATAGGTTTTCTTTTCTACTCAGGATAAAATAGCTTTGGTTGGTTTAGAATAGACTAGGTTGGGTTAGATTAGACTAGGTTGGGTTAGATTAGTTTAGGTTGGGTTAGATCAGTTTAGGTTGGGTTAGATTAGTTTAGGTTGGGTTAGATTAGTTTAGGTTGGGTTAATAATATAAGACGTTTCCATCTGATGAATTTGGTAAGGATGTGTTATTCATAAAAAGACGTCGGTGAAATGATTTTTGACCTGTAAATATTTGGTTAGGTAAACTTTATACTTGATATTTGTTAATGGTATCGGAAAATGAATTGATGTTGGTGTTTGAAAGTTAAACATAGTGCATAGAGTGGAATAAATTGTACATATCGTTTTGTGACTTGAGACGATGGTGTATCTGATTGTGTTGGATAATTGTAGTTATTTTGATAAGTGTGCGCGACTTGTTGGTGTGTATGTGTGTGTGTGTGTGTGTGGGAGTGTGTGTAGAGTGTGAGCGTTGGGATGATGTGGTGTGTGTGTGTTTGAGTGTTTGTGTGTGGTCCGCCCCCGGTCTGTGCTGGTTTCTGTGCGCCCGGCGGACGTCTTAGCGAAAATCCGGTGAAAAAACCAAGACCCATACGCGCACAGATTCAAAGGAAGATGAACACCACTTACCCTAGACGCCGCGTGGCGTTCACCGAAGGATTGTTCCTTCTATTGATGTCGCCTTTTTATAGGGTAGCCCCTCGAACGCGTCGTCGCAGCGCCTTCAAATTTGGCAGGCACATAAAAGGCCCTTTCGACATGAACCTAAGCTTTTTTCTTCGAGATCGGGCGAGAACTTTTCCTTCAATGGCCGTTCAAAGGTCGAAAATCGACCGAAATGACACATTTTCAAACTGCTGCCAAACACCCATAGAATGCCTGTAGGCGGCTTTAATTTCAGCATGTGGTAGACGAAACAATGGAGTATACGCCAACGTTGCCATTTTGCGATCCGTTCGTAAAAAGTATCCTTCTTTGCCCCTCAAAGTTTGCAAAAAATTTTTAGGGTATTTTTGACGAAATTTGGAGAATTATTTTGAGAAAACCACAGAGGTTAAATCTTTCAAAGTTTGATAGCTCGTACATTTCCAAAAGTTCTAAGCCTCATAAAATCAGCGGCTCTCGAAGCGATCAAGTTTCGACACAACTTCGGGTCAAAGTTTTCCTCAAAATTTTCGAAAATTTTGTGTGAGGTTTGAGTTTGCCTAAGTATTGAACGGTAATACCTGGGGGTGTCAAACTTTGTAGTCTCGTTTAGAAAGTTTTGTAATATACCCAGCGAGTTTTACAGAGTGCCAGCTTTGAAAACTTGAGTGGTGCGCAACTTTAAAGTTCAAGTAAAAAAACGCGTTTTTTATAAGGTCATTTTCGAACGCCAGTTGTGACGTTGTTTGATTGATTGGTGACTTGAAAATTTGATACGACCTAGTTTCAACCTTTTTCTCAAAGTTATTAGGTTGACAGTTAATCATGATCAAAACTTTTCTCAAAAAATGGTTCCAAACACAACCCCCAACACCCCCAAAAAATGTTCCGAACATGTTTTAGGAAAATGGGGGCGATCTTCGGAAAACTTCATTTAACATTTTCTGCTCGGTTTTTTGTCGTGCATTTAAAAGTTTTTGGGCAGGTTGAAGTTCGGGTTTGTTTGAGCGTGAGACATTATTTTCACTTTTCCAGGCCATTTTTGCCTTTCCTTCACCCCTGAAGCCCACTTCCTCACCTTCGAGGGAGCTGAAAATCACTTGAAATATGCGTCTTGAGGAGATCTTTCGATTGATACTCGTGTCTCAAAGTTGTAGGCCTTCAACTTTTTGTTAAAATTTGAAAAAACATCAAACCTTAGGGAGGAATCGCAAAAATTTGCCAATCTAGGGCAAAAACTGGATACCGATCCACCTTGTAATGAAGTCTCCAGAATGCGAATTTTTTTTAATGGCGAAATTTATGGCCTGAAATGGAACTTTATGGAGTTTAAAGGTTTTATATGGATGCCCATTTTCATGAACTTGGTGCTGTGTTGTTTTTCGATTGCGAAACAATATAATGAAATGAATCGTTGAAGTTCAAAGTTTTTTTTAATTTTTTTCCATTGGAAGCGATTTTGCTAAGTTTTGAGTGTTTTAATGTGTTGTTAGAGCTCATAAAAATATATTGTATTTCGAAGTAAACGTTGTAAGTGCCTGTTTTTGCCTTGAAATTCATAATTTTTTTTTGCATGACGCGTAATTCATCATTTTCAATGGTTTATATTCGTTTCACAGGGAATATTATAGAGAACAAATGTGTTTAAAATAGGCGATTTACCTTATGGTTGGATTATTTCACTTCCAACAAGTTTTGGTACAGAAAAAAAAAATGTTAATTGAGCTTAAAATTTTCGTCTAAGTCAAGAAAATCGGTATGCAAGGCGGTTTGCAGTTGCAATACCTAAATGAGGTTCAGAATTTGAGGCTGAAATCTTGTGCTGCTTGTAGAAGTTGTAATGTAAATGATGTTAGAACTAGAAAGATGACAAAACTAATGTTAAAGTGTCCGCATCATCGTACTGAGCATGTAAAGTGACTTCAATTATAACTTATTTTTGGAATGGAATTGTTAACCCTCATAAAATTGTCTTTGTAATGGATAGAAAATTATTTCAATGGGATACTTGTTGATTAAAGGGCGTTGTTAGGAGAATCCATCCTTCTGTCCCACTGCAGTCATTACGCACAGTCAACTGTTACATAAGTTTTTCATGAAGAGAGATACGAAATCAACCCATAAGTTGTTGAAAGTGAAAAGTGTCCCCTTTCTTCAATGAAACGAAACTTGAAAAGAAATTGTTAACATTGTCTACTGAAGATTAACATGATACGTACATTTAAAATGATTCCAACTCGATAAATTTCGTAATAGGAACAGAAAGTATTGATTTCCCATATTCATAAATTTCAAGTGTAATGCCTGTTCGATGGGCGAATTGGTCCTCAAAGACGCGGCCTGCCGTGTGTGTGTGTCCTTTATGACTGGGATAACAAGCAAGATGTGGATACAAAATAGTTATTATTTGTTTATATAACTCCTATCTATTAATGTATAACTCATTTATGTATGTCAAGCTTCGTTGTTACTTGAATCTTTGCCTGAAATACTTAGATATTGAGTGAAGTAGGAACAGCATTTTTGACTTGAGTTACCCCTCGAAGCCGTGCTCAAGCAGGAGGTATGTTCAGTCATTTTGAGACACTGTACAAGTTTGGGTAGTGACTTGAAAAACAAAACGAAAGCGTTGTTGCAAGCTTCGTATGTCGGTGAGTTTTTGACAATTATTTGTGGTACTACATGGAAACATTATCGGCTCATGAGTCGGAAATACCTCTGTATGAGAATTCAAGATATGAAAGAACTCGCATTTTCACATAGAAAATTATGCTAAGTTGTTTAGGCGGTGTAAACCAGTGAAGCTATTGAATATGATGGAAGGATCGATTCTATTATGTTTTTCGGGAGTTAAATTGAACATTTACGGGTGAAATCACGAACATGAATTCATTTAGAAATTATAGGAATGGGTCATTTCACTTATTTCGATGCCGAAATTTGAATGAATCTTTAATGAGAACTCACTTTATGTATGTCAAGCTTCGTTTTTGCTTCAATGTTGTCTTTAAAGATGAAAATATTGAGTAAATGCATAACAGAATTTCTTACTTGAGTTACCCCTCAAAGCTCTCCCTTGAGCTGTGCATGTTTTCAGTTAGTTTGGGATACACAATGTCTCTTCTTGGAACGAAAATTTAAATTTGATGTTCGCTAAATCACTTATTTCGCATAGATCATGGTTGCAGTTTGCACGAAGCGTGCGGTCTGATGTAGGGGGGCGATAGCTCATTTTTCGTGTGGAGAAAGTGAGATTGAGTTATATTGAGAGGTAATGGTTTTGTTTTCATGGTAAATGATGATGCATTGGTGAACTCGGTTATCAATTGAGTGTAGTTTGAATTAGGCATATGATTTGATGTGCATTGCAGGTAGATGTTGGAAATTTTGATACAATGTACATATGTATGTCTGTTTATGCTGACATTTTGAGATTTGACCTATCGACATTTTGGGGTGAAGGAGTAATTTTCGAAAATTGTATGCATGTTCAAATTTACGATGAAGGGTACTTTGAAATCAGGTAGAGAATTCATTTTGGGCTCATATGAAGCGGAGTCAAAAGCAGGGTGTTAAAGTGGTTTATTATATTATGTTTATTCATAATTGTTTGATATATGGGGGAAATGAGTTTGTGAAATGTTTTTGCCGTTATTTCATCATTGGAACGTGTTTTGAACCGTTTTGTGAGTAATTTCGGCTATTTCGATCTGTGTAATGATCACGGATTTGGAAAATTTAGGGAAAAGTTCGATAAAAGTGTACGGATATGAAAATGTTATTATCAATGCAAAAAGGGATGCATATGAGAATTGCTGCAAATGAAAATGTCAGTACCATGCGGACAGGTATTTTTTAGGCTGTTAGTGAAGTGTAGGGGGTAAGTACGGTGAAAAAGGGGTAAAAATGAGACATAAATGTTTTTTTTTGTAGAGTTTGAAAGTGTTTCTAAGGTAAATGCAGTGTCCCTCGAGTATGACTAATATAAGAGCTGTAATGATGCCGCTCTGCGAGGTGCGTAGCACCCGTAGAGCGGCGCAAGAAGTCAGATAAAATTGTCTCAACCTTCGAATTTAACCGCGCGACGGCGCGTTCCATCATTATGAACCCAATGAAGATGAACAGGTGTCGATGTTGTTGTATGAAACGAGAATTAGCTTTCGTTTTGATGTGGTATTGCGATGTTTCTTTATTTTGGTGATTATTTATATGTTATTGAGGATTTATGGTTGTTTCTTATAGTTTGGAGAAGGATTGGATTATTTAATGGCTCTGCATGAATAAGTGCGACGCTATCTGATGTATGGTAATGTACAGCTCATTAACAAGATTTATTCGTGAGAACAAGAATACATTTGGTTCTTGTGGTTAATTTGAAAAAGTATTGATAGTAATTGGATGTGACACGAAGTTGGTGGATATTTTTTGTTTTCTCTTGAAGGTTTGAAATGAATTTTAAGAACGCAAGGTTATTTCTCGCTTATGCAGGTGAGTAATGTATTTTGATGTCTGAGGTGGCAATTTTGGAGGGTTATGGGAAGCCTAATTTCCGTACGTCAGGCTTTGGCGGAATTTGAAATAGGTTTGGTAGAATTTCATTTATTTTTGAAACGCATGTATAATTAAAATTTGGAATTAGGCTCATGTAATATAAATGAGTTATATGTAACATGTAATGTATTCTGGTAGAATGAAGGAACATATTTATAGTCTTGTAAGCATTTTTGACCTTAGGTGAATTCGTGATTTAATATTAAAATATCATTCTCCCAGGATTCTGTATATAATATTGTGAAGAAAGTTTCAGTCGCGCTTCATATAAAGGAATTATGTAATTTTAAGTTTTGTTTGAGGTGAAGCTATATAATTGTGAGTAGGAAAGGTTAAATGACTTTGTGTAAATTGATGAGAACCAAGGGATGGACGCTAAGTTGAATGGAATACAACATGAGTGGTTAGAAATTAAACCAAAGAATTGGATACATGAGGTTATAAAGTCATGTGAGGATATAATTGCTTATGCTAGGTTTGATTAGACTAGGTTGGGTTAGATTACTTGAGGTTGGGTTGAGTTGGTTATATTATTTTGGGTTTGGTTCGGAAGTGATTGGTGAACTTATTAGTTGAATTGTGATTGGTGTAGTCATTTTAACAGAGAAGATCTGATTGATTTGTTGAGGATGTGTTATTCATAAAAAATTTTAGTTACCCCTCAAAGCTCTGCTCCAGCAGCGCATGTGTTCAGTTATTCGGATATACACCATGAAAGTTCCCCGGAAGAAAATAAATTTCCATATTCAGTGTGTAACCGATGTCTCTTACATCCGTCTCAAAATTTGAGAGGTCACGGTCTGTGAAATAATGTGTAAATATGGGCTTAGGTTACGTTTTTATTTGGTAATGGTGTCGGAGAATCAATCGATTTTGGTGTTTGAAAGGTAAACATAGAGCCTAAACTGAAATACATTGTACACATCGGTTTGTGATTTGAGACGATGGTGTATCTGAGTGTGTTGGCTAATTGTGGTTATTTTGAAAAGTGTGCGCGACATGTCGGTGTGTATATGTGTGTGTGTGTGTGTGTGGGAGTGTGTGTAGAGTGTGAGCGTCTGGGTTTTGGGGTGTTTGTGTGTGTGTGGTCCGCCCCGGTCTGTGCTGGTTCCTCTACCGTGGCGTACCCAAGTGCAGGGGTCTCAAAGTGGGGTCTATAGCACTTTGACAGGGGTCCGCAATATTTAACGAACTTAACAGTGGATGCAGTTAAGGTATTTATTTACAGCTTTCCATGACTGTTGATATTAAGAAACAGTTCGTACCGTGCGTATATACCTATATTCCTGAGAGGAACACATGTAGGGAGGAGGGTCCTCAGCTTATTTTTGTCTAAGAAAAATGGTCCTTGGTTTTAAAAAAGTTTGAGAGCCCCTGATCTGGTGAAAATCGTAGTCGCAACTCACTGGAGAGGTAAGTAGGTGTCTCCGAGAGGCCGCCGGCCACCAGAGCTCCTTCGTCCGCACCCTCCGCTGCCACGGCGCGGGCTAGCTCGCATGCCGCCTTGTTGATGCCCGCACACTGCGACACATCATCATTGGAAAGTTTTCCACTATGGCAGGAAAGCTTTTATTTTCTCTAATTTCAATAAAATGTTCCTTTCTCTGCCTGATATGTTGGAGTCAGTAACTGTGAGTGGGTCAATGAATAAAATCCAGAATATTCTAGAAGTGTTACACACGCTGATCAAGCATTCAGTCCTTCAAGGAAAGTCGAAGTAAATGTTCTTAGTGTCAGAAAAGAAAAAATGCAGCTTTCAAGTGCAATAATCGACGTAAATTTTCAATCCATCTGAATGAAGCGCTAGATTTTGCTGTAGATTCATTGCTTATAACGGCTTTTTTAGAGAAAGGGCAATTTTTGCGGTAGATTCATTGCTTCTAGCAACTTCCCAAGATAATGATATTGACAGCCCAACTAACTAGTGTTACTAGCCGCCTCCGAGCGACACGAACTATTTGTAGTGAAGTTTGCAATTCGAGCGAAAACTAGACTCTGTGATGTCAAGCGTAGGCTAACGAACCACCACTCTCATGCCCTAACCCCTCTCACGTTAGAAAGTATCGTTAGAAAGTCTGAAATTTCAAAAGATCTAAAACATGAAAACGAAAATATTTTTATATGTGTTTCTAAATTTCTTTTCTGCGATGCGACGTTTTAATATTTGAATTGCCGACAGTGAGCTTGTTGGAAATATTATTAACGCTCCAATTACACGAAATAAAGCTGCAGATCTAAGACGGATTTTACCTTCAACTACAGTGTTTGGCGTACATGCCAGCATCTAAAGCAACAAAGTGACGACTTGTATTGTTTTTTTATAGATTAAGTCACCTTAAATGTAACTTGGGATGTGATTTCAAAGCTAATGTTTTTAGATTGGTTAATTCTCCCTGAATGAAACTAAAAATGTGCTCGAGTTACCATAAACACACGTACTACGCTCAAATTATTGAATTTAAAAAACATAAGTAAGTTCCTGAATGATTTTCCACGCTTCAAAAAGTTTTCCGTCATTCACATATAATTTCCAGTCATTAGCCTTACAGCTTCTCCGTTAGAAACAAGAAACGGTGTCAACTCAGTCTCTAGCGGGGAAATTTATGCTGAAACGGAAATCCGAAGCAAAAATGACATGATCACAACAAGAAAATATAAAAAGATCGGAAACGAATGCCAGAGACAAAGGACGGTAGCTCCAAGCGATCTCAAATCAAGAAAGGGAAGGCATCAAAGTTCGCAGAGAAACTTGATGAGATTTTGCTATTGTTTCATGCTGCTGATAAGAATGCACCTAATTGGAAGGGGAGGAACGCCAATAAAACTCCGAGCTGAGTTAACGTTGCATAAAATTTCTAAAATTTCCATTAGAACAAACGTATTCATCACCCCGGCATTTTGTCTCTAGGCTTATTATTTCAGAGGTGACTTTTGTTACTACAGCATATTGGTCTGCGGTTTGAATAGTTGAATTATCAACAATTCGCAGACTAAAAAATGACTTTGGCACTCCTTACTGAAACGACAAAAAATGAACAGATCTAATTTTACGGCAGTAAATAGTCATGCTAGCCAAAGAATATAATTTTAGTATCTTGGTTCCTCACCTAGTTCATGCATAATAATTTATCGGGCAATAACGGCAAAATTCAAACTGAAAATAAGTATCATTTTCAATTTGTAAAAAAAGCTGGTCTACAAATGTTGAGTTTCATCGTCAATAAATGCCAAATACTAAACTCCAAAAAGCATTCAGACATACTTTGCGAAACATAACGTTTTTATAATCAGCGCAATTAATGGCATTACTTCAAAGGTGCTCATTACTAAGTTTGATTGATGAATACATTCAGTCGGCATTGATCATCTGACTCCTTTAGTGGAAATCAAACGTCAGAGTCGGGCAGGCGTAAATGAGCAAATGCAAAGGTGGAAAAAATGTCAATCTCGGGCATCCCAAACATTCTACTTAGTGTTGAAATTGAGCAAAAATCATTTTGAAACTGCGCCGCTAACAGCAAGTTAAAAATGCTTGCGGCAATTGGACTGAATGACTGATAGGCGTGCAAGGAATTTTCTAGACTCCATGCTGGGTTTTAATCATTTATACGCTCGCAGTAACTGACTCCAACATATCAGGCAGAGTTAAAAATATCTTCTTGATATCGGAGAAAATGGAAGTTTTCCTGCTGTAGTGATTCAAAAACATTCCTAAAATTCGTTCGGTGAGCTGGCATCAAAGAATAAAATGATATACGCCATCTTGGATACCTTGAAAACGTTCACTTAGACCGATCTCTCTTCAATAGCATGACCCTCAGGGCAAGAGGCACTGCTGGAATGGAAAACCACCGACCGACTCTCTTCCTCACGCTGCAGCTACACCTCAAATGCGTGTCTCAGACGCTTCTGCTCTACAGTTATGAATAAATCTCGCATGTCAAAATGTCCTTTAAAACCACGTAAGTAAGCAAAATGAACCGAGCAGAAATGGCACACCTGCGATCACTTCACTTCATTATAAGAAGCAGAACAGCTGAAAAAGGCATTGAAAATAATTGAATTTGCGACGCAAGACCGAATCATTTTTGCTGGCTGTGGGCTCTAAAGATGTGAGGATTTCATTTCATTTTATTGTGGCAGTAGGGGCAAGCGAGTTGGAGGTTTGAATGGCGCGCTGCTCTTGGGAGTAGAAAAGTAATTGCGGTCTCACCAAATTCTGCCAGATGATAACGCAGATTTTTTGAGCCTAGCTTTCGCCGTTAAGGACGGCTGCCGCAGGGACTTAACTGAAAGAATAAAGTAATCAAGCGGCACATTTTTGACATCATGAAAGCGACGTGCACATTTATTGCTGTACTTTTGACGGTGAAAGATCTTTGACCCACTTAGATGTTTTTCGCTCAGAAGTGTTTTTGCGCTATAACATCACATTTAATCCGCATATTAGCGAGTAATGGTATGGCGAGGATGAATCAGGTAAAACGACTGCGTCTAATGAGCTGACAAAATATGAGCCTGAAGAAACGTTGATTTCTTCATCATGGAAAAGTGAGAGATAAATTTTAGTACAAAAGGTGAATATCGAATACATACTGCATTATTCTCAATCAAAATTACCTGAAAGGCCCTCACCATAAAAAACAGCATAAGGAACACATGGGGGTACGCACTGTATATTTTTGGCTGGACGCGTTGCCGCGGTTCGACAGCTTGTCGTCAGACGCGTAGAATGTGAAGGCTTGCATCACGTCACTGCCAGCGCGTAAGAACTCCCGATGAAGGCCCTTGACTGCCGCAGAATTTTTGAATTTTATCAGCATAGAGCAGTGGTTCTTAGCCTTGTTGGAGGTACTAAAACCCGCAAGTTCCATACATGCACTAAGCGAACTCTTCGTAGTTGGAAAAATAGAATGTGTTTTTTCTTCAAATTTAAAACATGCGTATATAACTGCATACGGTATTAGTGCACAAACTGTATCATGCTGAACCCAGGTTAAGAACCACACCGAGTACCTTAGTAGGAGAAGAACTTAAAGGAAGTGTATGTACTCAAAGAAGTAGAGGTAGAACAATTAATGGGTGCGTCAGTGCACTTGAGTTCAATATAAATTTGTTTGTTTTTGGTGCTAAGACAGCACTTGCTCTATATTCAGTATACATTTGAAGGCGAGAAAATACGTTTTATATCTATGTAAGTGCTCAATCAACACTCCTATGGTATTCTGCATTAGAAATAAAAACTCGTAACGTAAAACATTCGTCTAATCGAACAACTACCGACAGAATCTTGTTTGAATTCCCTCACTTTCTATCCTATATTCCAGGATAGCTTTCACGAGACCAAAAACGCCACGGGCTTCAGCAAAAAAATTTTCAGTCAGGTATTGAAGGCAAACTACTGGATATGTTGATTGCAATTCTCTGCAGGTGATAAACTCATCACCTACGTACACTCACCCGCCTCCGGGTGCTCTATGACGGCCTCTGGAGTCCAGGGCCCGGCCTTGACGTAACCGCGCTTTTCCAGGGCAAAGACGAACCCACCATCGCCAAGCACCACACCCTCCGCAAGCCGCTCCAGTAAACCCTGCGGCATGGTGGTAGCGGTTCAGTGTAGTTGAATCTGGCAAGCTCGCAGCATCGGAACGAATTTTTACACAGAATTTTTTTAACTTCGATTGAAAACATCAAATTAATCCCGTAACGTTGTTTAACCCAGCGGCATTGCGACAGTCGCTCAGTGTTATTGAATGAAGATCTGACAAGCTCGCCATCTCGGAAGTGAACTTTTTCACGGAAAGAAATTTTATTTGAGCTTTGATAAAAATTTAATGGAACCCCTAAATTTGCTTTTAATTTTACCGGTAGAATTTTAAACGTGATCGGTAACTTTGTGGAATTGAGCTCGCGAATGTGAATAGCTCAAAATGAAGCATAAGTCTCTCGATTAGCTAAGTGAGTAAACCACACGTCAGGATGGGGTAGGCATTTTCACGCTCACTCACTCACAAAATTAACAACACAGGACCGATTTATTTATGCAGATTAGTAAACTCGGTAAGCTCTGAGGAAATTTGCGCATAATTCTCCAACTGTCACGTGATTCTCTCCGTTGGGAAAAGGGAGAACTCAGCCACAATTCTCTACTCTTCCCAGGTGTCGAAAATAGGTACCGGCTTCACCGTAATCGTCATGGCGTCCTGGTGTTAGTTATAAGGCATTTGAAAAATCAATGTATAAGACGATATGTACCAGGCTTGATTGGAATAAGACATCCATTTTTGAGGGCTGGAGTCACAATTAATAATAGCAGAGTGCTGCAGTAACTTAAGCCTCCACATAAGACTAACGTATAATGTAAGATGAAACCTGCGCCGTGCATGCCACGAATAAAATACTTCAAAATTTAATCATAATACAGTGATCTCAGTATTCGACATCCAGGAGTAGATTATCACCAAGAAAATTTCCAGTGTTCTTTTCTTAATTAACATTTTTTTGCTTAAAAGCTGCTGAGAATTCATCGAAACTGCAAACAAATCCTGAAAGCTAATTCAAAATCAGCTGAAGATAATAACTGGGCACCTTATGCTACTCAACCACGAGGTGTACCTTCTTAGGTGCCATGTTTAAGGTTGAGCAGAGTTGCTTAGAACTTCTCGAGGCTGGAATATTCGTACGGGCACGTCGTGGAAGACTGAGACCGTGCAGCTCTTGTAACTCACTCTGTTGTGCGACTCGTTGAGTTCTGACTCCCTTTATATGTACAGCGTGCTCCATAGTCCGACCTTCTTATCAGGACAACAGCGAGATAAACAGAACGAGGCAATGCACTGCGTGTTGCTGGTTCAATGGACCAAATGCCGTGAACTTTGCTGCGTCAAGTTTTAAAGTGAAGCAATTGTACTCACGCGGACATCGAGCGATTTTGAGATCGATGCGCGGGTCAAATATCTAAAATTCGACATTTTGCTGTCAGGTTCAAGAATTATGCTCGGGTGTTCATTGAGGTAATGAAAACATTACCAAAAGTAGAATATTTTGAAAAGGATAACTTGCGTTCATGAATATGTCAAATTGAGTTATGAAACTCAGTGATGAAAACGAGAACAATATTTTTTGTCACATCCTCCTATTTATAGATTTGAAATACGAGAGAGGGGAAGGTATTGGGATATAATGATGAAATTCAAAATTTTATTATTCGTTTATTTATTTTATCTGAGAAATAATGTAGAGTAGAAAGAGTACACTTCTTGTTTTTCAGAACACAATCTCGAAAACGATGTAATATTTCAGCCCTGTCACTCACTTCATTACAATTGTTGTTGCCCATCTAGTAGCAGCAATGTCTTTTATCGGGGCTTCAAGCCCCAGCAATTAGCGTTAGTGCCGTTAAGCCTTTGTTAAAATAATGATGATTATCAAAATAATCCTCGTCCGACATCAAATGAATTTACAACAGGACTTACTTCCTAGAAGCCCTAGCGTGACAATCACTCCGACCTCCCAGAACTTAGTTTGTGCTCTATGAACACCTGCACTGCTTGTCTTCCTCAAAATTACTGCGGACTCCCAGTAAAAATTAACAAAAATACTATTGCTGCATCATTCCCTAGCTCTTGAGAATTTATTGCTACATATTCTTGGTAAAATGCTCAGACAGTATTGAAGTCTATTCCATCCAGTAGCGTATCATAGATACATGCTAGATGTTTAAATGGAACTTCTTGGAACTTGAGAGCAACGAAGTCATTTCTGGAAGAAAAATTACATATTGAAAATTTAGAAAACGTTCGTCAATCAAAAATTTCTTTTCAATAATTTCAGAAGTGGTAATACGGTACAAAAATAGGTTCATGAATGAAGGTATCGAGCTGCTTTTCAATGGGAAATTAATCTAGAGAGGACGTAAAAATCGTCGTAATACCTGCTAGAGAAATATAGGTGCATCCAATTGTTTTTAATTCATTGGCTGCTGGAGTTAAGTTACGAGCAATGTTCATATTCCTATACCTATTTTCACAGTAATGTAGTTAATGCTCTTCAAACGATCATGTCCTATAAGAGAATTATTTAAAATTTATTTTATACCGTGCAATTAATAATGGACATAAAAATTCTCATTATTAAAAATTTTGGAAAAATTTGAAGTTCCGATGGCCAGCATTTCTCCAAGATTATATGGTGTGAAAACTTCAAAAAATTCCATGAATCTTATTTATACTTTATTATTCTGTTCCTAAAATTTCGATTGAATTCCGTCTACGATATTCAACGTAATGCATGGTTCACTTTATTTTTTTATCGAACCTCAAATTAAATTTATTTCGTAAAATTTTAATTTCGGAGACTGAGAGCATGCCATATGTTCGTGACACTAGCATTCCACCGACACTTAGTTTGTTGGGCTCAGTACATTCTATGTTACTCATTAATTAAATTTTGATCAATTTGGTATATTACATCATGTTACTTGGGATTAAAGCAACTTTTTCTAAGATTTTTTCTCAATTTCATTTGTTCAGAACTCCCTGCCAATTTAAAACAGATCCATGCATATACTGTATACTACTTCGAAAGTGCCATATGTGTTAACACCAGGAATTTTCTTACCCTAATAATCACCACCAAACATCCCTGAGCAAAGGATTGCAAGGGTGGCCGCAGTCTAAACTTGGCATATACATCGCCAATAACAACACCCGGAAATTAGAAACTAAAAATTCCCTCTTCTCTTTAAACTCTTCTCCGTAGCACGTTGTATCTGCGTAGCAAGAAAAAGTCACGCGAGAGCAGCCTTATCTTTAATTATTGTGTTCAACGTCATACTATTCCACCCGAAGTATACGTCAGAAGCTGCATCTCGTGATCATGCCCGATGTCCGTTTCTGGTGTATATGAACTGCGAAGGCCTGATAACGGCTGCACCGCCCGCTCGGTGCTGCAGCTGAGTCCAACAGCAAAGCAACGCAATTTTTCATTTTGGTGCAAGCAACAGCAACTGCACCAAAATTAAAAATCGAGTTTGCTTGGCAAACTACAGAAGCGAATTTCTCAGAGCACTCTGAACCAAAAGTGAAAAATATTGATAAAATGGAGAAATTTGTTGGAAAAACAACGATTCGAAAAAAATTGTCTCTAGACACATAGAAAATCTCGCTCGCAGCTCGTTAAGTTCGTTAGTGAAGGCAACTTGCTACTGGGAACACGTTCCCTTGACACCAAGACTGAGCTATGGGGCTCAAAGTTACAGAATTTACCGCAATCTGCTAAAAAATTCTCCCGAGTCCATGAAATGTGATATGTTCCTTTGACCGTGAATTCTCGAGAGGAGTGTGTTCCTTCGCTTGAGAAAAAATGTCCTTCGCTTGAGGAAAAACAGGTTTGAGTTGACAGTGTTTTTAGAAAAGTTTCTTAACTTTCTCTGGCTGTGAGAATTCGATGCGCGTTAGATTTCAAATGTATTATTATTTGACGGGAACTTTCACTGACTCTTAAATGTGCAAATTGAGAATAGTAATTATTATTTTACACAATATCTCCATTTTGATTTTGATGCAAAAACGGAAAACAGAAGTGCAACATTGCCTTCTCCATCATATTCATTATATGAGTAAATTGTAATAAATTTCATACGCAGAGTTATGGTGATTTGATAAAGTGAGTGTGGAAAGCCTTTCAAATTATCTGCGAGACATGAGACAGAAACATAACTGCGGCCTCTTCTCTTCTTGCCTTGGATCTTCGTTTGCATTTTATACCAATTTTTAATACAAGTTCCACAACAATACGCTCATAAACCAAAAGCCCGTTTTACTTCAGTCGCTAATAAACCAAGATCGCAGAACAACTGAATGATCGCCTAACTTTTAGACAGCTATTCTAATTCTTGAAACGTTATGATATTCATCAAATTAAACAGTGAAATGGTCATGCAATGAAGACTGTGAAACTAAGTTCTCTGGTAAAACCACCAGGGCTTCTGATTTTTAGAGCGTGTGATGGTACAGTAAAGTACTTAGATTCTTTAACTAATTCAAAAACTATTTGAACTGCGGTCATATATTTATCTAGTACAAATTTTCCCTTTCATTAGATTTTTATGACGTGAAAAAATATCGAATCTTGATTCAAAATTTCATGAATCGTCCTGATTTAATATTTAATTGAGCGGTTGAGTGGTGCCGTGCGCCTCAATATTTTACTGCAGACAATCCAACAACTGGAGCTCTTAACACTTTGACCGCAGCGTGCACCACCGGTGGCCAAGGAGGGGACTTTCATAATGCTGCGGGCCTACCAGTAATCACATACTCAATTTTCAGATATATTTAATTAAAGCTAAATAAATGCATGACCCAGTTAATGTTTACTTTTCTCTAAATTGAGACGACAGTTGACTTTTAATTTGAATTGAATATTGAATTTCAGCTCAGCCAATTGTGGTCAAAATGTTAAGGGACCTGGCTGGCGGATGTAAACTTGTGGATCCCAGAGCCGAGCAAAAATTAATCAATGAGTGCGACTATACGTAGTTCAGGAATGAGTGCTTTCGATATTCGTGGTTGGTCTGCGGATTTTTTTCATATTTTTCTTCTAAGAAGAAATTAAATGATATATATTTATGTAATTTCTGTGATTTAGAGTCCGCCCACCTCAAATCCCAATTTAGAGAAGACTTAAAAAATCCTGGATGACTGAGGAATGTAATAAGTAACGTTCGCACCGATTTACTGACGACAGAAGTGTTCATTTCGTGACATCGCAGTTATCGGGACACACGCAACAAAGCTGGTGTACCGATATCCCCTCAAATTAATAGAGTACACATACGACCTCTCAGATCCTGCTCAAACTAGATAAAAGCGGTTTCATGATCTGGTTTTATCAGGAATGTTTGCGACTCTCACGAGAGGACAGAAGGCAGTCTTATCTGTCGTCTTACGCGTAAATTGTTTGTTTTGTTACGAAGCAAGGTATACGGAGCATTATGTGGCTTAAAAGTTAAAACTGCACTGAAAATCTTGCTGAAAGAGTAGGATGCATTTCACTTAGTCGGAAAATCGTAGATCTTTTCCAGATAAGCCCCTCCACTAATGCAACACATAAGTTTACCCACTTGTAACTTTCGAAATATTGCACCTATCGGCTTCAAATTACACTCAAACGAAAGAATGTTTTAATCTTTCGTTTGAGAGTAATTTGAAGTCGATAGGAGCATTATTTCAAAAGTTACAAGTGGAAGAACTTATGTGTTCCATTAGTGGAGGGGCTTATCGGGAAAAAATCTACAATCGTTACACAGTACCTGATAAAAAACAACCTCTAATTCAAGAATCTATTCAATTGATACACAACAAAATATTATCCCAGCCTCGTGTTCAATCTTCAAAAATAGCGAATGATATTATAATGGAAATCACCATAAGTTAAATATCAGGAAGATTGTTTTTTAACGCATTTCAATTGACACGTTTTAATACTGCCACTTGTGAGCCCAAATAAGTTCAACGACTTGTAGGGCTTCCTATCATCACCGCTATTATAAGGTGTACAATTATATTTACCTTCGTGCCCTTCACCAAGTCGCACACTTTACTAATCAATGAATGGGTTCGCACAGAATACGATGTTTTAGATTACAACAATAGTTAAAATAAGCCAGATGAGTAGATACAAGTAAACGGCTTATGTTCATACATACACTTTATGTGCTGGATTTTATTATCATAAATATTTTCTGCTATATTATTCAACTTAATTAGGAGATTTACCATGGTTGATACGGCTCACATGCCTTCAAAAAATGTGCAACTGCTGAAAAAATCTATAATGAAAGCACTCTCAGCATGAGGCACAAAGGATGCTTTTTATTTCATTCAAGCCTGATACATATCTTCTTGTACATTGGTTTTTCAAATGCCTTATAACTAACACCAGGAGGCAATGACAGTTACTCACGGTCAAGCCGGTACCCATTTCCAACACCTGGGTAGAGTGGGGAATTGCGGCTGAGTTCTCACTTTTCCCGACGGGGAGAAATCACCGGGTGGCACTGCCGGGATTCGAACGGCCGACACCTTCCCGTGAAGGGCGCGCGCTCTTAACCACTCGGCCACGGTGACCGCACAAAAGAAATGCTACCGCAGTCACGGTAGCACTTGAAAGTTCTATCCGCACTGTGGTCTGATCCTTCACCCTGCATCAAGGCTGCTGGGCTTAATTTTTAGACAATATCCGCCATTGTTTCGGTGCAACAGGAAACGGAATTCATTTGACAACTTGGCAACGCAACGCACTATTTTTCTAGTCAAAATCCTCAACGTTTATGCTTCCCTCTTCAAATTTCATTGAAAATGCTCATAGTTGAAAGGTTTGGTTAGCACTCTGACTATGGCAGGTAAAATCGAAGTTTAATAATTAACTCAAATGTAAAATCGATTGTTGTAAAAAATGTTGAAAATAGCAAACATTTACTGGATCACATCTTCATTTAGAAAAAAAATGGATCACTCCTTCATTTGTATTTTCATGCATCATGAAAATTCCCTCCGTGTACCACCGACGGCTCACGTCACAGTGGAAGTATTAGAACTGTAAACATGAACTAATGGAATTATATCATGAAGTTCAAGCAACCATGCCTCCCAGCAGGGAGAACGATTGTCAAACTTAATAAAGCTCAAACTGTCGAGTAAGGGAGCATTCTGCCTCCCGCTACGACGGACGTGAGGAAACAAGTGATACTTGTATAATGTATCAATTAAAAACAGTCCCAAAACAACTTTCTTTCATAAAACCGTACAAACATATTTTAACTTATTTCATAACATCTATATTTGAAAACACAGTCTACTGTTTTTGTCCTAACGTGGAAATGCTACATCTTTATTGCATGTCTTTGTAGTTACGAGCACTTGTTCATCCTGTGACAGGTTCATGGGCTCGAAATGGGCAGGGCCGGTTAGTCCGCCGATGTTTCTTTACGTGTTAGAAAGAACTAAAGAACTCCAAAATTCCCCTTCTAACAAACTGGATTGAAATGGTACAGGCTTCTCCGAGGATGCTTGTCATTGCATCCTGAAGTTAGCTACTCATTAGAATAACCGTTTTTGAAAGATCATTCATTTTTCAGAATTTTTTATCAGTGCGCTGCCAGTAGGCAGAAAATATAAAAATGCTCGGCTTCTTTGCGAGCAATTTAATTTCCCTATCGAGTACATGTTGAGGTGAATGCTTTGAGTTCACTGTTTTGTTTCACTTGTGAGAAAAGAAATATTTTGTGTTTTATCAGAACTTTTATTCTTTCTTCGGATCCCCTAACTAACTTTATGAAATACACTTAACAGACATATGTCTTTTAAACACATATTGAAGAAGATTGTATGAGCACAAATCTAAAAAGCAGCGGTTTTTAGATTCTTATAGCAGCTTACGACGTCACTCAAAGCTATTTCTACAAGATTTGTATGTCTAAGTTCGTTCAATTTCCCGAGAAGTGAAAGTGCATTTATTGAATCTTGGATTTTTTCAGGTTTGATTTAGTTACCCTTAAACAATGACATAGAAGATTTTCAAGAACAGAAAATAATTTTTGGCAGACTAAACGAAAGTCTTACTCTTCAAAGTTGGTGAGAGTTTTATGCATTTTTTTGCGGCTAACGCATATATCAAATAAAAATATACATAATTTATTAGCAAAATTATTCTTTTTGACGTTCGGATGGCGTATGTAGATGGATTTTCAATGATGAATGAGAAATGCATTCATTTGTAGTGCGTACGCACATTTCGAGTAGGTACGTACAATAATTTTCAGAATCAGAAAGTCCTTATCAAATAAAAACTGATGTAATTGATATGATTCATCAGAGCTTTCGCTGTCATTTTGAATATTGAAAGAGCAAGATTATTTTTCATGTCTATTAGCATTTTTCTTATATTCATTTTCAATTCGTATATATGTGCAGTGAGTGCAGTGAGTGCAGTGAGGCAGTGAGGACGTCTGTGTCTTTGCTCCGAAACAAAGTGCCCAACTGGTTAATGATCATGCATTTCTAACCAAAAAAGAGTGCCCACTCAGACCATGAGGATCCAAGAATAAATTTTATCTAACCATATTAAAAAAATCGAACAAAAAGTGTGAATATTCCATCAGAACAAGCACTCAACCCTTGCTTCTTTTTGAGAGTGTCTCCCTTCTCACAAGATGGCGACAAGCTCAACCAAGGACAACAACAGCGAGGGTATGCTGGAGCTTGACTATCCAGATGTACGAGGCTTGCCAAAACCGAGTAAGCAAGTAGTTTCCATCCTAATTGATCTCTTCAAATCAGTATTGAAGAAATTTCAAAGCAAAATTAGTGAATTGAAAACGATGATTGAAACACTAACGAAGAAAGAATCAAATCAAAATGCAAGAATTGAAGAACAAGATAAGAAGATGAATGACATAGTCTCTCGTCTAGAGCGACTCGAACGGAAAGAAGAACGTGAAGAATTGGAGAACAGAAAACGCACTTTGGTTATATCAGGGGAACTGCCGCAATCACGTCCTGAAGAAAATTGCATAGAAACGGTTTGCCAGCTCATGAAGGACCAACTCAAAATCAACCTGAGTAACTCTGACATCACCACAGCGAGCAGATTGGGAAAAAAACCTCCACCCGGAAACGTCGATAAAAGAAACATTTCTTTTGAGCTACGAAAATACGAAAAGAAGCAAGAAGTTCTGACAGCCTGTCGTGTGACAAAACCGGAACAACTCTACGTGAATGAATACTTAGTACCTTCGCGAGCAAGTATAATGTACACTCTGAAATTGGCCAAACGAAAATTTCCGGAACAAATAGGACCCGCAAGAAGTTTGGATGGCAATATCAACGTCTTCTCTCCAAAGGGACCTGGCCAAGTAACTCAGAAACCTCTAACCATCAATACACCTGAAGAACTAGACAAGTACTTGTTGCAACATGTCGGCAAGTCCTCAGAGGAAATTACTCGTGATTAGTATTTTTTTTAGACTGACGTATTGAGTTTAATATTATTTTGATATCTGTCCACATGTTTTCTTCTTGATTTTTGATTGAATTACGTTTACCTCTTCAAGGCATCCACGTCGACCTTGCAGCCTTGTTTTGCTGCTTACTAAATTGTTTTTCAATTTCTTTCTTTTCTCCTTTTTATCGAATGCTCATACCGAACTTGCTGCTCAGACTTGACTCGTGTATATGTTTCTAAATCTGGAAACAATTTAGATAGTCAAGATTTTTAAATTCCATAAATAACTTCACTGTCACATCGTTTTTAAATCCATTTCGTCCTTGCTACATCTTATAAGTGTTATATGCGGAAACCACTGGTACGACAGCCTTGTAACTACATTATTTGCCATTTATGATCCCTAATGTTCCTGCTCATGGACTGAATTTGCGCTCTCCTTATGAAATCATACTAGGTTTCAGACAATTTAGACTAATAATCTCTGTGTGTTTTTAGTTTTCTCTTTTTTTTTAATTTAATTATAAGTAGGAATGTCCTTATTTTTACCTTGATCCTGTAGTTTTTATCATTTTTATTTTTACGTCACATTTTACTTACTGTCTCTTAATTCTAATGACTGACCATGTTGACGTATTCGACAATATTGATCCAGATCTCAATCATTTGAATAGACTGCACCCAAACCTAAATGAAACTGGAAACTGTAAATACCTAAATATTAAAAAATTCAATGAATCGATGAGGAAGACCTGTAACGATTTTTCTCTATTATGTTGGAACTGTAGATCCATTTATCCGAAAATAGATGAAATATCTTGTACTATCACTGAGCTGAACAGCAATTTTGATGTTCTCAGTTTCACCGAAAGTTGGCTAGACGACTCATCTAAAGACCTGATTCAAATTCAAAACTATTATAGCCATCATTCACTCCGTAGTAACAAACGTGGTGGTAGCATCAGTACGTACATATCTAAACATATATCTTCGAAAGTCATTTTAAGTGCAACTATGAATCGTGAACATATTGAGACTTTATTTATAGAACTAACGAAAAATGATAAACGGATTGTGCTTGGGACAGCATATAGGCCCCCAACAGCTTGTAACGTCTCTTTCCTGAACGAGCTTCAAAGCATAATATCTCAGTTCAACAAGTCTCTATATAATGACATAATAATCTGCGGGGATTTCAACTACGATCTTCTACAATATGATAGCTGTGAGCAAACCTCAAACTTCATAAATGTTTTTCAGTCTAGCTCCTTCCTTCCAATCATCACGAAACCTACGCGTGTTGCTTCTGAATCGGCTACGTTACTCGATAATATTTTTATGTTAGATCCGACTGATTTTCTTACCGGAATAATAACTTCTGACTTATCTGACCATTTCCCGGTATTTCTCATCAAGAAAAATGTCTATAATCCTTGTCCCAGCCCACAGGCTGATACTTATTCATTTCGTTGTGTAAACGAATACAACTTGGGAACAATGCGAACTGTTCTAGAAGAATTAATGCCATCATTAGACATCTATGAACGGGACAATAATGCGATAAACATTGATGCAGCAATACTAAATTTAACTGAAATTATAACGACCGCATATAACCAGTGTTGCCCAATAATCACCCGCACAATTACGCCGAAAAATAGACATAAGCCCTGGATTACTGAAGATATCGTGATCAATATAAAGAAACGTCAAGCGTACCTAGCCTTACTATACGAAGGGCGAATATCTAAAGTAACGTATAACCGATTCAGGAATCATGTGACAAATCAAATACGAACCTCAAAACGAGACTACTTCACGCGCAAATTTACTGAATACAAAACTGATATTAAAAAAACTTGGCGCCTGCTTAATTCATGCTATAAACCGAATAATAATACTACGAAAACAATTGAGTCCGTCGTTCACGAAAATGTAAAATACCACGAGAAAAAAGATATTGCAACTGTGTTTAACAACTTTTTTGTAAACATAGGAAAAAATATAGCCGATAGTGTCTTCAGTGAACCCAGAGACCACTTGCAATACATGGACCATGTCCGTGAACCTAACTCTTTCTTTTTCACGCCAACTAATCCCTCCGATGTAATTACGTGCATAAACAACTTGAAAAATAAATCAAGTGGATTGAAAAATTTTTCGGCTAAAGTTCTTAAGGCTATAGCTGATATAATAGCACCGTGCATATCTTATATTATCAACCAATCCCTTTCTCAAGGTATCTTCCCCAACTCTTTCAAAGTTGCGAGAGTCACCCCTATTTTTAAAAATGGTGATAAAAACTGCATTAACAATTATAGACCTATCTCTGTACTACCAATTATTAGCAAAATATTTGAGAAAATTGTGTATAAAAAAGTGTATTCGTATTTGGAACAAAAATCTTTCCTCTACGACAAACAATACGGTTTTCGTTCTAAGAAATCTACGACACAAGCGGTATTAAATCATTTGCAATACCTTTATTCTAATATAGATGAAGGAAAGCTTGTTTTCTCCGTATTTCTTGACTTTCGAAAAGCATTCGATTGTGTGGACCATAACGTATTACTCTCGAAACTACATTGTTATGGCATTCGAGGGGCTGCCCATGATTGGTTCAGATCATACTTAGCAAATCGGAAACAATACGTTGTCATTGACGACGCAAAATCAGACCCACAGACAATTAGCCATGGAGTTCCACAAGGATCTGTCCTTGGGCCTCTCCTATTTCTAATTTTTATCAATGATATCATTAAATCTACATCATTCTTCAAATTCATACTCTTTGCCGATGACAGTACCCTTTCTGCGGTCCTTCCAGACCAAAATCCCGCTAGGATGGCGGAGCGTATAAATAATGAACTTCATAAGGTTTCATTGTGGCTTAAAGCTAATAAAATAAGCCTTAATATCGATAAAACAAAATATATTACATTCTCATACAAGAAAAATATATCTCTCCCACGCATTCAAATTGGCGAAGGTGAAATCGAAGAAACCAACTCAAGTAAATTCCTGGGCATCATAATAGACAAACATCTAACCTTTAAAGAGCACATCGCTCATATTAGTTCTAAATTATCAAAATCTATCGGAATCCTAAATAAAGTTAAAAATTTCCTGCCTGAAACAGCCTTACAAATGCTCTACCGAACGCTCATTTCACCATACTTGCAATACGGAATAGAAGCATGGTACGGAACTGATAAAAATAAAACCAACAAAATTTTTACCCTGCAAAAAAGAGCCATAAGAGCGGTAAAGAATCTAGAATATAATGCTCACACAAATGACTCATTCAAAAATTTACGAATACTTAAGCTCTCGGATCTCTACAAAATCTCCATTTGCAATTTCATTTGCAAAACGTTAACAAATGATGGCGACAATAGCCTAAAACAACTATTAACTGCGCAAACTGGTCATCACGACCATTTAACCCGAAATAGAAGTAAATTCATGCTTCCTTATTACTCAAAGGCTCGGTCACAACACAGTATCCTCTTCGTTGGAACTAAAACTTGGAACTCAATACCTGCGGAGATCCGTGAAAGTAATTCTTATAAGGTATTCAAAAATAATCTTGAGTCTCACTTCCTATCAGATTACTAGTCGTGTAAGATCACAGAGTAAAACCTTGTCACCTACATAACTGGTCCTAATAATGTAATTCGCCGTGGTTAATTTCGCCGATCTTCAGTCTGTTCATGAATCGTTTGTCGACTATACTGTTAAATCAAGTCCATATTAACTATATTGTGAAATGAAGTGTCTAATTTCGAGTTAATTATCTCATTGATCAGTCTAATGCGTCTCTAGTTTAAGTGAATTAGGTTAAACATTATTGTACTCCTAAGACTAACCTTGATGGTAGGATGCCCTAGAAGTCACTGAACTTATTCGGGCCCACAGGTAGCTATACTCAAATTTGACCATTGTACTAGACTTAAGAAACATTTTATCTCTGTATCACCTGTGGTAAATAAATTGTTAAATTGTTAAATTGTTAAAATATGTGAATATGTGTGTTAGTGTGTGCGTGAGTGTGTATGTGTGCGCACGCAAACATAAATGTCTATGCATCAGTGTAAACATGCACACGTTTCGCACACATATATGCGCACATGTACATATATAGGTTTCTGTTTCTACTTTTTTTGCATAAAAAGCAAAACCTCAAGACACATTACATTTTACCTAAAGCTCTGCGATCAGTTAACACTGCACCAAATTTCAGAAATAAACAAATTGATTGTGCTTGCTTAATGATTTATAAATCGATCTATCACGACCCCCAAGGTCGCTTCTGTGAACAGAAGAAATTAAAAGTATAAACAGACAAATGAAATAAAGCGCTCGTGCAAACATTATCTCTATATTTGTATGCCGAACAAGCCATGCATTTCATTTTTGAGTGTAAGTTTGTTTACGCAATTCTAGATGTGCGTGCTGTGTTGCGCGATGTTCTTTACAAATAATTTCGAGACTATCTTTTTCTCAATACTTGATTGTCATTTACGGTGGTGTTTCAATCTAGTACGGTGTAGCGTTTTTTGTATTTTTCCTACTTCGATAATCATATAAGTAATTCGAAAACTACTAAAGAATTCTTCGAAACTCCCAAGTTCTTAGTTGAAATTATCGAAGTAGGAAAAAGGCAAGAAGCGCTGTACCGGAATCTCTTGGAATATAAAACATCCAAGAGATAATATTTCTCATTTCTCATTCAACTACCCTTGACAGAGTTAGACTATTAGCACGCCACGTATGGTTTGTCTATTAGTACGCCTCGTATATTTTTTCTATTAATATGCCTCGTATGGTCTATCTATCTGTACACCTCTGATAGTATTGTCTAATAGTACATCTCGTATAGTTTGTCTATTTTAATGCCTCGTATGGCTTATCTATTTGTGCACCTCGGATGGTTTGTCAGTTAGTACTCCTCGTATGGAACTTTGTTAGACTATTAACATACCACGTATGGTTTGTCTATTAGTACGCCTCGTACATTATGTCTATTAATATGCCCCGTATGGTTTATCTATCTGTACACCTCTGATAGTTTATCTATTAGCACACCTCGTATAGTTTGTCTATTATTATGCCTCGTATGGCTTATCTATTTGTACACCTCGGATGGTTTGTCAATTAATACTCATCCTTTGGAACTTTTGTTTTAGGACGTCTTATATTAAGAAACTTTTAAAAGCCAATATGTTGTCATGTATCTCATGTGGCAACTTGGAAATAAACGGTTTTTCTTTTTCTTTTCTTTTCTTTCTAATTCATATAGTGCATGAGCCAAACAAAGTTGGAGCATTTCATTTCGTAAAAATGAGGTATAATTTAGCAATAATCAATTTATTCTATGACGTTTCAAACATATTGACATCTAGAAGCCATCACTAAATTTAAGGATCGGCCCAACGAATAGACTGCGAGCATGTGAGTGAGATCATTTCATTGTCAAGAGTCCAACTTCGAGTAAAAATAATAGCCTCGGCACTACATATTTTTAATCCTTGTGTATACAATTGAATACTATGATTAAATACCTTCTTAGTCTGCAGAAAACTTGAATGTAAACTAAGTCTTACGCTCTGAGGAAGGAAATACGCAGGTGATATATAATACTTGAAAGTTTCGATTCACTCTTTCGAAAATATTATCGGGAAAAATCACGGATTTGGTTGCATATAGCTTGGTTTTAGTGACTGAGAACTTGACAGTAGCACCGTTACGTAGCAGTAGATAGAAACACAAGAATTGGGATTACTAGTGGAGTGCGTACGACATCTCGAGTGCGTACAATAATTTTCAGAATCAGGAAGTCATTATCAAATGAAAACTGATGTAAGTGATGCATAAATAGGGACAATGTGAGAAGCCATGTAATATATTTATATTTATTTATTATATTTATATTTATTTACTTATACAAATGCATTTCTCTCGCAGTGCACAGAATGTTACGTTATGCACCCACCAGACATTCGAATTGATTTCGTTTGAAGATAAATTAGAGCATTTTCTTTTGACATGACACACTTTTCCGGTGTCCAACGAAGCTTTGTGGTATATTTCACAAATTTTTCCTTAAAAAACTGTTTTGTCCCTAGATTAGAAAAGTTTTTAAACTAATTTATGATTTAGTCTTTGTCACAAGATTAATAAGAATTGTTTAAAAATGATCAAATTGATGTTTTAGCAGCGCATTAAGCAACCACAATTCACAAGATACACATATAGGGTTAAGAAATTAAGTCAGTGCAGTAGTGCAAAATTTATTGAAACATGTGAAATTCATTCCTGAAAGAAAGGCATCAATCACTTGAAAATAAGTGATGAGCCTTCGTGGGAAAGCGATTTACATTTAGGCAGCCAATATTTTATTCACTTCTGACTTCTCAATTCAATAGCGATATAATTACCCATAAACCATAAATGAAAGAAGAAGATGATTACTCGAGTCATCACTAAGCAAAGAAAAAGAAGCGTTTGGAAGCTGGCTCAGTTGCGGTCTCATAAAACGAGACCAATAGCCGCGAACACTGCGGTGTTAGCAGTATAGTAACACGAGATCCTTGCTTGAACTTAAGTATTGCTTTATTTGGTCCGCTGCTTGAGGGACGCGATCTCCTGCTTGGAAGTAGCGTCGCTGGTTTGCTTGAGGTCTTCTGACCCCTGCACCACGCCCCACTCGTCGGGGACGCTCATGCTGGGGTTGTACGGGCGGCCCGTCGCTGGACGCAGCTTCTCCCAGTACTCTCGCCCAGCCCTGCGCAAGGTACATCGGATCATATTGGGACGAGTAGCTTATACCATACTGGAAAGAGTGGCTAAGAGTATGTAGATAAAAGGGCTTGGAATGCTATAAGCTTATGCACACTGGGAGGAATGGCCGGGAGCACAGTAGAAGTGAGCTGGAGTGCAGTAATTACGATGGGGCTCAATGAGTAGAGGGGGTTGAAGCATATGAAAAAGAGTTGCTTAGAGCAATGAGATGGAAAGACACATGGCATCATTTTGACGATATACATGACACTCAACACTTTGATAATCCAAATGAATGAACGCAGGCAGGTCGAAGAACACAATATCATAAGCCCATTATCAATGAAGACGCAAAACACACACGACACAAATAATATTCCATCTCATGATGAGACTTGAGTCTGTAGTTCGAAGGCTGCCAGAGTTCTTGAAGCCCAGCAACAGAGATTCGTTTCATGTTAGTCAGTGATCACTTGTTACTGGAGCTCTAAAGCTCATTCTAACCCACCACACCTTACTTTCGCCCACCATATTCCCCTCTGACCCACCATATCTCACTCTGACTCACCACACCCCTCCCGATCCACCATACCTCGCTCTGACCCACGGCTTGGTGTGCATCTCCAGGCCACCACCCCACGGGATGTGCTTCTTCCCAGCCGCCGGTGCTTTGCCTCCCCGTTCCTGTAGAAGTCATTCAGAAAAATTGTATTGGGTTTCGCTGGCACAATTGTTTCAATGTTGCTTGCAGCTAAGCTGCAACAGCGCAAATACATCGAAAATTCACAGGAACAATTCTTCATTCACAGTGAGTTTGTAAACGCGCTTTCACACCAATTCATCATAACATCACTTTATGGACATGTCCCTGTATAAAAACCGATGACTCCACTCGATTTTTGCGCGGTGCAGGGTCAGGTTCACCTCTTCGAGTCCCTCGGAAAGAACGCAGAGATATTACCCTTTAAAAAGCAGTAGTGGCACGCCTGGCTTACCTCTTGGAGCTCCTCAGCGAGAAAGCAATCATGATACTCATTAGAAACTAAAAGCCGCATGCCAGTTTTGTATCGTAAAGAGCAAATAAGGTTTACTTCTTAGAGCTCCTCTGCAAGAACGCTAAGATATTACCCTTTAAAAAACAGTACCTGCACGCCATGTTTACCTCTTGGAGCTCCTCGGCGAGGGCGCGGATATGGTAGGCCTCGAAACCGCAGCAGCCGCCGATGTAGCGCACGCCGAGCTCGTACGCCTCGCGGGCGAACTTGTGCATGTCCCAGCGAGTACACAGGCGTGGCTCCAGGGCTGTACGGAGGAGGAAATAAGAAGAACCTTTATGAGTTGAACCTCTGTGAGTAGAACCTTTAAGAGTAGAATCAAATGACTAAAACCTTTAACTTTTAACGGGTTCCTATACCAGCAGGTGCACAGGGGTGACGCCAGGGCTGTGAGGGCGAGGAAATAAGGGGTAAATATTTGCGCCTGGAGGGAAGAGATAAGCATTCATTGGTGCTCAATATCACACAAACGCTTTCCAGGGTGATTAACCATCCTCACTTACGTTACAACACTGAAAATCGTTGCACATATGAACGATTACATTAGCACTGACCAAAAGGGAATTCCGGCAGATCCATATAGCCTTGCTCTTTTGCGTCCGGGGTGAGGAAGCCGAGGGGCTGCGCGATGAGGTATGGATGGAGGTCTGCTGCATCTAGGGCTGCCTTCATCAAGCCGATGGTTTTCAGGCAAACAAAAGGATCAAAATTGCAGTTGACGCCCACTGTAAAAAAAAAGAAGCTTATAAACTCACTAAGTATTGTGATGCGGCTTGCATAACACAATTAATCCATAAAAAATGCATTTGCGTAATACAAATTAGAGCTGTAGTGGCCACAACTCCCATGTTTTGAAGTGCAACGTAACCTATTTTTTCAAGAACTGTAAGGGCTTAATTGAGAAAACTTTGAAAAAAAGTTTCCCTGTGTCACCATGCATTTTGTTTAGGCAAATGTGTCATCAGCTAAAATTTCCGTCAGTAAAATTTGGAAAACGAACGCATTGTGTGCCATGATGCTGAAAATGAGTTTCCTCGAAGAGTCCAAAAACAAATTGCTGCGAGCGCAACAGAGCGCACTGCGACCTTGACGCTTCAGAAATTCAAATTTTTAGCAATTATACCACCAAACTTGTCTGAGTTTAAAATTGTTCATGCTCATCACCCCCACCAAGACCCTGTTCAACATGCCCCCTCCCCATGACCCTTACTAACATGCTCCCACGATGACCCTCACCAACATGCCTCCACCAAGACCATCACCAACAAGACCCCCACCAAGACCCTCACCAACATGAGCCCCCGCGCGCGCCATCCTGACGGCGCAATCGCCCGCCGCGTTGCCGTGCAGGTCTCCCTGCGGCCCGATGCACATGGTAGCCACTACAGGCAGGCCTGAACTCTTGCACACCTCGATGGCCCACTCTATCTCCTCCACGTACTCAAAAAACTGCAAAATGATGCAAATTATTTCCAAGCCAATTTAAAAATATGCTCACTTTCATCGTCTCTGTGCGCATAGACTTGTAGAATTAAACGGAATGAAATTCAAACCTAGAATGAAATTTTGCCATGAAATTCTAAGTGCTTACCAGCGTCGAGAACTGTTATGCCAGTAAGTAGATGTTGAAACTTCTGGTGAACGTAAAATGTGCTCTTAACTTTGAAAAGCTCCTATTATGCCATGATGCAGTACATATTTTAGCGAAGAAGTTATCTGTGAAATTTCATTTACACACTGCATTTTCGATTGGTAACAATCTGTTGTAGTGTCATGCAATGTGCACGTTTAGATTCCAGGAGCTTTTTTTACGAGCATTAAGTACAGTGCAGTTCCAGAACTCCAGCGTGATATTTTTAAATTATTTCCAATTGTTATGTTTTAGATAGGCAGCACAATCAATAGTGCCAGTTTACACTCAATATTATGATAGTTTCTCAAGCCCGCTACTCGCCCAGAAGTAAACCTGGCGTGCATGTGTTGTTTTTTAAAGGGTCGACTCGCCTCTCGCGGGCTTACGTTTAACTGTCTGGTTCCAAAATGCGTTGCTTGGGAGATACCGCTCTGTTGAATTTATGTCCTTTTTTAAATGTTGTGATACGAGTTGTCTTCAAATTTAATCACGAGGATAGTAAAAGAAGTGAGTCACGTATTTAATTACTAAAATTTCCTGCTCCGATGCTAAAGAAGAAGTTAAATTTATGACAACCTTGAATAGAGTTTTTGGTGCGTGGTGTTTCTCAGACTTATGTTACATGTCACAATATGAAAACTTTCTTACGCATAACCTAGTATACGAGGCTTCGGCTCGAATATCTCTCTGTGATTAAACTTCCATTACCTCCGAAATGAGGAAATCCACTTTGCTCTCCATAAATGCATTCACTTGAGTTCTGAACTCCGCTTGAACGGCTTCTTTTCCAGCGTCTGGTGGAGAAATAAAAGTTCATTATTTTTTACGGAAAATGCTGATAAAGTTTAACGCTGGAGATTTGAAGGGAATGAAATGATTTTTCTCGTAATGTTTCACAAGAAATAAATCAAAACTGGTAAAACTTGTCGACTTCGCTGGTTTACAAATGAAGTCATTTTCTGAGATAATGCTTCTCAGGTTTCAAAAGCTCATTATTTTAGTGTTTCAAACTCAATATGTGTTCTGCGCTAGGTTTGAACCCACTCTTGAACCGTGATTTTCATTTTCATTCATGGTGAAACATTTTGATGAAGTTCTGATGTTGCCCTGTCACATCAAGGCAAAAAGTTGCAAAGTTGCCCTGTCACATCAAGGCGCGAAGCACATATTTGGTGAAGATCGCCATCGCTCTATGCTATGTATGTGTCAAAATAATTCAATGTGGTTTTAGAATCCTGAAATATTCAGCATTTTCACGACATTCTGGTGAAGGGTCGGGGGAGAAACTGTTAAGTATTGACGGCAAAAGTCATTACCTTATTAGAATTCACTACATTCAATACACTTGATTTTGCGCTGCTGGTAACCACGTTGCAATGCACGTCATCTGGCCAACTTCCCAATATCATCTACTAATAAGGGTAAAAAATGTCTAGCAAATACACAAATGTGGAGAGAAATAATATGCAATGCCTGAAATTATGTTTATCCTATGAGATGTAAGATGGGTTAAAGAAAATCGAACATCATTGTACTTCTTAATTAAAATACCGTTGATGATAGTATGCTCGATAGGTCACTGGGCTTATTCGGGCTCACAAGTAGGTATATTCAAATGTGTTCATTGTACTAGAATAGTTTCAATTGTTTGAATTGTGTAAAACATTTAAATTTTTTGAATTATTTGAATTGTTTTTATTTTTAAATTGTCTAAATTGTCTATGTTATTTGATTTTTTAAAAATTTTTATACTGTCTAAATTATCTAAAATTTAGTAAATTGTCTAAAATGTTTATATTGTTTGAATTGCAATGTGTAAATTGCTTAAGTTGTATAAATTGCTTAAATTGTTTAAATCTCCAAAATTGTTTGAAATGTTCATATTTTCTAAATTGTTTGTGTTGTTTAAGTTGTTTAAATTATTTAAATTGTTCAGATTGGGAGACTCACTTGAGAGGTACGAAGGAGTCTGGGAGAGGCCGCCAGCAACCAGAGCTTTGACGTCCGGACTCTCCTCCGCCACAGCGTGTGCCAGCTCGCACGCAGCCTTGTTGATGCCTGAGCACTGCCCAACCCATAAGCAAATACTTATTATTCTATACATTAAAAGTTTATTTCGGTTATGTGGCCCATGCACAAATGCTTATTATGCAATACATTAAATTTTCTTTTTGGGAGCGTGTTCGAGTTGTGAAACGCAATTCAAACAGAATCATTCTTTTTCCATGCCTGCATTGAGTTTCATGATCAACTGAATTGGGTATCAACGTTGGATACGCAAGAAAATTGCGAAAAAAAACTTTATGATAGAAATTTCAGTAGGAAAGAGTTTTTCGGGTTCATTTCTATCATGAAGAAATTTGGATTTTTGCCAGAGCGTAGTTAGTAATATTTTATTTAGTTCGTAGGTGTTCCTGCAACGTACAAAACTCTCGTAACTCACAGTCTGATATCTGATACATCGCTATAGTACGTCGGAGCAACCAAATGCACGTGAACAGCTCACTAGAAATCTCAAAATATTCACTATCTAAAAAAAAAACATTTATGAATGCGAGGAATTCTGTGGGCATAAGACGAAAGCACTCCATCGAAGTGTATTTCAAGAATAACATAAACACAGGCATTAGACGTTCCCCTCACCGTATACTTTTTGCCTGCTGTGTTCCCGCGGTTCGACAGCTTGTCGTCAGACGCGTAGAATGTGAATGCCTGCATTACGTCGCTGCCAGCCCGCAGGAACTCCCGATGAAGACCCTTAACTGCGACATAAAAATAAAATCATTTTAAAAAGTACTATTATAATTAATTCCTTGGTCGTTAAATCAAGAATTAGACGCAAAAGTATTACTGAAGCAAAAATAGTAAACATAGCATTAAAATATTTTTAATTTTTTTAATTGGACTATCTCGGCTGTGATGTAAGCAATATAATATCAATGGTTCTCGTGAGAAAATATATAACTACTAAGTTAACGCATCGCTATGATTTTTCATTAAGTCTCATTCTACTGAATTCGAAAATGATTAAGACCGGTCCAGCCCAAGAAAGGCTGGTTCAGAAATATTTCCTCTCTAGGCCTGTTAGTGCAAGCGCGTTAGTCACGCTTCAATGTAGTAAATTGATCCCGTTGAGACAGCACTTCGTATCAGAATGACAAAATCGACAACTGGCAGCTGAAGAACGCAACGGGACAAAAACTTGACGAACAGGAAATGCAACGACTACGAGGTAAGTTTCAAAGTTATCCTTAATAAAGGCGCATCATAATGATTAATGTATTATTTCCATTACATGGCTAAACTGTACAAGCGTCAAAAATATTAGCATAAAAATAAGCATATTTATTTCTTATATACGGAAACTACAAAAATATATTTCCATAACTCCGACACGAGAAATAGGGCTTCGCAATTATTGATTTCAAAACTTGGGAATGAGGGTTGCGCAGCTTAGGATTACGAGCCGGCGAATCAAATGAAATTATTGCGCCTTAAAGCTTTATTTTTCTGAGCAGACATGAGAGCTCACCCGCCTCCGGGTGCTCTATGACGGCCTCTGGAGTCCAGGGCCCGGCCTTGACGTAGCCGCGCCTCTCAAGCGCGAACACGTAGCCGCCGTCGCCAAGCACCACACCCTCGGCCAGCCGCTCCAGTAAGCCCTGTGGTGTAGTTCAGTGTAATTGACTGAAGATCTAGCTTGCATGAGCGATGAACTTTTCACGAAACTAACTTTTCACGTAATGAACTTTTTAATGAAACTAATTTTTGTTTTTGAGCTTCGACAAAAAAAAACGCATGAAGCACTTAACTCTCCTTATCCACACAGCATAGCGGCAGTAGTTGGTGTAATTGTATACATATTTGGGAATGAAGCTTGTCGTCTACAAATGGAATTCGCCGCAAACTTTCCGGTATTTGGGCGATCTGGGCTTAGATTTAAGATTTTACAACGATGATAGCTGCCTCCAAGTGACGCAGTAGAAATTTCGGAGTTAGGGCCCCACGTAAAATTTTACACCTAATTGAAAAGCCCTCACCTAGTCCCTAAACGGCACACCTGACAACAAAGTGATCAGATGAATTGGTGCGAACAAAGGTATTAAATAAATACATTTATCATAAACGAAACTCATCCGACTCAACAATTATTTTAGAAGTCATTTAAATAAATAGGTCGACCGCTATTGCACATTTTACTTTCTACATAGAATATTTCGTACCTTCTTCGGTGCCATTGCGGAGAGCGAGATCTTGAATTCGATTCAAGTTTCAAGAGCTCGCTTGCAGATTGCCTAAATAATATGCGCTAGATCAACTGATAAAGTGTGGAGGAGAATAGTGTTTGCGTCCGCAGGTATCAGGAGCTAATGTTCGCAGATGTTGTCAGTCTCCGACTCTTGAGAGGAAATTGGAAGTGGGAAGATTTTCTTATCAAGTCTGCGAGATAAGAGGAGATAGCGTTATTGCTACGCGGCACTTATAGTATGAGAGTTATGAATACACTACTTTACTATCCTCTATTGCAGCTATGGTTTTTTTTTCTGTCATGGCAGTAGAAGCTAAGAAAGAAAATAAAATGGAAGCGCCGTTGAGCAATATTTCGGTCGTATACTTCGGTGAGTAAAATATTTAAGGCTATTGTAAATTTTTCGCAAATTTCCTCTCTGTATTGCGACCAACAAACGTTGTTTAGGGAGGAAACAAAGACTGAATTTCTAAATTTGTCAATACCGCGGTAATGCCAAGTACAAATTGAACGCCTAGTATTTTAATATTTACAAATTCAAATGTAGGAAATTATGCTGCTTTTTAATTTTACTTGCGAAACTACAATATTGCCATTTACCCCCAATATTTGCTAAAAAATTGAGATCAGGTATACTTTAATATATGAAGTTATGCTAGATGTCTTTCAAAAATAGAAAACTTCAACAGAAAGCTCATACAAGACAACGCTTAGCAACATACTGGCGCTCATGTTACACTTAGATCAAGAACGGAATCGAACGGGGAGAAGAAAACCTCTGAGTTGTAGTAAATGGACATCACATGGCGCTCATTCAACTTCCACAGTCTTAATAAACTTAATTCTCGTCGGCAAAAATTTCAGTGAACTGATGCCTGTCTCCGTATGATTATATATATAATGTGTATCCATAAACTATGCTTTCATATAAGCCAGTTTCCTCTCAATAGTAATAAAATTCGCCTCACACGTGAGGGTTCTTTACCAGGCTGTTAGAAACCAAATGAGTACAAAGAACGCTCGGATAAAAATTATTTTTCATCCTTCGCCTTCATCAATGTACCAAGCTTTTTTTTTAACTCGCTTCAATACGATTTCATCAGTCGATGCAATGTAGATTGAAAGTAACGGTTGTCGGAACTATTTTTTGGATTTGAATACTTGCGCAATTGATCTTGAGGTAAGTTAATGTTGATGACACTAAATATATTTCAATATGGTGAGACGGAAAAACTCATGAAAATGTATATTTGCGGTTGCCATGGTACGATAGCGTGCAGTCTACTTGTGATCTTATACGATTGACTTTGAAAACAAGTTGAGGTCCAACGATATCAATCTCCTGGGGGCATTGATAATTGCGAATCTTTGCATGTATACTTGAGAGATAAGCAGAGGAAAACGATGCATTCCTCATTCGAGTATGAAAGAACCGTTGTTGGTTCTAGAAGGCTGCGCATTTGAGAAAAACTTGGAGCTGTAAACCATATGCAATGCACATGGGATCGAAGCACTTACGTAACAAGAAGATAAAACGTATGCTGGACATGTTGATTGATAAAACACGGAATCTCACACAAGAACAAAAAATAAAATTGGTTTTGTAATGTAGAATTATTTCGATTAAAGCACACAAGACGAACTTTAATTCAATTTGCATTTAAAAGATGCAGAAAAATTACACTAAAGTGAAATTTCCCTGATAAAAAATTTTTTTCATCCGACAATTGACCGTTCATACACAGTTTTATGCATCTAAAGTATTCATAGATCGGTGGTTATAGGTTAAGGGGATGAATGCAAATATTAAAACTTTCAAAGCGCATTACGTAACTCAGTATATGTTTTCCATGAGTTGTTAGCTATCTACACCAAAACGTTTTCGCCCGTGATGGTGCAGTTGTCTAGTTAGTGAACTTTCTCGCTTCTGAATTGTTGGCAACTTGCCAGTGTCCACATTTGCTTCTCTGCCAACTATAAATGAGGACGTTAATCGGGACTCAATTCGAGACTCAAGAATTCATATAAAGTTCATTTTAAAAGGCAATATTGGGAAGCTTCATTTTTAGCTATAATAATTTTCCAAGGCTGACTCATCTGGAAATTCAATGTTTCAAGTCAGTAAGCGTCTATGTCGGAACCATGGTAGTCTACCATGGTCGGAAGTCACGATCGCAAGCGGACTGAACACAGAGTAGCGGCGTCATTGTATACCAGCGTCAACGTATACCGGCGTCATTGTATACCGGCGTCATTGTATACCGACGTCATTGTATACCGGTGTCATTGTATACCGGCGTCATTGTATACCGGCGTCATTGTATACCGGCGTCATTGTTTACCGGCGTCATTGTATACCGGCGTCATTGTATACCGGCGTCATTGTCTACCGGCGTCATTGTATACCGGCGTCATTGTATACCGGCGTCATTGTACACCGGCGTCATTGTTTACCGGCCTCATTCTATACCGGCGTCCTTATAAACCAGCGTCATTTTACACGGGCGTCATTGTATACCGGCGTCATTGTCTACCGGCGTCATTGTATACCGGCGTCATTGTATACCGGCGTCATTGTACACCGGCGTCTTTGTTTACCGGCGTCATTCTATACCGGCGTCCTTATAAACCAGCGTCATTTTACACGGGCGTCATTGTATACCGGCGTCATTGTACACCGGTGTCATTGTTCCACCTCAAATGCACCTGCTACAACTCGTGCCCTGCATGCATATCAAGATGGTTATTTGTCCTTCCCAAGTCCAAAATATAATTTAGAAAACACCTGATTCAAGCTCATTCAACCTTCTTGTAGGTTGCGAACTGGGAATCCTAATGTGGGTAAAGAAAGGTGATAAATTCGATTTGTTCCATGATAACAGCGAGGTCTGTTCAGAATAGCTGAGCGCATGTAACTAAGAAACAACACGAGTACAGATTTATAAAAAACGAATTTAATAGCTCAATAATTATTTTCAGCGAAAAGATTCAAAGTTGTTGTTTGGCTATTATTTTGGACGAGTTAAATGACAGGTATGAAGACATACTGTTTTTGGAGCTCTCTTTTCTGTAGCATTTTCCAATAAACAAACCTCGGTCAGTACGCTGGTCAGATAGGAATTGTTGCTAAATTATTTGGTGTTATATTTATTCATAACACTTACACCGATTATAATCAGAACATTTGCACGATGAAAAGTCAAATAATTTTTAGAGTCTCATAGAAAACTCCTATGTCGTTGTTTGTCACTTTCCACATTGCACCAACTCTTGTATGGTTTGATTACTTCTTTGCATTTATTATGGTCGGAAATTAGTCGGTCACAAATTTGTTTCCCTGCTACACTAGGAATAGACGCAGAGCACTAAATGTTCGAAAAATTGTTAGCTAATTCCTTGCAAATATCTTTAATCGGCTTATCTTTTCCTCTTTTATCTTTTTCGGAAACGACATCAAGGAAAATCATTTTTTCAACACTGTAGTTCCTTGCAAATTTCTTTAATTGGCTTATCATTTCCTCTTTTAATTGTCTTTTTCGGAAACGACATGTTGGAAAATCAGGAACGACACCAAACTCATGATATGCGTTTGATTTACACGTGATACCCGCGATACTCGACGTGTTCTCCTTAGTAACAGCTGCAGTGCACTGAATTAAAGGTCATTTGCAGGTTGTGCGACGACTTTGTTTTATCCTCATTTTCTTTGTTTGATCTCAAATAATTATAAAGTATATAAGATATAAGAGTATATAAGAAGGGTGAATAAATAATTTTTTCCCAATGATTTAACTTGTCTTCTTAAGAATTCCATTGATGTATTTCCAAAATTATCCTATCGTAATGAGCGGCTCGATAGCGCCAGAACGAATTTATGTGTTAGGTTCAGTGGCCAGGATCATTCCTGTCTGATGCACTTCTCTCTCTTCATCTGTGAGTGAACACGTAAAGACCCTTAAAATGAAGCCATATTTTGCGATTTAAGCAAAAGTGAAGATTTGGTTGAAGCCATATTTTGTACGTTACACTCATTTCATGGTAAGTGATGCTGTCAGTAAATACAGAAATATTATAAATATTCCAGGTCTCAGTGGCACCAGTTGAGTCTACACGAATGACCTGAAATTTTGTGTAAGCTATTACTGTGCTCCTTCACAACTTTTTATTGCACCCCACTAGTAGCTTGTGTGGACCTGGTAACTTCATGGCTCGGTGCCAGACTCTTAACTGAACAGAAGGCATGTTCACTTCAAATAGCCAGGTCCGGACAGCCACTCTTATCCTGTGATCAGACCAGCTAATTGGATGGCATCAGTCATGACGTCATGACCATGAAATTAAAATTGAGGCCTGACAGCAGTGTAGCCTTTACGACGGCATAGCATATCTAACACAAACGCACCACATATAGTTTTCCTGAGTTTCTTGTCTATTGACCTTACTCATCATGAGAGTCACTCAGCGGTCATCGTGGGTCCAAGCCCACTGCAGCAAGAATGCCCAACTCCAACACAGCACAGCATTGGTCCAAACACAGCATCAGTGAAATGCCCAACTCGTCAGCCCTCATTCCATGCAAGACATCTAACTCTCACTAGGCAACTAACGGCTCAAAGTTCACATTCAGGAGGAAATTCGTAGCTGCATCCACAGTCTATTAGCATTCTTCATTGAACCTCAACAGAAAGATCATACCAGCATTCCATTCATCACATCAGGCATACCACTGTTTCTTTCTCCCTACACACTGCTCAAACACTTCATTCATGAGGAATTTTTTTCATGCTTACCTAACATTCCAAAACCAGATGGTCTTCAGTTTCTTCTACTCTTCTGTCGCACTGCGAGCATAACATAAAATTCCCTGCTTTCCACTTCCATGAGCGCCTAATCACACTTAAACTCTTCCACCTTCCCCCAACCCGAAGTCGAATTCTCAAACTTCCTTCCCATAAAGAACTTGCCTCAGAAGTAGGAACTGCAACACGGCGAAACTGCCTGCTAAGCTACCGCATGTTCGGATTTTTGCGAATTGGATACCGTCCGCTCATTGAAGAATGACGATCCTAAACGGTATCAATGTGTTCCATACTTGACGACACCAATCCGTTGAGAGTTTTACGCAAACGATACGATATGTTTATGACAAAAAGGTAAAATGTTCAACAATTTAACACCCAAACTAATTAGCAAGGAGAAAGTACCTAGCATTGTGAATAATTTATGGAAGGAATATTTGAAATAGATTTCATTCGTAATACTGTATATTAAACTTCGTACGAATAAAAAAATGCGGTTCGAAATACATGAATGAATTTACGGGAGGAAATGAAATATTCCGTTGATCAACCATGTTTTTACATATTAGTCACCAATGCGATTTGAAAATAAAACGAAGAACAATAGTGCTAATTTTCTCGAAAAGCATAACAAGTTATTGACTTGACCTGACTAGAGGAGAATAGCTAAACAGCTTTACAGCTACGGTGTGAAACTGATCCTAACTTAGTATATAAGAAGAGTGAATAAATGATTTTTTCCCAATGATTTAACTTGTCTTCTTAAGTATTCCATTGATGTTTTTCCAAAATTATCCTATCGTAATGATCGGCTCGATAGTGCCAGAACTAATTTATGTGTTAGGTTGAGTGGCCAGGATCATTCCTGTCTGATGCACTTCTCTCTCACTTTTTAAAGTTCGCCCTCAAACAGAAATGTTAACTTGAACTAAATCAAAAATATGATGCAGTTCAGAGTCGTTGTGCTCCACACTGAACAGTTTTTCCAGTCTAATAGATATTTTCGCATTTGCTCATGTTTTACAGTAAATAGTTTTTAAATAGCTTAGTCTGGGCACGGTGAGAATTCTGTGCCTCACAGTGGACTTTCTTCCGCAAACTTTCCGTAAATCCTTAGTAAAATCATTCTTTGGGTAATTATTTAAAATAAATTATAAATAGTTCATCGCTACATGAAAGAATTGGCAAGACGTCGATGGGATTTCAAAAGCGGTATGAATTAAGATTGCAATCTCTGAAATTTTATGTACCTATTGAAAAAAATGCTAAAAATTTCGCACTCAATCCTGTGAAAGTTGTTTTTTAAAACACTGATAAAATTTTCATAGAACTCTCAATGGTCTTTGAAGGTTTTCGGAAACAATTATGATAAATTGGGTCGAGCTACCACTTACAGACTCATTTTTGAAGTTTACCAAAGGCAACTCTGAAATATCCATCTTTTTCAAGTGTTCTGCTTGGAAAAAAAATTAAATGCGTTAAGCGGCACAATTCTTGCATAAAATTTCGAATTAGTCATCCAACATCCATCAATAATTGCGCAGTTTTATAAAAAAAGAACAGTCTAGCCTGAAACTTTCTTTCTTAAAAAACTAAAAAAACGAATGCTTTTAAGATATACTGTTTATTTATCTGTTCTTCATACTTACGTTCGAAGAAAACCATTAATTCTTCATTAGGGGATGATACAATCACCCAGTATAAAAAATTCAAGTTAAATGATATAATTTGATACAATAAATCATTAAGCTATAATACTTTGTTCTATTTGCATGCGTCTTTCATCATCCACGCGATCGAATAAAAAGATAAGAGAACGAATTCACTGAATACAAGACACGTGATCTTTCGGAAAAATATTTTAAATGTTTCACTAAATTTGAAATTATAGGTTTTTTCTCGTTCCAACGTACGATCTTACATTCTTCACATAATTTGCAACGCAGGTCGAAACCAATCAAACCGAGACTCATGTCCCTAGTAGACGACCACGATCCTACGTCATAATAGCCTGGGTCATAAAATTATTATTTTGTCTATTAATGGAATCGTTTTATATATATGTGAACTTGTAATATATGAAGTCAGTATTTTACCTTTTTTTCGCAATTGCGTTGTGTTCGGAAGTCTGAATTCACCCAATCACTTTTTTTACTATTTCATTTGCTATCGCTTCAACCAAAACGGCTTGCCTCTTTTTTTGTGTACCATGTGTAGCCTTCCTTCGCGTCAGCTATCCAACACAGCGGAGCGTGAACTTGAATTCTTTGATGACACTTTCCAAGTATTTCTTATCTAGAAGTTACTGTGGAAAATAACTAAGGGACTTCATGCTCATTTTATCGAGAGAATGGTTTTATTCCAACCTCGGTAAAAAGAAATCTTTTTAAAAAGAAGATGGAATTAGCCGAGAACTAACTTTAATAAATATTCACTGATCACTAAATCCATCAGATTAAATTTTGGCTCTATAGTGGATCCTGTACCTGGATTTAATCTTCAGGTGTGAAGTGAAAGCTTCCTCGTGTGTCCGCATGTTTTAGTTTAATTGAATTTTATCCTTGTATCAGACTTCGTATTGCTCCATTCCTATTGCATTTTTGAAAATATATTTCAATAATCTTTGTGCCATTTTGCAATCAAATTATAGTACTAATACATGACGATTCTCTTTTTCTGTTTTTATGCGCAGTTGTGGTATTCAATGGTACTTTTTCAACAGTCTTGAAATTTATCAATAAGTTGATAATTTCGGATTTCTGAACTTCGTTCTGAATAATAAATAAAGTACAAAAAAAGCAATAATGCTCCAGGCAACTTTAGCCAAGATGCAATGTACACTTCAGCCTCGTTTTACTCGAGTGTTCGAATTGCGAAGTCAAAAAAACAACTATTACAATGGCCACGAAATCACAACAACGAAGGAATAGAGACGAGCCGTTACATCAAAAAATATATATTGTAATCATATAAAACTTACATGAGGTCAATACATCAAGAAACCAAGTTTTATTTCAACTGATCATTCCGATAGGAATTCGTAATTCAGCCCAGAAAGAAAGCAGCACGCCTTCAACGAGCACATATATATATGCATATTCCTACAATAGCCAGCATATCACACGTTCGCCTTCAGTCTTTCAGCGGAAAGTTGAAATTTGAAAATCATCCTTGAATGAAACAGCGCACGCTAGAGAAAGTTTCATTATGAATTACTAGCTTCTTATGATCTGATCCACACACGCAGAGGCACTTGAAAAACTCAGCAAATATTCAGACAGAATTTGGCTGATATTTAGACCGATATCAGTAGATATTGAGACAGAATTCCGCATATATTTAGGCAAAATTCAGCAGACATTAAGACAGAATTTAGCTACCATTCAGTCACGCCGGTGAGACCGAAGAATTTAGTTCAATAATGTGAAATTTACAAGGACTTCACAAGACTCGACTTTCACGGCTGAGAAGCGGGGAGAAAATGGACCTAAATCACAAGATAATTTAGCGTAAAATTTTCAATGAAGGCACAAGAAAATCCCCAAATGCCATTCATTGCCTCACATAATGGGGAGCAATACAGAAATTACACGCTTAAAACTTTTTTTTACCCTTTGCAGACTAATAGAAAATAATGCCTCAATATAACAAGATGGGAACCCATAGAGGTAGATAAGGAACAGAGTTGAATCATTCCCTAGTACCGTGTTTTTATTGACCTCTTTCACAAAATTCGAGTCATGCTCACATTGGCGGCAACAAAGACAACCACAAACGCAATAACTTAGTAAATCATGTTACATGTTTATAATTGACTCGTTATATCATTCAAGGTTAAACCATTCTCGGCCATTCCTGACATATTTTAATATTAGTAACATAGTTAAATGGCAGACATCTGATCCGGCCGATTTTGGCACATCCTACTTTGTGCGTTAAACATACTTATGATGGAATATTTATTTATTTATTTCTTTATACATGTATTTTCTAATGCCGCAGCCAAGCCGAAAATAAAGTGAAATAAGTCGTGGACTTGTACCACGCAAAGACGTTTTAGAACTTTGCGACTGCTGTGAACACAAGTGTAGTCTTTTAAACAACACCGTCAGTATCATAGATTATTTGAATTGAAAATATAGGAATTGAATGAACATCATGATGCGACAATTCCCAAGGCAATATCTCACAAATACGCCTATGCATCCCAAAACTAAACTGACAAATAGCTGGAAAGCTCGGCAACGCAAAATGCCAGCGGCAGAAAGGGAAGATGGGACAATTTTCTGCGCAACCGTGGAAGAAAAGAAGTGACACGCTCTACAAAAGGAAGACCGCACAGCACTATTTATCTGCGATGAGTTAAAATTAATGGATAATGGCAGAAGTATGAGCCAAGGCAGTACAATAATAAGCACCTGAAAGATTTCAAAATTCTAGACAGGACCTAGACTAACTATTACGCAAGACTATCCGTACAAAACTAACGCGTTTTTACACTGTGTGATGAACTCGGATGCCAAGCGTAGCCCAACTACGTGACATCAAAGTGTTGGATTATCTGTTACACGTCGCTGTTGCACAATGTAATGAAACACAGTTGTTAGGAATAAAATTTTCCTTTAGAATTCAAAAGCCACAAACAATAAAAAGACTGAGGTAGATCAAAATAATTAGAATAATTTGCTCGGGAATTTAGTCATTATTATTATTATTTTTTTGGGTTTTCCCGCCGTTTTCGATCGGGACTTTAGTTTACGAGCGCAATGACCTAGAGAGTGTGTTTTTTCTGGGAATGTTCAAGACAAGTGAGGGAAATTACACGAGTAACGAATAAAATAAAAGAGCTTGTGAACATGATGAGAGCAAAGAAACCTGTCTATGTTAGATATGAGGATATTTTCTATCGAGGTTGCAGCAATTTTACGTAGATGCACATGGATATTATAGCTGTTATATAGTGATCAGGCTGCAGTGAAATTAAGTGAAAAAAATATTATGATCTAATAAGTTTCAAAAAAGACCTGAACGGGAAATCCTTTTTGTTTCGTATAAAAACAAAACAAAAAATGCCGCATAAATAGCAGAACTTTGCAATTAGAGACAATAAGAAGTGCCTGACACTTCAGTGCTCTAAAGCATCACCACACCAAACACTTGTACGCTAAACGCTTTTCCGAATCCTAGAATAAAGCTCGTTCATAAATAAATAAAACAACAAAACTTATGAAATAAAAGATATGTGGAGACGAGTTACTCTTAAGAACATCTCTATGAGCTTCCCAATGAATATGAGAGGAGAGTAGTCAGCAAGTGTGGGGATAAGACTCGAGGTAGGACCTAAGTAGAGTGGGAATGCTCGAGTCCAGCAGCTTTGTTCTCACGGGGGAAGCATTGCAAGCCAAGCGCGCCAAATGTTGTAACGACGGCGGATTCTTCATCAACGGTTTCTTGACTGAGATGGCGCTAACCGTCTGACCTGAATGGTCAACCCAAACATGAGCAGGGTTGGTGGTCTGGGTATAGGCTTGCACGAGAGCTACCACGCTGGAACTGTGAGGAACACCGTCTCTAGCTGCAGTCTCGCTTTCTAGTCTAAACTTGCCGCTCTCGTACTCTATTCTGACGCTGGTCGGTCCTCTGGCAGTTTGTAGACTGAGGGCGTAAAGACACCGTCCACTCCACGAATCGCGCACTAAAAACGACCCTTCAGACGATCCTGAAAGAACTGCCCCAGCTTCCCTCCAAGTCAGACCGCCGTAGTACCACCCACACTCGTCCAGCTCCGTTCGAGCTTGTCGCAAAACCCGGGCATCGTCACTGGAAGTCCAAGGCCGGCCAACATGGAAATTGGAATCCTGAGCTCCCTTTGCGGCTGGAGAAGATGCATGAAGAGCGGGCGTTGTCATAACGAAGTTATTGATAGAAGTAATGAAATGGTTGGTAGTTCCAGAAACATTACACAATTCACCACCACTGTTGCATTTGGTATCTTTTACTGCAATAGGAGTATGTTGCCACTGCATTTCGCGCGTTTCAGCGCAATGAGGGTGATGATTATTAGAAGACGATACTATACTTGGTTGAAAAGAAATCGGAGATGGTGAATTGGAAGACGATGAAGAAGAGCACGGAGAAACGCTATGAACGAACGTCTTGGAAGAAACATTTTGAAACGTAACGCTGTCACCAGGAGTAGAAGTGGGACCTGACAGACGAGAATGAGAGCTGTCGTGTGAAGTGGGCGATGATGCGCTGGAAGAAACAGGAATGATGGGCAAAGAAGCGAGCGTTTGCATGAGGGCATCTCGGTCAAAAGTTAAAGCATTACAGCTTTGCTCGGGAGGTGACGAGGATCCCGAAGATGAAGCTAAATTGCCTTTCAAAGGCACAGAAAATGTGAATTTAAGCTCTGGAGAACTACTTCGAGAAAGTTGTTTTTCAATAACAACTCCACCTCCACCGGTGGAATTTATTATCCTAAACTGGCCGCCACTATTCCGAGAACTAGCGGTTGGGAAACTACCGTTTGAAATTGGTGGAGAGAGAAGATGTGATGAAAAATGGGCAGAGTCTTCACATTGCGAGAATACACCGAGAGAAAATTCGCTAGACGTGCCATCTACTGACTTCCGTGGCTCATGATGATGATGTTGGTGACACGGACACACGATGCAAGCCGAGGTGGGATTCGTGTTTGGGCACGATATTTGACGAGCTAAAGCTACCCTACTGTTGCAGTTGGTTGAATCGGTACAGTTATTGTAATGTAACGAAGCATCTTGACTTAATGAAGAATTCTGGAGAGAGTCGAAACGGTTTCGGCACACGGGCTTAGGCGAAGTAGAGTTAAATACACAAGCAGCGCACACTCCGTGACACTCACTCCCAGAGCACGACTTAGTAGATGTATTTTCATTCAAAGACTCTTTGGTATTTAATTGACTAACAATATTGGAAGGCCAAGTGTTGCTTTTACTCGGCGGAGAAGACGGTGAAGTGGGGCATGAACCGAGACTGCTCTGCTTTATTTTACTTGCTTCAAGATGTGTATTATGACCACAGAAATTTTCGCACCCTCCAGAAAGGCAAGGAGCCGTCAAAGGCGTTTCAGGCACACCGGACCAATGACAGTGACTAACGTTCCCGTTTAAATTGTGATTCATGGCACCTGAAGAATTTATACTGGCCAAGGCTTCCGAGGGAAAACTCGCAGGGTGATTGTGACTGGAGTTTGCCGTGGCATTACTCGAGCAGTTTTTAACAGCATGACATCCGCGTGATGGCGGGCAGACGACGCTGAGAGCAACGTGAGTGTTGCGTGACGCCTGAGACGCGGACTGAGAATGGTTGAGTGCGCACCCGCACACATACGGAGTCACGTGACAAGGAGCTCTGGCTCGACACACAGGGGTGACGTGACACGTCCTTGACGCGTGACACGTAGGGGTTATGTGGCACGGAGGATTTGCTTGACTCAACATAATGCTCGGTAACGCGTCACGTGGGCAGGATGAATTCTTCGGAGATTGTTCCGTGAAAGGAGGGTTGGCGACAGCGCTGAGTTGGGGAGGCGAGTTGGAGGCAAGGCGATGCAGGTTCGAAGGGACTGATGGCAGAGGGACCTCGTGGTGGCAGGAAGGGCACACCAGCATCTGAAATAAAAAAGAAATCATCAGACACATGAACCGAAACTAGTCTTATATTAAAATTGAGTAAAAAAGTTAGGGAAGACGTATAAATTGAAAGGGACAAAAAACTGAAAAAGGTAAGGAAAACTTACATTGAAATTTAGCCAAAAAAAGCTGCTTGGGAGAACTGAAGAACTGAAAGGAACAAAAAAAAATTGAAAAATACAAGGGAAAACTTCAAAAAATGTCACACGAACATTAAAATTGAGGCGAAAAAGCTAAGGAACACTTCAAAATTGCAGAACTTGTTCCGGCTAAGAGTAAAGAAGTGCTTCGAAAATATTCCATTCGGGTCTCGATTCGATAAACCCTTCACAGCATTGAAATCATGACTTAAAAAGTGAAAAATACCCCTCGCAGTAAAAACAAAATATCGTCCTAATAAAACAAATTACCATAGAAAAAAAAATGAAATTGAACTTCAGAGCAGAAGCATGGCACACATTCCAAAGCCCGGGATACAGCGGGAAGAGCGCAATAATTCCCACTCAGGAAGCGGATGCGGGAATTCCACAAATATAACAAAGGACAACCGTCCTCCCGCACGTCACCGTGATAAGCAATCACAGCAGCAGAGGTCATAAACTCCAGTCTAATGCAGTGCAGCAGTTCTCATGCGCATCCATACGCGCGCAGCTATATTTCATCCTGAGATGCCGGCAAAACTAAACCTCTAACTCTACCATACACATCCATACTCGGGCAAACCCAAACTATTTTCATATTTCATAGCTGAGAAGCAGGCAGCATTTACATACCAGGCACAACTAAATCTCTAACTCTAGTATGCGATATAAAAACGACAAAAGACCACAATTTCCTTAGCCTCGTGTCTACAGCATGCTGTTACTGCGAACAGAAACAAGATCGCTTACTAGACCCTCTAAGTCATCAAGCGTCATTTTTTCGTGGCCTACTTTAGACGTGGAGACAGAGCGTTTTTTTTTCAGGGTTAAATGTCACTGAATTTCCACGTTGAAACTAACACTCAGGAACGAAGCCCGATATTTACACAGCTCAAAATGAGAACACAAACATCTTTATTATCCAAGAGTTTTAGCTTCTAATAACCATCGTTTGAAGATATAAATTTACTGAACGCCATCAACGGTTAACCGTCAACCGTTAGCCATCAGAGTGAAAGGAAAGTTAACGACCAGCATTACAGCTACAACACCTGCCTTTCTGAGAACGCGCGCTTCTCGGAATGCTGCTCAACTGACGGACTCATTATTGCTGAGCAAAGGTGAGCGTCCTCGTGCTCGCCGCTACACAGAAAAAGAGTGTACTCACACTCGTCACTACACTGAAAAGCGTACACCCACTCGTCACTACACACACACATCAACATTGTACTCGTATTCATCACTGCACTGAACAAATGAGAGCGTCCCTTTCTTCACGGTATACATGGCACCCTCCCACGCCCCCAATAACACGCTTTAAACATTGAGCAATAAGCTCGTTAACCGACAGGGGATGTACCGTACTCGTAATTGTCACATTAGCAAGTAACAGCACAACGGCTTCTTAGTAAATTCAGTCGAGTGGAATTATTTGGTTTGAGCTGAACAATTGACCGAAAAACAAAACCACGCTGTAGTTGCTCAGTTTGTGCAACTCCTTTAGATACTCGAAAAACAAAAAACACGTTATACCTCGTCCTAAAACACGGTCATACTTCGTCCTATAACACATTATATTTCGTCTTATAACACTTTATACCTCATCCTGTGCCCACATCCGGATCTTAATGCACAAGCAGCGCATGCGAGACGTCTCGGGTTTATAATTAATAACGCGGGACAGTCTCGCAGGAAATACAATAGAAGAAAATTCTTTAAACTCGTGACATTCAAGTTCACTTCTAGTTTCAAAGCTAACCCATCCGCTTCAATTGAAAGTTCCAAGAAAAAAAATAAATTCGTACCTCACTCATTCTTTGAACGTCGAAATATGAGATGCACTTCCACTTAGCGAGTTGTATGAACACAACCTCCTGAGTACGTAGAAGTCCACGAAAGAAGCTATTGAGCAAATGATACGCGCAGGTAATTTGAATGGAAGCTATTGAGCAAATGATGCAAACGCAGTTAAGCTCAGAGAAGTTATAGGCCACACAGGAGGCGATGTGAACGATCACGATCCAAGGGAAGGACTGCGCTGACTCGAGAGACCACCGAGAATTTAACAGCGCTTGCTTATCGGTAAAGCTAAACTCATAAGCTCAAAATTCTCTGAATACTTCAGCCATCAGCTGATAGCAGCTAGGTGACGCTTTTCCTGATAAAAACGATATCACAGAAATGTCCGACTTGCCTGCCGCTCTGCGACTTTCTTGAGAAAAAAACGTGGCTATCCCTCATACTTCATTCCTCGAATCTGCACTTAACAAAGATCGTTATCAGCGATTGTCCCTAATAATACGATAAAAACTATCTATGGAGACAATTCCATTTCCAGAAACCTTATCTGGCGCCGAGTGGGAAATGTCTCCCTCAGACTAAGTGTCTCGCTCTCAGCTGTGTAAGTCACTGCACGGTCACTGCTCTGACATATTCACTGCTCTGATATAGTCACTGCACTGATCTAGTCACTGCTCTGACATGGTCACTGCTCTGACAGAGTCACTGCACGGTCACTGCTCTGACATAGTCAGTAGGTGGTGGTGCATCGTCACTTCACTACATTCGAAATGATTAAATGAGAACAAGGGAATCTGCCAGCAAACGCTTCCACAGCGCGAGTTTCAAATTACATTATGAAGAAATTAATCGCGTGCATTGGACAAAACTTAGAAATCTGCGGCTTGAGACAAAAGTTAGTTGCGCTACAACCGTCGAGGCCTAGAAAGAATAATTGGAAGTCTTGCTGCACCACAGACTTCTGGAAAATTATAACAATGAATGTGATTATAGATTGTTTGCTTTGCAATGTCAGTCCAGTGTAAGCAGTTCATTTTAAAATAACCTATACAACGTTTACAACTACTTACGAATAACAATTTCATTTACTTAAAAATCGCATTCACTGTTACATTTTTCACCATCTCGATGATGATAAAACTTAACATGATTTGCTAGTTTCGTAACAACGAGATAGGGTCTAAAAAAAATACTTATTAGGACTCTCACCTCTTTAAATGCTAAACACATGAGTAGAAATTTCCTTTCTCCCGGTGAAGAAACTCCAATCTTTGCTATTATAGCACTTGATTTGATCAATTTTCCTTAGCCAACACAATCTCACACACCGATGAGCGAAGTGCGACTGCTTAGCTCACAACTTCGGCTACGACTGATATATAAAAATCACATCACGTTTCTCACTGACTAAATTTTTCTCTAGAACCAACGTGTGCCAGCCGCAGTTGTCGTACGACTTGCGCGCTGCCGTAAAACATGTTACAAGAACGTGGAGCATCGTGCTTCCGCCAGCAAACGTTTCTATGAATTAGCCGTGGTGCCAAACGTTGTTAGAACGCCTAACTTAGTCGTCGTCATGGCACTATTTCCGATTCTTCTAGAGCCATTCTTAAACGAGGTTTATAAATACACCAACTGAACGTGTTAACACTTTCGTAGACTGAGCCCAATTTTTTACCAGGACGTCGACAACTGTCTTACCTGTAGATAGATTTGGCACATAATTCTCTGCGGATAGCTTCACATTTCTAGGAATAAGTGAAATTCCACAGAGGTGTACTAGTTATAAGTTAACGATCGTAACTCATAGAGCTTCAGGGAAAATCTCACGGCGGAACGCATGCATTCAATGAGTTTTATTTACAATCAAAGTATCATAGATACTACAGCAGCGCAGGACATATTTTCCGAATCCATATCCTACGCTCTCTGAACAACATTACATCGCGTTCTACGAACGATATTTTCACAGAAATTTAATAACTGTTCGCAATGCCAGCAGCAAAAATTCAACACGATAACATGACACAGATTTTTACAGGAGGTCAAATCGACCGTCAAGAGGTGCAGGCTCACGGCGATAAGCAGCAAAAAGACAGATGACGTAATTGCTGAGAAAGCAATAGCGTACAAGGACGGCATACGGGAATTTGGTGCTGCTATAGAGTGAGGTCTACTGCCACATATCGCCCACCCAGGTGCAGTTTGAGATGTACAAATTACATGTTTTTCGCAAAATTTAATGTATGGAAATAAGTATCATCCATTAGTAACTTAGCCTCACGTGGCACGTGGTACTACCCTCATGCTATAGCGTGGCAGACCTTGCGCTTTAGTACTTGCTAGAGGTAGGTATGCTATAGCACTAGCTAGAGGCAGATCTCATGCTATAGCAGCACGGAGGAATTTTTACTCGTAAACTGACCGGCGAGAATTAGAAGAAAAACGAGAAGCGCTCCAGGGCGAGATGTACGTAGCGAAGACCGTAAACCTTGCACTTCTGGGAAGCAATTAAGCGGCCACGATTGTATGTCATCTGTTAGCATGTCAACTGGAGCGAAAAAAAGACGTGTTCGTGTGAGAGAGAGAGCCGTTGACAGGAGGTTGTCAAGTGGCAGGCTTGTGCATGGCCCCGCTCAGAAGAGCTGCTATGGAGAAATTTTACGAAAAAAATACCTTCTGCATAAATTTCACAGGATTTTTTTTTGATGGAAGAAATAAATAAATTTTTTCGAAGTTATGAAAATGCTCATTATTCAAATTTAAAACGGTAAGTGCGGCGGGTTAAACTGAAGTTCAATCTTCAACTCATATTAGAGGTAATTTTAGTGATGAATTTTGAGAATAACGAACATTAAATAGGTCGCGCTTTTACTTAGTTTCGATTCAGCATTTATCAAAACTGTGTTAGTGACTGCTGGTCGGTCAGCAGCATTATGAAAACCCACTCAGTGACCACCGGTGGGTCACGTCGCTGATAATATGACTGATATTTTCCTCAGTGAAAACCGGCGCGTGAGAGCTAAATAAAAATAAGCATTCATAGCAGCGCGAGCGCAACTTACACACAAGATTATATAAGCATAAAAAAGGAGAATTTTCTATTTCGGTAAATTGTAAAATTATCCGGGAAATTACACAAAACTTACTCGTGTGCCTCGAAATTTAGGCCAGGATGATAATGCTCGATGATGCAGTGAAGTTCAATGATGCAGTTAAATTCTGTGACGAAGTAAAGAAAAGTGATGCAGTAAAGTGCTGCGATGCTGTAAAATTCTGTGATGCAATGAAGTTCTATGATGCATAAAAGTTCGATGCTACAGTAAACTTCTGTGATGCAAACAGGCAACGATGGGAGGATGCCATAAGTAAGTGGAATTCCTCGAGTTCGTCGCATTGTGAAGGTTCCGAGTGCACATCAAGAATTTCGACGTCGCGTCTCTGTGACTCAAACTTATCACAAGTTTGAATGGCACAAAAATTGCCCCACGGGGGCAAAAATTTTTCAAAATGAAGATAAAATAGAGAATTTTAGGGCGTATCGTGTCACTATTGAAACGCTCCAAAATAAAAGATATAATAATCGTGATGCGCACATATGTAGTAGACACTCACACCTATCATGGATATTGTAAAAATTTTGTTAATATCAATTTCATGAAATAATATCTAAAACTAAAAAATGTAATAATAATTATAAAATATGTTAAGTAGTATTACAATATATGACATTTCAAAGAAAAGAAAAATATTTAACAATTATATTATTTTATAGCTATAAAAATTTCATGGCGACGGCGAGTGGCAGCGAAAGCTACAGTTAATATTGAACGTAAAATACGAGCAATATTATTTGATTGTGATAATTATCTTAGAGCCTACAGATTAAATGAAGAGTATATGCAATAAGTGAACGCATAAACAGTCATTTCCTTTGATCTAGGAATATTAAAATTAACTATGTCGCATTTCCTCTCCTGTTTTGTATTAACTAATAAATTCACTAATTTTAAATTAAATACATCAAGTAATATCATGCGCGCCCGCTCTCAAATTTCAGCGCTGAGTGAAGCCTGTGCATTTGCTCCTTTTGTCCCCATTCCAGTAATTTGTTTCACATTAGACCCGGTCTCGTATAATCGTACCGGCGTTTCACAGGAACATTGCTGCTGTTTGGGCTGTCAAAGCGCCAGACTTTACCTGGAAAGCTTTACTTTTGCTTCACTTTCCTCCGTACAAATTTTAGAAACAAACTTACAAAAGCATGGGACTTAGACACGAATACAAACGCATGGGACTTAGGCACGAATACAAACGCATGGGACTTAGACACGAATACAAACGCATGGGACTTAGACACGAATACAAACGTGTGGGACTTAGACACGAACAAACAAAGGTTCCCGCAACAAGTCGAGCTCTATAATATTTGATCACAGAAGCTTCTTACGCTCGTTTTAGTTAAAAAAATGAACCTGAATTGTTTAATTGAGGAAAATTTCGTCTCTCTTAGGAAGCAGGAAACTTGAGACGAGCCTTCAAAATCAATTTTCAATATTTATTCAGGCAGTCCAACAAGATAATGGCGTTTCTATGATAATGTATGTATGTATTAATATTTTGTTTAACAATAGACTAAAAAGAAACTCAATGGTTGGCACACTGAAATTTCAAAATCGTTCATGTATAAAGGCCACACACAGAGGGCCTGAGGGCCTGACCTACGATTGTATCATTGTAGCGACAGCCACATATACTGTACATACCAATAATAGGATGCTTTAACTCAAAATTTAAAAAGCCGCCACCGCCCATCACGGTATCTCGCACCGTTCTCATTTCGAAACACTAACACGCTGCTTGCCATACGACCCACCGGTGGCTCGTGCTTGAGTTTTTCTAGCCGCAAAACGACCCATCGGTTAGTTCAGAAAATGCTGACAATCTTTTTTAAATGAACTTAGTTTTTCTAGCTGCAAACGACCCATGGATCCACTTAAAAAATTCTAACAATCTTTATTGAATGAACGGTATTCAACGAGCCCACCACCAGTTAATATACGGTACTAACAAATTTGCAAATCCTTTCGACTTTAAATTCGAGTCGAACATTGAACTTCAGTTTAACCCATCGCAGTCTAGGTGTTAATATATCACTCATGCTGAACGTGACAAAGCCCACCACGCCTCTTACAACAAACACAAAATGCGGACACTGAGGTCTTTTCAGCAAAATCAATGAGGAGTCACCTTGGCCTCGATAGTACGATACTGAGAAGAAGACATGTCACCCATTCTAAAACGGGACCGACGTCGCCTGAGCACAGGGAGACTTTGATGCTTTTCACAGAACACGCGCAGTTCACGACGTGCTCACGGGATTGCATGCAGACGCAAGCAACGTGAGCAGACGCAAGCAACGTGAGCAGACGCAAGCAACGTGAGCAGACGAAAGCAACGTGAGCAGACGCAAGTAACGTGAGCAGACGCAAGCAACGTGAGCAGACGCAAGCAACGTGAGCAGACGCAAGCAACGTGAGCAGACGCAAGCAATGTGAGCAGACGCAAGCAATGTGAGCAGACGCAAGTAACGTGAGCAGGCGCAAGCAACGTGAGCAGACGCAAGCAACGTGAGCAGACGAAAGCAACGTGAGCAGACGCAAGCAAAGTGAGCAGACGCCAGCAAAGTGAGCAGTAAAATCAAACAGTGCTCTACTTCAGCCAAGATGTTCAAATCCATTTACTCGGAAATTTTCCTTCATAAATATCAACTTCACATGTTTGTGAACGTAAAAGTACACAGCGACGGTAGTTTTTGCTACATATTTTGCACATAATCTTCAATTGTTATGGGACTTAAAATACCGTTGAATTCAAACGCAAAATAAATTCAGACACGAAATAATGTATGGGGTTGCTCGTAAAAAGAAATAAGGGCTGCTCAACACATGAAGGAAAGTGTAAACTCAAGCCTCCCTCAGAACCAGACCAGAGGCAGACAATTCCCCCGCCAAATAAAGCTATCATTGATGAACAATCCTAGAACAAATGCTCAAAGTTGTTCCCTATTTAATTTTGTGAAGACAAATTAGGCCAACGCAGCGCAAAGAAACATCGTCGGAAAGCTTACGAATATTGGGAAATTACTGGACCTAAATTAAAGTAAAGCATTGTAATGCATTCACGTCTGAGACCGAGCGCGCACGCTAAGATGTTCGTCCAGGTGCCTTAAGCACAGACTTCCAACAATGATGAAAATGACGTCAAGTGACTTCAGTTAGAACTCAACAAAAACTGTGAAACTCATTTGGAACCCTGTTCACGGCACTCTAGTTGGTACATCGGCAGTTCCGCAATTGGAAGTTCCGATTTCAGACAGGCTTTGTTGAATGCGGGCTAAAATTCATCGAAGATTCAATCGCTACACAGTATGAATTAACGCAATAGTCTCTAACGTAATAATATAAAATATGTCACACGAAATAACGTGAAGAAAGATAAGAATGGATTTTAATAAATACAGTTAGAAGATGGCAAGTAGGTATCTGAGGTCATTTAACCTGACAGAAGCTGCGACGCAGCAGTTCCGTCATGAAAACATTTCATCTGACATGAAGTAGAACGTGTGCGTGAATACGAACCGTTTGACCTTTTGACAAGGCTTTTCAAACATTTTTTGGGCCAATTAATTTTCAAACAATGGACCAGCTCTTGTAGTCCTTCAAACATTGTCCATGCACAGAGAGATGAACAAAGTTGTGAAGAATGCATGAAATTCAGCAAAAACTCCCCGGATCAAACAAATACCGTAGAAATGACCTCACAGCCTCACAGCGAGTAAAGGATCGCATTCACATGCATTGAGCTACATAAATCTAGCCCATCTGTTCCATTTCGATCGTGTTTTTGCAGTTTCATGAACTTTGAAAGAATCTGAACCATTTGAGTCATGTTTTTGCAGTTTTATGAACTTTAAAAGAATCTGTACCATTTGAGTCGTGTTTTTGCAGTTTCATGAACTTTAAAAGAATCTGTACCATTTGAGTCGTGTTTTTGCAGTTTCATGAACTTTAAAAGAATCTGTACCATTTAAGTCGTGTTTTTGCAGTTTCATGAACTTAAAAGAATCTGTACCATTTGAGTCATGTTTTTGCAGTTTCATGAACTTTAAAAGAATCTGTTCCATTTCAATCGAGCTGTTGCAGTTTCATAAACTTTATAAAGACACGGAGAGAAAATGAAGGAACTAAACGAGGAATCTACAATGTAATGAGAAATCCGTGATCAAAATGGATAAAATGCATGTGTCAAGTATTTTTTTTCGCTTGCTGCAGTAGCTTGTTGAAAAAAAAAAACTATTTTTCCGATTTTACAGCATTTCTTCTGAAAAAAATCAAAACAAGAACATCACCGAAATTTAAAACAAGAACATCAACTTCGTACAAAAGATCAAAACAAGAACATCAACTTCGTACAAAAGATCAAAACAAGAACATCACCGAAAATTAAAACAAGAACATCAACTTCGTACAAAAGATCAAAACAAGAACATCAACTTCGTACAAAAGATCATAACAAGAACATCAACTTCGTACAAAAGATCAAAACAAGAACATCACCAAAGATCAAAACGAGAACATCAACTTCGTACAAAAGATCAAAACAAGTACATCAGCTTCGTACAAAAGATCATAACAAGAACATCAACTTCGTACAAAAGATCAAAACAAGAACATCACCAAAGATCAAAACAAGAACATCACCAAAGATCAAAACAAGAACATCAGCTTCGTACAAAAGATCAAAACAAGTACATCAGCTTCGTACAAAAGATCAAAACAAGAACATCAACTTCGTACAAAAGATCAAAACAAGAACATCACCAAAGATCAAAACAAGAACATCACCAAAGATCAAAACAAGAACATCAGCTTCGTACAAAAGATCAAAGCAAGAACATCAGCTTCGTACAAAAGATCAAAACAAGATCATCAACTTCTTTCAAAAGATAAAAACAAGAACATCAACTTCGTTCAAAAGATAAAAATAAGAACATCAACTTCGTTCAAAAGATAAAACCAAGAACATCAACTTCGTTCAAAAGATAAAAACAAGAACATCAACTTCTTTCAAAAGATAAAAACAAGAACATCAACTTCGTTCAAAAGATAAAAATAAGAACATCAACTTCGTTCAAAAGATAAAACCAAGAACATCAACTTCGTACAAAAGATCAAAACAAGAACATCAACTTCATACAAAAGATCAAAACAAGAACGTCAACTTCGTACAAAAGATCAAAACAAGAACATCAACTTCGTACAAAAGATCAAAACAAGAACATCAACTTCATACAAAAGATCAAAACAAGAACGTCAACTTCGTACAAAAGATCAAAACAAGAACATCAACTTCATACAAAAGATCAAAACAAGAACATCAACTTCATACAAAAGATCAAAACAAGAACGTCAACTTCGTACAAAAGATCAAAACAAGAACGTCAACTTCGTACAAAAGATCAAAACAAGAACATCAACTTCATACAAAAGATCAAAACAAGAACGTCAACTTCGTACAAAAGATCAAAACAAGAACATCAACTTCGTACAAAAGATCAAAACAAGAACATCAACTTCATACAAAAGATCAAAACAAGAACGTCAACTTCGTACAAAAGATCAAAACAAGAACATCAACTTCATACAAAAGATCAAAACAAGAACATCAACTTCGTACAAAAGATCAAAACAAGAACATCAACTTCGTACAAAAGATCAAAACAAAAACATCACCAAAGATCAAAAAAGAACATCAACTTTGTACAAAAGATAAAAACAAGAACATCAACTTCGTTCAAAAGATCAAAACAAGAACATCACCAAAGATCAAAGCAAGAACATCAACTTCGTACAAAAGATAAAAAGAACATCAACTTCGTATACAAGTTACACACACGCAGCTCGCGTCGCCGCAGCTGATAACTCAAGTAGGAACTCAAGCAAAAAATTGCGCCGTGCTGTGAGTCTGCGCGGCGGTGTGCCCTGTGATAGCCTGGATTATAATTAGGGTAGGCCTACGGACGGACCCATGGTCGGTTAGCGTAGAGAGTGAGTGCTGTGAGTGGCGTGCACGACTGGTTACTGGCAGTGTGCAGTGTCGCAACCGACAGTGTGCAGTGTCGCAACTGACAGTGAGCAGTATCGTTACTGACAGTGTGCAGTGTCGCAACTGACAGTGAGCAGTGTCGTCACTGACAGTGCGCAGTGTCGCTACTGACAGTGTGCAGTGTCGCAACTGCCAGTGTGCAGTGTTATTACTGGCAGTGTGCAGTGTTATTACTGGCAGTGTGCTCACAGAGTCGACTGTTTTCTCGAAAGATCCTGTCTTTAGTATTAAAGGTGTAAAAGTTGTGTATGAGCAGGAGCAAGATGGCAAGGGGCAATTACCGAGTACAGCAGTAAGCACGGTGTAGCTCATAGATACGAGGTAACTCGCGCGTTATCATACAAAAGGAACTATGATGGAGCGAATGATTTAAGTATCAATTAGAATAATATTTCAGAACGTGAAGTCAAACAAAAGCGTGGGTGGATACACCAACAATTATCCTGTATCACTTAGCTGCTCAGCGTTGCATAAGTAACAGAAACAGTAGGAGTAGTGAGTAACGAGTGTAAAGCCGTACTGTGTGACTGGTGTAAGTTGTTTGAATAAATAGCGTGATGTACTTTAATTTACTCTGTGGAAAAGTCGCACGAAATTAATAGGTTCACTGGAAAACCAATTAAATGCTAGTTTGACGAAAACGGAACTCATTTATGGCTTACTTACCTCTAGTACTACCAGGAGCAAACATTGTGTTCTACTTTCACCAGATGGTGGAAGAAATGAAGATTAGGACGCTGCCTATAATATGGAAGTATTTAACTGCGAGAACATGAGCTCCTTTTCTAAAAAATGCATCATACTAAACAAACACGCGCGTTAATTAAGAAAAGTCACGTGCAAAATGAAATAAGGTCACGTATAAAATCAAGTAAGGTCATCTGAACACGATTACATCAAAACTAGAATATTCACTGCGACCTTCGACTACAACTGCACAACACAGTAGCACAATGAATATTATTCAAAGCCCAATGTGAAGCAATAGTTTGCCGGACTTACAGCCCAGGTGCTGCTATGCAGACGTACCAAAAGGCCTTCATCAACTCGTACCGCAAAGCCAAAGCCACGTACAAGTTGAGGCAAATTGCGCTGCCCATCAATAGAAGTGCTGCCTTGACCCCAAGAAGAACAAGCAGAACGTAACCAAAACTTGTAAAGCAGCAAAGAGCTCCTGCGACTGAGTATAGCTTTGTTCCCATCCGTAATGACATTGCAGCACGCTGCAACAACGCGCACTAGAGCGACGAGAGAATCAGGGCGTTGAACACGCGATAAGATTCCAAGAACTTCCACCCCATCGCCATTTCTGTGAAAATCAAAGTGCAAGCTGCAGCACGCTGTAATTATGCAGCAGCACTGTGCATCACGACGCTGGGCCATCAAACTTCTACTATTGCAGGATTTTGTGCTTGCGTGTGACATCCATCGGTTGCGTCAGAGTCAGACATGGGTCAGACATGGACGGGTTGGATTTATGACACGAAAATATGACCTGATACTACGTAAATATTTTCATCATATCGCGTAGTGTACGACTTGATCTCCAATGATGATGTTTGGTGAGCCTCACCAAGCAAGCGTACGTATCGCGAGCGGAATACCATATCACAAATGGCGCCCCAACACTTCAACGAAGAGTCGAATAATTATTTAACAAGCAGTATTAGATTTGCCCTATTAGATGATAGGAGCTGAAGAACACTCGCAGCATACTGATGAAATGCAAAAACTTTGCTGTTTAACTCAATCTAAAATGAAACGCTCTGCTGTTCGGCAGGCACGAATCTCTCTGATGTTTAATAAGTAATCTAAAATGATATCTTAAAGATTATCTCGAACAAAGCGCTCTTCTGTTTGACAGTCACGAATTCCCCACTTCTGTGTTTAAAAGCGATACATTATCGAAATACTTTGGAACAAAGTGAAAATGTTCGTAGATACTTTGGAACAATAAAGTGAAAATTCTCGTAACAAATATGTTCGATTTGTCTTGTTCCAGGAACGAAAATATTAACTTAGTAAGACCTACCGTTCTCGTTCAATGAAAAAAAAACAACAACATAAATTTGCCATCTAACGAAGCGCAGTAAATTTAATTATCTGTTCGTTAAATGAGCGTACGAATACCTTTCTTACCAAACCGTCAAATGTTTGCCAGCTGAATACTACAATCAAATTCCTGTGAAGAACGTCACTGAATCCAGTACCCACTCCATTATGGCCGCATCAATTCTTCATGCTAAGGACATATCAATAAAAAGTATTGAGCCACACCGATCCCTCATTAGAGCCCGACCAGTATCTGCTACCGAACTTTGAGATCGCGTATTAAACCAACACTACTACAGAACATACAAATGTACATCGCACACATTGATGCTCAACCGATATCAAATTGTAAAGCAACACCATACCATATTATGGTATCATACCTTACCATATTATGGTATTATACCATACCATATTATGGTATCATACCGCACCATATTATGGTATTATACCATACAATATTATGGTATTATACCATACCATATTATGGTATACCTTACCATACTATGGTATGATACCATACCATATTATGGTATCATACCTTACCATATGATGGTATCATACCATACCATATTATGGTATCATACTTTACCATAATATGGTATCATACCATACCATATTATGGTATCATACCTTACCATATGATGGTATCATACCATACCATATTATGGTATCATACCTCACCATATTATGGTATCATGCCACACCATATGGCATCGGAGCTGGTGTCCTACCGTGGTATAAAGGGGTACTGAACACGAACTGTTGTAGCTCGTATGAACTTGAACGAAAACGTTATTCTTAATTTCCAAAAAAACTCAGAACCAAAAAAATCTTAACAACCTATCAATGGATAATGAACGTGGAGTTAAGAAACAAATTATTCAAAATACCACAACACAAATCCTTAACAATAAGCTTTGAATGACATTCAATCATAAAATCCATTCATTGACAAGAAATGAGGATGCAACACACTCCGGCTGATGACGAAAAGCTATACCACAACAAAAAACCTCCATAATAACAATAATTTCAGAACGACAAACAATCTTAAAATCCATCCATGACTAATTACAGTGGATACAACACACTGCAGCTGATGACGAAAATCTGCTTCGAAGCCTCGTCGTTGGGTTTAGCGGCGGTCGTTGAACCTTCACCGAAGAGTGCTCCTGCAGCAAGGCGATTGCAGACCCTCAACTGGAGCCCTCCAAGGTGTAATATAAAGTCGTAGATCAAGTAACCAGCGCAAGAAGGACTTCTTCGCTTCGGGTTGCCGCATCCGCAAGCCGTTTATCAACGGCACGGCGGCGCACTCGCCAACGAAATCGATTCTGCGTTTTGCGCGCTTCGAACCGTAATCTCTTCGCAACAGCCAGTGCATTTGTGACTTCATTTAGCATTTAATATAATTTGAGTTTGCCTCGCTTTCTAAGGAAAAATAATTTTTTAACACAGCTTTCGGCGTAGGCATCGCACTCGTGGACGAAATCGATTCAGCGTGTACCGTCCCCTCTTGACAACTTCATTAATATTTCTAATAACATTTTTAGCTTCATTTAACATCTAACGTAATCTGAGTTAGCCTCGGTCACTAGAGAAAGGTAATTTTATTACGCATCTTTCGCAGCTGAGATTTCCCTCCTTTTCCGGCGCAAAGGCATGACTTCTCATGTTGTCGACGCAACGATTTTTTGACCGAGACACAGCTCGACATGCGGACAGGCTGGAATGGATGTGACGACATGTTAGAAGGCAGTGCACGTAATGAACATGTAGCTTCAGAAGCCCCTGAAGTACGCAACATATGGCAACAACAACCACTGACGCACGCAACAGTTGCTCCACCGTGCTGTCAACGCAACACCGACAGCGTAACATTTGACATCCGCAACAACAGCAACTCGGGCAGGCTGTGAACGCAACACCGACAGCGCAACAGCAGCAACTCGGGCAGTCTGTCAACGCAACGACAGCGCAACAGCAGCAACTCGGGCAGTCTCAACGCAACACCAACAGCGCAACAGCAGCAACTCGGACAGTCTGTCAACGCAGCACCAACAGCAGCAACTCGGGCAGGCTGTCAACGCAACAGTGGGGCGGTATCCGTCCTTCTCTGTGTTCATCTAATGAGGAGGTCTGACAGCAGCTGTGTATTTTTCGCAGAACGCAAGACAACGCTGTCTCTTCCAGGAATCGTTTCACAAAACACCGAGCGAGACAGCGCATGGACGGTCTCGTACAGGATGTCTCGGCAGGACGAGACTTCTGTCCGCGACAAAGAATCGAGATTCCCTGCGCTGTAATTTTGACCGAAAAAATGAATATCACTGTAAACTTTTGGAAGTGTTTGCATGTAAGGCTAAAGTGAAGCTTCAAGTGAAAATTTCGAGAAAGTATTTTTGAAACTTGACGTAACGATGAAGTCGTCTACAGAAAATTTTGAATGTAAAAAACTAAAAACCTTGCGTCCACCAGCCGGTATAAGATGGGAAAAAATTCATGTTTGTAGCCATCAATTGCAGCAGTCATATACATATATACATAATAGGATACAAAGTAAATTCGTCATACAAGCAACGAGGAATAGGAAAGAATAAAACAGAAGTAAAACGGATATATGAAGGGCATTATTTTCCTAGGTAACAACGGATCATTGAATTTTCTAACAAATTTCTAGACCTCGAAGTTCAAAATGAATTCTGTCACCGCCGCCGCCGCCAAAGCGAGAGGTAATTTAAGCAATTCAAGCGAACTAAAATGACATTGCATGTTGCGTTGATTAAACCAGTTCCCAGAAAATCTCCGGGCACGCTATCAAGCGCTGGGATTCCTTTGAGGCAATTTATCAACTGAATGGGAAACATAGCCAATAAAAGGCAATGATATTAATTTATAAAACAAGTTGAGTTCCATCAGCGAGCAATAAAACCCGGCCACTCCAACGTGGCTTTCATCCCTCCAGCATTCTGATAGAGCGACCTATCGAGATATTTTCGATTCAATAAGTCCTGCTCCGAGAGACATCCCAAATAAAGAAATAGTGACTCTCACGCGCCCTCGAAGCCTTTTTCCATATTTTCACTGCACTTGTGATAGACGAGTTCAGCTTTCAGGTCTGTTAAAAACAAGTTACTCAGTCTGTTAAAAACAAGTTAATTTAAACAAGTTACTTCACTCGTGCTAGACATGCTCAGCTTTTCTGTCGGTTTAAATAAGCTCCTTAGCATTCCTTTGAAAACCACTCAGCGGTTTGTTGTTTCCGACTCAAAACATAGAATGCTATACAAACCAGAAAAAAGTGAACTACGATCACTACAGAAGAATCTTTACAAGACTTCAATGAAATTTTTGTTCTGTAAGTGTATAAGACATTCGTACGTTGAAGTATGTTATTGCATAGGAAAAGAACACACACATGTGTCTTTCTTCACGGAGTTTCATGAAAAAAAAAACATAGGTATATCCTTCTTTACGGAGTTCCCTTCATATCAACCCGAATCACACGCGGATTGCACAGCGTGTACTCTACATATACACACAACCCAGTCTAACTTTTTCGCCGCCTGCATGCATGTTTTTCGCCGTCTAAGTGATTTAATCGCTTAAATCGCTAAGGCGATCAAAAACATGCATGCAGGCGGCGAAAGAGTTAGACTGGGAAGACGAGTCAACCCCGCCAGTTTCTGACGCACCTGGCAAGCGGCGCTGCAGAGAGCAGCACTAAACTTTTAGAGGACACTCACAAGGCCCTCGGACAGTGCCCAGAATCCCCTCAATCTCGCACACAAGTTTCCCTGAACGCCAAACAACTTCCAACTTGAGAGAAGTTATCAAACTTGGCGCAGGAGGAAAAGAACGTCGGTCTAGAGCTACACTGAACGCTGCTAACACAAGCCTGACGCTCTTCAGTGTACTGTGTTTCGATCCTTTAACACTGTTGAGCGCGACGTAGCCCACCGCAGGGTCGTTCTTGAGTTTTTCGAGGACGAAACGACCCACTGATTAGCCGTTTGAAAATTTATTAACAATCTTTTTGAATTAATCGGGTTTCATATAACCAGTTAACATTTCCTATTTATAAAAATTTTTACCAAATTTTGACTTTAAAGTCGAGTTGAACATTAAACCTCAGTTTAATCCATCGCAGTCAATGTGTTAACACTTTTGAGTGCGACGTGACCCACCGGTGGTCACTGAGGGGATTTTCATAATACTGCTGACCGACCAGCAAGCAGCCACTCTCTCAATTTTCATTAATACTTAATGAAAACTAAATGAAGCCACGATTTACATATTCAATGTTCGTTATTTTTAAATTGGTCACTAAAAATAACTCTAATTTTATTTGAATATTGATTAACACTCCGCACTTATCGTTAAGTTAAATAGAGTAGTTAATAAGCTAAGTAGAGCAGTCAACAAATTAAGTAGAGCAGCCGATGAAATTTAAGCAGATCAACTCATAAGTTGAGTAGAGCAGTCAATAAGCTAAGCATGAAGAGCAGGCAATAAACTAATGAAATAAGCAGAGCAGTTCATAAGGAGTAGAGCAGTCAGTAAAGCAAGTAGAGCAGGCAATAAGCTACGAGAGCAGTCAATAGGCTAAGTAGAGCAGTCAACAAATTAAGTAGAGCAGTCAATGCACTGCTCTCAGGTGTTGCGATCAATGACAGGAAAGGCTAAGATCTAGAGCACCCAGAGCGCCACAGCAGCCCCGTTACCAGGGTAACGAGTAACGTCTACGAGCAAGGCTGGCAAAAACAAATCATGAGTGTCTCAATAGGAAAAATTGAGATAACAGGACAATGATGTCGAGACGAACGACACCTAAAAAACAAAAAAAATGCATCCAAGATTGACGGAACTAAATTAGCTACCTCATGAATGGTATTGTAGTGACTATACTTACCCAAAAACTCCATGTCAGTCATTTTTAGCTCAGTTACCGCCAAAATTCTATCTAGTCATTCAAGTGTTCAGTAATCCTAAGAAATCCGACTGTAAATTTTTTCACGAAGCTCCAGAATCTTTGCATTTCACCGCTACTTATTTTAGAAGAGGTATAAGTAAGACCACTTCTTCACTTGCCGCAAGTGGAGCTTTATGGCCGAAGAAGGAATATCAGGTCTTACAGTATAAATGAGCTTCCGCTCAGAATAGAGTAGGACTTGAAGTTTGGAATAGTGAGGCCAGATCTTGATCTTCATTCACTAATATAGGGCAGTATACTGAAGCAATTAACACTTTGATCGCACTCACAGCACACCTTCAGAACACCCACAGCACACCCTCAGAACACCCACAGCACACCCTCAGAACACTCACAGCAAACCCTCAGAACACTCACAGCAAACTCTCAGAACACCATCAACTGAACCCTGCAAACGGGGAAACAACGATCGCCATACCCAAGGAAGGACAGCACTCCTTTCAGACGATCCCGAAACTTGGGACGGTCCCAAATTCCAGTACTATTTAGTTTGAGGCTCCTGAAAATAGCGCCGCGGCTCTTCAGCAACACTCGAGAGAACATTGATCGGAGAAGCAGCAGCAACGCATTGCTTCCTCGAAAAGACAAACTGGGGTCTCCCAGAAATCGATTAAGCTCCACGAGCCGCCGGTGACTGGGGCATCGGCACGTCATGGCAGCCGTGACGTACCGGCGGAAGAAGCCCAGGTGGGAACGTCCGTGGAGCGTCATAAAGTAGGTGACGTCGAACATCATCACTGCGTCATATTGACGCTAGCGTTCAGGTAACCTAACACCGAAGTCCACGATCACGTTTCCGATGTTCTGTGATTTTTTCAACAGCGTTTTGAATTTTCAAATTTTCTGACATTCCGGGAAGGTATGCAAATTGTAATCAGTAAAAAACACTACCCATCACAAGCAGAAATGGTGCAGAAGTAACAGGCACATTCATTTTTTCAGTGGAGCACTTCGAAGCAACGCGTTGAAGAAGTGACATTCGCCTGAGAACGGAGCCGCAGCTGTCACTGATGTACTTTCGACCGCACACGCTGCAAATTTCGCATCGAAACGAGATTTTGTGATTCATATATAGTTGTGTTACTGTCCGTATCCTGTTTTTTGAGGTACACAGTACATAAGTAGGACTGTAGATATAAAGAATTTTGCTTAAACATCACGAGACCTATAGACCGTGCATCTGACAGCTCAGATCCTACAAATAAAAAAGCCCAGATTCACAAACTATACAGAGAATAACCCTGAAGATGACTGTAAATCAGTCAACTAAAAGAAACTCAATTAAGAATAACAACCTTAGCTATCTTCTTACTTATTAATACCCTTGGTGTGTTTATTCATTGTTTTAGTGTCCCTACTTAAGAAACAGCGTCTTCGATTTGATTTGAAGGATGCTTAATGGCCGTATCTCTGATACGAGTTTCACCAGTGCACAAGTACAAAAATATTATAATTGCAGGTACTATTAGGATGAATATATTTGTTTGTCATCCACATCTGGAGGATTTATACGATGAAATTATCGAATTCCGTTCTTGGTCATCCACATCTAGAGGGATTCATATTTGTCATCCACATACGATGAAATAATCGAATCCCGTCATTTTTGACGGGCTGTGTTTACTAGTCGATACATATATCGCGTTAACGAACAAAATATCAGCAGTAAAATCAAGGTAAAATATATAAATTAATGAATAAATGTATAATTTAATTCAATATTTTACAATTTCAGTGAAAACCTGAAATTTTCTGGAGTCCTCACATGCACGCAAAAACGGAGAGTGAACAGGAATATCGAGGCGAGCATGCTGGAAAATCCTAGAGAGCCAGAGGCGGGTGACGTAAGCCAGACCGGGACCGCCACTAGAAAACTTCATGCGCCGCGCCGCTGCGAAGGTCGACCGTATCCTGGATACCGGGGCCCCCATGCTAGTAGGTGCGAGGGGAATGTCCAGGCGGCGAGACAACGCTCTCTCTCACTGTAACTTCCGTTTTGTTCGTTTTATTGTGTCCCGATCTCACTCCCGTTCAAATATTGAGCTCGACGTGATGCCCACTCAGAAAATAGCTAGCTCGGTTACCGTGTAAATTGTCGGAAAATAGTTCGTTGACCATGTGACGTGCAAGTAAATTGGAATAGGTTAATCATGGTGGTACTCCAGCGGTAGTGTGACTGCCGTTCAATAGGACTACATATTGAATTAGCTATTAGAGCGACCTCGTCTGGCCCAGTTAGATTGTATTGGCGAGTTCACTAACTCTTGTGTTATGCTATCTATTTATTTTTACTCAACAGATGTTCCGTTTTCCAGGAATGCGAGGTAATAAGCCCTACCTCCTCATTGTAAACCCGTATTTGCCCTCACAACACATAAAAACTCACAGTCGTGTAAAAACAGCCATCAGACCAAGACCTCGCAAACAAGAACCGCACCTATCGAACGCTTTCTATTTGTATTTCACTCACGCAACATGAAACGTTAGAAAATTCTTGCGTTTCTTTATGAACGTGTTTCAATTGAATGGTAATCGTACGATATAGCGACCTCTAGAGTCTTTTCGCCAGCTCCTCGTCGCTGATTGGTGGAGGTGCTGCCAGTTTCGCAGTACTGCGGGGGGTTAGGTTGTTGAAGAGAGACCGCACCGGAGGGGGAAGGGGGGGGGCATAACGAGGAGGTGTTTTAGGATTTGAAGGGGAAATGAACGCAGCACCACTTCACATTTAGCTGCTTCTTCTGCGAAATGACAGATGGAACCATTTCTAGTGAGGTCGACGGTTGCTCGACGATGAAAATGTGTCTTTCTTCCTTCCTTGCTATAGTGTGAGCAGAGTTTGATGATTGAGCAAGGGCAACATAAATACGAGTTATAGTTATTATGGGGAATTCAAAGACGTATCTACATTATACATACACCAGCCGTGACTTCCGTGATACAATGACGAACATTGCGTGATAAAATATTTTCCAGTCAGAACGTTGGATACATTTAAATACTTGCCATATATGAAGATACATGATGAATACATCTACATTTTTTCAATAGAGAAAAATTAAAAGTGAAGTAATTAACGCTGTTGAGTTATAAAACAGGATTTGTACTTTGTGCAAATTTATTTGAACTATTCAACTACCGAACCCAGGGTATTACAGCCACCAATATCATACTACCAAATAAGCTGTCTTATCATTTCTTGAATGGGTAAAAAATGAAACATACGAGTTTTCGCTGAAATTTTCATTATTACTCTTACACTTTGAATAACAAATAAAGGAATGAACACGGTTGTATTCACTAGAATATTACATTCGAGAATTGGTCATCAGGGAACTCAATGTGAAACAAATTGTAAAATGGAAATACGCATAAAATAAGGGTACGAGTTATGTTTCACTTCATATAGCACCCCACCAAGGGTCTTCCAGCACACACATCTGCTAACAAGCACGCACACATACTAAGTATCTCTGGCGCGCACATACACGAAACGGTTCGGTGCCGGCGAAGTTAGTCCGGCCGTAGGTGCGGATTCATCAGCCGAATAGATACCCGCTACGCAAATCGAGGTTTTCAGCGGCAAACCCGCTATATTCACCAAACCTTTTTTCTGCATCAACTATTCATGAATTGAGGCACATTTTCACGCAAAATACAGTAAAAATTGCATAAACTCTACACAATAAATAAAGGAGTATTCAGGAGCCATTTTTTGCAGCTTTTTGACATTAACTCTAAATTCAGCGACAAAAAGTCGTGTTATCGTACTCCCAAAAAAAATCCCAATTTCACAAGGAACATTGCCCTGTTTTTATTGGAAAGAACCATTGAAAACTCTAACATCTAACATGCTCATTAAGAATTAAATTCTCACCTTGATTGAAGGGCAGTAGATTCAGGTTCCACAAATCAGAAGTAAAAGAGCGTCTTCACTAGATGCGTGCCTGACGGACGACACCAATTCGGACACCGTAAATTTCAGAACCAAATTCGAGTGAGCGAGCGAGCTCTCGTGCCACAACTTTTCGAAACGATTTCTCCTCCTTTCCTTTCGCTTGAGGCAACAACGCGTACGGTTTTTGGTTGACACCAACATACACAAAATTAACATGGAAGACCAGAACACTTTATGGCGCAGTTAATCCGAAAACAATAAAGCTTCTTCATTGCTAGTCAGCTGACGTAGCAAATCAGGAAGCACACGTCGAATATGAAGGATTTCCCAAATGTGCACAGCCAGGGAATCCTCTCAATTATCACACTACAGCAGCAAATTCTATGGGACTGAAAAATTATTTTCTACGAATCAGAACGATTCAGTTTAGAATCAGTTTTGCACATAAGCTCTAAAATCGTCGCGGGAGCTGCGACTATGTCCATCGTTGAGTAAGGACGAGCGAGGCATTCACCCACACTCGCTGCGTTCTCAGTTACACTGAAGTAGCGCCGCTAGCTCAGCTCTCGCCCCTCACTTCCCGAAAATACTCCTGAGGTTATCGTACGGCTGGCAAATTGGACGAGGCTAACCAGAAATATCTGCGCTCCCAGATAGTGCAACCTTGAGCTCCTTCCGTTTCATTGAAACGGACGTGTTATTTATAGCTTTTCTAAAATGCCGGCAGTATTCAGAGACTGCGTTTAAAACAATAGCGCTTTGTGAAGGAAGACAGAAAGAAATGGTCAGCCCATGATTTTTTAGCTCAATGACGAGTTCTAAACGAGTTCAAACGTGCTCAGGATGCTGTCGACATCTTCAGTTGACTTTAAAAAAAAAATAATGAAGGCATCTACGGATGCTTTTTATTTCCAATCAAGCCTGATACATATCACCTTGTACATTGGATTTTCAAATGCCTTATAACTAACGCGAGGACGCCATTACGCTTTCCCCCGGTCATGACCGGTACCCATTTCAGACACCTGGGTAGAGTGGGGTATTGTGCTTGGAATTTTTCTCCTATACCCAACAGAGAAAATCGCCACTGCCAGCGCCGAGTTTCGAACCCGGGTCCCGGCCGCACGGCGGCGGAACCTATAGCACACGGCTATCGCGAGCATAAAATCTTGAATTCAAACTTGCTGGCTGCAAATGAAAGAGAATTTTTTGCATATTATTCTTCTAGTGAATGGGAATTGAAGTTTTCTATAACAGTCTATAGCGTCTTGCGCCTGAGAAGAAAGGTTTAGACGAACTGAAGCTGTAACTTGGTCTAACGTTACCCTCACAAGCTGTCATGACTCTCACAGCGCAATTAATTTGTTCTAACGTTACCCTCACAAGCTGTCATGAGTCTCACAGCGCAATTAATTCGCACGAATTTTTCTCCCGAGAAGTAATCACAAGAAAGAACCGAGAACAATCATAAATCTCCTTTGTTCAATAACAATTATAATATGCAGCAGTCAATGGATGATCGACTGCCATAGAGCCGTACTGGATCCCGCATAACAAAGAAGGTGTCAATCATTCATAGAACTATTAAAGAATTCTTCAATTGAACTTCTATATTCTTAAACAGAAAAAGACTTAATACGTGGAGTGAGGTGTCAATCGTACATAGAACATTAGAGAATTATTCAATGAATCTGCTATATTCTTGAGCAAAAAAGAAAAAGTGAGGTGTCAATCGTACATAGAACATTAGAGAATTATTCAATGAATCTGCTATATTCTTGAGCAAAAGACATGGAATGCCATGACACGTGGCTTAAACTCTTATAAACACGATTTAATACCTAGATTAACCTTACACGTGGGACAACAGACTCTATATACTGACACGTGACGCGTTAAAAGCGGTGGAGCTGAATGTTTTTTTTGCTGCTCTGCTCTACTGACGCAGTATTAGAGGGCAATAATTCATGCCTGTCAGCTTTTGTGCCGTGAATAAAAACGCTCCTCAGTTTCTTTTTCGTAAACTCATATATCCAGAATTTGACCGAGGGATAACTGCCGGCAATGGTTTTCTTATATATAGTTTTAGTACCTTCAGATTTTTATATTTAACCTATATTTCTTGAATTTGACGGAGGGATAACTGCCGGGAAAGGTTTTCTTATATGTAGTGTTTTGAGCTTTAGACTTTTATATTAATGACGTATTGTGCATTGCCATAAACCTTTGAAACTTATTCGCTCTGAATTAGTGTTTACGTTCCTCCCATTGACATACTCCGTTTTTAGTTTTCTGTTTCGCCCCTCAGATGTACCCTTGATAACGAGGGTAGGTAAGCCAAGACGTTGACCAGTGTTTCATATTAATGGTAGCGATAAACATTAATTTGATCGGAATCCTTGGACAATGCATCATTTTAATATCACACTTTTAGGTGAGGATAAAAAGGAAAACCAAAGTAGCTAAGAATATCATGATGAAAACAAACGTTTCGGATCATAACCGTTTTTTGTTTTCTAATGTTTTTTAATGTCAACGTTTTATTTCTCGATTTATTCAGGAAATAATTATTAGAATTCAGAAATAGTCTTTAACACTTTGACTTATTGTTTATCAGAGTACTGAGGATGGATTTTTTATGATCCGAAACGTTTGTTTTTATCATTATATTCTTAGCTACGTTGGGTTTCCTTTTTATCCTAAAAGTTATATTTCCTAGGTATCGTCCTATTTCATATTTTTTAACAACTCAGAACCGATTTCCCCAATAGTTCTCCAGTACAGATATATTTTCCGTGACAGCAAGTGTTTTACGAAGCCTAAGGTCCGATGCGTTAGCTTAACTTGCCGTAAGAAATCTATCTAACCTAATAATACCCGTTGTGTTTTTATTTATATATCTGTTTGGTGTCCGCTTCTTTAGAAACATAGGATGTCTGAGTTTGCGGTATCATGGATACCGAATTCCTCAGTGTGAGATGGCCTTACATGCATTGATATGTTTGACATTTTATCAGGATAGATTCGGTTATGACATGATAGGTTAGGATAGGTAAGTAATGTTGACGAAATTTTTTCACGGGTCCACTTAGCTTAACGCTGAATGTACATTGTCAGTGGAATTTCCACGGGTCCTGGTACTACCTAATATTACCCATGATTTATTTGTTTGGAGTCCGCTCTTTCCATTTCTCTGTCACGCTCATAAGGATAGTCATAATATTAATGACCGTATCTGTGATAAGAGTTTCACCATTGCGAGAGTACAATAATATTTTTTATCACGGGTACTGTTAGGACGGATATATTTGTTTGTCATTCACGTGTGAAAAATTTCTTCAAGAAAGGTATTGAATCCTGTCATTTTTGGCGGGCCGTGCACACTAGTACTATTATAAGAGCCACGACCGTCTGTCTTTCTGTCTGTCCGAAGCCAGCCGAAAGTGTGATGAGCGTATCTGTGATACAAGCTTAGGAAATAGGAACGTGTGTCATGGGATCTGTCGAACATTATTATACATTTTTGACGGGCCGTGTGCACTCGGCCTCATCAACTCTCGAGAGATTGGATTTTTTATATTCCTTACAGCCTTTGTTTTATTTCGCCTTCTTTCTTATTTCAAATAAAGGGGGGTGGACTAGTGAAGAATAAAGCGTAAAAGAAGAGACTGAAAAATGTTACATCTATGTGAATTTACTTTTTCAAATGTCTTAAAACACACTTAACTACTTATGTTACCCTACAAATGAACTGAACAACGTGTGTTCATTATCATTCATCCTATTGGTGTGAATACTCATGCAAAATAATAAATAATTAAATACACCATAATTTTATTTAGTACACATATACAGCTGTTCATGCTTCTATCTGTGTCCTCATGCAGTGATCCTTTTCAAAAGACGGTCGTAAATCTTGCGTTGTCAGGGTATTCTACCTTTTGTTCTTGGAAGATCTTCTCTTTTACTCGTACCTTGCTATTTTCTAAAATCTATGACTGACGTACCATTTACTCTCTTTTACATACGTAACATACTATCTTACAAACCTAACTTTATAAATTAAACTTTACATACCATATTACAAACTCAACATTATAAAGTAAATTATACATACCATCTTACACATTTAACTAACGTACTTTTAATCACTAACACACTACGTACTCTTCGCTAACACCGTGAAACTAAAGCTCGAACCTCAAACCCTTTTTTTCTCTTTCATTTTCCCCTTTCTGTAACACTGGTGTCCCAATGCAGCCGCTGTCTGTGTGATAGGCTCTGTCACGAGACTCGGCGCCGAGTTTCTTCCGAGAACACCGCTCGAAATAAGAATATTTCAGACTTCCCTGCTCACAAATGAAGAAAGCGAGCCACGATTACAAGCTCGAACAACATGCATGTGTCATGTGCGTGACTGAGAGCCTTGTACGAGTACTGCACGTGCGCATGCACCACGGTATGCAGTGACATACACCACGTTCCGATGAATGAGCTGAATGAGCTATTCGAGTCTGCAAGAGAGTGAATGGCAGTAACCAAGGTTGTGAATTTGAGGTAGAAGCTGGTACGAGTACTCCACTTGCGCATGCGAAACGTTCTGTTGAATGAGCTCTTTGAATCTGCAGGACAGTGACAAAGGTTGTGAATGGCTGTAACAAAGGTTGCGAATTTGAGGGAGTAGTTCTTGTTCTAGTGGTTGCGATACTTGTTGTAATTGTTGTAGTTACGGTGAATAGTATTGAAGTAACTGTTGGTAATAATGTAGTTACGGTGGATGATTACGGTAAATGGTAAAGATCTTAAGTCTACTCTAAGGCCTTTTCTAGAATTTACTATTCTTATTTAGCACACATAAACTATTATTTTAACATTAAACATCGAATCTTGAGCGAGCCAATTCAATGATAAGTCTAGTGGACAACTAGGTTAATTTAGGGAATTTGGTTAGACATAATTGTACACCTAAGAATAGCCTTGATGATGGGATGTCCTAGAAGCCGCTGAACTTATTCGGGCCACAGGTATAGCTGTACTGAAATGTATCAATTTTACTAGATGTAAGAAGCAATCTACTGCAGTATCGCTTGTGGTAAATACATTGTTTAACACTTTGACAGCAGCAGGTAAAACAGAAGTTTAATATTTAACTTAAATTTAAAGTCAATTGTAATGAACAAGGTTGAAAATAACACACATTGACTGGACCGTGCTTTTATTTACTTCTGAGTACGTATTAATGAAAATTGAGTTTGTGACTACTGATCGGCCAGCAGCTTTATGAAAACGCCCCCAGGTATCACCGGTGGCTTACGGTGCAGTAAAAGGGTTAAAATTATTTAAATTGTTTTATTCATCTATTATATTGTCGCGCTGTCTTTTTTGCCATCAAAAGTGGGACTGCAATATTTAGGACCAACGAGTGCCCCTGGATGCCCTCAAGCACGCCACCGACTAGCTGATGTTGTGCTCTCCACTGAATAGGTTTTTAAACGCTTATCTCTTTATCAATTGAAATTCGTCTTTGCGTATGGTAAAGACGAATCTAATCTTGAGTATCTAATTTTTATAACTCTCAGAACCAACAGATCAGTTTACTCCTTGCTCGAATTCCGTTTCAATAAATTGTTCATCAATTTTTTATTGTGATAAATACAATACTACGTAATCTATACAGCGGAAAATATTTTATTTTTTGACAAGAACTTGCAATAACACATAAAAATTTGCATCTTCCAGTGCTACCAATTTTCATGGAGCGTGATGTTCGTGTACGATAACTTGGGTTACAGAGGGTGCGGGTTGAGCACCGTTAGACTTTGATAAGTCGGGCCGCGATGCCGCGCATCCGCAGGCCTACAAACCGCGCCAGCTGTGCCGTTGTTCGGAGAAAAGTAACAGCAAAGGCAAGGTTACTGAATGCTTCCTGCTCTCGGCAAACTTACGATGTCGTAACGTATAAAAAACTCTAATGGTCAGTTTTCGCTCTCTGCTTTCTAGGAAGAGATAATTTTCTTTCGAACAGTCTGGGCTGACAAGCGGTCAAGTCACTCTTTCATGTCAAAAAATTTTTTTCGCGTTAGGTGAAACATGAAATTTACCTTGAACGCGTTGAATTTGGGTCAGAGTCCAACACAGCATACCTGTACAACAGTGTTTTTAGATTACAAATATCCTTCATAGTATATTTCAAACCACATATCCACCAAAGGGAAGGATCCCAATTTGTTTCTCAGTTCAAAAGCCGGAAGTCAAATCAATGTAAGACCAAAACGGACATTTTTATGACAAGGCCTCGACTCACCGTCAGAACTGGAAACCCAATATTATTAACGTGCAACCACACATTATCTCATCATATCTTCCTCAGAAATACGCTTTACATTTCTCGAGAAGGAAATGGTAATAAACACCTACGGTCGGACAGAAGGCCTTGGTTTTATCGATTTTCAGAGAATGGGGAAGCAAAGTTTAGCGTCTCACAAATCTGGAACGGACATAATTGCCTGTGTGGAGGTACTCTTCAGAGAAAGGTTGTCCCAAAGGCCTTTTGAAGGCATCTACTGCGGCCTGTTGGTACGCGCAACTTTCGAAAATTGCTATGGAAGCTTACTCTTGGAACAATTCCCACCTCACAGAACGCGCGAGAAGATGATGGTCAACGTGTTTCATTGTCAACGTGTTTCATTGTCAACGTAAAGCCATTTTGAATTTTTCAATCATGGTTGACTGTAAAAGACAAATCTTTTGATTTTAAAATTCATTTCAACTATTCTTCTTTTCTACTCAAAATTCTCTTTTTTTTCTATCTACAGGAATTTAAACTGACTCGCTGTCCCCCCTCTGCTCGAGTCTCAAACTCTAAATGAAAACTTATACTAACTAAATGAAATAGTTACTTCGGTTGGTAATTAAACGACAGGGCGTAGGAAACGTGTGATCTAATTTTCATTTGCCTTTTTTGTGACACGACAAATGCTTTTTGAGGAGTTGAACAGTAGCTTTTTCTGAGGAATGGCAATTGTTCAGTAAGAGTAAATACGACTGAACGTGAAAAAGGAAATTTTTGCTCTATATATCAGGATATATATTGAATGTAAGTAGAGTAAACTTACTAATTTCTGCAATATACGTTGCAATCTTAATTTTTACAGTGAGCGAGATTACTGTACAAAGTTACAAAAACATCACGATAAAGATCGCTTAAAGTTACATGCTCAGCAGCACAACTATGTTTTTACTATTACTAGCATCAGCACAACTATGTACTATTACTAGCACCAGAACGACCATGTACTATTACTACCATCAGCAAGACTATATGCTATAACTAGCATCAGCACGGCTATGTACCATTGCTAGTATCGAAAGGGAGTGCGCTGCTGACTATGACTGTGGGAAATGCCGTGGGAATTTTCTCACACGCCTCGACCTCCATTATATGTCGGTGGGACTTCACACAATTCCTCCAGAATGTAGGACAAGACGAGCTGCAACGGCAGGCGTGTGAACCACTGCTTACTAAACGTGAAGTGGAATGTATTGAACAGTTCTCGCCGTTGTTCTCATACAGACAGAACTTATCATGCAAATGCGTCAAGTGAAAATGAACGCCCTTTTAGCGACAGAAGAAAAATGTTGAGTGATTGAAAAATGTTGAGTGCTGTGATTTTCTTTCTGTTCACATCGCCTTTGCACATATTCAGCACTCTGTTATTTGAATTGAATAGATGCATCCTCAGAGGTAGAAACGTCTTTTAAAAATACTGTTCATCTGGAGCATTCGGTGAACTTTCAAAGGCTGCACGAAGTCAGGAAGCTTTTCTGCTCATGCTCAGCCCGTAATTAGAGAGGCGTTTGGGAATGACACCTCGATACCAGTCCACCGTTTAGGAATTCCAGTCCGCTGTTTAGGAATTCCAGTCCACCGTTCAGGAATTTCATTTAAGGCGAGCGTGAAATTCCAAAAAGGCCAACGACCAAAAGTCGCAACGGTGTAGTTGCGTAGGACAAAAAAAGTTGCGTAAACTCAACTTGCAGATGAACTCATTGTCAATGCTCCTGCTGCAAGACAATAACTTATTCTCACTGTAACAAATGATGTGACTAGAATACTGTGCACGCCGGTTTTATTTTTACTTTACGCAGAGTTGTTTCCTAGAAGCTCATATCTTCTACGCCAGGTTTCCAGCTGTCATCAATTCGTGCCCTGTCATCTAATGAATCTCTTCCGAAGCTCGCCCATCGCTTATAACTAACGCAGGAAGATGCATTGCATCAGAAAGCGTTCCCTCCATATACGGGCATAGACAACCTAAATATATCGGATAAAACATACGATTTAATCATGGGATGAAGACGAAGACGATATCTCTCGTAATCGCTGCAATTTGTCTAGCAGCGTTCAGTCCATCTATGTACAGACAATGCCTCGGTTCCATGTATACCGTCACCACGTCCTCCACATCCAAGAACTGAAATGATGAAGTAGCAATACTTACTCTCAATGGAGGGTAAAAAGCCTGTTTTAATGCGCTGTTCACCTCGTGCCTGCGAGCTGCGTCATCTCACAATCCCGAGAACTGAAGCCATCACAATGACAGACGTGGAAATAATGCGGCGACTCAAGATCTGTTCAGCCCACACACAGACCTAAATTTGTCCGTCGTAAAAGACGTTTCTCTCAAAACATTCCAATTATAACCTCTTTGTATAGCTGATGTGTGCCGATTCGTTCAAATGCTGTCGCGCATTGTCCGCGCTCAGACGATCATTCGAAAAATGTCGGAAGAGAGAAATAATAGCATCAAAATTTTATTTGCAGATCGTTGGGAAAACTTCAGAAATGTCGAGAGCACATTTCCTGATATGATTTTGCGAATAAAATGAGCCTAATTCAATCACTCTATATGCAGAGTCGGAAAAATATCCTAGACTAAGTTAATTGGAAAATAAATCTACACTAAAATAGCGTGACGAAATAAAAATCGTCTTCACATTAATCTACTAACTACAATAAAATTAAACAGAATTTTATTTTTCAGTGTGCCATCCTTTTGCGTTTTGATGCCTCTTCAGTTTTCCGCTGAACGTTTCAACAGAGACGCGCAGTTTCTCTTGCGGTATTTTGTCCCAAGCCTTCTTTAGAGACGACTTCAAATTGTCGTCAGTGTCGTGAGATGTTCCACGAATTTCTGTCTCCAATATTGACCAATCACTGAGGTCCAAGAGGTTCAAATCAGGTGAAGATGGATGCCACCCACATTGATATTCACTCTATTTCAGAATACTTCGTATGCTTTTAACAACAAACTTTGTCTGAAACGTAAAAGCATGACATTAGTATTTAATTAAATGTATTTTTTTGGCAAAAACAAACATCAGCAGCTTTTATTTCAAATTTAAAAACAATCAAGGGACTTTTTCCTGCTCTTGAGAGTCCGGCCGCTTGATGAATCTTTGGAAATGAAAACATATTTTGGATGAATTCTGATAGAAAGAAAAAAGAAAGAAAAAAGTTTATTTTAAAAAGAAGTTGATTACAATGAAGTTGATAGAAATTACCAGAACGAATTTGAATTGTGGATACAAGTGTAGCACAGACTTGCACGTGGACTACATGACCGTATCCCTGACGACGACGTTAACGCTGAAAAACAAAACACTATTTCATTTTCCACGGTGACCGGCGTACAAAATACGAAATGACGATATGCGCTCGTCACCGTTCGCTTGTTTACCGAAGAGCGCTCAGCGACCGTCATTTGTTGTCAGTAGGCAGCAGACAACATCGGCTATTACGATGCTGATGGACTCGATGACCTGTCAGACTCACGGTCGTCCTTCAACACGAAGTACTTCAAGCGCAAAATTGCCACCCTAACTTGATACAAACGTTTGAAAAAAATTGCATTCCATCACAAGGCTCTATAATGAGACATGGTTAATTCGCGTGCCTATTTCAGAAGGCTCTGTAATGAGACATGGTAAATTCAAGTATCTATTCGGACGAATATTTCCATTGTTTATGGCATCTCAAAACACGAAGTAGCTACTCTCAGCGATCATGTGAGTTGCAAAGTTGCTAAGCAGGTTTTTAGGTGCCCTCTGCAGGCCGCATGCGTCGCTGGCCTAAATTTGCGTCACTCCGTCGCCTGCTGGTGTTCTCTTACGATACAAAGAAAGAATGAAAGAAAGAAAGAAAGAAAAGAAAAGAAAAACCGCCTGTTTTTCCAAAAAGATTTGATACATGAAATGTATTACAACACATTGGGTTTTAAAATTTTCTTAATGTACAGGTCCTAAATTGACAGACAAACCATGCGAGGTGCACTAATGGACAAACCATACGAGGTGTACAAATAGACAAACCATGCCAGGTGTACGAATAGACAAACCATACGATGCGTTCTAATTAACTAACCATGTTGGGGGCTAATTTTGTTATAGAGAGGGAAAATAAGAACATAGAGCCTCGATGTGTTTAATTCCCAGGAAAATTTGTGCGAAGGTCTTCATTGAGAAACATAGGTTTAGAATTTTGAACTAAACTCATATCCCTTCATTGAAAAACATAAGTTTAAAATTTTGAACTAAACCTACATCCCTCTATATTGAGAAACATGGTTTTAGCTCAAAATTCATCATGTGACGCCACCTCGCAATGGTGCAATTGCATCAGCTCAGCGCGATCACCGCATCTTTAGAGCCTAAAAACTTGTTTGAGGAGAAGTCCAGTGGGCAGTTGGCATGCAACGAAGCACAACACGCCAAGGCCGAATGATTATCTCCCTCACTCTCGGCTGCTGCACAGTAACAGAGTGAGGGTAAATCGAGTACACAGGACGAAAAATGCATACACTCGATATCATTCTTGTCCAGTCTAACTTCATCGCAGGAGCATGCATGTTTTTCGCTGCCCAAGCGATTAATTAAGCGGCGAAAAATATGCATGCAGGCGGCGAAAAAGTTAAACTGTGTGGCAATGCACGTTCCAACAGTACACGACTACCAAACTGCGCGAGTTTTATCCTAAGGTGACGATCGTGCTTACACTCGATAATATACACTCGTACATACACTGAACTTATTCGGGCCCACTGCAGGTTGCTATTCTCAAATTTGATCATTGTACTAGGCCTAAATAATAATCTACTTCTGCATCACTTGTGGTAAGTAAATTATTTAATTTGTTTAAATATTCTCGGCAATGCGCGTCCCAACAACACACGACCACCAAGCTGCGCGATTTTTTCCCTAAGCTAGGTGACGATCGTGACTCACACTCGCAGTTACGTACGGCAGACGATCTCTCGCTGCGTTGGCGGCGGAAATTTTTATCCTAATTCTGGCTTCTCCACGCACACTGTGCTGCTCACAGACACGTGCATACACGTACACTATGGGGCTTACATATTGTGTCGCATATTGTGTTTAAAAAATTAAACAATAAATAAAAATACAAAATAAAACATATAAAATATCAAAAACACAATTTACGTTTTTATTTGCTCATCCAAAACTCACAGAGATATGTTGATGTTAAATTTACTTGCAACTAAAGTTAGTAAAAACGGATATACTATTAGATGACACGATCGAGAGTGCCACGTTTACCGCCTACTCCTGATGATTTCCACTCGCTGTCAATGATGGGCATAGAATTGTGGTTCCTAACCCCTGGGTCGCGACCCAGGACGTCACTGTTGTTCTAAGGGGCTGCTTATATTGATAAACACGACAGCAATCAGTTTTGTTTCTGTAGTGTAAACCTATAGAAACCTGCTTTCAAAAGAATAGTCATGTTTTGAATGAATGATTTTATTTTCAAGGAGGCTTGGGTAGCGGCAGATGATGTATTTTGGGTAGATTTTGGGTCACTGCCCAAAATTTCAAGAACCACTGGCATAAACAGTACATTTACATGGACGTGCCTTCACTGATAATCAACCTGTCCTTACTTTAAACCCCTTGCTCTTACTCTAAACACAACTGCCCTTACTCTTGATCAACATGTCTTTACAACCCTGTCATCACGAAGCTCTCTTTTCAGTCGTAACACCTTTCGTATCTCAGCATGGTTCCGATGATCGTTGGAATTGTGATAAGCTTCTCACAATTATGAGACTTTTCTAATCCGATTTCATTCGATCTTGTCAATATTGTCATCAGTTCCATGTGAGCCAGAGTTTATTCATAAAAAATACCGGGACCCTCGTTGATTGACTTAGATTACGATAGACGTTTAAAATCCACTTCAAATTGGCAGCGATCAGTGCAGTTTTTCCTTTGATGTTTTGCGCGCATCGAGCAGAATTCAACAAAAATGAGAGTTTCCGCGTGACTAAAAACTTTTAAAAACTTACTTTTAAATGCAAGCGATCAGTATAGTTTTTCTTTAATGTTTTGCCCAGAGCATCGAGCAGAATTCAATAAAAATGAGAGTTTCCGCAATACTGAGTAACGAGGCACGAGTTCATTCACAGAAAGCAGTCAAAGTGAGCCAGCATTCTTGGCCGGACGCCCAACGTTGAGCAGAATACGGTAAATGGTCCTGGCGTTCAGAGAAAAGATCGTTCACCAAACCCACTTCTCACTCGCAGTCCTTCGTTCTTCACTGAAATCTTAAGGGATTGTTGGCGTGCTGATGTCACAAATGCCGTCATTTCCGAGCCCTGCCATTGGCTGGGAGCGTCAGCCCTCATGATGCAAAGCTAACCTCGCATTGGTTTCTACGCGATTACCATGACCGCATTCGATGGTTCTCAAGACTTTTCTTCCGTGTGAATGCATTTCCCAATGTTCTATTGATCCTACATTTTCAAAGGAATTTTGTAAAAGTGTTCTCAATATTTAGGTTTCTGCTGAATATGAGAAAAAGTTTTATTTTTTTACGGCTAAGACGGATGCATTTGACGGGGCACTCTCGGAAGAAGGCGCGGCGAGGTGAAGGTGTGGTATGGACTGGCCTTCCTGGCTGTGTTATTCATAGCAATCCTAGGCTTTTTCTTTTGCAATACATTGGAACAAATTGCAAGAAATTAATTTAAAATAAACTACAAATCGACTATTATTTTTAAAGCGCAATCTTCTGCGTTTACATTCGTTCCGCCACTATTCATTTGTTTACATTTGTTCCGGCAAAAATTTAGAAAATATTGCTAAGCGACGCTCCCATTTTGTCACAGAAAGAACATTTTGACGTGCCTATATATTTCTGGAGTTTTTGGCAATGAATTTATGCCTTTGAAGTAGTTATTACAGCTTCTGTAATAACGTTCAAAAAGATAAAATTGTCAATTGTGTATTATGTAAGGGTCATGTTTCTGAATTCTGTGTGAGGATCCGTGTTTTCGATATTTATTCGAGAGAGGAAAAAATGGATGACAAACCATAACCACAACGCATTCATCAGTCATCCAAGGTTTGGTTTTTTCATTCATTATTATTATTTCTAGGTTTATTTTTCATTTCTAGGCCTATTTTTTATTTCTAGGTTTACTTTTTATTTTTTTAATATTCTTCTAAGATTTAGTTTTGTTTTCATTTTAAATGTTTCCGAAGAACAAATTCCAGATTCCTCCGATACAACAGATGCAGAGAAGGGTCAAAGTGACTGTTTTTTGAGTAACTGAAAAAACAACGATATTTGCCTCAGTTGGGAACGAACTTCAAGGGTGACTGACTGACGTATAAGCTAAGAAAAACTTCCCGGAAAAAGGGCTCCTCGATCTATTGTCTCTAAAATTTTTTCAAAGGCTGTTCTTTCGATCTATCATCTCGAGAATCTTTTCAAAGGCTGTTCTTTCGATATATCATCTCTTCCTCAGTCAGAAACTATGACACAGGGTGTCGTAAGCACGGAGCTGAAAAAGATGAAATGAGGTCCTTTCCAGCAATTAGTCCCCGAACTTCAAAGAGGGAAGCCATAAGCTTGTATTTATCCATGCACCAATTTATATATGCACGCAAGCGAAGCTATTTCTAATGGATGTATTGTACACAACACGTAATGTTTGCGGAGGCAGAAACAAGCACATATTTCAAAGAAAAAATTTCACATCGATCTTTTCATTTTTTTCCCAAAACTCCAGAATTCATTTGACGGGAAATTAAATCCCAGTATCGATTATTGGAGGACCTGCAACCACTTTATTGAATTCATTACAGCCTATTGTAGCCTGACCAGTCCGGTACATGGGTCATTTCTTGATCCACAGCAAGGAGCTGAAATTCTCCTCTTATACTCATGCATTATTACGTCGTTCATTTCCAATAAAGTCACGAACAATTCCTCAATGCGCATGCCAAGCAACGACTATAAGCTCACACTCAAGCATGTTCTGACGTGGGGGCTTTTCGCTACAATCACAAACGAATCCTCTACACGCATGTGAAACAGCGACTGTACGTTCATTCGAAATAGAGACCCCGTAAGGATAACTCCATTTACCGAATGGTACTCGACTCTCTTAAGTCGCTCGAATTTCAACAACTGAGTAGCTTTAATAAGCTGGAATAGCATACAAACACACAAGCACACGCGACCTCAATGCAGGGTATTGCATCACTTCTGCAGGGAAAGGAAAGGAACCTGCGGGAAGCTTCCGAGAGACTCGGTTTGTGCCCAATGCTGCACGAGCTGAGGCAGCGAAAAAACTCGCTGCATTCCAGTGCTTCCTCGAACGTAAAAACTCGCTTTTCGGAAGCCGGGGATGCTTCACATGTTTGAATTTTGTATTGCGTTCTTGGCTCTGAACCAAAAATTGGTGGTGAAGGATTTGGCTTTAAATTTAACCGTGGATTTAGCTTTGAAATTTAACCGTGGATTTAGCTATGAAATTTAACCGTGGGTTTATCTTTGAAATTTAACCGTGGATTTAGCTTTGAAATTTAACCGTGGATTTAGCTTTGAAATTTAACCGTGGATTTAGCTTTGAAATTTAACCGTGGATTTAGCTTTGAAATTCAACCACGATTGTCTGGTTTGAGGAATTGCTTATTGCTGATAAGAAATTTTTTATAACTAACATTAATTTTCAACAGAGAAAGTGACATGTGGGTGCAGCTCGAACTGCTTTAGTGATGTAGAGAGAAAACTAAAATTATCTAAAGAAAATGTACGGCTTGAACTTAAAGGAAACTTTTAACATTCGAAATTAGTGGCTTGCTTGAACTTAGGGAAACTTTTAGTTTCCGAAAGTGGCTTCCTTGAACTTAGGGAAACTTTTAGTGTTCGAAAGTGGCTTGCTTGAACTTGGGGAAACTTTTAGTGTTCGAAAGTGGCTTGCTTGAACTTAGGGAAACTTTTAGTGTTCGAAAGTGGCTTGCTTGAACTTAGGGAAACTTTTAGTGTTCGAAAGTGGCTTGCTTGAACTTAGAGAAACTTTTACTGTTCAAAAGTGAGTATGTAGGAGTAGGCAGCAAGAGTCGTTACCTTCTGACTGCGAGTAAACAAATGCCTGCAAGTCATAAGAATTTTCCAGGAACTCCAACGCCCCCTGGAGTGCCTCCGGGGCTGGAGTATTGCTCACGCGTCCGTGTCACACGCCCAGGCTGTGTGTGTTGGATCAAAGTGTTCACTGTTCACTGTTGACTGAACATCGTTTTCATTATCTGAACACTGTTCCCTGAACGTCATCTTCATCATCTGAACACTGTTCACTGAACGTCATCTTCATCATCTGAACACTGTTCACTGAACGTCATCTTCATCATCTGAACACTGTTCACTGAACGTCAACTTCATCATCTGAACTCTGTTCATTGAACATCATCTTTATCATCTGAACTCTGTTCATTGAACATCATCTTTATCATCTGAACTCTGTTCACTGTTGACTGAACATTGTCTTCATTTCAGTTGCGAGGCGTAAGTTTCTAGGTTTAGACCAAAAATTAATGAAATTAATGGTTTAAAAGACAGGAATTAATGGTTAAAAAGACAGGAATTATTGGCCAAAAAGACTGGAATTAATGGTTAAAAAGACAAGAAATAATGGTTAGAAAGACAATAATTAATGGTTACAAAGACAGGAATTAATGGTTAAAAAGACAGGAATTAATGGTTATAAAAAGAGGAATTAATGGTGATAGAGACATGATGGCAGAGAGGCCCGCAAGATCGCTGGAGATTGAGTTCTCCCTCGATCACATGTTGCTGTGGCCGTCCCTGTCTTCAGACGAAGCAAACATTACGAGCTATTCCCTGTAAATTTCAATGCTACACAGAATGAAAATTGAGGTATTCTGATCAAAGAAGGACAGTCGAAAACTTAAGAAGAGGGTCAGTTTAATACTCCTAAATTATTATTATTATTATTAGACAGACCTTAGAAGCGAGCTTGTAAGAGTTTTCTGATGTGGATGAAATGCTCTGCCATGCAGTACATAATTTTCAATTCACTTTTTGATACGGGAATGCCATTACCTATAGGCCATTTAAAAGAATAAAAAATTACTTGAAATGTCTCCTTTTCCCATGAATTTATGATTTCGTAGTTCAAATTATGGAGAGTCGCTCTACCCATTTGTCGGAAATGGGTACCAGCTTGACCGGGGGGTAGCTGTCATGGCGTCCTGATGTTAGTTGTAAGGGATTTGTAGAACCAATGTACAAGATGATATGTATCAGGCTCAATTCATTTCATTTCTCCAGTTGAGCTGACTCGTGTTCATGACTAGCTGCACATGTAGTCATGGCAGCGTCGCCATGCGCAGCCAGTTGACATGAGAGCCAACATTGATGGAAGGTGGACTGACGCGATCAGAATCCACAGTCGTGGGCAATCACAAAGACATCACAGAACGCAAGCGATTAGGAATTACTGACTCATGAACTCCCCTTTCGAATGCCACGCTGATGTCGTTTTTATGGGCTAAACTGAACAGAGCTTTTAGGTTATTGCAACTCTTTCACGCGAACACGGAAACTAAAGAATGATTAGTTCTTTAAGAGAATGATTAGTTCTTCAAAAGAATGATTATTTCTTTTAAAGAATGATTAGTTCTTTAAACGAATGATAAGTTCTTTAAAATAATGATTAGTTCTTTAAAAGAATGATTAGTTCTTTAAAAGAATGATTACTTCTTTAAAAGAATGATTAGTTCTTTAAACGAATGATAAGTTCTTCAAAAGAATGATTAGTTCTTCAAAAGAATGATTAGTTCTTTAAAAGAATGATTAGTTCTTTAAAAGAATGATTAGTTCTTCAAAAGAATGATTAGTTCTTTAAGCGGTCCGTCACATCGACATCGGGCTCGGGTTCGCATTCGGCTTTGAACACTTTACAGCTACTCGTATACAAAGCGGGCATAATGATATTGATATGTAGCAATAAATATGTAGAATATGTTGTGTGAATATGTAGATTATGTTGACGTGTGAATATGTAGAATATGTTGATGTGTGAATATTTAGAATATGTTGTGAATATGTAGAATATGTTGATGTGTGAATATGTAGAATATGTTCATGTGTGAATATGTAAAATAGAAAATGGCAACAAACTCGAGCTCTGGGTTCCATCCGCGGGTTATCTCCAAATTCCGTGCAGTGTGTACGTATGTGTACTCAGACAATTGTTGTTTGTAAAGGCTTGTAGCAAATAAAACTTATCTACAAAAATCATAATTATTTTTGTTCGTTAGCGTACGACATATATACTTCCTCATTCCTTAGGCTGCAATAAACTTAAATTTACATAGGATAAAAAGTCTATTCCAATTCTAAAAAATTATCCAAATTTTTCTAGACTAAATAAAGCGATTTTTTTTCAATCATTGCTATTGAAATAACATATTCAAACTGAATTTTCTTGCCTCGTTCGGTATTCAAAGTTGCGTCATGTGTGATAAAATTAGATAAAATTTCAGTGCTACGTCGTTAAACTCGCCACTTTTCATCAAAAGTTTCAGCTAAGGTAAACGATATTGATGATGCGAGTTCGTAAAGCATGCATCAGTTCGCAAGTCTTCCGAGCTTCTATTTCCAACACAAACTTTCGTAATTTTGTCACGAGCAAAATTGTGACGCTTCATTTACGTCTTCCTCCCGACGAATGAACTTATCGGAAATTTGGAAAATCTTCAACTTTCTTGGAAATCTTTATTGTTTTTGGATTCGCTGAAGGCTAAAACTGACGACGTTGCTGGCAGGCATATCTGCTTGGGAGTTCTGGAACTTGAAATAGATAAGAATAAATAAACAAAAGTGAGTCTAGTACGTCTCACAAGAACAGAACTTCTCGCGAGCTTAGTTTCCGGCAACAAAAATGATTTAGTGTACTTCATTATGTATTATTTTCTATGCTGTTCAGGGCAGCCGATGAAATACTCCCACATCAGGAAGGCAATCTATGGAACACTCCCACATCAGGAACGCAATCCATAGAACACTCCCACATCAGGAAGGCAATCAATGGAACACTCCCACATCAGGAAGGCAATCAATAGAACACAATACCATAATAAAAAGAAAGCCGATGCAAAACCTTATCAGGAGGGAACTCTCGAATGTGAACGTTCGATCAAAAAAGAAGAGCTCGTACATTTTTTACTCATAGTTGTAATTTTATCCAGTTACTCGTTTAAGATGCTAACACTCATTGCGTGACACGTGAAAGTTCTCCAATCAGGAAAACTCAATATTAATGGCTATCTTTTCAAGCCTTACTCAATCATCATTCATTTACAAGTGTTCCGCCTCTCGAAGCAACCTTAGTACCTTTCGACCTCCTATGGAGCAAGAACATTACCTTAGCGTCCGAACTTATTTGAGCGGCGAGATTGCACCTCTCGGGGCGACGTTGAGCTCGGGTACAAAGACTGCTGTGAGTTATCAGCGAAAGAATCTTATCAAAGCATGTGATGACACGTGGTGGGTGCAGTTAAGTAGCTTATGCTTCGAGAAAATTTGCCTTATTTTATGGTTGCTAAAGTTAGTCGATCTCATTTCCAGTTGTAGTCCGTAAATTTATGGCATTTTCCAAGCGTTAGGAGTCGTACTTGCGTCAACATACTTTCTCTGTCGTGTGAGCTGGAGAAGCAAAGATGCAGTGTATCTTCCGTAAGAAAAAAGCGAGTTCGTGAGACCCACCAGCCAAAGTCCAGGTGATAAAGAGAAAAAATTTGCACGGTTCTCACCGATTGTGGCTGCTGGGTATTTCTACGAAGTTCAGTCCCAAGATATGCGTATCATGATTCAACCGCCAGTAATTTGATTGGTCTTGTCATGATGATTCAACCTCCAGTAATTTGATGGGTCTTGTCATGATGGTTAAAAGAACAATTATTGGGGCTTATTCGTTACGAATGGGTTTCCGATATTGTTGCTATTTAGTCACGGTGATATCTCTACTTTACCACTAAACTCCACTGGTAAACACCAAGCAATAACCTGCGTAAGTAGGGGTTATTATTGTTATTTTTACCTTACTAGGTAATTTATTTTACCTAACGATGATCACTTTACCTTACTATGATTCGTATAATTCCACAGTTGATATGTCCGATAATTCCGCAGGCATTGTCATCAGTTGATACTCTCACCTACTGGTATTCTGTGAGGGAATAATAGTGCACTCAACAGTAAATGTGCTCACCTACTGGCATTCTGAACAATTTATATGCTCAAAAACAAGCATAATCAGCATTTGATGTGCTCGCACACTGGATCTCTCAACAGTTAATTAATGTACGCACACAATAGCTTGCTCTATACTATATAGATATGCTCACACACTTTTCAACATTTAATGTTGCACCCAGGCACTGTTTTCCCTGCAGTTATCGAGCCCAGGCTCAAAGGCTTGCATACTGGTATTCTCAACGGTTAATGTACCTAGGTGCTGTTTTTTTTCGACAGTTAACATGCCTAGGCCCAAATAGGCCCATCAGGAAATTATGAGATTCACAAGTAGGCCCAACACGACCCAATCAGCCACCAGGACTTCTTTCCGCAGGTCTCACGCTAGATGGATAACACGGTATAGGAAACAAGGTAGGGTCATTTCTATTGGGGAAAATACAATTCTTCTTGTTCGGCCAGCCAATCGAAAAGCTTTATTTCAAACAAATTTTATGACATCACCAAATCACCATGTCGTTTGACCAATAGTGGTGACGGATTTGGGGGTAGCAGTGATACCAGATGCAATATGAGCGCTGCTATTGGTTCGTTGCCGTGACGTCAGCACACCCACACAGTCGTCGAAAAAATTACTGGTTTGACCCTACCTTGTTTCTTCTACCGTGATGGATAAGGAGGTTCACGCTTGCATGGCCTACCAAGACTTCAGTACGGAACATTCACTCTACCCCTCAAAGCTCGCGGTAAAATATCGGTGAAATACAACGTTATTCAACACATTGAAATCGACGTGGCCATCGGTGGTGCATGATTGAGGGGATTTTCAAAACACTGCTCACCGTCCAGCAGTCACTGTCGCCATTTTCATAAATATTCAATGAAACTAACTAAAAGCACGACCTATTTCATGTTCGTTATTTTTAAAATAGATTTCGAAAAATAACTCTAATTTGAATTGGATATTGAACTTCAGTTCAACCCGCCGCATTACCATGTTAATCGAGAGATGATATCGTAACATGCAACATCTCTAAGAACATTTTTTCTCAAATAAGATGTTGTTTAAACGAGAGACAATGTCGTTAAATGTGCCATACGGAGCTGGCGTCCGGCTGCCCAGCTGTCCCGTGCTACTCCTCGAGGTGGATTGCAAGAAAAAGGAAAATCGCTATTTTGGAAAAATGTTGACGCTTGAAATGCGTTAGAGCCAATCGGATTTTAAATATTTATTCATGTAAAGTCCTCAAATCGATAAACACGTCATGAGAAGTAGACAATAGTCATGGCAGGGTTTGAATACATATCATAATTTGCAAAAAAATCTACTCCCTTGGATTTTTTAGAACGTTACAAGTGCTCAGTTTTTGGCATTAAAAGACTAATACATTTGATTGTATTAATGCTCATCAGAGTATCGTTAGAAGGGGTATTTGTACACATTTGATTGGTGTGCGAATTACTTGAAAGCTTCAGAAAGTGAGCATCTTCACACTCCTCACTAGTTTAAATAGAAAAACTCTGTGCAGTTTTCATCTGTTCATCCCTAATTTTGAGACTCCGCCTGTGAAAATTTTTTGAGAATATTATTCATAAGTTAGTTGTTATTTCTATTGTTATTATTTTATTATTATTATTTTATTATTCAGAGGCTTTTGTGTGAAATGTGTGACTATCCCATCCTCGTTCCCGCCGTCCGGCCAACTTGTGCTCGGGAACGTTAAGCTTCACGGACCATAACATCAACTCAGGTTTTATTGTTCATTTTTAAAGCTGGCAACTCCAATAAAGGATTTGTCCACTGCAGCCAGCAATCAAAGAACAGCTCGTGATCAGTTCAAATTAAATCACGCAGTTCCCGGAAATTGCCGAGATGTCGTTGTTGTTCTAGCGACATTGTCCTCCTCTTCTGCGCGTGGTGATGTTTCTTTGCGCGATCCTCGAATCTTGATATACTTACTTTATTCTGCCGTGTTTTTTCATAAAAAAAGCATAGAATAGTGTAATTAAGTGACTTCTAGGAAACGATGATCAAATAAATGAACACACAAAATCTTGTCCGTAAATCAAAAATAGATTCTCTCGCTTCTGCGACAGTGATATTTCTGAATGTTCTCAGGAAAGGGAACAATAAAAAGAAAGGAAACTATTAAAAAGATTAACCATGCAACAGGTCGTAAATAAATGAGGGATTGAGGAGAACCTTAGTATGAATGAAAATTTTCTAGTCCTAACTCTCTGAATCACATTTCAGTTTCACGTCTATTTCTACTCTCTATTTCTTACCAGTTTTGCTCAAGCTACTCAAGAGTACACACCTCACGCACACGTGGAGTTAACTAAATTTCACACTGTGCATTTATTCACGAACGAAATTTTACACTTCGCATTTATTCATGAATTTTCCGTGTAGGGCTTGATACCGTGGCAATTGCATATGATTTGGACGGCACACATTCGTCCGGAGGGCTACTGTTCTATCCCGTGTTTTGGTCGACTGGCCACCGCAGCGGCATCGCCCAGCCTCGTCATTATGGAGGCCCAGGAATTTCCGACGAATGGTTCATCGTCATTGGCGGCGGCGCAGGTGAACAATTTTCGACCACTGATCATTTGTTACAGTCGGCCTTCTGAAAATTCACCGACGCTGCCTTGTTTCTTTAAATTATTAAAGTCGACCTTCTGAAATTCACCGACGCGGCCGTTTCTCCCGGCTTTATATTAACTCCCGACACGGCAATATGTAGGAAGCCTCGTACAGTTTGTCTATCGATTCTCGAACACTGTTCATTTGCTACAGTCGGCCTTTTGAAATTCACGCAGCGCCGACACTGCCGTTTCACTTCCAGGCAACTGGAGGACAGCAGAAAGATCATGGATGACACCAAACCTGTGAACGTCGCCTGCGTTGAGAAGGTGAAGACCTTAAATAGAATCCGAGTGCTTGCATTGCGTATAAGGACAAAAAACTATGAAGACGCTGGACATGACAACCGTGGCTGCTGCACCTCAGCTGGATTATGTTCCGCCGCCTGCTTGTGACTTGAGAAGGCCTGGGTTGCTTTACACTGACATTTTTACCGTCCATCGGACGCGGGACGTCGACTTCTTAATTATAATTTATTGGAAATGCTGTCCAGGGGAGAGACTCGACGCTGCAAAGCAGCATCAGACCTTGACCAAGTCTATGCGGGTGTTTGCGCTTTCATATATAAGGGAAAGATACGTAAAAAAATTGCAGCAAAGCAGCATCGGGTCTTGATTAAGTCTATGCAGGTGTTTGCGCCTACATATATAAGGGAAAGATATACAAAAAAAGATTGCAGAAAACATCGAAAGCCGAAAAGGTGGAAGTCCTTTATACAAAAAGAGAAAGGAAAGGAAATTGCATGAATGAAATAACACAGCAGGGAGCATGACGCCACACATAATATTCAAATAGGTATCAATGTAAAATAAAATTAACATTGGTTGAAATAACATCAGCTAGAGGTAAAATTAATTCCAAATAAATACATATTTTAATGCGCACAAAGTTAATTTGAAATGTTAGATACCTGAGATCTTGTAATCGCTCAACTTACTCGCAACTTTGTGATGCCTTATTGCAAAGTGCACAAGTTATTTCCATCACTTAGGAAACCAAGTTAGAGTAAGTTAGGACACTAAGTTAGAATAAGTTAGAAAACCAAGTTAGAGTAAGTTAGGACACCAAGTTAGAGTACGCGAGCGTTTGCACAGACCGCTTATGGATCGCAATTATAGGAGTGGCATTCGATGAGGCGTCTGCGGTGCTTGCTGCCAGCTGAGGGTGTGGAGTGCGACATGCTTCTCGATCTTCTTGAGCTGAAATTGTATATTATATAATTGTATGTATGAAATCGTGTTTACGAAATTGCATGTATGTATTGTCTGCTCCTGTATCACACTAAAATTGTTTTTAGCGTGTCTTTCATCACACTGATATTGTGTGCCCTGTAATATTACATCACACTAAAAAATTTTATGCATTGCGCTCCTGCATTACCGTGTAACTTTCGGTTTTCTATTCGTGCAACACAATGCAGTTGCGGTTCTTCTATCAGCTTCCTAGCGTAAAATATTTGTAGCTATCGTTAGCTACATGCATTGCGAGACGAGCGTATTCTGTTCTAATATTTATATTTTTGCGCGAGCATATTTGTGTGGTTCATGTGACTAGGGAAAAAGCAAAGAGAAGATGAGGAATTGAACAAACGTGTTTAATGTAGAACAACCGAGATTGTGCTTAGAGTTTTTGCTGCATGTACGATGCACAACGCTAGACAGGTCAAAGACTCTTAAATTTGAGGTTTTATTACATGATTTTTAATTTTGAAAATAGATTAGCTCCATCCTGGTAGAGCCATTATCTATTCCCGTAATCTCATAAAGCGCAGTGTGTGTACCGCTTGCGGTATTACTGCATGATTTTCAATTTCATAACCTATTTAGCTCTATCCCGTGTGAGTGAAGCCATTATCTGTTCACGGAATTTACACCTTTCAATATCATAAAACACATACATGTGTACTCTGTGGAGCCATTTCCTGTTCACGGAATCCCATAAAACACACACATGTATGCCGAGTATGTGTGCCAGCGTACTGCGTCGCAGAGACGCATCTTCCGAGAAGAGCACTCCGACCTGGAGACAAGTCCGCAGCGTCCATTGTGACTGCCGAGCTTCGGTGATATTCTGTAAGGCATCCTTGCCGACTCCTGTAATCACCGTACCATTATGACATGTAAATATGGCTTCGGGATGCTATAATGTAAAATTTGACATCCCAGAGCCCTAAAATTAAAATTTGTGGGTGTCATTTGGAAATGATTGTTGCCTTATACGCTATCGGCAGGATGCAAGTTTTCGTCAAGAATATCTGGTCCGTTCTGCGTAAATGAATGCATGCAAGAACTGATAAACCATTCTTTGAATTGGCCCAGAAAAATTGATTATGGTTATCTTTATTGAGACTTCACTCTTCGCGGAAACACTCATGAGAAGTGTAAGTACTTTTTAGCTTGACAAACAATGATAAACAAGGTACATTAAGACTAATGGACTCAACCTATATCTCGTTTTTGTCTCTATATTTGTAGGGTCCATTGTCCCTTCTGCGTATTTTAGATCCTTCTAGTTAGCAAGCAAGTTAACGATGTCGGAATGCTTCTGATTCTGTTTTTTTTTCTGCTGCATTGGCAGTTTAGATTCGCTGCAAATTTACGTGCAATTAGTCCTTTGTAATATTCATTTTATTGGGATGTAATTGTGAGGATCGGCTTAACAATTTAACCGCAACGTGTACCACCGGGATCCACCGAAGAGATTTTCACAAAGCTGCTGACGGACCAGTTGTCACAAACTCAATTTTCATAAATAATTAAATAAAGCTAAATGAAGGCACAACCCAGTTAATGATAGCTATATTCAAAATTGCTCACAAAATTGACTTTAATTTTGAGTTGAATATTGATTTTTAGTTTAACCGGAGAAATGCACGCAACCTGGCAATTTTTTGAATCATTCCGTGGAACTTTTGTCCATCGAGGAGAAGCAACGGATCAGCTGATCGCTGTGTGTGTCTAGTCATCGTATTTTGTTAGTGGTGAGTGTAGTCTTCTTCTTACATACCTAGTAGTGACCGTAGTTACCTAGTGGTGACCGTAGTATCCTGGTTACCTAGTGGTGACCGTAGTACCCTGGTTACCTAGTGGTAACCGTAGTTACTTAGTGGTAACCGTAGTATCCTGGTTACCAGGTGGTGACCGTAGTATCCAGTTACCTAGTGGTGACCGTAGTATCCTGGTTAACTAGTGGTGACCGTAGTATCCTGGTTACCTAGTGGTGACTGTTACGATCCTCCTTTTTCATGATCGTACGAGGTGATTAAATTTTCTCTTTTTGGATAAATCGTTCAAATGAAATAAATCTCTTTTCTCAATCTCAGTGAAGTCTCATGGTCGGCATCCTAATTAAGGCGCAACTATAGCAGGCATTGAAACACACGTTATATGTGGCCACACAATTTACTGTTATAAACGGATATCACCAATATGCCGGGGATTGATTAAAGCCCGCAAACATGACAGCTACAAAGAGGTAATCTTACGCACACTTGTGTGAAGCGCTGGTGCAAGTTTCGTTGTATTCGAAGTAGCCTCGTTTACTTTATTTAATTAATCAGTTGATTTAAGCGTGAAGTCACAGATGGAAATTTATACAATAACAATGTCCAGTACGCCGAGCTGGACTCTATTTCAAAGACTCAAACAAAGACGGCGATAACGAGGACCTTCAGCTACAATGACGCGTGCGAGAATGATCCCTCCTAACATCACACATCACCTTTTATGGAAGCATTTGCCGCAGCTACTCTCTATGGCGGTTGGCATTACCAACGGCCGTGAGATCCACTTTTCGTGACTTTTCTGGTATGGCCCCCGTTGCTGCCAGGCAGGCGTCGTCTAGCTGCTGAGGTAGCTTTTGCTGAGATACGCAGAACCTTGCAACCGTCTCTAGTGCACTGGGTACAGAGCTCTCTATCGCTGGCGCAAACGTCGTTCGTGTATGGCGCGTCGTTACATAGAGGGTGCATGACAGACCGTGGTGACCGTAGTTACCTAGTGGTGACCGTAGTATCCTGGTTACCTAGTGGTGACCGTAGTATCCGACTTACCTAGTGGTGACCGTAGTATCCTGGTTATATAGTGGTAACCGTAGTTACCTAGTGGTGACCGTAGTATCCTGGTTACCTAGTGGTGACCGTAGTTACCTAGTGGTGACCGTAGTATCCTGGTTACCTAGTGGTGACCGTAGTTACCTAGTGGTGACCGTAGTATCCTGGTTACCTAGTGGTGACCGTAGTTACCTAGTGGTGACCGTAGTTACCTAGTGGTGGCCGCAATTTCCTGTTTCTGCCCTCAACGCAAGTTTATACCTTAAATGCAAGCGAGACCTCGGAAGCGGAAGGCCGTAAAGCTTCGTCTCCATGCAGTCTCCTCTTTTTCTCTACAGTTTTGAGGAAATGGCAACATGAGGAAAACGATGAAGAGAATCATAACATGCAACCCAGACAGCGCAACTTAAAAAAAACAGTGATTGAACTATGAGAAATTTCGTGTCATGTAGATAGTAAGCGAGCTGCGTTAGTGCACAGGTAATCAGCTCATCACAAGCCAGTCGCTGCAAAAAAATAATTTTCAATTTTGCCAGTGCATCTAGACACCTGATATTCAGTCTTGCCTGTGCATCTGGACACCTGATGTTCAGTCTTGCCTGTGCATCTGGACACCTGATGTTCAGTCTTGCCTGTGCATCTGGACACCTGATATTCAGTCTTGCTGTGCATCTGGAAAAATAATACTTCGTCTCGCTGTGCATCTGGATCAATCTTTCCTGCGCATCTGGACACCTGATATTCAGTCCGGCTTATACATCTGGACTAATAATATTCAGTCTCGCAGCGCATCAGGTCGGCTGCTGTCCAGCCTCACCAGCGCACCACAGCGAGTCAATCGATCATAAGACATTTTTCCCAGAAGCCCAGTGAAGCGATAGGCCTATACGGTAGCAAAACAGGCAAAAAAACACGGCGCAGTGAAGCAAGGAGAAAATATCAACTCTTAGCCACATGAGCAAAGTCTGACTGCGCAGACGCAGCGCAACATCTGCCAACATTTTTATCCCGCAGGGCGGGTGTTGGTGTATTGGTGGTTCGTCTTGTGCATGCTGTGTAAAGTTGCGATGTGGCCGTCACGATGTTATGGTGTGGTGGTCATCAGCTTCGATATTATGATGTGGCGGTCAGCATTCGCAAAATTACAATGAAGCCGTAATCAGTCGCAATATTATAGTGCAGCTGTCACCAGTCGCACCATTATGGTGAAAATAATCAGTCGTAACATTACAGGAAAAATAATCAGTCGCACCATTACGGTGAAAACAATCAGTCGCACCATTACGTGAAAATAATCAGTCGCACAATTACGGTGAAAATAATCAGTCGCACCATTACGGTGAAAATAATCAGTCGCACCATTACGGTGAAAATAACCAGTCCCACCATTACGGTGAAAATAATCAGTCGCACAATTACGGTGAAAATAATCAGTCGCACAATTACGGTGGAAATAATCAGTCGCACAATTACGGTGAAAATAACCAGTCGCACCATTACGATGTGGCTGTAATTAGCCGCAACATTACGGTGTATCGGTCACCGGTCGCGATGGGTGAAAGTAAAAATTTCACAGCGTGAAGTCGCCATGTCTGACGCAAGTCCTCCCCTTTGTTCCCCTTCCCTCCCCACGCACCTCGCGTCTGAGGTAACTTTACAGTTCACACGCCGCACTGCAGAGGCGTGCCAGACGTGTTCTCTGCCCAATTATGCCGTCTGGACGACAGCGTAAGCTTAACGCCACTGTAGAGGAAACAAGGTAGAGTCATTTCTATGGGGTAAATACACCTCCTCCTGTTTGGCTAGCCAATAGAACGGATTTATTTCAACAAACTTTAACACGTCACCATTGTGACATGTCGTTCGGCCAATAGTGGTGTCAGATTTGGGGCTAGCAATGTTGCCAGATGTAAAATGAGCGCTGCTATTGATTCGTTGTCATGACGTCAGCATTGCCACACGGTCGACTGGTTTGACCCTACCTTGTTTCCCTTACTGTGCTTAACGCGCTAGTATAAAGACATTTTTACGTACGTGCAATCACGTTGGTGCCAATCAAGCTGTGACATTTTTGTGCTCGTACATTCACTTGCACACTAACACCTTGTAATTTCCTACCGTAATTGTGCTTTTCAAATTTTGTCGTTATCTAGAAACAAATCGCAAGCATCTGAAATTTCTGTGGCAAATTAACGAAATGTAAAAGAGCTTTAGTTACTCAGGAACCAATTTACGATCCGTAATGTCAGAAGCAGAATCAGTTTAGAACAAATTGACGTAGGCCGATGTCTTGTGAGTGTTCGATTTGATTTTGGAAAATTGGTACAAAACATGTCATATACCATAAAAATTCATCGAAAAAGCGTGATAAAGTTTGGGAGGAAGAATTCAAGTGTTACTTTAAGCTAATGCATTCGAAGGGAACATAACTGAGCCGTTGTGACGCTGCACAGAACACCGCCTGCTCAGAGGCACCGTCATATCGAAACCGGTCCTAACTTGCGTCGTCCTGAAGTTCAACTTCGCGGTAAACTAAACCAATTCCTTGCGAAGTGCATTACTACGAATATTTACTGAACATTTACACTTTGACTGCGGCTGGCAAAAGTGATGTTTAATATTCAATTTAAATATGAAGTAATTTGTAGTGAGCAACGTTGAAAATACCTAACATTAACTGGATCGTCTTTTCATTTAGTTTTGGGTAGGTACTTTTTTTTATATTTAGTTTGTGACTACTGGATAGTCAGCAGTACAATGAAAACTCCCTCAGTGACCAAACATGGCTCACGTCGCAGTCAAAGTGTTAACTGCACTTTTATGTCCTGCAGCCATGTTCAGTTACGTCTTTTTTTCCCCGCCCATTGAAACGCAGTTCCTCCAACTCTCACAGATTAGACCACGTGAATTATGTAACATAGACCTCCGTTTATCTTACTACGAGTTAGCCTTCGTTGGCAATGCACTTCAAAGCTGCTCTTCGCTTCTGTATTTCTCGTTCCTGGAGCCCATTTCTCGATGAGCTAGCAAAGCAGCATCCAGCAAGCTCGCATGAGCTATCTAGCAGCTGGTCTGCGAGACTGGTAGGTAGGAATAGCTTTCTCACCTCGCTTGCTGGATGCTGGATAAAACGTGCGAGTTCATTGTGAAGGCAACGGCCCTATGGCCGGCAACGGCCCTAATACTATGAGATGAACAGCCAAGAGGGGGTCACGGGGGCCATGCCCAGAAGCACTGCCCTCCACCGCTCCGCACCACAAGCATGTTAATTTCCCAAGCTACCTCATCTTTTTCTTCATGCGACAATTTAAGAAGTGCGTAATTTCTAACAACTACCAAGACTATAGTGTTGCATCTTCATTGTGCTTAGTTTAGATCCGGCGAAAGTTAATTTTATTCTTTCCTAAAAAAAATAGTGGGAGGCTCCCGTACGGGCACATCAGAACTGTGTAGCTCTATTGTACCCGTCGTTTATTAGAAATCGTCGAGAATGTTCAGTTTTAGAAGTGGGTCTACAGTAATTCTCGCTTTGTTCCTGAAAACTATAAAATCCTTAACTTGACTTTCAGGGCTTGTTTTATCACTAAGATCGCGAAGTAAGTCGCCGGTCGTGACGAAGGAGATTCTCATAACGCTGCCGACCGACTGGTTGTCTCAAGCTCGATTTTCATAAATACTAGATCAAACTAAGTGAAAGCGCGCTCCAGTTAATGTTTGGTGTTTTCAAAAGTGCTTACTACATGTGACTTTGCCAGTTAATTTACTTATATTCAAAATTACTTACTCCAATTGATTTGTGAGTTAGTGTTTTCTGTTTTTAAAAGTGCATATCAAAAGTGTTCAACTTCAGTTGAACCTATCACGGTGAACGTGTTAAAAAGAAGTGATGAAAATAATTGTACAGAAATATACGCTGCTCATTCCTGACCCTGCAGTGTTAAACTGAAATGCGTCAGTGTATCTGTGTCGAATTCTCTACACTGAGCGAGAACTGCCAACACGGTGTCCACACTTTGGTTCAAATGAGTGGGAGAGTTTATTTTCAAGTTCATGTGTGTTGTGTTTAAAAACAGAGTACGTATTCTAAACTTGATAAATGTCGTACGAAAAAAGTGCATACATTTCATCCAGCAGCTGCTTCATTCCATTCAATAATAGTTTCGTCCAACGGATAATTATTTGAATATTCTTTGGTGCAGATGCATTTCATTTCTGAGAAACAAGTGCTGCGGCCATTGAGCGAAGTTTTTGTACGATTCTCCTGACGAGGAAATTACGAAGAAGCTGAAAAGCCGACCAACGCTGTATTAATTTGATGGTAAGTAAGACATTTCATTTGTTATAAACATTTTGAAAGTTCATGTGTGCACATTATGTTATACGTTCATTCATTTTTTTCCTATAATGAGATTGACTCAGGGCTTTTTGAAGCAGAGCCACATTAATTTCAATTACCAGCCTGTCAAATTCCAAATTAAGTTACAATTATTAATCTGATTAATGTGGCTAACTGGGGACAATATTCTGTCTTTCAAATAATTATAACTGAAGCGCTAGGCCTGTTCCTGAATTTTATTACTTTGACTGCGGCAGGTAAAACTAAAGTTAAATATTCCATTTAAATCTACAGACAATTGCAGTAAGCAATAAGGAAAGTACCAAATATTAACTGGATCATGTTTTCATTAAGTTTTGATTAAGTATTTAAAAAAATTTAGTTTGTGACTACTAGTTGGTCAGCAGCATAATGATAACTCCCTCAGTGACCACATATGGCTCGCGCCGCAGTCAAAGTGTTAATAAGGGTTTAGATGGAAGGTTGATCCAGATTGAAACTTGGCCTCTACTCAGTAAGGCCTAATGTTAACCTAGGTCTGGTATGAAGTAGGGCTTGATGAAAATAGAAATATCGAAAATCGAGTTGGAAGCGACGGCAAGCATTTCTCATACTCAAACATGAATTATCTAACACATCGTAGGTGTTCATGTGAAATGAAAAGAATCTAAATACAGCAACACATTTCCGTGAGTTTTTTTTGATGACTGTCTCACCCACACACAATAGCTTCATCGGCTACACCCACACCAGCGTCCGTCAATGTTTCTTTTAACAAACTGACATAAAATTCGACCGACTTACGAGACGTAACTACGCTCAGAATAGCGTCGCGCGTCATGCGTTGCTCACAGGAGAGACATCGGCGTATTGATATGATATTACACACGACACGTCGGCACTGCGAAAGCGTATTATTTTAGTAATACGCACGACACGTCGGCACTGCAGCGGCGTATAGTTATACGCACGACACGTCGGCACTGCGGTGGCGTATAGTCATACTAATGCGTAGGCAACTTCGACACTGAATCGGCGAATCTTTCCTAATAGTACCCTTGGTGAGTTATTTGTTTGATGTCCGCTACTTACGTCTCTCTGTGACGCTCACAAGGACGCTCAATGACCGTATCTGTGATACGAGTTTCACCAGTGCACAAGGACAAGAATATTTTAATCGCGGGTACTGTTGGGATGGTCATCCACATCTGGAAGATAATTATAAGGAAAATATAGAATCCCGTGATTATTAACGTGCGTGTACACTAGTTGTTATAATAAAACGTGCTGATACTCAGTGTTAATATTAAAAAAGTAATTCAACACCCGTTGAATGCACAGTGCCGGCCGCTAATGAAGGAGCCTCGTTCCCAAGTCATCCACTATCGGAGATGCGGTTAAGGCTCGCGGGATTGCATTAGTTCCTCATAAGTATCCCCGCGAGACAAGCATGATTGCTAATTCGCAGCGAGACGAACATGATTGCTAATTCGATTCGCAATGCGACATAACTGTCTCGTAACATTCGGCGAGGCAGGCCTGCATGTTAATTAACGAGGAGTTGCACGAGCGTTTGCTGCGGGAACATGAGCTGAAGAAACCGAGTCATTGGAGTTTAATTTAAGATTTTCGTATTCAAATTTGGGCGATCTAACGGGAAGAAAGCGTCATAGATTCTGTTTTTCATCTCGAATTTAGTCGGTCTAACCGGAAAGACGACCACAAAGCTTCTATATAGGAGGCATTTAGATTATTCCTGTAGTAAATTTGAATTTATTTACTGTGTGAAGCATGATATTGAATGTTATGCGAGGATCTGCGAACATATCTATGTAGTGAGTAAATTCTAGTATCAAAAATGAGCTCCCATCGAACCGTAAAAGTAGCTCACTTCCGTTTTTGGTCTCATTCTTTGTTAATTTATACAAAATTTAAATTGAAGCAGGGAATAAGCACTTGATATTTTCTTCATTTTCAAGCAACGGTTATAAACCGTAAATTTGTCATGAAGTAACAATTAGCGTTCACTTGAACTAAGTCTCACATGCTCTGCTTAGCTGACGTCTGAATCGTCTCTACGCAATAATTGAAGGATGAACAAGTTGAACGACGTCATAAATGGGATGGAAATAATGATAACGGGGAAAATAACGTATTCGATGGTTAGATTTAACGTTAGTTTAAGCCTCCCTAACCGCAAAAAAGGCGTTCGGAAGAGAGAAAAAAGGAAGGTGCCTTTTAATATTGACTTAAGGAAACTCAGAATCTATGCACTAGGTGCATAGAGAAAATAAATTGAGAAAGAAGTTTAAGAAACTAGTTAAAAGTTGAAGAAGAAATAGTAGGTGTGTAAAAATAAGGACAGTCGTGAACCGAAAAAACTAAACGCGATGAAGTTGTTGGACGTGTTGAATGGGACAAGCTTTGTAAACGTAAAACACGATGAATGCAATGAACGCGCTGAACGTGGTGGAGAACTGGAGATATGAATGGTTGCTGAAAGATTCACATAAAAACTTCTGAGAGACGCTCAGGTCCTCTATTTCCTGCGGTGGGTTAAACTGGAGTTCAATATTCAATTCAAATTTAAATGCAATTATAATAAAAAATTCAAAATAGCCAACATTAACTGAATCATACCTTTATTTAGCTTTCATTATGTATTTCTAAAAATTGATTTAGTGACTGCAAGTCGGTCAGCAGCATTATGAAAATCTTCTCAGAGACCATTGATGAGTCTTTTCGGAAGGAAAGTAATAATTTCATAAATATTCATATTTTTATTTCGACAAAATACGCTTGTGGGACACATGACAACGCACATATCAATGATGTGAAGGTTTCCATTCACTTCTGTGCTCAAACTCCGCATACAATTTGTATTAATTTCTATTCGTTTTTCTTGCAGTTCGAGGAAACATCAAAGTAGATATGTCTTATACGTCAGATATTCATCAGAATGTGCGTTGAATATAAAGTTCACGGAACTCATCAATGCATGTCGATTAGGTTTCGCTCCCTAGAGACGAAGCTCCAACATTTCTCACGAACTGTCAATCAACATCCTAAAATTATTCTTCTAAAACTTTATGCCTGCAGCAGCTCGCAAAAGAACAATTAAAAAATTAACGTTAAACATTCAATTGAAGAACAAAAACATCGAATAAATTAATACTTAGTAATGAACAGCGTCACTTAGAATAAAATATTCTTTCTAGGAAAATAGAACAAAAAAACTATAAATAATTGATATTTAGGAATGAAGAGCGTCACCTATAAATAATTAATACTTAAGAATGAGCATTGTTACCGGGAAAAATTTATATATTTTCAACGAAAATAGAACACAAACCTACATGAACAGTGTCACCTAGAAAAATTTATATTGTTTCTATGAAAATAAAACACAAAGCTATATGAGCAGCGTCACCTAGAAAAACTTAATACTTAGGAACTTACAGCGTCACCGTCGCGCCCAGCAGACGGAAGCAGCGCTGGTCAGCACGACACGAGGCTCAAGGATGCGTTCCGAGAAAAGGATCTCGGTGCCGTGGCTGGCGTTGTGTGGCGGCATGACACCGGCCGTTTGCTGGTGGGGATACTGCCGCATTAGTTGGTAATGACGCATTAGTTTGTGACGACGCATTATCCTGACAACGATGCATTAGCTTAGTAAGTAGTAACGGCACTTTAGTTTGGTTACGACGCATTAGCTTTCAACGCACATGGTATATTGAGCAAGTTTTAGCTCTGATTTTTATGAGAATTCGATCGACGCTGCAGGACTTGTAGATGTGGTCGCTATCTGTTTAAATGCTTGTTCTTTCTCACAAGCATGCTTCAGATGTTCATTTATGCTGCTACAAACACTTATTCAGTTCGGATATATCTACAACGCTCACACGAGCTGGGTTGTCATGGGTTTCGATAACGATAAGTAAACTGGTTCAATGCCATCTAGTGAAACTTGTATCCTCCCTTAAATTTTTGTTGACATTCATAAGTCTTTTCCTAAACTTATGCAAGCTAATGTGTGTTATTTCACAAAATTGTTGGATAGAACTTTTATTATTCATCAAAATCAAACACGGAAACGGTTCAAAAACAAAAACTGGTGCTTTAAAAAGGTTTAATGAAGTCCAACGGCTGTTTTTCCCAATCCTGTGCGACATACGTAGTCCATAATCAACCTAAATCATAAGTGAAATTGATATTAAGCTGTTAAGAGTTTAGCAGCACCATATTGTAGTTTACTTCTCACAGACTATTTTTTTATTACTTCATGTGTCTCTATTCTCCCCCAAGCTTACCTAAATGATTTTATTCCTAATTTGAGTCCTGCTAAATGTTCTGTCATCAAAGAATATAAAAATCCTCAACATCTAACGTCAAAAAATGAGCTTCTAGTCTACGCAATCTCCCTTCCCCACGTCTCATCAACCTTCATGAAGTCATAACATCGCGCTTTACCCGGTGCTTCAGAGTCTCTTTTTCCGTTGTGAAAATGAATGTTGTTCCAGTAGATGTGGCTTCATTTCCTCCCTGGTGCTCTTGATGAGGATCAAGATGCGTGTCTAATGCAGCAAATTTTAATTAAAGCCTGCAGCGCCCTTAGCTGCGCGAGCCTCAGAGAAAGCTACTTTTTTGAAGCGATGTTTCATTCAACGGAATGCTCAGAAATACCCCTGCAGCAATTGAAAAAATTAATTTCTTCATTAAAAGTCACGATTGCAAGACAGAAATGAGCGGCTCCCTCTCAACAGACGCTGCAGTACCGGAAAAAGGCTGAGTTCTTTCTGCCTTTTAAATTTGACCTGACAGAAACACTCGCCTGTCTTGAGCTAGAACATATTCGCCACTCGGGGAAAAAGGCACGCTGCACTATGGTGTCCATGACCCTTTATCTTAATTAAAACCCTTTATCTTCATTAATTTTTTCTCTCAATTTGCAATTCCGTCATAATTTCAGTCTCTGATGAGTAACTCAGGCATTCAAAGGACTCATGAGAGGTTGGTCTTCATTTTGCAAGCTGATTGTTCTTCGCTTTGTTTGATTGTTCTTCGTTTTGCAAGCTGGTTGTTCTTCGGTTTGCAGGCTGATTGTTCTTCGTTTTACAAGCTGAGAGTTCTTCGTTTTGTTTGATTGTTCTTCGCTGAACTATAGCTGGGTGACGGTCCATCTCACTGCCGCCCTTGCGAGCTGGAGGCCGGCACGCTCGGCAGGGTCCGTGTTTTGCTCGCTCAATTCTCGGAAATCGCAAATTAGAAACTCGCTTGCAATGGATTTACTAAGGCGCTCTTAAATTCAACCGTCCAAAAGACTATCAGGGAATTCACTGCAATTAATTTCCCGCGTCAACAGAGCATTCATTTCTACTTCAGTTCGAGAATTAGTGAAGCCTGCGCACTCGTCGCCTTTCCTATTCAGTATCACATCGGAGGTCGTTGCTTAACTACTCACTATCGTCAATTTTTCAACTCGGCTTATAAACGTAGACTGAAATGTTTAATGAAACATTTTTGTGTTTTCCCTTGCTCTAGTGCGCCCATGATCAATTCTCGACGAGACAAAAATCAAAAACCTCTCGAGAATTTCTAGGGAGAAATGGAAAATTTTGGACAAAGTTATTTGCGTGTCTTCGAAGAACATAAACTTGTTGAACAATTTTTCCGTAATACGATTCCTGCAAGAATTTTTAGGGGGGAATGGAGAATTTTGGACGAAGTTATTCGAGTGTCATCAACTTGGAGGACAATTTTCCCGTAACACGATTCCTGCAAAGCCTCATTTCTTACAAATTGTGTTGCCTCGAGTCTTGCCTTCGTTGCCTGCCGCGATTCCCGGGATTTTCGCTGCCTGTGGTGCCTCGTAAGCTCCTTGATGTTCGGCCCGGATTTGTGCTGTACCTCAGCAAATCTTGCGTTTTATGGCGATGTTCTCCCGTATAGCTTCGGGGTATAACCCTCCGGCGCACTTCTGATGTGATAGTAAAGCTGCACTCGCTTCTGAAGAACTATTTTCTTATCAGACTCATGGAAAACTGAGACCTGATCATATAGCAAAGCTGCACTCCCTTCTAAACGATGATTAGGTATTTTTTATTCTTTCACCCTCACGGCAAATTAACAGAGATTATTTATTATCAGGGTTATGTTTACGTTTATTTTTTTTTTTGCACACTCTTGTTTCAACCACTGTCATGGTTATAAAAGATTCTTAGTGTTAAATTTCTGCCGTATGGAAATAAGAATCTTTTGTTATCGAATTCTGAACAACCAGTGTGCTGGCTTCATGCTTCAGGTTTCTGGAAGCACATTGTTTTTCTGTTTGGTTTTCCTTTTACTTTAAACGCTCGACGTACGGTGTTTAGTAAAAGTTAAGCTTGCATATGTGTGGTGTTTGAAAGCCGTTCATTTTCCTCAATTTGTGTTATATTCAAGCTACGCAACACTCATATTGCACATCCTTCATATTAGGCACAGTGTGTTTCGCTGGCCTATCTGAATTAGCGTGTACATGTGTGCTTGTGTGAATTAGGAGTATGCTATTGTTTAAGTATGAATGAAATGGACAAATTAGGGTTTTTAGATATTAAGAGAATTTTGTGGAATGTTTATATTATTTTGATTGCTTTTATTTTTAAATAGACAAACTTGCCTCCTGTTTAAGCAACGAAGATGGAATTTTAATCCCGAAACGTTTGCAATAAATGTAATGTTCGTTTTTGCTCTGGTTCTTATTTTTATTCTACAAATAAGATTCTCGACGAATCGCTCTATTGGAAATTTAAATTTCATTCAAGTTGCACTTCGAAGTGTGACAAAACTGTAACGGTGGTAAATAGGAGAATGTTTTGAACTCTGGTCATACATTATTTAACACTCTGACTGCGACCTGAGCCACATTTGGTCACTGAGGGAGTTCCATCATGCTGCTGATCGACCAATAGTCACAAACTTAATTTAAAAAAATACTTATTCAAAACTAAATCAAAATATGATCCATGGAGTTAATGTATGGTATTTTCATCATTGCTTACCACAATTAACTTTGAATTTGAAGTGAATATTATTCAGTTTAACATACCGCAGTCAAAGTGATAAGATTTATATTAACTGTGTCCGCTGTTGTCTGAGAGAAGTATCTCAAACGTCAATTTCAGTGGCTACACCATGGTAGAGGAAACAAGGTTGGGTCATTTCTATTGAGTAAAATAAACCTCCTCTTGTTCGGCTAGCCTATAGAATGGCTTTATTTCAAACAAACTTTATGACGTCACCAAAACGCCTTGTCGTTTGGCCAATAGTGGAGCCAGATTTGGGGGTAGCAGTGCTACCAGATGCAATATGAGCGCTGCTATTGGTTCGTTGCCGTGACGTCAGCAAACCCACACCGTCAAAGAAAAGAAAAATGGTTTGAACCTACCTTGTTTTCTCTATCGTGTCTTACACCATTTGTAATGAATCAAGTATATCGATGTTCTGCAATGTACTAGAATATACAATTTGTGCGCTGTTCTTCCAACCTGATTCACAGCAGCAACAGCGACAAAAGGATACTGGCTGCAGCCGCTACACGGCCGCCATATCATAATTGCCTCGCATGCTTGCACTGCTGAAATATTGCGGCATCTACGGGAATTTGCACTCGCAGGGGGAAACTGTGAGGCTCGAGCTTAGACTTAGGGTACGCCATCTTCTTTTTGTTTAACACGTTCGCTGCGATGGGTTGAACTGAAGTTTGGTTATTCAACTCACACTTAAATTCAAAAGTTGTTAATTTTATAAAAACCAAACATTAACTGGGTCTATTATATACCGTTAATTTTAAAAGATTGTTAAAACTTTTTCAAACGACCCACCGATGCGTCGTATCGCATTCAATGTGTTATATAGAATTGGTTCTTGGTTTTGTTATAGACCATAATTTTTCGGTTCACAGCTGTCCTATTTTTTAGTACCTATTGCTTTCTTCTTCAACTTTTATCTTGTTTTATAAACGTTATTCTTGATTCATTCTTTCTGTGCGCATGGGATCTTGTGCCGGAAGAGACTATATGTATAACATAGATAACCCGTTCCCTTAACTCCATACTAAATGATGCCTTCATCCTACCTCTCTTCTGACACTTTTTAGTGGTTTAAAAGAATTAATTATAAACCAATCTTCTCAGACATGGCACCTTCACATCGAGCATTTCAAGACAGCCACGCACGCCATACTGGTCACAGTACCCCAAGTTAATCCTTTAACTCCCTGCACGTCTTTTCGGTCCACTTTCGAAAATCGCTTCAATAAATTGAGTTTCTTGCTAAATTCGTTCTCTGATGTGTCCGTTGGAATTCTCGGCCGAGTGGCAGTTCCTTTCTCATCCTGATATCGGTGACTACTTGACACCGGTGCCAGTTTAGCGACGGAGGTTGCAATGACGGTAGTATGAATAGAAAAATGGTGACGTTAGAGGGTTAAGGCCACTGTTGCTGCCGTGCTGTCGACAGTACCGTGATATCGTGATGTGTTGCAGTGACGTCACGCTGACTCGTCTGTCAGTCCACGATGTCAATGCTATTTCTCATCAGGAATAACTGTTGCACCATCAGTGCTTGTATCCCCGGCATGGTCTCTTCGTTCGATTTTGCTGTTGGATTCCAGCTCTTTGCAGCTTCACCCTCATCCCTCTCTCTCTTTCCACGCAGCCCTCGGTTTCTTAGAAACGCAAGCTGCCGCGGCGATTGCCAGAGAGTCATTACTGGACATTTTCTCAAAATTCGGAGATATTTTCGTTAGCCTGAAGCAAAAAGCATCTAATTAAATCAGTTCACAACTTCTCAACGCTTTCATGAAGACAATAATCACTGCTCACAGGCTCACCAGACGCTCTTGTTTGAGACCAGGCTTGGTGCAGCTTGGCTCAGCTCGGCGTAGCTCGGCGTAGCTCGGCGCAGCTCGGCACAGCTCGGCGTAGCTCGGCGTAGCTCGGTGCAGCTCGGTGCAGCTCGGTGTGCAGCTCGGCGCAGCTCGGCGTAGCTCGGTGCAGCTCGGCGCAGCTCGGCGTAGCTCGGTGCAGCTCGGCGTAGCTCGGTGCAGCTCGGCGTAGCTCGGCGCAGCTCGGCGCAGCTCGGCGCAGCTCGGCGTAGCTCGGTGCAGCTCGGCGTAGCTCGGCGTAGCTCGGCGCAGCTCGGCGTAGCTCGGCGCAGCTCGGTGCAGCTCGGCGTAGCTCGGTGCAGCTCGGCGTAGTTCGGCGTAGCTCGGCGCAGCTCGGCGTAGCTCGGCGTAGCTCGGTGCAGCTCGGCGCAGCTAGGCGTAGCTCGGCGCAGCTCGGCGTAGCTCGGTGCAGCTCGGCGTAGCTCGGCGTAGCTCGGCGCAGCTCGGCGGAGCTCGGCGTAGCTCGGTGCAGCTCGGCGCAGCTCGGTGCAGCTCGGCGCAGCTCGGTGCAGCTCGGCGTAGCTCGGCGTAGCTCGGCGCAGCTCGGCGGAGCTCGGCGTAGCTCGGTGCAGCTCGGCGCAGCTCGGTGCAGTTTGGCGCACTTCTCGGCGCAGCTCGGTGAATTTTCACGAAATTCGACGCATTACTCCTGGACGATCTCAAGGGGTCATACGTGACACACAAACTCAGGGTTGCAATATGGCTTTTTCTCGGTAAAATTTTACTTAGCATTATACATTAAAACTTAACCGTGAAGAACTCGAAGGTTGCGGACAATTTTCAGTTTTAGGATAAAAATTTATTAGCTTTGGCAAGAAAATAAACTAATTTGGCATGCGTGCTCTTGTGATAGTGGGAATACGAAATTAGTTCCTCATGATATTTTCTGTTTCTCTGCCTGGAAAGTCGACTCTCTCAAAAGACAGCGGCATTATATTCTTACACTTCAAGTGAGTATGGAAATGGTTTCAATTTCGCTTATGGTTTTTTATGTTTTTATGTTTAAGCAGGAAGACAAGCAGAAAAAAACTAAGCTCGGTCGACCAGCAACATTTGATATTCTGCGTGACGTAAGCGGAATATTCGACTTTTTTAAACTGGCTGTAGATTGAGAAAATTGCAGAAAAAATTCCCTCTGCTAGGAAGTTTAGAACTCCAAGTGATGGAGGAAATTTTCCCCCGGGCTTTTACTCGCAAAGTTTAACACTGTGATCGCAACGTGTGTTACGGGGGAAACTTTCATTGTGCTTCTGACCGACCAGTAGTCGCAAACTCAGTTTTAATGAATAACTATATATTTAATTAAAGCAAAATGAAAGCATAACGCAGTTACTATTTATCATTTTCAAAAATGCTCACAAGAATTAACTTTAAATTTGAGTTGAATATTTAACTTTAGTTTTGCCAATTGCAGTCAAAGTGTTACGTTCCCGCGGTATACTTCACAGACCATATACTAGTACTTATATAAATACTAGTACTTCACAGACTTATATAAATGTTCTGTGGTATACTTCTTCCCTTTCCGCAGCCATGACCAACAGCGATAGTTTGCCTTTTTCCTGCACCGGCTGTAACGGGAGCGTTCCCTCCCGCCGGCGTTAGCTGTAACTAGAGAGCCTCTGGACTTGAGTGCGGTTACGACTTGAATACAAGCAGGCGAGTATCCAGGATACTCCCGGGAATATTCATTACACGCCGCCAATGCCTGAGAACTCAGTCGAAAAGTTTTGTCCAGTGTCATCTTACGTAACTTCTTATTGAAAGAAAAGTCGCTCCGGATGCTCGTGTGCTTTTACATAATGAGCGAATAATCATATGTAGAACCCTTCAGGAGTGTTTTGTACTACACAACCTCCGGGTTGTGGTTAAAAGTGCACTAATGTCAATGAAACTTCAATCTTTTCTCATTGACAAGTATGTAAATGCCCGTTCAAAATAATTTGTATAAAATTGCAATTATGAGAAAATAATAACACCTTCAGGAAGTTGTTGTGTTGCATGTTCATAGTGTGTGGGTCAAAACCCTGGTAACTCCAGATAACTCTTTGCAGAGGAGAGAAGGGTCAATGCTCTTCCTCTTTCAGGTCATCTACAGTTATGCAAGATTAACAGTTCTCCTACGTTATAGTAATTGTTTGAGTTTCGTTAATTAGCTGAAATACAAGAACCAAATATCGGTTGACTCAAAAAATAGTGTCATTGTTCGTTTGAACATCATTAATCGAAAGTAATGGCTTGAATTTTCGTAAGAAAAATAAATATGAACCACTCAATTGAATATACTATGGGATTTTGCTAATCAATATCAATACTATATAATAAAACGCCGGGTGTATCCTTAAACTTTTAAATAAAAAATGTATACATTTTGAGCGTAATTTCTCTTTGTTATTACAATAGGAATATCGCTGAACATTGGTTGGTCCGTCTTGGTTGGTTGGTCCGTCTCTCCTTCACGCTCTCCAAGGACGCTCAATGACCGTATCTGTGATACGAGTTTCACCAGTGCACAAGTACAAGAATATTTTAATCGCGGGTACTATTGGGATGGATATATTTGTTTGTCATCCACCTTTGCAAGATTTATTTTAGGGAAATATAGATTTCCGTTATTTCTGATGAGCCGTGTACGCAAGATTCTAATAAAGCTCTCAGATTGCTAGAAGATCTCAGCAGCGCTCTCAGATTTGCTTGACACTCTGCCGCTTGCATTTCAGTGCTTCTCATTCACCTCTTCATAATCCACGAAATAGCTTAATTTCAGAGCGAATTACAGAATGATTTCAATGAGAGTTTATTCCAGTGTTCAAATTTTGACCCACTCGCAGGTCCTTTATTCTTTGAATTATTGAGCTGATGTTTTTGGCCAATTCTTATTTATGGAATGAGTTTTGAAACGCTCGTCCCTGGAAAGCAAATTCAATACGTCTCACAAGAACTGACTAGTTCTGAGGCCAAAGAGGCGCGCACGCTGTATTTGCTGGAGTTCACAAGAACCAATTAAAATTTCTGCATGGTTCTCGTAACGGTCTTTCGTAATGAATAAAAATTTCCAAGAGACGCGCTTTTTCCGTCTCATTTCTAAGAATATTAATTTCGCAGAAGCCTGCGCTCTTTTTCATGGCCTCTATTGTGCGAATATTCCGTAACTTCGATCTAATGTCATAAAATTGAACAGCCTTTCTTGAGTCACAAAACTGTTGAAAGCGTCACACGATTGTTAGTCACATTGTTTTCCCAATTATTCTTTTTTATATTCCATTATGAAATGGTAAAAGTTTTGGTTATTGATAAAGAACATGTTAATATTCATAAATAATTATTTGTCTTTGTTGAATATTAATTGAACTAAAAATAAGTTCATGCTCCACACTCGACCAAGACGGTGCAAGATTGATTCCTGTAAAGAAATTAGCTCTCTGATTCTTTTCTACTCCAGATCATTAAGTAACACTTTTAATATTTCAAACATGGTGAGATTAAATATGAACCGCCGTGAATTTTATGTTTGGGGATGTTTTACTCGAAAATTGTGGCTTGAGAACAGTCATGGAAAGCTCTGCATAACACGAGCCTTTTCCGAATTTCTGAAATCTGGAAATGGCTTAGTCGATGGTTGGGTGCTTGGTTGGGTTAATGGTTGCTTGGTCAGTTTAGTCGATGGTTGTTTGGTTAGTTTGGTCGATGGTTGGCTGCTTGGTTGGGTCAATGGTTGTTTTGTTAGTTTGGTCGATGGTTGTTTGATTAATTTGGTCGATGGCTGCTTGGTTGGGTCAATGGTTGCTTGGCTTATTGGTTTCAGTTGCGGTGTATTGGGAGAGTCGTGCGGAAAAAACTGTTCCATTTTTAGCAAGGGCATCATTCTCTGAAGATATAAAAAAATCCTCATCTACTTGCACAATTTATTATGTTACTTTAATTTAGAGCTACATTCGAAACAAACTTAGCCAATACACGCAACAAAAAAGAATGCTTCACGGTAGTTTATATGTAATCCCCCATGCTTGGAAGAATTAATAACGTTACTTGATGATCTGGAGTAGAAACGAGCCAGAAAGCTAATTTCTTCACAGTGACAAATCCCTCACCGTCATGGGCGAGGGAACAAAAGTTTTGTAAGCACATGAACGCATTGTGTCATTGTTACCCTATTTAGTTCATTTGATGAACTAACGTGAACTGTAGACAGCGTCTCCAGCGACCAAGGAACACAATTGTGCAGAGTCTGCCCGTGTGTTCTCCTTGTTCCCGCCTGGCAAGAACACATAGAAGCCATTTCTCGAGGAGCCCTCGTCTAAATATGGATCATCCATGTTAGTTGTCGACGAAGGCCTGACATGTTCAGCCGACGTATCTTAACGATGACTATTGTCAGCTTCCCGGAAAAATGATGCTGCATAATTCGTGCTGTGGTGGGAGCACGGACGCTTTTTTCTGGACCTCATCACACCATTTTGTGAGACGCGACCTCGTGGTCGGGGACAGACGCAATCCACGTACATTTGTATTTTCCGACTTTTGTTGCTGCGAAGTCCTACATTTTTTGCCCAAAATTTCATCGCGGCCAGTGTTCAATGATGTCAACACGCTGACTGAACGTACATATTTACTGACATTTATTGCTGGGAAGTCCTAAATTTTTTGTTCAAAGTTACGTGATGGTTAAGTGTTCAATAATGACCACACGCTGTTCGAACGGACAGTAACAAATAGTAACGGCATTTATTACTATTTCATGAAACGCCACGAATCCTGTACTTTTTGCTCAAAAATTATTCGTAGCCAATGTGTTCAGTGATATCAACTCGCTGACCGAATTATCAATGGGTTCTCGAGCGCCATGTCCAACTCACAGCGCAGCAGCTGTGCCATTTTGCCGTCCGGCGCGGCGTTTTTCAGATGCGTTGGGCTAACGCTGGTATTGTTACCAGCTACACAACACTAAACTATGTACGAATTGAGAAGACTGTTTCTTATTCAGCTTGCTTATCCAGAAGCGTTGAGCTAACGCTGGAATTGTTACCAGCTACACAACTCTAAATTATGTACGAATTGAGAAGACTGTTTCTTATTCAGCTTGCTTATTCAGAAGCGTTGAGCTAACGCTGGAATTGTTACCAGCTACACAACTCTAAATTATGTACGAATTGAGAAGACTGTTTCTTATTCAGCTTGCTTATTCAGAAGCGTTGGGCTAACGCTTATATCGTCATCAGGTACAGAGTACTAAGCTATGTATGAACTGAGAAAATATTTTTTTATTCAGGCGCGTTGGGCTAACGCTGGTATCGTTATCATTTGCATAGCACTAAGTGTTGAACTGAGAAGTCTTTTTTTTCTGAAGTGGTTGTCGGAAAAAATTAACTGCCGAGCTTAACTAAGGTAGAATGAACACAGCACTAAGTTGGGAACTGAGGAGACTTTTTCTGAAGTGACTTTTCGCAAAAATTAACTGCTGAGTTTAAGTGAGATAAAAATGAGAGAGAAGTAGAAGCACAACACACGCAGTTTTCACTCGAACAGGAGCGTGTGCCTTGCGAATTAACACTTTGACCATAATTGGTTAAAGTGAAGCTCAATATTCAACTTAAATTGAAAGTCAATTGTGGTAAGTTTTTGAAAAAACACACATCAACTGGACTGTGCTTTCATTTGGCGTTAATAGAGTTTTTATGAGAATTGAGTTTGTGACTACTGGCCGGTCAGCAGCATTACGGAAATCCCTTTATAGTGACCACCGGCGGCTCACATTGTAGTCAAAATGTTCAACGCCTAAAGAAATTTTTTTTTCTCGAAATCAGATCTTTCCCACAGACATGCTAGCGACCAACCACAATCTATACTAATAACAAGAGCCGCGTCCGACTGTCCGTCTGTCCGAAGCCAGCCTGCAGTGTGTGATGAGCGTATCTGTGATGCAAGCTCCAGCCATATATATTTTGACGGGCCGTGTTCACGCGGCCTCATCAACTCTCGAGAGATTGTGTTTTTTAATTTCTTACGGCCTTTCTTTCATTTCGCCTTCTTTCTTATTTCAAATAAAGGGGGGTGGACTAGTGGAACGTAACACTCAATAAACTACGATGAACTTTATTGAATGACTTGAAGCTTCAGAATCAAATTTTTTATACTCTTCCTTTCACGCGTTTTTCCATTTGCCACCCCCGTTCTAAAATGAAAATCTCTCAATATTTTTGTGTCTTTTCCGTTTGTAAAATATTATTTTTTCATTTAGTTTCTTCCCTGCAGCCCATATCCCCGATTCTTTTCATTCCTTTTTCTCACGGTAGCATTAACATCGCCCCGACAACTACAAAAAACTTCGCTGCCAGAATCCCCTCACTCTCCAGCAGCGACCAGTTTTGCTTAATTACAGACATCGTGAAGTAATAAGCTCACAGAAACGCATTCTAGAAGCATTCACAAAACGCCGGCATACGACTACGCATGTGTCATTTGCTTTAGAAAGGACTTTCAAATTTCAACTCAAATTTCAACCTTAATAAATTTCACCTTCTAAATTTCAACTCAAATTTCAACCTTAATAAATTTCACCTTCTAAATTTCAACTCAAATTTCAACCTTAATAAATTTCACCTTCTAAATTTCAACTCAAATTTCAACCTTAATAAATTTCACCTTCTAAATTTCAACTCAAATAAGTTTTAACTCAAATAAATTTCAACTTCTAAATTGCAACTCTAATAAATTTCAACTTCTAAATTTCGACTCAAACTTCACCTTCTGAATTTCAACTAGTAACGTAAAAAATTTGGGGTCCCAACACAAATTAGTCGAAGTGTTCGTATGTATTCAGCGCTCATGACCAGCGCGATGCCCAAAATTTACAGAAGCATGCAACAAGGTAAGGGTGCAATAAAGGCCAAATGCTTCAAAGTTACGAGCTCTGAAGTGTCATAAAGCGGCGCGCTGTACTCAGATATTGATTATAAAATGTAAACCCACTCTTTTTCTTTTTATAATGTTGGTTTTACAACCGATTCAACTCGTGATAAACGCGCCAGCCTAATGTTTTCCTAATTAACCAATTTGGAAAACAATTTATGAAACAGTTTTTTAAGTTGTGCAGTTTTAATCTGTGAAGATAGAAGTACTACTTAGGATATTTCTTTTAACACTTTGACTGCGACGAGCGCCATCTTTGGTACACGGAGGTAATTTTCATAATGCTGCTGACCGACCAGTAGTCGCAAACTCAATTTTCAGTTATGATCGTGCTGCTACCCCTTGGTCCACAGACTACTTGGAAGACTTCAAGGTGCTGCTATAGTGTGATGCCAAAATCAAAATCTATAGCATGAGATCTACCTCTAGCTAGTACTATAGCGTGAGATCTACCACACTATAGCATGAGATCTCCCTCTAGCTAGTACTATAGCGTGAGGTTAAGTTAGGTTACTAATGGATATTTCTTATTTCCGTACATTTAATTTAGCTAAATCACTTAATTGGTACATCTTAAACTGCATCTGGGTAAGTGATATTTGCCGGTAGACCTCACGCTAAAGTAGCACCAACTTCAATGCGTATCCTAGATACGACGCTTGCTGCGTGGGGAAAAGATAGGTCACAGCAGCCGCTGTCATATGCCAAAATCTATGCAGTCAATCTTCGTCCAATCACGCTACTTTCGAAGATGAATTCACTGTCGAAGAACTTTTCAATTAAAATTTTGAAACTACTAACCAATTAGCTAGCTACACCTACGTTCGTCCTATGTCTAATTTGAATCAATAGCGCTCTGCTGCGTTCATGCCATATTCTGGGAAACTAACTGGAGTATTCAGAAATGTGCTCGAGGTTTGCATTGAAGTTCGTCGAACAGGTTTTATTTTCGTCAAGCTTCCGCGAACGCGTAATTTCAGGTCTCGTAACCTCAGAAACTACGACTGAACGGCCACCGCTAGTTGTGTTACTCGCGGCGTTTCACAACAAATCCTTCCATAAAAGCCAGCCCGAATTCTGTGAACATTCATGCTCCAAAGCCGCGCAGATTTCCAGTCCAAATAGTTCGCTCCTATTGCCGCCGTATTCTCCCCTCTAGAGAGCAGCGTTGCTTTAAACAATTCTCGGTAACGTAATCCATCACTCCCTTCATTTTTCTGGTCCAGTGAACGCTCTTCAACGCCAGTTTAGAACGTTCAAAAAACGCACAGTTGTTGCAGCCAACCCTTTGCTTCTGACGAATGATCTCTTTCTTGTGTTGGGACGCCTCGCTGAGGGGAGATATGGAAGGCAGGCAAATCCCTCATCTTGTTTTGCGGACTTTGTTAAGTGAAGATGTGGTCCCTCATATTGTTTTGCGGGAAGATATGATCCCTCACATTATTTGTGCAGGCTTTTGTTTGGTGAAGATATGACGAATGGTTTAAGAGCTGCTGGGCTTCGTGTGCTCGGTAAACAGTAGGAATTATGGAATGGGAATAATGGAATGGGAATCATAGAATGGGAATCATGGAATGGGAATCATGGAATGGGAATCATGGAACGGGAATCACGGAATGGGAATCATGGAATGGGAATCATGGAACGGGAATCATGGAATGGGAATCATGGAACGGGAATCATGGAATGGGGAACATAGAATGGGAATCATAGAATGGGAATTATGGAATGGGAATCATGGAATGGAATTCTCATGGAATGGGAATCAATGTTTGATACTTACTTTCGTTTGCTGGCTAATGAGAAGAGGGGAACATTCGATTCGAAAGAAAAAATAACATATAACCTGCTAATTTCTCAGAAGAGCGGCTTGAAATACATAAAATTCCAATTTCCAAAAAGCGAGGCTTCAGTGAAAGTACTCAGAATAATGAATGAATAAGCGGAGAAGAAAACTGGACACAGAGAATTTAAAGTTGGCATTTGTGAAGTTGCTATTAATTCCCAAACACTGCCTTGAACACAACCTTAATTTTAACTGGACTGCTTGGACCCCCTCACGGAAACTCTATGCACTCACACACACACAGAGCTTATGTATACACACAACCGTTGCATGCACACACACAGAGCTTATGCATTCACACACAACCGCTGCATGCACACACACAGAGCCACAGAATGCACACACAGCGGCTGCACACAAACACACACTCACACACAGAGCCACTGAATACATGTACGCACAACCGGTGCATACACGCACACAAAAAAAACACTGTATACATACACGTACAACCTTCGCATGCGCACACACCAAGCCACACAATACACACACACACACAGCGGCGGCACACAAACACACAGCCTCACAACAAACACACAAAGCAAGCAAAAGTTTCCATGTGTTACAGAACAAAGCCCTTCTGGGAAGCCCACTGCATGCAGGTCGTATTTTCTGCGAAGCCCTCACATGTTATGCGAATAGGTGTATTTTGAGCGCATGCTATGCGGTGCTGCGCGCAGCGAGGGCTCGATGCCGCATTATTGTGCTCACCGGAGGGTGAGCATAATATTGTGCTCGCTGGAGGGTGAGCATAATATTGTGCTCGCTGGAGGGTAGGGAGAGCCAGCCTTGCTGGAGTGCTGACGGAGCTAAACAGTATACTGTATTTAAGTTACTTTGTTCATTTATTTTCCACGCAATAATAAAATGCGTTTATTTTTTTTTTTGATGCAATAAACTGTTAATTTGCTGTTCAGTTCCGCCCGTCACGTGTGACAGAAGTCACGTACACACACACGTGTGACAGAAGTCACGTACACACACACGTGTGACAGAAGTCACGTACACACACACGTGTGACAGAAGTCACGTACACACACACGTGTGAAAGAAGTCACGTACACACACACGTGTGACAGAAGTCACGTACACACACACGTGTGACAAAAGTCACGTACACACACACGTGTGACAGAAGTCACGTACACACACGTGTGATAGAAGTCACGTACACACACACACGTGTGACAGAAGTCACGTACACACACACGTGTGAAAGAAGTCACGTACACACACACGTGTGACAGAAGTCACGTACACACACACGTGTGACAAAAGTCACGTACACACACACGTGTGACAGAAGTCACGTACACACACGTGTGATAGAAGTCACGTACACACACACACGTGTGACAGAAGTCACGTACACACACGTGTGACAGAAGTCACGTACACACACACGTGTGACTTCTGTCACACGTACACACACACGTGTGACAGAAGTCACGTACACACACACGTGTGACAGAAGTCACGTACACACACGTGTGACAGAAGTCACGTACACACACACACGAGTGCACATGAGAGGAGTTCCATGAGCAAGGAATTTTAATTTAGGTCGCTACGTTCGAATGTCATGCTCAAACATCTACTGTTCATAATTCTCCTCAACAAAGTTCGTTAACATTGTAAAGCTTTTAAGTCCCAACCGATAATAATTTGACCCTCGCGTGACAAATTTTTTCAGTCCGTACGATTCATTATTATAGTCAATAATTAAAAAACATAATAGTTATAAGTCATTCAGTCCATAAATTTATTGAAACGTCGTCTTTCTTATTCAACTCCAACGCAAATACTCGCCAGGCCTCGTTCGATAATACATCGACAACGTATATTTGACAGCAATTTACATGAGGTAAATAAATGCTAGGCCTGATTCTGGCACCGTCACCGGAAAACGGCAAATAATTGTAATGTATTTTTACTCTGAATATTTCAATTAAAGTAAATATTGTAATATTTATTATTGGGATTTTAATGCAACTGGATGCCTCAATTCTTATTAAATATTCCAGTCCCGATCGCAGCTCTTCTCCTGTTCCCCTTCCCCTGTTCCCCTTCCCCTGTTCCCCTTCCCCTGTTCCCCTTCCCCTGTTCCCCTTCCCCTGTTCCCCTTCCCCTGTTCCCCTTCCCCTGTTCCCCTTCCCCTGTTCCCCTTCCCCTGTTCCCCTTCCCCTGTTCCCCTTCCCCTGTTCCCCTTCCCCTGTTCCCTTTCCCCTGTTCCCCTTCCCCTGTTCCCCTTCCCCTGTTCCCTTTCCCCTGTTCCCCTTCCCCTGTTCCCCTTCCCCTGTTCCCCTTCCCCTGTTCCCCTTCCCCTGTTCCCCTTCCCCTGTTCCCCTTCCCCTGTTCCCCTTCCCCTGTTCCCCTTCCCCTGTTCCCCTTCCCCTGTTCCTCTTCTCCTGTTCCCCTTCACCTGTTCCCCTTCCCCTGTTCCCTTTCCCCTGTTCCCCTTCCCCTGTTCCCCTTCCCCTGTTCCCCTTCCCCTGTTCCCCTTCCCCTGTTCCCCTTCCTCTGTTCCCCTTCCCCTGTTCCCCTTCCCCTGTTCCCCTTCCCCTTCTCATGCCGACCCAAACAAGCTCAGGCGCGACAAACAGCATTAGAGGCTTCCCTCAAAATCTCCTCACTTCCCCTCCAAAAATACCGAGTGGAATAAAATACAGAGAAATAGGGGAGGTCTTAGGAGTGGCGACATCTTCAAGTTGACATTTATGTAGGATTTCAATATTAAAATTACCGCGATAAGTGCGTATGGTGAAACTGAAGTTCAATATCCGACTCAAATTAGAGTCATTTTTAGAGATCAATTTCGAAAATAACGGACATTGAAAGCGTAGATCTTGCCTTTATGTAATTTTCATTAAGTATTTAATGAAATTGAGTCAGTGACTGCTGGACGGTCAGCAGCATTATGAAAATACCGTCGGTGGCCACCGGTGGGTCACGTCGCACTCAAAGTGTCAAATTAGAGATCTAATGGAACACTTGTGAGACGTACACAAATGTTCGTAGAGTCTTAAATCACCTTCAGTAAATTTGTACGTAAGTTTGATTTTTAAGCTTTTACTTCCGATTTTCATGCTTATATATATATATACACTGTCCATAATTCTCCTCAACAAAGCTCGTTAACATTGCAAAGCTCTCTGCTCCAAACCGATAGTAATTTGTGCTCTGCCTCACTAGAAAAGTGGATCATTGTACTATATCAAATGTCATCATTTTCTATCTGATTGCCCGATACCTTTGTCTCCGACCTGAAAGTTCAAAGTTATATATGTGCTCAATTTATTTACATTTATTAAAACCAACATTCCTTCGTTGTACGTGCAGTTTCACTCTTCTTTAGAGAAGAAATAGCTGCCTCCGGCCTAGAGCGTCTGCTCCGTTACATGTTAAATCCTTGTAAAGAAATATTATCCGTAGAATTTGTGATGCATAGTCCTAATAATCGCACTGACATATAGACGGATTTGATTAATGGTAGAAATGCGTCTTTGTAATCTCGGGGAGCGCGCTCTGCAGTGGTAGGAATAACTGAAGCTTGCCATCATTCTGATATTTGAAACAATGAGATGGAGGGGTACGATTTCACGGTTTGGGGGTACGAAATGTAAGGGGGTACGATTTTGGAGGGTGTTTTTTTTGGGGAGGGGGTACGAGATACTGAATAAGTGTTTGTATTGTGAACTTGAGCTACGAGAGTCGAGTGTTATGTTAATTATGAGTTTTAGGTATAAGAGTGTAGGAATGAGGTACAATGCCGATGATAAATGGTTGGGTTAAGATGTGAGAGAGAGATTTTCAAATCACGGATTGTGGGTATAAGGCACGGGAATGAGGTGTTGCGTGAGTATTGTAGGAATGGTGTATATGGAAAAGGAATGAGGGCTTTCATAATTTGTTCTATTGTAGCAATACGGCGCAGGAATAAAACATTGTATGTCATGAAATACTTATTATGACAATTTCCTAATAAGCGAATCTTCATGGCCTCAAAAATTTTTGAAGGTTGATATAAGTTTCAACTCTTGACAATTTTGAAGCATTCAACTCCAACGTTTTAGGAGTCTTCAATGGAATTATTCTGCGCTATCGAACAAATTTTCAGTTCGAAACGTTAGCGTCAGATATTCTCGGGAAAATAGTTTTTTTTTATTTTTATGATGGTATTACTGATACGGGTATAAATACTCGGTTCGGGTTTTTCTGCGATATACTGCACAGTCAGACTGCAGGCAGCAATTTCATACATATAAGTAGACACAACTATTTCTCAGGCACTCTTCCAAACGCTTTTTCCTGTTAAAAACTTTAGCTGCAAAATGATCTCAACTTTATTGAAGATGAACTATTTCTTTCGGTTTTGGTGATCATTAACTCATCGCAGCTGCAAAATGATATCAACGTTATGGTGAATGAACTATTTTTTTTGTGTACGTCATCATTAACTCATTGCAGCTGCACATGCGTAGACCGCAGGCACCTACAGGCAGCGCTGCAGGGCGAGAGGTTTTATACCAAAGAAAAATACGAGAAACTTCCTCTTCTCCTCATAGTGTATCGATTTGCGTTTCATAGATGTTCGTTTTGAATAACCTATAGAAGCAAAACGAATTATAATATTTTTGTTCGTATTTCGATGAGCGTTTTGAGTAACTAGTGAAAGTAAAATGAAGTATAATTCTCCTTGTTCGTATTTTAATGTACGAGTAGGTATTGAGTGACTTGTAAAAGCATAAGGGATTAAAATTCCCCTAGCTCATATTCCTTTCCAGCTAGGAGAAGAACTAACAAAAAGTATTCGAATTTCACCTCGTAATTTTAGTCCGCAAAATCTTGCAAGGATATTCCATGAGCGATTTCCACGAAGTAATAAAACTTACATTTCTCAGAGCTGAGCCCTGGAGGTCATTGCTTCTTTCCTTGGCGCTTTTCCGTCACTGTGGCGCTCGCGTCGAGACATGAAAGGCAGACACGGCGGCCTCATGCCGCATGTCATGCCATGCCATCATGCCACGTGAGATTTCATGCCTCAAATCTCGCCTGATGGCGTGCCATTATGGCACAACTCATGCCGTTATGCCACAACTCATGCCATTCTGCCACAACTCATGCCATTCTGCCACAACTCATGCCATTATGCCACAACTCATGCCGTTATGCCACAACTCATGCCATTCTGCCACAACTCATGCCATTCTGCCACAACTCATGCCATTATGCCACAACTCATGCCGTTATACCACAACTCATGCCATTATGCCACAACTCATGCCGTTATACCACAACTCATGCCATTATGCCACAACTCATGCCGTTATACCACAACTCATGCCATTATGCCACAACTCATCCCATTATGCCACAACTCATACCATTATGCCAAAACTCATACCATTATGCCAAAACTCATGCCATTATACCACAACTCATGCCATTATGCCACAACTCAAGCATTGTGCCTCACCAAATGGCATGTCTTGAATGCCATGCCTCACGCATCAGGCCACACCATCATGCCACACCATCATGCCACACCATCATGCCACACCATCATGCCACACCATCATGCCACACCTCGCTCCCATTCATGCCACTGGATGCTCAGCAGCATCTGGCGTAGCACCACGGGAAAAGCGTGCAGTTCAGGCCGGGTCAAAGAAAGGAAAAGATGCTTTATTCCAGTCATGCCTGATGCATATCATCTTGCACACTGACTTTTCAAATGCCCTATAACTAATACCAGGATGCCATGACGGTTACCCCCGGTCAAGCCGGTACCCATTTCTGACACCTGGGTGGAGTGCGGAATTGTGGCTGAGTTCTCCCTTTTCCCAACGGGGAGAATCCCCGGGTGGCACTGCCGGAATTCGAACCCCCGACACCTTCCCGTGGAGGGCGCGCGTTTCTAACCATTCGGCCACGGTCACGGAGCGGTATATCCGGCAGCGAAAGATTTTCAGTTAACTTGACGATGCTATGTGAAATTTTTCTCTCTGAAATTTTCACGTAAAAAAGCACGCTGTTGGATTTGGTACGCAAAAAAAACACTTAGCGAAGCCACCTCAACTGACGAACTTTCGATGCCGGTTGTCCCGCAGCTTGTGTTAGTAAAAAAGCTTGCTTGTAAAATTCGTCGCTGATTAGTAAGACGCCAATCTATTTAGTTAGTGTTGATATTAGGTAAAATGAATTCAATACAAGGAATTTAATTCAATAAAATTTATTATTGGTTCCAAAATTAGACGTGCAATGAATGTTGAATTAGAAACGCGTTTTATTAATTGCTAAAAATCCTGGATTGGAAAACTGGAGACACGAAACTGACATCACCTGACACAACTGGACTGCAGTACGGAGCAGAGGTCACAGCAATTAAAACTTCGGCACAAGTCGGGCATTATTGATGGACTTGAAAAAAAAAGAAAGGTGATTAATTGTGTTTCAGCTCAATTCGTTCATTTCTTATCGCGACATTTTTTCAGTGCGCAAAATTCGAATTGATCAAATTTTGTTCCCATCATTCAATATCGTACTCACGCACAATTCTCAATTATTCATGAGTTTCAGTACCTTCAATATAAATTATTCATTAGTTCCAGGTACTCCATTCTAAATATTCACTAGTTCCAGGATGCTCCGTTCTAAATGCTTGAAACAAAAACACGCTCAAGACATTCCGCCGCGCAACGGAATGCGATCGGCAGCACAGAAATTCCAGAAAAATTGCGCTCTCCAAAGCTTGCAACGCTCCAAGTTTATAATTAAAATTTTCTGTCTGGAGCTCCAAACTACAGTTAGTAATTAAGGACAACTTTTCCGTGTTTTGGTCAATTTGGGAAAGTTTATTTCAACAAATTATTCTGAAAGCCTGCAGGAATATCGCAGTGAAGAACGCTGCCAATTATGATAACAATTGGCAGCCTTATTATTACTATCTCTATAATTTATTATTATATATAACTTTTTTATATAAATGTAACGATAAGTTATAATAATAATCGGCAGCCTTCTATACGATATTCTATGCATCTTCAATACGACATCTGAGACGAGAAGAAGGGTGAATGAGAAGAATAGTTCATCTTTTCATTTCCCTTTTAGTCTCATTGCAATGAGAAACGAAGCTCTGAATGAGTCATAATGTCAATTGAGACAGAAAAACAGCATCAATATAAAAAATTACTTGGACAGGTCAACGCGTGGGATTTAAAAAGTTCTCATTATGAAGGTCCAGGTATATAATTTAGATAATACTACGAAAATCATTCTAATATCAAAGGCAGTAGATAAATCAACTAAGAGCAAAATACGAGAGTTAAGTCTTGATTACATCTTTGGTAGTAAAGAGTCCATTTGAACTAGATAAGTGTACCAAAGACAATGATAACAGTAGGGTGGAATGTATTTGAAGATTATTAAAAAACTTTCACAGCTCATTGTACAGACGTCGAAGTGCCTTCCTTGCAAGTCTTGGGCGATGGTGGAAGAGGTTAGAGCTGCAGCATAGATGCTTGTTGGTACTAGTGAAACGCGGCACTAGTTTCTAGTTAGAGCTGCAGTACAGCTGTTAGTTAGAGCTGCAGTACAGCTGTAAGTTTGAGCTGCAGTAGGACTGCTAGTTAATGCTAGTTAGAGTAGATATTTGCAGCTAGTTAAAGCTGTAGTATAGATGTTAGTTAATACTAGTTAGAACTGCAGTATAGTTGCTGGTTTGAGCTGCAGTATAGCAGCTAGTTATTGCTATTTAGAGATGCAGTATAGTTGCTGGTTTGAGCGGCAGTATGGCTGCTAGTTACTGCTACTTAGAGCAGATAGTTCCAGTTAGTTACACCTGTAGTATAACCGGTAGTTGCTGGTAGTAAGAGTGCAGTGGAACTGGTAGTCACTGATCGCTTAAAGCTGTACAGACATAGCCAAAGCAAACGATGATTAGCGCAGTGAGCTCTGCTGGAGAGACGCTGCAATGTTGATCCCTTCCATCCAACCGAACAAGTTCAAAATATATTCTATAAATTCGGATCGCAGTCATGCAGCCCCATAGCAGCGCTTTGCTGTTAAAACGAGGGAATAATAACATGAAACAAGTAAGAAAACTAGCTTGATTTTTAAATCCAAACGCTATTGCTGTAATCCAGACTTATATTTTCGAATTGAAGGGATATGAAAATTGGTGACGGGAATTTCTGCACCGGACTCAAATGCCACAATCCATGGGGGCTTCTTTACCAGTTGCTAAACGTTTTTTAACTCATATTTCTATCTTGTATAATCATTACATTTCTTACATATTTTTTAGTGTTTTTAAGGCATGAATCATTTCCTGTTTCGTTGTAGAGTTTTAGGGGCGGTTTTCAGTTGATTTGAGAGGTGGTTTTAGAATTTTCCAGCGTTTTTTAGCCTGGAATAATTTTCAATTTTATCACTTTTTCTCAGTTTTCGAGGCGGCAGCCGCTAGATTATGTGAGCTGACATGAGCGCAGTCCCGTGCTCTGCTGGTAAACTGAGACAGGGGTTCTCAAACTTTTTTATACCAAGGACCACATTTATTACACGAAAATAAGCTGAGGACCACCTCTCAGAAATAGTTGTACATGCACATTGTACGCACTGTTTCATAATATCAACAGTCATGGAAAGCTGTAAGTAAATACCTTAACTGCATCCACTGTTAAATTCGTAAAAATTATGCAAGCACCTGTCATAGTGCCACGGACCCCTGAGGGTACGGGGACCCCACTTTGAGGACCCCTGAACTGAAATACGAGGGACGCGATATTTTCTATCGCGAGTCGGCGACACAATTTCCCTCGAAGGAAATTGCCTGGCAAACTTGGAGACGTGTCCGGCAGCAGCGCACGATACTCCCCTTCCATGCCTTGCGCATGTCCAGTCCACATGCGCAGTCTTTCTTAACATTCAAATTTGTTAATTTGAAGTTCAATATTCAACTCTTAAAGTCAGTTTCAGTAAGCAGTTTTGAAAATGACAAACATTAACTGGATGATGTCTTCATTTTGCTTTAATTGAGTATTTATGGAAATTGAATTTGTGACTACTGATCGGTCAGTAGCGTTATGAATATTCCTTCCGTGGCCGCCGTCATCACTCGTTGCAGTCAAAGTGTGAAGTATCTCACAAAAAACTGGCGAATGCCATTGAAAATACATGCTATCTGGACGGAGCCGACAGCGAAAATAACCTATGGTTTGACAGGTATAATTTTGCTATGAAATGTCAATGGTACAATCTGATTAGTGCAGTCGAATGAAATGTTGCAAGTTATTGTTCTAGCTCACCGCTGTAACGCTGCCGAGATTGTTAAACTCCTCCGTTGATCAGAGATTGCCGTAAGCATACAAGCGCAACTCCCCCATCAAGCAATGAAGCATACTAGCGCAACTCCCCCATCAAGCAATGAAGCATACTAGCGCAACTCCCTCATCAAGCAATGAAGCTTACTAGCGCAACTCCCCCATCAAGCAATGAAGCATACTAGCGCAACTCCCCCATCAAGTAATGAAGCATAGTAGCGCAACTCCCCCATCAAGCAATGAAGCATACTAGCGCAACTCCCCCATCAAGCAATGAAGCATACTAGCGCAACTCCCCCATCAAGCAATGAAGCATACTAGCGCAACTCCCTCATCAAGCAATGAAGCTTACTAGCGCAACTCCCCCATCAAGCAATGAAGCATACTAGCGCAACTCCCCCATCAAGTAATGAAGCATAGTAGCGCAACTCCCCCATCAAGCAATGAAGCATACTAGCGCAACTCCCCCATCAAGCAATGAAGCATACTAGCGCAACTCCCCCATCAAGCAATGAAGCATACTAGCGCAACTCCCCCATCAAGCAATGAAGCATAGTAGCGCAACTCCCCCATCAAGCAATGAAGCATACTAGCGCAACTCCCCCATAAAGCAATGAAGCATACTAGCGCAACTCCCCCATCTAACAATGAAGCATACTAGCGCAACTCCCCCATCAAGCAATGAAGCATACTAGCGCAACTCCCCCATCAAGCAATGAAGCATACTAGCGCAACTCCCCCATCAAGCAATGAAGCATACTAGCGCAACTCCCCCATCAAGCAATGAAGCATACTAGCGCAACTCCCCCATCAAGCAATGAAGCATACTAGCGCAACTCCCCCATCTAACAATGAAGCATACTAGCGCAACTCCCCCATCAAGCAATGAAGCATACTAGCGCAACTCCCCCATCAAGCAATGAAGCATACTAGCGCAACTCCCCCATCTAACAATGAAGCATACTAGCGCAACTCCCCATCAAGCAATGAAGCATACTAGCGCAACTCCCCCATCAAGCAATGAAGCATACTAGCGCAACTCCCCCATCAAGCAATGAAGCATAGTAGCGCAACTCCCCCATCAAGCAATGAAGCATACTAGCGCAACTCCCCCATCAAGCAATGAAGCATACTAGCGCAACTCCCCCATCAAGCAATGAAGCATACTAGCGCAACTCCCCCGTCATGCTACGATTGCCAACAATCACACGCTAGACTACGTTGCTTGAAAAGCAGTTCCGTGAATGGTTTGCTTTGAAGCGAAGCGGGAGAGAGGGACCTCGGCCCTCTAATGAATCCTGTTACGAGTTCCCAGAAGGCCTCAGAAATGGCACGGCTTTTGCGCTCGGTTCTGCGTATGAGAATTAGTGCGACTCGCGAAAGTGCCGCCGCCTTCCGTGCGCAGCGTTGGTTGGTTTCGCGCATGCTTCCGATCGTGCTTTCTCTATTGCATCGAAGTCATTGTTTCCTCTCCCACCTCAGGGGGATAAAACTATTGTATCTATGGGAATTAGCACTCCCAAGGAGAAGTGTGTGAGGGCCTCAGCTTAGAGATAGGTAGGCCTTCTTTTTGTTGATATACAATGTTTTTGTTCTGTTATGGACCATATTTTTCGGTTCGCTGCTGTCCTGTTTTTCAGCACCTACTACTTCTTCAACTTTGATCTTGTTTCATAATCTTCTTTCTCAACTTACTATTTCATAGATTCCGCATTTCCTTAACTCCATCCTAAATGGTGCCTTCCTCCTTCCTCTCTTTGGATCGCCTTTGTGGCAGATAGGGAGGCTTAATCTAACTAATAATCTAATCTGTTTCCTCTCACGCTGCTCTTCCTCTCCCGTCGCTCTTCCTCTCCCGTCGCTCTTCCTCTCCCGTCGCTCTTCCTCTCCCGTCGCTCTTCCTCTCCCGTCGCTCTTCCTCTCCCGTCGCTCTTCCTCTCCCGTCTCTCTTCCTCTCCCGTCGCTCTTCCTCTCCCGTCGCTCTTCCTCTCCCGTCGCTCTTCCTCTCCCGTCGCTCTTCCTCTCCCGTCGCTCTTCCTCTCCCGTCGCTCTTCCTCTCCCGTCTCTCTTCCTCTCCCGTCGCTCTTCCTCTCCCGTCGCTCTTCCTCTCCCGTCTCTCTTCCTCTCCCGTCTCTCTTCCTCTCCCGTCGCTCTTCCTCTCCCGTCGCTCTTCCTCTCCCGTCGCTTTTCCTCTCCCGTCGCTCTTCCTCTCCCGTCTCTCTTCCTCTCCCGTCTCTCTTCCTCTCCCGTCGCTCTTCCTCTCCCGTCGCTTTTCCTCTCCCGTCGCTCTTCCTCTCCCGTCGCTTTTCCTCTCCCGTCGCTCTTCCTCTCCCGTCTCTCTTCCTCTCCCGTCTCTCTTCCTCTCCCGTCGCTCTTCCTCTTCCGTCTCTCTTCCTCTCCCGTCTCTCTTCCTCTCCCGTCGCTCTTCCTCTCCCGTCGCTCTTCCTCTCCCGTCGCTCTTCCTCTCCCGTCGCTCTTCCTCTCCCGTCTCTCTTCCTCTCCCGTCTCTCTTCCTCTCCCGTCTCTCTTCCTCTCCCGTCTCTCTTCCTCTCCCGTCTCTCTTCCTCTCCCGTCTCTCTTCCTCTCCCGTCTCTCTTCCTCTCCCGTCTCTCTTCCTCTCCCGTCTCTCTTCCTCTCACGCGTCACTCGAATTGTTTGTTGGGTTTGTGCCGAGAATATTTACGGTCCTTCGTGGAATGTCCTTCAGGAAATGCTGCTGGCTGCAGCAGCTTTGTTATTCGGCTATATGGTATCATGAATACAGTTCTATATTTGCATGCTCATACTCATTCGCGTTCTCGGGACAGAGCTGCTAGCAATTGAATTATTGATGATAAATTCAGCATTGTTTGTACCCGCGCTAATTGTAGCCGATGCTTTCCCTGCCACGGATTGTGGTCGTGGGTTTTTGTGTTTACTGATTTCGGTACATGCTTTCTTCTTTACGGTGATTCTAGCTGAAATTTCCGTTTCCATTTGGTTTTGGCATGTGCTTAAAAATACATTACTTTCAAAATGAAAAGATATTTATCCACCGATATTTTGAACGAGTCTTCGCATGTAAAACATATCAGAAGACCAGATGTAAAACACACGGTCATCATCAGACGGTCTTCGGGTGTATTTATTTGTATGTTCCTATACCGTATCAAGAATACCGACTGCGACGATTTCATTGTTTACCAGTCATGGAAGATTTGTTTTTCATGAAAAATTTATCTGCCATCATTGTGTCTATTCTTGATTGCCTGAGACTCATTTGCTTTTTGCAACGATGCTGCATTACTTGCTTTTTTTGTGATGTCACTTTTGTGATGTCACATCACTTTTTGTGATGTCACTCTAGAGGAAACAAGGTAAGCTCATTTCTATGAGGAAAAATGACGCCTCCTTTTGTTCGGTTAGCCAATAGAAAGGCTGCGTTTGAACACACTGGATGACGTCACCATTGCGACACATCGTTAGGCCAATAGTGGCACCAGATTTGGAGCTAGCAGGGATTTGTCTGAAGCAATATGAGCGCTGCTATTGATTCGTTGCCATGACGTCAGCATTGCCACACGGTCGACAAAAGAAAGACTGGTTTGACCTTACCTTGTTTCCTCTACCGTGTGTTGTGCCTATCATTTATTTGGGATTCATTTCCACTTGCGTGGCATAAGTAACATCTCTGTATTAAATATACAGCTATTAACTCTTTTAACTTCCATTGCAGGGTATTTATTTCCTCTTTACGTTCCATGGTTTTCTTTCGTAATTGATTTATTTTCTTTCCTCGAGCCGTAAAAGCTATCTGATGGAAGCAGCTTCGACTATTCAGCATCCAGACGGGAGCTGTGCTTATGAGCTCAATTCGTGTCTGCTCACTCAAACCCCCGGCAGTTCAATATTGCAGGAAAAAATCGATTGAAATATTGGTTTGCTTACTTTGTAAAAAATGAAGCAAGATCTTGAAAACAAATTATGCGAGTATCATGTCCCGTTTCATACTTGTAGACACTTGTTTCATACTCGTGGATGCTTCATTATGTAGAATATTTGAGCAAAATCAACTAGAAAATTAATTTTGCCAGTATCATGTGAAGTATCACACTCGTAAATGCTTCGTCATTATGGAAAATATTTGAATTAGAAATATAAATATTACTAGATATAATATTATAAAAAGAATAGATTTATTTTGAAACGATTTATAATATTCAAAAATTATAAATATTTGAATATTTTGAGTTTGCAAAATATTTGAGAAATTCATTTTGCCGTCTTCTTGTAACACTTCACACTCGTTGTATCTTCGCTATAGCGTTGTTCTTTGTTTTTTTTTTGGGGTATCACTCGAAAGTAATGAAGAAGCGTCCGAGTTAATTGATTTTCCTGGAGTAGAATAAAAATTTGAAAGCACTCGGCAAACTTGAAACAACGAATACTGCAAATTTACAGCGTGAGTTCATGCGATGAAATTCCTGAAGCCAAGTTGACTGCATCGAAAAGCTCTTCGAGGAAGCCAAAGCGTTTTGTTATTGAAATTCTGCGAATCCAATAAGCAGCGATAAAAGAACTCACCTCGGAATTGAAAATTCACGAGGGTTGTGCTCTGACGCGTAAGGAATTTATCGGACACCATTTTTGTGGATGCGATCTTCTATGCGCAGCTCGTGAAGAAAAAAGAAAGAAAGGAAAAACAGTTTATTTTCAATAAAGTTTAAACATGAAATGGTTCAAAAAGCATTGGGGTTTAAAGGCTGGTGGCTCGTGAAGAAGCTCGGTTTGGCGATGTCTTTTTGAATTGCGTTCTCGAGTATCAGCTTTCAATATTTTGTATAAGATTTAAAATTTTCGTTTCGTGCCTCCTTGTAAATTCTCTTTTCTCTCGTAAAAAGACATAAAATTCTCGACTGAACACCTATCCTTACCCTCGGACCTACCCTTATCCTCGGGACCCTCGATTTTCGCACTTCTACCCTGTTCCTTCATAAATCTTCCACAAGGGCAGCCACGTCGCTTCAAAAATACATTCTTACATCTTTGTACTTTTAACCATGTAGTATTTCAATTATTTTGTAAATGTTAGTTCTAGAATTTAGTTCTTAATTTATTAATCAGGATTTTGGATATCTCTAATGAATGACTTTGAATTTTCGCCTTATACACAGCCGTTTCAATCATAACGTCTTGGATCAGACAGTTCCATCCCGCCAGACCAGGCATTTGTTCCAGGAGAGGCTGGAATGTCATCCATTGGTCGTCATAGCTTTGGTGACAATCCGATATCCTTTTCGATGTGAATTGTATTGGTGAAACTGATGTTTGAGCTCCAGCACAGCTGTGTTGCATTCGTTAATATTCTCCATTAAGGTCTCGATGTAATAAGACCAATCTTACCTTGATTACAAGTAATTAAAAGACAATAAATGATGTTTTCGACCTTCACATCACCGGCGCTGAAATGTACTTGAATGATTTGGTATCCAGATTACCGTCATTTCTAATTATGCTTCTCTCTCACTTGCTTAATGAAATGTAGCGCACTAACATTTTTTAATTTCAGAAGAGAAATAAGTGCTCTTTCATGTTTTTAAATTTTTCTTCGTGAGTTATTAAGAGAGAAAGCGAGAAATGTTGAACATGGAAGTGAGAGACTCTAATTTATTAAATATAAATAGCGATATTGAACATGTACGAATAGTTGATTGCCGTGAAAACACGGCTTTGTTGATGTACTCTAGATACCTACCAAAAAAAGATTACGTGATTACGATTACCGAAATGAATTAGTCAAAAACATTCCTAAACAAAAGTATTATGTAATTCAATCGATAAACTTTGTTTCATTTGAATGGTGACGGCATCTACAAAATCGCTCATCATATAATAATTCTGCATGTTCCTTCCATAGATATTTACTGAGTTCTTTCGTTACGCTTTCAATAATAAGATATAAGCAGATTGAGGAATAAAGTAATACACTTGTAACTATGCATCAACATGTGTCACACTCTTCATCAATAAGTATTAAGGTCAATACTGTATCAATGTTACAGCTTGATCAAGTAGCTTAGGTTAAGATTGGTTATGTTACATTTAGTTAAGATAGGTCAGGTTAGGATAGGTTATGTTGACGGAATTTTTTAACCGATCTACTTAGCTTAACGATGACATTAGCCGTAGAATTGCCACGGGTCCTGCTAGTTGAAATGATTCGTAAAAGAACGAAGTTAGACTCCTGTATCAAAATGTAACCTTGACATCCGATGCTTCAACAGTGGGATAAAATACGAAGAATCATGGGAGCGCTGACACCTCTACTACTTACCTCCTCCTGAATTCAAAGTAACTCATCATTTTTCATGCACATAATCAATAAGCAAATCCTATAGGAAATGCTCTCTCTGAATTTATCATCAGCAAACATGAGCATTTCTCAGAAATTGCACTTGAGCCGTACACCGCTTTCCTTGAAGTCGACGCCGTCAATTTCCTATAACAGGCTTATCTTTTCACTTCAGCAGAGTTACGTGTGACTAGGAACCATTACAGCCCCTCGATCTGAGACTGAGTGAGCGATTCTCTGCCGTTTCTCATGACTTCGACTCTTCAGAATAAGGATGTCAATCCCAATGAGTAGGAGAAATGTTGCCCAGAATTACACATATGATAACAGAAGTACCTAACTAACTTTATCAGTAATTAGCTGCTTCAGTGAGAGTTATCTATTTACAGGTAACGCAAATCGCTAAGGACTTTTTCCGAATCCGTCAGGTAACTCACCGTTTGAAATTTTTCTAATTTTAGACCCGGTCTCTTTCGAGATGGAATTTCTCGTGATGAGGATGGATTCACTGGAAACATTTGATATTGCTCTTTCAGGGAATACATGGAAACGGGACTAATCGAACGATAGGTATAAATTGGATTCTTTCCTAGAAATTAAAATTGATTTCCAATTCGTCTTTCATGCGTGAAAGCCTTATTTTTCTGATTATTTAAACTGATCATTTTTCTGACCATTCACAGAATACTTGTCCGTCCGAGTGAACACAAGCGATCACTCGCAACCATGTCTGAAGATAATCAACACACGTTTTAGGACTCCACCCAACATTTCTGGCGAGCTCACGCAAAACTTGACCATTGCGGGCTATCGAAATCCTATTCAGTATGTCCCACAAAAACCCGAACCGAGTATTTATTTTCCCGCATCAGTAACACCATCATAATCAGTAATACGTTTCTTTTAGATAATTTTGAAGGATAATTTTGCTAAAAATTAAATGCTAATGGTATTCTAATGATGGTATTACTGATACGGGAAAATAAATACTCGGTTCGGGTTTTTATGTGACACAGTATTTGATGAAACCCCTGGTTTCTGTTGAATTTCCCATTAACTACGCTGACATCTTCGAAAGATGGATGTAGCATCGGCGACTGGACAAGATGGATGCAAAGCTTGAGTTTAGAACGCCGCCCGTCAATCTCGCCTAGCAGATCGATTACCGAGGTCGAAATCCTGTGGCGTGAAGTATGACGTCCTAATTTGACCAACAAGAAATAAAAAGATCGGACATGCAGGATTATCATAATTATGTTATTCTGGGAAGCGGAACACTCGATAAAACACCTTTTTTCTGAAGCTTCATTGAGAATATAGTGAATGAAAATCAGCTGTCGAGGAGAAATAAATTTATGTAGGAGTGGGGATGCTACACAAGCTGCGCCAGTTTGTAAGATTTTCTTTGACCATAAGTCCCGTGTGGCTTTTATAAAAATATCTGCGTTAAAAGAATCATTTTTCAAGTGAATGGCTGCAATTTTCTGTTTTCCTTTATCTATGAGTATAAAATGGTTTATGATGCGGGCTTTAGGGTACCCATAAGCGCTCAGGATGAAAGAGACACGGTACTTTACGGCCGCTGGCAGAGGGGAGATAAACGAGGTCACTAACCCTTTGTATGAGAGTAAGTATGGCTCACCGTAGCCGTGTGGTTAAAGGACCCTCCCTTCAGTGAAGGCATCGAGGGTTCGAATCCCGGCTCTGGGAGGCGATTTTCGCCATTGGGAAAAGCACCATACCCCACTCAACCCAGGTGTCTGAAATGGGTACCGGCTTGACCGGGGGTAACCGTCATTGCGTCCTGGTGTTAGTTATGAGGCATGTGAAAAACCAATGTACTGTACAAGATTATATGTATCAGGCTGGTTGGAAATAAAGCATCCTTAGATACCGATGTATTTGTGTGTTGACGTTAACGAAGGCTAGTAGCAATGTCGGAATATTACATCGTGCATCCGTAGAGTTTTGCGTGGTTTTGACAGTGGTTTTAGAGAGAGGGAAAGTCGGGAAACATCGTCCTTCGTTTTGTAATAGCGAACTGAATTTATTGTTATAGAAACTCTTCATCTGCCTTCTGAAACTGAAAAGGCAAATAAGTTTATCAGCAGTATTTTTACTTGTCTACATCTAGATAGTATATTGTATTTTAAGTTAGATGGTAAATTTAGCGTGATTTCTTGCACGCTTATTGTCATTCTTCCATTTTGAACAGAACAGGTACAAGACTAATTAACCTGTAGTTTGGTACTGTATTGAGGTCACCAGTTTTATGCAACGGTCTGATTATGGAGTGTTTCCATTGGTTTGGAAACGCGTTAGTTGCTATTGATGTATTAATTATCAGACGAATCCTTGGTGCTGTGACTGGGAAGCTGTCTTTGTTATGTTGAACACTGATACCATCATGTCCGACTGCCTCCCCTTAGGGGGACACAACTATTGTATCTATGGGAATTAACGCTCCCAGGGGGAAAACGTGTGAGGGCCCGAGCTGAGAGTTAGGTAGGGCTTCTTTTTGTTGAAATAAAATGTTTTTGTTACGTTGAGGACCCTTTTTTTTCGGTTCACTGTTGTCCTGTTTTTTAGCACCTACTACTTTCTCCTTCAAATTTAATCTTGTTTCATAATCTTCTTTTTCAACTTATGTTCCTATACCCTTTCTGCATAAACTCCGCGTTCCCTCAACTCCAGACAAAATGGTGCCTCCTTCCTTCCTTTCTTTGGATCGCCTTTGTTGCGGATAGGGAGGCTTAAACTAACTAATAATCTAATCTAATCTGGTCAGCTCTGTAATTTCATCATTAATCCAAACAGGGCATTTTGGCTTAGTTTTTTAGTGACGTAAGATGCGCATTCATTAAGAGCTGCTTTAAAGTTCTCGTTGAAGATTGAAACTTGTATGTCAACATCGTCAGATTGCATCATATTCCGAAATTCGGCGAACCTATTCAGTAGTTTCTCATGAAATAGTTCCTCTGAATTGTAAGTTTTCAAACAAAAAGTCATATAGCTATAGTTTCTTTTTTCGTTTGCGATATTGATGTGATATTCTATAGAGTGGTAAGCGGAAACGGAGAGCGACAGTACTGTATTGAGGATCTCCCTAGGATTATTTGTGATTGCCAGATCTAGGAGAGTTGTAGAGACTCTAGTAATACGAGTTGGTTCTCTGAACATTTTGGATAGGTTTAATTAGTACAGGAGTTAGCTCAGCTGATTAATTTAGCTCAGCTGATTTAATTTGTACAGGAGTAAGCTCAGCTGATTAATTTAGCTCAGCTGATTCAATTTGTACAGGAGTTAGCTCAGCTGATTAATTTAGCTCAGCTGATTTATGTGGAGAATCCACACAAATAGGTTCAATGGTAAACAGGGAATGACAGCAAAAAAGTTTTATTGGACGCTGCAAGTAGCAGTAAATTTAGATGTTACGAACCATTCAATAGGCCGAACATCAGGATCGTAGGTTCACGAGCCAGGAACAAGAATTAATCCACTAGGACAAATCTTAGGACTAACGCCTGCTCAGCGTGTAAGATTACAAACTTACATAAGTTCTAATTAACATCAACAAGGTTCAGGAACGAAGGATCTAAGGTTAACCTAGATAAACGAAAGAAAGGCGATCCCTATAAATTAACAAAAATGGCGACTCCTTGCATGGTGGCTAAAAACGCAGCAGCACTGTTTCCACTACGAAGGCGCGAAACCTTGCATTCTTCAGCGGCGATCCTAATCAGCTTGCGGCATGGCCTTCCAGAGGACTGGCCGTTCGCCCAGCAGGCAACATTCAAGCCGCACGGCCCCGATAATCGCCAGTAGTTTAACGCAGCTCAGTAGGCCGATCAAACAGCCAGGGTAGAACCAACCGAAATGACAGCCTCCTCTGAGATCGCAGCGCAGAATTAAAACCAGCAGTCCCGCAACGCTCCCGGTAGGGCAGCCTCAAACTGGGCTTTTGGAGCCCGAAGACGCAGATACTAGAAAAATGAAACAAATGAATTAATGCAATGAAGAAGTCAATGGAGTAAGAAGTTATTCATAATGATTTTGCAACAAACAGGAAGATTATAGCAGGACTATTTCATATGCTAACCTGAGTTTAATTATGCCTCAGTGTGGAAGCCACTCGTAGAGTTAGAAAGATGGTAAACGTGAAGAAAAAGGCTCAACTAAGAGCAAAGTTAGGAAATAGAATTAAGTTAAGAGTCAATAGCACTACCCGGAAAGTCAGACAGCAGGTAAGCCGTCTTTCAGTTAGGCTCCAGGTAGGATAATTAAGTTATGGAAAAAGGTTAAGGGCCTATTCCAAGCAAGCTCGAAATAGATTCAGGTTATAAGAATTTTAGATATAGTGTTAAGATATCGAAGATATTAAGGTTTAGGGATTTAATAATTCAAGAGATTTAAGGTAGCTTAACAAGATCACTCACACTCACAGTCATACAATGGCAAGGTTATCTATCAGAGCAATAGGACAAATAGATTAATTCATAAGAAATAGAAGCAAGGATGGCTTTAGGATATAGAGAGAGAATAAGTGAAGAAGCGATCCACCGGGACACGCGCTTGAGGACGTGCCACGGCTGAACACCGAGCGCCGGCACCCACGACTGCGGAAACGCCTTTACTCTCGGGATTGATAACCGCTGAGATCGCGACTAAAGGTCACCACCATAGCTAGGAAGTCGCAACTTAAATAAAGGAACAAAAAAGCAAGAGATACCAAACGGTACCACTACAATAAAAGGGAACAACCCCAAAACTCAATAGGAATGGAATGAAGCTGTTCTTGACTCTCCGTTAAGCAGCTCCCACCTCACCTGGCACGAGCCAAGCTGCAAAGGTACTAAAGTTTTACCGGCTAAGTATCTCTCAGGGCAATGGGGAATGTCAGAATTCTCCATATTTAATTTGAACGGGAGTTAGCTGAACGTTAAAATCCCCGAAAGAAAAGAATAACATGTTTGTCGCTAAAATTTCTTTGAGAGTTTTCTCGATAAACTCTATAGGGTAATTCATCAAATATCGAACAGAAATCACGTGTGTCTAGAAACAACCTTCATAAATCGGTAACTTTTGCTCTGAATAACTCTTGCGGGCCTCAAGGTTATTCTTGAACAGTTGCTTTCTTGTTCTGTGATGTCGCTTGAAAGACAACGTAGATTATTGAAATGTATTTATTGTTCTAAAAATCGAATTCTTTAGTAACATAATTTCATCAATATCGAACAGGAATCGAACAAGAATTTTGATTCGAACAGGATGGTTTGTCAATTAGTTCTCTTCGTATGGAACTTTTGTTAGACTATTAGCACGCCACGTATGGTTTGTCTATTAGTACGCCTCGTATATTTTGTCCATTAATATGCCTCGTATGGTCTATCTATTTGTACACCTCATGTGGCCACTTGGGAAATAAACGTTTTTCTTTCATTCTTTTTTTCTTTGGTGCACTGGATTTTCTTGGAAGTGCTCGCTGTGGCACATCGGTTAAGGGATCGGACTTGTATGTTGGAGTCGCGGGTTCGTATCCCGGCGCTGGCGCTGCGATTTTTCCCGTTGGGTATAAGGGAAAGCTCAAGCACAATACCCCACTCGACCCAGGTGTCGGAAATGGGTACCGGCTTTACGGGGGAACCGTCATGGTGTCCTATATATAGTGTTAGTTATAAGACATTTGAAAAACCAATGCTTAAGATCATTTGTATCAGGCTTGATTGGAAATAAAGCATCCCAAAGATGCCGATGTTTGTTTTGTTTGTTTGTTTGAAATAACTGTCTCATTACTTATTTTCAAGATGCATTTGAATGGAGAGTTATCAAAATTTGAATATGATGTCGATGTTTCATTTGCAGTGTTTGTTGAACCATCATTGTGATCATCAACCTGTGTGACCTTTTTTGGAGTAGAGTGTAAAGCACTCGTCAATGAATTATTATTGATGCTTGCATCAATTTTCTTGGGCAAGGGATTGATCATCAGTAAATGTAGCCAGACAAATCATTGATGATCTTGAGGGCTTTGGAACACCAGCAGATGATTGATAGCCCCTCACCAGAATTCCCATCTTCAACTATTCAATGTTATTATCAAGCGTTAATACAATATTTTAATGAAATAAAACAGGCGTTCAATAGATCGATTCAGTTATTTAAAAGAATTAAGAATCGAAAAGCTTTGTTCGAGGCATAAATTCATGATTTTTAAGGAATTTTGATTCGAACACCTTTGTTCAGTATTTAATACTGACATGAAAAAGGAACTGAATGTCGAACATGGAATAATTATCAAGTTTTTGGCGGAAAAGAAAAAAATACAGTAACAGAACATCATATGACAACACTACTCTCTAGTTATGACGGGAGGTTGACGGTGACTCAACAACAATTAAACCGTCGCAATTTTCCCGAGGTGCGTAAGATTTTTCGAGTGAAAAAATTCGACCAATTTGTAAGGGTCGTACAGAAAATGCGTTCGCAACAGCTGGTAGCAGTTTGCAGCTCACAGAAATGAGTTTTTATCACTAAAATAGGAGTTTTAGATGTAAGATCACTGGCACTGAGCAAGTTTGGATGCTTACTAAATTTATTACGCGCATATTTCCAAAGTTGTTCGATAATCAGTTCAGTTCGATATTTGATGAATTACCCTAGTGTTAGACGTAGGGGGGCTGCTGATGGGAAAATTTATTCAAGAAAAAATATCGGATCCCGTCATTTTTTGACGGGCCGTGAACAGTAGTATTGTAAAACTTTGGTCAAGGAATACAACAGGCGGCGTGGGCTGATTCTCTACTGACACAAACCGTCGTTGGTACGTGTAAAATCTTATATATATATTTATAGTACTAGCGTACACGGCCCGTGAAAAATTACGCGGTTCGATATTTCCCTTCAATAAATCTTCCAGGTGTGGATGACAAACAAATATATCCATCCCAATAGTACCCGCGATTAAAATATTTTTGTACTTGTGCACTGGTGAAACTCGTATCACAGATATGGTTACTGAGCGTCCTTCTGAGCGTCACAGAGAGACGGAAGAAGCGGACACCAAACAAATAAACACACGACGGTCATTCTTGGTATTATATTGCAATACAGTATATTGTAATATGCAATACCCCGCCGAACTCGGTATCCACGATGCGGACTCGAGTATATAAGGCTCTGGATCTCTCTATTTTTTTTAATGTGTGTGGCTCATTATAGTGCACTTGTACAGCAAAAATGAGTGTATTAATTTAACGATGAACTGAAACCAAGACCGCCATTGCTAATGTCCTCCTATCTATTCTTAAGAGCGTGACACATAACGTATGAGTATACAAACACATGATGGTCATTCTTAGTAGTAGATTGTTGGTACTCGTGCTAGTATGCGCACCACATGCGAGACAAGCTCGTCAAATAATTTAGCGCTACAAACTTAACTAGAATTTCACGCAACCTATTCTCCTCTCCTGCTTGAGCGCCCAAAAGAAGGAGAGAATGACCATTACTTTGGTAAATTGAAAGACTTACTCTCAGGGCTACCAATGAGCCCTGAACGGCCTCTTAGCGCATCTTTAGAGCGTCTGGAATGGTTTCCAGCGAGTTCTAAAAGACTTGGTTGAGGTGCGCTCGAGAAACTTAAAGCTACCAATGACCCTCCCGTGCTCTGGCAGCATCGGTGTTGTTTCTTAAGTGGATCCGAAGAATTTAGAATCCGAAGAACTTACGTAAGTCTCTCGTTTAATGAAACTTTATTTTTCAGGGCATGTCTGTGGATCTAAAGAATTTATATAAGTTTCTTGACTAATGAAACTTTACTTTTTAGGCAGATATGTTTCTATTTGGTACAGCCACTACTAAATAATTGTATTCAATACGATAACTGTGCCGAAACGGAAATAGGAATTCATACAACCGTTTCCTGAATCAGCATCTGACAAAAATTTCTGGTTATTTATCAATAAAAACGAACACATACTGAATGTTTCCTCCATCACTTCGAGTCGCAATTTTAGGATGAAAATAAAAACCAGCACAGCTAAGTATATTACAGTGAACTTAATCAAGCAATCGACCTATTTCATCTATTCAGGTCTCAAACTCACTTCACGTAGCGCCAAGACGTCGCCACGCTCTCACTTTGACCCCCATAAATTTCTTAAGTCGTAGCCACACTCTCACTTTTACCCCAGAAATTCGTTTGATAAAGTTATGAACTCTGTGCCACGTCGGTGTCGCGTTTCATCTCTCGAAGAAAATAGCGTTCCTATCAAATGAACAGCCACCCAGCGGCGCAGAGAGAAATGATGCTGCCCTCAGATAAGAAAGGATCAAAGTTTCCCTCAGTCAAAGGTCTAATTCCCTCTTGTTGACTCGACTTGCGGCAAAGTTTCAAAAATGTTCCTTTTCATACATGACGCAGACCACCATCCAATTGAATACTTGAGGGAAAGGATAACACTCGAATTTTTTGCAGCTTCTTTACCTTGGATTGGAAATCGGTATTTCGAAGTTTATTTTTTTAGGCATAAGGGATTCTTAAGGTACAGCTCTCTTTACAATACATACTTCTATGATACGTAAGAGCAGTTCGCTTCGTGCTTCTTTCTAATTCTACGCAACGAGTAGAATGAGGTGCCAGCGTCAGTCACTAAAATTTTCAAGGAAAACTCTTTTTCATTAGTACTAGGATTTCAATAGAACTAGAATTTCAGTGCGCCGTACACCGCTGACCAGTTTTGCTGCGGCTGAACTTTCGTCCTTGAGAGGCAGTTTGTGTACAACGGCGAGCTTCTATCCAATACCGCATCTTAAGCCTCGTACATTGGCGCAAACTGCAAGTTTTTGGAGTGTCATAGATTAAGAAATCAATGTTATCCACGGTTAATGTTTATTTCCTGTAGAACGGATACTCATGTTGTTCTAATGATCAGCGCCTTCAAAAATATAGATTAAATACCTTTTCGAGAGAAGAAACAATATTCGAGTATTAACTTTCAAAATTTTGCAGGTTCGCCACCTCATGTAACATCCGGTTACTGATTTATAATTAGGTTTTGCTGAATTTCAATTGGCCCAGTTTCAATTTCAATCCACACGCCATTGGTGTTCATGAGCTCAACTCTTATGAAAACATGAACTGTTGCTCAGCACAACTCTTATAAACATATCAACTGTTCGCAAATGCTTACGAGATTCGAAACTGATTTTGAACGCTTGCTCGTAAATCAAGCATTCAAAATAAACGTTATTGTGAATGCTAGCATGCAAAACTGGCGCTGGCGCTCGAACATGAGTAGCTAAAAAATAATCGCATGCTCTCACAACGTCGGTTCACTCCGCCTTTATCATCCCCTTGTCGCTGCCGCGTCGCAATAAAGAACTTGAAAGGAAAGTTCTGTTTCCTGGAGGGTTCTGAGAAGCCTATTGACATTTTGGAGCACTTCAATGGCACTCATTATTTCCCTAACTTCTATGGCTTTCATTCGATTCTCCGAAATTTGTGAAGCTGAATGCCGGGATTGTAGTTAAATTAACGCAACCCGAGTCGCAGATACGAGCTCTTTGCTTATGCGTGTTGTGTCGTTTGGCCTCTTGTAGAAGTGCAGCGTTTCATCGCTGAGGAGACTGCAGCATTTCATTAGTCATGCTGGGCCGAACGCCGTCAGTCATTTCTAGGAACTCTTGAACTTGTGCTTGTCGAGACTGAGCTCCAATTGAGGCTGTAAAGGGTCTCTTCACAGCTTAGAACTCGAAGGCGGGCTTTAGCAACGAAACGAGCTGCTCTTCCAAATGTTCTAGCTTCATGAAAATCATCTAGATCATTCAAATTTCCTAGTAAACTTCTTGAAAATCGTCTATGCTCATTTGAATTTCCAGGTAATATTCTGGGAATCATGCCGGAAAGCCAGGAAATTTGTCAAGTGGCTCTTGTATTCTTATGTATGTCTCAATTGAGTCAATGTTCTCGAAGGAAAGCAACAATAATGTCAACTTAAAGTGGAATGAGTATGACAGAAGTGTTTGCTCGCAGAACAAGAAACGCTCGATGACATATTTTAGCGAGAACTAATAATAGTTTGAAGTATAATATGAGTGTTTCATGTTATGTGCAGCTCTCATTCATTGAATACCTCACTAATAAAAAAAATACTATCGATCATCTACCCATAGGATTTAAATCATCGAGTAAGAACTCCAGCCGTTCGATGTGAACGAGTTGGTTAAAACTGGTTACCATTTTAACTATGACGAACGTGACTAGGAAACTTAAAATTTGTATGCATGTAATCAAAATCATTTATCCTTTTAGAAGAGAAAGTAACTCCGATGTTTATTTTTTTTCAATGGATCTTGTCGAAGCACTTTCATAATATGCCATCGATAAGTAGCTATCTTCCACCATTACATATAATATTCATAAAAAAAATCTGTTCCGAAAGTTTTCCGAGTGGCTAGTAATTACTTTTTAAACTAACTATCGTCACTGAATAGGATGATCCATTCTGTTCATGCACGTTGTGACTAGGTGATGCATGGAAGAATATGGAGTAATTTTTAGCATGAGCGGAGCCCAATGGGTTTACCGTCAAAACAACATAGAAACGTTTAATTAAAATTTAGAAAAGAACGATTTGACAATCAAGTGTAGTGAAGGTAGAGCTGAGAGATGCTGCTCAATGTGAGGGTCAGTGATCACCCTTCTTAACACGTCAAGTGCGGTCGGTTAAACTAAAGTTCAATATCCAACAGAAATTAGAGTTAATTTTGGAGCTTATTTTTTTAAAATACAGAACATTAAACAGATAGTGCCTTAATTTTTTTATTAATTAAAATTGAGTTCGTGGCTGTTGGTGGGTCAGCAGTATTATGAAAATCCCCTCAGTGACCACCGGTGGTCACGTCGCACTCAAAGTTATAGCTTAAGTCATGCTGCCAATGAAGCCAAAGACGGAACGACTAATGAAATGCTGGTCTCCTCAGCGCTGAAACGCTGCACTTCTACAAGAGGCCAAACGACACAACGCGCATAAGCAAAGAGCTCACATCTGCGACTCGGGTTGCGTTAATTTAACTACAATCCCGGCATTCAGGCTCCCATTTGAAAGATAAATGCCCATCTAGACCACAAAATGATCAAAGACGTTAAGTTCAATAACAATTCGAAAGCTTTTTCAAAGCAAGGCTGAAAGGCAACAACATCAATGATAGTTACTTCTTCCCATCAGTCACTAGAAACTTTTTACGACATCAATGACAGTTACTTCTTCCCATGTCACTACAAACTTTCTATCAAAATAAAGTCACACTTGTCGATTCACGAATATAAAAAAGAAACATTCAACATTGGAACTCGCATGAAAGTATCGAGTCCGTTCACTCTCCGCTTCTCCGAAATGCCTCCTTTGAAGTTCGACTAGTATCCGCCTTCGTGAATTTTAGAATACCTAAAAGTGTTGGATATGAAAATTTAGCTCCGGCGTCTCCTGTTTCCTCGAGAAGATAGGAAGAGGAAAAAACTGGAATTTACATGAATACTTCAGACGCAGAAGATTGAATTCTGTCTTGTTCTGAAGGCCCTGGAGCTTGCAGGTGAGAAGCGTTCTGCGAACTGCTGGGCACTCTAGAAAAATGAGATCTGGGAGGGAGAAGGCTTGGGGGGGAGACGGAGCCGGCATCTGCAAAATTCTCTTTGAAATTCCGACACGTGCGACGAATTGTTTCACGGCTTAAACGCCACGGGAGTAGCATGGATACGGACAGCTTTTAGAATTGAGAATTGAATATTTTTGCGGCACGGACAGATTTGAGAATTTAGAATTTTTGCGTTCCTTTGAGTTAATGAGCCATTTTAAACAGGACACATATGCACTGTTATATCAGAATTTTCGAACACACTAGAACGATTATTTTTTTAATGTAATCATCCTGTGATCTATCACTCCCCTCATTTTCAAAGCCCATGGTACCCAGTTACCACGTCAATACTTCAGCTCAGCAAAAAATCCTCACGACTTCAGGGACAGAAAGTTTACTCGTTGCTTTGGACGGCCCCAGATGCAAAAGAGACTTGGACTCGGAATAGATATGTAGATTAGATCACTTTAAGGTTTGCTTGAAACCTACCTGCTGCGCAAGAACCTCCATGATGACCAAAATTTAATGCATTTTCTCATGAACTTCAGGCACAATCATTCAGCTTCTGGTAAGCCAGCGTGATTAGCAGATGATGAAAGAAAGAAAGGATGTTTTATTTCAGTCATGCCTGAAACATATCATCTTGTACATTGTTTTCTCAAATGCCTTATAACTAACACCAGGACGCCATGACGGTTACCCCCGGTCAAACCGGTACTCATTTCCGACTCCTGGGTAGAGTGGGGAATTGTGGCTGAGTTCTTTCTTTTCCCAACGGGGAGAAACACCGGGCGGCACTGCCGGGATTCGAACTGCCGGCTGAAGAATGGAAAATTTCTCATTTCCATCTGGCAAAAGCTAATCTGGCAAGAGAAGTGTTGCAGTAAATGAGGCTGCGGTGCGGACTACGCATTGTACGCCAGGCGTTGGCTAATCTAACCCATTTTTGCTTCGTGCTAAAGATCTTAATTTACCACTTTGACTGTGGCAGGTAAAACTGAAGTTTAACGTTCTACTGACATGTAAAGTAAATTGTAGTGTGTAGTGTTGAAAATAGCAAACTTTAACTGGATCGTGCCTTCATTTGGCTTTGATCATGGATTTATGAAAATTGAGTTTGTGATTACTGGTCGGTCAGCAGCATTACGAAAATCTAACCCGTGTACCACCGGTGGCTCACGTCGCAGTCAAAGTGTTAAAGGCCGTAAGATTGAATGGTATTCGTTGGTTATTATTCAATGCAGGAATTTTACACATGACGACCCAGTGAGGTAGTTTAACATACGATTGCTGCTCTCATGTAACATACATGACCGAGTGACGGTGTGGTCAAGCTAAAGGCCCTTTTACATTGACGGTTTCTTCGCGCTCCACACCGTCGCTCCACACCGTCGCTCCACACTGTCGCTCCACACCGTCGCTCCACACCGCTAGTGTAAAATGAGCTTAACGTTCAGGAGCATATTTTGCATCTTTCAGTGGCTGTAAGAAATCTCCTTCTCGCTTCTTAAAGCTCTGCTGACATCACGAAATCAATGACACTGATTTGGCATCTTAGTCAAGTAAATGAAAGGAAACGAAATGTTCAGTACTTTTATCTCCTATTACCATTTTCTTTACCAGATAGTGCATGTGTCATTTAATATGTAATTAAGAAAACTAGGAACACATTTGCATGCAACTTAGCGAGTACATTTTACACTTAACGTATTCCTAAGAAACCCTAATTATTTTCTCTGAACCTATAGAAGCTTGCAAACGTTAGAATCTATTTTAATTTGCATTCGCTCTAATATCTCTCCAGCAAGTCCTGTATTCAAAGACACAGTTCTATTATACTGAAAGTGTTGAATTTGCTGAGGGCTTTTACGGTAAAGTTATTTTTGTCACACTTGTCGTACAAGAAATTTTTCACGTTTTGAAGAGAAAAATTTCACAGCCCTCGCCATAGGGCCTTTGAACTTGAGCAAGCTTTTGTGTTTGCACAGTTCCGCTACAAAATTAGGAGCAAGAATGTCGTCAAAATCAAGAGTAAGAATGTCGTCAAAGTAAAGAGCAAGAATATCGTCAAAATTAAGAACGAGAATATCGTCAAAATTAAGAGCAAGAATATCGTCAAAATTAAGAGCAAGAATATCGTCAAAATTAAGAGCAAGAATGGCATCAACAAAGCAACGTTTGTCGTGAAGGAGCCCAAATCTCTGGCACAAAACTTTACTTTCATTATGTTCGGCTGGACCACAAGCTGATGCAGGGTGTGCAACACTGAGCAGGGAGATAAGCGAGCATTTGTGAGCCTGATCTGCGCGTTGTGATCGGCGCACTTCATATCGCAATTAAGAGAAGTCTCTTACCGCTCGTTCTTATCAGGACGACTTGTTTTGAGGTAGGCAATCGCGTGCAAGTTCGCATATTCCAGGAAAGCGTCGAGCTATATTTATACAGTATTTTAACACGCTGCTTGCGACACGACCCGCCGGTGGGTCGTGCTCAAGTTCTTTTTGCTGCAAAACGACCCATCGATAGATCGTTTGAAAAATTGTAACTTAGCAATCTTTCAAAATTAATATTTTGAAGATTTTTAACATTCTTTTAAAATTAATGGGTTTTAATAGACCCAGTTAATGTTTGGCACTTAAAAAATTACTGACAACTTTTGACTTCAAATTTGAGTTAAATCTCGAACTTCAGTTCAACACATCGCGTTCATTGTGTTAAAATAGAGAAATTAGCCATGACTTTTTTTTAACAATTTCTTAAAATTAATGGCATTTAATGAACCCAGTTAATTTTTGGTAAATATAAAATTACTAACTAATTTTAACTTTAAATTTGAGTTGAATCTTGAACTTCAGTTAAACCCATCGCAATCATTGTGTAAAAAATAAAGAAATTAGTCAGCACTTCGAGCGTCAGCAAGGACCAGCAGATGCTGACTACCCAGTCCAACTTTTTCACCGCCTGCATGCATGTTTTTCGCCGCCTAAGCCATTTAATCGCTTAAATCACTAAGGCGGCGAAAAACATGCATGCAGGCGGTGAAAAAGTGCACGTCACCGTAATCTCAGCTGATAAGTTACCTTACTGAAAACTTTCTCAGAAGCGCTTTTCGTTAAACTGAGTTTAGTAAAGGAAAACAATCGCTCAGGCAAGCGACGTTCTTATCGATGGCGCCACCCTTTTAAATCTTTTAAAACGCAGATATTTACTTTCGATTTGCTTCGTATATATTCACTTATATGCCGTATTTATTTATCAGTGTTTTAGTGTTCCACGTAAAATGGAGCATCATGATGCAGTGTGGCATCATGAGGCAGTGAGGCATCATGAGGCAGTGAGGCATCATGAGGCAGTGAGGCATCATGAGGCAGCGTGGCATCATGAGGCAGTGAGGCATCATGAGGCAGTGAGGCATCATGAGGCAGTGTGACATCATGAGGCAGTGAGGCATCATGAGGCAGTGAGGCATCATGAGGCAGTGAGGCATCATGAGGCAGTGAGGCATCATGAGGCAGTGTGACATCATGAGGCAGTGAGGCATCATGAGGCAGTGAGGCATCATGAGGCAGTGAGGCATCATGAGGCAGTGAGGCATCATGAGGCAGTGTGACATCATGAGGCAGTGAGGCATCATGAGGCAGTGAGGCATCATGAGGCAGTGAGGCATCATGAGGCAGTGTGGCATCATGAGGCAGTGAGGCATCATGAGGCAGTGTGGCATCATGAGGCAGTGTGGCATCATGAAGCAGTGTGGCATCATGAGGCAGTGAGGCATCATGAGGCAGTGTGGCATCATGAGGCAGTGAGGCATCATGAAGCAGTGTGGCATCATGAGGCAGTGAGGCATCATGAGGCAGTGAGGCATCATGAGGCAGTGTGACATCATGAGGCACTGAGGCATCATGAGGCAGTGAGGCATCATGAGGCAGTGAGGCATCATGAGGCAGTGTGGCATCATGAGGCAGTGTGGCATCATGAGGCAGTGTGGCATCATGAAGCAGTGTGGCATCATGAGGCAGTGAGGCATCATGAGGCAGTGTGGCATCATGAGGCAGTGAGGCATCATGAGGCAGTGAGGCATCATGAGGCAGTGAGGCATCATGAGGCAGTGTGGCATCATGAGGCAGTGAGGCATCATGAGGCAGTGAGGCATCATGAGGCAGTGAGGCATCATGAGGCAGTGTGGCATCATGAGGCAGTGAGGCATCATGAGGCAGTGAGGCATCATGAGGCAGTGAGGCATCATGAGGCAGTGAGGCATCATGAGGCAGTGAGGCATCATGAGGCAGTGAGGCATCATGAGGCAGTGAGGCATCATGAGGCAGTGAGGCATCATGAGGCAGTGAGGCATCATGAGGCAGTGTGGCATCATGAGGCAGTGAGGCATCATGAGGCAGTGAGGCATCATGAGGCAGTGAGGCATCATGAGGCAGTGTGGCATCATGAGGCAGTGTGGCATCATGAAGCAGTGTGGCATCATGAGGCAGTGAGGCATCATGAGGCAGTGTGGCATCATGAGGCAGTGAGGCATCATGAGGCAGTGAGGCATCATGAAGCAGTGTGGCATCATGAGGCAGTGAGGCATCATGAGGCAGTGTGGCATCATGAGGCAGTGAGGCATCATGAGGCAGTGAGGCATCATGAGGCAGTGAGGCATCATGAGGCAGTGTGGCATCATGAGGCAGTGAGGCATCATGAAGCAGTGTGGCATCATGAGGCAGTGAGGCATCATGAGGCAGTGTGGCATCATGAGGCAGTGAGGCATCATGAGGCAGTGAGGCATCATGAAGCAGTGTGGCATCATGAGGCAGTGAGGCATCATGAGGCAGTGAGGCATCATGAGGCAGTGAGGCATCATGAGGCAGTGTGGCATCATGAGGCAGTGAGGCATCATGAGGCAGTGTGGCATCATGAGGCAGTGAGGCATCATGAGGCAGTGAGGCATCATGAAGCAGTGTGGCATCATGAGGCAGTGAGGCATCATGAGGCAGTGTGGCATCATGAGGCAGTGAGGCATCATGAGGCAGTGAGGCATCATGAGGCAGTGAGGCATCATGAGGCAGTGTGGCATCATGAGGCAGTGAGGCATCATGAGGCAGTGAGGCATCATGAGGCAGTGAGGCATCATGAGGCAGTGTGGCATCATGAGGCAGTGAGGCATCATGAGGCAGTGAGGCATCATGAGGCAGTGAGGCATCATGAGGCAGTGAGGCATCATGAGGCAGTGAGGCATCATGAGGCAGTGAGGCATCATGAGGCAGTGAGGCATCATGAGGCAGTGAGGCATCATGAGGCAGTGTGGCATCATGAGGCAGTGAGGCATCATGAGGCAGTGAGGCATCATGAGGCAGTGAGGCATCATGAGGCAGTGAGGCATCATGAGGCAGAGGCATCATGAGGCAGTGAGGCATCATGAGGCAGTGAGGCATCATGAGGCAGTGTGGCATCATGAGGCAGTGAGGCATCATGAGGCAGTGTGGCATCATGAGGCAGTGAGGCATCATGAGGCAGTGAGGCATCATGAGGCAGTGAGGCATCATGAGGCAGTGTGGCATCATGAGGCAGTGTGGCATCATGAGGCAGTGTGGCATCATGAGGCAGTGAAGCATCATGAGGCAGTGAAGCATCATGAGGCAGAGGCATCATGAGGCAGTGAGGCATCATGAGGCAGTGAGGCATCATGAGGCAGAGGCATCATGAGGCAGTGAGGCATCATGAGGCAGTGAGGCATCATGAGGCAGTGAGGCATCATGAGGCAGTGAGGCATCATGAGGCAGTGTGGCATCATGAGGCAGTGAGGCATCATGAGGCAGTGTGGCATCATGAGGCAGTGAAGCATCATGAGGCAGTGAAGCATCATGAGGCAGAGGCATCATGAGGCAGTGAGGCATCATGAGGCAGTGAGGCATCATGAGGCAGAGGCATCATGAGGCAGTGAGGCATCATGAGGCAGTGAGGCATCATGAGGCAGTGAGGCATCATGAGGCAGTGAGGCATCATGAGGCAGTGAGGCATCATGAGGCAGTGAGGCATCATGAGGCAGAGGCATCATGAGGCAGTGAGGCATCATGAGGCAGTGAGGCATCATGAGGCAGTGAGGCATCATGAGGCAGTGAGGCATCATGAGGCAGTGTGGCATCATGAGGCAGTGAGGCATCATGAGGCAGTGAGGCATCATGAGGCAGAGGCATCATGAGGCAGTGAGGCATCATGAGGCAGTGAGGCATCATGAGGCAGTGAGGCATCATGAGGCAGTGAGGCATCATGAGGCAGTGAGGCATCATGAGGCAGTGAGGCATCATGAGGCAGTGAGGCATCATGAGGCAGTGAGGCATCATGAGGCAGTGAGGCATCATGAGGCAGTGAAGCATCATGAGGCAGTGAGGCATCATGAGGCAGTGTGGCATCATGAGGCAGTGAGGCATCATGAGGCAGTGTGGCATCATGAGGCAGTGAAGCATCATGGGGCAGTGTGGCATCATGAGGCAGAGGCATCATGAGGCAGTGAGGCATCATGAGGCAGTGAGGCATCATGAGGCAGTGAGGCATCATGAGGCAGTGAGGCATCATGAGGCAGTGAGGCATCATGAGGCAGTGAGGCATCATGAGGCAGTGAGGCATCATGAGGCAGTGAGGCATCATGAGGCAGTGAGGCATCATGAGGCAGTGTGACATCATGAGGCAGTGAGGCATCATGAGGCAGTGAGGCATCATGAGGCAGTGAGGCATCATGAGGCAGTGAGGCATCATGAGGCAGAGTGACATCATTATGACACACACACCACGCCTCAATCTCGAAGATTTTCCCTAGCACCAAACAACTCGTCAAAAAACAAGGCTCGTCGATTCGTTTCCTTTGAATATCATTTTCATTTGTACTAGAAGCGCAGGAAAAACGTAATTATACATTTTGATATCATAAGTCTTTCACTAACTATGATACCTGAAACTTCTCATCTCTTTATTGGCGGCTTGAAGCTGCCTTTGACATCTACAACTGAAGCTCCCAACTTGAGCTGAACTCATAACTTGAGCTGAACTCACAACTTGAGCTGAACTCATAAAGCGCTTAGCGCACTCTTTGCGAACTTTGTCATCCATCGAAAATGAAAATTTACCCGAGCGAGTAAATGAGCGTTTTTGTTAAGAGTTTTTAAGCGTCGTATTCAATCTATCGAATGAGGCCACGTAAGTAATAGAGCAATTTTCCCAACAAACGAAAAATAAAACTTACAGGAGCGAGTGAAAGTTTGTGCTAAAATTTTTCCAGTGCCGTATTCCAAGCATCTGATGATGCCACTATGTGTTCAGTACCGTATTCCATCCATCTAATGATGCCACTATGTGTTCAGTACCTAACTCCACCCCTCTAATGATGCCACTATGTATTCAGTACAGTATTCCATCCATCTGATGGTGCCACTATGTAGCCGCCGACATGTCAGCTCGAGCCAAGAAACAATGATGGTGCTTTCTCGCGATCGCACTCGCAGTCATTCTCAGAATTCAGAAGTTGCCGTTATCAGCGTCCGCTGCTGATACATTGGTTATTGCTTTTCCCGCAACGCTTATCAAGCATTTCGGTGAAGCCGTCCCGCCAGAGAGATCTAAAAACAGTTTCCCGGCTTAGATATACTTGGAAGGAGTTTGTAAATGTTTAGATGTGCATCATATAAGCTTTCGCTAGGGATCACTTCGTTATCTTAGTCGGGCGACTTTTTTCGTAGAGCCGCGAGGAAGAATTCCAAGCACATCGTGTGACGATAGCGGGCTTTTATCTTGAATTTTATCCGTTCAGCTTAACACACGCAGTAACTCTTCTATGATAGTACCAGCTGGTGTTCTGACGAATTTTATAAATTAAATCATCACGTCCAACCAACCGACATGTGCCAGAAAATACGAGAATGACCGACTGATGAGCGTGCGCCTTCAATTTACTTTGTTTTAAAACTTACGCCTTCAACACGTTGACTGCGATTGGTTAAACTGAAGTTCAGTATTCAACTCAAACTTAAACTCAAAAGTTGTGAAAAATTGTATAAGTACCAAACATTAACTGGGTCCGTTAAATAGCATTAGTTTTAAAAGATTGTTGACACTTTTTCAAACGACCCATCGATGGGTCGTTTCACTGCAGGTAAACCCAAGCACGACTCACCGCTGGGTCGTATCGCGGTTGACGTGTTAAACCTATCAGTAGAGTGAAAGATCGTTCTGAGGTTGACGCGAAAGAACTACAATAAATGAACAGAAACGAGACGCGAAATGAGAGCTCTAAGCTAGAGCTGCTGGGAAATATGTGTTGTGGCACGCATAACCATGCACTTAAATGTTCGTCTATGAGAATATTCACGAACAATTGAAACGCTACATGGGAGGAGATTGTCTGGCCAACGTGTATTCCAAAATGCCTCGGAAAGAACTGCGAGTGATGTGATCTCGTTAAAACGACTAAGCAATCCTCAAGTTCTCAAAAGAAAGATTTCACCGTCAAAAGCCTGCACCAACTCGAGATATAGATCCAGGTATAAATCCAGCGAACTCCAACACCAGGCAGACATCCAGGTAGAAATCTAGCGAACTCCAACTCAAGGTAGACGTTTAGGTATAAATCCAGCGAACTCCAACTCAAGATAGACATTTAGGTATAAATCCAACGAACTCCAACTCAAGGTATAAATCCAACGAATTGGACCAGGTTTCAACAGCACTGCCAATGAACAGCCTGCGTAGTCGTGCCGATTCTTGTCTCCACGCATGGGATCAGCTTATCGAAAATATTGTTCTCAAAAAGTAATCCAAATAAAACTGAAATTTCTCAAATAGTATTTTTTCATTTACAAATGAAATATAAATCATTAGAATTTTTAAATGCTTCGTTTTTTGAAATACATCAATATTGTGAGAAGTATTAAATGATCTTTCAAGACCCATGTTGAAAAATTTCCACAGTACGACTGAAGGATTATATTGAATTAAAGTATTCAGGGTTATCAGCAGGATGTAGACGGTGACCATAATATGCCACGTTACCTTTTGATACATCTGATACAAGTATTCCACGTAGTACAAATAATGGCTTCATGTTATGTTATGTATTATTTCATTCAATGATCTGCCAAGATTAAAACTTGGGTACTAAAACAAAACTTGTGAACATATTTTTGGCTTTGGAATGTAGTTCTTCTCTCAGCAAATCTATGGGTGTGGCATTTTAATTAATTTCTGACAGCATTTACTTCTGTTCGCAAAAAAAAAGTCAGTCGGCCAAAAACTTGGGGGATTTTTGAGCTGGATCTCTTGCACTCAAATTATTTTTCAGAAAACACCTCCTTTAGAACTTGAAACCGTCCTTGTTGAAAAATTATTACTTTTTCTTAGATGTTTAATGATGAAATGCACTACCGCCTGCGAAGTGAATGTCTTTCAACGAATTGACGGCGCTAATTAACAGCTCTTGGCGAATTAAAGATCAAAATCATAAAAAAATTATTTGTAAAGGACGTTTCTGCGCCAAATTTTTTGTCTAGCGAGACCCAAAAACTTTTGAATTGCTAAATGATTCTGAGAAATGCTCGAAGCTGCTGTCACAATCTGTCTCCAGACTTAAATGTTGTTGCAATCAGCTTTTGCTTTCATTTTATGCTTTAATAAAACTCGCGAATAAACTAATTATATTATTAAAGTAACGTCAGGCATTGAACACGCGCACCCAGACTCACACTATTATTGTGAGCATGAAGGCCTCATTGAAAAATGATGTCGAAAATACCATATAGCAAACACGCGTGGAATGATTAGATACATCAATATTTTATTCTGCTGCTTAAGCTACATTCGTTCTATAACTTCAACTTGGACATTATCTTAAAAACTTCAAATTTTTTAGTAACTCTAATCTTCCTTGACCCAAGGGTTTCAATCGCGTTCTTGCTACAGATCATGCTCTTATCATATGCAATCCTGCAACAGATCATGCTCTTATCATATGCAATCCTGCAACAGATCATGCTCTTATCATATGCAATCCTGCAACAGATCATGCTCTTATCATATGCAATCCTGCAACAGATCATGCTCTTATCATATGCAATCCTGCAACAGATCATGCTCTTATCATATGCAATCCTGCAACAGATCATGCTCTTATCATATGCAATCCTGCAACAGATCATGCTCTTATCATATGCAATCCTGCAACAGATCATGCTCTTATCATATGCAATCCTGCAACAGATCATGCTCTTATCATATGCAATCCTGCAACAGATCCCACTCATATCAGTAGCAGGCCTTCTACAGATCCCACTCATATCAGTGTCAATCCTGCTACAGATCCCACTCATATCAGTAGCAGTCCTTCTACAAATCCCACTCATATCAGATGCAATCCTGCAACAGATATCCCGCTGGGCACTTGCGATTCTATTACACATCTCATTGTTTTACAATCATGCAATCCTGCTACAGATCCCTTGCTCAGCAGTTGAAGTCCCTCCTTGATCCCAGGGATCTGACCAGATGTGATCCGGAAACGGATCGGAGTTACAAGCTGTATGTTGTATTTGTGACCCAGTCCTACGTCTCATTATCTTGTTATCATTGTGACCCAGTCCCACGTCTCGTTATCTTGTTATAATTGTGACCCAGTCCTACGTCTCATTATCTTGTTATAATTGTGACCCAGTCCCACGTCTCATTATCTTGTTATAATTGTGACCCAGTCCTACGTCTCATTATCTTGTTATAATTGTGACCCAGTCCTACGTCTCATTATCTTGTTATCATTGTGACCCAGTCCCACGTCTCATTATCTTGTTATAATTGTGACCCAGTCCCACGTCTCATTATCTTGTTATAATTGTGACCCAGTCCTACGTCTCATTATCTTAGCTGTTGTAATTTTGGCGGCTCTCATGCGCTCAGCAGTCACTACATGAACGGCTTTGAAAATCTTTTCTGGATTCGCATTTTGTATTTACTCGTGGATATTGCTTTTGTTATTTATATGATCCATAGAAGAAAAGAAAGTGTAAAAACTAAGCTAAATTGAAATCGTTTGATAAAACTAGGTCTAATTCGATTCATTCTAGATCATTGCAAATTTTGTAGATTGCAATTTTTTTAAAGACGTAAGTACTACTTAGCAAATCTTGCTTTCCCAGTGACGTCATGCGTTCGTTTTTTCTGTGTCGTAGCTTCAGCCTTCCTGTGCATTGCAGGGAAAGTTCAAGTCAAATACAAAAGAGCTGTAACTATTAATTGATCCTTGTTGATCACAGAGCTTGAAGTAGAAAAGTACCTGGGAGTTTTGGTATCAAAGTGCCGAAGTACGCGGTAGTTTCGGTATCAAAGTGCCAAAGTAAGCGATAGTTTTGGTATCAAAGTGCCAAAGTACGCAGTAGTTTTGGTATCAAAGTACCAAAGTACCTGTGAGTTTTGGTATCAAAGTACCAAAGTACCCGTGAGTTTTGGTATCTAAGTACAAACGTACTCTGTAGTTTTGGTTTAAAAGTACCAAAGCACACTTCATCACTATCAGCATCAGCTCATTATTCAGACAATGACAAGTTTTTGCCTCTGCTCTGATGTCAGCAAACTTTAAATCGAACGCTTTCCAGAACGCTGTTAGAATCGACACGATTCCATATCAACGCAAATGCAAAAATGAAATCTAGCACCTCATCATAAAATTCAATCTCATCGTCTCATTATCAGTAAAACGAAACAATAATAAAACCTCCGCCATGATATTCGAACCTCGTCAACATTTAAATATAAGAAACCATCACAATTCATTTGACTTCACCTCAACGTTTCAAGTTCCAACTCACTACAAAGCCCAAAATGTTGAGACGTTGGCGTCATCTCGCATTCCTATCCTTGTTTTGTCGAAGTACTTTATGATGTTCCATTTCCGGTGGAACGCCTTGCCCATTTCCGACCTAAATTCTTTACTCGGAATAGATTTGTTTACTCTGAGCTGACTCTAAATCTCCAACCCTTGCATTCAAACACAGCCTCTCGGTGTCCAATACTGCAGATCGAGTTACTCGGGAACTCTTTTGTGTTTATCAAACAAAACGAATATACGTTCTCTTCACAACTCTTGAAGCTTTGAAGCCTCGTTCTGAATTGTTTTTCGTATCATACTGATCCATGTGGAGGTATATGTAGTAGCGCTCATTAGCTCGGTGGTGAAAGGTGTAATAAACTGTGAAATAAATAATGGAGAATAACTTTTCATTTTCAAATGCTAGTCTAATTACAATGACTTTACACCGATTGTGTTTCCTTTAAATATATTCACAGTATCAGTACCTCTAGTTGGAGTGATCATTTATTGGTTGATTTTTTAATTATTTATTTGTTAATATGTTCAGTCACCATGAACTTGAACCTGCAATCTATTTACGTTTTATGCACAGTGTCACTTACTGGAAAGCTTTGAAAGTAATTTAAATGTTGCCAAGCCCACAAAGTTCAACAAAAATCGAACTGAATTAAATGCCAACCAAACTGTTCAAATAACTTGATATAGAGAAGTATGCGAGTTCCACAAGCTGATCGTAGAATTCAAAATACGCAGGCAGCATCATTCAATGAGCCTCGTCATTGTGCTGCAGATCTTCCCTTGAAGAATGCGACCGAGACTAAAACATGATCAAGTTATTCAGTTGTTCCATTCAGCGACGAATTAAGATGTCAGTCAATGTATAAACTAAAAATATCAGCCCATTGATGGCAAATTTTATTGTCCTGAAGCATTTTTCGACGAGGCGTTTTTATTTTCGAAGCAATTTTTTCCCTTGCCCTGCTGTTGAACATGCAAGGCATGTGATGTGCTTTGACACGCCTGTGCACGAGTGTAGAGCCGAGAAATTCTGTCTATTCTAAAGAGTCTGTCGTTTCACACAGGATAATTTTTTAGAAGAACTTTGAACACAAGAATTTACGCTTTTGAGTCAGAGGAGCTGAGCCAGAATTGAAAATTTGTTAAACATTCAATATCGACCGAAAATTGTTCCCTCAATTGAGACTCGGTAAAATATTGTGACCCAAAGGTCGTAATTGAATTTTGTGACTCTTTGTTGAATTTTTCTCATTAATTTCTCAAGCAGAATACAATGCTAGTGGGTTCAAGTTCGTTCACGCTTGTTGGGGGAGCATCAATAGTAAAAAACTTTCAAAATCAGTGATGCGTGGTCTGTTAATAATGAAATAAAATCTACGAATTAATAATATTAAGTCAACGACTTTAATAAGGTGTGCATGAAAAAATTGGAGTTCAAGAATGTAAAATATTTTCTGGTTCATTCACACTTTGACGGCGATGTGGGCCGCCGGAGGTGTCGGAGGGGATTTTCGGTATGCTGCTGACCGACCAGGAGTCACAAACTCAATTTTCATAAATACTAAATCAAAACTAAATTATGGCAAGATCCAATTAATGCTGACTGTTTTCAAGATAACAATAAACGGTAAATTGATTTGAAAATTGAGTTAAATTGATTTGAAAATTGAGTTAAATTGAGTTGAATGTTAAACTTCAGTTTTACCCGCCGCAGACAAGGTGTTAAGGAATAATTCGTTTTTACCTTGAGCCCGAAGTAGACTGGTATAAATAAGACACGTGCTCGATTACTGGAAAATGCTTTGAGGACGTAGGTGTGGCTGGCTGGCTCGGCGCGAGTGGCTCATAAGGATATTTCCTGACAATTGCTTATTTCTTGGTGATTGTGAGAATTTGGCGAGTCATACCAGAGGGTGAAGGACATTCTATTTGTAGATGTGAGGTGGCTGATTCTATCATTTGTAACCTCGTGATGCTGCCTCACTGCCTCATTTGTGTGACCACCGAAGTTACGGCATCTCATCTACGAAGACGTGTCTTTTGAAGTCATCCTCTTCACTGTATCTTCACCGTAATTACGCCATCATAATTATATGCCCACTGGAGTCACATCATCATAACTACATGTATGCTCACTCACTGCAGTTACGTCTAAACCGTTTCTTGACTGTAGTTAAATCGTATCAATTGTATGTTCTCTGGAATTGCATCATCTTAACTGAGTGTTCTTTGGAGTTACACAATTTTAAGTGTATGCTCTCGGGAGTTGCATCATCTTAACTGTACGTTCACTGGAATTGTATCATGCTAACTGTACGTTCACTGGAATTGTACCATGTTAGCTGAACGTTCACTGGAATTGCATCATGCTAACCGTGTACGTGTTCATTGGAATTGCATCATCTTAACTGTACGTTCACTGGAATTGCATCATGCTAGCCGTGTGTTTGTTGGAATTGCATCATCTTAACTGTACGTTCACTGGAATTGCATCATGCTAACCGTGTACGTGTTCATTGGAATTGCATCATCTTAACTGTACGTTCACTGGAATTGCATCATGCTAGCCGTGTGTTCGTTGGAATTGCATCATCTTAACTGGATGCTCTTTGGAGTTACATCACCTTAACCAGGTCCACTGGAGTAAGCCATGCCAGCGGCCTAATTGTTTACAGAGGTTGAGGTGCAAGTTCGCTGTAGGGAACACAAGTGGCTGCGTTCCTCTGACGAGTGATTAAACTTTACCGGCTTTTGAGTTTAAATTTCAATCGTGCAAAGTTTTGTAGTCTTTGAGATGCGAACCATTATAAAATAGCGAAAACATGAATTACACTTTTGCGGTACATGTGAAATTCAGATGATCTTCATTAGTAATTTTGTGTAACTGAAGTAATGTTTACGAACCTCCAACATTCATGAACTCCACAGGTCTTCTTCCGTAGTCATCGTCGCTTAAAAAATGCGACATTTTTCCCAGCCGCAGTCACAAGAAGTTAATACTTCATTCGTCAGAATTATTGAGTACTTATCCCATAACAGGATGCTTAGCGCTGCACGAGAATAAATTTTGTCTAACAGCAAGTAATATGAGTTAAAATACAAATTAGTCAATTGCAAATACATGGAGTGTGTTTGCAAACACTATAACCTTATAAAAAAAATGGGGTCGTTCAATCACTTCTATGCCAAAGCTCCGAAACTCAGCAACCTTAATTAATGAGAACGCGACTTCAGCTTCATTTTGTCATTGACTTGAATGAAAGAATTTAACTTTTTTGATCCTGATATTCATCAGGCCGTATTATCAATAGCTTGTATTCTCGTTTAACAAAAGCCAGTTCTTCCCTACAATGTATATTGTAAAGTATTTTTGATATTGAAAATGCTTCAATTATGGGCCTAAAAAGCTCAGACAACTCGATGGGCTTTTTAAATATTTTTGATTTGTCGTACAAAGTTTCTAATTTTATTATTGAAGCTATGGTAGCTGTCCTACATGAAGCTTCGTTAAATGAACTGTGCATTAGTCTTATATTAAAATCAAATTGCCAAGAGTGTCTTCATACATTTCTCAAAATTAATATTAGTCGTACGTCATTTCAACGTATTTTTGACTCGATTATTTCAATTCACAAATAAGTTTTGCTAGCAATTCACAAGTATCTTTATTGATACATTTTCAGCTAAACGCTAATTAACTTTATCTTGAAAAGTAATTTTTTCAGCGAAATTTATGAGCATACTTGTATAACTTTTCTGGTTTGATCTGAATGTGCATAGACGCCTGTATAGCTTGCCTGTATAGCTTGCCTGCATAGCTTGCCTGCATAGCTTGCTTGTATAGCTTGTCTGTATAGCTTGTCTGTATAGCTTGCCTGTATAGCTTGCCTGTATAGCTTGCCTGTATAGCTTGTCTGTATAGCTTGCTTGTATAGCTTGTCTGTATAGCTTGCCTGTATAGCTTGCCTGTATAGCTTGTCTGTATAGCTTGTCTGTATAGCTTGCCTGTATAGCTTGCCTGCATAGCTTGCCTGCATAGCTTGCTTGTATAGCTTGTCTGTATAGCTTGTCTGTATAGCTTGCCTGTATAGCTTGCCTGTATAGCTTGCCTGTATAGCTTGTCTGTATAGCTTGCTTGTATAGCTTGTCTGTATAGCTTGCCTGTATAGCTTGCCTGCATAGCTTGCCTGTATAGCTTGTCTGTATAGCTTGCCTGTATAGCTTGCCTGTATATCTTGCCTGCATAGCTTGCCTGCATAGCTTATCTGTATAGCTTGTCTGTATAGCTTGTCTGTATAGCTTGTCTGTATAGCTTGTCTGTATAGCTTGTCTGTATAGCTTGTCTGTATAGCTTGTCTGTATAGCTTGTCTGTATAGCTTGTCTGTATAGCTTGTCTGGATAGCTTGCCTGTATAGCATGCTTGTATGGCAAGCTTGCGTGGCTTGTGTGTATATGATTTGTGTAGCATGTGTGTCTAGCGTACTTGTGTAGCTTATTTGTGTAGCCTTCCTGCGCTGCTTCAGGCTGTGTACATTAGACTTACACAGCCTCACGCAACTGCTCTACTTTGTGTGAGCATTGCGCTGAGACAAGAGAGCTGGTGCTAGTGCTGCTGCTGGTGCTACAGTTCGCTGTAAGAGGGGATGTTTACTTTGCAGGCTCCGCTTCCATTGAAGCCTTTCACTAGCAAGTCATCCCGCACCGTGACTGGATCTAAGGCTGGCATGGTTACTCATTTCGTACCAAATTTATTACTTATTTCGTACCAAATTTATTACTTATTTCGTACCTAATTTATTACTTATTTCGTGCCAAATTTATTATTTATTTCGTACCAAATTTATGACTTATTTCATGCTTAATTTATTCCTTACTTTGTGCCAAATTGATTATTTGTTTCGTACCAAATTTATTACTTATTTCGTGCCAAATTTATTATTTGTTTCGTACCAAATTTATTACGTAACTCGTACCTAATTTATTACTTATTTCGTGCCAAATTTATTATTTGTTTCGTACCAAATTTATTACTTATTTCGTGCCAAATTTATTCCTTATTTCGTGGCAAATTTATTCCTTATTTCGTACCAATTTATTCCTTATTTCGTGCCAAATTTATTACTTATTTCGTGCCATGTAAACCGAGATGCACTTCTCTATCTAAGGCAAACGGATCGCAGTTACGATAAACCTTTGAATGCACGATGAAAATTTTGAGGTTCACTCTGTTCGTGATGCAAGTGTAAACCTGCTATAAAAATTTCCTTGAAGACTCTTTGGTGTTAAAAATTGATGAAAATTGTTTAGGAAAGATACAAAATGAGGCAGTAGAGGCCAATAGTGTACGGCTATGATGAAAACGTTTTTGAATAATTGTCTTTGAATAACAAGAATCATTAATGGATAAAATTATTTTACAATAATGAATTTAATTAATTAAGTTTGCGGCAAAAATAGAAGGAGTAAAATTTCTGTACTCTACTTGTTCAAAAGGCTACTGAGGGAACGGGAACCGGATGTTCCTACAGAATGTCCTGATTTTCCAACACGGCAACATTGAAATCATTATTGTTTCGAAAAATAGGCTGGTACAAACTGAATGTAAACGAACCAAATCTAAGTTGTACTCAAGATGAGATTATTTTATCTAATCGCAATGGAAATCGAGAACAATTTTAATCAAGCGCAGCTGTTGAGAGTTATGAACTGCCTCGTGTTTTTCTTACGTATTTTGCCCCCCTGCAGCGACTCAATCCCCTCAGTTCAGTCTCTCAAAACACAATTTGATCTACGAAAAACAATCGCACAGAACACGATCGCTACCCACTTTTTGCCAGCTGGGTCGGCCGCCTCAATTTCGCCCTTTTCGTGCAAGGAACCGCACTGCAGCCACAAAAGAAATACTTCCACAAAACCAATTTAATTTCAGTTAGAACACAGAAATTAAAGTAAAAAAACACGTTTTGCCAGCTGTTTCGGCCGCCTCAATTTTGCCTTTTTCTTGTAAGGAACCGCACTGCAGCCACAAAAGAAATACTTCCACAAAACCAATTTAATTTCAGTTAGAACACAGAAATTAAAGTAAAAAAACACGTTTTGCCAGCTGTTTCGGCCGCCTCAATTTTGCCTTTTTCTTGTAAGGAACCGCACCGCAGCCACGAGAGAAATATTGCCACAGAACTAATTTAATTTCAGTTTGTGTAGGTCGAGTTGGAGGTCAGACGGACAACACTAGAGGAAGCGAAGGCATCCCTGCTGGTGGTGGTTTCTCGGAAGTCCCCGTCGTCCCACCGGCGCTCGTTCGCTCTTCGTAAATTCCTCGGCCGATCTTTTGTTCGGCGGCGGTGGAAGGAAGGTTTCATTAGACCGGCCAGGCGGTGCTGTTTGACCGTGTGTGTTTGCAGTGCTGTGTGCAGTCACTGAGTCACTTCAGTGCTGTGTACTGTCACTGAGTCACAGTTACTACACACTGCAATGCTGTGTACTGTCACTGTTTTTTTTTGTGAGGCCTCAGCTTCAGGGAGGCATATTTCTCCGGCACCTTCTGTTTCCTTAAAAAGGAACCAGAAGGCTCAAGGACGTGGAAACATTTTAGAGTTAGTTCTTAACATCAGTTCTTTGCATTAAAGTTCTTTCTTCAAAGGATCACAACTTTACCATCAATAATGTAACGAAAATTAATACTCCGAGTCGCTATCGGTTGTGTTGAAAATGGTCATGCTGAACATTGAGTTTCAAAAATAATTTGTTGTATCTATAGTGATCCATTCAAATGGAATTTGATTTAAAATACGTTTAAGATGTGTATTTGGTCAACTCAATTCCATGTATGGTAGAAATAAAAAGTGTCCATCTGTCAGGTTTCTTAACAAACTCAAAGTGAAATAAAAGCTTGCACTAAAAGTGAAATAAAAGCTTGCAACTCAAAAATCTACCTTTTAAACTTGCATAATTTTAACATTGAAAATAAGGAACCACATCACGTTTTTAGCGGTGACTTAATATGAAACGTTCCTCAAATACCAATCTGATATTTTATTCAAGTAAAAAAAATCAGAATCCATTTTGAGAAGAATGATTTATTCTTTTGCTGACCTCACATCTCGACACTTTGCTGCGTCAGCGTTGCCTGATGTTCTCAGCCTCGAAGTTTTCCTCCCTTGTTTCAGTTGAGGAATTTCGATGAATAATGCAACCCACAGCCCGAGCGCACACCTGCATTTCCACGATTTGTTTACATTTTTACCAGGAAAACTTTCTCGCATTTCAACGGGATTAGAATGACGGAATGAGTTGTGTTGTTCAAGTTAGAAGAAGAAAGCCGAAAACTGTTTCAGATACTTCTGTATACAGTTCTCCTTTGATTCAGCCTGACAAAACTAAAAAGGCTGCACGAGTTTAATTAATTCATAAATTGAGAGAAAATACTCTTTCATTATCCAAACAAAGGTAGACGTTCCATGAATTCAAAGTTTCTGTTTATTCTCTTCTCCAGCATAAATTTACATACTTTCTCCTTTATTTGCCGCGTGCGTGAGAGGCGAGAACTGGAGGTGAGAAGTATTTTCCTCTAAAATTATTTCACGCTCTTATGCAAAGAGCACGAAATGCTCGACGCACGCCGAAGACTGGAGTGTGCTGTTTTGAGACTCAATGGTGGTCTTTTCGAGGAAAACGCTTAAAGGCGTTTCAGGGAAAAGTCGTCGACGGCCCGATCTGGAGTTGATAAAAAGAGAGGAGATCCGAGGAACTCGGGTGCTTGTGTTTGAGTCGAGCTGTGTTTGGCTAACGAGGCCAATGAATGAGTGGGGCGGCAGGAAGCGATGCGATCGAGGGAATGTGGTAGAGAACGCCTCCATGTTTGGTGCGCTCCCACCGCCGCACTTTGATGCGAAATGAAGGAAATGTTGGTCGTCAATTCTGGGTACTGGATGGTGAATGCTGCTGCGTCGTGAAGACTTATGAGCCACGTGCGTGTTCCATGAAATATTGGGATTACACGAGTTTTCAAAAATATTGTAGGTCTGAGATAGGAGGCCTAAAATAAAAATTTTTGTGAGCTTTCTTCAATCTCGATCTTGTTTCTCAATGTTCAAAATATTTCATTAAGCTAATGGTCTTATTGAGTGCAATAATTTAAAAATGCAACAATTTTAATGATCCTGATTTAAAAATTTATTTTTCAATGAAGCGCATTTCTGCGATGTCGACGATTACACGTAAATGGAGAAAAATCATCCGCGCAAGTAGAGCAGTCTTGTATCCAATTACATTTCTCAGTGTTGTTCTCCGTAATTTATTGAAGTCTTTTTGATGAGAAAATATACATATACAGCAAGTCATCCAGCAGCGTGCAATGTAAACAACACTGGTGCTTAAAGTCATACACATTAACTCCTGTTTATTGTCACATGTAAGGGAGGGAGGTTAAGGGAGGCTGAAACTTTCTTATATAATAATAATAATGTCACATGTAAACATGCAATGCAATGCAACTACCAGCTGCATATTTCGAAGACATTATTTTATTCAACGCGTAGAAGTTAAGTGTTAAAAAGGCATTTCGTCCAACTTCCACGTTCATAATACTAATTCCTGTCCATGTTATGGAGTGATCAATTTTTCATATGGTACTTCTCACCAAATATCCAACATTGTGCATCCGAAGTTGTACACATACGACTGAACGGAAGTTTACTGAAGAAGTTTGAAAGTCTACGATTCTGAGCTGCGCTACTTGAGTTGGTCAGCAGATATGCCCACTTCGTAATGAATACTTTTGCCGGCTGCCAGGCCATCAACGAGCTTCCGATCTGGAAGCAGAAAAACTTCGAATTGCTTAAAAATTATAATGATGCCGGGATTTTTTTTTAAAGTGACTGTATTTCTGTAAATGTTAAGGCTGCGAAAGAATATTTGTAAGTTTTCTCTTCAAAGTGGCATGGAGTAAAAATTTTTTTTTATCCTGACCCGAGCAGTAAGCAATACAGAGAAACGTAGCTCACACTAGTGCTGCGTACTCGTTGAGGGGGTTTTTACTCTCGGATCAGGTTTCGAATGATGCAATAATAATTTCTTCTTGGTTGAAAAGTGATTCGAGCATCATGAGAATCATTTACGTTTGTTCCGTCATTTTTGAGTAATTTCCAATTTATAAATATGTGGCAAATGTTTTCTGGGGGTCTTAAGCACGCAGAAGAATGTTTTTTTCCAGACGAGTATAAATAATGATTGAGGTTTTACAGCCTTTATTTAAAAGTAATAAGTGTCCTTTAATACTTAAAAATTAACTTGCAACTTAATTTATAATAATTTAACGCAAATTGCCAACGCTATCTTATGTATTATCTAGCCTAATAACACCCGTTGTGTGTTTATTTATATGCTTATTTATATATTTGTTTGGTGTCCGCTTCTTCCATTTCCACGCTCACAAGGATAGTTATAGTGACCGTTTCTGTGATACGAGTTTCACCAGAGCACAAGTACAAGAATATTTTTTATTGCGGGTACTGTTTGGATGGATATATTTGTTTGTCATTCACATCTTGAAAATTGTTTCAAGAAAGGTATTGAATCCCGTCATTTTTGACGGACCGTGTACACTAGCAAAGAAAATAACGCTTGAGTGATGGCACGGCCACACGGCCGATGGTGACCATCGTAAGGAGGCCCAAGGCTCATGGCCAAACTGTGGACAAACGACAACGAAATATAAATCTTAAGCGTTCCCAGTCGAAAAATTTTTATCAACATTTTTTGTTAGATGTAAGAATTTTCATGTATAAATACATTTATTCAAAATCATATCTCATAACAACCATCACAGTTCCCCCTTACGCAGAAAAACACCTATTTCGCTCAGCGCATGGTATACTATTTAAATCAGGTAGGTGGGTATGACTGTGAGTAGTATTCGGTGCTTGTTATTCTTTCGAAACTCAGGGGAAGGGGGATGGAATGGAAGGAAAAGATGCTCTTTTTATTATAAAGATCAATAAGTGCGCGTGTAGTGAAGCTTATTGAAGGACCTAACCAAACGAGAACATTTGCAAACCTTGCATGACATTTTTCTGATGAATGAGATAGAATACACAACCATTTGATTCGATAATTTTTTCACTTATTAATAGCTTTCTAAATGCCTCATTATTTCCTCTAAGCATGATATTTGTGAATTCTTAAAATCGCGAGCTAGAGTGCGACAAAATTATTTTCTGGAAGCTATGTCAAGCTGCAGACCAAATTCATTTGCAAAAAGGTGTAGACGCTTTCGTTTTGATTTCTCATCTCATGTGGGGCGAGAAGCTCCGTAGAGTTTGCGCTGTTCGAAAGTTCCCACCGTTTATCTGCCGCGCTCTGCCTTCGTTTTCTCATTGAAGAACATTGTCCTAAATATATGTTTCTGAATATTCTATGAATAAAAATGGCATTGCGTGAATTTACGTAAGGTAGGTTGATCTCAACTTTACAGGAAAAATCCGAAGTAATATTTTGATTTTATGTTGCTGTGTACAATAATCTATTTTCATGCTTGAGGCAATCAAGATCAGAGCTCGAATAAAATGATTTCAATCGAATAAAACATGTTTAATTACCTTCGAATATTTTCCTCACATCTAACGAACTGAAAAAAAAACAGTAACCATTGAGCACGTAAAGCCAAATTATAGTAACGGAATAATTTTTTTATCGTTATGGTCACAAAAATTACGATTGTTCATCAGATTTTAAGGTTGAGTTTCTGTGTGCCTAATTATCAGTTCCCTTATTTTCGTTCGCTTCATAACAGTACACGTGTAACTTCCACATTTCTATGGGAAACGATCTGTGTTGACTATTGACGTACGTATTTCACAGCCAGCCAACTTGAACAAAAGGACTCGGTGGCAGCCGAGTAACATATGACAGGGTGTGAATGCCAGAACTTGTTTTCGTACGCCAAGTAGGCACAAGCTTACAATCACTTGCGTCTATCATTGAATACTTTTCGGAAATTTCCAGAGCGGATCCACAGTTGCGTCAATCTAACAAAAATTTAGCTTCTTTTATCATCACTATAACTGAGAGGTTGATGAGAATTATGCCAGACTTTCTTTAACTTTTAATGAGCTACTCTTAGAACCAGAAAATTTTACTAAGAATGAATATTTTAGAAGCAGATGTTAGGAATTACATGTATTTGTTAATATGTTTTACGGCTCATCAATGCCAGTGACATAATTCGTGATTAGAGACATCGCAAAATATGACATTAACATAAAGCCATTCTAAGAACCTCCATTAATTATGCTTGGAAGAATTAACACGACTTACTTTGACAGAATAACACGGCTTCCGTGCTCCATAATACTTCTTACGGCTTACGAAAACAAAAACAAATTATAACCATTACAAATTATATTTTTACCTGATACAGAGCACATTTTTGCATTTCAGTGTCCAAGAGTAGGACTTATTCCGGATTACCTTCCAAGTTCGCTAAAAACCACCGTAACTTTGTAAGGCATAGATCCCACTCAGCTCGCCACACATACCTGCCGACCACAGAGGGCACAACAGAGGCGAGGGAGGCCAGGTCACACACACACACACACACACACACACACACACACACACACACATAGCGAGGCTTCGTATCGAGTTATTTGGAAGCAGCGGGCGTCGGCTTTCCGAGAACACGCCGGTCTGCGCACCGTTTCGGTCACGCCGGCTCTATGACGGGGGGCTGTGCTGAATGTTTCGGTGGTGCCGGCAGGCTGCAGCTAGAGGCGATGTTGCATGCTCTCATCAGGTCATTTCGGGTCACTGCATGGTTACGTTCAGCCTTTTACGCTCCGAATTATTTGCCCAGCCAGGGAAAGTTTTGCGAACCATTCATCGCACATACACACAAACATATACACAATGAGTGCTGGACTACTTCAGCTTTCGGTGATGTTGCATGACTCATCAGATCAGTTGAGGACCCTAGAATCGTACGGTACCACGCGCCAAGTACATCTAGCGAAAACGTGTTATGCATGTATACCGCTGTCAGTCCAAAAATTTTCTTCGTCTTGAGGTACACTCGTAAGTACAGGAAGATAGCTACAAAATGTCGAATATCTCTACATGTTACTGAAATTCGATGGCTTCTAAGGCGCCGAACTTTGATGTCGTTTTCTGATGTGCTTAAAAGCGGCGCTTGAAACCGTATGATTCTAAGGGCCTCAATTCGGGTCGCTGCATGGGTATGTTTAGTCCGATTTCCCAGTCAGTAAGAGTTTTGCGAACTAAACGTCGCCCACACACACACACACACACACGAAGTTTATGTTATAGCTTAAAGATGCACTTATCACTTCTGTCGACTGGGTAAACGGAAAAATACGCAATTTTCACCGTATTCTACCTAGGAAACAACCTAAGACGCGATTTTTATCGCATTCGACCTAGGAAAGGCCCAAAATGCGCTAACTTTAAGATATTTTAAAAAACAATGATGGTACTTTTATGCCATCTCTATTGGAAAAAAAATGTTTTTTTTTAGCTCTGTCGACCGTGGAATCGGTTAAGTATTGCAAGCAGAACTGACTCAACAATGAACTCTGCTTGGAAAGAACTTATACTAAAGTCGTCACATTCGTTTGCTAGAAACCCAGCTTGTAATTTAGAACATAAGGAGCTTGCATTTTTTGTGTGACGAATTCGTCACACTAGGCCGCAAAGGGCTTCTTACTAAGGCAGCACATTTTGAGGACTGCGACCGAAAATCTACAACGTTGTTCTGCTGCATGGATATTTAAAGCTTCTCTTGGTTTAATGATGGGTAACAAAGAATGGTGGAATTCATACAAAATTAAAAAGTTAAAAATTTCCACGTTGTGTTTTGCGTAAACATTTTACTAAATAGTAATATGATTTCAATTTAGTACGTCATATGCTATTACTATGGGATGATGGGAAGAATACAAACTATTGTATGAGTACATTTTTTGTTAATAAACGTTCTTCATATTGTGATCGTTGAGACTTCTTTATAGTATTTTATGCGTACATTTTTGAACAAAAGAAATATCTCATTGTATTCCCTTAACGAATCGATACCCAGTAGCCAGAGCCAGTGAATGTTAGATGAAGGTTCTAAGCCTGTGATCACCACATCATCCTGTTACTGCTACTTTAAATCAGCTATTGTCACAATGATCTATAAGACTATCTACTACTCTTAACAACAGTAGTAGATACTACTGTTCACAAGAGTAGTAGATAGTTGTAACAATGTACTACTGTCTACTGCTGTTAACAACAGTTTGTGGTTGTTAGCTTAAGGCATTGAAAGAGTAACGACAACGTCCAGACGACCGCTTACCTAAATAATGCATCGCTCATCAGGAAGGCATTATTGCTGAGCGATTGATAATCGATTGCTTTGTTCCAGGCTCATGAATCACTGTAAGCGGCGGGACTGTTGAGCATAAGAGTATTGGCTTAAGCCAAGAGCTGGAGAAACTTCACTGGCTTTGTGAGTTTGTTTTTCAATTTATTGATATCTTATTGATGTATCTATTTTTAACGTAAGGCCTATCTATTGTTCGCTTGGACATTTTTGTGTAGCTTGTAAAAATGTGGAGTTGATGCTTTCACCAGAAAAGGAATCACCAGATGAAGTTTAATTTTTTACATTCGTATTTTTTTGGAAGTGTGTAGCCAAATTTGAATGAACTTAACATCTTTATTGTATGAAATACCATCAGCAGCGCTGCAACAAAGAAGTTGCTAAAATTTTGAAATCTATTATTTTAATTTCTGGAGCGATAGCACTGAAACTCGATGATTAATGATATTCCTTCGTTATCATTTTACCGACTCTGTTGGCCGGCTGGAAAATTTGTCCATGGACTGAACGTGTTGTTGAATTGATGGTGATTTTGTCGATTTTGGTATACTGTATTGAGATTAATACAAACTTCGCATCGGCGTTCATTGTGTTGATAAATTAACAAGAATTTTTGTCGATTGTGGCCTAATGTATTGAAATTAATACAAACTCATGCGCATTGGCATAAATTGTGTTGATAAATTAATAGGGATTTTTGTCGATTGTTATTGAAATTAATACCAAGTGGTGCGCACTGGCGTAAATTCGACCAATAATTTAGCATGAGAAGCGTCACGTTGCTGGAGAGACTTCACTTGGAGTCGAGATCTTGTTTTTTTTCCTTTCCTTTTTTTTCCCGAATTTTCCTTTCCCTAGTCAAGCCGGACTCAAAAAAGAAAGCTTTAGCATTCAGTTCTTTTAATCTCTTGCGAAATGGAGCCAAAACTGTGCTTAATTTTGGAGTAATGTAATAATAAGTGACTCATAACGTAACCCTTCAGCACAAACCTGGGTATATCTTCAATGCTAACATAATTCAACACTAACTTAAGTTAAGATCTTGAGTATTTAGCGAGTTTTTCAGCGTTATCGATACAGGATTACGTGTTCGTTTAAATTGTTCTGTATGAGAACAATTAAGACGAAACTACTTATTTTCCCTGTAGTTTTCTACTATCTATATATCAGATCTGTAACCGTAATTTTTTTAAGCGGATAAATGTAAACTTAGGGCTTGTGTTAGTTTCGCACGGGCCAAGTTGTTTGCGTTCTATGGTTGAACAGAGCAGTTATTGATTGATATCGCCGAAAAAGAACCTAACATTTGAGTTAGAAAACATTTACATTTCCCAAAACGCTTTATTACTTTTGCTGCATCAACCAGCGATGGATAGAAGCTCGTGCGTAGCACATCCACATGCATGGAAACTTCAAATAATTTTATCTTTTAAAAGTCTTTTCAATTTATTCACGAGTGTTTAGGGAACCCGCCAGAGATACGAGGAAACTCGATCAATACTCGCTAACGATCCCATGGGCGGCGCAGTAATGCGTACAAGGAACACCAGTAATTGGAGACCAGAATTTGCATGCATATGGAGGAGCGCTTAGCTGGGTCGTTTTTGGAACTTGTTCTATTAACTGCTTCTTTGATGCCATTTCGAGCTGGAAAATTTGTACGTTGTCTCAGGCTCGACTTAAGAAGGATAAAGGAAACTATTTAATAAGTTTACGCGGTTGTGAACCCTGCAGTCGCTTATTTGAGTCAGTCAGTTCATCATTATCAGGCCTTAGTAAAAATTTACTTATAGCATCAAGGCATTTCTCGCAATGACACACATATCAGAGAGTTTCCATCATGCTTTTTTTTACATTTAGGATACCATCACGCTTTCTTTTACATTGAGGATACCATCACGCTTTCTTTTACATTGAGGATACCATCACGCTTTCTTTCACATTGAGGATACCATCATGCTTTCTTTTACATTGAGGATACCATCACGCTTTCTTTTACATTGAGGATACCATCACGCTTTCTTTTACATTGAGGATACCATCACGCTTTCTTTTACATTGAGGATACCATCATGCTTTCTTTTACATTGAGGATACCATCACGCTTTCTTTTACGTTGAGGATACCATCACGCTTTCTTGTACATTGAGGATACCATCACGCTTTCTTTTACATTGAGGATACCATCATGCTTTCTTTTACATTGAGGATACCATCATGCTTTCTTTTACATTGAGGATACCATCACGCTTTCTTGTACATTGAGGATACCATCATGCTTTCTTGTACATTGAGGATACCATCACGGTTTCTTTTACATTGAGGATACCATCATGCTTTCTTGTACATTGAGGATATATGCTGGAAATTTTGTACGTTGCCTCAGGCTCGACTTAAAAGCATCCAAGAAACGCTTTATTGAGCCAACGCGATTGTGGATGTTGTTCCCGCCGAGTGCAGAGTCTTTTAGTTCTTTGTTATTATGTCTTTTTAAAAATTTACATACACCAGCAACGTATTCCCTACTATGAAACAAACATCAGAGAGTCGCCATCATGCTTTCTTTTACATTGAGGATAAATCAACGAGAGTTTTAGTTTGAGAAACGTAACTTTGGATGAGCTTAATTAAAAAGTCAACGAACATTGAGGATAAAACAAAGTTTTAGTTCAAGGAACGTAGCTTTGGTTGAATTTAGAAAATTTTCGAATAATAAGAATAAGCGAATGTCTAGTTTACATAGCAAAGTCAGACTACTAAGGGCCGCTGGCGTTCGCTGACGTCCAGTTAATGTGACTTCACTAAACTTCATTCCACGCTACAGCGCTTTTTTTAAATGAGAAATACCAGAGATGAATTATTCCACTCATGCGTTAAATGTCCGAAATAAACTTCAAAAATACAATATTGTCCTGACATTAGACAAAATAATGTCTCTAGGCCAACGATATCCGTTAGCAGGCGCAACTTTGGGCCCACCCAGTTTAACCTTTTTACTGGAGCATCTAGAATTTTAGTCGTCTCAGTACAGAGACTATACTTAGGCGGCTAAAATTATAAACGTTTTGGCGTGAATGTCAGACTCGGTACAACTCTGTAGCTACACTCAAAGTTATGGTCTGCTTCTTTCTCTGCCAGCTCAGCGCGACCACCACAACTTTAAAGTCGAGTTCCAGATAACGAATTTCACGCAATTTGTGTCGAAAGCAATAGCTCTTTGTGCTCATTGTGTGCAAAAATATAAAAGCGGTTTTTGTGACCAGTTCGTCTTCACGACCTTGATTCGGACGAACAAACACATGTATGTTTGATCCTGCGAAGGAAATATTCTTACAGAGACAATTTCCTGGAGCTCATACTTAACAAAATTTCAGTATAATTTTTTCTAGGGCGAAAACTGTAATATAAAACGTGAATTTCCAAGAATCTAAACCCGAAGTAAATTAGCGAGAAGCGCCAAGCAACTGAGGAAAAAATCAATATTTAGATAGCAGTAAAATGTTTAAAACTTCGAGGAAAGCTATGAATATTAACATAGCTGGCCTGGCGTGGAAAAACGACTGCCTTTGTTGCACTAAGTAAGAGGGTTGAGGGGAGCTTCAAGACTATCGTGATGAGATCGTTGGCTTAAAGAACTCATGGCAGTCGGAACCAAGCACGCAAGCCTCCAAAATTTGCACTCTGAACACAAGCGCAAGAGGTCTGCGATTAAACTCTCAGCTTACGCAAATGAATGTTCTTGAGTGTTCGTTTTAACGGGCGTAAATGTGCTCCGGAAGTTGATAACGAGCTCTAAGGGCGAGGCAGTGTAAGATTGCAGAGGATATTTTTTAACATGTTTTGATGCGATCATGGCTATGACCGAGTGTGGCAAAAATCGAGGCATGGGATGAACAAGCCACGACATGAAAGTTCTAACATGGTTTGAAAGTGGCGCAGCAATTCCTTTTATTTCACTAACACCCGCTTTAAATGGGAGCATTTGAACTTATGAAAGTAATAATGGTGTAGTATAGGATGAAAAATGAAGTCACGACTTGGAAGTACTGTCATGTTTTGAAAATGGCAGCAATCCTTTTTATTTAACTTACACCCGCTTTAAATGGGAGCATTTGAACTTATGAAAGTAATAATGGTGTAGTATTGGATGAAAAATGAAGTCACGACTTGGAAGTACTGTCATGTTTTGAAAATGGCAGCAATCCTTTTTATTTAACTTACACCCGCTTTGAATGGGAGCAGTTGAACTTATGAAAGTAATAATAGTTTAGTATAATTAGTAAAGAGCAGTTATATTCTTGTCATTTACTGTAAAAATGCAGGTGGGGTGTTATCACCTCGACGGTGTGAGAGGCGGCAAACAATGTGGCAGCTGCCGTGGCGACAAAAGAAAGACAAAGCTCTTGTTGAAAATTCTTTTGATGGTTGCTGTGCTCTGCAGGCTTCTCTGTTAGAGCGATTCAAAAAGAATGGAAATTTGACTTAACACAATTCACATGAAAGATCGGTGTGGGAAAATATCTACGACTCCGTTGTTGTTATTGTTAAATCAATAAAGGTACTTTTAACAGCAAAAAATAGTTTTTTTACAAATGTGTACGCATAATGAACAAACGTAGGTTGGACCATCTGCATTGAAAACCTCCCTCAGTAGACAATTCAATTATTCTGATAAGTTCAAAAACTCGCTGAAGCTGATAGAAATTCTTACAACCTTATTAAAATTGTTTTTTTTTCAGAAATGCGAGTGATCTAAATTCCAACACAAATTATGACACATGTGCCTCGTTGAAATGAAAATTCTCGGACAATTTTCTTCCACTTCTCCTCAGGTCGGTCGTTTGCCTTTGCTGGCAGCGCCCAATTAACATTTCTTATTTTACGCAATTGTGACACATTGCACCTGCAGTTCTCCTACATGTACGACGCTCATACTTCGGGTGGGCGTTTAGAAAAGGAAGAATTATGGTGGCACGGCGTCAACCACAAAAGCAACGCTGATGTGGTTGAAAAAATCACAGCAGCAACGTTTGTTCGAAGGAGACAAAAATTCGTTATTTTTCAGCAACACAAAGTGAAAAATAACTGAAGATGCAAATACATTTTTTTACATTGTCGTTTAAAATGTGAGATTTTTCATCCTTATTTTTCAGCAACACAAAGTAAAAATGGTCGCTGATGGAAAAACTTTTTCAGAATTGTCGTTAAAAACTGGGAATTTTTTCTTCACTTGACGCCTAAAAGTTCACTTTGTCATTCTTACTCTTCAAGAGCAAGCTCCCTTTAAAAATAAGACATTGAAATGCGCTCAATTTGAATTTTTTCAAACGCATTCAGAAATTGAAACATAAAATAACATGCATGAAATTTGTAAAAAATATTCTACATTTTTATTGTTCGCTGCTGAGAAAGTGAGGTAAGTTTTTGCATAAAAGACAACACGTTCTTCCACAGAGTTGTTTCCTGAAAAATATGTGAGGCCTGTTTCATAATTATAAAGAACAGAGAAAGAATTCTTTAACGTCACTGAAATATTTTCGTCTTTCTTGAGGACGCTGGAGGCGTTAAAGTTGAGGGAGACAGGAGCTCAAATGCACCAGGTCAGCAGATTGCTCACACTTGAGCTTTTTCACATGTAAATAACAGCCCCACGTGTAAATAACAGCCTCACATGTAAATAACAGTTTCACGTGTAAATAACAGCCTCACGTTTAAGTAACAGTTTTCCGTGTAAATAACAGCCTCACGTTTAAATAACAGTTTCACGTGTAAATAACAGCTTCACGTTTAAGTAACAGCCTCACGTTTAAATAACAGTTTACCGTGTAAATAACAGCCTCACGTTTAAATAACAGCCTCACATGTAAATAACAGCTTTTAAAATTGTGAGATGCGGGAAGCTTTGTAAAGGTTTGTCGCTGATGAAAAATTCATGATTATATTTAATTGATTCTAGGTCAATATATTCCAGGAATAAGAGTAATATATCGTAAGTTGTACTCAAATATACCGTGAGTAATATATCGTAAGTTGTACTCAAATATACCGTGAGTTTGCCTTGGTGAACGTAAATAATCCTTAATAAAACCCCGAAGTTAAGCTAGGACAGATCTGGCATATGGCGTGCGTCCCCAGCGTCCATTAAACAAGCGCCGCAGCTTCTCAGAATTCGCAGGAGCAGCACTACCGCCACGCAAAATCTCTAGCGTGGCCCACCGTCGTAAAGAGTGTAAGAGTGAGACGGTGCGCCTGAAAAATGAACTTACTACACGTGTGTGTGCCTAAAAAATTGACATACCACCCTGACGCGCCTTGCATTTACATGTTGTCGAGAATGTTAGATGCACGATCCCTCAGGGAGACACTACTATTGTATCTATGGAAATTAAAGCTCGCAGGGGAATTATGCGAGGTCCCGAGCTAAATGTTAGGTAGACCTTTTTTTTAAATAGAATAGGTTTATTTTTTTGTTTCGGACCGTCTTTTTCCGATTCACTGCTGTCCTGTTTTTCAGCATCTACTACTTTCTTCTTCAACTTTTTTCTGGTTTCATGAACTTTTTTCTTAGCGCACTGTTTCTCTGCACTTTGTGCGTAGATTCCACGTTCCCTTAACTCCACACTAAATGGTGCTTTCATCTCTCCTCTCTTTGAAGATCTTTTTCGTTGTAAAGGGAGGCCTAAACTTTCTTATAACCAAATATAATCAATCATTGTTACCTGCACGCTTGAATTTAGTTCCTGTTAATGCTTTTGTCGCAACATCTTTATAAATGAAATGTATATTTAGCTTTTCCGCTCACTGTTTAACGTAGAACGAAGGCGCCTTAAATTCAGCATTGTCCTTAGAAATATCATTGGCCTCGTTCAGCTCTACGCTTCAATCGAAACTTGTGGTTCAAAAAAACATTTTCTGAACGCTTATGAACAGGTACAAAAAATATTGCTACATAAATTTATGAAAAATAAACTTACAGATAATAAAAAAAGTAAAACTTGCATAAAATAAGTACGAAAGTTAGCGCGCTTCTTCGTTGATATCTTTTACTTGCTAATACTGCTTTGAATCCTTTTTTTTTGTTAACTGTAATAGCGGAATGGTAATGTGAAATTTCCATCCAATTTTCTTAAATGGTTACTGAAATAATTTAATAAATGTCATCTCGTTAATAATTTGACTGGCAGTGTAGACAAATAACTCGCTTTCCTTGCACATATAGACAAATTTAAGCCCTTCCGAGAACTCCATATATAGCCCTGCAGCAGCACTGGACAAGACCTGGCTATTCCAGTGACGGTGATTCATCGCCCGGCCGCCACCTCTGCTTTACCTGGCGTTGTGACGTACGCCGTGACGTTCCCTTCCGAGTGGTCGTCTCGTGATCGCCGAGCCGCGGAATATCGAGCGAGCTGTGTTAGGGCATGATTTGTTCCCAGATCCAACGAGGAAAGAAAGAAAAAAGAAAGAAAGAAAGAAAAAGAAAAACAGGTTATTTCCCATGAAGTTGGTACTAAAAACGTAGGTTTTACATTGGTTTTTACATTGGTTATTATCAAATGTAGATTAAGCTAGATTAGGAGTTCATTGCCCTCAATCATTTCTTTTCGACTAGTGACACGAGTTTTTCAATACTCGTGTTTGTGTGTATCATCTAAGTATATTAATTTTAAGATATTTAAAAACCAATGATTGTAATATTGTACAATCTCTATTGGAAATAAACTGTTTTTCTTTCTTTCTTTTCTTTTTAAAACATCCTAACGTTAAGATCCGTGGTTTCCGAGTGATTGTCTCGTGATCGCAGAATATCGAGCGAGTTAACTTTGGGCATGATTTGTGCTAGCAGATTCAATGAGGATACAAAGAAAGAAAAAGAAATGAAACGCAGTTTATAACTGATAAACTTGGTACTTGAGCACTTTATTTCCGATAAAGTTGGTACATGAAATGTACGTATTACGTTGGTTTTTGAATTATCTTAATGTTAAGATTCGTAGTTGATATTCACACGTGGGTAGGAGTTGGCGAATATCGAGCGAGCTGTGTTAGGGTATGATTTGTTAGCTGCCCAAGCGAACAAAAAAAAAGAAATAAAGAAAGAAAAAGAAAAACAGGTTATTTCCTATAAAGTTGTTACATGATATGTGTGTATTAAATTAGCTTTTAAATTATTTTAGCGTTAAGATCCGTGGTTGATATTCACACGTGAAGATCGTAGTACCCATGGCAATTGTCGAAACAAACGATTGAGTGAAAAGCACGATAAATTGCGTTCCCTTCGTTGCGTTAATCTAATTTTGGCAATGCATAAAATTACTAGTAACTAAGAAAACATAGTCCTGGTGACGCATTGTTGAAGACTGTCGAACTGCCTGACGCAACTTCTCCAGAATTGAGCTTGTTTTTTAGGAGGGATACAAATATTGTTTCTACTGGAGTTGTGACATCCCATGGGGGAAGACGTGACATCCCATGCTGAAGCTAGCCTAGGTTGTTTTCATTTCGTTGAAAAAAAAGGGATTTTTGTTTCGCGCCGTCTTGTTTCGGGTCACTACTATAATTTTTTTCAGTACCCTTTTTAAAGTTCAATTTCAGAAATTAAAAATTTGACTCTCTTTCATTTAAAAATTCTCTGTGTCTGTCTGATGCACCGCGAGGTGATTCTGGATATACGGAGCCTTAATGATCGTCTTTTGATTTTTATAATCCAATTTATGCACTTCATATCTCCTAGCACATAGCGCTCGCACAAACGTCCATATTATGTTTTCAAGAAATGTGCAAATGCTTGTCATCGTTCTGAAGTAATAGCTCATAGCTATTTACATCCACAAACTTTCACTTTCTATCCAAATATTCTAAAATCGTCGGACTACACGAACATTTTTGAAACGAATTGCATATATTTAGAACCAAGTAAAAAACATTGTGAAGCAGTGCATGTAGAGCAATCAGTGACGCCATGGCTCTATGCATTGAGTTGCCCAATCTTGCCCGCTATCGATGGCCGCCCGTTATCGGTGAGTGTGTTTAGAGCCGACGCCTGACTTGAGTGTCCGGTGGTCACCGCTGAGCAGCCAATAGAGTTGCCGTATTGAGTCGTCGTGGTTACGTCACAGGCATGACGCCGCAATGGCGTGTTGGAGTGCGTCATAAATGCCCAGGTTTCCGGGAACTGGTAAGTGCAGGTCGATGCCGACACGGTGTATGTATGTGTGTAACTACTGCTCCACCTGCAACCAATCTCGGAATAATATTTATACTCCTGGTCATGCACGGGCTATCCAGTCAGAGGATAGTTGACCTAAGTTGGGCAGTAAATGTTTCTGAGCAGTTTCAGACGTACGCGTTAGCAGTAGTTACTCTTTGAAGTGGGTACGTGATGCTTGTTGATCACGTCACGCCTTGACATTCAAGTTGCTTCTGAATATTCAGCATTATACGAACTCAAAATGAAGCTCATATTCTCTGAAACATTTATATGGAGTGCTTTCTAATAAAATTTGTGTTCTTTCAAATTGAAGCAGGAAGAGGTTTTCTTAACTTTACATTATTCTACAGACATTGATCTTGTTTAGCATTCTGCAAGCACGTTATAGGTTTAGCAGGTGATCATGATCACATGCTAATTTGCAAAGCAATGAACACATGATTCGAATTCAGGAGTGTTCCGGGGAAAATACATTTGGAAAATATAGCGGCATGTCTGAGTCTAGAACTCATTTTCATTCACTGTCATTTTTTTTTTTAATCTCATTCATTGCTCCAGCAGTTCTGGATATTGGCCTGGAATTTCAGCTGCGTCTCATCTAGAGCCTTGAAATTGCTCACAAGTTTTTCGAAAGTTCAATTTCGCGCGAAGCTCCCGAGTTTCTTGTTACGTTTCCCAAAGCGTCTGATGTTTCGAAAGTCTGGCCTGAAATTTCACTTCTGCCGACCAAAACGTACCGAAAACAAACTTTTGTTTTGATTTTGTTCACTCTCTTGGAACTCTGAGAATTTCCTGGAATTCCAACTTCGGCCGCCGCTTGATTTTTCTCGCAAACCGACAAGTTATAAGCGAAAACTCGAGTTACTAAACCATTTAGGATATTGATCATTAATTTTGAATACGGATTACATTATTTGAACACACCCGGGGTCAAACTCTAATACTTTTCGATATGTGTATGCAATCTCATCACACGATATAGATAGTTCAACCATGTAGCGCACATCTGTTTTGTATCGTCCACCTATGGCCAGCAATGCACTAAAATAAAACGTGTAAAATAATCTCAAAATATACAATGCAGGGTGCGCTCATCGAACAAATTTTTATAATTTGGAATTTTGTGTAGGTTTTGCCATGAAATAATGTTCTCATGGTGAGCTGTCAATAATGTTCTCATGGTTTACCTATCGGACAAATTTCGATAATTAGATATTTTGTGTGTTTGGCCACTATTTCGCTGCTACGAGCAAGACACATCATAAGTCATTCATCGTCAAGCCCCTGGTCGAGTGAGCTGTGAAGCTGTCGATCGTTTTCATATTTTCTTTAGTAGCGCTTTTGTCCGCTTAACCCTCTATGGCCCCACGTTCCCCACTTGGTTCACTCAATAAAAATGCTCGGACATTTTATTTCTTGTCCAGTAGATGCTCGTATGTTTTTTGAGGTCCACTGCCAAGCGGCAGTTCCGTCTGTAATCTGACGTTGGAGACAACATGATGTTAATATGTGTAGGAAACCAAACGATTAAGGGAAGCATCTTGATTATGCTTACAATTGGTGTTTTTTGTTTTTGTGTGAACTGAATATGCCTTGGCTTTGGTGTCTCAAATGCACAATGGTTCACCTCAATTTTGCCCACTGATGTATTTTTTTGCACTCACGAAATTTGCAAGATCTTTGCTCCTATATACCAATTCAATTTTTCATGTTGTGTTTTTTACCCTCACCAAAATCACAAGACCTTAGCTTATTCTACCAACTCAATTTTTCAGCGACGAAATTGGCATTGTTTTCTGATCTAATTTCCGTAAAGTGTCGTATCTCTCTTATGACTTTACGAAATGTTGAAAATAAATATTCCTGATTTATTTACTCAGATACTCATTCATTAAACAGGTGATATTTTTACGGTTGGATAACGTCTGTAATACCACCAACCAACATTAAACATTAAATTATCACAGTGCTTTCTGTGCTGCCATTGTCTCTCACTCGCTCTCACCTTACCTGGCTTTGGTAACCGTTCCCACCTCCCAGCTCAGCGAGGGTGTCTACAATTGGCGGCTCTCACGCCCTTTCTCTACCTGCACAAACAAATAAATCCATCCTAATAAAACCCGCGATTAAAATATTCTTAATTAGAGCACTAGTGAAATTCGTATCTCAGATAAGGTCATTAAGCCTCTTCTTGAACGTCACAAAGACAACATCTTCACGAAGAGACACTTTCATGGCGGGCTCGGTTGCGCCTTTTTGAATTTACGGTCTTGCAGTTTCAGTTCTACGAAGTCCTTTCTTCAGCTCATTAAATTCTCACTGACGGACCAGGTTCGCGTCTGGGCATCTGCCTCGAGTCGTCCGCCTATAATCATAGTAAATAGTTTAATGATGGGGGAATAAAATTCTCTCTTAGCTTCTCGTCGAAGTGATTTGTTCGCGAGCGAAGACATTTTAAAAATGCCTTCTATAAATTTTCTCACTTATACGAGCAAGCATGTTCGCCTGAGCTTTCGTTAAGAACGAACTTGATTTCGATCTCTCATACCTTTCTCACTTCTCTTCTAATCAATAATCGGGGAGCATTTTCGGCTATTATCAGCAGTCATCTGACTCTTGAGACTGCTCTTCAGTTTCTCTCTCCCTCAATTTCTCTCCCGCTGAGCTGCTAATCTCAAACTTCAGTGGAGCGCACGAAGAATATTACTCAGCATGCCGTTATCACTCATTAGTTCTCTCTCTTCCTTTCTCTCCCGCTGCGCTGCTCATCTCAAACTTTTAGTGGATCGCTAGAAGAATATTCTCAGTCTGCCGCCATCACTCTTCCTTTCTCTCCCGTTGTACTACTCGTCTCAAACTTTCAGTGGGTCGCTAGAAGAAGGTTTCTCAGCCTGCCGTTATCACTCTTCCTTTTTCTCCCACTGGGCTGCTCATCTCAAACTTTCAGTGGGTCGCTAGAATTGAATATTCGCACTCTGAATATTCTATATAGAAGAATATTCTCACCTTTATCACCCATCAGTTCTCTCTCTTCCTTTCTCCCCCGCTGCGCTGCGGCCGACGTCGCAACTGCCGCTCTCTCACTTCTAGGAACCCAAGCGCTCGCCGTGAGGAAGGCTGCCTCTAGGAAGCGCAGCATCGATCCGGGGTCCTCCAAGACCTGTTGCTCCAACATATGGAACGAATAACGGCCGTCCTGCCACCGCTTTTGTTTAGAAATCCTAGAGAAGTTTTCGTGACGCCACTGCGTCTAGCGTGAGTGTGTATCCAAATTGGGAAACGGTGGTATCTTCATTTTGTCGTGATTTCGTGACGCAACTGTGCCGTGCGTGAGTGTGTAGAAAACTGTCATATCTTCATTTTACCGTGGTTTCTCACGTGCAGTTTGCTCCCTCAAACTATAACAGAAAAAGCTATTTGATTTGGAATTGAAAAGAAAGATTCTAGTGAGATATTTTTGAGCGTTTTTGCGTCGTGGTAATGAAACCGTCGTAAGTCTGAGAACGATTTCAAATTCTTTAACCACAATCGCCTGCATTCTATACTCTCCTCAAAAACTTGAGTGAGTTAAAATCAGAATTATAGCTCCCTGGTATGTAATTTACGATATTACTCGTGTATTGATGGAATTCTAATAAACATGTTATTGAATATGTGACTAAAAAAACAGGTTAGTGTGTCAGCAGTACCAGTAATTTGAGGTTGATTATGAACTGACTTCTGATGAATTTGAATAAATTTCTTTCTAAGCAATGAACCAATGTTAGTTCTCGACTCAGGGAAGGAATCAGGATTTAAATTCAGCCTTTGAACAGGTTTTCCCCCTTGTTTCTCTGCTCAGAAGGAAATCAGGATCTGAATTTTGCTTTTGAAAATAAGATTTCCACCCTCGTGAACTAAGTACCTGCCTCATTTATAATCAAGCGAAATTAAGAAAGAAGGAAAGAAAAGAAATACTAAGAGGCAAATTAGAATTAACGTTACGCTCAACATCTTATCGCTCCATTCTGGCATCGCTCAGAGGTCATTTTAATTGTGTTGGAGGGATAGTTGACTTATTTCTCCTAGCGGGAAAATTTCTGGTGTTGTTATTTTGCTCGACAGTGGGGCAAAAATATAAGCGATCATGAAACACGTACAAGGTCCTGTTGAGCAGCGCACCTTCACAAGCAGCGACGCGTAAGTTTTTAATTACCTCGCATAGGGATTACATTTCTTGGACATCAGAGTTGCATCATTTCGTCTTTTCTTAGAATGTGAGGCATCAGCGCGGGCGCAAAGGCTCAAGAGATTGGAACTCCAATGCTCGGTGCATTAATGATTAAAAACAGTAATGACTTACTTCATTCTGGTCCTTAATTAAAATCCGCTCGGTGCAATGATTAATAAAAACATTAACGACTTACTCCACTCTGCCACTTAATTAACACCCCTAATAACATGCTAGTCCGCCATCAAATTACTAACCTAATTAATAACCTAATAAATAACCTTGAGAGCACGCACACTGCTAGGGAACCAGTCTGGAGATGCTTTACATGATCGTGTACGGGTTGAATATTCTATTCTACTCAGTTCTTCAAAAAGTTTTTGAAAATGCCTTTCGAGTCAGACTCTAGTGAGTGAGGAGATCCAGTAAGCTGCTTTAGGCGGTATAGAAAACTGCTTTGTGCGCATTCATGTGTGTACCGTTTTCAATACCTACATTCCTGTTTTCTGTACGAAAAGGTATTTTGCAAATGATGAGGTAACTTTAAAATTGAAAAAACGTCTCACTGAGATGAGCAAGTGTTTGTGTGAGCTTTGGATCGTTATACTAATGACCACTTCGTAATAAATAATATACTCTTGCACCACTCCATAATAGGTAATGTACTTTTGAATGACCACTTGGTATAAAGTAATATGCTATTGGTGACTTCTTCAATATTCCTATACCCACTTAAATTTGCTCCGAAGAAATGAAAAAGCCAAACAGCTGCTATGCTGATATAAATATCTATTCATCCTTCCTGTCCTCTTACGGCCACTGGAACGTGCAGTGTCAACAGAGCTCCTCCCGGGAACTATTTCCACTAACATCAAAATGCTGAGGTTTCTCATTTTCTGAGGTTTCTCATTTGTGAAGGGTGACTCATTTTCAGAAAACGTTATTTCTCCACGCACATTCAGATAACACTGCTCAGTCCTCTTACTACGATCTAAGATTGTATAATGGGTTGAAAGTGAAAGGTTCTTCGAGAAACGAATTTGGAATGTATGAACCCTGTTTGATAATTCTTTCTTCAAAGACGTTTTCTTGGTTCAATCATAGGGAATGCACCACTCCGTTGTATATAATATCAATTTCTGTCGAGTTGCGAGAGAGTATTTGCATAGAGTCAACAGCTGCTCATCAGGCTTGTGAGCAAATTAGTGCCTGCGGAGTAAAAACTGAAGCTGGGGCTCATGCAACCCTGGCCAACAAACCCGCCTTTTGAATCAGTCAAGGAGGTTGGAACCTCCTTGGAACCTCCTTGTAACCTCCTTACCATTGTAACCTCGGTTGTAACCTCCTCAGTAGGCGGTGCCTGCATTTAAACACAGTAATCACGAGGTAAATATATTGACAGCAATGATAGCCGTTTCGAACTAAATGTCTTCTTTGCAGAATATTCATAAAATTGTGAATTTTTCTATTGCCAACCGTATGATTTCAGTTCTGAAGTGCTCATTTCTTCTACAAACTTTCTGCTAGCAACTGAAATCAAACATATAAAGAAAAGGCTAGCTACTTTTCATTTGGTGAATTTAGCATCCAATGTTTGGTGTGCCTGTAAATTCTGTGAAGGCCAAGTGTCAATACAAGAAGCCAATATTCTTATATTTGCGAGTATAATTTTATAAAGTCGTCCATGGATTCTCGAAACTCGAAACTTAAACAGAGTTTGAATAGAGGACGAACATTCATTTCACAATTTTTCTATTTTCATGCACTTCTTATTGCAGCTAAGAAATTTGGTTTAGCCTGCACGATAACTCTGTTATTTTCTACATGCACGATAAAAAATATTCATGATTAATGTGATGAAAATGGAGAAATCTCCTTTGCAATTCTACATGAACCGCGAGCGAACGTTAATTAGATCGAACAAAAAATTTTTCAATGCATGTGTTAGTCAGAAATTATTTAATGGTTGTCAGCATTTGTTTTATATTATGCAAAGTTTCGCGTTGCAATCGCGTTTCAAGGTTTATTTCGCCCTTAAAACACAGCACTTTTACCTATTTGTTCTCTGATCGCGCCGCGCAGAATAATGATCATAAGTGGTGAATTGAATTTGTCTATTTTTCGTAGATAATCATCCGCCTGATTTATATTCTTCGCATTTTTGTTTTGGGACTTTTTAAAACATTTGAAACTAAACACCAATCAGTGTCAATTAGTCAGACTCCAGGCGGGTGGGGACATCCATTACAATGAATGAGTAAGACGTTCGTTTACGACAGCACCGACACGTAGCAAACAATAAACAGCCTTTAGCAAGGACTGGAATTGTAATAGGAATACATGGATTAGTAATATAACAGTAACTGGCACGTGATAATGATTAAACATCTAAAAATGTTATGTCAATCAATTGATCAGTATTACATAATAATAACAGGTATGTAATATAAATTGCCTTATCATACTAATGTAAATACTATCACATTCTCTGAACTGCGTGGAAAATAGATTAGAGGGAATATTTCAACTTTGAACAGTTTTTCTTACATTCATTTGAATGTGAATGCACGCTAAGTCTTGTAAATACTTCAGTCGAGCTCATGCTAAGGAAGCAAACGACTGCTTTGGCGAGGGTCGCAATCGGTTGAGGGTCGCAATCGGTTGAGGGTCGCAATCGTTTGAGGGTCGCAATCGTTTGAGGGTCGCAATCGGTTGAGGGTCGGGATCATCCAAATTAAAAGGCAAAACCAGTATTCAGTGCTTGAAGTAATACCTCTAGTATATATTCTCGAAGCTTTTGCTAAGCTTTCCTGAATTTTGTTTTGCTATATGTAGTGAAATGAATTGATTGGTGCGTAAGTTGAGATTATTATTAAAAAAAATATATAGGTGAATTTGGAAAAATTTGAATTTCGATTATGTTATGAGAGTCGAAATTAGCTTTAAAAATCCATAAATATTTGAAATACTCGAGTGAAGGCTTTCAAAACGATTTAATATTCTATGAAAGGCTCTACTGAATGAAATTAATTAACGCAAAGTCTCTGACTAAGAACACTTCAAATGATTTTTCCTTCCTTGAGTTGAGACTCACAATACAAATTGCAGCCTACAATTTTTAATGATTTCTTCACGTTCAAGCAAAACCTTTTCTCGTGTACAATTCTCCAATTTTTAATCAACTTGAGAACTTCCTCGTCGCAGTTGGAAAAAATTTATGTCCTTTGTGCAATCCCGAGGGCTTACAACAGTCCCCCACCCAGAGACTGATGAAAATTCGAGGAAAATCCGTGGAGTTTCTTGCTCGGCGAGGCAATCTTCAGCAGCAGCCCTTGTGAGCCTGACTTGTACCTGAATTAAACAATGTCGCCCTGTTTTACGAGCTATTTACTCGTCGGTCTCGACTTTCCAAGGATATTTGAACGGTGTTTTACAATTTTTTGAGTCGATCTCAAGTGCACTTAAACTTGGAAAACTGCTGAGCGCGCAACCGCTGGTGCATTAGTGTATCACATCGCGGGTAAAGTATTGGCCAGAATTGCTTCTTGGTGTCGTACTTGTGAAGAGTGTTGCTCTGGATCACTGGTTCTTAACCATGTTGGAGGTACTGAACCCCACAATTTCAGTACATGCATTCATCGACACCTTTGTAGTTCGAAACATAAAATGCGTTTTTTCCCCATCAAATTCAAAACATATGTGCGTATATAACTATATACTGTACTAGTGCACAAACTGTACCAAGCGTAACCCAGGGGTTCGATCGAACCCAGGTTAAAAACCACTGCTCTAGATACTGTTAACGCACGTCTGCAGCTCTCATGATCACATTCTCACCGCCGTAAAGACGGTACTCTGCTTTATAGAGACCGGGAGGACTAAGAGATTACGTCGTGCGACTGATGTTTTTGCCATATCAGAGCAGCACGCAACGAAGGATATGTTCTTTTACATGAAGTAGTGGGCAGTCGTTGGGGAATTGAAGTATATTTTTGAGCTAAAAAGCATGAAAATAGATTAAAATTAAACCAAACGTAGGTGCGCATCCTAGAGAATAAAGTGGATTTCATATTTAATTTTGAAGTTCCTTCTGAGATTGTCTTTGAATGAAACTTTTATGCATAGAGCAGGGTCGGCAAGTAGAGTAAAATAGCTTATAAGAAGAATAGAACGAATTAACTTGAATATTTTATTGCGACAAGAAGTGTAGTATGTCTTGTAAATAGAGCTAGCTGAAGATGAAGTAAGTAATGAAGATAACGATTAATAAAGTTAAAAAATATAATTGTGAATTGAGTAACTTTTGAACAGTTCAGTTATTTTAAAGAGTACATTCCGAACGATGTAATTTAGGATGAATGATGTCACAACTAAGAACAGCGATGGATGAAGTAAGTTACAAGTAGTGACCCATATGGACAGAACAAGGTCTAAATGGTGATCGCGGTAGATGGAGCACGGCGTAAGTAATGATAGTGATGGAGGAGGTAACTTTAAGACTGTAATGTGTTGGATAAACCAATTTAGCAAAAGCCCTAAGTACCTTCAAACAGAGCACCTGCCCATTGTGACTTGCTTACTTAACTAATCAACGCCTGCAGTTCGTGAAGGGTAAAATGCAAATCTTTTCTGATAAAATCTCATCCGAGCAATACAGAGAATTGACTTCCACACCCACGAAGCGCTGCGGTGATTAACTCTGATATCGCTTGGTGAATGAATGGCAACACTTTCTCTGCATAATTACCCACGAAATTGAATCCTCATGTAATCACATGTAATCAATGAATGGCAACACTTTTCTGAAATTGCATTAAGCAGTGCTTCAAAACTCTTCTCTAAGCTTTTATCTAGGATTTTTGAATGTGAATGATCCACGTTAATTTTGTTGTCGAAGGGACACGTTATTTTCTCGGGTCAGCTGTGATAATTTGCATTGATTTCATATGAAGAAAATTCTCGTAATTTGTTAACAGCGTCTCCCCTCAGGGGGAAACAACTATTGTATCTATGGGAACTAGCACTCCCAGGGGGACAATGTGAGGGCCCGAGCTGTGAGTTAGGTAGACCTTCTTTTCTGTTAAAAAAAATGTTTTTTTTATGTAAAGGACCACCTTTTTTCGGTTCACTGCTGTCCTGTTCTTCAACACCTACTACTTACTTCTTCAACTTTGGTCTTGTTTCATGATCTTCTTCCGCAACTTACTGTTTCTATGCCTTTCTGCGTAGATTCCGCGTTTCCTTAACTCCATACTAAATGGTGCATTCCTCCTTCCTCTCTTTGGATCGCATTTGTTGCTGGGTAGGGAGGCTAAAACTAACGACTAATCTAATCTGTTAACAGCGTCGCTCTCCCAATGCGGTCGCTGCAGCTCAAATTTTGGCAACTTAGCGGTCAAGTTATGATCGGACGAAGTTGGCTGCTGTTTGATGTATTGAACAGTGATGTTTCAATCGCTGCTGTTTAATATTCAAAATAGTGAAACAGTGTTGGTAATTCATCGTTTAAGGTCGTCCTCCGTTGGCGCACATAAATGTAAATACGGCAATCCTACAGCGAAAGAAATGCCATAGCAGATGCACTACAGGGCGAAAAAGAAATGTATGACTAATAATAGTAGTGGTACTTTAATATAAAAAACAGGAACAATATTGATGAAAAAATGGTAGAAAAGAATTGAATAACCCGTGAAATGTTAAGGAACACCAGTAAAAACAATAATATCGATCTAATTTTTTTTCCTTAGAATAATATGGCATTGGCAGTGCACGACATCTACCCAGTCTAACTTTTTCGCAGGAGCTTGCATGTTTTTCGCCGCCTAAGCAATTTAATTACTTGAGCGGCGAAAAACATGACTGGGTAAATATAATCAATCATTTTTCAAATTATTTTCCAGAAAAGATGCACCAGCATTTCCTATTATACCTCAGAGCAGAGGTTTCTAATTAAAAGTAAAATACTTTCTAGAGTAGCAAATTTTCACGACTCTAACTTCATAAACATCATTAACACTGACAACTCCTGTGCAAGTTAGGCACGGTTTTCTCTTACCAGATGTCATCACTGATACTAAATTTTTGGCATTAGAGAAATTAATGCACATCTATAAAATAGACTCCGAACTTATTCGGTGCAGAATAGACTCCGAACTTATTCAGCATCAAGGAAATTAATACAAATCTGTAGAATGGACTCAGAACCTACAGCTGTCTCCTGAAATTTTGTACCGAGCGCCGGGGCACCGCCGACCACCTGTGGACCGACGCGTGTGAACCAGCAACCGTCGTGTGGCGACAGGGATGCGCTGCACCACTGTTCTCAACCTCCTGTAGAGGTGACCTTTACAAAGCCGCCCCGGGTACGATTTTGCCAATTATCGGGACGGGGGGCAAGGTCACCTTCGGTTGCCTTTGTTTACCATATGCGTAACCTTCTATGTTCATTCTGGGTACGTTCAGCTAACCCGCATATTTCCTACAATGTAAGAAATTTAAATGAGTTATTTAACATGAGCGTTATCTTCAGTTTTCGTTCACGGTACGTTCAGCTTACCTCTGGAGTTCCTGCAAATGTGAGAATATAATAATAGGATAAATTTCATGGTAATTGCGCTCTTCCTGTCATTACTGCAGTAGTCACTTTCGCGTTCAGATGTCGGCAGCTCATTTCTGTTTTCCCAAAAAGTTGAAATTTTATCAATCAGATCTGCATGCGAGAGCTTGATTATAATATTAAAACCAATTTTGTACCTTCAACTATTGAGAAAACTATTTACAAGGCAGAAGAAATTATATGTAGTATTGGAAACTCTAAATATACGCGCAGAAGAAAACTGTGACTTATTATAGACAATTCAGCGTATACCTTTCAAAAGAGCGAATCTCGTTAAGGGTATGATTGGCAAAGGTTGCAATGCAGTCCGTTGAAAAATATGATGTGTTTTTCAACGTGTGCTCATTAAATGGAGGTGTTCTTTTCTGCGTAGGTAATTGAACAACTCGTCCAGCAGCAGCAAAGATGGTGATGTAGACGTTTAAAGCATCCGTTTTAAATTTAAGAACATTTGCATGCTCTTCGTCTGAAACGAATTTTTTACGGATGCAATAAAGGAAAAAACTGAGATCCCATGTTCAGTGTTGATTGAATTTGATGTTATGTTGAATTAACCTAACACATTTCCAGCGAAGTGACCCCCCGGTGGTCACTTAGGTGATTTTCATAGCGCTGCTGACCCGCCTGCAGTCACTAACTCATTCTTTATAAATACTTAATTAATGAATGCTAAATAAAAGCCAGATCCAGTTAATGTTTGCTATTTCCAAAGTTGAAAACCACAATTGACTTTAAATTTGAATGAATATTGAACTTCAGTTCAATCCATCGCAGTTAACGTGTCGAGTTGCAGCACTTTACGTTCTTCTCCGGAATATTTCCGTCACGCCGGAAAAGTTTCTGCCGCTCAGGACTGAACGTTGCTCCAACATCCTACAGTTGCTTAGCTGGAGTTTGAGGTCTGATTCTCGTGTTGTTTTGAACATTTTGAAAACGCTCTTGTGCTCCAAATGTGAATGTTAGTTACCTGTCACTTCTAAAACTTTCTTCGGGGACCGAGAAAACAGGTAAGAAGAGTACGTTTTTATTACTACTCTAATGCTTTCCTGGGAACTTGTTCTAAAAATTGTCTCCGAAGCTATTTTCAGGCAGTGAAAAACGTAGAACCGTGGATCAATTTTAGATATAAACCCTGCCCCATATAAGCAACTGAACTTGTTACAGTTTTAGAGGTAATGTTTAGGCTGCTGGTAAATATAAACTTGCAACATTTAAAATAGTGAAGAAAAATTGAAATTTTTATGTTGATAAATTGAAATTGTTTAGTTGGGGATTATTAAAGATAGAGGGTAACTTTTCACTCCGAAATTTCACTCGGATAATCTGATCCTCCGTTAATGTAGTTTTTAGTCTTCAAGGTTTTAGTTGTTGCAGTTCCACGGTGCAAGTTCTTGTGTACGCAAGTTGATATTTACCTGCAGCCTGTAGCTCCTAACTGGAATGTCGCCGGCCTCAGTCTCCAACACGTTGTCCTGTTAATCTTTCCTAGAGAGTTGTACTAAACATGCACCTACATTTTAGCACGTTAACTTCGATGAGTTAAACTAAAGTTCAATATTCAACTCAAATTTCAAGTCATTTGTAGAAAGTACTTTTGAAAATAGCATACGTTAACTGGATCGTGTCTTCATTTAGCTTTGATTAAGTATTTTTGAAAATAGAGTTTATGATTATCTGCTGGTCGGTCAGCAGCATTATGAAAACTGCCTCTGTGTACCCTGGCGATTAACACATGGCGATTATCGTGTTAAGCATTGGAGCACATCTTTGGATGGAAAAAATTTCAAATCCGTACATGAGGTAGGATAAACTTCGAAATATTTTGTTGCGATTCAGCCAATCAGCCTTTACCAGCGAAGAATGAACTATATCGTTGATCCTTAGCAAAGGTGGAAAGATGATCGTCGGTTAAATTTCGACTAATTTGAGGAATGTTACAGCTCATTGTTCCACACTAAAATTAGGTTCTGAAAACTGTCATTATATCAGCAATAACATGATGCGCCCACAACGGCTACGTTTGGTAATGTTTTCGTTGAAAATCGTGCTCTTGAGAGGAGTAAGCAGCATGAAATTCAGTTTCTTAGCATTCAATATGGAATACAATTTTTAGATAAGTTGTATGTGTATTAAGTTCTAGCCCCAGTGGATACTGAAAATGAATGGAAATGATGAACGTTGGAGCTCAAATATACTCCCCTAATATTTTTCTGAAATAATAAACTTTAAATTTTGAATTTTACTACAACATTATTCGACTTTCCCGAGCACTAAAAATTGAGAAATCATATTGAGCTTACCAACATTTTAATACGATGTTTAAAGATGTTTCTTTCGAACCTTTTGTCTGACATGCCTTGAAAGAAAATGAACTATAATAACTATGAAAGAAAATGAACTATACACTGAAGTATGTGTTTATATATTCGCTTGTAAGTCTCAGGACAAAATTTTTACGGGGGAAGCACTTCAGATATAAGCTCGCCTTCTACTTCATTTGACATCATTTGAAGCCTCAGGGACATTATTCGATGTCAACTCGAAAGTCGAAATAAATCGGAGATGTTTTTTGTAGAAAACTAATAGCAAAGCTAAAAAATAACCGCGCAGAAACTGTCGTCGCCAGGCCACTTCATTTTCGTTAAATGGAAATAAAACGCACAAATTACAGGATGATGTGAACATTTGCTCCCTAAACATCACGTTGAATTTATCCCCCCAAAAGTGAGGAATTATGCTTCTGCGTTTGGTCGCATTGCGGTCCCAAGCGAGACCGAATATTTTCCTTCAAAATAAAATGTTTCCCTCGAAAACGTAATATTTGGGAGCCGTCATTCGTAGGTCGCCCGACGGACGCCGTTAATATTCTCTCTCTTGGAGTGACCCAAAAATTCGCTCCTTCGTTCCGGGAACTGAGGTCATATCAAGACGACCAATAATGGTCTCCTAGAGCTTGCTGTCGCAATTCCATGAAAAGCTCTCCTTCAAATTGCAAGAATTCTAGGAAATGTCTTCGAGGGCTTCACATCTCATCGATCACTCGCTGGGCAGCGTCAGCTTTCTTGGCTCCTTCGAGAATATAAATTTGGCAATACCTGCGAATTTTTCAGTGATTTCTTGTGGCTTCTTTGGGAGCCAATCCCGTGATCGCCAGAGCTGGGGCCTTGCCTTCTGGCAGGATGAAAGGGATTGTTGTATGTTCTCGTCTTCTGCTACACTTCCCTAATGTTCTCATTTCATGTGAGCGAGCACGTGTTTCTGAGAAGTTCCTTTCTCAATTTATTGAATGTAAAACTGAACAGTGTTTCAGCGAACCAGCTGCAAAATCGGTAGCATCTTCGCTGAGCGTATCATTTAGATGCCAAATCTATCCCATCATCGCTAAGCGTATCATTCAGATGCCAAATCTATCCCATCATCGCTAAGTGCATCATTCAGATGCCAAATCTATCCCATCATTGCTAAGTGCATCATTCAGATGCCAAATCTATCCCATCATTGCTAAGTGCATCATTCAGATGCCAAATCTATCCCATCATTGCTAAGTGCATCATTCAGATGCCAAATCTGTCCCATCATCGCTAAGTGCATCATTCAGATGCCAAATCTGTCCCATCATCGCTAAGTGCATCATTCAGATGCCAAATCTGTCCCATCATCGCTAAGTGCATCATTCAGATGCCAAATCTATCCCATCATCGCTAAGTGCATCATTCAGATGCCAAATCTGTCCCATCATCGCTAAGCGCATCATTCAGATGCCAAATCTGTCCCATCATCGCTAAGTGCATCATTCAGATGCCAAATCTATCCCATCATCGCTAAGTGCATCATCATTCAGATGCCAAATCTGTCCCATCATCGCTAAGTGCATCATTCAGATGCCAAATCTGTCCCATCATCGCTAAGTGCATCATTCAGATGCCAAATCTATCCCATCATCGCTAAGTGCATCATCATTCAGATGCCAAATCTGTCCCATCATCGCTAAGTGCATCATTCAGATGCCAAATCTGTCCCATCATCGCTAAGTGCATCATTAAGTCATTTATGAATTGTGTGAAAAGGCTCTAGTAAAAAATGAATTTTGGTATTTATTCTTCTCTTTCCAACTATTTTATTGAACACTAAATCTAACACGCATTTTCCTTGAAGAGATTTAGCACTCCGTCAAGTTATAGGAAAAATGCTCCTCTAAAATTTTGTCGTTTCTACATTACCGCATACTATAAATGCTGAAAATACAAGAAATATATTGAAAAACCGTAATTGTAATTAGGCAACAAGTCTTTGGATTTGCTAACAACGATAAAAATTCCGCGGAGTTTACTCCTACATTTTTCTTTTCTTCTGGAGGATACAGCTGTTGTCTCTGTAGGAATTACAGTTTTCAGGGGAAGATGCGAGGTCCCCAGATGAAGGTAGGTAGGTAGGCAGACTTTTTTTGATGAAGCATAATAAGTTCTTGCTTTAGTTCCGAGTTATTTTTTGTGTTTTGTCCTTTTTTTAACGCCGATTTCTCTTTCAAATTTTATCTTGCTTCGCAAAATCTTTCTTTTCTTGCGATTCACCGTTTCTTTAATTCCTTACTAAATAGTTCCTTCTTTTTCTTATTCCTCTTAGGAAACTTATGTTGTAGTTAGGGACACTTAAACTATCTAATCGAATCTGATTTGACCCCGGACGAGCCAGATTTTGAAAGAATAATTTTGCGCAGTCCACTGGTTATTTCCCATACACAGCCCTAGCATTGATGGAAAAGGTTCAACAACTTCTTGTTTCAAGCACTTATAGCTGTTTTAAATCCCTACTTTTTTGTAAGATGTGAACACAAATTTTTTCTCCCATTCTTTGGATCAGATATGTATTGTATTTACCGTTAAATGGCACTAAAATATCCGTGTAATTCGAAAAAACACAATGAAGTAGCCAGGGTTCTAGGTTATGGTGAGTGAAAGTGTTCATTTCGTTCGTCCACTTCCATGTATTAAAAAAAATAATCTAAAAATGACGTAATATATGGTGTCTTATGTCTCCTGTGCTTCACACTTTCAGTGAAAGAAACAAATTTAGGGTATATCTTAAGCCACACAATTATGACCCTAGTCATGACCTTCTCATGGGCGTATCATTTCATGGTCGTAATAACTGTTTCCCTGTTTTGTGAGCAATAAAAATCGACTAATGGTGCACGTTTATTAAAATCGAAAAAAGTAGCGCCCATTAAGGCCATTTCATTTAGGGATCATTAATTAGTGGAATTTAAAAGCTTACGAAAGCACTTGCAATGCTTTGATATGAACAATGCTATTCGCTCAAATTTTCCTCTCTGTCGAACCCATGGGGGAGGCCAAGGCTTTTGATGAAGCCTATCGCAGTGTTGCCATTTCGGCATCGAACATCCCTGGTACCAAAGCCACCTCCATAAACTGACATTAGAGAAGAGAACTCGTTATTTTTTGCAACACGGCTTAGCGAATGGTGAAAGGGGTGATCACTTGAGCAGACAAGATGACAAAGTCAAAAAGAATCCTTCTTTCCTGTATTTTGCTATGTTTGCGTGCCGTTTTCCGAGTCAAAAAATGCCATAAAATGTCAGATCGCGTGTAAAATTCTCGTGTACTTTGTATTTTCTCATTTGGTTCAAACAAATTTAGGTGAAAATGAAATATAATTGACGATCAAATTTTTAAAAGTGATATTTTTTGCACTTCTAATTGGCCCTAGCGAATTCAAGCTAAATTTACTAATGGACAAATATTTCTGTTTGGTTCTGAGAACCGCATAGCTTTTTACTTGAGTTATCAAGGAACGTTGAGCTGAAAAACTAAAAACATGCGCATATGCCATGAGGGGAATTCTCCCATTATAAATGATATGTTCAAACTGAAATTGATGGTATTGCACGTTTCTCTGATCAGTTCAATTAAAATGCTGTGGAAAGAATATAAATAACCGATATCTTTTCTATAAATTTCAATCCGACGACATTGTACGTACGACAGGTTGCTTATTTCATGAAATGATTCAAAACTAAGTCAAATTTTGAAAATTTTCCTGACAAGGGCAAAAAGAATAGTCAACATTATAAAAATGACATTAGGTATTAATCATTTCTATCAGAAACACTAAGCTGACAATTTTAAATGTTTAACTATGAAAAATTTGAGGCGTTTGTAATAAAAAATATTCAAAACAAAATCAGTACGAGCAAAATTTAATTTAAATTTAATATTTATTTTAAAATTTAAATTAAATTTAAATTTAAATTTAATTTAATTTACAGTAATTTTATTTAATTAATTTAATTTAATTTAATTTAATTTAATTTAATTTGAGACGCATTAATAAATACGGTATTTCAGGTCCAAGAAATCGCTTTCAAACAGTTTTTAAAAATGGTATATTCGAGTCACTGATAGTTAATTCGTTTACGACAAATTATCTTACGACACAATTCGCCTGCAACACGGTATCTTACGACACAATTCCGCCTGCAACACGGTATCTTACGACACAACTCGCCTGCAACACGGTATCTTACGACACAATTCGCCTGCAACAAGTTATCTTACGACACAATTCGCCTGCATCAAGTTATCTTACGACACAATTCGCCTGCAACAAGTTATCTTACGACACAATTCGCCTGCATCAAGTTATCTTACGACACAATTCGCCTGCAACAAGTTATCTTACGACACAATTCGCCTGCATCAAGTTATCTTACGACACAATTCGCCTGCATCAAGTTATCTTACGACACAATTCGCCTGCATCAAGTTATCTTACGACACAATTCGCCTGCATCAAGTTATCTTACGACACAATTCGCCTGCATCAAGTTATCTTACGACACAATTCGCCTGCATCAAGTTATATCTCATTATTTTCGTCATATTTACGCACTTTCTCCGTTCCTTCGAGTGGTTTTCTCAAGTTCGGTTACATTCCATGCAAACCTACTTTACATAATCTAAAAGAGTAAGCCTTCATTTTGAAATTACCTTTGATATTGACGTTGATAATTAAAGTGTAATAAGATAAGGGAGTTTAGGATACGGTACAATTTTAGGTTAGGATTAAATCGGTGATTCTTTTTACGTTAGGTTAGGAAAGAACATGTTAGCTTAGCTTAATTAAGTCAAACTAAGATTGGTCAAGCATTGGTAGGTTATAATAAGTTAGGTTAGGATCTTTTAAAGTAGGTTTAGGTATTCAACTTAGAATCAAGATTTGGATTTTTTACTAGTACGGTGAGTCAAATGTGAAGTACAACGAATACTTACATAAGTATTTTATGGTTCTGATGTACCCGAGTCCAGTGCGGCTTTCAATTAGGGGATGTACTGTACCAAACCTCAGTATAAAACTTTCCATTCAAGTAGCAGTCATCCCTCTGAACAGATCCTTGAAATAGAATTATATTTTTTGTTCTCGAAGCATATTTTATATGCAAGCACATTGGACCTTATTTTTTCGTCAATCGATTCAATTTTATGCATACAAACTACGCGATTCAACATCAACTTTAGATCCATTTGTTTCCTAAAAAGATTTTTGCAAAAGTCATGTATATATACGGCTGTTTTTCCTGGCACCTTGTAGTCGCGGCCAAAAAAGGTCATTGTTCGATGCGAACGGAGATTCGCTGGTCTTTCTGAGAATTATCTCGACCAGCTCTCTGTCTTTGATGGAAGAAGCAAATTAATCGATTGGCTTTCTATTCTCTTGTCTCGCATCATGGATACGATTGCGATTCTCAGAAGACGGAACTTTTTATTTAATACGATGAAGGCACGGCCCAATGAACTGAAATAGCCGTCATTTTTGCGCTGAGAGATCGATCTCGAGCTCAGTCGAATGTTGGAGCGGAAATGGGGCATTGAGCTCCCATGGAACAGATGGCGTACGCCTCCAAGGGCTGTCTGGAGGCGAAGTGGTGTAGGTGCAGGGTACAAGTTGTTCGGATCATGTTGCGAAGTAGCTCGAAAAAAGCTGGCAAAAGATATTGTTTATTACAGTTTAACTGTAGGTTCAGAAAAAAGGCAAAATACACTGTTTATTACAGTTTCACAATGCACAAATTTAATGATTCAGATGAAGAACATGATTTATAAATGAACAACTTCGGTGAAATAACAAACTTTTCAACTCTTGCTCGCCATGAAGAGAGCAACGATAGAAAATATAATTATTTTACGCTAAACATAGGCATTTGCTTTCCAAAATGTCCGACTTTGATGAAAATAAGTCTTTGATGAAAATAATAAGATTGAAGAATAGTGGTGAAACTGCATATATATATAAAAAAATTGTTAAGAAATAATCAAACTCCTAACCTAAAATTTATCAGTTTTATTAGCATTGCAGGGAATTAAAACTTTTTCACATTTTAAACGTTCAACTTCAACATTAAATATTTAACTCTGCCTTTTCTAAGTATACACTAAGAACATGTCTCCCTTGCCAGTCCTGTAAGCCTGAAGAATACCAACAACACTTTTCTTGCACCTTCCTGAAACTTCAGAGAGGCAAAAATTTTTACGTCATTCGAAGTGACAGGAGAGGAAATGAAATCACGACGTGTACTATTTTAAGCGAAATGCAAAATAAAACTCGTTGCACCATGAACACCGTGTCTCATTTAATAAATTCCGAACTAAAATTTAATAAATTCCGAACTTTGCTTCTAGTGAAACAAAGGCTAAACCCAGCGCACTAAAATTGACCTAATTTTTACGGGAAGAATTCGACCTCGAGTTTAGTCGTCGTCTGAAGCGGAAATGGCTTATTGAGCTTCCAAGAAAGGCAATTTAAAAGCTCTTACGTAAATATTCTCTGCGATAACTGGCCCCTGAGCCTACTCCCAGGCCTTATCTTTCTTCACACCTTGCGAGCTGCGCGCCAACGGGAAATTCTTTGTTTTGTCACGCTAACTTCGTAATGAATTGCGCAGGCGTGGTTTCGGTCGCAGCATTTCTGTTCATGCGGTCTTTGATCGCAAGCCTAATTATTCCGAGGGACTTAACACGAGTTGTACATGCAACCGATACCCTGAAACAAATTAAAGCTTCTCTGTGAGAGACTGTAAAGATATATGCCTTTATTAGCTACTGTTTTGTGTTCCGGAAAAATTCAACTAAACCTGAATGCTTCTGTATAGGTTGTAAAATGCTAAAACTGTTGAGATTTTTCTAACGATGCTCTGAAAAATTCTCGAGGCCCTGAATATTTATCTCAGGACATGTTCAACAAATGTATAATAAACTTGAACGATCTAATTACAGTTTCTCCTACAATGAGCAGTGAGTTTCACTGTGAATCTCTACATTCTGGGTATAGAAGATAAATTAAGCTTTTAGTCGATCATGAATGTCTCTTATCTGTATGACATTCCTCATGAATGTACATTTTTCGTTGAAGAAATGGTATTTATTTGTGGTCAAGAGCGTCTTAGTCATCGGAACGTAGAATATCAGGAGTTTCGGGGCCATTTGACGTTTGAACAACATCGACTGCTATGGGAATTTTTTCAAATCGAACCTCCTCGCATGAACCCAGCAGTCAAGAATTGTGACATTACTATGAAGAGAAGTTGAGAAACTATTTAGAGCAGATAAATACTTCAGGGTTCCGATTATTGAGTTATGTAAAAGTTAAAGGGAAAGACAATGCTAACACACACGACAGAACGAGGTTAGTGTTCGAGAAATGTGGCAGAAATGTAGCTGACGGATTGATAAACTCAAAATACTTTAAATAAAACCTAAACAAAATTTAAAATAAGTTCGTTAAAACAGTGTGTCTTGCAAATGATGTTCAGCAGCACTTACTAGTAACTGGAATCGAAGTGTTACGTAAGAAAGTATCTTGAGTGGGAATGTATGCACGTACCTTTGAACAAGAGAAAATTTGAATAAGCTTGGGACAGAACGAACAGCTTACCTAACAAAAATCGCAAAAGGTTTATGAGAGTTGAAAAAAAGTTTAAATTTTGAACTGTAGTTCCGAAGAGCAAATTTTTTAGGCTCTAATTTTTCCAAGAATTTAGCATTTTGCGTTCGATTGATTTACTCAGAAAGTGTTATCACACTAAAGGAAGGCTCTTTGATCTGGATCTATTTTTATAAGAACGATCTAACTGGAATATGCTCTTATTTGCATTCGCAACCAAAATCGACAACCCAGATCCTCACTCTCATGATTGTTTCAGGTAGTGTGAACTCTTTAAATTCTTTATTCCTTAACTTCTTCTCCGGCCACGTGTTTTAGAAAAAACGTTTCATTGTCAGATAAATTTTTAATCCTTAAGTTTTATCACTAAAAGTACTAATATGTGAGACAGGCTCTACGTTGTCGCTTCAGTGTGTCTATGGCTGTTTTTGATTCATGTTTCAGAGGAGTTCACCTGTCTTACTCTGATTGAGCCATATTACGTGAAAACGACTTAACTCATCCTTGCTAGGCTAAAAGATAATGAGATGGTGGGCAGTTTTGCAGTGTGATGCAAATTTCTCTTCTTCATTTAAAAAGGGGAATACTTTGAAAATTATCCCATACAACAAGGGGATTAATATTTTGCTTTTTCTACTGCGTTTAAGTAATCGTTTGTCCAAGTAAAATAAAATAATTTGTAAGATATGAATATTCATCTTATCTTAGCACGAAAGTGAATTGGAAGTGCCGGATTCCTAAAAAATTTGAGTTATAACAATTTTTTTTGAAAAATTTTTGACAAACCTGTTCTTAATTTGCTCAGCTCATAAAATCTTGTTGAGAATAAAGGGGAAAGAAGGACGGAGAATTTTTTCCTACTTTTGTAAAAAAATACGCTGTGGAAGATAGGATGATGAGGATGTGAAGCAAAATAGCGAAATCGTTGGATGCATTCGCACACAGACCCTCGGTTTGGTTTCGGAGTCTAGTCAGAGTAATATTAATCTAAAAGAGCTAGAAATTATTTGATAATGGCTGTAATTCATAAAAAAGACAGCTAAAACATGACACTTCAAACTCCGGCTTAATTGGGACATTTATTCATTCATTTTAACACGTTTTCAGACCCGCTCTTAAGTGGAGTCTGACAGAAACCGTTACTCCTCTCATGTGAGTTCTTTCTTCATATAAAGATTGAATGCCTTGATTGTTCATTTCCGTACCCAAATGTATGAGTACAAATGTTCGTCTTCCCGCAGGTTGGCTCCTCAAAACCGGCATCTCAACGTCTGAGAACGGGTCGGATTCGATCTTTTTGAAATCGAGCGACTGCTTTCAGTCCGGGGCTACGAGATGCTCATCTGTGCTCGACGTGTCAACACTCCGTAGAGGTGAGTCGTTTCATTTATAGTTAATACGTTCGCTGCAGCTGGAAGCACACGTGCGTCCACCGGCCTCATGTTAAGTAAGGTTGTAAGTAGCAAATTTTTAAAAACGTCCATACTGCTCGAAAAAATTGTACCTCTCCTAAGAAGTGCTAAAATGTAATAGCATGATGATATTTTACCTCGCATCTTTAATCTCTTCTAATTTTTTTTAATAATTGAGATGCTGTTCATTTACACCGATACGTAAGAGATCAATTTACCTAGTTGTAAATCGGCAGTGAACGTGCAAATCCAACTCGAATCCAACAGCTTTTTTTAAATATTTCGGAAAGTGACGCTCTCGTTGGAAAATATCAAAAATAGCCTTAATATTTTCAAATTCATTGAGAAAAGAAACGTGTTTGTGGTTTCCTTGGAAAATGAAATCGCGAAGCTATTCAAAAACGGAAAAACTGGCAAATTATTTCCGTCTTTGCTGAGGAGACACTTGCGTTGGCGTCGGTCGAGACAGGTCCCTGGAAGCAGAACAGAATCGTGCTCCTGTTCGCACGGACATTAACGATGCCCTTCTCAAAATGACAGAAATAACGTCAAAATTCTGAGTATTGTGTTCCCCAAGGCGTTCGGCCTTCGAAGGAAAGGGAGTTGGTCCCTCATTTGTGGATGTTTTTGTTCTGATTTCACAGTTCGGAAAATGCGTCATGACGACCAAAATTCTGAGTGTTGATGAGTGTGGAACTGATGGTGTAATTTGTTTTTATCAAAAAGAACGAAAGGAAAAGAAATATTTGAAATAAAATGAAAAAAATATAGTTCTAAGGGTTCGGTAACTAAAATAGCATAAAAAACGAATTTAAAAAGCCGTGGCGCAGTGCCTGGACGTATATGAACAGCTCTATTTTTTATTTAATTTTAAAATATCGAGCAATGGCTTGAGACAGAAAGTATCGGTAGTTCAGAGGATATCGTTCAGAATATTTGTACCGAGTAGTATCATTTATTGAGGAGTAGAAAAAAATCAACTAAACAAAAAAGAGTATAGGATAAAAGCATTTTACTAAAACCTAAAACCAGTTTTTAGTATTTTAGGACTTCAGAGGTAGTTCAGAATATTTATACAAAGTAATATCATTTATTGACGAGTAGAAAATCCACTCAACAAATAACAAAATAATAATATCGGAGAAAAGTATTTTACAAAACTAAAAACCAGTTTTTACTACGTATGGACTTGACCTGCATTTAAATAACAGCGCAGAGCCTAATATTGAGACTGGAATCGTAGGAAAAAATGTGAGGTCCCTAGCTAGAGGTGAGCTAAGCCTTTCTTTTGCTGAAATAGTATAGGGTTTTTGGTTCTTCTACTCACCATTTTTTTTGGTTCTTTTACTCGCCATTTTTTTGGTGTACTTCTGTCTTATTTTTCAGCATCAATTTTTATTTTGTTTAATAAGCTTTGCTCTCAACTCGTATTTCTAAGTATAGGGGATCTCGCGCGGGAATATAACTTGTGCATAGCTTCCGCATTCCCTTAACTCCATACTTAACTCTAAATTCCATATTTAACTCTACTTAATTCCATACTTAACACACTAAATGGTGCCTTCATCCTTCCTCTCTTTGAACACCATTGTGGTCAGGAAAGCTGAAACTAATTTCTAATCAATTAATTGTGGCCGACTTTCACCAGCCGGAATTTTTTTTTTGAGCCAGAAGACACTCTTGCTCCAGTATAGAGGATGTCCATGAAGTCTCTTTACCTTTTCAAAAATTTATTACAAATGCAATTGATAGGATATTTTATTCAGATTTAATCTATTGTATGAAACGCTTATAAAGTTTTTTGTCTCATCTAATAAACTTCTACAAGAGCAACATTAGTGCACGAAGCACATCAACACTGTACTAGATTTTTTGTCTTGTTCGCTGTAGCTAAATTTCCACTCAATGTTGTAAATGTTTTACCAGAAATTTAGAAAGGTAATCTTGAATTCACTCATTCAACTAGCGGTGTCTTCTACACAGAATCAATATTTTTAAAATTCATTGCTTGTTTTATATGTTTATTTTTTCTGTAATTCAGCACTTTCACACAAAAATGCTGCTCTCCGAAGAAAAGCTTAATAAATCAAGCCAATGAAAATGAGTTCGACAATGCCTTACTACTCGCAAATTTCTGAATTGGTAACGGAAGTCTGTAAAAATTACCACAATATGAGCGTTCGACTGCGGTCCTCTGTATGAACTCCAAAAACTTTTCAAAACTTCAGGTATAACAATTGACCAAATGCTTCTGGACCAACTCACATGTGATCTCTAAATTGAGATCACCCTAGAAACACTGTAAGACGCAGTTAACGGATAAATACGTTCCCAGAGTCCATACAGTTTACTGAACTGAGTGGAGAGTTTTCTCTGAAAAGCGAGCATACAAAATTTCTCGGTAAAGGACGAGAGGGCAACTTTCTTTTGCCCTTCAACGAACTCGCGGGAGTAACGAACGGACGCACAGCAGACGACAGACGTCTGGGGCGCCCGCTGTTGCTAGGAAGAACGCCCGACGGCAACACTCTAGCAAGCTGCTAGCCTTTCTCCGAGAACACCACGGGTACTGGGTACGACCAACTTCCTTGCTGGGTACCATGTGCGAACCCTTTGTAGTTAGAAAAATGAAATGTGCTTGTATTCATTCAATATTTGGATTCATGTACTGTATTTACCATGTTTCAATTTATTATTCCAGATATTGAAAATGAGTATGGATATGCTCGAAAGCTCTATTTTTAAAAATACATCGTGAGATTTTGTGAAAGATAGTTTTACCCGCCTTAGTTTTACTATTTATGTGTAAATTATGCTTTCCCAAGAATAAATCTATTTTTACTATAAAATGTGCTTCTTTCATGAAATTGAAAACATACGTATATAACTATGTACTGTTATAGTGAACAAACTGTACCATGCCAAACCCAGGGGTTCAATCGAACCCAGGTCAAGATTCAGTGTTCTTAATGAGGCGGAGCTCATTTGGCACATAAAGCCACTCAAGCTTTGTGAGTCGACAGCTTGGTGTACTAGCAACTTTTGGCACTTGATCATTTGTTTACGTCTAGTCAGTCAAGAGACATGTCATGAAGTTTTATCGCTTTTTGAAACACTGAATGATCAAGTGGAAAAACATCGTAAAAGTATACCCCTACGTGTATTGCTAAAAAAATTCAGAAAATAAAATGACAAAAAATTCTCTGATTATCCACTATGAATGGCTGGAGAATTCGTAACTTTGGTTTGAAGTCATTCTTAGCTGGATTCGCCCTAGGAAAAACATGAAATTCAACTTGCGAATTTAGACATTTTCCGAACAGAATTTAGACATTTTTAAACATTGATCGGAAAAGCAAACAATATCGCGAGAGTATAGGGATTTATGAGATGTTTAAAGGAATTTCTATTCAAATAATCCGTTTTTCCAGATGTACAACAGAATACTGAAATTGTCGAAAAGTTTCGTTGCTTATAGAAACATTGACTAAAAAGTCAAAAAATATCGCTTGGGTATGAAGACTTATATGTTCATAAGAACTTCTGGTTAAATAAGTAGTCTTTCCTGATGTACAATCAAGCATTGAAACTGTCAAAAAGTTTCATTGCCTTTTGAAACATTGGACGAAGAAGTGATAAAGTATCGCCTTTACGTTTTTCACAAAAAATTTCACAAAATTAAAATGTCGGAAATACTCTGAAAAAGTGAAAAAATATCATTGGAGTATACGCATGTTTTTTTATAAAAACTTTCTCCAAATTAAAAATCGTTACAACCCCGATTTATTCACACCTGCAGTAGATGAAGAAGGTAAAACTCGTGTACCTGCGTTTTCTACACCCAGATGCCCAATGACATGCTGACTAGAAACGATAAATTCCTAACTTTTCATTCTACTTCGACTGAACTTTTTACCTCAAATTTGCCTTGAACAAATACTTCTTGAGAAGGATAGGAAAACACATGATATCGATTGTATAAAAATTCGAAAATTTCTAGTGTGCGTCGACGAGTCTCTAGCAGTACTCGTCAGTTAATATAAAGTTTCCAACATGGATAACAATACCATAATATTTGCAACACATTGTGCCGTAGCGAGAACATCTAAATAATAATTTGCTAACAGATAATGACATCAAAAACAATTATAATGTTAAAAAGTTTCAAATGAGTCCACACAGGTTCTTTTTCAAGAAAAACAGCATGTCAGAAATTCGTAATTCAACGATTTATATAAATAAACAGATAGAGTTAAAAATCTTGAATAAAATGAAAATTAGGCCGCGTACAGTTACGGGAACTTTAATAAGTAGTACAAAATAAGATGGGCCAAAGTGCAACCCAAATTTAATTTTGAATTATAAGTCCGCGGCATCTTCGCCAAAGTTTCCTATTTATTTCACTTCATTTGCACCAGACAGAAAAGTCGTGCGAAGAATTGTCATTCCAAGTCTGTGTCATTGGACCACTTTCCTCACCATGAGCTTACAAATCCGAGGTGCTAGTTCTCAAAAACACATATCTGGGAAACCAGGGCAGGAGATGGTTGTTAACCTGAGAAAATCCAAGAAATTGAAAACAAGTAGTCAGGAAACGGAAATCCTTCTGTCAGAACTAGTCAAAATGACTTGTAGATCATCTCCTGTTTTTCTTCGTTCATAACGAAGAAAAAACGCGAAATGTGGAGAAAGTCGCACGCGGGCTTACAAACAAATTCACAACCGCATCCCGCACCCAGTAATTAAGACTTTCCTGGACACGCCAAGTCACAACAACGCGTGCGACGAGCGAACTCTTGTACGGGATATTCATCCTTCAATTTTACCATAGCTCTAACTCGTCAATGCACGCAAGGACCATTGGACGTAAAACCAGTACAAACTCATTGACTTAGTAATGGCTATATATGTCAGTACAAATTTAGAACATGGACTCAGCAATGGCCATATATGTACATACATAGAATCTAATTTATCATTACATTTTAACTGGAATTCCTCAGACGCGAGGTTATCACGAGACGCATGCTAAAGCGTGACCGTGTAAATTAGAACCACCACGTGCCCACAAAATTGAAAATTTTGCTGCCCAACGCAATCTCTGCAGAGCAGAGCCGCCCGAGAGACACACACACAACACGAGCTGGTTCTCCAAGTCAAGTTCGGGGCACGTAGCTAAAATCAAGAGTGCAAAAGTCATGGCTCAAGTAGATACACATAATTAAAAGAGATTAGATTAGGTTAGATTATTAGTTAGTTTAAGCCTCTCTATCTGCAACAAAGGCTTTTCAAAGAGAGGAAGGAAGAAGGTACCATTTATTAATGGAGTTGAGGAAACTCGGAATCTATGCAGAAAGGGCACAGAAACAGAAAGCTAAGAAAGAAGATCATGAAACAAGAAAAAGTTGAAGAAGAAAGTAGTAGGTGCTGAAAAACAGGACAGCAGTGAACCGAAAAAAATGCTCCGTAACAAAACAAAAACCTATGTTATTTTAATAAAAAGAAAGCCTGCCTAACCTTTACCTCGGGCCCTCAAATAGTGTCCCTGGGAGCGCTAATTCCCATAGATACAACAGGTGTATCCCCCTGGGGGGTAATTAATAGTGATTTTGTAAATATTTCAATAGAATATTTTAGAACAAATACAGAAAGTCAATATTCATTTAAAACTGTAATATCAAATGCTATTCAACTAACTATCAGATTTAGTTTCTTCTCTACCAGTAAACATTTTTTGCAGAAACTTATTAAATTGTCCACATTTTGGCCACCATTTTTATGAAACGGGGAAAAGGATTTTTCGTTTCAGGTGATCAGAAATTCTGGTTAATTACATGCTTTGAAGCTCCGACCAAGAATCGACAGATTTCCTAACACAGCAGCCAGACAACAAATATATCGTATATATATATTATTATCCCAAGACAACAAGAAGGTCCATGGTCTCCTAACGGGAAAGAAATAAATAAAATAAAGGAAACCTAACACTAGAATAAACCTTCACCATACACCTAGTGCTGCAGACGCTGGTGTGATGGACAAGTCACGGTATTACAGTGGAGGGCCAAGTCTCTTAAATACGCTGACGAGATCAACCTTTAGTTTGATGAATACTCGATTAAACAAACAGTTATCCATCAATAGTTTAAGCTTTCACCACGTTCTGCTGAACGTTTTCATGCTCGTACCCTTGAAATGGTCTCAGAAATGAACACACACAAATTGAAGCACAACACAATTGCAATAGCCTGCAATTTGCTGCCTTTTCAGGAATAATTTCAGGTCTATTATGGTGTGAATTAGAATAGTACTCTACTTGAGTCTCAAAGTCCCAGCTATTACACTACTAAGTCAGAAAAAATAACGATAGCTTCTATCCCAGCACTTCATACCACCAGTTACTAACCATGGCAATGATCAATGTAGACCTTAAGACGGCAAATAATTGATGGTTTCATGGGGAAAATTGGAAGCACGCCAGTGCGCGGCGTCGAGCTTTATAGGACGGACATGTCATCAGACAGCGAACAAGTTCTTGATAATCAAAGACGCTCCAACCGCATCAATGAACAAACACTCTACCTTCGTGACATCAAAATCTACAAAGCAAATGAAAAACAGTGAAAAAGACGTTAAAAAATATACGTAAAATCTTTCCTTAAAAACATATTGCATAATATACAAAAAATCCATTAAAATAGTAACGTATATTTTCTTAGAAACTAAAAAGAAAAACAGCGTCTACTCTACCGTAGGAACCTATGTACAGCTGAAGCCTCAGCTTCTTTGTGACAGCAGCACGAGGAGACACCACATAATCCACAAAACAAGGCCTAAAATAATGAATTGAGAACTCTTCACTGAGCACAATTTGTTCTATAATTAATCCATTGATGAACCAAGACAGCGAGGAAGACTAGTCACGAAGTAAAAAATGTTCTCAGATGCTGGCAAAGTCATTGAAAAAAAGTCTTAACGAGCAAGATACTTAAAAAAGAGGTGCTTAATATCGAGAGAAGTTCAACACGTTACTGCTGATGAGTTTAACTGAAGTTCAATATTCAACTAATATTTAAAGTCAAAAGTTGATAAAAATTTTACAAACATCAAACATTAAGAGGGTATATTAAATACGATTCAATTTAAAAGATTGTTGTTAAAAAATTTCCAATGACCCACCGACGGGTCGTATCCCAAGCAACGTGTTGAGAGAAAGTGCAAGATGCCCAGAAACGCTAAACGATAATTAGAAATTATATTGGTCAGAATTTGAAGACAAACCCGAAACGGTCGATGCTGCTTGCATCAGTGCGTACTGAAGCTGACAGTAACCGAGAAATGCAAGTACGTAATCAAATGCGGTAAATTTTTGGATTAACCAGCCCCAATTTATATCGACACACGCTGAGACGTGAGGCGGAGAAGCTGTCATAACTTCTGGAACCTTGGCTCAGAGAGTGGGAAGTTTGCTCTTATAATCTTCGTTGAGAATGTATGCTGAACATATAAAGTAAATAAATGCGTGTTTGCACTGAAAGTAAAAACGGAAGTTGTGTACACATTCCCACCGGGTGAAAATTCGGGGGAAAAAAAATCGGAGTAATAACTATAACCTGTAAAATAGGGAGCTACTTCTGCATCAACGATGCATTTCCTTCAAGAAATTTCTCACGTGCTCGTGCTTGCTAAAGCTGCAAGGAAACGATAAAATGACAGAAATCCACAAATCCCATTTGCTCAAGAACCAGCGAGATCAACTCCAAAAAAGAGTAAAATTAGTAATATCACCAACGAATAACAGCACGAAGCAGGCACCAGACAATTCCGACAAGAAATGGAAGAGCAGCGCGCAAGAGCAACTCATAAAGACTGCTGCCTGTCTGATCACTGTGATGCCGATCGCCAGGTAGCAGTAATATCAGCGACGAGACTTGCATGACAGCGACTCTTGCTGTCAAAACGTCAATTGCGGCAGGTGACACTGATGTTCAATATTCAATTCAAATTATTTTATTTTAGATCGATCGATATTTTAGAGATCGATTTTCAAAATAACGAACATTAAATAGATAGATGGTGCCTGTATTTAGTTTTCATACATATAAAAATTGGGTGAGTGACTGCAGGTCGGTGAGTAGCATTATGAAAAGTAGAATAATTTTTTTAACAATCTTTTAAAATGAACGGTATTTAATACACCCTGTTTTTGTTTGTTATTTGTAAATATTTGTAAGAACTTTTCACTTGATATTAGAGTTGAATGTTGCATCCAGAAAACGTGTTTAATCAACCCCCCCCTCTTGATACAACAGGCAGCTGGTCAGCGATGGTAGAGCTAAAACAATCTTTCGATTCCGTCCATTTATGAGGCTGATGGGTCGCTTAACTCATCACGCGATACCCAATTATTATTATATTATTATTTTCATTTTATTTGTAGGTTGTCGCATCCTCAGTTCATAAAAAGTTAAAATCACGGCGGTCGCAGCCTAGATTGCTCACAGCGTGCGAAATATAAGTTACATTATCTTAGTCGAAAGAGTAAAATGTTGCCTCACAGTTCTGGTACCACACTAAAAAGTTTTCCTTCATTCTTGCGCGGACAAATCAAGCAATAAAATATATTATACTCTGCCCACTTCATTTAATTCAAGTAGGAAATTTGATCAGTAGAGCACGGAAGAAATTTTCGCAGCATGCAACACGTACATAAAACACCAGAAAACCTATCAATAAATAAAAAATTCTTTATTAGAATAACATACATTACACAAATAGTACCTACAGAACACACTCAACTCGTAGCAATGAAAGTTGGAACATAAATATTTTCTATAGAGCGCTGGAATCGACGCGCATAAAATCTCAAGTGCATTCGAACCTAAAATGACAGAGATGTCACACCCGAACTCGAAAACAAGACTACAGACAGAAATCAATGTAAGTACGTGACGTCACTGCTAAGTGACCACTCTGTTGCTCGCCTGCGAGCTAAAGTTCACTATGACGCACTACAAATTATAGACTTGGCACGTGTGACTGTTACCATACAAAAATAATTAAGGTTCAAAAGGAAAAATTGTTATCTCAGTTACGTATAGCTTTTGCAGCGGCTCTGATGGATTGGTTGTGTGTTCAGTAAGCAAGGCATTTGACAGTAATATTAAGAACTGCACCTTAATCCTCGGCCCCATAAAGGCTGCAGTGAACGATACACGTTGCTTTCCCTCAACAGTTTTCTCAGCTGCAACCGAGGGAGGTAGTGAATGATCAGAGCAGTGCGTCCAACTGATAGAGCAAGACTCGCGCCTATTGGAAACTGAACAATGCAGGTCGTCAATACAAAGCAACACTATTGCCTGAAATATAACAATATTGCCTGAGAAATACAACGCAACGCATGAGAGGCCAAGCAGTCCATTACTAGCGGCCACCGCCAATTTTCTCCTACAAGGAGACTTTTCCAAAAGACACACTCGGCGCCTGACACAGAACTGCGTCTGGCCAGGTCGCTCGCGCTGCTTGCAGCCAGCAAGACCGTAACAAGACCACGTCCAGCTCTGGAGTGGAAGGAAGTCTGAGATGGAAGAGAAGAAGAAGGACGCATGCTTGCTGTGTGAGAGGCCCCGAGTGCTGAAGATGCAGCGTGCTGTTTGGTCCCATCGAAGCCAGTACAAAAGTAGAAAATGTGCTGTAAATATCACATAGAAGACGTCCACCACCTGTAAAAAAAGATTCTATCAATTCAAGTAGTTTTACCTTAGACTCTGTATAACAGAAAAAAGACTGTAGAAATAGTATGCCTCCAATTTCAAAGAAATATTTAATAACCGTTGAAATAACTCGAAACAGTTACTTTTTAACTACAACTACGTAGCTCCTAAATTACAATTACAACATAACAATATTGTTTGAAACACAATTTTGCTTAAAACACGACAATATTGTTTGAACAATACAACAAAACGCGTAGAATAAATTAGTATCGTACGGTAACTTAAAATGTATTATAACATGGAAGTCATAGAACAATGTGGCACTTTAATCAGATCACAGGTATGAGCTGGCAGAACGATCGTGTAGCAGTGCTATTTCGCCTCAAACACTTGACCACAATAAAAATATAATTCATAGTTGTCGAAAAAATCCACTGAGATATTTCATCATCGAAGAAAACAAAGAGCACGTCTATCAGCTTGAAGTAATTTATTGGGATATTTCTACATCGAAGAGAATAAAAAGAATATCAATCAGCTTAATTTTTTTCATAACTTCAGAGTCTCACCTTGAACCGAGACAGCGAGCTCAGCCTCGAGCACCAAGACAAGGTTTCCTTCCCTCACCCTCAGCCGAGGCCTTCCTACCGTCACCACACAGAGGTCAAGCCTCCTGCTCATCACTGCGCGACTCCTCCTCGTCATCTTCCTCCTCAGTTTTCTCCATGACGCACTGGAGGCCTCCGGTCTCGGGTATCGTGGCTCCTCCAGGCACGGCTGACGTGGGCGTCGTGGGCACTGACGACGACGGAGACGACGACTCCGATAAGTTCCCGTCATCGACGTTCGGGTTGACGTCATCCAAGTGCCGCTGTCGCTTTCTGTCGTTCCAGCGCAGGCATTCGTCTAGGGAAGCGAACCAGTCCGCGATTTGGTCTTCGGCGCAAATGCTCGGCACAGGGTAGATGGAGGTCGTCACCCGCAGGCTGGGCACATGACGTACAGTTAATTCATGTTCTTTGACCGTATGCTGTAGCATACACAGGTGTGACTCGATACATAGAGTAATAATAACATAGAGTTAAGCCTATGGTAATCATGAACGTATAAACTGTGATAAAAACTATAAAATACATCAGTGTGAAGGGTTACATAGAGTAATAATGGCATAACGTCGTAAACCTATGATAATCATGGATGCCCCTTTCTATGAAGACCTACGGTAAGGCGAGGTTTGCTAGTGGGCATCAATATTCCTCTTTCAAAGCTCTCAATGCTGGGCATCACGCACCTCCTTAGCACTCGCTTAAATACTTTATTTGCACCTATGTATAACGAATCCATTATCTTTCTCTTTTTTAGCATTCAATAAAGCTTCATTCTCATGAAACTTACGATTCCATAACACTGCACTACGTTCTTATCAGTCCTAACTCTCGTATCTTCTTCTTACGGCGACTCACAATATCTACAACATCGGTGAAATCAGAGAAAAATATCAGGTTCAGCTCATGTGCACCGGCACTCGCCCCTAATAAGATGAGTTTCAAAGACAACAGAATTCATCTTTCACACAAGTTTCAAACATTCGGGAAATATCAAGTCCAAGCTCATTTGGTCTCGTATAACTATGTTTTGCTTATCTTACTCAACATATTCGTATAAATACTCCACGTAAAAACTTTACACTTTTTAATGTCATTCTACATAAATTCAACGCCCACTATAACATAGCAATCAATACTAAATTACGGGACTCGCTTGAAATCGTGAAAGCTTTCATTCATTAGTGAAATTTAGTCCCCATGCTTATTTCACATCCGACTTTCCACTGTTTTCAATGACATCTCACAGAAATTCAACGCCTACTATAACACTGATATCAATACTGAATTCTTACTCACTGGGAATCGTGAAATGCATTCATCACAGTCAAATTTTGTCCCCATGCTTACTTCACATCTGCCACACGCTGGAAATCGCAAAAGCTCGCATTCATCACAGTCAAATTTTGTTCCCATGCTTACTTCACATGCGAACAACACGCACTCACACGGGCACAAAAATAAAAAATGGCCTCACAAAATCACAAGGTACATAAAGCATCAACAACAAACACGTGCGTGAGAAACAAGCGAGTGCTGTAACAACGCGTCATGCTGTCCTTTCTTCACAGAAACAAAGGACGTTTGAGTGGAGAGAAGAATTAAAACAGGTAGCGCACAAGAAGCATCGGCCCAAAAAAAAGCATTTTTTGAGAAATAAAAAATTCGTCTTTTCATGCAGCAAAAATTTCAAGCATCGCCGAAACTGAAAGTGAACAGAAAGTGACCATGAAACTTTGACGGAACAGATGGACGATAGTGAAAATAGAAATGTTGGGAGCAATGGCACTAACGAAAAGCTGTTACAGCAAAACGGAAGGGAGGCATACTCTTATTTTGAGTAACAATTACAAAATGATGTAAAAATGTATACAAATCGCGCACAAGAACCTGCTCATTTAAATAACTTCTACACAATAAGAAAGGTATGGAAATTGATAAACACGAAGAGAAACAGGTACTGTCAATTGCGATGATGGTAAAAAAGCAAGTTCACTAACTCGAGAAAAAGTTTTTTCACTGCATAAGGCAAAAAAGCAACATGACAACATACGTTTACAGCATAGGACGAAGGAGAAGCATGACAACGTATTTTTGCTGCATAAGACAAAGGAACAAAACGACTCATTGAGAGCAACCAACGTATTGGGAGACATGAATATACTGAACTGCACCAACACAATCTTTACAACCATCAACAGAGAAATGCAAACAATAAGTTTCAGCATCGACAATACCACTCGGCTATAGGAACGACCAACTTGGCTAGAAAAATAAGAAGAACATTTCGGAAAATACTTGAGATCAATTAAACCGAAGCAGCAACGTTCGTCAAGAGCAATATGACTACGAATCTAAAAGAATTCTTAATGCTCAATTTGACAAAAGATCTCGAACAATTAGGTTGGTAAAACACTCTTAAAGAAATTTGACCTTAATTTAGATTTACCAAATAAGCTTGGCAAGACTATATTTATGGATGACATGCAACTTTTATTGATTTCACGGGACAGCAATTCGCCAGTAAATGTAGGACGATGTTTTTCGAATATGACCAACAGCATTGGATGATTAGGAAAGTCATTACAACTACGCATTGTATCTCAAAGTTCAAAATTGTCAATGAGCGTTTCAATACACGGAACCCAGAAATAAAAAAATAAAAAAGTTAAACTGCTTGATGGTACGAATCTCAACAACACCCATTCGACTGACAGGGCATAGTAAAACCATTCGAGAAACAATCCCACCGTCGGCCGCGTCACCATCATCGAAATAGCGCGAAGACATGAGCATGAAAGTAGGAAGCACAAATGCCAGAAACAGAAACCTTGCGCTGTAGAAGCCCTCGCGCAAAAAAAAAAGAAACCTTTCCCTGGAAAAGAAGAGAGTTTTGAGCGCCAAGCGCCCATCCGGCTCAACCCGACGGCCCCGGTCGCATTTGTACAAGGATATAATAGTAAAATGCTCGTTCTGCCTTATCATTCATTGGGATCAAACCTCTGATTCCCCTTTCACAAATGAATAAAAATCTCTACCCACAATAACAGCCTAATATTTGTGGAGAAAATATACAGGGTGTTTCTTAAATACTGGACCCAAATTAATCTTTGATAATTTTTTGATACAATGAACAGATTTTTAAAAGCAGACACACAGTAGAATCGTGAAATTTATATCGTTTATTTGGTACCTACGTTTTCATGATACAACAGTCAAAATAAGAATCAGAGGATGCAGTGAAATTCATCCTTCTTTGAAACAGTCGCCAAGATGACGAACTGGACAAAGGAACAATTTGCTTTCATAAGCAGTGCATACTTCTCTAATGAAAGGAGCATTGTCCTAGCCCAGCGAAGTTTCAAGAGAGCGTACAACCTACGAAATTCTGGTGGCTAGGACAATGCTCCTTCCATTAGAGAAGTATGCAGTGCTTGTGAAAGCAAATTGTTCCTTTGTCCAGTTCGTCATCTTGGCGACTGTTTCAAAGAAGGATGAATTTCAATGCATCCTCTGATTCTTATTTTGACTGTTGTATCATGAATACGTAGGTACCAAATAAAAGATTTAAATCTCAGGATTCTACTGCCGTTTTGTTTAAAAAATCTGTTCATTGTCTCAAAAGTTATTAAAGATGTTTTAGGGTCCCGTAATTAGAAAACCCCCTATATATTAGCACATTTCAAAATCTTACACTAAAATCAGCCCTCGTTCCTCTCCCAAGAAGGACCGGGGCCGTCGGTCTACGTACTTGTCTCACAGCAATGCACCAGAGAGGCGGCAGAAAAGGCGGTCAGTCGCAGACGAACTCAAAAGAGCAACACACAAACCTATCGCCGACAATGAGCTCAGTCTGATGACGCCCATCAAAAGAGACCCAGCAGGAATGCCTGGCCGCCGAATTGAGCTTTACCTGCGAAACAAACAACCAGCCATGAGAGCAACACACACGCACACACGTCGGCTGTCAGGCGTGCACAAAACGGGGCCGGCGGTGGTGATGGCAGCAGCGCTGAAAATCACGGCGAGGGGCGAGCGAGCAAAAAGAAGAACCCGGAAATAAAGAGGAGCAATAGACACGCGTTGTTAAGTTGGTCGTGTAGGATGATGTATGCCAGAAGGGAAGTGATGTGTCCTACGTCCTGCATTGCTTTCCTAAATGTAGCTACGTCATCGATAACGTTAAGTGGCACTCAGTAGAGTTTAGTTGAGGATTACGTCATATGAGCTTGCACTGCATGCGCGATGATGTTAAACTGGACATTCAATTTAACTTCGTCGCGCATGCAGTCAGATTTTGTTCAAATTGTACAAGTCAGATTTTTTCAAAGTTTGGCAAGTATTGGAGAATGCAGCAGTGAACCGACAATTTCTAGGAAACAACTTTAGGACTAAAATTTTCTCCGGGGCTTCAGTGTTGACTCAGAAAGAAAGCGCCTTTTTCACAATATTTTGACCCATAAGTAACACGAGTTTTTGATTTTAAGCATCGAGTACGGTCGCATGTCTCCAAATTTTTTACTCTGGTAAGCATCTGTTTGAAAGTGAGAGTGTTAACACAAAATCAACACAAAGAATAAGGCTTAAAGTATCGGTCAGTACGCATGATACGGGATCAATAATGAACATTTGAACTACAGTCAAGGGAGCTAACAACAGCACAAGAGACTCGTACGAAGACGAGAGAAAAGAAAAGAAGAGATGCGCAGAAGAAGAACAGGAAGGACACACGGCCACACAAAATACTGCGGACACACAATACTGAGGGCACACGGACTCGGCCTCACCTATCGTCGTGCTTGAGTTCCTGCCTCATGCGGCCGTCGAAGGAGATCCAGGCAGTATTGCGACTGTCCTTCGACACTGTAATCTACACAGGCAAAGTGATGCGGTTAACCCTTCACCGTCGAAGTGGACTTCAAAATCCACTTTCATAAACAGCGGAATTTTTGTAATCTATCATACACAGGCAAAGTGATGCCGTTAGCCTTTCACCGTCAAAGTGGACTTCAAAATCCACTTTCATAAACAGCTCTAATAATATAATTTGTTCCTGGTGAAATTCGTGCCCAAATGTGTTCTTCGAAGTTCATTGTCGCGCGGCAGTCACTTCCTCGTTGTGATGTCGGTGACTATATGATGCCGGTGCCAGTTTAATGATGGTGGTTGTGAAACCGGTAATATGAGTACAAAAAAAAGAAGGTTGAAGGGTTTAACGAGTCCTCAAACTCAAACTACATAGTTCTTGTCTTGACATAGCGACCGTGTCGGCAGTCCTCAAAAGCAAACAACGCCACAATGTCAACAAAAAACTGAAAAATATAATAATATTACAATAATTTTTCAAATGTTGTGTGTTTGTCAGCTCGCAGAACAGTTGACTAGGCAACGAAGATCAGTCGAGGGTCGTACTGGCATATAGCAAAAGAATGGATCACCAGTCTTGAGGGTAGGGTGAAATTAAATGCTAGAAATGTTAGTGTCAATTGTGGTGCACAGTTTTCAAGGAAAATGTAACCAGCGAGAAGAGCAAATTAACAGGACTAATTCCGATGAGGTTAGATACAGTATTTTAGATTACATGTGAATGAGGCAACATTAATAAACAACAACAGTCAGTCAACTTACGATCTACATTAAACTTGAGATGCCAGACTGAAATACAGTGTTTGCAGAATTGGCAGGCGTTACTTGCAGTTCCTTTTTAGGAGTAGAGAACAACAGATGCCTTAGAAAATGTACGAGTGGGTTTCCAGTGATGCTAACTTATACCCGTTCTGCTGAGCATGAGTACCTCTCATATTGAGCTGAGTCACAGAATAATCCCTTTCATTGTCCTATGAACATTAGTCATGAATCACAGTCGTGAGTTGATTCCCGCGCGTTTTCTGAGTGGCAAGACCACTGCTGTCGTGAGTGGCAGTGGTGAGCAGAATTGCCTCACAGGCTTCTTTTCCATATAAAATCAGCTTTGCATTATTTCAACAGAAAATTGTCCATACGGAAAACTCAGCTAACCTTGCAGAGTTGCCAAATGCTGTGTTTTTACATGTAGAAAACTCCGAAGTTTTGAACAGAATAAAGGCAATTTTGAAAGTCCTTGGGTAAGAACAATGGCTTCACTGCCAACAAAATTGGTGAGCTGCCACTATAACTTCATTTCTCCTATGAATATCCTTTTCAGGCCTATTGCCTACGTATGAATATCATTTTCAGGCCTATTGCCTACGTCTGAATATCATTTTCAGGCCTATTGCCTACGTTCTGAGCAATGTTACATCACCATCAGCCACCGTCCAAATTCTCACTAATTGCAGCTACATCGAATTCAGTTGTTGGTTTCAAAACCAATTTTAAATTTTAATTACGATTACGATTGATTAATTTAATTCTTAAATTAAAAACCAATGACGTTTTTTAAGTCGTCTTAATCGGAAATATGCTGTTTTTCTGTTTCTTTGCTTTTTTTATGAACTATGGAGCTTGTCCAAGGCATTTTGTGAATCACATTAAGGCCCTAAATAATTCTTCCAAACAAGGGAGAGCGGCAAACTTTTTAAGTTAGTCAAAGATGCCAATGCCTTCTGCGTGCAGCAGCTCAATTAACTCATAATAAGTGCAACAATACAAACGCCACGTGACCATGTGAAATCAAGGGCATCTTAAAAAAAAGGTTTAGGTTGTTACTCCAACGTTGCGCCTCGTCACAACTAAATTATCAGTATCAGAGAAATATATTTCAATCAGGGTTTCTAAACGTGCTTCGGATTGATGATGCTCCGACTCCAAGAGTGTCCATAAGATTAAATCTAAATTCAGCAATTTCTATTTAATGAAAACAGCGTTTACTAACAATACGGAAAGGCGTTACCAACTCTCTGGGTTACCTTAATTCGACAGACACAAACTTTCAGGGTTACCTTATCGTTATTTAACGCGGAGAAATTGCTAAATCGAGATTTAATCCTATTAAATGAAAAACACTTTCATTACAAAAGAGCAAGCAGACACCAACTCTCTGTATTACCTCATCGTCATTTGACGCGGTTTTTCTTGAATAGAAGTTGCTGAATCAAGATTTAATCCAATTCAATGAAAACAAAGTTACTCTAACAATACGGAAAGGCGCCACCAACTCTCTGGGTTGTTCAACAGACACAAACTCTGAGCTTTACCTTAAGTTCAACCCCAGCTGGCACGATGATGGGCCTGAAGGAGAGGGAGTGGGGGCAGATGGGGGTGACCATGATGGCGGGCACCGAGGGGTGTATCATGGAGGCCCCTGCCGCTACAGCGTACGCCGTGCTCCCCGTCGGCGTCGACACGATCAGCCCTGCCGCAGTCAAGGGGTCAGCTACTGTATCCATGTCACGGAAATATTGAATCAGCCAGGAATTTATTCTAATTGAACGTTGTTTCTCGGATTTGTCACTTATGAATGCTGTTTACTCGGGTTCGTCACTTATGAATGTTGTTTACTCGGGTTCGTAACTTATGAATGTTGTTTACTCGGGTTCGTCACTTATGAATGTTGTTTACTCGGGTTCGTCACTTATGAATGTTGTTTACTCGGGTTCGTAACTTATAAATGTTGTTTACTCGGGTTCGTAACTTATGAATGTTGTTTACTCGGGTTCGTCACTTATGAATGTTGTTTACTCGGGTTCGTCACTTATGAATGTTGTTTACTCGGGTTCGTAACTTATGAATGTTGTTTACTCGGGTTCGTCACTTATGTTTCTGAAGCTGTCAAAGACAAATACTGATTTGCTCTCCCATCATATAACCCATCAAAGACAAAAATACTCTAATTGATGTAGTTTGCTCGGATTCATCATCACTCATTTTCCAGAGGATGTAAAAGTAACTGGCCATCCTATATACTATTGGCCGTACATGCTTACAGGTTAAGAATACACATTAACCTTGTACTCAACGCTCCCCACATGAAATGTATGCTGTTAGCATGCGATTCTTGAACTGAGTAATTGTGCTCCCGTTTCATCGGACGATCAGCCTGAATGTATTAAAATAATGGAAGTTCAGCCTTCGTCTCGTGAGTATTCAAGTTGAAAGACTTGAAGGCAAAACAACGAACAGTTGAAAAAAAATCAAGCATCATACTTAGGGCATTTGAAAGCATGTCATCGAGTCTGAGGCGTCTCCAATTGATCACGATAGACATTCTTTTTTGGTGGAGCATTACAAGTGCGACAAGAGGCTTCAGCCAATCATTATTCACCCTGTCATAGCTCAAAAAAACAATTTGCATGGGCTCAAGCCATTCATTCTCCCCCCTGTCAGCTCAAGGGAATAATTTTCCCCTTCACCGCTACTCAAGCCAATCATTCTTCCCCCTATCAAAACTCAAGGGAACAATTTTCCACCCTACCATGCTCAAGCCAATCGTTCTCCACCTCAGCGCTGGGAGCCGTCAAGACCAGGATGATCACCTCAGTAACCACAGCACCTAACATGGAACTATGAGATTTCAAGAAAACTACGGCCTCTAACCTGGTACTAAGAGCCGTCAAGACAAGTCAAGACAACCACGGTCTCAAACCTTGAAGAGCCGTCAAGACACCCACGGCCCCTAACCTGGAATTGAGAGCCGTCAAAACAAGGATGTCCACCCCAGTAACCACGGCCCCTAACCTGGAACTAAGAGCCATTGAGACAAGGATGTCCACCTCAGTAACCACGGCCCCTAACCTGGAACTAAGAGCCATCAAGACAAGGACGTCCACCTCAGTAACCACGGCCCCTAACCTGAAACTAAGAGCCGTCAAGACAAAAGGATGTGCACCTCAGTAACCACGGCCCCTAACCTGGAACTAAGAGCCATTGAGACAAGGATGTCCACCTCAGTAACCACGGCCCCTAACCTGGAACTAAGAGCCATCAAGACAAGGACGTCCACCTCAGTAACCACGGCCCCTAACCTGAAACTAAGAGCCGTCAAGACAAAAGGATGTGCACCTCAGTAACCACGGCCCCTAACCTGGAACTAACCGTCTCCCTGAACGGACGTGATGCGCTTGCCGTCCAAATAAAGGTCCAGGTTGGAAAGGTAAGGGGACGGACCGCGGTCGATGACCACTTCATTGAGGACCAGCAAGTTGGTGGGGACCTTGACCCCCGCGCTGGGGATGGGAGAGTCGTTGTTGGTGGTGGAGTTGGACGAGGCGGTGGAGTTGGAGTCGGAGTCGTGGTTGGGAGTCTGGAGTTGCTTCTCCTGGCCGCGTCGCAGGATGATGCAGCGCAGGCGGGAGCGCAGCGTGAGGGCAGCGTGACCTGGTGTTAGAAGTGGTCATCGCTTTTATTCGGATTTGAATATGGAAAATTGTGAACACGTGAATGGATATGCAAAATTTCAGGATATGTAAATGAATATGGAAAATTTCAGAAAATATGAATGTATACCAAAAATTATAATAGGCGTAAGGCTGAATGCATCCATTTCCCAACGTATAAGGCTGAACGTATCCACCTCCCGGCCGAGCCAGAGACCCACCCACCCTCGAGGACGTTGGTGACCTGCTCCTGATAGTTGATGAACTTGAAGGGCGTCAGGAAGCCAAGGGAGCCCAGGTGGAAGGCCATGACGGGAGGCACGCTTTGCTGGTGACGAAAACGTAGAATTGAACTCAGTTTATGGTGCTGGCGCTATCGCGTAAGTGAATCACAAACATTTACACAAGTCCTATGGTAGTATCTTTACAGCTGAAAAAAAAGAAAACAAGATCTGCGCCAAAGGAAAATGAGATCTGTGCCGGAGAAAACGAGATCTGCACACCGAAGAAAACGAGATCTACACCGACGGAAAACAAGATCTACACCGAATGAAAAACAATATCTGCACCGAAGAAATCAAGATCTGAACCGGAAGAAAACGATATCTAGACCGAAGGAAAACGAAACCTTTAGCGAATCAAAATAAATAACTAAATCCAAATCCCACAAAATAAAGCTTTAAGTACAGCACTCTACAAAACCGAGTCTCTGAGCCCCACCTGGAAAAGAGAGGACGCGTAGAGCAGAGTGCCGTCCCCGCCTAAGCAAATGATGAAGTCGATTTTGTCGGTGAGGTCGTCGTGCTTCTCTCTGAAGGACATGAGCTTGTCTCTGACGGCAGGGTACATCGGGTGGCTGGTGACCAGGCGGTCGTCCAGCACAGAGGCTTCCACGAACACAACCATGCGCTTCTCCTGTCACAAAACACCGACGTAAACTTTACATTTTGCGTCGTCAGATCGGTAATTTTAGCCGCCCTACACAGAATCTATATTTACTATCACAACACACGGTCTATATTTGTCACCGTTGCACCTATAATTTTGGCCAAAACACGGTCTAAATTTTTCGCCGGCGCATCTCTAACTTTAGCCGCCCTATGCAGAAAATATACTTGGGCGGCTGAAACAATGACGGTAGGGAGCCGTACCTGCGTGAGCCAGGTGACGAGCTCGAGGAACGGCGGGATGACCATGGCGTCCCGCACCTTCTTGATGACGAGGACGCTGAGCGGCGGCTTGTACCACGTCAGGCGCTGGCTCGCCGGGTCCTGGATCGTCCTGCCACACCCACCGTAGGCTTGGTTATCCAGCACTGTGCCCACACACACCGCACCCATAACCACACATCGCACGATAGACACAGTTATCCACCTCTGTACCCACAACCACACACCGTTTTCATAGCCACACACAGCACCCATACCCACACACCGCACGATAGACATAGTTCTCCAACACCGCACTCATAAACATTTCATTAAGTATACCCATAATCATACGCCTTAACACAATTTCATGAAAAATTATAAGTAAAAACTTCGGATTAATGATACCTAGGGGCTGCGAAAATATTCTGTACATTTTCTACGCAGAAAATCAATAAACTCTCTTCAAATATAAATTGTACACGAGTTTCTTCTCTAGAAGACTTAAGAAAGGTAGTGTCGAGTACTACATAACGCTCATCTCACTTCCCTATTTTTCAACGCGCTACGCTTCACTGAGATGTCTGGAAGCGGTCGAAAATGAATTCTTATTCACTGCTTTTCAATGCGTGTCTTTCGTTTCACCACCTGTCGCTTCATAATTCACCTCCTTACGATTATGTTGAGTGGTAATAAGCTTTCAATACAAAAAACAACGTTTATATAGTGAGAGAATGACAGTGAGACGAGTGGCGTTAAACTAGCACGTGATAACGACGGCCATTCACAACCACCTGAAAAATTAGCTCCAGAGCTCGCCATCAAACCAGAAGCGATCTATTAACACACAAAACCCCAAAATAAAAAATTATGCTAAGCCCAACCAATAACAATCGTGAGCCTCAAGAGAAAATATCCCGCTCTTTAGATAATATCATAGTGACAGCAACCTAACATCGGCTGCGGACAGATCTGATTGCTAGAGTTCGACGCGCTGCCATGAAGCCTCTGCTCACAGAGGCGTTGAAGAAGTTACAGTACACTGCACTACTGAAAATGCGTCCTTTATTATTTTAATGATCATTTATTCAAGGATCAGACTTCATTTACTCACTATAAAGGCAATGGTCTGGCTATAAAGGCAAGCACTCAGGAAAGTGTAAATTCAATCGAACACCACAAGAGCGGTAAATTTTAGCATAGGTTGGACATAACCCGTCACGGCGCCCTTCCCCCCTGTTGCATGGTCTACGCACGAAGTATTTCAGCCTCAAGCTGCACGTGTACGGATAGCCAAGAATGCTTTATTTTTTAACGATATCTCTCCACTTTTGCTCATCTCTCTCGTGTGTGTGGATAGCCAAGAATGCATTTTTTTCACAAACATCCTCCCACTTCTGCTCATCTTTCCAACAATGTCACGGAAACAACGAATTTTATGAATTTTAGGCCCCAAGTATGGAGCGAATACAACAGAGTGGTCTAGATTTCTTGGGTCTGTGGAGGAGCTTCGGATCGATTAAAGAAGTATTCCCTTAGGCTGCCAAGGCTCAGAACAACATAAAATTGGGCGGCTTCTACTAAGTCCTTCAACAGGAGAATGCTTAACATCCCTCTCAACGGTGACACTTTTCCACGGCGAAAAAGTCTTAAATGAATCAGGAGCAACAAATAAGGGCAAATCAACTTTCCCATTATGTTCTGAAACCGGCCCGGCCGATTTTTTTATTTTAATGAACTTTGATTATTAACCGAGCACTCGAATACATGTTCAAGAACCCAACGCAATTTGCATATGAAACAATTGTTCCCTGGCGAGAATATGGAGACATTAAAAGTAAGGCTACATCATAAAAATGGGCATGAGACATAGATTGCGAAGGAGGAACTGCAAAAAAAACCTGCACATATAAATGCTAAACCTAAACCGCTTCAGACGCTTAAAAGCTCACTTATTTCACCTGTGTTGACGCGGCACTTAAAAATAACACAAGCGCTCAACTAACCAATTGGCCTCAGGCCCGGCATGAAGGAACTCTCCTGATTCGCCGCCAAGAGACATCTCGAAGCGCCCTTCGCTCTGTGACGTGTTGGCCAAGACGGAGAAGTTGTCCACCGACCGACAGCTCGAGTTCACTTCGTATGGGCTCAATTCCCTTGCTATGCTTACATCAAAAGCTTCGCCAGTGATCCATTTTGTCAATCTTTCCGAGCGATGCGTCCAGACGCTCGAGCTACCACCAACAGTTCTGTTCAAGCTCGAGTCAAATACCTTAGCGCTATTCGAGCTACTGAGACGCCTAGTTCTTTCCTTTCTACTGGCTAGCGCAGACACACTTCGTTTAGAGAGATCATTTTCATCACACGGTTCGGCATTATTACACACGTCCAGGTCCAAACCCTGATTGTCCGCTTCGAACGTCACTTCACTAAACGCAGCATCGATGGTCTCTTTTCTTGTCATCGAGGGGCCATTCTGCAACCTCATGGGGTATACGGGAGGCTGGGTACAATTGCTAACACGCTCTGCCGCTTTCTGGCAGTCATCTTTGATAATATCACTTTCCGCCGTCTCATTAGTCGGCATCTGGACACCATCAAGGGCAGATTCAGAAGCCACAGAAGTCGAGGACGAAATGCCGGACGAGTTGCTATCATTACGCACAAGACCGCTGAGCTCATAGGACGATAGCCCTGAGTCCTCGAAGTCGTCGCTGTCAGAAGTCGAGGCGGAGTTGCTAAGCCGTTTGGAAGCGAGCTTCTCACACCGCCGACACCGTCTCACCACTTCCACAGTGCTCGACGGGTCTCGATTTCTGGGGTCCGCGGAGGAACTTCGGACTTGAGACGCATCCCCGGCTGGACTTGGCTGCTGGTCTGAGCTCAGAGGCAGCCGCTTGCACGACGCGCCCATGTCTTCTGGTTGATGTGTCAGCACATTAATGGTTGGTTTTAATGGTTTTAATGTTAACGGTCACTAAAGGTTGCTACGTTTTCGCGGTTTCTACGGTCGGTTTGGTGGGGTAGGAAGAAGTAGAATTGAGCGACAATCTTCAATGCTTGATTACATTTTCATCCTTTCTAATAAGCGGGAAAAATCTAATTGCACGATATCACTTGAACTCGTACGCCATAGTCTTATTTAAAAAAAGGTAATGAAATCAGTGGAATGGTAGCCATTGTTACCGGTACGTAAATGTTCAATTTATCAAGTGGTACGCATACGTAGCCATTCGTTGTGAGCGTATTGATCTGGTTATCTAACAGACAGAAGAGGCGATAGCTGAAAACACACCACGAATCTGACATAAAAAATGGAGAGGGTAAAAAAAATACAAGTTGTTTAACGTTACATCAACGTTCATTGTTCACTCTAGATTTGAAGATTAGATTAAATACGATAGTTTTAGCCTCTCTAACCACAACAAAGGTGGCCTGAAGAAAGGAATGATGGCGCCATTTAGTATGGAGTTTAGAGAACGCGGAATCTATACATAAGATGTGTTCCCACAGAAAATCCTCTAAGCATGGAAAGATTAAATTAGGAAGGCAGTTCATGAAGCAAGATATAAATAAAATAGTATAGTATTAGGTTATAAAAAAGACAGCAATGAACCGAAAAAAGATAGTCCGCAAGAGAAAAAAAACTTTATTTCAACAAAAAGAGGCTTACCTAGCTCTCACCTTGGGACCTCACATTTTACCCCTAGGAGCGCGAATTCTCTTAGATACAATGAATAATTATCTCCCTCTCAGGAAAGAATTTGTCGCAAACTCTTAAGTCCATAATTTTCAAAATTATTCATGATCGTCACAGGAATTTGCGAGCTGCTTCTATACGCAAGTTCTGAATCAAAAATCATATCTCATTTTGTGAAAATTAGAAATTATCATACATAAATTATCATATACAAAAGCTAAAAATAGCAATCATTGACCATGAAAAGCTGAAAATAGCAATCAATTATCATAAGAGCTGAAAATAGCAATCAATGACCATAAAAAGTTAAAAATAGCAATCAATGACCGTAAACAGCTGAACATAGCAACGACATTAAAACATCGTCAAGCTGTTACGAAGCACAGGAGTTCTGAATAATTTTCACGCAAAGGCCAGACGCTGCTGCCCTTTGCGGGTTGCAGCGCGAGGCATTACAATAGAACCTCGTCACGACCAGAAAACGCTCCAAAAAGACGTCAGTTCCATGGCAACGTCGCACACTTCATTGATCTCACAACCAGGAGAATTTGAAGGTCAGTACTTGCAAGGTCTCGTACTGTCTTATCGTGTTGTGTGCAGCTGGCGAACTTATCGCGAGCCAACACATCGAACAACTTCGATCTGACTTACACTTTTGTTATTGTAATCGCCTGACTAGATTGAAAATGCACTTCTACCTCACACGAGTTCTTTTAATCGCCTGAATAGATTTGGAAAATGAACAGCTACCTCAACGAATTGCAACAGAGTTATTGTATTTCGTCACTTCACAAATGAACAATTCGAATTATTTTTAGCTGAAGGGTGATCAGTTTTGATGCAGAAAATTTGAACGATTATTCTAATTTCCTCGATATTATGAATAGTGATTAAATAATAATAATTCATTAGAGTACTCGCAGTCCCGTGATAAACGCCTCGTAAAATCTACGAAGAAGCCATGGCAAATCTACGAACGTGTGCGACGAAATTTGCCTCTAGTATTAAAATCCATTCGACCACTTCTGTCCATAATGTAAAATGGAACTAGTTGGGATTGTTTTCTTCAATGTCTGTTCCAAAATTCTACTGGCATTTTCACCTTTTTCAATATTTGTTCCAAAATGCTACAGGAATCCTCCCCGAAAAGAAGTATAAAAATTGCCTCCCTGCAACAGCTCTAGTTACCATGACCAGGACGTTGCACTCTCACGTGCGGACAACGATGTCTACCAACTTGCACTGTGGCCCCCCACACCTTCTGTGAGAGTGAGGCACCTGGCACTGCGTGCACCTACAATATTCCACCTTCAAGTAATTCCTTCTCTTCTTTCGAAGTGAGTTAGTAAACCAGACATGTTAACAATGCGTGCAGGTACAATGTTCCACCTCTTAAGTAATTTTTTCTCTTTTTTCGAAGTCAGTTAGTAAGCCCAGAAATGTTCACAATGCATGCAGGTACAATATTCGACCTTTAACCCCCTTTTTTTTTGTCTTCCCTCGAAAATAGTTAGTAAGCCCAGATATCTGTGTAATTTTTGTCTTGGAACGAGCCTTTGGAACCCTTCGAATGAATGGAGCTGGGAAAAAATTAGAGCTCTTCCCTCTAGCGCAGTGGTATTCATTGCGCGACTCGCGATGACTCAATTCACGGCTCTTGAAAAATATATAAATTGTCATATAATTTAAATAATATACGCTAATTTGCAGTAGCTGCGGCTCTCTCATTCAATGCGTTTAACCAGGCGGCTCTTTTGCAAAAATTAGTGAATAACACTGCTCTAGCGAATGCAAACACTTCAGCACCGCCGCTACCAAGGAGGTTGTGGGGTATATCCAACCTCCTTAGCCGCAAAAGCTGCCCAACACGGCGCAAATTCCGCAGTGACCGAAGCTAAGCCCTAGAGCTTTTGCTGCATCTAAGAAGCATCTAACGCTGTGGCGCCTAGACTTTACTGTTAACCCTTGAAGCATTCTGCTAAGCAGCTTTCGACGGCCACCCACTCCTTCAAATCAATTCATTTCCATGATTTTTTCAACTTTGAATTTTACCCGAAAAAAGGATTTCATTAAATTGAAAAATTTCATTTGGAATATGAAAAATCTATCGTGAACAAATTATGTCCATTGCCTCACACGTTGTTCAAAAATGCAGCAGTCTTTGTTAGGAAAACTGAGGTTATTCTTACTATTGGCTGTACGTAAAATTACGCGCTACTGTACAATTAACTGATGGTCAGTGTTTCGCGATGAAAAGCTTTGCGACAGAGCGAGGATTCAGACCGAGCAAAGCACGTGCGCCGTTTGAAGCTATTTAGTGATACTCAAATGTTGACTTGATTATGCTATACCCATTCGCAGCACTCATTTGTAACTGTACCCATTCGCAGTCCTTATTTTTTATCGATTATAAAAAACCCTCGCAAGAAGTTATGATTCACGCATCGCTCATTAACAAGGGATATGAAGACTTGAGTCCAAACAAGGCAGTTACGCGGAGAACGCAACCAACGCAAAAGATAAGATAGCAAAGCGGCAAGTCAGTGCGAGATGTCGCTGTCTGCTCTGATATGCAGTCAACAAACTGAGTCGACTTGCAACCCTGCATATCATCAGTATTCTTTTCATTGTATATTATTCCATCCTCACCCCGAAAATCTGAAATGAGACGTATTCTGTTCGGTGACGCACAAGTTATTAGAACGATCATTGATTCTGTTCAGAGTTGTAGCATTAAGCCAGCACTTTCAAAAACCAATGATGGTACCTTTTGTACCATCTATATTGGAAATAAACTGTTTTTCTATTTCTTTTCTTTTTCTTAATGGCAGTGATACAACCACACCATGTCGTCCTTCGCTGGGCCACTTTCTCGGCCATGAAACGTACGCTTTCCCAACGACGCACGTCGAGTGACAACAAAACTTGCTCACACTTCAGGAAGAGTATAGGCAAACTTACGAACACCGCCATGGTATTCCGAGTACTGGGCGAAGCAAAGTCTATTGCTATAGCAACAAGCGGATAGCTGCTAGGCAGTTACGTTAAACGAGAGTGTTCACTGGTTTTTGTCTCAGCTACATCAAACAATCTAACATAAATATCGCGTATCGATTGTTTAACGTCGAGTTTGTGGGATACAAAATTATTGCATGTAAACCAGCACTTTTAACACACAAGCTGAAACGACGCACTTTCACTCAAGATAACGAACTTCAAGCCAAAATAACGAATAAAATGCAGTTAAATTAATGCACGTAAATGAGCACCTTTAACACACACGCTACAACGACAAACTTCCACACAAGATAACGAACGTCAAGCTAAAATCGCGAATAAAATAAACTAATTCATAATGCCCCAGTCCTCTTGGACGTCTTAGAACAGCACTTGGCCGAACGCAAGCCGATTCCCCCACACGAGCTCCGCGAACCCATCTCGCACCACCACCACCTCGCGGCTGCGACCAGCGCGCGACTGAGCGGTGCCTCACTTGACACGACAATAAAAAGCCGAGCGCCAGGCGCAATGCAAGGGCCTGCAAGGCCCATTGACGGCTTATGCGGCTCGTCTGTTACAATCGATGCTCGTTCGATGAACAGCACCTCAGGGTAGTCGCGGTTCAGAGCGGTATTTGAACGTGCGCGCACTACACCCCTCTGGAAGCTTGGATCTATACCCGAGATCGATGGTGCATTTACGCGCCCGGCGTTGTGTGCTCTTCAATCCTTCAGAAATATTTAATGCAAGTTATGTAACAACGCTAAATTTATAGTACTGAATAATAGGCGGTGCCCCCTGAGCGGAGTTCCCAACCGAATACACATAATAAAATATACATTAGAACGTTCCTAATACACACAGTATAACATATCAGGAACGTTCCTAATACATCCATACATATTTAAAGAACGTTACTAGGCTCACTTAGAACACGCAGAACGAATGCAAACCTGATCAGAGCGTGCATGTAACGAGACATCATTCCGGCACAGGAAAGAGAGGGTGAACCGCGTATGGAGGCACCGGCAAGAACGCCTTCTCAAGCAGCAAAATTTACTCGAGAAGTGCAGAAAAAGCAGAGCAACTCTACATCACAGAGAGGATTGGCACGCACTGAAACGATGAGACCGTGAGTGCCAACAGAGATGATGTCAACCAAGGAGTGTTGCTGGACAGGGACCTCACAGCGCACCCACAACCAACAAAGATGAAATAATCCGAGCCTACAAAGGGTGGCACCCGATAATCAATTCGGTTAAGAGCAAGCAAACAGAAGTCCAGTGAAACATTAAGCTTCACACGGTCGCACCCTGCGTTCTTGCTCAACGTGAGGCAACGTCCTGTGGGAGGCAACGGAGATGTTCACAACTTTATTTTCCTTAACTCATGAATTTTCCCAGACTCTCATATGGAAGGCCCATGTTTTACTGGAGTGTGATTATGTGCCATAGATAATCCCCTAGTATTCCAAGTTGAATGTTGACTGGTGCAATAAAAAAGAAAGATGAAAGAATTGACTAAGTGTAGTTCTGATGATGTTCGGACACATTTTGATATTCTCTGTGCATCGCTAGAATAGAGCCAGACGTCTAAGCAATGGTTCTTTCATTCATTACCCTCCCAAAGCTTGACAAACATTGAAACAATAAAGATAGCCTGGCCAGATTTACCTGCTCTCGGTGCCTCTTTTTCGGACCCGAATTTCGATTTTTAGTTGCCAGAACGTGGAACAGCGTCACAAACAGAAAGCAGGCACAAAGGCTCAAGGAATCCCAGAGAGAAACCGTCATGTTTAAAATACTACATTACTTTCATTGGATAAAAAGAGTGATAAGCATTTGATAATAATGATTTTCTACTGCTATGTCAAGAACTCCACCTTCCCATAGCGCGATCCTTGCAACAATTCTATGAATGCAACACTTGCAGGACGCTACCGACTTACCTGCGTAAATATCTTCCATCTAAGTACAATTAATTCGGCTAAAAGGTCTGAATTTATCATTGAAGAAATACATATTTAACCAATTCTCTTCACGCAATTGGTTAATAGAAAATATTTAACGCACTCTTCCATAGTATGAGATATCAGCAGCAAAATAAAAATAAGAAAACAATACAAGATTCCAAGTCCCTCAAACAGATCAATGGTCATTCAGGTGAACGTAGTTCAAATTCAAAGGGTAAAATATAAAACATGTTTATTCCTGCCAAGCCTGAAACATGTCTCGCAATGTATGCTATTTAACTAACACGGACGCTATGACGAGAACCCACGCTCAACTAAAACCTATTTCCAACACCTGAGTGGAGAGGAGAACAGCAGTAAAGTTCTCTTTTTCCCAAGGGGGATATTCACCAGGCTGGCATTGCTCGGAATTGAACCAGCGTCACTTCCCGTGAAGATAAGAATGGGCAGAATAGGGATATATCCCCTACGGTGATCCCAACCATTGTTTTAATGAGAGTTAAACTTTAAAGTAACTCCAACATTGATGCTTCCAAGCTTGAGAATAAAAAGCAAGGCGAAAATCGCTACACGTAAAGTCATTTTTATTAAAAATGATCAAGTAAAACTGAACGTTTCGGACAAACGTAATCTCTGTAAAACGAAACCAAAAGAGGAAAAATTAATTCAATAAACTTTTTCGCGAGCAAGTGTAGTGAATTACCTCACGTTATAGTTGATGTTTTTCAAGTAACTAAGCACGATTTTTTTTCCAGAGTCAAGTATTGCGTTAGGTTCAACTCCTTGCGAACGGAAGACAAAGATAACCAAGACCGACGCAGATATCGACAACAAACTGGGACAACTGCTACCCACTTCACGCAACACCCCCCACAACCTGCAACATTTAACACGAGCAGTTTTGTAATCCAAATGAAGTGTTCAGTAAAGAGAATTGTGATAAAACAAGAGCAATGATCTATACACTTAAGGTGAGCTCTGGGAATAGTATTAAACAGTTAACACCCAGCACGTCAATTCTGATAGCGACTCCAATTGCTGGAACTAACTGGACAACACGGTAGAAGAAACAGGTAGGATCAAAACCAATCTTTTTTCGTCGACCGTGTGGCAATGGTGACGTCATAACAACGAACTAATAGCAGCGCTCATATTGCATCTGGCAACACTGCTAGTCCAAAATCTGGCATAGCTATTAGCCTAACGACCGGTCGCAATGGTGACGTCATTAAGTTTGTTCGAAATGAAGCCGTTCTATTGGCCAGGCGAACAAGAGAAGGCGTATATTCCCCTATAGAAATGACCTTACCTCGTTTCCTCTACCGTGCTGGACAACTCTGCATTGAATAACTTGTCGCTCGTCGCTGATCATGTGTAACTCAGAGAAAATATTCCAACGACTTCGTATCTAAGTTACAATGTGAAATCTTTCTCAAATACGATTTATATGCGTAACACTTTTTTCATTTTTAAATTCCTAAGTTACAGCGTGGTGTTGATATACAGGGTGCAACAAAGATATGTAATCAACCTTTGACTGACGATTAACCCATGCCTGTATTTTTGTTTTTTGTTTCAGGTGTAAGTAAATTTTTATGTTGGACATTCATTTTCCCAAATTTTATATAATTTCCTTTGATTTAATGATAAAATTTGCATCAATGCCAATAGAAAGCTCCACCAAAACGAAACAGATGAGTAATTCGCAGTCAAAAAAAAAAGCGTGCGTATTTTGTGACGCCCTGTACCGTATGTCTCACAAAAACCCAAACCGAGTGTTTATTTTCCCGTATCAGTAGTACCCAGTGATACCGCATAATTTTGATAGACATTAATTAAATGCTTATGGTATTCTTATGATGGTATTACTGATACGGGAAAATAAGTAATCGGTTCGGGTTATTGTGGGACATACTGTATAAAGCATACATTTTTCACTCAAATTATTTTTCACTCATGGAATTGAACAACACAATATTACCACAACAAAAATGATATCGTGCAAGTATGGCAACCCAAAATTGATTGAATATGAAAACAATCCTTCGGAAATTAATAGAAAGACTGAAAACAATCCTACGCAATATCTCACAGAAAATAGAAACACCGTTAGACTGGCGGCGAGAGAACACAATATTTACACAGAGCGCACCTTACAAACAATAACAAGGAAATAATTCATCTAAAATTCATGAGATAATTGATCGCACTCAAGAGGCGGCAGAGACGTGCCGCTCGTCAGTTATGTTCGCACATAACACAGCGTGAGTACACAGCGCACACACACAGACTCATCGAAAATCGTTTATTACATACCACATACCATGTGCACCATACACATTGTGTACAATACACATGTGTACAATCCACATGCACCACACACTGCACGCTACTCGCATAAGAAATAAATTCAACAAAACTTACACACAACAAACGTACATAGAAGAAATACAGCACTCCCACCACACACGGCACACAACGCATAAACATACGAATAATACACACGATGCATAGTACACTACACGCAAAGCACACAACACACCATACGACACACATGCAATACACGCAACACAACGCATCACACACACCACATGACCCATGTAACACAACACAAACAGCACATGGCACACAAAACGCATCACACAAAATACACAAGACATGACACATGCAACACAACTCAAACAGCACACATGACGCATACAGCACACATGATGCATTGAACACACAACACAAACAACACACAACACGCAACACAATCAACTCACATGATCATTGCAGAGTTACGCATGATGCGACCACAGGGGCCGAACTGCTGGATGGGGGACGGGGCATTGAGCGACCGTGTCCGCCTGCAACACAACGGGCCTGCGTTACACGGGGGTCTTGTATACATCCTATCTTATCTTATAAGGACATTTTACCTTACCTTCTTAGCTACACGGGTGTCTTATATACATCCTACCTTGTGTTAAGTACACATACTACCTTACCTTCTAACCTTTTTGTATGTGTGTGTACATCTCACCTTGTCTTGTGTGTACACATCCTACCTTGTGTTATGTGCACATCTTACCCTTACTTCCTTAGCTTTTCGTGTATGTGTGTGTATACATCTTATCTTGTTATATATGTACATCCTATCTTGTCTTATGTCTCAGGGTCTCCTCTCGAACCCAAATTTAAATTCCTAGTTACCAGAAAGTGGAATGTCATCACTAGAAAAAAATCGGGTGCAAAGGTTTAAGGAATCACAGATAAACCGCCATGTCTCACCTTACCTTATTACCTTCTCTTATAAATACGTCGTACCTTTTCTTATGTATACATATTACCTCTTCTCATGTACACATTTTACCTCATCTTACTTATACATCTTACTTACGTCGCTGCATCGCATCAATTGTACCTAACATTGGCTCGACGTGTGCTCTGAAAACTTTGTAAAGACAGAAGCAAAATCTCATAAGTAACTGATGGGGTACAGTGAAAACGGCTGCGCAATCGGTTCCTGAAGTGTGCCCAAAAAGAGGTAAGAGCAAATACACAAACCATAAGAAATTAAAACGAATGCATTAGACATGTGAACAAAAAGATACATCAGAGGAGAGCTCGCAACACACATAACAGACCTCATATAGTCACAGAAAAATACTTTACTCTGGCAGTACACGAGAAATTTTTTGCAATTTTCAATTTTCAATTTAGAAACTAAACGAGTTCTCATGAACGATTACTAGAGCCAGTAGCGCAGCCAAAGAGGAGGGGGGGGGGGGGCATGCCCCATGCCTTATGCATCGTAAGGACCTCGAGTTGCAGGCCTGCTGCACGGAGGCAGCGAGCCTACGAGAACTAGAGAGGTTAATGACAAAATGACTTGCGAATAAATGCATACGTAAAATAAATACATATACATAAAAATTCATATACCACCTGTAAAAGAGTGTATATTTACAAATAAATGCATATATAAATGCCTATACTTGTGAATAAATGCATTTATACACATAAATGAATATATAAACGCATTTACTTATGAATAAATGCATATATCAAAATTAATGCATCTTTAAATGCATATACCTCTGAATGAATGCATAAATACATAAAATACACCCATATATAAATGCGTATACTTGTTAATAAATACACATTTAAATGCATATACTTGTAAATGAGTGCAACAAAACATTAAAGAGGATATTTCCAGAGCTTATGACAACATGGTGACCGGTTCAACAGCGCGTGCTCGGTACTACTCACTGTACTGAGCTCCTGTCGTAACGTAACACAATCGTCGACAGTGAGACCAACGTCACAAGTTCGGCTTCAGTGACTATCAGCTCGCAGGAAACAGAAAATGTCACAAAACGTCCAATCGAACAAGATACTTGGGTGACATTTAAACAAAACACTAAAAACATGAAAACAAAAGCTGTTGCAAGCCGAACTCCTAACAAAGGCAGATGCTGAGTACAATTTGCTCTCAGTACTACGTCTACTAGCTCAGCAGCTTAATAGAAGTACAAAACTCGCGCTCGAACTTTTTCAGTTGACCCAGATAAAACATTCCGTGAGTCAAACAATGAGGCGACAGCGCTGCCGGCACACCCAAGTCAGGTACAGTGGTTAAGTTCGTTTGGTAGCACTGATGCAGGCATCATCACGTCGTTTGGTAGCACTGATACAGGCATCACGTCGTTTGGTAGCACTGATACAGGCATCACGTCGTTTGGTAGCACTGCTGCAGGCATCACGTCGTTTGCTAGCACTGATGCAGGCATCACGTCGTTTGCTAGCACTGATGCAGGCATCAAGAAGTAGCAACGCGCGACACATAAACTGAAGCTCTGTGGAGGTACGACGTCATATCTTATATAGATGTTCTAGTTTGCTCAATGTTCAAGCAGTGGAATCTCGCAATTTACTTGGGCATAAAACTTGCATCGATGAAGAAAATCTAATGGAAAATATCATCACGATAAAATTAAAAAATAATGAAACCAGGAACGCGGTAGAAAGATCTTCAGTCAAAAACTTGGCATGAATTCTGATTGAACAAAACTAATCGAAGCAGCAACTGCAGCAACACTTTTCACAGACTTTCACATACCAGAGGCAATCGCTTCAAGTTACAGCGAATCAGCAGCGCATTTTGGGTACCTTTAATCAGTCAAGACCAAAGGGATGCTAAACCTGGACACCTCTGTGGAACATTTGGATCAATTAACACTTCACTGCCTCCATTTCGGTGATATTCAGACCTTCCTGCCACTCCACGCAGCTCGTGGCACTCCCCTCACCCTGCCCCTCGTCACACTCCCCTCACCCTGCCCCTCGTCACACTCCCCTCACCCTGCCCCTCGTCACACTCCCCTCATCCCGCTCCTCGTCACACTCCCCTCATCCTGCCCCTCGTCACACTCCCCTCACCCTGCCCCTCGTCACACTCCCCTCACCCTGCCCCTCGTCACACTCCCCTCATCCTGCCCCTCGTCACACTCCCCTCACCCTGCCCCTCGTCACACTCCCCTCACCCTGCCCCTCGTGTCACCCCCTCACCCTGCCCCTCGTGTCACCCCCCTCACCCTGCCCCTCATGTCAGCCCCTCACCCTGCCCCTCGTGTCACCCCCTCACCCTGCCCCTCGTGTCACCCCCCTCACCCTGCCCCTCGTCACACTCCCTTCACCCTGCCTTTGGTCACCGACTTGTTTATGGTAACGAATTCCTAACGCTAAAGAAGTCTTGACATTTTTGCAATTCATCCTTCAGTGGTAACTTTCCAAAAATCAAATAGTAGTTTTTCCCCATTAGAGTCAACATGAACTCCCTTTCCGTTACAAGGGCAGCATCTCCATGCACGTACACATTGAATCTCATTGAGACGATACCACAACGTAAAAATGAACGCACATCAACCATACTGAAGCCCTGAAGTTGCACAGCTAGCCGAAGTTTTCGCATTCACACAGCTATTGAATGTACCCGCCCCGAGAGCGAGCAAAACACAGCGTTCAAATCTAGCGTCCTATTATTGCGACAGTGGCAATGCGGGGCGGAAAACATGGAATTAAAACATCACCAGCAGCAGGATGGCAACCAAGAGCGAGCAAAACAGAGAGCTGAAATCGAGTGAGCACAACAGAGAGCTCAAATCGAGCGAGCACAACAGAGAGCTCAAATCGAGCGAGCACAACAGAGAGCTCAAATCGAGCGAGCACAACAGAGAGCTCAAATCGAGCGAGCACAACAGAGAGCTCAAATCGAGCGAGCACAACAAAGAGCTCAAATCGAGCGAGCACAACAGAGAGCTCAAATCGAGCGAGCACAACAAAGAGCTCAAATCGAGCGAGCACAACAGAGAGCTCAAATCGAGCGATCAAAACAGAGCTCAAATCGAGCGAGCACAACAGAGAGCTGAAATCGAGCTAGCAAAACAGATAGCTCAAATCGAGCTAGCAAAACAGATAGCTCAAATCGAGCGAGCACAACAGAGAGCTCAAATCGAGCGAGCACAACAAAGAGCTCAAATCGAGCGAGCACAACAGAGAGCTCAAATCGAGCGAGCACAACAGAGAGCTCAAATCGAGCGAGCACAACAGAGAGCTCAAATCGCGCGAGGAACAATCGAGCGAGTAAAACGGAGAGCTCAAATTGAGCGACGGTGGCAATGAGAGGCGGAAAAATATAGAATTAGAACACCAGCAGCAGCAGCAGCAGCAGCAGCAGCGGCAGGGCGCAGCCGAACACCACACCGCCCGATGACAATCGTGTCCGCTGCACAGCACAATACCGAGGCAGGTGACATTGGCGCTGGAGGACAATGCGATCAGCGCCCCCTCGTCACGAATGCGTCCTGCAAAACCTCGGTCGCGGTCGGCGAAAGCACCGCCGCCAAAACAATGATGCATTCGGCCCGCCAAAAACGCCTGGTAATGGAATATATCCACTTTATGTCATGCGCTGTAACTCATAATACGCGCCCACTTCTACTCTGTGTGAGGTCAAACAGCTGAGATTTTGTTTTTGTTTCTAGATTGGTTGTTGAAACACGTTTGAGGTATAAAGTGATGAAATAAGTTACAGACATTAGACATCAAATACGGGCCCAAACGGTTCGCAGTGCTGTATTTATCTGCAGTCAAAATGGAATCTATTTAGAGAAAAAGGAAATGAGAAAGTCAAGAGAGATAGATAGGATTCGATTAAAATTATTGAGCGCTGAAAAAACACAAATTTTACACCACACGATTTCAAATACGTCTCTTTTCATGCGGATTTCGTGTTTATCGAATATCTCATACACACGAGTCATGGAAAGAACTTCAAGCTTTGAAATAATGCAAATTACCACTAATCCAAACTACTGTCCACGAAGAATGACATCACAATAGAGAGCTTACCATGAGATTACACCGAGCCGAAACATAAGGAAGGGTTCGAATTTAACATTTTACTTTTGTTAAACGATAGGGAAAATTCGGTATCACCTCACGAGACGCACGGAAATTGTTTCCAGAACAGCGGAGACTTTTTTTTTCAGCGCACGGAGCCAGACGCAATACCGCGGCCGTCATTAGTCAGAAGTGTTTTTTTCCTTTTGTATTTATACCCAGCCTTACTTTTTCGCCGCTTAAGCTATTTCAACTATTAAATCGCTTAGGCGGCAAAAAATAGGCATGCAGGCGGCGAAAAAGTTAGACTGGGTATACTTCTCTTGTCGCACGATTTATATATTCTGATATACATTTGACCAGTTTTCTGCACTAGTTTTCAGAGTTGATAATGACCCAGGAGGTCGAAACCTTCCAAAATATTTTTATTCATTGACTTTCTCCAATAAGATAATGATCTTGCAAAGGCAGGAAGCATCTCCATAAGCAGATGTCGTGCCACGGAAGAAGACCTGCTTGTTATTGAACTTCAGTTTAATACGTCGACTGCGATGTTTTAAATTCAAGTTTAGTATTCAACTCATTAAAATATTATTGAAAATTTTATAAATACCAAACATTAACTGATTCTATTAAATACCATTAATTTTACAAGATTGTAAATACTTTTCTCAAACGACCCACCGATGGGTCGTATCGCATTCAACGCGTTTAGAAGCTAGAATAATTATATTTTGACCTGCTCCGCTAATACTCGGCTTCTCTAGACAATCACACGCTAGAATAATTGAAAAAATAAACAAATAGAAATGAAAATCCCAATTACAACAAGAAATTTCTACCTGAAGGCCGGTAATAACAAAACGATCAAACTAACTGACATGAATATCTCATTCACAACAATAAACTTGTCCCTGATGCTCGGAAATGACTAAAAAATAAACAAATGAACATTAAAATCCCAATCACAACAATAACCGTATACCTGAAGCAGCCCAGCAAGAGTTATATCAGAACTCACACTTCCTATAAACCCCCCAATTTCATACTACAACAATAAATCCAATAACTAAAAAATAAACCAATGGCCATGAATATCCCAATTACAACGATAAACATAAATATCAGGCGAGCAATAGCTATATCAGAACTCACCCAAACGGACATGAATTATAACAAATTATAACAAAAAACGTATACTTGCAGCAGCCCGGCAAGAGTTTTATCTTAACTCACACTTCCTCTAGACCCTCGCAGACCTCGTCCCCGATGTAGACCATCTGAGGGCTCTTTAGGCTACGGAGGTCGACGCGGTTCATGTAGAGCCACATGATCATCGTAGAGCTCGATGCAACAGGGCACAACCAGGCACAAGTGAGTGATTACTGAGCGATTACCTACTGCAGCAGTGAGTGATTTCGCTGCTTGCTATCTCATCTGACGAGTTCCAGAATTGACGATTAAGTGATCTCACTGTTATTTCACGTGGCACTTGATGAGTTCCAGATTTGGTGAATGAATGATCTCACTGCTTGCTAATTGGTTGGACGAGTTCCAGGGCTGGTGACTGATCTCACTCCTATTCTATCTGGCACTCGATGAGTTTCAGAACTAGTGGGTGTGTGATTTTGTAGCTATTTTTCTGTGAGAAATTCAGTTTAAGAGCTAAACTTCTAGTCGAAAAGGGAATGAAGAAATCCAATCTTCCGTGCTGTGTTAGTGTTCCCAATGAACAAGCAAAGAAAAATTTCTGTAAGTGAAAATTACGATTCGTAAAGATTGCCATCAAAATATAGGGGATACCGCGAAATTAGACTGAGCCGAAACACAAGAAAGGATTCGAATTTAACATTTTTATTTCCATTACCTTAATGAAAATTTTAAGGAGAAGCAAACGACACCATTTTCTACAGTTTCTGGCTTTCTAACATGATCCAAAAGTACAAAAGTACGGCTAGTAAATTCAAATCTAATGAAGAACAGAGAATATTCCTCACACCCACAGAATAAACTACTCAAGGGCAGCCATATTTGGGAGAGGAAACTGTAAATTTACTTCTTACATGATTAGATTAAGTAAGAAGTTGATTTAAGCCCACTGACCACAACAGAGGCGTTCCCAAGAAAGATGGAAAGGAAGCACCATTTATACGCAATTAAGAGAATGGGGAACCTACTCACAAAGTGTACCCTGTGCACAAAAAGAACAAGGTTGAAAATAGTCCATGAAATTATAGCTGAAGAGGGAAGTAATAAGTGCTGACAAACAGCCTACGAAAGCAGTGAACCAAAAAAATGTTCCTCAACAAAACAAAAACCCTTTTCTATTTCAACAAAAAGAAAGCCTACCTACCATTCAGCTCGGGACCTCCCATCTTCCCCCTGGGAGAGCTAGGTCCCATAGGTACAATATCGGGGAACTTCAACTCGCGTTGTGCCTATTTTCATTACTCACAGCCGCCAATAAAACGGCACGAATGACATTCAGAGAGCGTCAAACTCGACACCTCATGGAATGAAAGCACAACACCAGGAGGGAAAATTAGAGTGAGGCAAAACAGGAGAACAAAACCAAAGGTAGAACAAATTACACAAGTACCGCAGTTGACGAAAAAAAGCCGTAAACAGGATACAGTGCAGTTCAGCCCAAGAGTAAACTTCATTGATGAGGAAAAAATGCCGTAAATTAAGACATAGGAAAATAAATGATAGTCCCGCACTGATGAGGAGAAATGGCGTAAATTTGAACAATAAATGATTGATTCGCTCTCACAGCACGCGGCTGTGAGGGCGAATGCCTCCCCAGGTACAGGTGAGGCAAGACTGATTGCACAGCGTCACCTCTCACTGCAGGACCCAGCCTCCCACTGCTGCTCGTCAGTGACCGACCAATAAACGAGGCCCTTAATTGACACTCTTCTTTCGAAAATTTTTGCTATTAAAATTCGAGTCGCCAGATGTTGAGCCTCCTTTCAACTAAAATTTTGACTCGTCTGATGGATAGTGATTTTCATATTGGTAAATTTAAGTTTAAAATTGAAAACGTTGCCTAGAAATAGATCAATTTAGCAACCATTGGTAGCTTCACATGAGCAACAAAGGCAATGTCGCGTGCAACGCGTGCTGGCAATGCCTAATGTAATACGGGAGGCACAATATACAGTGTGTCCCACAAAAATCGGAACCGAGAATTTTTTTCCCTGTATCAGTTATACCATCATAAGAATACTGTGAGCATTTCATTTCGTCCAAAATTAACCTATAGAAAAGGTATTGCTGATTATGATGGTATTACTGATACCGGAAAATAAATACTCGGTTCGGGTTTTTGTGGGACATACTGCATGAGGCATACAATATGGGGGCATTTCATATAAGAGGCATTTCATATAAGAGGCGTTTAATATAGGAGGCGGCCTGCTATAATACCTCCTCGTCTCCTAGCCCCTAGACGTGGCAATATAGTGATGACGTCACACTAGTGGTCCAAAATTGGAAGCAAATTTAAAATCATCCCTAGATAGAATTACGTTCCTCTACATAATTTTCAGTAGAACTTCTCTGATATTGTGTGCGAGTAATTAAAAATTTCATACATAGTGTTTGAAATGTCATTTTCTAATATATACTAAGGGGCTGGGTTTTTTCTTCGGGCTCATAGTTCTAGCCTGGAATTTAGGCTTGTTTCATTCTGATGATAGCTATATGTCACCAGATCTCGTTATTAGCAGCTATATTTCCACTTAAGACAGTATACTTGTCCGCAATCGAATTCTTTCCAAAGATCTTCATTTAATGAAACGCAGAAAGCCCTTATGCAAATATATTACATCATGAACACCTCCATGATTAGAGAAGCAAAAATTTGGAAATTTCACACCCCAACAAAGAGCATGAAAAAACCTAGGCGAGAATAATAACCACTAAATAACCACTAGTTCTCAACTTGAATGCACACACATCCAGTTCGCATAGTTACACCCAATTAATGCATTCAATAAGTTTTAAACATAAAAAAAACTAGCAACGCGAGTTCTTCTATGCAGCGTTCGCTTAAGAGCACTCACGCTGCACTGCTACGACAACGGAGCAACATTTTTTTTAAGATTTTTTACCCACTATAATCCGGACGAGTTTTTGAAGCGTCAAATAACAAAGGAACCCAGACTTCTGACACTGAACTTAATTAACACTAGGAAACTGCATCAGTTCACCTCTTGTAGAGCGGAGGCTGGTGGGGGGGCAGGAGGGGGCAGCGCGCGCTCACGACGCGGTTGTGCCCATCCAGCTGGTCGTCCGACCACATCGCGCTGGCTAGCGAGAGTCGCAACAAGCTATTTCTTCCAATATATCGTCTTCTTCACATGAAGTTCAATTAAATTTAAATAAATTAGCTGCTAATGTCCAGGGCGCGTCTAGAAAGTGTTTCACCAAGTTATTTTTTCAATACGATGTCTTCTTCACATGAAGTTCAATTAACTGGCAAGCTAAGGCTGATTAATCATGGAAACGAGTCAATAAATAGGGATCACTGAGATGTAAGGTACGATTGCAATGAAAATGTAAGTGTCCTTTGTTTATAAAAGCTCACTTGTCATTCAAAAAGAAATGAACTTTTATCTCATTCCCCCCTACACACACATACGTCAAACACACGCACATACATGGAAGTAAACTCAGAAGCGGTTGATAAATTTCCCTGTCATCCATACACCTTACATCAAATATACACACATGCATGGGAAGTAGCAACAAAAACTGACATTTCACCATGCATTTCTCAAACTTATGATACACAACGACGGTGCACCGCCTTTGTCTAAGGCCACGCAAAATAATATTCACCAGGTAGAAGTTTGACCTCGACGAGACGAAGAACATGCATTGCTTTCTGACGAAGGTATCTTTTATACGTTTTATATCAGTGCTCTCTCCTAATGTCAACCGTGACACAACTGATTTTAGACTTGTACTTATGCAAAAGGAATCTAGGGAATGGTGAAGGGACTAATTACTTCACAATTTCGTCGTAGCAGCGAAGCAGAAGATTATACTAGATTAGATGTTAGTTCAAGCCTCCCTAACTGCAAAAAAGGCGTATCGAAGACAGGAAGGAGGAAGACATCATTTAGTATGGACTCGAGAGAACGCGCAATCTATGCACGGTGCACAGAAACATTAAGTTGAGAAAAAAGCCCATGAAACAAAATAAAAGTTGAAGAAGAAACTTTAAATCCAGAAAAAAAAAACAGAACAGCGAACCGGAAAAAATGGTAAATGGTCTTTGACATAACATAACTGAAGACAGGCGAAGCAGGAACACGAGTGATAGATCGCTCACGTCGATCATCAAGCAAGTGGTCTAGGCACAAAAATACAACATGTTTTAAAAGCAATGTCATTAGGAGGCCAACCGCAGTGACGCGAGTTAAAACGGCCTTCAGTACAAGCGTGCAGAGGCTTCGGTGACGCCAACATGGGGAACTTCCCTATGCAACGAATTTACCAAACCTTTCTTCCTAAGGCAATAGATGAAAATTCCAAGAAGTCCAAAATACTCTGAGTGCGACTTGATGTACCGGTGGTCATTACAGAGGCTTCGGTGATGCCAAGTTGGGGAACTTCCCTATGCAACGAACTTAACAAGCCTTCCTTCCTAACACATCAGATGAAAATCAAAAGATGACAAGGATTTAACACTTTGAGTGTGACGGGATGAACCGGTGGTCATTGTGGGGATTTTCAGAATGCTGCTGACCGACCCAGCAGTCACTGGAGCAATTTTCATAGAACCTAATGGAAACTAAATAAAAGCCAGATCTATGTCATGTGTTATTTTCAAAATTTATCTCCAAAAATAACTCGATTTTGAGTTAGATATTGAACTACAGTTCAACCCGCCGCACTTCCCATTGTTAAGTTTATCAGCGTTTGAAAACTGAATAGTTCATCGCAGAGAAATTTACATCTGATAAAACTTTTGCTAAGACAAATCTATACTACAATAAGAGCCGCGTCCGTCTGTCTGTCCGTCTGTCCGAAGCCAGCCTGCAGTGTGTGATGAGCGTATCTGTGATACAAGCTCCAGCCCTATATATTTTGACGGGCCGTGTTCACGCGGCCTCATCAACTCTCGAGAGATTGTATTTTTTAATTTCTGACGGCCTTTCTCTCATTTCGCCCTCTTTTTAATTTCAAATAAAGGGAGGTGGATTAGCAATGATGGTCCGACACGACCTGAGTCTTATCGAAAACATCGTTGGAGAACTTGACCTTAATCTCGCCATCTCCGACCCCATGAAGCTGAATGAAAAACACCGAAATTCAAGGGAGTAAAGAAAACGGAACTCAAACCATTTGGTAAGATAGCCAAATTAGGATATTGCCCAGTCTGCTTCAGCCAAAATACTGAATGTGAGGACAGGCGTTAACTTGATCGTGGTTCAAATAACGCCCGAAGAAAATTAATTCCTTCCTCATTCGGCATCAAATTTGTTACAACAATCGCTACCCGTGAAATATGTTTCTACCGCACGCAAAAAAGGAAAGCAGAAACAATGTAGGAGAAGCACGAAGGAAGAAAGCAACCAAGATTGCGAACAATTCCAGGGAGGGGCAAATCAAGTGCCCGAGTTTTGAAAGGCGCGCGTAGCGGCTGTGGTGGTGATGGTAAGATGTGCGTGGTAACAACCATCTTCTTCCTGGTGCCATCTTCAAAATGTGAGCACACAAACTGCATTGTATACTGATTCGAATAAAACAACTAATTATGTAGGTATTGTTCAAGTTTTCCTAACAGCCTTTCAAAACGCGGGCATTTGATTTGCCCCACCCTGTATATGAGCGGAAAAACTAATGGTTGCTGCTTGTGTGGTAGGTGCGTCAACATGCCACACTCTTAATCGTTACGTGGTGAGATTTTCAAACGATGTAAGCAACGGAAATAACTCTATTGATAGTTTGTTTTCAACAATTAAGCCGTAGGAGTGTTTTATAAGATTTTAGTACCTCATGAGAAGTGAGTAAAACCCCAGCTCAACGAGAAGCAAAGATCCTCTCCATCAACTTCAACTTGTCTTCTTCATTTGTAACTAAATCAACAAAATTGTATCAACAGCCGCGCAAGTACGGTCAATAATTACGCGTTACGGAGAAGAATTCTCCTTGATAATACAAGAACAAACAGAAAAAGTCTCATGAACAAGCTTGCAAAGAATAGTCGCAAAAAACATTATCCTCAAACAGAAATAACATGAAACTCGATCATCGGATCCCAAATAAAGTCTTTCATCCAGCAACAGCCATAATTCTCCTCTCTCTTAAAATAGACTTTGCACAATGACATCAACACCGAGGAATGAGAAGCAGCTTTGTTTTCCACGAACTTGGTCGACAACAGTGAATGCAGAGATTTGCTCCGCTTAAGCTGAGCCTTAGGCACAGAACGACACAAAACGCTCTAATTCCACCTTAGTATAAGTTACAACCCCAGTGGCAGCATTCCCACTTCACTCTATGCAGTAGATTATTAGATTATTAGTTAGTTTAAGTCTCCCTGTCCGCTACAAAGGCGATTCAAAGAGAGGAAGGCGAGAGGCACCATTTAGTATGGAGATATAAGAGAACGCGGAATCTATGCAGAAGGGGCATAGAAACAGAAAGTTGAGAAAGAAGACTAAGAAACAAGATCAAAGTCGAAGAAGAATGTGGTAGATGCTGAAAAACAGGACAGCAGTGAACCGAAAAAAGATGGTCCTTAATATAGTAAAAACATTTTATTTCAACAAAAAGAAGGCCTACCTAACTCTCAGCTCGGGCCCTCACATTTCCCCCCTGGGAGTGCTAATTCCCATAGAGACAATATTTGTATCCCCCTGCGGGGAATATGTGAACTATGTACACATGTTTTGAATGTGATGGAAAAAAAACATATTTTATTTTCCCAACAACGAAGAGTTCGATGAATGCATGTATGGAGCTTGTAGGGTTCAGTACCTCCAACAAGGTTAGGAACCACTGCCTAAATACAAGGCACCGAACAAGAAGAGTATTTAGGCAGGAAGTACCAGAGCTATCGTCATACGGACGACACAAAGCACGGCGGCAAGTCCAGTCTTTTTTCCAGTGCCACTTTCTACAGACGCCTCGCGGTTCAGAAGCACAATTCTCCGTGCATCTCTACTGTACTTCTCATCATAGACTTGCTAACATACCACACACACACACACAACACACATACCACACACAACACATACCACACACAACAAATACACACACCATACACACACACACACGCGCGCGCGCGTCTGTGTGGTAGAGCCCGCCACACAAATTGTAAATACAGTCAACCAATACTTGTCTTGTATCAGTGTTCATAGAGGGACCGACGTAAAATTTCAATCATTAGTACTCAATACTTCGATAACTTGTATCAATCTCAGGGTTGAAGTATTTGAACGGATGGTATTGATGTTCACAAAAAATGTTCCAAGTTTCCTTTTAAATCAACTCTCTAGAATTTACTCATTGTTTCTGTCATGCTCGTAAATCGCTGAGTACTACGCGGAAAGTATCTATACACGCCTTCAGCTGAGGATTTAACTACACACCGCATCATACTGTATTTGAGTTTTTAGAGTAGCTTGGTATGTCCGCTGCCGACGTTTATTTAAATACTACAGCAATTCATGTGGAACACAAAACGTTCTGCAGATACTGACAAACGCAGTTGAATGAATACTGATATCAAACAGCACTACGGACACTATTCCATATTTCAATCTTATCCAGTCGAACTTCAACCTCGAGATGCTCAAGTATCAACGCTGGCCTTTCTATAAGAAGTGCGACAGGACGAATTCTAAGCGGAACAGCACAGTACTGATGGCGACAGAGTTAGGAGACCTGACCGGCCGAATGCTATGTGAAACATTAAAGCACTGAAGGAACCCTCACGTATTTCAAAAAACACTACAGACACTATTCCATACTTCAGTTTTGTATAGAATCATGGCTATAGGACGCGCGACAGCCGGAATTCTAAGTGAAACAGCACAGCACAGAAGGACCCCTGACGTTCCCCACAAGACGGGGTCCCGCCAAGAGGCAAGCCACGCAGGCACCGCTCGGCACGCCCTGCGAAGATGGACTACGGCGCCAGGAAGCAGGTTGCGCCGAAGCTCCATAAGCAAAAACTCGCGTATTACTCTAATTCCAACTTAAATGTACACTAATTATTAACACAAACATTATCGTTACTCTAATTACAGCCAAACGGACGGTTCATCGCAAAATTTCCTCCTCGAAGGACAAAAAACACCAGGAATAATAAAAGCACCACGAAATACTAAACTAAACCACCCAGACTTGCCAGTCCAGGTTCATTCATTAAAAAATAAATTATTTCCAATAAAGTTCAAACATGACATGTTGGACATTGGATTTTAAAATACCTTAACATTCACATCCTTAATTGATAATTCCACATTGGTATCGTAATACCCATGTAAAATGTGGGAACAAAAAAAATGAGTTCCCTTTGTTGCGTAATGTAGGATCCCGGCAACAAATAAGATATACAAATTCCACGAGGTATTTGCGGAATTTGTCTCACATGGTCAGACGAGGAGAGACATCCCTTTCATGCGCCGCACTGGAGGGTCACCCACACGATCGGAAGACTACTTAATTGATTATTAATTAGTTTTAGCCTTCCTTGCCACAACAAAGATGTTTAAAGAGAGGAGGAAGGATGAGAACACCGTTTAGTATGGAGTTAAAGGAAAGCAGAATCTATGCACAAAGGGTGTTTCCGCACAGGATCCCGTGCGCATAGAGACGGTAAGTCAAGAAGGAAGGTGATGAAACAAGATGAAAGTTGAAGAAGAAAATAGGTGCTGAAAACAGGACAGCAATGAGCCGACAAAAGATGGTCCTTAACAAAACAAACACATTTCATTTAAAAAAAAAAAGAAGACCTACCTAAATCTCAGCTCGAGCCTTCACATATTCTGCCTGGGGTAGACCACACTCTCCAAAAACTTTCATTACTGGGAGTCAATGAACGGAAAAGAGCCAAAGTCAACGACAAGGATAATTTTCACAGTAAAACCTCTCATTTCTTCTCGGCTTACTCAACAGAGCCATTTTGCAATCATTAATTACCATTCACGCCGCGTACTCGGAGCACAAAACAAAGAACTGCGTCGTGAAATGCAGTTCTTCCTCGCGCCAGCCTTCATTACCCCTTTAGCCTAAAAAAATAAAACCCATACCGTTTGGTCCAGTGTCGCACTTGGGAACCCACCACAAAACAATTTCACCCAGACTTTAACTAGCCAAAACTCAAACACGACAGTCACGAAATTCCTACGGACGAATTAGTCGGAGTTTTTTCAAACGTGACATGGTAAGCTACGGACGCGGTATCGGCGGCAGCGCAGCAACAAGGCAAAAGAGTGGAAGGAAATGCACCGATTAGATTAGTCGTTAGTTTTAGCCTCCTACCAAGCAACAAATGCGATCCAAAGAGAGGAAGGCACCATTTAGTATGGAGTTAAGGGAACGCGGAATCTACGCAGAAAGGCATAGAAACAGTAAGTTGTGAAAGAAGATCATGAAACAAGACCAAAGTTGAAGAGGAAAGTAGTAGGTGATGAAGAACAGGACAGCAGTGAACCGAGAAAAAGGTGGTCCTTAACATAACAAAAACATTTTATTTCAACATTAAAGAAGGCCTACCTAACTCTCAGCACGGGCCCTGACATTGTCCCCCTGGGAGCGCTAGTTCCCATAGATACAGAAATGCACCGAATTCCCAGGTAAAAGAGTGGAAGGAAATGCAGCGAATTTCTAAGTTACTCGTGAAATTGAGGCGAGTCGCAGGTCACCGAGCGTCGTTACTATCCTGCTTGGATCGGACGCTGCAGTTCCGTAGCACTTTGACCGCAACGTGCACCACCGGCGACCACGGAGGAGGTTTTCATAACGCTACTGGCCGACCAAGTCTCAAGCTCAATTTTCATAAATACCCAATTAACACGTCCACTGCGTGTAGGGCCACATGTGTACCAAGAGGTGAATTGCCCACTTACGTGCCGGTATCAATGCACCACATTTTTATCTGTTTCGCGATGTTTTTGCAAAATAATTGTTTTCATGCGAGGTAAAATGATATCGTGCAATAGTATTCTCCATATTCATCAGGAAGAATTAAAATTTATTCAAGCTGTAAAATCGATTTCCCTGTTCTGCTACTTACAACCTAACCAAACCAACTGTTAACAACCGCAAAAACGCAGTGATCGTGTTAAAGCTGAATTAAGGCATGATTTAGCTAATGTTAGCTACTTTTAAAATTGTTTCCTACAGTTCACTTTAAATATAAGCTGAATATTGAACTTCAGTTTAACCAATAGTGGTATCAGTGTTAACTACGAAGCCGGCCAGCAAAACAACACACACGCCTGCATTCAGTCGACCGGACGCAATAGATCTGTTCATAAGTGAAGATACGCAAGCTTCGACTTCCAAGAACTGCATTGGTCTGACCACAGCACCGCAAGGAAATGGTCAGAGTCGTTAGCGCTGCACACCAATATTATGCACATGCAGTGCTTCTTTTCGCGTCAGTAATACAACACGCAGGCGAGTGACGAAAATATTTAAAACTAAATAATCCTAAAATTCAGCGCAACGGAGTACTATGTAGAAGAGGCCATACTGAATTCATACAGCACGGGGCTTCAGACGACCAGAAAAGGGTCGTTTCTCTCGCCATTTTCTATTCTATTAGAAAGAACATCGTACAAAACTTTCGAGTAAATTACATCGGTACTTCTCATACATTTTGCACGCAGAAATATGCATAAGAAATACTGTTTATTGAAATGATAACGTGCATACTATTTGGACACTCAAATTGTTCATGAAGAACATTTGGAAGCAACCTCAACTTGAGCTCGAGATCCGACCGACTGCATTAGAAGCATCAATCTGGTGCCGGCGTGGACTCGTGTGTTAAATCTTATGCGAAAAAAATTAATCAATAATCATCATACTTTCAAAGATTAGAAGTTATTTTAAGTCCCCCTAAGCGCAACAAAGGCGTTCCAAAGAGAAGAAGGAGGAAAGCACCATTCAGTATGGACTAAAAAGAATGCGGAATCTCCGCACAAGATACATAGAAACAGTGAATTGAGAAAGAAGTTCTGGAAAGAGGATAGAAGCTGAGGAAGAGAGTAGTAAGTGCTGAAAAACAGGACAGCAATGAACCAAAATAAGATGGTCCGAGAGAAAACAAAGAAACTTTTGTATTTCAACAAAAGAAAAACCTAACTCACCTTTAGCTCGGGGCCTCACATATCCCCTCAGGAGTGCTAATTCCCATAGATACAATAGTTGTATCCCCTGAAGAGCCACATATTTCCAAAACACCTAAGCTACCACGTAATCCCACAAACCTTTGGAAACGTGAAAACTTAGCCAAGTTTACTCGCAGAACATTCCTCATTTACACATTCAATCCTACATCCATCTATATTCAATCATTTACACATACGCCTGGTTTAATCTAAACAGGGTCACGAGTACAAACATATACAAGCCAGCGCTCACACAACCGCGGAATATATTTGCCAATTATAACGGTTATTTCAACCATCAGCGTCCGAAATTTTCCCGTCATAATAACAGCCCTTCTTCATTTTGTGCAGTAGTTATCTTTCTTCTAAATGGCGCACGGTTCATTGCATACCTAACAAAACAAGTAAGTCCGAGAGGTCCGACCCCGGAGTTCTGGTTCTGATCGTCGCTCACTCGACAACTCTTGACCTCAATTGGTTAAACTTAAGTTCAATATTCAATTCAAATTTAAACCCAATTCTTCCAAGCAATTTTAATAACAGTAAACATTGACTGGACTTTACCTTCATTTAGCTTCAATTAAGTATTTACAAAAATTGAGTTTGTGATTACTAGTCGGTCAGCAGTATTTTGAAATAAAAAATCCCTTCCGTGGCCACCGGTGGCGCACATTGCGGCGAAAGTGTTAATTTTTACCTCCCCAATTACAGTCCCAACGCCAGGCAAACCGTCCAGCCTGACCCCAATCTCAACGGTCATCCATCATAGAGCATTTCGCACACAACATTAAATAAGATCACAACTGATGTGACGCAGGACGATCCTAGCATCTCACTTTGTTGAAAGATTTGTAAAGGATATATTAAAATAATTTCTTAAACTCGCTCATGTAGACGCTGGGCTCACCATTTCGTCACAAACCCTCTCAAGCACCGCAATTTGAACAGCGTCAGTAATTATACACGCGGCCTCCAGCCTCGATGTACAAATTTGTAATAAAGTTACATTAAAATACCTTCAACGAGTGACGTACGTAGACACCAGACTTAGATATTTCGCTACGAACCCTCGCAAGTATCACAATTTGAATTGCACCAGTGCTAATACACGCCCCCTTTCAACCACGAATAGCATCGCATCTCGAATTTAAATGCTATCGAATAATACCACAATTTGAATGGCGTCATCAATTTCGTACGCCACTTCAAGACGCAGACGTGGTACTGGTGGTGGTACGGATGTCGCAACCGCGAGACTTACGCTAACGCTAAACAGTTAACGGCACTTGTTGCACAGCTCCAAACGAGCGGCCCTCAGGCAAACCTCAACCATGCAGCAGTTAACAAAAGCGGTTTTACTCAATGAAAAACATGTCTCATTACAAATGTACTGCCTACAGGTACTTAGCATCTAGCTGGAGTTCATGCGCTTCATTTTCCTGACTTTGACGTCTAAATGAGCACAGGTAATTGCATCCGGGTTACATTTGAAAAGAATGAGTGGCGCTACTCGGAGCGTCCATTTTATGGTATTAGTACCAGATAATATCGCTACAAAAATGAGAGCGCATATATTGCGAAGCACTCACCACATACCTCCGCTCGTTCGCATACTTCTGGTATAATTGTCCCTTTGTCAAGCGTGATATTTGCAGCGTAAACATGCATAATTTACTTTGAGAAATTACATATTTGACGTAAAAAATCAAAATTCAGTTTTTCACAGCTAAAAAAATATATTTCCTCTCATCCCCTCAAGTAAAAAGTGCACGTTCATTTTTATCAATCTTGATGTCCCATACAACAAAAATTGATTTTTGCCCAAACAAAATTTGAGAGCCATCCGAGTGTCTGTCTCAACTTGAGATGAACAGTAATAAAATTGAACGTAAGCTAAAAAATATCACCTAAATTTCATACCTTACGACAATAGAGTAAAAAACAATCAACAAAAAACATTACCCTTGCAATGCCCACTTTATCTTCCGCTGCTCTAAATCATGGTTCGAAGAAATTGCATATGAAATAAAATGAACCAAAGAACTGCGTCTTTGAAAATTAAGTGCGAAACAAATTCTAACCAAACTAGAAAATACTTTATTTAGCAAAAGCAATCATTGCAGCACGAGGCCACGGCGATTCTCATCACACACTGATGTGCGTTTTGAAGTATAGCAGTGCGCCACCTCGTTACAGCGGACACATTTAAATGCATTTACTACTGATGTGCCATCATAACCAACGTAGATTCGTGCATGGTATTCTTTTATAATAATCCTATAAATTTTTTAACATAATTTAAACGATTTACTATTCACCAGCATTGAAGAAAACGTGAGACGTTATGCGACACGCTTCCACTGAATAATTATGAAGACATTTATGAATCTAAGCAAGTGAAGCGACTTGCGCGCAAGAATAGCAGTAGTAATACAGTAAGTTCCATTGCTCACGTCTAAAGTTTTTATTCGCAATGTGGCCCGTGAGTAACACACAGAAGAAGCAACAGTTTGATGATGATGCAGGAGCCAACCTATAAAGCACAGGGCGCCCAACTCAGCAAAAAATTTTCTCTACACATCAGCCACAATAGAAAACTGAACGCTATGGCAGGACTGACTATTATATTTATCTGGCAAAGCTCTTCTCTTCATTATTAATGCACGTACAATTGCACATCCATGAAATTGTATAAGCGATGGTTTAAACCAGCCTACAGCAACATCATTGCAGGAGTATACAGAAACGAAGTAAAGACATTTTATCAGTAAAAAAAATAGCAAATTAGAGAGCCGCAGATAAAACATCTATCAATCACTTCCTAAAAAAAACGAAGTTGGATTGAAAGGTTAAACATTGAAGGCTACTAACTGGCAATTAGTCATTCAATTTGACACCAATCATCAAGAAATCAAAACTTATTCATAAGCTGAGCTTTTAATGCAACTACAGAAAGTAAATAAACATAAATATTGCATGTCTTGATCCATATAGCATGTCAGAGTTACAGCTCACTTATCAAGTCATGATGCCATATATGATTTTGAGTAGCTACAATAAACCAATCACAAAATACAACATGGGTACTAATAAGACATGGTAAAATATTAGAACAGGAGCCAGCACCCCCAAAATGTAACAGGAAACACCTTAACCAACCATAAAATGAGACATGCACACTAATGCTAGCTAGCCCTGCAAAAAAATTGAAACAGGTGCTACCACCCACAAAATGAAACATAAGCCACCTACCACAAAATAAAATATGCGTACCAATGCTTGGCCTGTAACAAAATTGAAACAGGAGCCACCACCTATGAAAAGGAACACAAGCCACCTACCACAGAATAGGACAGTGATGGTTGCCACTTTCATTCTTGGTGGTGGCATCACACACCCCCTCCTGCTCCTGCTGAAGCCGCATGCGCTGAACAAAGCCTGCCATTTCTTCATTTCTGTCAGTAGCACCCAGACTTGATGGGCTAATGGGGGGCGGAGCAGGCATGGTGGCCGCTCCTCTACAGGGGGCACTTGACGGAACTTCAGTGCCTCGGCACAGGGTTGGACAGATTGGCAACTGTGAAGGGATGCTGCAGCTGCGTGACACTCTCGTTGATGCTGACGTCATGGCAGCAGGTCAAAGCTCTACCTCAAATTAGGTGAACATGTCACGAAAAATCCAAAACCAAACCTTTCGAAGGAATTGAACAGTATAGTCTTATGCTATGAGGGTTCATCTTGCAAAATAAAACTGTCACTGGATTCTACAGAATACAGACTAATATATTGAGCAGGCTTTATATCAATTCTCTATGTTCAAAAGTTTATCATGTTATTAGAGCTCGGTTACCAATTCTCCAATACCCTGAAATTTGAATGTATAGAAGTGAACACAAAAGAAATTATTTAATATCAGACTCAAACAATGCAGTTTTACATAAGCAATTAATTCAAAATATGCAACACACAATGGTTATAGAACAAGCTAAATGCTTGCTTTCATCTTGCCCTCAACTATAATGAATTCCAAACTGCCTTATGAAAGCCTATTTGCATTTAGGAAAACAGGATACTACAGAATATATGTTATGAATATTTTCTCTAATCTTATCAAATGCATTTATGAGTTCAAAAGTTTAGCTCAAAATCACAAAAATACTGCAAATTCAACACACAAGATAGATTTTTATTATAAGCCAATAATTTGACTATTTAATATTTAATACAAATCTAGTCTTTAATATCAAATACAAAATATTTTTACTGTTGAAAAAACAAAAAACTATAATTCATATTGGTATCTGGAAAAAACATCTAAATATCTCAATACTTAAGCATAGGCTAGAGGATAATATTGTATCACATTGGCTTAACATGAATAGCGCAATTTAGGGTCAATTTTTAGCCTACCTCATAGAAGCTAACTTTCAGAAGTTAAGATAAGGTATACATTAACTGTCAATGACTTATAGAAAAAATGTAAGGCAGATTTCAAAATTTATCATAAATACTTTGATTTAAATGATGAGATACTAGAAACACAAATTATAGATTATACTTACAATTCCATTATTAAAAAATTAAAATAATAGTTAACATCAGTATTAAGGTCAGATACTCAAAAATGGATTATTATCCTCAGAAATTGAAATACCTTCCATAAACTTGACTTTAGAATATATTATTTCACTGACCAAATTCTTATCATAGCACCATATTGTTAGCTTTATCATTAAAAGATGCAACTACTTTGAAATGATCCGCAATTTTTATATAAGTGTTAATGATTTCTTTATCTAACTATAAACCTATCCATCTAATTAAGATTACCAAAACATTCTAAAATATAACACATGTTTATTTCAAACCTCAAAATATCTCTAAGTTGCATCAATGATTGTCCACTATCATATAAAATTTGAAATGTTCCATAAATAAACACAATCCCTCAGTTGAATGTTGGGCTTAAGTCTCGCTGAGCGGCTTTGCCGCTCAGCGAGACTTAAGAATGAAAATATCGATTATAACTGGAATTTGATGCTGATTCCGAATATGCAATTTGTTTTGACCGCTCTCAATTTTATTTATTTTTTTTTATTTTTTTTTTGGAAAGGCGGCTAGCAACAACTGAGGTGGTGCCCAAAGAATACCATGTCCGTACAGGTTGGGTGGAACCCGGCCCTATCCGGTACTCAGGTCTTCAAGGCACGGTCTGACCATGTTGGGTCGAGAATGGCAGAGATTGGATCATGAGGTGGTGCAGGCCAAAGTATGCCAAGTCCGACCAGGTTGGGTCGAGAATGACAGAGTTCGGATCATGAGGTGGTGCAAGCCAAAGTATGCCAAGTCCGACCAGGTTGGGTCGAGAATGGCAGAGTTTGGATCATGAGGTGGTGCAGGCCAAAAAAGCATTAAAAATGTATAAAAATTTAAAATTCAAAAAAATCACAAAAAATTGAAAAAATCGAGAGCGGTCAAAACAAATTGCAGATTCGGAATCAGCATCAAATTCCAGCTATAATTGATATTTTCATTCTCGCTGAGCGGCGAAGCCGCTCAGCGAGACTTGTTCCGACTGTTGTCTAATTTAGTAGAAAAGAACTAAATCCTATTATTCCACAGATCATCAAAACTATTAACTACACTACATGCATGACCTCAAGCTCAACAATTAGCTAATATTATGTATATTTTCTTAGGTCATGTGAGAAAATATATATTTTTAACATTACCCATAACACAGCTTGAATTTAATACTAAAGAAATTAAACCAATTATTAATTTTTTCAGACCTTATATTGCCCAGAAAGGTAAGCCATTTTAATAAGGTTATGCAGGTTGATTTGAAAGCAAGGGTTCTGTCATCTTATGAAGACCTTGGAAATCGAGAGCTACTCAGAGAACAAGACAAGCATCTAGTTTAGTTAGAGACAGTAAACTAATAAGAAGATATAAGTGAAACAATTTCAAGCCATCATAGCAAATAAGTTTTCACCTATCCATGAGCTATCATGATCCAAAAATTGATATTTTTAAAGTTACATGTATATATGATAAGCAGAGTTAAACGCTGCCTCTTGAGAACGGGTTGGCATTCATTCCTTTATTTCCAGAATCAAGCTAAATTAAAATGAATTTTTTTCGCGAAAAAATTTTAGGCAATACAATATTTCCCTGATTTAAGAGGACCATAAACTCATATATTACACAATACGAGGGAGACTTACTTACTTAGTTTACTTAGTTTAGATTCGGCGCATCTCCGTCCTCGGGAATTAGCGCCCTCGCTCCGCCAGTTGCCTCTTCAGATTTTGCTCAGCAGATGAGTGTCTTGTAGGAATTTGATGACCAAGTCTGGTGCTACAGATGGTGTGAGTAGAGAGGCCAGCCTGAACGGCTGGGACTTGGCATGGCATGCTCTTCTTAGAGGGTCACGAAACGGTTCGAGAGCTGGGCAGACTATAAAGATGTGTTCCAGAGTGATGATAGTTTGACAGTTGGAGCAAACTGGACGAGGGGAATTATTGAAGAAGTGTCCATGAGTTAGGTAGCATGTCTGCAATCGGAGACGAGTGAAGATGACTTGATTGAAACGGGTGAGGTTTGAGGGAATTGATGAGCCTAAGTGAGGTTTGAAGTTGGTTATGAAATGAGGCTGAGCTGACCAGCTTCTCTGCCAGGCCTGGTCATAATGTTTTATGAATTTACTTTTGAGTTCATATTTACTAGGTGGGAGGTCTACCATGATTGTCAAGTCATTTGATTCTCGTGCAAGTCTATCTGCTGCTTCATTGCCAGCAATGCCAACATGGCTGGGGAGCCATTCTATGATGATTTTGTTTGGGCTGGTGGAACAAACAGTGTTAACTATCCAGGTGAGTAGGTAGTGGTTAGGAGGGTTGCCAGAGTTCAGTGCAGAGATACAGCCAAGAGAGTCTGTAAATATTACAAAGGAGCCTGGCAGCACTGATATGTATCTGCATGCGATGTAGATTGCATACAGCTCTGCTGTGTATATGGTGCAGTGAAGTGGAAGTTTCGCTTTTATGTTGAAGTTTGTTGAATGGACTCCGCATGCAGTGCTGTTTCCCATTGTTGAGCCATCCGTGAACACTTGGGTTCTTTGTAGATATAAGCGAGTAGTTAGATCCTTAAAAATCTGTTGCCAGTGGATGTCAGTCAGTGTTGATTTAGGGAACAATGATAAAGAAGAGCGAGCAGGAATTCTGAGTGGAAGATATCGTGCTGTCATGGGAATTGTTGCTATGAATGAAAATTCCAGGCCAAGGTCACTGAATTCACGAGAGGCTCGTCCAGCAAAAGGAAGGGGAAAAGGCAAATTATTGTATAAGGCAAATGGATAGTATCCAAGAAGAAGATTTCGGACAGGATGTCTAGGGATACTAAGTACCCTTGAGCAGTAAGAGACAAGTAGTAGCTTACGGCGGATATGCAGAGGACACAGGTTGGCTTCAGCCTCAAGTTTGGCTGTGAGTGTGCACCGGAGAGCACCTAGCATTATTCGAGCGGCTGCAAATTGTATCCGATCCAATTTAACCAGATGTGATGTAGCAGCAGTGGAGTAGAGGAAGGAGGCATATTCGAGTTTTGATCGGATAAGCAAAATATAGAGAAGACGAAGAGTAGGATAGTCCGCACCCCACCCCCGGGAAGCTACAACAGTCATTAGGCGAAGATCTGATTGACAGCGAGTTACTAAGTAGGATATATGAAGATGCCATGTTAGGTGTTGATCAAAGATGAGTCCTAAAAAACGTACCGAGTTAACAAAGTTGATGGGTGTGTGGTTCAGTGTTAGTGAGTCTATGTTTTTTGGTCTGCGCCTGGTAAAAATAATACAAGAAGTTTTGCTTGCGGAGATTTGCAAGCCCCATTTGTGACTCCAGTTTTCTATTAGTGCAAGGGAGTTTTGCATAAGGTTCAGAGCTTCATTAAGATTTTCATGTTTGATCCAGAGGGCTGCATCATCTGCATAAAGGGAGTGTTGCATGTTGTTCGGAAGGGAAGTAAGCAAGTCATTTATGAAGATAGTGAAAATTGTTGGGCTGATGACTGAGCCTTGGGGGACTCCTGATAAGATGGGGAAGGACCTTGAGTGGGCATTGTTTACCCTTACTTTTATTGAACGGAGTTTGATGAAATTTGATATGAAAGTGGCTATGTTTCCCTGTAGACCTATTTTTTGTAGTTTAAGGAGTATGCCGTGGTGCCATACAGTATCAAATGCTTTATTTATATCTAAAAAGACAGCCAAGCAGTATCCATTACTGAAAAAGGATTCTCGGATGGTGTTTTCGAGTCTGCTGAGTGCATCTAGAGTGCTGTGAGAGTTCCTGAAGCCACTCTGCGATGGATCAAAAAAAACTGCAGCGTTCTAGTATGGCCTGTAGTCTATAGTTGATCATTTTTTCAAGTATTTTGCATAGACAGTTTGTAAGTGCTATTGGGCGATAGGAATTTGTATTTGTAGAGGGTTTTGTAGGCTTTAGGATGGGAACAACTATGGATTCTCTCCACTGGTGAGGGAAGCCATTTGAGTAAAGGAAGTTGTAGAAACTTAAGAGTGTTGCCAGTTGTTTGTCTGTGAAGTGCTGCAGAAAGGAAAATGGGATTGTGTCAGCTCCAGGAGAGTGTGAGGTAGATGATTTTAAAGCACGCTTGAGTTCGTGGAGTTCAAACGGCTGGTTGTACCATGGGGTGTTGTGATGAGGAAATTGAGGAGGGTTAGCGGCAATTGTGTTTTGACGTCTGGTGAATATAGGATCATTAGAGCACGAGTTACTTTGCTGTGAGAAGTGATGGGCCAGTTCATTTGCAACTTTATGCTGGTCTGCAATTATTGTATGGTCTTTTTTCAGCACTATGGTTTTTTGTGTGGGGTGAGAGGAGATTGCTTTTACTTTCTTCCATATAGTTGAGTTGCTTGTCTTGGTATTCAGATTAGAGAGGAATGTTTCCCAGCAAGTCTTTCGTGCTTCTTTAACTGCATGTTTGAACTTGGCTTGGGCTTTTTTGTATGCAATCCATAGCTCCTGACTGCCTCTGTGGTTTTTGTAATGTGACAGCGCTCTGTTTTTTGCCCTGTGAGTTTTTGTGCACTTATGGTTCCACCAGCAGAGTGCTCTATTAGCCAGTTTAGGTTTAGTTTTGGGTATGTATTGGTTGGCAGATTTCATTATTGCATGAGTTATTGCTCCACATGCTTGTGTGGGTGAGAGAAATACATTTGGTAACTTTAAGTTTGCTTGAAAACCAGACCAGTTGGCAGACTGCAGATGCCACCGTTGCATGGGCTCAGAGATTACAGGTTGGGAAGTAGCTATTATTAGAGGGAAGTGATCACTAGTACAAGGGTTTGAGTATGGTTGCCAGGAAAATAAGGGAGCAATATTAGCAGAAGTTATGGTTAGGTCAATGTGGCTATATGTGCCCCTTGCAGATAGAAAGGTGGGCTCAGAATTATTGAGTATGAATAGGTCATTTTGCATGACCCATTGCTGGATGAGAGTGCCACGGGTGTCTTCTAATGGTGAACCCCAACCAGGATGATGGGCGTTGGAGTCCATACAGATTACAAAAGGTGGGGGAAGTTGAGAACAAAGAAGTGGAAGTTCTGAGATCAGTACAGAATTAGGAAGATTAGGAGGAATGTACAGAGAGCAGATAGAGACTGTGAGTTGTGGTAGGGACACTCTGCTAGCACAGGCTTCCAAGGAGCACATTATTGGCAAGATTATATGGGGAATAGAATTTTTTACTAAAACTGCAGTGCCTCCTCCACTGCCACACACTCTCTCCTGACTAGCAATAGGCTGGTTGAAGCCTTTTAACCTGATTGTATTGGGTTTTGCCATTGTTTCCTGTAGACAAAGTATGCTGGGCTGGGTTTCTGTGATGAGTTGCTGCAGATGGGGTTGGCGTGAATAGTATGATCTAACATTCCATTGAATGATACTAAAGTTTAACATGAGTTTGAAATGGATGACAGGCCTAGGTTGATCAGCGATTCATTTACCACAGCATCAGCTTTGAGAATTTGCCCCAGTTCAGTGATACTTTGAATTTTTTCTGTTAAGTTAGCAGCCATTAGAAGTTTTATGATGATAGGTAAAATTTTTACTATGAGGTGAGTTAATTCAGCCGAGAAGGAGATTGCGGGTTGATTACATGCCTGTTGATGATTCTTTAAGTTGTTTGTTGGGTTATTTTGATTGAAGGAATTGGCAAAGCAAGTGGTGTTATTGGGATGAGATGAGTGAATATATGGGTAGTGAGAATTCCCTTGAGAAGTTGGTGATTGGTTACTGGCTGTAGCCTGTGAGGAGTGCTGTTGTGCTGGGGTTATTCGAGAAGAATAGGAACATGCCGCTGATGACTGAGATGGTGGGATAGGGGAGAATTCTGTTTCTTCTGTCATGAGTTGAGTCAGAGATGGAAAGGCACTTGCTGAAGAGATATTCGGAGCATTTTCATATTGAGTGTTTTTCCCCAAAAGGTGCTTAGAATGAGAATTGGGTTGCAAAATTGAGATTTCAGAATTTTGCTTTCTAGTAGATATTAAAGGTTGGTTTGGCTTTACAGTGATTTCATCTCTAGCTCTTTCTCTGGCCTCTGCAAAGGTAAGGCCTTCATCTGCAGTGAGATGACATGCGCGTTTCTCGGCCATGTAAGCAACACATTCTCGTGAAGTTGCTGAGTGAGGGCCCTTGCAGTTTACACATACTGGTGGTGTTCCAGATGATGGGCATGTTTTAGAGAGATGTCCGTTTTGTGAGCAGTGGCTACATACAGGGGATTTTTGGCTGCATCTGCTGCGTGTGTGGCCATATCGGCAGCACTGCCCGCAGCGCAGTGGACTGGGATAATACTGGTCTACATTGTAGTAAACATAGCCTACACGAATTTTACAGGGAAGAGTAGGAAGAAGGAAGGTAAGCACATAAAGTGGAATATGAGCTTTGAGAGGGTCAGAGAGGAGCTTTCGTATTCCGACTACCTTATTAGGTTTGAGGGCCTCTAGAAGAAATTCTAGGGACTCACCTTTTAGTTCTGGGGCAAAGATTGTACCATATGTGAACTGTGTGCTCCATGCAACTATGACAGTGATTGGGATGGTATCGTTGTCCAGTAATAAATTTTTGGCACTGAGGAGTTTTTGAACTTGGTTGAAGTCTTTTGTGGTGATCAGCAGTGACCCAGAGCGTTGATGTTCAATTTTTTCCACTGCATCGCACAGTAAGTCCATGGCGTGGCCAATGCGGAAGGGATTTTTCTTGGAAAGTTGAATATTAGGATCTGTGCTGGTCATCACCACCTGTCTAGTAGTAGCAGGAACGTTTTTAAGGTTGTCTGCAGAGTTTAGGTCTACTCTTGCACTGTTCTTGATGGGCTGTGGAGTCGGTGAAGTGCTGTCCTGTTGATTTGGATAAGAGGGAGTTGGGGGAATACTGTCAGCATTCAAGCTGGCACAGGAGTCAGAAATGACGCCACTTTGTTCAGAGTCACTATCTGAAATCATTGGGCTATTAGTTTTCAGAGGTTTTTTTGGTCTCACTTCACTGGTTTGGGGAGAGTTACTCCTACGTTTGATACCTGGATTTTTCCGCACTGGTTTTTGGTTGCTTTTATCGGGTGGTTTCTTGGGAGGCAGAACTGCAACAAAGTTGCGAGCAGTTTGGGGCATGTTTGCCAAAAGTTCAACTTAGAACAACAATCGATTTCAGGAGCGATACACAATTGAACCGCACCAATGACGAAGCGACGAGGGAGACAACTAGGCAGAATTACTTCCTAATCCGAATAAGAAAAAATATTGTTTCAGCAGTTGCGGAAAAACATGAGCGTTGTACAAAACGATGGCAAATATTGTGTGAAACTGCACAAAAGCATTTACGTGGTAAATTGTTGCATCCTTATCAACTTTATTTGTAAAAGTGTACACAGAACTAATTTTTATGCTTAAATCATTGTCGCATATATCAACAGCAGCAGTGGGACATATAGTTTCAAATACATATGTTTTTTAAAGCTATGTTACGTTTATAGCAAAGTAATACCAATGCCTGTTACATGGAAAAGACATTGAAAAAGAAAAAAAAAGGAAAACGGTTTATTTCCAATTGAAAGAAACATGATTGGTGCTTAACGGTCTTAACTCCTAATATCAAAGCAGGATTTCCCCATATCATATAACTGAACTGTCTTTAGCCATTAATAAAAGACTGAAATGAGGACTGCGAATAACTTTTCAGTAATTCATTTTGTTCTATATTCAAACTGTCCTCCATCCTGTTTAATGAGCTAAGGTTTTCAGGAAATAAGAAAGTTCTCAGTTGAAAGAGTTTGACGTTTGCATATATTTTGCACTCATATTCCGACAGCTGAATAATTTTATTGATTGATTGAGATAGGGAGGTCCGTAAAGTCGAGGATTTTGGGGAGCAGCATCATTCATTTTCTATTTATTACAAAATTAATTCTTCTACCTGAATGGAACACCTGTGAGGGGTATTTCAAATTTTTTTTTCAAATCAACATTTATTTACCCCTGCTGTACAAAAAACTTTCTTTTACTTAGTTACCTACGAATAATTTTTTTCAAATATGTACTCATATATTTCGGAGTACTCGCATTATGTGAACGGACTGAAAATGAGTGTTAAATTTGCGTGTAGTAACAACTATTGATCTATACGAGGAATTATTCCCATCGACTTAGTTTTTCAAACTATCATTACAATTGTTTGCTCAAGTAGTTCATGTACGTGTCAAGGTGAGTTAATATTTAGCTCTTAAAGTGTTCTTTTCAACGTTCCGATCTATTTCTGCAACTTGTCGTTGACGTAAATTTGCAGCAATTGGTATTAGTATCCATTTTCTTTTGCTCTAAAAGACATCTTTCAACACGACCGCTGTAAAACCGCAAATCTAGTGAATATAAAGTGAAACATAGATAAATTTTCAAACGCGGCTGCTTCGTTTTTTCCTCTCAAATTCATCAGAAATATGATCTTCCTTTTCATCTTTGTATCTAAAGAGTAAACGGTAGACAGCACTCGTGGAATTCCGCAACAGTGAATATCAAGATAAACTTGTGAACGAAAAAACGAATGTTGTCATTTGGATGATGAATTGTGTTAATTTTAATTTAAGCCAGAAGAAGTGGGTGAAAATATAGTCCTCTCCAAACTTTTGGCCCAATATCATGAAACACATTGAAGCAAGTCATAAGACTGCCGACCAGCCCGAACGAGATGTACGAGAGGTGAACACCACACATATATGTTGGTCAGCGTATCAAATTTCAATGAGAATACGTGGTCTAACTCCCAAAAATTTTGAAATTTCATCGTTATCGAATCAGATGATTGACACTTTCACTATAAAGCCATAGGGATTTAATCAAAACTTTTTTAACACACGAAATTTCAACGCGCACAACTTAAGAGAACATTATTTTTGCTGGAATGTTCATACTGTTTGAGGCGATAAAGGAAGAAATGTTTGTTTCTTATTTTGTGATTTCTAAACACTTGCTGAGCTATTTTCTGAATAAGTAGTTCTGGGAGCCAACCATACAATTGTGATCAATAGAAAAATAATTTCGCGAGAGTCAAAGTTCTAATTTTAGTCCTGGATACGATGGAAATCCCACGACGTTTTCAGTAACGAAGGCTAGAAGGAAAAGAAAAGAAAAAAAAAAAGAAAAACAGTATATTTCCAATATAGATGGTACAAAAGTACCATCATTGGTTTTTAAAATCTCTTAAAATTAATACATTTAGATGATACACACACACGAGTATTGTAAAACTCGTGTCACTAGTCGAAAAGAAAGATTGAGGGCAATGTACTCCTAATCTTGCTTAATCTACATTTGATAATACATGTAATGATAATTATAAGAGACAACACAATTTCATGGACGATGCATTTTCATTGTGAGGTGAAAACATTTTTGACAGTTTACATGTACATGACATAAAACTTCGCAATTCTTGAAGCCAGGAAATAATACATGAATCGCTTGTTTCGGCCAATGTTCAAAAGTGTCATTGTGAGGAAGCATGAAAAAAATATATGTATATATAAATATACATCCGTATACATATACACACACATACATATTCATACATATACATACATGTACATATACACACATACATATACATGTATACACGTACACATAAGCATGAGGACCAAGAAAACAGTATATTTCCAATATAGATGGTACAAAAGTACCATCATTGGTTTTTAAAATCTCTTAAAATTAATACATTTAGATGATACACACACACGAGTATTGTAAAACTCGTGTCACTAGTCGAAAAGAAATGATTGAGGGCAATGTACTCCTAATCTTGCTTAATCTACATTTGATAATACATGTAATGATAATTATAAGAGACAACACAATTTCATGGACGATGCATTTTCATTGTGAGGTGAAAACATTTTTGACAGTTTACATGTACATGACATAAAACTTCGCAATTCTTGAAGCCAGGAAATAATACATGAATCGCTTGTTTCGGCCAATGTTCAAAAGTGTCATTGTGAGGAAGCATGAAAAAAATATATGTATATATAAATATACATCCGTATACATATACACACACATATATATTCATACATATACATACATGTACATATACACACATACATATACATGTATACACGTACACATAAGCATGAGGACCAAGAAGATAATAAGTTTTGTATTTCTAATCCAACAATTTTAACATAGCGGTCATTAGTTGATAAGCATTTTATTTAAACAAAAAGTGGATGATCGCACAACAAATGTATAGTTTTTACATGAATGCTTTACAATAATAAAGACAAGACGAGTAAGGTAATGTTACAAGTTGAGAGTAAACAGAAAAAAGACCATTATCTTCAGTAAAATGCTAGTTGTCAGTCTAGTACACACATGTGTGCACATATACACGCAAATATACACATATACACATGCACGCACATAATTACACCAAACTCGTAAGGATACACAAATGCATTTCTATTCATCGGAGCAATACATACGCATTCTATTTAGTGTCATACGCACAGCGTGCACACGTACAGATTTATACAAGTAAGCATGTGCGCGAATATCAGTGTAAAACCAGTCAGTATAAACCAGAAATTCCAATCGAGGGAAACGGAGAAAATATCTTTTATTATGGCATGAATTTTATAAAATTTCGTACTACAAATAGTGGCACAAAACAGTCTACCTAAGTCTGAAACATGAAAACGATTTTGGGATGTGAATAAGAAAGAAAACATTAATGTCCTATAAAGGTTTCATATTAGAAAAGAAAATCGCATTATCTTTGAAATATGGCGCAAATTGTCGGCAATTGATAAACAGACATAGGAATCACATTATTATAAGCATATAACTATAAGCATAATACTGCAGTATAAGTGGGTGATCACGCAACGAATTTATTGCTTTTTATACATGGTTGCTTTACAATTTCAAATTAGAGAGTAAATCACAATATCTTTGTAGTATGGTGCAGAATGTCTGCAATTGATAAACACACACACACACATAGGTACCATGACGGTCTAGTTTGATGCTTGCACAGAAATGGAGAGGAATGACATAAAATGCAACCTTCGATTGGTTTATCTACTCTAGTGCACACAGGTGTACGTGCACATGTGCACACCCATATGCCCACATACACCTATATACGTACACACATATTCAAGTAAGCATGTTTGCAGACGGCAGCGTATAGGCGATCAAATCACACTACCTACGCTTACTCTAAAACTGTTTTGTGATATCTTGTATTATAAAACAATAAGCGAGGGAGATTTTTGAGCAATGGAGATACCAGGCAAATGAGATTCGACAGGACTTATTTTGTGTGTTCTGTAACTAAGAATTATTCTTGAGACGCTAGATGACGAGTTATTTTGGCTTTAAATTCTCTCGGTCTTTGAGGGACTTTAATACTCAGGGGAAGTTTGTTCCACAGTAAAGCGCCTGATATGGACAGAGCCTTCTGCCCTAAGCGAGATGAACGATAGTTGACTAAGACATTATTGTTTCTATTCGGTTTTTGATTGGTTGCAGTGGGTGGATGGAAACACACTATCTCAGCATTGCTCTGAGGAAGGTATAACGAGGAGAATACGTATTGGGCCTTCTGCAAGAGGAGCCTTTCTTGGATAGGAATCCAGCCGAGTTTATTGAGGAGAGGGGTTACGTGGTCACTTCTTTTGAAATTACCGTTGCATACCACCTTCGCTGCAAAATTCATGCACTTTTGTAAGTCCCTTTGAAGGTATTTAGGTAAGTCTCCCCATACTAGGCTGCAGTAGTCAATGCGTGATAACACAAGGGATTGAATTGCTAATAATCTGGATTTTTCGTCTAGCATACTTTTTATACGATGAAAAAACATTAAAGTTCCGTAGATTTTGTTGCAAGTAGTCTCAACGTGAGATTTGAAGGACATATTTCTATCGAACCAGATTCCTAGATTTTTAACTTTTTCTGATGCATTTATTTTATCATTTCCAACTGCAAGAGTAAGATCTGAAGTTTTTTTAATTGCATCTTTGGATCCAAAAATAATGCATTGTGTTTTATTAGCATTTAATTTAAGACCATTTCGGTCGTACCATGATTTCAGGCTAGTCAGTAAAGTTTCGGCTTTAATTTGCGTCTGTGGTATTTCCGATACAGAACTTGTTATTGCAATTTGAACATCATCTGCATACATCGAGATCCGTGTGTTAGAAGGCATTGGAGGGAAATCATTTATGAAAATAGAAAACAGTAGCGGACCAAGAATTGATCCTTGGGGAACACCAAAATTGTTTTGAATGAATGGGGACAATTTGTTTTCTATGCGGACTGCATGAGATCGGTTTGACAAGTAACTTTCAAACCATTGCGTGTCTATTCCCAAGTTCAGTATTTTACGTAGAAGTCTATTATGTTCGACGCTATCGAACGCCTTAGAGAGATCGAGTAGCAGCAAGAGTGTTACATTCTTTTGATCGATGTCACTGTATATTTTTTCAGAGATATTGAGCAGAGCGTCTTGAGTGCTAGTATTTCTTCTATAGGCATATTGATTTTGGTGGAGTAGATTTGACTCGTCCAGGTGAAACGACAGTTGATTCGTCACCACTTTCTCTAATAGTTTTGACATGACAGGCAAAAGACTGATGGGCCTGTAGTTTGATGCTGTATTTAGGTCACCACTTTTATGCAACGGTCTAATAATGGAGTGTTTCCATTGGTTTGGAAACATGTTGGTTGCTATTGATGTATTAATTATCAGACGAATCCATGGTGCTGTAACAGGGAAACTGTCTTTGATATATTGAAGACTGATACCATCATGTCCAACTGCCTTTGTGTTTTTAGTGAGTATAAGATGTTTCGTAACTCCGGTAAATCGACAGGGCGTGGTCTCCACTTGACATCAGTCCTCGAGGGTGCAGTGGGGCATGAATTTTCAATTGTCGTTTCATCTGGATTGGTACACACCTCACTGAAAACTTGAGCCCCTACTTTTGAAAAGAATGTGTTGAAATCTGTGGCTGTTGCCAAGGGATTTTCAAATTTACTTTTGCGATCTAGATTTTTATATGGGGCTACCTCACTAATGATTTCCCAAGTTCGTTTCGGGTTATTTTTAGCCGTTATCAGTGCCCGGTGGAAGTGAGTTTGTTTCGCTTCAGTGATTTTCTTTCGAAGAATTTTCTCATGTTCTTTATATCTCTTGTACAAGGTACTGTTTGATCTATTTTTTTTGTACTCTCGCAAGTTAGCTTTCTTTGTTCTGCTCATATCTTTCACTTCGTCAGTAATCCAAGCAGTTCGTTTTGGCTTGGTTTTTTTGGTAACGTAAGGTGCACATTCGTTGAGAGCTGCTGTGAAGTTCTCGTTGAAGATTGACACTTGAATGTCAACATCGTCAGTTTGCATCATTTTCTGGAATTCGGTGGACCTATCGAGAAGTTTTTCTTGAAATAGTTCTACTGAATAGTGCCTTTTCGAGCGATAGGTCATTAAGTGGTATTTTTGTCTTTCCTTTGCAATATTAATTTCACATTCTATAGAGTGGTGATCGGAAATAGAAGGTGATATTACTGTACTAAGTATTGCAGTGGGATTATTTGTGATTGCTAGATCGAGGAGAGTTGCAGAGACTTTAGTGATGCGAGTCGGTTCTTTGACCATTTGTGATAAGCTTAGTTTATACAATAGTTTGCTTAGCTGATTGTTTTTGTCCGTTAGGTCAACATTAAAATCTCCGAAAGCAAAGAATGATTTTTTTGCCTGAAGGATTTCTGTGAAGGTTTCCTCAATGAAATCTAGTGTTAGATTTAGGGGAGACGATGGGTGCCGGTAAAGGCTGCCAATGATGATTGATTTGTGTTTATTTATTTGCGCTTCTAGCCAAACCATTTCAATGCCTTCGCAAACTTTATTCGCTAATAATGAAGATGTTGAGTACATTTCTTTCACAAAAATACAAGATCCACTACCTCGGCTGGTTTTAGCGCCATCGTAGCGGTACAACACGTAATCAGGAATGTTAAAAAATGAACTTTGGGTTCGTGAATCAAACCATGTTTCTGAGACACACAAAATGTCAATTTCTTCAGTGACCAACATTACTCTGATTTCATCCAATTTACCATTCAGGCTTCGAGCATTTACATGCTTAATTTTGATTTTACCTATATTAGCACTCTTTTTGACGGTAGCAAAGTTACTATTTCGATGGGATCGTTCAGGGGATTTATCGATTTTGTCTGAGTTGCCCAGGGTGTTTGGCCCAGCTTCTGCTATGTAAGAAAGTCTACTATTTGGCTGGGCAGCGGCACTCTGTCAAGATGGGGTGATCCCGGTCTGATTTTTGCCTTGTGTGACAAGAGCACTGTAGTGATCGCTTTTACGATGGAGCAGTAGTGGAGGGTTATTATTTGATAACTCTGAAAAGGGATTAACTGGTATTTTCAAAACACAATGGTCTTTTTCATCCAGGACGAGAAGTTTTTGGCGTGTCACATTTGAAATGATTAGTGGTATAAGGTCTACAACAGCTTGATCAAAATGTTTGTCGTCAATGTAATTATCTATGAGGTTTTGCATGTCGCCACTGTTCTTGTCGAAAAACTTAGCATATGTGCTATAGTTTGCTTTACTCTCTGTTTTGATTGCAGCCTTTAGGGAATTGTAATTCCAATTTGATGCCGGTTGTTTTGTAAGTAGATGAGCTACTGCATGGAGGAGGCAGTGTCCATCGGCTTTGGTCGGAATCAGTTTTATGTTCCATGATCGTTTCAATTCCTCCATTGTGGAATTCATGCGTTCACAAATAGGGCTGGAGACGTTTTTTTGCGTACTTTTTACGTCATTAAGAGGTTTTGAGAGGTGCGGGGAAATTACGTTTTTCTGGCTCTGAAAGGGCGGGCTGTGGTGAATTCTTGTATGGGGATTTGCATAGAACTGAGAAATGCTCGTGTCAATTCCATTTTTCTGGCGATGATTGTGAACACAGTTGGGTTGTGGGTTTTCCATTGATTGTCGACTGCAATTTTGCAGCGATTTCTCTCTTCCTGTTGATTTCACTGCTTCCGAGTATGTGATTGGATGTTGGTTTATACTCGTGTCTAAGAGGGGCTTTTCATCCCCTGCATCAGCATTGTATAGCAATGAAAACCTATTTTTTGTAGGCACTCCGCAATTGTCTGTGGCAGATGCAGGAGAGGGCTTGTTATATGAGGGCAAACATGGGGAGGAGAGGGGGGGAGAGGGTTTCTTATATGAAGGCAAACATCGGTTTATGCTCCCGAGGGTTTCACGTGGAAAGGCGGTCAACTTAGAACAATCATTCAACTCATTTTGCTGTTTTGCATCATCATTAGAGTATTCAATTTCTTCATTCAGGTCATGGGAGTTTCTGACACAGGAGATAAAATGTGAAGTTAGTCTCAAAGGTGATCTTAGAGCGATTTGTTGAAGAAAATGATGCGTGTCTTCTCGCGTAACAGGCCAAGTGCGGACGTTGTTGTAAGCTTCATTAACAGTAACGGTTTTTACATTTGCTCGCAGCGGGATCAGTTTAAGACCTATTTTTCTGCACAGGCTCGATGCCATGTACAATTGCTGCCCACTGCAGGCACTCACCACATAAATACGTGAAAGAAGATTCTTTGTCATGATCAGATTTTTTAACTTGGTGAGATTTTGGGACGAGAGGCTCAAACCTTTGAAACTAATTATATAGTTCCTGAAAGGAGGTGCGCGTTCAATCTCACCATAGAGATCATTGAGACGTTCCGAAGTTATGGTTTGAATTTTGCATGCACTATCAATGTCATCTCTGTTGATTTTTGTGAGACTATTGTCTCCAACGAGAAAAGTGTCTAAAGGGGGTTTCGCATAAGGATGGTTACTCACAGCTACCACCGGCGTAAAATCATGAGCGCTGATACGATAATTTAAAGCAAAAAGCTGTTCTGTAATCACTTGAATATTTGATACAGTGGAAGAAATCGACGCTGGGCTTGGGGGACGATTTTGTCTCAAAGCTTTATTGAGAAATGCAGCTGTAAGAGACAGCGTGTTATTTATTTCGTGAATAGTTTGAGAACTGGTCATTTGGAGAGGATGTAAGTACCCCTCAAAAGCGGTAACAGGTCCGTTTGTATTGTTCTCCACTGAAAATCTTACGTTATCCTCGCAGTTTACGCTCTGAGGTATTTTACTGCCAGTATTAGCTGCTTCGTATGCATTTTCAAACATAACTTCGCCACCTGAAAGGTCTACACACAATTTATCGTTAAAATTATAATTAAAATTACCCCTTTTACTTTCCAAAATTTTATCGCGTTCTAACGATGACGTTGGTGTTTCCGCCGGCGGTGAACGATTTTGAGCCTTCTCAGTGACGCAGGGCAGGGGCGACGTCGCCATGACGCAACCGTTTTGGCGAGACGAAGGAGCTCTCAGTGCTGTGGCAGATTCCGCCAGTGACGCGGTATCTTCTTTACTGAAGAATCTCGGCTTTGTGGACGATGAGTCTTCTCGGACACAGTCCAAAGCGTGGGGTTGCGAGTCGAGTGTTGCTTGTACGTAATTTCTTGAACTCGCTTCGGGTGTGCCAGTAGCAGGTTTCAGAACTTGAGAAGATGAATTATTACTGGGAGCTGAATTATTACAAACAGCGCCTGAGAGATTTTCGCCCGTGTCAGATGACTCAGATTTTGCAGTCATTAGTGATGCTTCAGGGGCTGAGAAACACTTGCTGATACCAGACTTCACGAACGTCCGAGAAGCATTTTTCGTTTTGAGTGTTTGAGGACCTTGAGCTGATGGATTTACAGGGGCGGATTTATTAGGTCTGCCTTTCCGCTTTATGGCTGATGCTTTGCGATTTTTACTGAGCTTTTCGTACGAAGCTGTACTGGAGGATGTTGTTTTTTCAGATTGGGCAACCTTCCGAGTAGTTGAACGAGTTCTATATTGATACATTGTGACGTTGATAGAAAGGAAGAAAAAAAAAAAATTAAATTTTGTTCATTGGGTTAAAGTAGAAGACCTCGCCTTTTAAAGGTAGATAAAGAGAGACTGCCAGTAGGAAAGCAAGGGGGGGGGGGGGCTTGGGGTGTAAGCCAGAGGAGGACAGAGTGTGAGCGGGAGGAGGGGGCAGGATGCTTGCGGTCGGCAGAGCAGAGCAGCGTTGCTTGCTGTCCTGCTTGGGGAAGAAAAGGGAGAAGAAAAAAAAGAACTTCAACTTTTCCATCAGAAGATTGCTTTGGTGAACTATTCGAGAAACGTCGTATTGTTCAAATTTACTTCACATTGTGGAATTATGCTCTGTCTGTGAACACAGGCTTACTATGTTTAACATGGTAAATTATTTCCGAAGTTGCTGGATCAAGTTTATTTAATTTTTATATTTAAAAGTTCCTTCAAAGAAGAAGAAGTTTTTTCTCCTTCTCACATATAACGTCAATAGTTAACCAAAATTGTCCATCAAAAGAACATGATAATAAGGTAAGCTAATTTTTTTTTTAATCAGAAATTGAATGAGTACATTAGAAATTTTCAACATTCATGCTCTATTGTAACAAAAAGTAGTTCACAAAAAAATGGTCACCATTATTTTCCAAAAGATGCGAGTTTGACAGAGCACACTTTCCATTTTGTTTCTGGAGATAACGGCACTTGTTCTTTCACGTTAAGAGTTGGGGTGTTTTGAAGGGATGGAGCGGAGATGGAGGGGGGATGGAGGGGGTAGGGGTGAGCATGTCCGCGCTGTTCCTCACCGGCACTGCGAGGGCTATACAGAGTTTTCACATCTCGCCGGTCTGATCTACTTGTTAAAATGATCATAATTGAATCACCGAAACACAGAAAGTTCACTTTTACCATTTAGTTAGGTAGACGGCACATTCACGGACACTCAGTTCTAATTTCGTACTTCGTGGAGTTTTCCTTCCCTCACATTCTGAAACAATTTAGCTCCGGTGGCATGGAGCGTGCGTTGTGAACGTTGTATACAGTTAGAATAAATAAACGCTATGAAGAGCAAGAAATAGAGCGCTCATTCGTTTGCCTACGAGATCTTGCAATTCCAATAATAAGAGGAAGGGAGTTTTGGTATCGACGATACATCAATAATTTTATCTTATCGTCCATAGGCGGCGCATTTGCGTCGGCCCACGGAACAAAGAACAGAGTGGCAACTGGTCTTGCTGAAGTTAACTTATCAAGCTCAGTAACAAGTGGTCCAGCAAAGCGCCATTTAATTCTACTTGACACTAATATGGGATATTTTCCAGATAAGCCCCACCACTAATGCAAATTATAAGTTCACCCACTTGTAACTTTCGAAACAATGCACTTATCGACTTCAAATTACTCTCAAACGAAAGATTGAAACATCCAGCTAATTAATCCAGCTAAATGATTACTGTTTGAGCTGGAAGCTAACTAATGCAATTCACAAGTGATCACATAACAGAAGTATTTTGGTTGATTGGAGAACAAAACTTTAAGGTGAAATTTAACTCCCCCGCACGCGTTAGGCGAATTTTGTAACAGAAAAATACGAACAGAACTATAATGTCTCTTAAATGATTCATTGATTGAGCTCTTTTAGCAATTGACGGAACTCTTCTAGCTCGTAAAAATTTGTTGATTTTGTCTTCCATGTAATCGACGAGGATTGTACTGCGCTACTAAGTAATAAATGTACTTTTTAATATTGCACACAATTTAAGGAAATTAAATAAGAAGCTACCGAAGCATCGCACGGTAAAAGGAATAACAATATTTTCACATCGAGCCAACACTCGGCCTGCTACTTGTCCGTTTGTTCATGTCGGGAAAAATATTTCCTTCTTGCGACAACGTCGACGAGAATTTCAACACGATATTCCCAGCATTTTGAGAAATACACGAGGTCGCTCATGAGAATATGGCACGGAACAGCTTTCCAACTTTGAATTCTTGAATCTGGCTCCGGCTCCCAGGCCGACACCACGCTGGAGTGCCGCCTTCATGTGATCAAGAAGCTGATGAAGTTTACTGCTTCAAGCGGCCCATAGACGATCAATTTTATTGTCAATATAATTGACAATAATGAATATTGACAATTTATTTGATCGTCTGTGGGCTTGATTGACGACCGACAGTTAACTGACTTAGTGGCAAAAAAAAATTAATCAATATATTGAGTCAATGATATTGACAATTAAATTGATCGGCTATGGGCCGCTTTAGAAAGATTCATCGACTAACAATCAGCGCTACACTGCGAGGTTTGCTGAGGCGAAACACAGAACTAGGTTACATACCTCAACTAAAGTCAAACACACGTTTTCAAAAAATTTAAGTTGCTTTGCGCAAGCAAGTGCATATGAAAGTAATTTCAAACGCTCTTAGATCATTCAACCGGTACTTCAGCTCCAAGCTCTCAGTCAGTGGAATTGAGATCTGAATATTTTTCATAAATTACCATTACAATACAGTGTGATGCCTAGCGTCAAAGCTCGATTTTTAATTTTCAAATCCATTCATGCGGAAGTTTCACGGCCGTCGATTTTGAGAGACCTACACTTGAATTTGTTGTTAAATTTTTAATCAGGCCTAGATTAAGGAATAACAGAAACACTTTGCCCTCAAGTATTCATTACGACAGGTGACATGGGTAATACGACACTCATGTGTGCGTTTCAACTAAGGATCCTTATTTTCAGATATTTTGAAATCTATGACATTCTTTTTGCATCTTCTTTATTGGAAACAAACTGCTTTTCGTTCTTTCTTTCTTTCTTCTCTCTTGCGAGCTGCTTTGCATTAATGAGCTTGAGGTCGGGGCCTGTTCTTACTCACGTCTGCTCACACCTCGCTATATCTAGATCTGGTCTGCTCACAACACACTTTTTTCACGTTTGCTCAAACCTTGCATGATACTGCTCAGGTCTGCTCACATTCACGTCTGCTCACGCCTCGCTCCTTCTTATACTTAGTTCCTATGCACGTCTGTTCACAAACTCAACGATGATTAATTCAAAGATTCAAAGCTCGAATTATTCGAACACACTTTAAGTTTTGTGCTTCTATTTCTGGTTAGGATACTATAAATACCAATGGATTCGTGTGACTATCAATGTAGGAAAACATTATTTGATTCGAGAACAACTGTAGTGAGTAGATTATATCTAAGACTTTGTCGATGTGCGAGAAATCACACTGACTACATTTGTTTTGTAGGAAACGTCGGGTGATGGGCAACCCATTGCATAGAAGTTTAATTTTGTCAGAAGAATGAGAGAAAACCTTTGTTTTTACCCTCTTTTCTCCTCTTTCCCACCTTTTACTCTCTTTCTCTTACTCTCTTAATCTTTCCCTCCCTCTCTCTCTTTCGCTGTCTATCTCTCTTTTCATGAAGTCAGGAAGCCATGAGGTTCTTAATCAGTTTATCAAGCAAAATCCGGTGCGTACTGAGAAGCGTTAAGCTCTCAAGATTACAGTTTGCTTCGTTGTCTGCTACTCAGAATAGCATGCCACTTTATTCCTAACTTACTCCAGATATTCAATAGCCAAACATTCTCCCAACAAAAATATTTTGTTATGTTATAGGAGATACACCGTGTAAAAGCATTTTGTAATACGCCAAACGATGCTCCTCTATGCACTGTTATCTTACAATGATTCAAGTAACATGCGAACAAGTTTTCCTGTTAAATATAAAATACAATTAAAATCACACTATAATAAAATCTCAGTTCCACCATTATTCGTTGCATCGAACTCGCTCTAGGGAATAACAGCGACATGGAGAAAAACCCTGGTTACCCTAATTAAGCCCTAGTTACTCAAAACCCTGGTGTCCCAAACCCTGGTTACCCTAGCCTTGGTTACCCCAAACCTTGGTTACCCTAAACCCTGGTTTCACAAACCCTGGTTACCCAAAACACTGATTACCATTAACCCTGGTTTCACAAAACCCTGGTTATCCTAAATCCTTGTTTCATAAAACCCTGGTTACACTAAAACCTGGTTTCACAAAACCCTGGTTACCCTTAACCCTGGTTTCACAAAACCCTGGTTACCCTAAAACCTGGTTTCACAAAGCCCTGGATACCCAAAACCCTGGTTACCCAAACCCTGGTCACCCCAAACCTTGGTCACCCCAAACCCTGGTCACCCCAAACCTTGGTTACCCAAAACACTGGTTACCCCAACCCGGACTACCAAAAACCCTGCGATGAGGCGCATGACGGAAGACTCATTGCGTCCAACACAAAACACCTGAACCCTTTTTCAGAACAATTTTTTGAGCCCATAAATTGTTCCTCTCACAATCAATTGGAAATGCACCCAAATTATGAACCCTGGTTGAGGTTAAGTTGGCATTAATAGATATTGTTGATTATTTGTTGAGTGAGGCAATTGTATTAGCGGTATAGACGTATTAGAAGATGATGGTATGATGCACTTAGGATATGGTACGCTGATATGTTACCCTGAGATAATGCACAGACATGGTACATAAACATGGTGCGCAGAGTCGATATACTGGTATAATGTGCAGACATGGTACATAAACATGGTGCGCAGAGCCGATATACTGGCATAATGTACAGACATGATACATAAACATGGTACGCAGAGTCGATATACTGGCATAATGTACAGACATGATACATAAACATGGGACATAGACAAGGTATCTAGATATGGTACTCAGATGTGGTGCCCTGGCATGGTACGCAGATTTGGTACAAGCTGACATAATGTACAACAGACATGGTGCATAGACAAGGTACGCAGAGTTGGTACACAGAAATAGTGCACAGATATTACGCCCAGAAATGGTACGCAGATTTTATACATTAACATGATACACAGACATGGTACATAAAATGGTTCGCAGATATGGTGCCTTGGCATGATATCCAGATGTTTGTAAATTACCCAGTCAGAGAGAAGCATCGGTGATGACCATTCATTTATATAAAAGAGAGCAGAACACAATGATGGGATTCAGCGTGCCTGAGACCTGTAGTTCTGTACTATTGGCAGCAATCATCTGCATCACTGGTCGACAATCTAGACACTTTCTGCAGCTAGTCTTCTAATTTCGCTTTCATCGTCCAGTACCCTTAGAATAAAAAATTTGAATGCCTTGCCTGAACGTACCTGAACTTTGTCGGACGACTTAGAGTTCTGCATACGATCAGAAAACGACTTCAAGATTACGACACTGAAAATGCTAGCATACATTGCTTATTTTTTTCTAAGTGGGTGAAATCATTTCTTATTCCTCAAAAAAAAAAAACACGAAAAAACTTCTCAATAGTTCTGCCATTTTATCTAATGTTTCGAACGAACGGTCTTGATACATAGAGTCGATCATCGAGGTATTCAACATCATTTCATGAGTACCTCATTGCGTATGAATAAAAACTAATCATTGTTATTCAACTGATAAATACAATGCATGATTCAAGTCGCGAATAACTGAGACTAATTATCAAGCTTGTGAGTACATTATCAAGCGTGTGAGTACAATCAACATAAAATTCATGTAACTCAACGATAGGTAGTACATTATAACAACCTCCATCGGCTAGTGAGACCTGGGTTGTACACCAAAATACGCTGGCTAGTGAGACATGGGTTGTATACCAAAATATACACTGGCTAGTGAGACCTGGGTTGTATATTAAAATACATTGCTAGGAAGATTTCGACAAAAACTCCATAAGAAAGTCTCCCATGAATTGACTGTTAGATTGCGTGCTCTCATACAACGGAATCTCGGTCCCCGATCGCATTCTCGGTTTCAGAGATTGGGGCACGAAATGAAGTAACGCAATGATCAGCTAAGGCGAGTTGGGCAATGCACTTGGCAGAATGTCCGTCGTTGAAACACCAGCGTCGCTGCGAAACATGAGCATTAAATGACGTATAAGGTCGAATTATCTGACCGTAATAGTCACTAATAAGCCGCCTGCATTGCCTCAACAACTGACAGGCAAAAAGTTCGATTGAGAGACTGCAGCCGGCCGTAAGACGGTCAAATGGTCCGTAAAGGAAAATAAGCAGTCTTGTGAAACTTGCAAAACACACAGCGACGACTTTGCACCGATGGCATCATAGGCAGAAACAGAGCTGCAACTTTCACAAAACACACTCTGTGACACAGCAAAGCGCCACCTCTAATCCCATAGAAGAACAGCTTAGATTTGACGTGAACCTTGACAAAAAAAGGAAGTTCGGGAACACTGCAGGCTGACTGGCTACGGCAGGCCGCAGTTGCAGCTCCGATGGCATCAATTTGGCGGCCTGAAATGCATGTTCTCTAAATACGAGAATCTTGTTCAGTGCCCCTGGCTTTCTTACTAAAAACTATAATAAGGGCGAGAAATATCATTTCGATGGAACAACGCTAACAATGATAAATTATCGTGATAGTGCAGAGCGAAACTAACATCGTAAGGAGATAACAAATCGAAAATACAAATGAATATCGGTTTCGCAAGTGCCAATTGAAGGGACGTGTGCCAGTCTAACTTTTTCGCCATTTCATCTATGATTATGGCCGCCCAGTTCAGAGGCGATTAAGATCATATGTGCTCCGGCATAAAAGTTAGACTGTGATCTGATTACCGAATTTTATTTTACTTAAACATACATGTAGTAACATCCGAAAACCCTTCTTGCATAACAAAATATACAGTATATAAATAGATCATCGGAGAAACCAGGAAACAAGCTTCTATTTTCTCCCAATGGAGACACCTTATATTAATAAAGGGAAGGCTATATCAACGAAGGCACGAATAAGTGATCACATTGATGTTCATATTTCAGTTTTTGAATAAGTTTTTGCCCTCCACGTTACGTAAAATTAAATAATTAAATAATTTGTACGGTTTCAATAATAAAATAAAAATTTTCATCATCGTTGGTATTCATGCAGTAAGGATATAAAAACCAGTTATTAACAGATATATGAAAAACAAAGTTACCGATTTGATACGCAACGAGAATACGAAGTGAAGCTTAAATTTCAATTTTAATTTAGAAGTTCGAATCAGATTTTCTTACCTACCCAAACGACGTTCTCACACTTTCCGGTCATGATTTTTTGCCCCGAGTAAAACAACCAAGAAAAGAAAGGAAAACCATTTATTTCCAAAGAGATGATACAAAAAACATCATTCTTTTTTAAAATGTTTCAACATAAAGATCTTCAATCGATATGCACATTTTCAACATGGGTGCCGTGATACCCATGTTAACACACAATGAATATTCCTGGGCGGCAGAGCGGTACTAGCTCCGGTCCATATTCAATTTTATACTGGAGAGTGTGCAATAATTCACAGAGAGAGCGTTTCAATTTACGGATCGTATAAGTCTTTGACATAATGCTACAGTTTGTGAAGCGCATACAAGATTTTTGCAATAGTTTCGCAGCTTATGGAACTTGTTATAGGTCACTGCGATAGTGATACAGTTTTTGGGAGTGTATATATAAGATGTTTATGAATTTGTGGTGCAGTTTAAGGAACTTGTTATAGGTCATTGAAGTGATGCAGTTTTTTTTTTGGAGTGAGCTATGGGCTGCTAAAATAGTGTAAATATTAGAATTAGTTGGCACGTTCAGAAAAGTGAAGGTCTTACATGAGGTATTGTTCTCTGCTCAGAAATCTTGCTGCATGTACATTATGGGTAAACTTGATAAATTCAAAGTTCACCCTTTCTTGATGTTGACTCATGAGAACACAGAAAGAACAGTGCTGAACGTACAAGTAGTTGAATTGAATAAATTACCTTTGATTTATAATACTGTGCATAATTACTGTTTACTCTGCGTTTGTCCATCATAATTCAAATTTTTTATTCTCCAAGCTCTCTGGGAATATCAAACTATGAATGAGAAATAGCTAGACTCTAGTCTTTTAAATTCAATTAGCTCAAGTGCATAAAATTCAGCATGTGATTCAACGTAGATCGTCTCTTAACACTTCGACTGCGACGTGCGCCACCGGTGGCCACGGAGGGGATTTTCATTATGCTGCTGACCGACCAGTAGTCACAAGCTTAATTTTCATATCAAAAGTAAATAAAAGCGCGATCAGGTCTGTGTTTGTTATTTTCAACATTGCTTACTACAAATAACTTCATATTTGAGTTGAATGTTAAACTTCAGTTTTACGAGCCGCAGTCAAAGTACTAAGCTCAAGGGCATCCAAAGACTTTGCCAGTGTTTGTCGCTAGATTTATTTCTTGCAAGAGTAAAGAGATTATATTTTGTGTCCTCTCAGATTGGAACGCTCCCAAGTGGGATAAATTTGTTCTTATTTCCGTGACTGTCCAAAATCTTTCAAATTTTACAAAAACATTGCTTAAATCAAATTCAGCCTCTCAAGTTTGTACGAAAACATCCACTGACTAAAACTTAGCTTCGGCTGCGGAAAAATAAACGTTTACAGTATTCCTTCAATGTATCATAGGAAAGAATAGCGCACCATTTCATTTACTCTAACAAACATAAAACCTCAGGGGTTGACTTGTCCGTAACCTCAACACAGAAACACCCTCAACAAAGAAAAATCAGAATAGTGAATTCTAATCATTGGAAAGAATAGCTCACCATTTCATTTACTCGATCGAACTTGAAACTGCACGGATTGACCCGTCCGTAACCTGAACACCTTACCACCCTCATCTAAAGACAAAAATCCTCCTGAATTCTAATTTCACATGCACACTGCACTCGCACAGCCCACTTTCACAGTAAGTTCTTTAGGCTGCGTCCCTTCAAGACCAAGACCAACAGAATGCGGCAAGAGATGCGTTGTTATAACCTGGGAGCGAGGCTGAAGAAAGCTCGGCATCTCATGCCGCATTACACATCGCTGGGCGTGCAAGTTTTGTTCGACTAATTACAGCGCTATGTTAACACGGCAGCTCGGCTTCTCTAAACAATGAGTTTTCATGGCTCAGTTAGATTTCTTTCGTCGGATACACAAAAGAATTCTTTAGTTCGTTTATAGCTGAAAGAGAACGTTCGTTAATAGTTAAAACAGAAGATGCTAAAACAGAACGTGTTTTCTACAAGAGGCCGCATGTTCAAAAAGCGACCGTTATTTAAAGAGAACAGAATAGGATGAAGGCTATAAAAAAGCTTGAGGTAGTTGAATATAACTCAAGTTAATAATCCGTGATGGCACAGCTCAACAAAAATATGAGCCAGCGCGTTTCAACAAATACGTTTTCAACAAATACGAAAGATCAACGTTCAAGAGAGAAAGCTGTTCCCATGCAAGTAAGAAACTGAGGTCCTGGCTGGAAGCGGACCTCAAAACATGAGGTGGTAATTACCTAAGTTTCTTCGGAGAAATACTACCAGGACGGTCTTAAATAACCGCTTTCAGTAATGAAAGGCCCATAGAAAGAAGGCGTTGAGTTGGGTCTTTTCTACAGCATTTGACCATCACAGGACTTTCCTTTCAGGATTAAAAGGAAAACCAACGTAGCTAAGAATATCGCGATAAAAACAAACGTTTCGGATCATAAAAAAATTGACCCTTAGTCAGTGCTCTAAAAAAACAGTAAATCAAAGAGTTGAAAAAATATTTTCAAACTCTAATTTTTCTGAACAAACCGAAAATAAAACATTGACATTAAAAAGACAAAAATAATTAGAAAACTATTTGGAAAATTTGATTCATTTATTGACGGGCGATTTTTTAAAATGTACCATTTCTTAAAATGCACCGTTCTTAAAATGTACCGTTTTTTGAAATACACCGTTTTTAAAATGCAGTTTTTAAGAATGTACAGCGTTTTAAAATGTACAGTTTTCAAAACGTAATGCAAAATGACCTTACATCGAGCGAACACGCTTGCGTTTCGAGTCACGACTCGACAGAAGCGTGGTCGTGTGGTTGTATCAGGCCAGGTCATCATGAGCCAGACAATACATAGAAACGCACATCATAGCATCTAACTAACCTAACCATTGATGTGGATTCCAATTAACCATTTATGTGCATTCCAGTTAACTATTTATGCGCATTCCAACTAACCATTAATGTGTATTCGTCATTTTCAAAATTCCAATTAACCATTGATGTGTATTCGTCGTTTTCAAAGTCGCGAGGTTGTATTAACCGAGCTTGGTTTTGTTTCTGTGTTTTTTTTTGCGCTCATGAAATGAAGAGAATTGAGTTTGTGGAAAAGTTTGTCACGCACGGTAAAAGATAGAGTAGAAAAGCGCATTGCTCTCTTCATTGCAGAACTCCTTAGAGTTTTTACGTTGGAATAGCTGTTTAAAACTGATGTATCTCCTTCAATTTTCTGACAGAATATAGCTTTCATTTCAGCTAAGGGTCTCTCAGTAAAGATAGCTGAGAAATTACCCAATAAAAGAAGCACGCAGTGCATCCGGTATGAAGTCTTGTTTCATCCTGCTAGATTACTTTATTTAAAATAATTGGACAATTTATAACAAGACACTTGAGCGATAATTGAGAGGACGTTCATTCCAATCCATTTGATACATGACGCACTAAAGATTGTATGTACATGACCTGTTTGCTGTTGATGACAGCACACACTGACGGATACCCAAGGCAAAGCCTTATACTCTTCTCCTTGTGGTAAGCCGAGACTTCCGGCACTCGGAACTCGATTGGTTGAAAGAAGAAAGGAAAGATAGAAAGAACGAAAGAAAAGATGCTTTATTCTAGTCAAGCCTGATATACATAATCTTGTACATTGGTTTTTCAAATGCCTCATAACAAACATCAGGACGCAATGACAGTTACGCCCGGTCAAGCCGATACCCATTTCCGACACCTGGGTAGAGTGGGAAACTGGGGCTGAGTTCTCCCTTCTCCCAACGGGGAGAAACACTGGGCGGCACTGCCGGGATTCGAACTGCATCACGTTAGAAATGAGGGAAAATTAAGAATTGTTTAGTTAACAAAAGTCCATGCTCGCAGGAAGACTTCAATTGACTTTTATTATTTCTTTAGCTATTGACATACTTTCATAGATTACTAATTTCAATATAATAATAAATTATTAGCACTTGACATGAAAGTGATTCCAGAAACGAGCATCTGCGCAAGGTGAGCTCATGGCGAGCGACGATGGCAATCTTTTTGATGCCCTACCCCAGTCTAACTTTTTCGCCGTCTGCGTGCATGTTTTTCGCCTTTTCGCCAATCACTTGGGCGGCAAAAAACATGCATGCTCTGGCGAAAAAGTTAGACTGGGACATCTGGTGACCGGCAGGATCGTCTAATGCTCAGCACTAAAACTTAACTTTAACAAAAACTTGAGAATTTTCCCTAAAAAAGAGCGAACTCTTGCTTCTGAGCACATACTGATCATTCATATGCATGCATCGCTAAGACCAGAGGCATCGTGGTTACATCAGCGATGTGTTGGTGTATAACATTCTGCAACCTTTGAGGTACCTGACGCACTCATCCAATGTGATGTACACTCTCTTGCCACGGCGCTCTTTTGTTGCCACTCTATTGACATTCAACATTAACTTCAGTTGTCACATTTTACAAAAACTCCGCGGCATCTTCGTACCATACAAGATCAAGAAATTAAAAATTAACTCAATTAGAACCCACAGCACGGGTCAGCCTTCTTGCACATCTTTTCGCAGGTACTCCAATGATATAGTTCTCACCATGCTTGTTAAATAATTAATCAGTGTTAGTTTGACAGTTTTACATCCTTTTGGAACCAATTTTTGTGTAATTAATAAAATAACAGTTTCTTAAGCGTAGGACTGCAAAAAACACATATGACTAGAATTGATATTTGTGATTGTCAAACTCTTTCAGAGATTCGATCAGTTTATTTTAAAGCGACCCTTAATTTTCATTCTCCAACATTACGTAACAAAATACTTATTACACACAATGCATTGTAGATTCAATAATATATAAAACCTAGCGAATAGAAAAGCTTAACGTTGTGGTTTTAAATGAATTGTTTGAAATCTGTTAAACGCTTTTGCATTCCAAACGAAATAAGTCCCTGGTTTTAATATACATTATCTTTAATAATTATGTTCGGTAATTATTTTTTCCGTTCGCAGACCGGCTTGCTGGCCACTAAATTGCTCCTGCAGCATCAGAGCGCAAGTTTATTGTTATGCTTTCGAACTCCTTGCAAGTTTCTAAAATCAAAGCCATCGAGAAAATATCGACATGTGGGAGCAAAGTCAACCAAGCTTCGTAAAGACTGGAAGGAGATATAACTTCGACGTGCTATTGCGTCTTGCAACTCTCTCTTAAAACCAAGGGAGTTGTACTTTTTAATATCATTGTTAAGAAAAAGAATTCAGGATCAGCATGTATAAAAAGGATAATATTTTTGATGTACACCGTGCATTTTTCTTCCAGACTGACGGCATCGATAGCGCACACAAGCGGCGTGTTCTTCTCATATTTTTCGGGTGAGTTCGATGTTAAGAGCGTGGATTTTATGAAAAGTTAAATTCTAAGCTCTGCATTGCCCAGAAAATCCAAGCATTGCGCTGCAAAAAAATAGCGCCGCACGTACCTGGGCAGGAGATAAGATCAGGTTTGCGAGGTTTCTCTAATTTTGGGTCAGGATGACCCCATAATTACAGTCAAGACCCGGCGAGTTTGCTTGAAAAGAAGAGTTGAGTCCACCTTTATTCGGTATCTCTCATGCAAACTGCGGTTGAGCAATTGCACTATCAAGTCTTCAGAAGGGAATACATACCGTCGAGGGCCTCCTTGCGCCGTCTGCCATGCAGTTTATCACCTTACTGATCATCAGATCGATTTTCACAGGAATCCAGTGTTGAATTACTCGAATTTTATTCAGGTAAAATTATAGAACATTCGGGTTCACCGATGTCGTAAACAAATAACTTCATTGTGTTTGATCGTGCTGTGATTGGAATGCTAAAGTGGACAACCGTAACAGGTTTGCCTTGGCGCCATGTCTGCAGCACAACGAACTCGAAAATACAAAGTTCTGTTCTTGAATGCCTTCACTTGTGCTTCGTGACGATTTGCGAGTTGGTGAATCCTAAAAATTTAGCCCGACCGACCTCAAGTCTCTGAAGACAGGTTTGTGCACGCGACGGTCCCAGGATGCAGTTCAGTTATTGATACGAGGCGAGGTGGTGACCACTTCGGGGTTCCATTAAAGAAAAAGCGATTAGCGCTAACTCAGAAACGCATGCAAAGGAACTCGCAGAGTACCAATAAATCGTCTTTGTTTTTAGTGGATTCCATTCCCTGAATGGTATATAATGGCCCCCAGCTATCTAGTGATGATCTCTCTTTTGTTTTATCGTAACCAACGCCTAGTATATAATAAAATAAATTATTTTTGCATATAGTAGATTCGTTTCTCTGAATGGTACATATTGGCCCACCCCAGCTCTCTAGTGATGATCTCTCTTTTGTTTTATCGTAATCAACGCCTAGAAAATAATAAAATAAATTATTTTTGCATATAGTAGATTCGTTTCTCTGAATGGTACATATTGGGCCCACCCCAGCTCTCTAGTGATGATCTGTCTTTTGTTTTATCGTAATCAACGCCAAAAATAAAATGAAATAAATTTTTCAACAGCTTGGTCATATCGGAGCTCAGGAGAGGTATGAAATCTTTATCTCCTCGTCAGAGAACCTGTTATGAGTCACTCTAAGTTGCTGGGTGTAATTCCCACAAACTTCTTGGTTTGAGGCCAGGCGGCGTAGAGGACGAAGAGTTAGAGGACAGATTTTCTAGAATTTTACTAAGTCGGTTGCATACATCCAGTAATAAAAGTTCTCGTTTTGATTTCACTTCCGTACGCGCTACTCTTTTTTCGTTAAAAATTAGCCCATTCCATTTTTAAAAAGTTCAAATTTTACAAAGAGTTTTGGGTGCAAAAAACACAGTACACAAGCGGCAAAAGAAATTTCCCCACTTGCTGATCATCAGAAACGACGTAAGATGTTTGAAAATCCATCCCGTGAGGAACAAATAGCAAACACTGTAGAACTCAGTGAGGTGCAGCAGCAGGCGCATCTCGAGTGTAGGAGAAAATTCGATTTATTTTTCAGAGCACGATCTCCAGCGACGACTACGGTCAGGTACGTTGCTGTGTTCTTCGCGCTCGCTGCAGCCGCCCGCCCACTGATGCAATTCCATGCGATGCGATTCGCCTCAGTGGGCGAGCGGCCTTACTTTGCAGTGTTGCGTGATGATAAGGATACAGCATAACAATTTTCGGTACCATCATGCCACGTGTATGATCTCCACGATTTCCTTCAATTAAAAAAGCGTAAACGAGATAAGGAGCTCTGATTATTTTTCCCGTCCATCCTGAGTCCGTATAAATTCGGTGGCTGACGTCAAGCACTACTAGCTGTAAGCTTGCATCAGTGCACGCTGCTGACGAAGTAACCCCGGTACTCGACGCCCTTACGAGAAGGCGAAAAAGGCACCGAATAACACGATAAATTTCCGCGTGTATTTCATTTTCATCAGACTCAATTCCAATTCGACGATCAAAACCCGACAGGTAGCCATAGTCAAATTTCCCCATTGTACAACATAGATTTAAGAAATAATCTACCTCTGTTTCACTTGTGGTACATAAATTGTTTAAATTGTTTAAGCTCCGAAGATCGGACGCGTGGTCATGCCGTTCAGATCTCGCATGTTACCGACCGATTTGCTTGCATCTCTGCGTCTGCCTTTTGATGCGCATCAATCATCCGTGTAGATTGGACAGCGTCGTACAAAATACGGGTTCTCCAAATTGTCCGTATGTTACGGTGCTCTTGTGGCAGACGACGGCTGTCGAATACCTTTCAGATTCTCATCATTTGCAGCCCTTGTCTGGTCTTCGACCGCTCATCAATTGGCTAATGGACGCAATCCGTTCCCGCACTGACGGAAAAGGATGAAAAAACGACGGGTTAATTTGAGAAGAAACGCTAAAGAAATTCCAAGCCCCTGAACCCGTCACTTTTCATGGTAAGTTTGTGTTTTACAACCCACGTATTGCATTGTCCCTCAGGCAAAACGTACCTGCGTTCTCGACAGCTTTGCTGTACTCTTAGAATTTCGCAAACCCGAACCCGGAACTTCCCTGTTTAGTATTATTAAAGTATTTATTTTCCACGAATTGTCATTGACAGAACTAGGCTAATTGTCGCGCTTTGCCTTGCATTCCGCTGGTGAAGAAGACTTCTATATACTCTGCCACAATTCATCGACTTCTTCAGACCGGCAATATAGAACGCAAAGTTGGCTTGTTGGCTGACTTTGACGACTCAATTGCACGGTTGTAAGCTTCATTTTACGAGTTCCAGCAACAACGCGAGAGGGAGAATGCTCAAGTTTTGTTCAGTGAGGTTATCGCAGCATTTGCGGGAGTGGGTACGTTGTGCGCTGATTAAATTTAACTACTTGCACACCGATCTTTTGTGCTCATCCTGCGCCCCTACTGATTTTGTTCTAGTGCAACACTCGATCCTGCTCCCTTGCACACAAGTGCTGTGTTAACTGAGTTGTGTCCCGACACTCGCCAGCTGTGTCTTGACACATACGACCCTGGCATATCATATCTCACTGAGGCACACCGCAGATACAGTCCCTCTCCATGCGTCCGAAATGGACAATTCATTAGCATTTTACTCCTCCAAGTGTTCGATTTAACAAACAATCATTTCATGCCGTGGATGGATAACAGTTTTCCTAACATACGCAACGGCCCGTGGATGGATGATTGTTTTCCTAACATACGACCCGTGGATGGATAACTGTTTTCCCAACATACGCAACGGCCCGTGGATGGATGACTGTTTTCCTAACATACGACCCGTGGATGGATAACTGTTTTCCCAACATACGCAACGGCCCGTGGATGGATGACTATTTTCCTAACATACGACCCGTGGATGGATAACTGTTTTCCTAACATACGCAACGGCCCGTGGATGGATAACTCTTTTCCAACATCCGCAACGACAGTCAGAACTGCCCGGCAAAGTTTACGCTCTTTATGATACGTGGAGATTGTTGAGACGTTCTTCTCCCGAGATTTACGAGGGCCTCGCGGCAGATGTACGACACCTAATTGCACGTTAAATCTACGCCTGCCTCATTGGTAATGCAAAGCCATTCTACTGCTCGTGCTGCTCAGCCATTAGCGTCCGCAGAGTTGTTGGTGAACGAGGGGACGCCATTTGCCACTTTACATCACCTTGTTTTTGTGCTCTTTGAATTGAGATTCTTTGAGTTAAAGTTAGTCTGTTTGAGTTGAATTTAGATCCTTCGAGTTCAATTTTGATTCTTTGAGTTTAATTGAGGTCTTCCGAGTTGAATTTAGATCCTTAGAGTTCAATTTTGATTCTTTGAGTTGAATTGAGGCCCTCCGAGTTGAATTTAGATTCTTTGAGTTCAATTTTGTTTCTTTAAGTTGAATTGTGGTCCTCCGAGTTGATTTTAGATTCTTTGAGTTGAATTTAGTTTCTTAACGTTTAATTCTGGTCTTCTGAGTTATATTCAAATCTTCCGAGTTGAATTTATATCCTTGGAGTTGAATTGAGATCCTCCGTTAAGCGCACCAGAGCACTGCGAGGATTGCACTCAACATTCCTTCCGTCGCCGCCGCTTCATTGAAATTTCGGAAAAAGTTTCGTCTTTTGATGTTTTTTTTTGTGTTTATTACAATGCGTTCCGAATACATCCGTAAACTTCCACAAAATCTTTAGTTTTATACGGCTTGTATTCGGCCGGCATTGTATTGTATTATATTCCTCATTTCGCATCTGAAGACAATTTAATAATTCTGTTGTACACAGCACAAGATGTATATAACACACACTGTACACAACACACAGTGTGCACGACACACAGTGTGTACAACACACAGTCTGCACAACACACAGTGTACACAACACATGGTGTACACAACACACAGTGTGCACAACACACAGTGTGCATAATTCTTCAAAATTTGAGCTTAATTTTCAGGTGAAATTTGGTCAAAATGTTTTAGGACTCTCCGCTGTTCGTGAGTGCACAAAAGAGCTACCAAGAATTTGCACCGTGAACTGCAGTTCTCTTACACTAAGCAGCACGTCCGCAGCGGCTGCTAAGGACACCACAACCTGTCGCCGTTCCCTGATTCCAAAAGACAGTCATAAAGTCTACGAAAGAAATAAAACGAAGAAAGGCGGAACATTTCGTAACGTCAAGTTTCGAGTTTTATTATCAATAAACTTTTCGTGCTGCTTATCTCGGTGTCGTCTTTTGTTGGAAACCAGAAAATTTAACAGCGCCGTTGTGACGGGGAACTTGTGAACAAATGCTTGAAAAATTAGCGAAATTACAAGTTTTGCAGTCGTGATGCACTCGGGAGGAGCGCCCTGCCGTGGCTGCATTTTGATGCGTCGAAAGATTAGTTGCTTTGAGAGTCTGGTGGAGTTGCTTATAATATTCGGTCGCAGTTGCTTATAATATTCGGTTGCAGCTGCTTATAATATAAAACTGCATGTAAGCGCAGCGTGAGCACCAAAAGAAGCTCTGAAAATAGGAAAGAAGGCGGAACTACACTTGTAGAATCACTCCAGGATCACACGGCCGGTAATTGCGATGAGAATTTGCAAGCTAATTCTCAAGTCTAGCCTCACGCACAAGTTTTCCATAATTACAGCTCTGCTCGTAAGTCTTCTATAGTTCCAGCTCGGGACACGAGTTTTTCATAATGTCGGTCCTGTTTTCCGTGCTTCCACTTTTCACACCAGTTTTCCATAATTGCTGTTTCTCACTCAAATTTTACTCTATCTCAGTCCTGAATACCAGTCCTATAATTTCAGCTTTTCACCAGAGTCGCAACATAATTTGAGCCCTGCACACAGGCCAATATTTAAAGCTAAGGTACGAGTATCATGACGGCACTTATTGCCCTGGCGAATGTGCTCGCTAATCAGATTCATATTCTAACTCAACACAGCAACATCTTGCCTCGGAGCTTCATTGGTGTGACTGCTAATTCTATGATAATTAATTGTTCTTCATAATAATTTCAACTAATTTTCGTTGTATCTAATTAACCTCTGTAAAAATGCAAGCCAATAATCGTGGCATCTAATTAAAATCAGACGCAATTATCGCCAGCAAGAAAGCTGCTCTATCGCTCTTACCTCCGCAGTCTGACTCCGAGAAAAACATGCATTTATAAATAGTGAGTAATAAGTCTCAATTTCAATGATGCTCTCAACCAATGTGAGCTCAAGTTATAGTTCTCACTGTGGAACGCTGAAGCCTTTGGAGGTATTATAACAGTTCTGATATTAATGCCTGAACAATTAGATTTTCTGATATTGTCTCCTGAAAAATTAGACATTATGTTATTGCTACCTGAATAATTAGATATTCTGAGATTGTCTCCTGAAGAATTAGAGGTACTGATATCACCTCACAAGAATTAGACATTATGATAGTGTCCCTTTGAAGAATTAGATGTTCTGAGATTGTCTCCTGAAGAATTAGATGTACTGATATCACCTCATAAGAATTAAACACTATGATATTGTCTCCTGAACAATTAGATATTTTGATATTGCCACCTGAACAGTTACAACTGACTCGCAATAACTTACTGGACCTCCAAGTTTCCTTCCACCTAACGATTGGACGTATGAGGGCTGAAATTCTTGAGAGCTGTTGTTTGTGCTTAAAGCTCGTACAGAAACTATTTACACTGCTTATGTTCTCAAGCACACTCATCTTTGGAACTATATATCACCATCGTATTTTGTAACTCGATCGACTGGAACACAATTGAGAGACATCTGCACAACGATTGTTTCACTTTTCACTTCTATTCAAGTTTTCTCCCAGTACATATTCTTCATTGAACAGTTTATTTACAAGCATATATTGCACTATTAGTTCCTTACAGGCTTTTATGCCGAGGAAAAAATTAACTGCGAAACAAAGTATTCACCACTAATTACACCGTGTACAAATGAGAACATTTCCAAATTGGCCAAATGGAATGTTAATAATTTTAATTATAAATGCCAATTTGTCGTGAGAACACTTTCTTAGTGATTAAGATACATGTATATATATAAATTAATATGTAGCTTAATATTTGACGCATCAGAGGGCTGAAGAATTTAAAAAGCAAATTATTACTTCGCCAGTTTTTTACGCCATCATTGTAGCAAATGCAACGGAGATTGACTCCTCGAACGTCAGCGAAAAACGTAATTAAAGCGGTGCTTGATCTCGCTGAAAATCTTTACCAAAGGAAAAGAAGAGTGTAACGGGAAAATCAAATTTCAATAACAAACTCACATATGCGACATAGTTGTACATCGGTGAAGTTGGCACATATACGAAATGCATGAAATGGAACAAGCATACGAAATGGTCCGACTAAACGTAACTTAATCAAATTATTGCTTTTTAATATCAAGGTTTCCCCGTTGTGTCCAAGAAAAAATAAAAACTACAGCAAATCACCCTTGTACCAGTGAATCGTTCTCGATAAGCAATCACCATTCAAACATGAACTGGAGGTTTAAACAATTTCAGCAATTTAGGTTGGTTCCCTACAATAAAAAAAACGACGTGAGAAGAACAAGCAAGGCTACCGCGTCTATTACACTATCAGATCCCAATATCAGGCAGTTTTTATCTAAATGCTTGAAAAATTAGTGAGTTACAAAATATTTCGCATCGCTCAGCGACACTCATCGTGATTCCCGCTGGGGATGCATCCACGAACATTTGATTAGCAGGCGCATATTTGACCGATGTATTTTGGCTCAGAAAACTTCATTTTGGATGAAAGAGAAGTTTTTACGGGCAGAAAAAGTTCTCATACGATGAGCAGTTCACACAATTTGACATTACGCGATTCTCGAGCCCTGAGTCATGCATGATATTATTATGATATTATGGTATTATTATGATATTATTATGATATTATGGTATTATAATGATATTATTAGGATATTATGATATTATTAGGATATTAATGTGATAATAATATGATATTAGGATATTAATATGACATTATAAGAGTTGCGGGTGCACGTCAGAGAGTCATGAGTCAGGTGATATTATAAGTCAATGGAAAGCTTCCGCTACGCTATTAAGTTTTGTAACATTACGTAATTAAGGGATCAGTTTTATAGGGTGTCCAAAAAATGTATCTGTAAATCGATGTATTTACATATATACGATACCGGAATATAAACTGTTGTATGGCTCCGGTATCTTTTTTACATACAGTATATCCATACATTTGTAAAGAACTGACATATACTGTATAGTATATGCCATTATATGGAACTGACGCTAAGTACTTATTTTAAATAAATATTTACTGAAATCTTCATCAAATACAATTTCAACGCATAGTGCCTTCTTCGTTTTAAAATTCCATATATCGGTCAGTGGATACATTTTTTGCGAACACCCGGTATACTAAGCGTCAATCTAACTTCGGAGGACGAGGGCAATCACTCGAATCTGAATTGACACACACATATACCATTCAAAGAAATTAAAAGTATTATTGGAAGTGGCGTTACATCAAAAGTTCTGATTAGTTTCTCACGCGCCAGAAATTCATTTATAAAAAACGAGCGTGAGCCTTGCTCGACGCGCTGAAGCCTCTACGATCTGCGGTCATACTTAATTATCGGTCATTATCAATAAATAAGCATATGCCCGACTTGAAAATGAGCGGTCCAACCCATGTGCGAAATGATTTTTTTGCATTATAAACATATCTGTGAGATTTGACCCGTTCTGCACATGAAAGTCAAGTGATAATAACTTGTGGTTTGCCAACGAAGATTTCTAATGACCAGCATCTGCACATCCTCATGAAAGTCAAGTTTGGTGATAACCACTTGCAGTTTGGAATGAAAATTATGCCCTTCTAATAACCAGCATCGACACAGCGCACGCACTCCAAGGACCGATCCTTTGCCAGCACCGATTCGCATTTCAAGTCCCTGGATTCACTGAAGCAGCGCAAAAACTCCCGTAGGTAATGATCCCTTCCAAACAATCCCAGTTTAGCTTTTCGTCGCCTGCATGCATGCTTTTCGCCGCCCAAGTAATTAAATCGCTTGGGCGGTGAAAAACATGCATGCTCCGGCCAAAAAATTAGGCTGGGATCCAACACGCGTCACATCAGTGACGCTTCATGGGCGCGACCGGTGCTGTGACAAACTCTGTGGCGTGCAAATTTCTGTGGCGTTCAAAACGTATTCCTACACCACATTTAAACAACCAGGCAACTGCTTAACGTGTTTCCTCCGTGAAAATTGTTCAGCTAACGGCGAAAGAATTCCCCGAAATCGAAAATAAGTTTTTCGAGGCGGAAGATGCATTCCCAGAAATTTGAAGAAAAGCCATGTACGTAGGTAGGATACAAACTTTCCCATAAATTATTCCTGAACCTAGCTTGGCAATGAGCTTTCTGGTGCGTTAGAGCTCAAGGTTCTCGAACCGATCGAGAACGCGGGCAGTGTCATAAAAACAAGAACGTCAGAACAGAACAACTTTCATTGGCGAAAAAAAGAGTGGGGCAGTGCAGCCGTCGGTACCTGATCCATCACGCCCGTGCGATGCTAGGGGGTGGACTGCACGGGAAGAGCCCTAGAAGGCTCTGTGTCTTGCCCTCCCTCGCTCTACCTCGCTGCCACGCACGTCGGTCGACTCGAGCAGCGGCTGTGCCGTCATGGAACGCAAAAGCGTGGCTCATGGGGCCAGTGCACCATGAAAGACGACAGAAAAGGACGGCTAATAGCGCGCAAAACCTTCAAAGACGAGAGAAAAAAACCATCAATAGCAGTTATATACGCAAAACCATCAAAGACGAGAGAAAATTATATCCAATAGCACGCAAAGCCATCAAAGACGACAGAAAACAACAGCCAACGGAGCGAGATACGCAAAAATAATGATTGATTGCGCTAAATATGAAAAATAACAATTAACAAAGCACCAAAAGCAAATAGCAGCCAAAGGCGCAAAATGCACGAAAATAATGATTGATGGTGTTAGATATGAAAATTTACGATTAAAAAAGAAAATGCATGAAAATTGTGAATTACGAACCAAAAACGTGAAAACTGTGATCAACGGTGCAAAACATGCAAAAATAATGCCATAAAGTGCAAAGTTTTATTCAAACAGCGTATAGTCATATCTGTACTTAAAAGTCTCGCGATGACATGGCAAGTCATGGGTTATCAAATTAGAATTTTTGTTCTTGAGCTACATAGTTCTAACAACTCCCGGGATTAACTAGAAATTAAATTGTTTATTACGTTTCTCATATGCTATAAAAAGTTGCAGGAGATGCTTTTTCAGTTTTCAAGCACCAATTCTTTGTATTTAATGCAGAAGTTATTTAATAATTAAATATGTTTGTTAACGTGCGCACTGGATTTGTGAGCTATGACGACACGAACAGACAAAAATTCATTACGATCAAATCAAACAAAATATCACTCAATCAAACAAATTAAAAATGCGCCATTCTTACTCCTCAATGCACATTTACTCTCTTGCTTTACGAACGAAAAATTTCTCTCCGCCTTAGGACCCAACAATATTGTAATACATGAGAAAATTTTCTCCTCATCTTGAATATTTGTCTGACACAAGTTTGTATATCCCCCGATAATGTTTGCAGCAAATTAATATGTTAGAAATTTCTCATAAATGTTCATGTAGAAGTGACTTCTTAGTTTGGAAAGGGTTAATTTTAATAAACTTCAAGGACTATACTAAAGTTTTTGAGTATAAGCAATCAGTTGCAGTAGTAATTAATGATCTTCATATTCCAGTGCATCACTAACATCAAAGTTTTATAACGTCAAAGGCCAATCTGTGTAAAAACTAATAAAAAACAAGAACATTCGAGACGTATAAATAGCATTTCCGAGATGAACAATGCCTCTACATCAAGGCTCATACTTGGTCATCGGTCAACTACAAATTTTTACAGTATTTTTCATGGCCAGTCTATCAGTCGCAAATAATTAAAGCAATAGTACAGAACGTGAGACCTTCTCTTAACTCCAAATTTCTGCAGCGCTTTCCGTAGCTAGTGTATCAGTCGCAAATAATTGCAGCATCAATCCAGAGCGTGATCCTTTCTCCATGAAAGAGATAGGGATCTCAGTCCAGGATCAGAACACACGATGAGAATGTCAGCACTGACAGCTCTACAAGCTGGCACATGCGCTGACACTGATAAGGTCGTCAGGCATGCTCTGCTACACCCATCCCGCTGCCACGCATCAATGGCAACCGCTTCTCTGGCTGCCGCTGACGACACTCCCAATTCGTTTTCGTTTGTGGCATTAAAATGAAAAACGCGCCCACGAACGAAGAAACCAATTTCAACTTTCCGATACTGTTTTTGGAATCTGTGTAGTGAGATTGGGATTTTAATTGTATTCGAGTGTGTTGCTTTTAAGATACTACTTGTTAGGAAGCTTCATTGAGAGTTCCTTTAAAAAAAATAGCTCGCAGAAGAATCTGGTCTCTCTGAAACAGGCTCCGAGAGCCACTCCTAGCGTACGCGGTTGCGAGCTGATGGCGGCGCGTACTTTTATTTAAATGAATTATTGATTTGAAATTACGTATTTTGCGTGGAGTCGGTGCATACCTCGGTAAATATCTGAGACAATCTATAATTAATACTCTTAAAATGTGCACCATTTTTCTTCTCCAAGCGAAATAAATTCAAGCGTTAATTACGAGTTGTCCTACTCCTGTCGTCTGAAAGAACAAGTATTAATGGGTACTTTGTCCCTCAATTTCCAGCTTCGAGTTGGAGACCGACCACGAACTGGAACTACGGAAAACTGGACGCAAAGTGGCGAACTTGGCCGCTAAAAATTTCTACACGAAATAGGCAACGGTGAATTTCAAATAAATTTATTTTACCCGTATAGTTTAATTAACTTTTCCAAAGAAGACGCTAAATGTGCTGGAAAATCCACGACGAGGTGACCGATCACGCAACATTTTCGAATGAATTCACTAAAAACTCCTAAAATTCACTATAAACTAAAATAATTTGAAATTTAATTGTGTTGAAATGTAACGTCCGAGAACTTACCTTTCTTGCTGAACAGCCTGACATTGTTTATGGGATAATCTGATAAATGTCCTAAGTAAACTAATCTATTAGGTATTATTCTGGTAGGTACATATTAGTTTACAATAAACTGAGAACTAATCCTAATAATACAGTAAACTGAGAACTAATACCCAACAGAATCATCTAGAGACTGGGAGTAGTAGATTGAGGTTCGTGAGCGACATTCGCATGGCTAACAAAATAGAGAACCTTCTCCCGACATCGCACCAGACAAAGCACGTGTGTACTCACCGGAATCCTTGGACCTTCTCTTTCAGTTTGGCAGCCTGCGATTTGGGCGCTGTTGGTTTTGGATCCATTTTGGCGAGCATTTGCGCCAACTGCACGGCCTCTTCGTTCATTGTGTTGACTTGTGCGTAGCTGACTTTGATGACAACCAAGTTCCCCTTCTACGCGGGGCACGTGATGAAGGCTTTGAATGGGAAGTTTTAATAAATAACTTTATTTACTTCATGAGACTTAATCGAGCTCATCCAGCGAATTCAGGAAACCATCGAGAGAAATTGAAAACATTAAAGCCGAACTGGTCTATTGTGTCAGTGGGAAAGATGATCGTTTTACCCTCAAGAGCAAGGTCCTAAATGGTACGGAACAAATTGTAACAATGATCGATTTAAATATAATAAACTGTCTGAACATCACTGCCCAATTTCAAGTTTTTAATTCAAAAGTTTAACGAGGTGACTAAAGTTTGGTCTTACTCCACGTCATTAACGAAGAAAAAGAAACAGAAATTCAACTCAGCTAAAAGATGCGGGCAAACTTTACTCAATGTTTAACCTCGGAAAGCAAAAGGCGAGTGATGGATAGCAAGGCATTGCAGGACAGTCAAGGAAAGCTGCCGAGTTGAAGTAGAGGTGTGGTGGGGCAAAGGTTGCTTGCTCAGTGAACTTGAACATCGATGGAAGACTGCTGGAAGTCCACGAACGAACACCTCGATTATCTGGATCAAAATAGAAAGGAGATATTATTTGGCCAACTCAGGGTAACCGTGTGCAACTGGTGAAGTTTGTCAAATCGTAAATAGATTCTGTGTTGAACGTTGGGAAGGAACTGGAGTGAAAAAATACGTTTTGTGAATGGTCTCACAGAAAGTTGCGTTTCCAGTTTGCACCACAGTTTTTCCGTCTCAAAAAGAAAATCACAGACCGGACAACAGTATCAATTGTCTTGTACTTTCCTCCAGCACTTTACTTCTCTGTTCCACTCGTCCAAGTTTTTGGACGTCCGACATTATCAATACACAACATCATGTCGAGGTTCACTGCACTATTCAAAACAAAGAAAAAAGGGAAAATCTGGGGAAAATGCAAGATTAGGTTACTTAACTTATGTCACCACACAGGAACGAATACGTGTACATCATATCGATAATAATCTGCCCAATTGTAGGTTAGAATAAATCGGAAAGTGTTCAAATTCATCGTTTAATTAAAAATTGTAAACTGTAGCTCTAGGATTTAAGGGTGGCCGAGGCCCAATTAGACACAGCGTTACCTCACAAAACAGTAGTGCCTCTCGTAGCTGTGTATTATGATTAATTTATTCAAAAGCATTTTGTGATGAGTGTGAAGGCACTTTGTAATGAACATGCAGTGGCACAGCCACTGCATGCCACTGGACTGCCGGCATTAACCCCAGCACGCCACAGCCACTGCATGCCACTGCACTGCTGGCATAAGCCACAGCGTGGCACAGCCACAGCACGCCACGCAGCGCTGGCAGTGGGTGGGAGGTCCGCACGTGACCCACATGCTCGAGGAAAATAGACCTCGTCAAACCTGCCTCCACTGAGCCCCTCCATCAAGCCCCTCCACCAAGCCCTTCCACTGAGCCCCTCCATCAAGCCCCTCCATCAAGCCCCTCCACCAAGCCTCTCCACCAAGCCCTTCCACCGAGCCCCTCCATCAAGCCCCTCCATCAAGCCCCTCCATCAAGCCCCTCCATCAAGCCCCTCCACCAAGCCCTTCCACCTTGCCCCTCCACCAAGCCCTTCCACCGAGCCCCTCCATCAAGCCCCTCCACCAAGCCCTTCCACCGAGCCCCTCTATCAAGCCCCTCCATCAAGTCCCTCTATCGAGCCCCTCCATCAAGCCCCTGCACCGAGTTCCCTTCTCCATACGAGGGCTGGAAAGTTGGACCTCCACTTCGCAAGCATGGCGGGGCTAGAGCAAGTGCTTCAAGTTGTCTGCTCAGGGTGACTATATAGGCAGTCATTACAAGCACTTCAAACTCTCTGCATGAGTCGTCGGCACCAGTTATGCTATAAAAAGTTGCAAAAGCCACATTGTTCCGTCAAGCTTACCGAAACTTCGTAACGTACCTTCCTGTTTTGCGCAAAAGCACGTAACTTCGAGATGTTAAACGTATTGCTCATACCGCGCAATTCACGGAGCAGAGCCCCATTTGTTATACCTATTACTTGCTACACTATTGCTACAAAGCAGTGCCCCAAAATGTTGTGCTTATTACCCACCACGCAATTCACGGAGCAGTGCTCCAAAATGTAGCGTCTATTACGCATCACGCAATTGCTCTAAAGAAGTGCCCTAAAATACTCAGAAACCTAAATTGACGGCAATTTTGTTCCACGCAATCCATGTACGCGAGGCACTCACTGCCTTCCAGAGCTTAGCTGCATGGAGTGCCACCCTCGTTCGTCTTAGCGCCTGATAGCGTCGCTGGCAGCAGCCACATACGCTGGCACACGAGCACGCCTTCAGTAGCCCCACAACTCATAATGTTTCTTTGACTGACGTAAGCTTTATTTACATAAGAAGTTCGAGCAAATAACACCAATAATTTTATAATTCATATTGTGTGTTTACGTGCGCACGTCGCTGTTCATTTATTTCGAGTGATGCATGTCACTCGAAATACTCGTAAAAACGAAAACCCGTTCTTCTGTGCCTCCCATTCCCAAACGCTCGTGTCTCAGACAGGGGCCGGTTTAAGCACAGCAATAAGCAATTTAAACTATATATTTGTTTAAATTGTTTATCGTTAACAACAGAACACAAGCGCATCGCGGACGTAGGGTAGTTTAAATTCCTTAGTGAAGTTTAAGCTGTTTAAGAATCACTCATAGACAAAGATTTATGTATCATTAAAATACCTAGGAGATTTTACAATATCTGGGGTCTATTTTCATTTCGAAAAAAATGCTCCGTTTCGAGCAGCATTTTAGAAGGAAAGAAAATATGCGATTGAGGTCATGAGAGATACACATACACCAGAGATACTCGAGTCATGTGTATTGATTTCCTATTTTTAGTGCATCCTAGAGAAAAGAGCCTGAATTCTTACTTTGTTAGAACGCTAGTAAACATTTTAGCCCATATGGACTTAATTCGATGAAAATAGTGCGTCAATGAAATTTCACAGTATTCTATTTTCCCGCACTGCAATTGCTATACAAGAGCGAGGCAGGATTAGAAGTGCTCAAAACACACCCCAGCTCGATGGTTCTCAGTTTAGTGTATCAGATCAGCAGTTAGGAAAACACGCAAAATTTATAACGCATAAAACATTAGATGCGCATCCGAATTCGTTGTTGAGAAGCAAACACTTATAAAATCGCAAGCTGTGAGAATAAAGTAAGTGAACAGTATCTTGTGACTTTACATGAAGTCCATCGTATGGGAACCATCGATTGAAAAAAACTAGGTTTTTTAAACATTCCGACAGCAATCCGGATATAAAATCCGAGCTTATGGAAATTTATCATTCTAAATCACAGACCAGAACTTGGTGATAAAAACAATAAAGCAAATACACAAACTCCAGAACTCCTGAAGAAAACGCAAGAAGAATGGACTCGAATATAAGTATTATTCAGCACTGATAAAACAAACACAGAGAAGTAGTAATGAGTTATAAATAGGATATGTTGCTGGAAATTTTATAATCCAATATCTCACGAATACCAGCTATTGTTTTGAGAAGCAAGTGCAATAATTTTAAAGCTAAAAATGTCCAAAATAAATTCAAGCTTGATATGACAGTTCAATTACAAATTTAGAATCTGCGTTTTGGTTTTTTCCGAGAATAATCACGACAATGTACGTCTCTGAAAAATTCATATGTTTAAAAAAGGAATGTTTCAGCCAAAATTTGAAGGATTCCAATAAATGTCCACAGCTGAGGTGAAGAGCGAGAATGAGTGCGCAAAAAACCGCTAAATATTTACTAAAGGATCAGAGCCGTCAATTGAAATGTTCCCGTCAGATAAACATGAGCTGCAGCGACCGATGCAACTTTGCTCTCAATGACACCGACAAACGCGTTTTTTCAAGACCAATTACATCGTCTGAAACACATGGAATTGACACGTCGGGTCGTACTTGTGCGTTAAGCGAATCTTCTTTACGAGCAGTATACTCCAGAATGCATGCTATTATTTCAATTTCGAAGCGACGCAAAAAGTGGCATCAGGACTTTCACTGCGGCTGGCGAGACTATTTCTTTCGTCGCAGAATTTAAATCGAAGTAGATGATCGTCGCCTATGCACCTCAGCGCAGAGCTGCATCACCACCAATATTCAAAATTAATTTATAGTAAAATTTGGCTGGATCGTCGAGACTGACTTGATGAGTACTCGATGCGTGTCGCAATGCGCACAAATTCTTCTCGTGTCTGAAGAGCTTCGCAGATGCCAGAACGTTCACAAGGAATTTAACAACTTCTTTGTTGTGATAGAAACATTTTACTCAGCTGTGCTCCGACTACGCAAAATTAAAACTATGCGAATGAGCTGCATACAAGGCCAAACTAAATGTTTTATTTAGCTGTGCTCTACCAGCACCAAATCGAGGAAAACATGCAAATTAGCAGTAGTCCAGCAAAATTTTTTTAAATGATTGTACCAGAGCTATTAGCTTTTATGGGTAGCTTAATCACTCAAAAAGGCCTGATAAACTAATTACATCTTTCTTTTTCATGGCTCCATCAAATTATATAATAAAATAAACTAAATGTAATAACCCAGTGGCAACACTGAGTTTCTTCATCAGTATGAAGCAGCTTTATATTGAACTTCGATGCCCGCTTACGTTACTGCACTGAAGGTCTAATTAGTTACAGTGCCAAGTTCAAACTTGCGTTCTACACGAACTATTGTTTCTGTGGCCCAGCGCATGACTTTAAGGAAAAAATGCCGAATGCTTACGTGCATATAAAAGCGCTTGAGAGAAATATACGTGATTGAGATTGTTCGACAGTTAATTTAATGTGACTGGATATATAATTGGCTGTCCTTTAATTTTCGCGCGTGACTTTTTTTTGATATATATTAATCTTGAACCTCAGATCTTTGATTCATATGACAAACTTTAAATTTTCTGACACAAGTCTCTTTAATACATCGTCTTGCAGTCTCACACGCCGTAACAAAATAAAGGCGAGATTATTACAAGCTTTCAAAATCAAAAACTTAATACTTGGAAACTGGCGAGGAAGTTTTCCATCAATTCCCGCGCGTAATATCTTTAAAAATAGACTGACACATTTTTTTACTCATCTTACAGCTTTCGCTCTTTTCCAAAATAAAGGTTTACTGACATGATTACATCACTGGCTCTAAATCAAGAAGCAAATGCGCCAGCAGCATCACCTACAAACTTGCAGGTGGGACAACGTCGGCAATTTTAACTCTCCAGCAATTATTTTTCCCAGCTTGCTTCATAAATTATCCCTGAATCCTAATTTGAATCGATAAATTCGAATGCGCTGCTTCCAGCGACGTGAAGAATGTTATCTCCACGCTGCTCTCAGGCCGTCTGGACCAGGTTCGTGCTGGAGAAATGGTCGGGCGGTGGAGTGACTGACTTGTCAGAACGTGAGGAAATGCTCAACTTTTTTTCTTTCCTGTTAACTTTCACACGAATGAGAAATGGAGAAATAGAATGCGAGACTATTTTGTTTTTTGCATCATCCTTAGTGTAAAACTTTTAAATGTACAAATTATTAGCTCCGTTTTAAAGATATTTGGTAAAACTTTCATGGTTTTAAATGCATTTATCTCATTTGGCACAAAAAAAGAACAGCTTTCATGGATTTGGCATTTTTTCGCGAACAAAAATGCAGTCTCAGTTTTAAAATTTCTTGAAAATTGTTAAAAAAAAACAGAAAAAAACTTTCAAGCGTATGTGTAACATAGGTTTCATTTAATTTTTTTAAGCTCTTTCTGATTTTAAGCTCTTTCTGATTTTAAGCTCTTTCTGATTTTAAGCTCTTTCTGATTTTAAGCTCTTTCTGATTTTAAGCTCTTTCTGATTTTAAGCTCTTTCTGATTTTAAGCTCTTTCTGATTTTAAGCTCTTTCTGATTGCAATGCACCGCACTCGTAGTAGCCAACATTTAAATTGCTACACTGCAAGTTTTAGCAAATTAAGACAGACCGAGCACTCAATGTCTTGAAAAAAACCGAAAGCAGAGTCAGTGTTCATGAGCGAATTTTCATGCAAATATCATGTTTGATCATCGCGAGAGAGTCGAGTCTCATCATCATGCATTATGCAGTTCTGTTACTCTTGGCAGGAGGAAATTCTCGCAGAATATCTCAGTGCGATGCAAATTTTTATCTTTTCTAGCGACAAAAAAATAAGTGTTTCCTAATTATGGAGATTGGAAATTTAATAGGAAAACTAAATTTTCTAGCTGCATGGAGTGTTTTATCAACTCAAAATGATTTGAGGTATAAAAATAACTTATGCGCGTGCTGCGATTTGCCTGGCAGTCGCTGAATAGTAGGGAGACCTATAAAGCACGATCTTGTTTTAAAAAGCAACGAATGGAACAGTCGATCCTGAATTTGACTTCAGTATCTTTTCTTTTTGCAGCACAATGCCTTCAGTGAAACACATCGCCAAAAAAATACTCTAGTGACTTCAGTATCATTTCTTTTCACTGCACAATGCCTTCGGTGAAAGACATCGGCAAAAATAAATACTCTATTGGCTATAAAATTGCTTGAAACATCGTTGGTTTATAATTATGAATGGATTTTTTCCGTAGATTTTACATAGACAATGTATCGAATGAAGTATCATGTGGATGGTGAGTTAGTACGTACTCCAAACTGTACGCGTAAGTACAAGACATAACAGCGCGTGAAACAGGTCATTTTCTTGAATGTGATTTACAGTAGTTTGGTCGGAATTTCTGGTTTTCATACTTTTAAGTTTCCTCTCGTTTTCCTTCAACTGTGTTGATTGCAAAATGAGGAACAAAAGAAATCTTTCACCGACATCAACGAACGACGCTCATGACATGACACGAAATTAGTAAAAAATTAAATTAATAAAGTATAACTTGAATATTTAAATGAAAATTTATTCAGAAAAATAGTTGAAAATTAAATGATACCTAATAAATTACCTGCCGAGTTATATTTTTGCGCAATATAAGATAGCTAAATCGAGGCAGAACACACTTAGGCCATCAGTGGTTGAGTAAAAGCTGACCTGATAGGAGCTTATCTGTCTCAGTTTTCAAACTGGACGGAGTTCTCAAACAAGGAACATTGGTCTCGCCTTCTTGAATTCGCAACGAAATAATGATAGCAGTCGTAGAAGCAGCGCTACAAAATAACCATGAAGAAGCAATATTCCAAGTACGCTTCTTTTCATGAACTTCACAAAAAACATAAAAACAATTGCAAATTTAATAAAAAACTACGGATACACCTTAAAAACTCTTTTGCGTTGGAAATAAATTGAGCTGTACAGTCTTCACTTCAACAGCAAATCATTCTCAATTCATCTTAATTTCCAAATGAAGAAAAAAAAGTTTCGATTTTTGGACATTGCAAAAGAGCTTGCGGAGTCAATCCCTGCTCAGGGATCGAGGCGAGGTGACTACCTAGTTTAGGAGGCCACTCAATTAGCCGTGAAGGAGGCCACTTAAAAAGCCGTAAAGTAGGCCACAAAAACAACTATTAAACTGGTTACTCAATTAACTATTTACGGGGCCACTCAAGTGCGCTATTTAAGAGGACAATTAAATGCCTATCAAAAGGCCCATCATTATCAACGCACGCATCCAATCTCGAATTAAATAAAGAAACAAGAGTGTTCGCAAATGAAGCATTCAGCTCAGCCTCGGATATCATTTGCGATGTCATAAATTAGATAACGGGGCCCAGCTTCATTTTTAGAACCATATTTTTCCAATTCGCTCTTTTCCTATCTTTGAGGCCTGGCAATGGAGCATAATATGAGCATCTTACACTTTGGCATCACCAACTTTTAAAGTAACGAAACGCCCAGCATCACCCTGGCATCAGCGTGTTTATAGAAATTGATTATGAGGCAATCTTGGAAAGTCCTTTGTAAGATTTTAATCAACTGAATCATCGACCCCACGTCTCTCATTATAAGCCACTGCAGTTCATCATTGCGTAGCACTGCACCATGCAGTCTAGAATGCAGCACCACGCTTTGCAACTCCGAAGTCTTAATGAAGTTTGCGGTAACCCAAGCACGAGCACAGTTCTTGTATCTCTCAATACTTCAACACCTCAATGAACTTTTCATGCGCAAAATTCATCGCTACTATTGAAATGGAATGTTTTTTAAGGAATAAATCGCAAATACATATTTCGAAAGTTTAATATCCGTGATAACCTTAGTTTGATTTTGGAAGATTTGTACTTCCGTTCAAGTACAGAGGGATAAGTGTAAAACGCTGTAGGTATAGGACTTATTATTATTAGTAACGTAGGGGACTTATTTTTGTATTACTAAAATCATATTTGATTTATTTAATAATGACTTGGTAGGAGCTCTTAGTCATTTGTATTCTTTCCTTTCGTTCGTTGCAGGGAAGAAAATGCGCTTCTAGAAGAAATTAATACTATTTGAGTGCTAGTCTATTCGTGCCTTGGAACAAATAGTCTTGCGTAAAGTCTTCCTTTGCGCAAGAATGTTTAAATCTCGCTGCCAAATTTGGGCATTAGTTGACCTGCCTTGGTCAGACACCGAAACTTTCGCGACTGCCACCTTTTATTTATTTTATCCTGTACATTTACTGAAGTAAGAACAACGATGGCATTTTAGAATGAAGTTAATCTTTACTCTTAAGATGTTTCGCTTAACGACCGGCGTTGGAAAAAATTTAAGGATCACGTATAACAAAACTCAAGGGCAATAACGTGTGGTTTTCCCGCTAGTGCGCAGCCGTTGGTTGACAAGGTATTAATATAATATATAATATGTAAGAATTGGAATCGTGACGTAAGAGTTGGAATCGTGACGTAAGAGTTAGAATCGTGACGTAAGAGTTGGAATCGTGACGTAAGAGTTGGAATCGTGACGTAAGAGTTGGAATCGTGACGTAAGAGTTAGAATCGTGACGTAAGAGTTGGAATCGTGATTTTTACTTCGAGATGCAAAGTAGATGCTAAGATTTCCCCCTCACGAATGTGATACAAGGTGGATGTTCAGGTTTCACCCTCACGAACAATGTCGACTGGCAGCATGCTTTTTAAGTCTGATTTTGAGTGCGAGCAACATTTACTGCTATCGATTTCTTTCCTTCAGACGACGATGTACGTTCTTCACACACACTCCTCATATTCGAGCAGCTTCACTAGTCACTGACGACGACGACATGCTAGCGACACTGACCGCGTTATGGAGCAAGTCGTCGCTGCTATATGCCAAGTAATTGGTTCATGTCAGTTAAATCCCTCGTAACAAACAATTCGATTTGACATAGTGCGACTAATTTTAGATTCTCAATAATCTTAACTATAAATTAAGGCTTGTAAATGCTGAAATTGAAGCTCTATCTGACCAAATTAAAACTTGCAATTTTAAAATGCCCATAATATAAACTTTAAATTTAGGCTAGTAAATGTTAAAATTATAGCTGTACCAGACAAAATTAAAACATGATTCGAGCTAGAAAATTTTGATTGAGGGCAGTTTCTTCTCTACTGTTGCTCTGAAAGTTTAGGGGATGTTTAACTCAGCACAAAACGTTAACAAATAATTTCACAGTCACCAGGAGATCTTTCAATTTTTCTCTGAAGTTCTTCCTACAGCACGTCAAAATTGTTGAAAAATGTATCGAAAGATGGTCTTTATTCACAATTAACGAGTATTGAAATTCTTGATCTCTGAAATTAAACAAAACAATGTCATACGCTGGGCTCCACGGCAAGTCGTACGTAATCACGAAAGCGTGGGCAACCCGCCAACGCGCCAGGGAGACGCGCACGCACTTTCACTCGAGTCTGGGCGAATACTAAATGGACGAAGCTGAGGCTGCTGAGCTACCTGTTAATGTAACCTGTGGCAGGGTGCCGACGACCTCTCAACTTTCTACCCTGAAATCTCTTCCTATTTACCCTGTAGAAATGAGCACCTTTATTGCATCTGAAGTGCGGAACCACACACCCAAAAACCTCGCTTCAATAACATTGACACAGGCATTTTATTGAAGAAAGAATATGGGCTAACAGTAAGGTCTACGCGGACTGTGAAAAAAAGAATATGGGCTATAGAAGTCTATCAGTTCTATTGCCCTTAAAGTCTACTTGAAGCGTACATTATAGCATTCGGCCGAGCGCGTTTAGTTCCAACGCATTTTTGTGAAAGTTTTCAAAATGCTTGACTGTCATATTTAAAGTCTAATAGCATTGCCTACTCTCCCTTATCTATTAATTATCATTTCGTCGGTTTTTGCATTAACAGCGTGGTGTTTCTTCCATTAGGGAAAAGAAGAACTTTCCATTGTTCCCCCTCAAATAAGATGCATGGAATTAGTACAGGCTTCGTATAGGAGAGGTACCGCAATTACGTCCTGGTATTAATCACGAGACATTTATGAAATTTTTCTCTGCAATGACTTGCGTCAATTTGATTGGAATAAAACATTTTGTGTGCCGGTATTACGTAGGTAGTCATTTTTTCTCAATTTACTATGTAGCAAGAACATTTCGTATATTCTTATATAATATTGCTTATTAGTGTGTGCTTGTATATTAGTGTGTGCTTGTATGCACATATGTATGAAAAGATGGTTTCAAATTACTCAGCAGTCAGCATTAAGTATGCGTTTATTTCAGTCGAATAAATGGGCAACATCAGTAATGTTGTGTTCTCGTAAAGCTCATTATGTGTCAAGGTTTGTGAAGCTAGTGCCCAACACACTTTCTTTCAACGTTTTCTTTCCATTTTGTCCCCGATGTTTCTATATTTTTTAAATCCGGTACATCTTAGTTTTCTTACTTATAGAAAACCGAGTTTTCGTTCAGAGCAAAACATGAAATGGGAGCAAACCTAATGCTGTTTTGCTCTCAGTAGTTTCAGCTTCTATACTACTATGGATATTATGTATGCTACTTGTGGTAGTATTTCCACTAGTTGAGTAGAAGTACGTTTGCATTGAACATTTTTCAAAACCCGCCCCTTTGATTTTGTGCATCATATTTTCGAAAATACATTTTTCCGACTCCTTCCTTACTAAACTTTCCATGAGAGAAGAGTTTCTTTTATCACAGTGGTTCAAGCATCGAGGAGACTAACTTATAGCTTGTTACGGAGTATCGTAATATCTAACACCTGAAGACGTTTTTCTACACACTGGTCCTCCCAAACAACCAATATGTTGCAATATAGCCTGTTATGGAATATCGTAATATCCAACAGCTGAAAACGTTTTTCTAAACGTTTTAAAAAAATTATGCATTTTAAGAATTGAATATTTTTAAATATACTGATTACTACAACTCTGATCGATAAATCGTACCCCAAACTACACGAGTTAGTCGCTAAGCTGATGCACTGTGCCACCAACGTAGCCTTACCACGAACAAGAGAACGTGTGATTGGTATTTTTTAACTTCTAGTCACATGAAAGATTCTCCGATGAGCAAAGTTTCCAACTCTCTCGTCCTGCGAAACTTAAATTCTCAAGTTGTAAAGTGAATTTTTTATCTTAAGGATTGACGCTGAGGAATGAAATAAAACAAGGAAACAAAATTTAGATGCGTATTGTAAACACCGAGCAGAGCACGTGTAGACTCAGAAGAATTCAACAACTGTAGGACCAACTCAGTAGCCAATCGTAGCAAAACAGTATAGATGGAAAGTCCTGAATAATGAATGTATATGTACAAAACCTAAACGCCAGAATACCTGAAGTTTAATTCACCAACAAATATCCTTAATATTGTGACTCAGGCACCCGAATTTTCACTAAACAATGAACGAACACAATGTCATTAAGCCAATTATAAAATAACTAACAACGTATGTTAAAATAACACAGCAATTAACTTGGGGGTCAAATCCTGCTGTTGGGCCCCAACTTTTAAAGTGACCTAAGCCGAGCTCTGACTCTCTAGCATTCATTCCTAAGAGCACACGTCGAAATGTCTGCATTCGAAATCGTTTTCATTCCACAAGTTTTCAAAGAAGTGAAAATTTCGGTCATTGTCACTTTGAAATTACCGTAAGTATGTATGTTGTAAAACACGTCGCTAAAAGAAAGACGCAAATGAGCATTAGAATTAGTGGAAAACCCTGCACAACGATGGGGAGTAACAAACTTCTTTGGAACATGGGAATGGGTTTGTGGGTCCAGCGCTGTAGACTCAGCGCTTGAAAACACGACGGCCGCCACATAAAGTCGGGATGTCATTCATCTCTCCCCATTGTGTTTTTCATTTGGTTTGTAGCTCTAGAAAAAAAAACACGCAGTATCAATGCGAATAACATCAAGTCAGAGTTACTTTGGGTACAGGTTGTAGAATTCCATTTCTATCTTCAAACCGCACCAAGCAATCCTACAACAGATGGAAAAAGTAAATTATTAATGATTATTATTATTACTGTATACTAGTAAGTGTGAGACCCTTATCACAACATAGGCGATCTCAAAAAAAAGTCCGTACAAATTTTTGTGGCAATTCCGTGGAAAATGAAAACTAAAAAAAAGAATAATGGCAATCCCGTTGGGAATAAAAAATTTAAAAAAATGAGTTTTAAGATGAAAAAATGAGCTGCAGGCGAAATAATTCAGTAAATTTGGAAATATTGGAGTGCAGTACACGAGCGTCGAGCACGCACATGCCGCGCCAAGCCGTCGAGTATGAAGAGAAAATTTCTGCGTTCGAATAAAAGACACGTAAGTCACATCACATCAATCATATTGTTAAGTATAGTTAGGAGTATCATAGAGATATTATTTACACTTGCCTACGCTACAGCAGTTGAAAGATTGGAGTTCTATACCGGGCAAAATAATGCAATTGCTTATTCCAGCCAGGTGCAGCGGCCTAGTGAACAAAGATTACGTCTTGTCCAAGATTTCCTCGCGATGCAGAGGCCGTTAATAAGTCGTTAAGCCACGCTCGTGCAAAAGATGCAAGACAAGCCACTCGCAGTACACAATTCAGTCTCCAATTGCAGGCAATACTGAAATCGTCGCACTTTCCACTAAGGCGATACTGAAATCGTCGCCCTTTTCGCTAATTTTCCCAAGGTAAATCTGTCAATCTGTGATAAATTGAAGAGCAGGCGGATCAATATGATAGTGACGTAATATGTATGTACAACAGAGCTAGTCTACAGATTAATTAAGGTATTTATTATCTTGTAAATAAGATGAAGGACAGCCGGGAACATCCTGCAGCGGCGCCATCTAAGCTGCTCAGCGAAGCACTTAACGTGGTCAGCAGCGCATCGTATGCAGCCATTCAGCATACTTTCATCAAGAAGAAGGTCAAATATCAACAGCTTAACTTTAACATGTTCACCAAATGAGTTTCCAATTTTAAAGTAGAACTTGGTTTTTAAACTTCTTTAAAAGAGAAATAAAACATAATTCACTATCTTGGTCTGCTGAGCTGGCAGCCGGATCAGCTCTGCCACTCCGGAACGTGGAGGCGTAAAATTTTGCATTCATCAAAATTTTTGAGTAGCCTTGAGGAATTTCTGCCTTGATGCACTGGTGAAATTTCAACAGACTCCAGATGTTTTATTACAAAGGTAATGCTTTTCATTAAAACGGAATCCATGCCTATGTCTTACGGAAGTTTGTCAAATACTGGCCTTCAAGTTTTAAGATCAGCCGCAGCGACTGCCAAGAATTATTTTCAAAGCCTTCTTTCTGTGCTGGCATTCCAAAGGTGAACGGTGGACGCTGAAATATCTAAGCACGGGACAAACGCTTAGTCAGACGATTATCACTCATGAGAAGGTATAAATAAAGCATGGTTCTTACTGAACATCTGCTAACAGCCTCGACACCGAACAGGTAGTAAGACAGCTGTGCAGGACTGGTGAATGAGAAAGGCTATGGCGCTCAACACACAAGAATATTACGGATTCAAGGTTGCCTGCTGCTTACATCAGCTCACAAAGGAGAACGTGCGACTTGAACAGAACATTTCGACGCTACGAATGTTCTCAAGGAACATTGCATGATAACTAGGATATTTATTATGTAGCTAGACATATCTTTGGTATACAGTTGATCATACTCGGATCTTCTATACAGTACCTAAAATCGCACATAGGAACATTTCTGATACTACACAAAGTAACACTGCACGCGAAGACACACTTCTCACGCTCATCCTCGCTGGCTATTATGTATTTTTCACTTCTAATTCCTTCCTATCGAAGAGCTTGCGTGCACCAGAGGCATGCCAGCGTCTTACGAGTCAAAACATGATCAATGAACGCAACATTTTACACGTACAAATAATATCAAGGCGAAGCCAATAGACATACACACATAACTGGAAGTATTATTGAAATGTGAGATTCATACATCAGCAAGTTTAAGGCATACCATAAGCGATCCAGCGGGCGATCCCACCCAGCACACACCTACTTCTAATAGCTCATCACCTCCTAGAATGTCCAGCTTTTCAGTAGCGATGGCATTGAAGTTCCCATCACAGAAGTCGTGCGGAAAGGGGGCTCAAGTTCGCAAGCAACTGCTTACTATAAAGCCATGAATTACACTTATCTTGAAGAGACGAATGCAGTAAGTATTGGAAGGAGAACACAGGACTAGGTTCGTCTCCACTACTAAATCTCGGTGACGTAGTTTCAGCAACACTCAAGTGTCGCGCTACTCAGCTTTTTTCCTTCGACTGAACGCTCCTGCTTCGGTGAGGTGGAGGTATTCTGGAGCGCACCTTTGCTACAGGCCACTCCCAGTAAATGACGGAAACGACCAAAGACATACATATATACACGTAGGTATTAGATCCATTCCTTCAACAATTGGTTTGAATATAAGGCTATGTTATTTTGCCGGCCTTCTAGCTAAGTCCAAATTGTGACCTAAGGCACATCCACGTCGTGCTCTCAGTGTGGATGCAGAGACAAGCTCGAGGATATCCGCACAGATTTATTAATAGATATCTTAAAGTGAATTGCACCTAGCTTGTTCTTCGGCAGCGTCCAAGAGTAGAAGCCGTGAGAAAATCACGATATTGACGCGCACGGCAAAGCATTAAAACCAATGTGAATGAAGTCGATTTTGAGCGCAGTGAAGTTCGTCATTAATTTACGTCTCTGAAAGTTGTTTTCTGCCCCTAGAGGGAAGTGCTAGGGCGTGCCCTCACAATAAAACCAACCCAATTACATGAGGCAGACGTAAAATATGCGTCTGGTTCACGAAATAATTTGGTAGACTTCAATTTGGAAGAGCTTCAAGACTAGAGCATACCATTTAGTCTCAACTGCGAGTACGAAACAGAGCATGTCGACGAAGAAATCACAATTCTTCGCTCGCACTAACCATGGGTAACGGATTACTGCTACAGATTCGCAAAAGCCTTGGAGTTAAGACTCGTAGATTCAAGCGGTGAAGAGACAAGAGTCTATCTATAGAAAGGAGTAGCTCCACGGTGCTGAAATTCTTCAAGGCGAACTGAAGAGACGTAAGGAGCAACAGACGCGGAACTTAAGTGCGTAAGAACTTGAAGAATTTCTTTAATTTTCAGTTGGAGATGATAGCACCCGACGGGAGGCTGAGTGTGGGCACCTGCTGGTTGTTGCTGCCAGAGGTGTGACGTGACCTCCTTCCTAGCTTCGACCTGCGGCCATAAGTTCATTTTAAGCATTAAGTCTCACAAAACATTCATTTGTGCAGCACGAGAATGACAGCTCCGTTTTAAGTAGCTCTAAACTTCTGTTTAACGGACACTTTTATCGTGACACAAAATTTAAGAAGCGTTTTCTATTGTAAACTTCATGCATACATAAACATGATAGTAACTTTCACGTAGCCCGCATCCCAAGAACTGCGCTAGAAATGAAGCCCACCGACGGCAGTGGCGTATAAAAGGTGCAAAGAAGACCACAAAACCACAGGGAAGAGTTACAGCCAGCATCCACGCGATCTAAAAACTATCACCTAATTTGGGCAGTTGACATCTACTAAATTTAACCAGTTTACATTCTAATTAATTTCACCAAATTGCACCCACAAAAGTTGACCATTTAGCTCCCATCAAATTTGACCAGTTAACATCCTAATTAATTAGTTTGGTTAGCACCAAAATTAATCTGTCTAGTTAGCATCATAACCAACCTGTCCAGTTATCTCCGTACTTAATTTGACCAGTTAGGGTCCTAACTAATTAGTTTAGTTAGCATCCTAATTATTGAGAGCAGCCAGCATACTAATTAACTAGTCTAATTAGAACGGACCTGATCTGGCCGGCCAGCAGCGGGTTGATGGCGTAGAGCCAGTCCTGCATGTCGCGGTCGCTGAGGGTCTGCAGGAGGTAACCTCGCTCTTTGGTCATCACCCTGCAAAAAAAGTGACACTTATGAGTAAAGACAGAAATAAATTGAAAGCTGATAAAGCAAATCTTTGTGGCACAAGCAGTGGTGTAGGGATTTTAATCGAACAATACAGACTCTCAAACTCTCAGACAGCTTTTGATGTTTTCTCCCATACAAGAGGCGCTACGATCAACTGAAAGATTGCCATCCAGTATTTCACTTGTAACAAAGAACGCTGATTTCTAGCCAAAGTTCCAATGTACTGTATTTCACTGGGTATTTCAATACAAGTTCCGAAGTAATGAAAAGACGTCTATATTTTTCTGAGGCGCAAAAATTAACCCCGAAATGTTAACAAATCTCCATTTTGAGTGTAAATGCATGAGGTAGAGTTTTACTCAAATACAAAGATTTGAATGCAAACGCACAGCTATTGAAAAATATGCATTGGCAGACCAGCCAATACACATTGGCTTTTGACTATCTGAGGCAGAGTAGTCATTCTTTTCATCAAGTTTATTTTAGATCGAGCAGGCAGCTAACGTCTACAACCGCTATACTGCTTATGTAACTCGTACAATAATTAAACAGTGTCAACCAAATATAAGTTGCAATCTACAATCCAAGTATTAAAAAATTCTACACTATGCACCCAACTGAAAAATTTGGAATGTAACTTCAAACCCTAAATTTTATTTCCTTTGACGAGTTAACCACTTTTAACACTTTGACCGCAACATGCTCTGCCAGTGACCACGGAGTGGATTTTCATAATGCTCCTGACCGACCAGCAGTCACAAACACAAATTCAATAAACACTTAATTAAAGCTAAATGCAGGCATGATCCAGTTAATGATTGCTGTTTTCAAAATCGCTTTAGACAATTGACTTAGAATTTGAGTCGAATATTGAACATCAGTTTTATCAATTGCGTCCAAAACGTTAAGCATAGCCCCTGAGTGTCAGACGTACGACAACCTCACCTGAACGAGTTAGGCACTTTGAGCATGGCCTCCTGGTGTTCGGAGTACTCAATCTCGGCAGTCATGAGGTTGATGAGGCCGCGCTCCAGAGGGTCCCGCTCGTCTCGGAAGATGAACACGTACGGACGGCGCACCACCTGTTGGCAATTGGGTCTATGAGTCTAGCACTAACTAGTCTAAATTCATGTTCTGTTAATAAAGGGAAAAGTGTGGGTCATTGATCGATACGACCAGCATTTACGACAGAATGACAGCAAACATGTACAAGCGAAGTAAATCCAAAAAATCGGAAATGTTTTCTCGCTACTAGAAAAATTATAGATTCTGTCGGAATAGTGCGAGGTATTAATGGGAGGACTTATACGAACAGGATCCCTAGAAATCCCAATAATCATCTGGCGGCAGGAATTCCAGGTAAGTTTGGATAAGTCACAGTAATGCTTACTGTCGACGATAGGACATGGACATAAAGTTCATAATAGTGACAATATTTGACGACACTATGGGCGTCACGGCAACTTAAATGCGAGACGACGATGAAGCTCCACTAAAACAATACGGGAATCAGAGAGCAGGGATGAAATACGTCAGCGATGAAGACTGGAACATCAACCGTAACTTTAACGTATGCAGATGATCCGAACAATACTCGCAACCCATCATTTGACAGGAACATCGATCGTAACTTTGCGAACGCAGATGACTAGAACAACACTCACAACCCATCATTTGACAGGAACATCGACCGTAACGTTGATGACCAAAACAATACTTACGACCCATCGCTTGACCCAGGCGTTTGTGCGGTTATCCAGCACGTTGAGGTAGCCTTTCCTGGACACGACAGGGGAAATGCGCACCTCCTCCACCTCGCACACGAACTGCGGGCCCTGCATGTCTGCAACACAGCAAATGTTTCAAGTCTTAACTGCCTGTAGTCATATGAAGGTATGGCTTCATATACCACACCGCAAGAAGCGGAGCCTTGCTTAGCTAAAAGTCATAGAACAACTTAAGCAATTTATGCGGGCCCTGCATGCCTGCAACACAGCAAATGCCTCAAGTCTTAACAGCCTATGGTCGTAGGAAGATATGGCTTTTATCTCACACCTCAACGCCTAGCTATGTCTCCTTGCTTAGCTAAAAGTCATAAAAAAATAAAACAATTAATTTACCACCAGCGATACAGCATTCGATCGTTTCACAAGTCTAGCACAATGGACACATATGAGTATAGCTACCTGTGGGCCCGAATAAGTTCAGCGACTTCTAGGGCATCCTATCATCAATGCTATTCTAAGATGTACAATTATGTTTAACCCAATTCACTTGACCTAGAAAAAACGTATTTGACCAAACAAAATAATTTCGTCTGCGGTGGTTCGTTAGAGCACACCTAGGCCAAAAATCTTCACAAATTGGAAGGAGGTACTTCGAACGGCTAAGAAATTTTTGAAACAAATGCATGTAATACATGTCAGATAACGTAATAGAAGTTCTCATTAAAAATGTGAGAAGCACGTACCAAGAGGAGAAGATGTACGAGAGGAATCGTCGGGTGAGGGTAGGGGAGACTCCCTGGCTTGCTGCTGTTGTTGCTGCTGCTTCTGTTCGTGCTGCTGCAGACTGGCCGAGCCGCCTAGTGGGATCTGCTCCTCTTGCTCCATCGGCGGGGCAACTTGGATTGGCTCACTGGAGGAGCATAAATTCCCATTATTTCAGTGGCAGTGCACATTTCAGTGAGTGTACACATTTCAGTGACTACACATTTCAGTGACTGTACACATTTCAGTGACTGTACACATTTCAGTGACTACACATTTCAGTGAATACACATTTCAGTGATTGTTGATGGAATAATTCAGATCAAGATGCGTTTCATTCAGCTGTAGTTGCGTTTCAGATCATGTAACAGAAATATCGACGCTAGCGGTCTAAGTTCCGCAAGCGGTTGGAACAAGGGCATGAAACGTTGGGTTCAAAAATAGGTAATGAAAGCACATGAGCTTAATGTTCCAACCAATTCCAAACACTGCGCGGCAAACCAACATCAAACGCACTCACCACACGGGAGGCTGGGGGGGCTGGGTGGAGTCAGTGTCCTTCTCATCAGAGGGCGTGACGGGCGCCTCAGGGGGCGGCGGCTCCACCAGGGGCCGCCCTTGCATCAGCCGCACGTACTTCAGCAGCATCTGCTTCTGCGCCTCCGTCAGGTTGTCGCCCTCTCCGGACCCCGTGCTGCGCCACGACCAATTTTTACCCATTTATTAACATAAAAGTCTAAAAGTTTAACATAAAAACATTAAAGTTTAACATCAATATAAAAAGTTTCTGCGCATTCGTTGTCATACACGCACAAGTACAGCACTGTCAGTCAGCACAGATATGTACGGTGTTTAACGGATATAGAATGAGAAAAATTCGCCAAACTAACCAGTTTAGATATAACAAAATGACAAGGTTTTCACCAGACTCAATGATTTGACACTCACGGGTGTTTGCTAGATACAGTCTTGACAAGATGATGTACGTTCTTGAGAATCTCCTATCTTCTGAAGGTCGAAAATAACTGTTTTTCACAACAAGAAATAATGATATTTAAAAAAAAAAACATAAAAACTGATCGAATGTAGAGATGAATACGCAATGAGTGAGACGTAAAAAAAATAATTTTGCTGCCGACAATGCTGTCATGAAAAGACTAAGGAGACTTGAAAACCCAAATGGTGTTTCAACCGCTGCCGAGAGCACGTTTACGAGGGAACCTCAACAAGTAGCAGCACAAGCGACACGCAAGAATTTTATCACTTCAACCGCAACGAAAAACCAGAAACAAGTTTGCTTTTCAGTTACGATGCTCCAAGGGAGCTAAATCGATTTACCATAAGCTCAACATCGTTATTCTCGATCGTACGGTAAATCCTAAAACGAAAATAAATCCTGAAGATATATAAATTTTAAAGCTCTATAGCCTCTTCCAATCAATGAACAGTGAATACAGAAGCCAGTGGATTTCAAGCGCTCAACTTTGTTACAAACACAATTACGAACTACAATTCACAGTGTCGTACTTTTCGCTAAGAGGAAACGGAATATAACTTAACTTTAATTAACAACACCAGAGATGATAGTGAACTGTGATGATTACACCATGAAGATGGATGATGACCCTACGGGACACCATCATCCATCACGCTATGGATGATGACATCTCATGATGGATGGAGCACAGCATCTCACCTGGTCAGACTGGGCATGCGCACAGGCGAGCTCTGAGCGGCTTTAGCTGCGAGGTTCGCCACCTCCTGGCAATGTGAAAATAAAACAATCAAGTTAATTCAATAATAAATATAAAGTTAATTTGATAATAAAAGCTTGAGTAGTTCGACTTAAAAACCTGCCGTCGCAAAATACGACTATAATATTCAATGAACAATCATTAAATCACCCAGGAACTGCAAATGGATGTCACATGAAAAGTATCCATGAGCTAACGCAGGATACAACTACCCCTGAAAAATAACCATAAGTCAACGCAGAATAACAGCACCCGTGGATACCTAAAAAACAGCCACAAACTAACGCAAGATACAAACACCCCGGAAAAACAACCATAAGCTACCGCAGAATAAAAACATTTGAAAAACCACCATAAGCTATCGCAAGTTACAAACATCAGTAAAAAAACAATCATAAACTAACGCAAGATACAAACACCATTAAAAAACAACCATAATCTAATGCAGAATAAAAACCCTTACAAATACCTTTTCACTCTTGGTGTAGTCGTGATGGTGCGCGACGACGGAGGTAGCGGGAGGCGCGGGCTTGACGTTGGTGATGGCGTCAGCGCCCAACTTGGAGGCGAGCAGGATCCTGTGTCGCGTGCCCTCCACCTCGGCCAGCCGCTGGATCTTCTCGAGCTCCCACTGGTGCTCGAAGATGAGCGAGTCGCCCCTGGGGCGCCAGCCGTGCAGGTTCTCCTCGCCCCGCACGTACGTGCTGCTCGTGTCCAGCACGCGCCGCTGCCGCCGCTGCAGCCCTGCAACATAAATTTACTTTCTAATTTATGCTCTAATTATTTTCGTTAATTTCTTTGTTTACTTTCTTGTACTTTACTTAATTTACTTTCTAATTACTCTCTTCGTTTTGTTTCTTTTGCTTTCATAATATACTTTCTAATTACTTTCATTCATTTATATCTCCTTTTACTTTGTTTTACTTTACCTAATTTGATTTTTAATCACATCTTCTCGGACTGGGTCCGGATGCAGTGGGGCCAGTTGACCATATTTAACTAACAAGGTCAGCTCACTCACACAGTTGACGACAGCGCTGTATGAGCATAATACGCCCACACACAGAATATACAACACAACACTGAAAATATTTATATGCAACCGCGACACAAATGAGGCATCAATTGCAAATATAAATTACGTTACCCATCAAGCAAGTAACGCAAGTCCACGTAAAGAAATGATTAAGACTCTACTTCATTAAAATGAACTTTTGAAGATCGGCTAAGCAGGTGCGTTCAAACAGTGAGAAATATCGAAAATTCCCTATCGCAATTTTCTGACACGATATACTGCAAGACAGGAGGCACCCACCTGCCTCGGAGGCCCGCTTGAGGCACGACTTGAGGCACCCACCTGCCTCGGAGGCCCGCTTGAGGCACGACTTGAGGCACCCACCTGCCTCGGAGGCCCGCTTGAGGCACGACTTGAGGTACCCACCTGCCTCGGAGGCCCGCTTGAGGCACGACTTGAGGCACCCACCTGCCTCGGAGGCCCGCTTGAGGCACGACTTGAGGTACCCACCTGCCTCGGAGGCCCGCTTGAGGCACGACTTGAGGCACCCACCTGCCTCGGAGGCCCGCTTGAGGCACGACTTGAGGTACCCACCTGCCTCGGAGGCCCGCTTGAGGCACGACTTGAGGCACCCACCTGCCTCGGAGGTCCACTTGAGGCACGACTTGAGGTACCCACCTGCCTCGGAGGCCCGTTTGAGGCACGACTTGAGGCACCCACCTGCCTCGGAGGCCCGCTTGAGGCACGCCTCGTACACGCCCGTGATGCGGTTGGCCTCAGGCCCATACTTGTAGGCGCCCAGGAAGAGGGAGCGCAGTGAGCGCGGCATGGCGCGCGAGTCGCGGCCGTACAGCACGAGGCAGAGGTCCTTCGTGATCGTCAGCGGCTGCACGCAGTTGCCCAGCTGCTCGCAGTGGTGAGCTCGTTAGCACGCGCAAATGAGTAATTAAATAACCCTAATGAGGTAACTGATGCCAAAATAAGTAATTGTAAGCTCATTATCACGCGCGAATGCGTAATCAAACTATCGTAATGAGGTAACAAACACACGCAACTGAGCAATTACATTGTCATAATTAGGTAACTGATTAGTTACACAGCTGCCCACATTAGTGAGCTCATAGCACGCGCAAATGAGTAATTAAACAACCCTAATGAGGTAACTCATGCCAATTGTTTTTTTTTGCAAATGCATGGTACGTAAATTATTAAAGGAATTATAAAGGAGCCACATAGCATATTGTTGACCATCTGGTGAGCTGCCCGCATGCCACATTAGTGAGCTTATTAATACACGCAAATGAGTAATTCGGTCACCCTAATGAGGTAACTGGTGCCAAAATAAATATCTGCAAACTCATAAACACGCAACTGAGTAATTAAACAACCGCAATGAGATAAATGATTAAAAAAAATGTTTGCAAATGAATGGTAATTATAGAATTAAGGATCCACATCCACACAGCATATTATAGGCCAGCTAATGAGTGTACCCACACAGTTGGACGGTAGTGACCTAAATGATGGAGGCTAAACACTGATTTTTCTATCAGGCACCTATGTTCTTATGTCACGAAATAACTGGCATCTTCGAAGTTTTAAACTATAACTAAATTACTTTCCATGATTTTTTTACGCATCGCTCGAAACATTGCCTTCAATTCCAAGGTTGAGTGTCCACTCGTTTTAAATAAGTTTGAAGATATTTCGATATGTAATTGCTTTCCACGAGTTTTTTACTTTCCATCGCTCGCTAAATTGCATGCCATTCCCAGTCGCGGTTTCTATTTGCTCTGAATAAATTTGGAGATATTTCGGTAGGTTAAAGGGAATTTCTCACAACCGAGACGGCGTTTCTTCTACCGTGGACCACGATAGAGAAAACAAGGCAGCGTCAGACCAGTCTTCTTTTGACCGTGTCACAATGCTGACGTCATGGCATCGAACCATAGCAGAGCTCAATTTGCATTTGGCAACACTTCTAGCCCCAAATCTGGCCCCACTATTGGCCTAACGACATGTCACATTGCTGACGTAGGGCATCGAACCTATAGCAGCGCTCATACTGCATCTGGCAACACTGCTAGCCTCAAGTCTGGCATTACTATTGGCCTAACGACATGTCACAATGACGACGTTTTTCAGCATTTTCGAAATGAAGCCGTTCTATTGGCTAGCCGAACAAAAGGAGTTGTATTTTCCCCCATAGAAACGACTCTACCTCGATTCCTCTACCACACCGCGGACCGACCTGGAGGTAGGCCGAAACGGTCATGTAGATGGTCTCCCCGTGGGGGGTGACGCGGTTCAGCAGCAGCGAGTTGTGCAGGGAGGAGTCCCACGCTGCCTCAAACCTGCCAACATTAAGTAATCCAAAGTTACGACAGTTAAAATAAACACAGCAACGAACACAACGAGCAACACAACCAAGAAATAGAAAATATGTTTTTCATTCCAATCAAGCCTGGTACATACCATCTTGTACATTGGCTTTTTAAAGACCTTATAACTAACATCAGGACGCAATGACGGTTTCCCTCACGTAACCCGGAAACTATACCCGGCACTTGGGTGAAAAATCGATTCTTAGGGAATCTCACGTGTAAGATAAAAAGAAGAACGAACGTAAAATGAACATTTTTATTATATTTTTTTCAAGCAAACGTTTCTGAATGTTGTAATTCCACCTTCAGTGCTGAAACATACAAAAAGGTCAAGCTAAAAAAATACAAATTTCGGTGGTAGAGTGTAGAGGATCGAAGACAAGAGCAAAGTTACGACAGCGAGTTGAAGCCCACCTGAAGAGTGTTCGGTCCTCCCCAGGGCTCTCGATGTACTCGCCAGGGAAGAGACCCAGCGACTGCACCGACGTGTCGTTGTTCTCATCGTCGTCACTTTCAGGCGTGTTGCGAATGCGACCTGAGAATAAGAGGCGTAACTCAAAATAAATCCACTTGGTTGTTTAGTTTTATCTTGGTTTACTACCTAATGGGTAGAGGGGGGACTCAAAATAATCCGGTTGGTTTTTCATTTTGATCTTGTTTTACTACATATTGAAAGTAATCAATTATATATTTCATTCTCCGCTGCTTAAGGGAAACATAGGTGAAAGATAAAGAAATTTTCTAATGATCAAAAAAGACATTGTGCCATAGAGTTGAAAGAAAACGAAAATAAAACGGCTTGATTTGAGTTCAACTTTGTGGAACTCTTGAAATACAATCATTGACAGTTTGGATGAATGGCAATTAGGCTGGTTTGAGAAGACTCCATAGAGCTAAATGTTGACGTAAGATTTTAGGAGAAAAACTTTACACTCAAATGCACGACAACTGCTCCGTTGTCCAGCAAAGCGTACGAAAATCACCAACGCTGTATGTAAACCGAGGGCCGTGGAAATTGTTTAATCGGTTGAAACACGTGAACTGCTGCAAGAGATAGTTATGAAAAATCAGAAACTAAAAGCGATGGACTCCAAAATCATGTTTGGAAATAATGAAGCTTCCCTTGTAACTAATATAAGTCGAACCATAAGCCACTTAGATTACTCAATTTTATTCGAACATCAATAAAGTATCGCAGAGACCATTTACAACGTTCAGTAGCTTTCTGTAAATCCCGTTGAAAATAATTCAATCGAACTCAACTATAAAATATGAAACACTCATTTGGATGTAAAAAGTTTTCAATCGCCTCACCTTTCTAACAATCCGTCTCGAAACGCACTAGCATTGGGCAGTCTCAGTGAAAAACCTGCACCAGCTTAAAGAGGCTCAGGCATTTCTTACACAGGTGCCTCCTTTGGATGCAAGTGTAACAACAATTTTTCCTAACAATACCAGAGAATGTAATATATATTTCGAGTCTAACTTTTTAGCCGGAGCTGCTATGGTGATAGCCGCCCACCACGAGATCTACAGTTGGGTGGCTAAAACTAGAGATGTTTGGTAAAAAGTTAGACTGGAAATATTTAATAAAATTGCTAGTGTTATTAATGTAAATGGGTTCGTTACATTGCCGGGTCTGAAGGATTATTACGGAAGGAATTGGAACGGCAGTGAAACCTGTATTACAAACACGCTCATCACTCTCTTCCCATAGTTCTCGTAACGAGAGAGCAACTCGTGTGGGTACATACTTCTCCTCAACTCAATGAAATTAATCGAGCCTCACAACGAAGCTACTACGTAGTACAGAGTAGGCATAGCACAGAGCAGGCAACACGCAGCTGGCGACTGTTATAGTGAACAACGAAGTTACTACGTAGTACGGAGCAGTAAAAGTACAGAGCAGGCAACACGCAGCTGGCGACTGACCAATGACGAGCTCCTGCACGTCGCGCCAGACGAGGTCGTGGGAGTGCTCGTGCACGATGGTGATGCGGATGCGGCGCTGGATGCCCTGATGCAGCAGGTACAGGTCTCGGCACGCCAGGTCCGTGCCGTGGTCCACCGCCGCCGGCAGGTACTCACCGTTAGGAGCTGCGACGCATTTTAGAGAGGGTGTTTTAATATATATTCTACTCCAGACATTATTTATATATATATGTATTCAACCTCTGGAAAATTCGTTTGAATACATTTGGCCAATTTTGGGAGGGTACTTTAATATACTCCAGACTAGGTATATTCGACTCCCGAACATTTAGTTTGAATACATATCAAACTAAATTATTTATTATTATTATTATTTTTTGGGTCAAACTAAATTGAATACATATTTAAAATTTAGTTTGAATAGTTTGGTAGGGTGTTTTAGCATATATTCAGCTTCAAAAAAAAGTTGGTTTCAATATATATGATCCTATTTTGGAGAAAGTATTTTAATATACGCAAGACTAGGTATATTCGACTCAAGAAAAGTTGGTTCGGACATGTACGATTCATTAGATTTCCATAAGCTCAATCTTTTCCTCTTTCAGGTTATCAATACGGATTCAAAGGAACGCCTCTCAGTTAAACAAATCTCAATAAAATATATAACATTAGATGTCATCCATTTACTACATTTTTAAAACAATTTTTTGTTACAGCCACATCAGTATGGTTTTGCGCCTCACAGTTCCTTAAAAAAGGCTATGAACAGCAGTGCTAAATTAATATAAATATTGGTGGGCAATATAAGTAAACTTAAAATCATAAGAGAAAGAGCTGCTAAAATTACTATAATTAAATTAAATCCTCAGAGAAATAGTTGATAATTAATTACTGTCAGGAAGCGAAGATGGTCTCACCCGATCGAGTGGTACGCCCATTTCCCTAACATAAGTCAGTTGAAAATTGGGTGAGACTCTCATAAGCAACACTGCAACATGAAACTAATTTACTTACAGTGTACAATTTATAGTATATTGTGATAGTACATTGAGCCCCATTAATGTACAGAAATCAACATAGTTTGAAGAAACGTCAAAATGTGACGTCCTGATGATATGATTTTCAAGAAAATAAGATTATTACAAGCAGGAAGCACGGCAAAGGTCGTTCATCGCGAACTTACACTCCAGGAATCAAATATCAGTCAACCACAAAACACTGAAAACTACACTGCCTTAAGATGAGAAATATATTGAAAATAGGTAAAGAAAATGCAGTCAAGTAAATCAGTTCACAGCAGTTACCCCCCAGTTGACAACAGCACAGTTGACTCACCCAGTTGATAACAGCACAGTTGACTCACCCAGTTGAAAACAGCACAGTTGACTCACCCAGTTGAAAACAGCACAGTTGACTCACCCAGTTGATAACAGCACAGTTGACTCACCCAGTTGAAAACAGCACAGTTGACTCACCCAGTTGACAACAGCACAGTTGACTCACCCAGTTGACAACAGCACAGTTAACTCACCCAGGAAAGATCAGTTGACTCACTCAGTAAGCTTCAGTAGACTCGCCCAGATGAGGACAACACAGATGACCCACCCAACAAAGACCAGTTGACCCACCCAACAAAGATTAGTTGACTCACTCAATAAAGTTGAGTTAACTCACCCAGTTCGCAGATCTCAAACCAAACGAGCAGGTCGTGTCTGGCGTAGACCTGCGAGGTGGCTGGGCAGTGCAGCGTACCGAACCTGGCAGAGCGCACCGGCTGGCTGATCGGGATGGCTGGTGGCTGCAGCCGCTTTGGAGCCATACGGCTGCAACAGCAATGGATGCCCTTTTTATTAAAATCAAGCCTGGTACGTATCATCATGTACATTGGTTTTTCAAATGCCTTACAACTAACACCAGGACACAATGCCAAGCCGGTACCTATTTCCGACACCTGGGTAGAGTGGGGAATTGTGGCTGAGTTCTCCCTTTTCCCAACGGGGCGAAACACCGGGCGGCGCTGCCGGGATTCGAACTGCCGACATCTTCCCGTGAAGGGCGCGCTCTTAACTACTCGGCCACGGTGACCACAAAAAAGTGTCAGACTTCAAGTGGTGGATGAGCTCGAGCACTAAATTGCATACGAAAACTCTCAATGTGGTATACAAATACATGTAAGATGAGCGAGTTATGAGCAATCCATGTCAAAGGCGCGGTTTGGATAGATCAACGCTTGGGTTTGAAAAATGACTTGAGCTCCAGAGGTATTCTTGAAATGGAAGTTCAAACGATAAAATGAAGTCAAATTATTTATAACTATTGAAAGAAAAAAGAATAAAATATAACGGCTCATAGAACACAATTCCAAAGAAAATGAGCATACAACAATTACTGGAAAAAACTAATGATGTCTAGAAGAAGATCTCAGCATAGAAAGAAAAGAAAAAACTACACTACAAGAGACACAAGTTTACTACAAGAGACACAAGTAGAGGTTGACTACTAGCGACACCCACACGTAGGGCGGGTCGGACTTGAGGTGCAGCTGCTGAGCGTCGTAGTGGCCGAGCACCTCGAACACGATGGGTTGCGTGCGCAGGTACTCTATGAACGTCTTGGTCACTGTCACGCTGATCTGCTCACGCAAAAACACTCTATTTTACTCACTAAAAATGGTACCATAACATAAAGAAATATGCTATTTAGGTATTATTTTCATTCGTTTCCTCTACTTCTTTCATTTACTTATGGTACAAAATTATACCATAATACAAAGAAATGACATTTAGACATTATTTAAATTCGCTTCATTTACGTGTAAAATAATTTCCTAATATTTCCACAAAAACTGAAATAAACATATAAGTTTGCACTGAAATAGACCTATTGATTAGTTCTCTGTTTTCATATTTCTAGAAGGAATAATAAAATAAGAATCATTATTCAAACTTCTGAAACTCAAGGGTATTGTTCCTCAAATTTGATGGTAAGTCTAACTTTAGTTTTAAAACTTAAAAAAGTAAAATTCAAACCATACATACATCGGTCTACGTTTTGCAAGACAATCGTTTCAACGGTACAGTTACGTAAATACAACTATTTAGTTCTGCAACTAAAAAAACGGTAAATTCAAAGAAAGTTTGGTCACAGTAAATACTCACTCGGAACACCTATTTTCGAACACGCACTCAATATAACTCACGTATATTGAAGTATTCTCCCACCACCGGAAAGGTGCATTAGATAATGAATGGAAATGTATCCAAAAAGCACAGTATCGTTAATCATTTCTTTCTCTTTTAATTGGAAAAATGAGGTTTCCTCTCTAGAGAATGTAATCCTTGACAAACTCCATCACACAGAACTTACTCGGGGGACGGGACATTTCTCCGCACGAACCATTACCAATTTGAGAACTTGCCAAAAAAATTCACGAACAAAAATACTTCAAGCAGCAGTAACTTCAAGTCATGAGAATAAATTCACGCCAGAAAAATGAAAACAAAGGGCACAAAGAATAACTCAAAATAGAGGGCAACCCACGTTCTGGACGTGGTAGAAGCCGAGGGGCGGTCCCTTCACCGAGTTGCTGATCGGCTCCGTAGAGAACGCTTCGTCATGGCGGTGTAGGAAGCTGCAATGGCCAAAACAAATCATATGCTGCAATGAAAATGTTATAAATATACAACTTACTGCAATGAAATTCATATAATATACTGGTAACATGGAAAAACACACCATTTACAGCAATAAATCTCATAATAGATTAGAAAAACATTCCATTTACTGCAATGAAAATCTTATAATAGAGTGGAAAAACATACCATTAACTGCAATGAAAATCTTATAACAGACCTCGGAAAAATATACAACGTGCCACAATTAAATTTTACAATATGCCTCGGAAAAATACATGAGGTACTGTAAGGAAAATTTTATCACACAGCTCGGGAAATTATATGGTGTACTGCGATGAAAATCATTTAATATGCCTTGCGAAGATATACGATTTACTATCATGCAAATCTTATAAGAGACTTCGAGAAAATATACTAAATACTACAATGAAAATTTTATCTTATGCCTCGTTTTGATATCGTACTGACGAAAGGAATGAATATTCCATTGTTTGTTCAGAAGGTTAATTTTGGTGAGCAACTTTTCCTAACAAGTTCTTAAAAAGTTCCTACGTTCCCAGTATCCAAAGTCTCTCACTTTCATTCGGAGCAAAAATTTTCTATAAACCAATTCTGAAGCCTTCAAATATAGTGGTCAACCATACAAAAAAACAGTGAATTTCCACACAGTAAATTGATAATGAGTGCATAAAGGCAATCCTACGCAGAATCAGCACACGAGGCGCGCAAATTCATGTAAATTAGCACTTGAATAAAGGCAATAATCATGACGCGCCCCTCACTTGAACTGGCAGAAGACGTCGGTGTACTCGGGGGCGACGTCGTAGGCCTGCAGGACCGTCACCCTGAAGGTGAACTCCTGGCCGAGGCGCAGGTGGGGGGGCAGGTCCTCCTCCTCCGTGGTGCTGCTCAGGCAGCTGTCCCCGCGCCCTGAGTCCACCTCGCCCAACTCTGCAGGAGTTAGCGTTGTGTTGAAATTTTATTTATAAATTTATTTATAAATTTAAAAATTTACCCCTAGCATGTATGCAAGCAGAGACTTTCTCCTTACTCTGTGGGGGTACAAGCGTTATATAGAAATTTTATTTACCACAAGCATGCAAAAACCTCCCCCAACTCTGTGAAAGAACATGCGTTATGTTAAAAATTTTATTTACCACAAAGATGCATATTGCGAGAAGTAAAAACCTCCCCTAACTATGGGGGAGTTAGCATTATGTTGTAATTGAGTTCATCACAAGCATATATACAAGTTAGAACCTCCCCCAACTTTGGAAAGCTCGACATTTTGTTGGAAATCTATTTAGGACAATCATTTAAATTGTTACAAATTAGGTAAAAACATAACGGTCAACTCTACAAAAATTGCAGGTCAAATGAGTTACGAAGCTTCAGTGGCACCCTATCAAGAAAAGAGCAAATTCTAAAGTAGACTAAAAAATAACTTAATAAATCTAGCTTACTATAAGTTAAGCGTGTACGTATATCTCACTTGCTAGGAAGCATATAACTACAGATTAGACTTAAACGCCTAATATGCAACCATCCCCTAACAACCACGCTACTACCATTACTTAGCAGCTCTGGTCTGACCGAGTGATAGTCATCGCGGCTTCAAAATTCAAACTCTACCCAGGACCACAGAGTGGCAAGCTTCGAATTCTTTAAAGGGCAACCATCAAAGCGGAGAATGCCACAAAACTGGAGGACATAAGCTGAGCTTCACGGTATCCAAGATACAGCTGTAAACCATTGTCCCAAGAAACTGAGTAATAAATTTACGCTCAGTGATTGGCCGACCTCAGGAAAAAGGCCGCGCTCACAATCAATAGGCAAGTTAGTGATTTGAAAAGGACCGCAAGGGCTACACTAAACAGTTCTTGAGCTCCAGCTCTCGCACCTTCCAACTTAGCAGCGTCAGCGCCGTCCGACTGGCCTTCGATGATGCGCTCATCATCAGTGCCGGGACCCCCAAGGGGCGGTGCCCCGAGGAGGCCCTTGTGGGGGCGCACTCGAGTGGGGGGCGGGGGGTTGAAGGTGATGCGGGCGGACTGCCGCACGCCTCCGCTCTGCTGGGTGGACGCGCTGTCGTCGTCTGCTGCAGTCACGACACAGAGCAAAGTCAGGACTCACGCTGGGAATCGAGATGAATCTAATAGCATGCACACTTCGTTTCCAATAAAAAGGATGCTTTATTCCAATCAATCAGGCCTGATACATATCATCTTGTACATTGTTTTTTTTAAATGCCTCATTTCCAATCATTCAATCAATCAATCAAGCCTGGCACATATATCATCTTGTAAATTTTTTTTTTTTAAATGCCTCACAACTAACACCAGGACACAATGACGGTTACCCCACGGTAGAAGAAACAAGGTAGGGTCAAACCAGTCTTTTTTTGTCGACCGTGTGGCAATGCTAACGTCATAGCAACGGAACAATAGCAGCGCTCATATTGCATCTGGCAGCTCTGCTAGCCCCAAATTTGGCACCACTATTGGCTTACCGACGTTTCGAAATGGTGACGTCATCCAGTGTGTTTGAAGTAAAGCCTTTCTATTGGCTAGCCGAACAAGAGGAGGTGTATTTCCCCCAATAGAAATGACTCTACCTTGTTTCCTCCACCGTAATGTGGTCTCACTGTAAGACTGTATCCAGAATACGTCGAGGACATGTAAAGAATTGAGTCAGCAAATCACAGATGAGCGTCTCAAAGCATTGCGCTGAAACTTGTAATAATGAAAGTTTCCTTTTCTCTTCTAAAATAGGCCCACTTTGCTCAAGACTAGGCCTACAAGCCGAATGGCCTGCGATGAAGCTCTCAAAACTCAAAATTCAACGCTTGTAATTAATGAAGATTTCCTTTTTGTTTTATAAAAGGCTTGCAACGCCTCAAAAATTGACGCTGAAATTTGTAATTAACGAAGACATTCTTTTACATTAGGCCTACTTGGTTCAAGCCTTGACCCACGAGCCGAATGGCCTGCAGTGAGGCAGGACGTACCTGCGACGGCCTGCACGGCCACCTTGAGGTAGGCCTTCACGTCGCCGCGCTCGTTGACGATCGCCACGCGGTGCACCAGGGGCACGGGGTGCAGCAAGTTGCTTAGGTACACGTGCCCGCTGTCAAGGTACGTCAAGTTTACTTATTGTACTGACATTTTTTTTTTTTTAATTTTATTTATTCAGTAAACTTTTTAAATTTTACGTCAAGGTTACTTATTGTACTGAAAATGTTATTTTTTTAATTTTAATTTTATTTATTCAGTAAACTTTTTAAATTTTACGTCAAGTTGACTTATTGTACTGAAAATTTTACGTTTAAGTCTGAGGAAGAAGGCTTGAAGTTGAGAATTACCAACGTGAAGATACATTCAAAATTCAGTGACTTCAATGTGGTGAACATTCTGTGAAATCGTACTTCATTTTGGGTTAACATTCAAAATAGCACACGATTATTGCTAATTTACTAAGCGCTGTTTAAATATCGTTTTAATTGGAAGACGTTGGTAAAGTTTTCAAATTCTAAACGGTATTTCATAAAACTAAAGACTAATTTTGGAGAACATTTGTACATTGTTGTGGTGCAAAGCAAGTAGCAAATCTGCAAAGCGGGACACCAAAGCGAGTGAGTCTGTATCTACTATACAGAAATAAGGCCTTACAGATCGCCTTTAATTCTAGTTAAATTTAAGAACCTCGACCATAAAAAAGGCCACTCTGACAGCCGGCAGTTCTCATGAGTGAGTCTGTATCTACTATACAGAAAAAGGGTTGACAGATCGCCTGTAATTCTATCTAAATTTGAGAACCTCAGCAAAAGAAAATGGCATTTTCTATGGCCAAGGTTCTCAAATTTAGCTAGAGTTAAAGGCAACTTGTCAACCCTGTTTCAGTATTGTAGATACTCTGACAGCAGAGAATAAAGGGCGGATCTAAGGACGCACCAGCCGACGCGGCGGAACCAGGGGAAGCGGTCGTAAAACGGGTCCCCTCCAGTCAGGCTCTCGATGTTGCAGTCCGGTGACGTGGGGGAGAACTGAGCGTCATTGTTGTACATGTCGCGCATCAGCTCCAGCCGCTGTCTGCACGGTCAAATTATTGAATTAATTCAATAAGTCCACATATTAAAAGTAATATTTATGAAGCAGAACGTCTAAGTCATAGAAACAATTCATCAAGTCCACATATATGGGGCTTAAAAGAGATATTTATAAGACAGAGCGCCAAAATCATAGAATCAATTCATCAAGTCCACATATATAGGCTTAAAAGTAATCTTTATGAGGCAGGGCGTCAAAATTATATAGTTAATTCATTAAGTCCACGCATATGGTGCTTAAAGTAATATTTATGAGGCAGAACGTCAAAATTATAGAATTAATTCATCAAGTCCACGTGTATGGGGCTTAGAAGTAATTTTACGAAGCAGAGGTAAGCGCGAGGTTTCTCAAGGTTTCTATCACAGAACACTGAATAAAATATGAACATTATTATTAAATACAGCGAATGTATTTTTTGAAGTCTCACTAACCATGTCGCTTGGCGCACGTGGATTATAATTACAATATACCAGCCTCATGTATAATTCAATGGACGACACAGCAATCAAAATGTAAAATAAAATAAAAATATATATGAGAATCGGCGCAGCAACAAAAGAAAGCCATGCATGGGAACCACACTTTTATATCGCGTAGCAGTGCAAGTATTTTCATCGAGTAAAATGCACAGTAAGTATTAATAAAATTTAAAAACATTCTGCAATTAAACATAACTGATTCAAAACAACACAACTTATATAGATATATAAAATAATAAGCGCAACCCTAGTTTATTTTTTGTATTCAGAATAAAGTTTGCGAACTTGTAACACGTGCAGCAGAAGTCTGTTAATCGTACAGGTGCAGCATTAAGCATTCCGTCTCGCATTAATGCTCACAACATCGTACAAATCTGGCGAACATGGCGGCCACGAAACACCGGGTGGCACTCACATCCGAATTGCAAGTTACAAATGATGGAGTACGAATTGTAAGTTGGACTACGAATTGCAAGTTGGAGTACAAATTGAAAGTTGTAGTACGAATTGCCACTCAACTTATTGGTATTGCGTAACTTGAACACAATAAGCTACGACGTATTAAATAGACAGTGAATCATAGTCGCTGGCTTGCATCGAGTTTTACAATGTCCCTGTTTGGTGAATGACGAAAAGAAATATTCTCTAGCTGCAAGAAAGACAGGAATAAGACGGGGTAAAGATTATATGGAAGAGTATAAATGAGAGTGACAGGAAGAGTTCAAAGGAGAGTGGAAGGGAGAGTGGGAAGGAGAGAGGAATGAAGAGTACGAAAGAAAGTCGAAGGAAGAGCATGAAATATAGTAAAAAGACGCATTTTAACGTACGTCAGAGTGAAGTACCACTCTCACTATATAAGCCAACCCGTCATTTGTTGCTGTAGCAAAAAGTAGCGTGCCTAACTTCTAGTCCCTCAACTTTAAAAAGTAATTTGAAGAAAGATTTTCACGATTAATCCATTTCACATGTATTTTCATCAAAAAGCATTGCATAGTCTTGGCGACCAACATGTAGCATAGAACACGTGCTGCAGCGCCACCACGCTGGAAAACAGCTGCCGTGTGGAGTGTTTTTGTTAAGCGTTTGCACAATATTCTGGCGAATAATTAGGAAAAATAATGAAACATTTCTTTTCAGGGGCCGTTAACGTAATATTCTAGTAAATCATTGAGAGAAACAATGAAACTCTTCTTATCAAGGGGCGTAATGGCCATTTTAAAGCAAAGCTGTCTCGAAACGAAAAAATGCTGCAAAACAGCTACCGTCTGGAGTGCTTGTGTTGAGCCGCAGGGCGTAGACAACATCGGAACACAGCGCAAGAACTCACGAGACAACCCATGTAGTATAAAGACACCGAAGTAGAAAACAAGAGCGCGAGACAGACGGGGAAGCGTCAAGAGGTATTGTCTTCAGTGTGCTCGTCATTTTAGGGTTGAATACATTTTTGAAGAAACACCGATGTAGATCGCTTCATTATTTTAATTGCGTTATTACGATGAGGCTTTAGCTTTTTAACCTAAGAAGGGGAAATGAGTGATAGAAGAGCGAGCTCATTGAGCAGAAAAGTTTCCGAGGATTTTTTCCGCCCGTCTCCTCCGTTTTCTATCATCACCAGATGAGCTGCTCTTACTCTGGTGAAAATTTCACCTTGCAAGAGAGAGAATTGAACCAGAATTTTACTTGCTGGAAGAGCGATGCTTTACCCTCGCGCCGCAGAGAGTGGCGCACAAACTTTCCGACGCAATGAGCTTAGAGTAGACCATGGCGAAACCCTGATCAGCAGGTGACGGTAAAATTGTCCCGTAACTTTAGCCTTGTCTTGGTGGCCGAGTGGTCAAGAGGGAGAGTGTTTCTGACAAGGGCAACTCTCCAAGAGGTTCGAGTCAGCTGAACTAAGCAAAAGCTGCACCACAATAGTTAAACTTATACACAATCAGGTTTGCTGTGCTTCTGTGCCCAGCAACCTGACATCAGTGGCTAGTAAACTGAAACAATTCCTTCTGTGAATTATTAACTTGTTTACCTTCTTAATTATCCAAATTATTATAATTATAACCAACCCTCGTGGAGTAGAAGGAGAAATATCAGCATATATTATCAATACTCATACGACCTATGAAAAACGTGGAAGCTTAAATATTTATTATTAATTCGATTACTATTATAATATTCTTAGTTTGACCACTGCAGTTACAGCAAAAGATAATCTCAGCAGTGACGCGCAGTATCGGTGGACTTGTTCGGTATATGTTCCAAGAACGCTCATCAGATTGACGCGCTAAACTTGAAAGCCTAAAAGAGAAGAAAACGCCCATCTTTTGGCAGGCGTGAAGTTCAAAAGAAACTCGCGTAGCTTCGCGTGGTTTTGAAGAAAACGTGGAGTTTGCGTAGCGTGAGTCGAGTGAAAAGTGCAAACAAAACGGAAAGTGCACAGCACACCACCGCAAACAATTGCAAAATAGAAAAACAACCAACCTTAAAGAAGTGAAAATGAAAATTGAGATGCGTCGCGACAGTGGAACAGAATCTTTTCGAATAATAGTGACGTAAAGAGAGCAATAAATATGGAGTACGTAATATACTTTTGGAGCAAAAAATGCAATTCAGCAAGTAAGGAGTGCGTCGAGCAGCCAAAGTACGCGCAAAAAAACACACACAAAAATTCAGAATCAATCAAACGAAGCTTGAAAACACAACAGACATTTTCTGCCTGAGCTTTGCAGTGATCCCGTAGGTGGCGGTCCCGGTCCCAGAGATGGTCCCGGTGATGGTCCCGGTCCCATTGACAGTCTCGGTTCCAATAACAGGCCCGGTTCCGTTACAAACATGAGCCCCTGAGTTCTGGCGCTCGGAAGCGTAAGACTGTGCATGCTGGGAGAAGAACGCCCACAGGGAGTTGTTGTTTGAGGCGTTGGCGTTCACGACGTTGGCGTTCACGGCATTGGCGTTCACGGCGTTGGCGTTCACGACGTTGTTCGTGTCAACGTCGAGCGCAGCGATAGGCGGCAGGTGGGGCGAGAAGGGCTCCGGGTCGTACAGGAGGCGCATAAGCTCCAAGCGATGCCTAGCGAGCGGGCAACCGCCGGAGACAAATTTTCAGTACACAGAATTTCAGGGGAAACAACGAAACATTTTTTTTCGGGGACGTTTGTGCAATATTCTAGCGAACGTTTGTGCAACATTCTAGCGAATAATAGGGGGAAAAAATGATACGCTTTTTTCGGGGACGTTTGTGGAACGAATAATAGGGAGAAACAAAGAAATTCCTTTTTTTCAGGGGCCGTTTGCGCAATATTCTAGTGAATGATAGGAAGAAACAATAAAAAACTACTTTTCACGGGACGTTTGCACAATGATCAAGCGTATTGCCACATCTTAAAAGCTGCATCGAAACGAAAAACGAAAGAAATTAAAAGCTCAAAAACATTGGAATTGATACGAAGAAAATGAATAGCAACGAATCAAAGCAAAAAACAAGAATAGTAATATTTGAATTTTAAAGTTTGAACCAAAAGTAGGTTAAGCAATACCTTGAATTGGCACAAATTTTGAAAGCCAAAACTTCATTTCAAATCGAAGCAGCGACACCCACAAAATGGAAGGAGAAGTCATGCATGAGGAGCGAAGCTCAGAGAAAACATGAACAGGAAACGAAACATGAAGCAAACTGTTCAAGGTTTGCTACTAAAGTGACATGTCATTCAACGATAAGTTTATGTATTGATGATTTAAAGTAGAGAGTTGAAGTTCATTTCACTCATAAGTACATTTTTTCTGAGTAAGTTGTCAATGCGTGAGCATGGTTGAGCATTGCGTGAGAGATTTTCGTACAAAGAACCAAAAAGCTCACTGGAGTACGTGTATAAGTTATTCGTAAAGAAAAACGAATATTCAACCAGACTAGCTACACGACACGTTCCACATTAAGCAACTACACTTCCAAATAAAGGGATGAGTTATTCGTAAAGCAAATACTTGTGTTCCACCCGACTATAGCTACACGGCCTGTTCGACATGGAACTACGACACTTCCATCCAAACGGAGTCTGGCTTCAGTGATGAAAACGTATATCAACCACCGGAGAATATGACAAAATTTCCCCTCAAGAACGCAAGCCTGGATTGTTCTAAAATTTACTCCGTTTGTAGCAGTACCGCTGGCAGCGAAAGTTCGTCTAGCGACTAGGATACGAACCTGTTATTCTTCTGCGACCAATTTTTACTATAAAAAAGTTCAAACTTGACCATTCAAGCCCGGGAAAATAGCACGTCGTGCATCAAAGTCAACTGATGAAGTTTCGCTGCCAGCTACACCCCCACCCAGATATACACTGTTTGAAAATCCGATCACAGATCTCTAGAGCCCAGAAACAAGCGAGAATACGTACGTAGTCGGTATTATACTAGTAATTTTATACGACAACAGTTCCATGCTCAGTCTGTGCGCACCGCAAGATTCCGCACGATGACAACTCAGTTTTGATACAAATTGATGGGACGTTGAATGTACGATGCCGTTGAGGGAAATCCTCTTTCAAAAAAATGATGGATTTGCAATATTAAAACGTGTTATGGGATTCAAAGACAAAGCAAAGTTGAGGCCAGACAGTGAGAATGAAAGACACCAGCGCAGCAATTTTCAGTCGTGACATTTGGAAGGGAGGCTCCAAAGGATGATGATCGTGAGTTCAAGTTTATGTAACTTATTCAAAGCTACGATCATTTAACGTAACTTAAGTTCGTATAGCTTATCTAAAGGTAAGTTCATTTAACATAACTAAAGTTTATATAACTTATCTAAAGCTACGCTCAATGGCTGGAAATAAATTCCTCGACTCGATTCAACGCGCAGTCACTAAGAATAAAAACCAGAAGACTGACAAACGCAAAATTGCAAGCTTTAAAATTGAAACAAAAAATAAACTCAAAAACATATGAAGCACAACGGAAACAGACAACCGAGGATAGCAAATAGAGACAAATCTCACTAAGAATGATGAGAGGTAACTTCAAGTTTTTATTATAAGTCTGCCGAAAGGCGTTTATTTACCCTTTATCCCAATTTATTTACAAAAGTTCGAAGCCAGCTCGCATGGAACTAACCTACCTTAACCTACAAAAACTTTCCAAATCACTGTAAAAGAGGAACAAGCTACTCACGTAGAAGAACCTTACCAAATTTGACATCGTGCGAATAAGAAAAGGTAGTACTTGACTCATGCACTTAATGTATGAAATGATCATCACTTGAATAACATAAAAAGCAAAAACTTTCTATGGAAAAACTTCTGTAATTTAAAACTTCTGTAATTTAGTATTTCTCCTTCGCTGATCTCATCCTTGAATCGTTTCAAATTCCCAACACTACTCTCCTGAATCCCATTATATGTACTTAGTCGTCGGATACTTCAGGAGTTCAATTTATCACAACATGACGGGGGACTCCCCACAAAACTTAGGGAACTGAGGGACGATTAATAAAAGATGTAGAGCAAAATGCTGTCGTTTACGCACAGCAAATCGTTAATTCCAGTAATAAAAATGTTAATTCGTTAATTACAAAATGTACCTGATTAAATTCGTTAATCTTATGCCGAACTCGGAAGCAATTTACAGTTTACAGTTCGAATTACAGTTACAGTTTGGCTGAGAAGCAGTCGAAACTCAATGAAAAGACACTAACGCGACATGCGTCATATCAACAGCTCAAAGGCTCTAAAATGATGAAATACGCATATAGAAGCGTCCGATACAGGGCAGTATTGATTTTTTATGCAGGTGTACGTCATTATAGAAAACGATAAATCCTTATTTTTGAGCCCTAAAAAGAGCCTCTCATATGGTCTAATAGAGCGACTAGAGATACGACGTTTTGACTTGAGTAGAATAATTTACAACTCCCTGAATGGCAAAACCAGCGAAGCTTTGCAACACCATCGCCACAGTAACCAACAAAGAAAAACCTTACCTGCACTTCCAATAGCACGGTGTTCAAAAGCATCACCTTCACCTTCAATTGCCCGGTATTGTAAAACCTAATTTTTAATTATTGTAGTACGGGATTAAAAAACTCACCTCTTATTCCAAGAGCACGGAGTTTTAAGGTGTTGAATAATTCTAAAGCGTTCAATCACTCTATAGCATTCAATTCTTTAAACAACGAACAATTCTAGAGCGCTCAATCATTCTAGAGTACTCAATAATTGCAGAGCACTCATCCAGAGCACTCAATAATTCGAGCAATGAACAATTCTAGAGCACTCAATAATTCCAGAGCACTCATCCAGAGCACTCAATAATTCCAGAGCACTTATCCAGAGCACTCAATAATTCTAGCAACGAACAATTCTAAAACACTCAATTATTCGAGAGCACCGACCTGAGTTTCTTGAGCGTCCAGTAATGCGTGGCTCCGTTGTGAGTGTCGGTGACCTCGACGCCCACGACGGTGCGAGGACGAGGAGCTTCGTCTTCATCTTCGTCTTCCTCGTCGTCGCTGTCCTGCTCCTCGTCAATGACGGCCTGGAAGTCAGCCGGCAGAGGCGAGTACGGACTGGCCGTCAGCAGCGTGAACTGGAACTGGACCTGCGTCCACACACCAACAAGGGAATTAGATTTGGAATGTATCGCAAAAGAACTTTTAGAAAAAACGATCGATTGACAGTTGTCGATAGCTATATGCCTGGAAGTGCAAGACCAACGTTCACCCACACAACCACCATGGGAATTAGATTTTGAATGCATTCCAAAACAACTTTTAGAAAAAACGATCGAATGCTGGTTGTCGATTGTTGTATACCTGGAAGTAGAAGACCATGTAAAGAATATTTTAAATTGAGAGACCATGTAGAGTATATCCTGAGTTGAGGCACTATGTAAAGTAAATCTGGTGCTGTAACACAATGTAATGAAGTAATCAAGGGCAAACTGACGCACACCTTTATTTAAAACATTAAGATGGTAGTAAGGATCAGACCTGCAATGAAGTTAGAAAAAAGCAATGACAATAAATCATGAGTAATTATCGCAAACATGTACGGAATTCAGATAATGGAAAAAGCTGCCTAAAATCTTAAGTAGTAATCATTGTAATTGAATATGAGACGTACACTGTCCCATCTACAACCTCTAGGTATCAGCGTCTACCATTCTAGCTGCATTTGCAGATTGGAGCTTGAAAACACAAGTGGCATTTTTTGCCTGATTAATTGAAAGATGTGTGACTGACCCGTTAGCAAGCTGAATATAAATCAAAAGAGTGGGACTCATCCTTTAGGAAATTAAACTTAAATCAAAAGAGGTTCAACTCACCCGTTAACAAATTAAACTTGAATCAAAAGAGGTTCGGCTCATCCGATTGCAAATTGAACATAAATCAAAAGGGGTTCAACTCACCCGTTAGCAAATTAAACATAAATCAAAAGAGGTTCGACTCATCTGATTACAAATTCAATCTAAAACAAAATAAGTGCTACGTTTACAAACGAAGTAAAGTACAAAAGAGGTGCGACTCACCCGCTTCTTGAGTTCGACAGAAATAGCGTTGGCTTCCTTGAGGAAGATAGCGTTCCCCCAGAGATCATCTCTGAGGGAGGTGAACTGATGGTACTTCCACTTGCGGAAGGCCCATGAAGCGAGGGCAGTTTCCTTCTCAGTCCAGTGGCACTCTGCGTCAAACAGGGGGTTTACTGCAAACAACACATGTACACGGTTACGGACAAGGGTAACAAACAGCACAAACACATTCTAAACATATTCGTTAGGTTGGGCACAAGGTAACCCAGTCTATCTTTTTCGCAGCCGGCACGCATGTTTCCTTCGCCTAAGCGATTTGAACGATTACATCGCTTAGGCTGCGAAAAACATGCATGCAGGCGGAGGAAAAGTAAGACTGGGAAAGAATGACTTCGCGGGGCATGCTATGCTGGTGGAGGGATGAGAAGGGCGGATCGTGTTAGTAGTAATTAGAGAGACGCATGCAGCATTCATTTCTTATTTTAGAATTGCCTGCCATACCCTGCTGCTAGTATGGCCAACGCCATGGGTGAAATTCCTCTCATTAAATTCCTTTGGAGAAAACCCTGGAGCACCACGACTGTTTTTTTCTGTAAATTTTATTGAAAAACTAGGCAGGAAAGTATATTTTCTCGGCTTCAAATTAATGCGCAAATATATAGGACTGAATGAACGAGTCTCTTTGGGACAAAATATGCCTTAGATTGATAAGAAAACGCTCCGTCTCCTCAGTTGAACGAAGGTTTGAGCCCGGATTAAGTAAACATTGTATGTAAATTATGGAATATTCATTCTTCGTTATCGAAGCATGGGAATTCTGGGGAAGGAGGAGATAACAAACTAAGTATGCTAGCATAAAATGACGAGCAGAATTCAAGAAGATGAAGGAAAAATATTATTAAAGACGAAGAAGACGTTTTTTTGATCACGCTGGAAAATACACGCTGTAATTTTTATTATATGTACATCATATGATATATTATATGTAATGTAATATATTATGTGTAATGTTATATGTATACTATCAAATACATCAATAAAACAAAGGTGAAACTCGCGGAAAAGAATATGACAGAAGATGAAAATGAGCTTCGCACCATTTGAGACACGGCGGAACAAACACAAGTTCAAGTTTAAAGAGAACGGGAGTGAGTTTTAGGGGACCTATAATCGCCTCAACACTTGTTGAGTTCAAAGATCAAAGAAGGGGACGGCATTTAATAAGTAAATGTCGAAGCTGCATGAGAGGGACCTCAGACAGAGGGTTCAGAAGCTTAATAGCGAGGGCACATTATGGTTAACACGGTAACTGCGGCGGGTTCGAGTACAATTTAAGATTCAAAATTCAGTAAAACTCAACTCCAACATTCAAATTTGAAAGGGACAGAAAAATTGACAGGAAAGTGCCATCATCTGGCACTTTCCAGAATAATGAAAAAAAATACAGTTTGTGACTACCGGTGTATTTGTCCGCGTTAAGCAAATCCCTTCAGTGACCACCAAGACGTTAGCATGTTGAGTTTAACTTTTGAAGCGGCAGAATTCACCGCCATGGAAAAGTACTACATAGTTCAGAGAAAAGATCATTTGCTACATTCAGAGAAACGAACTTGCATGCAAAAGTAGGTATGTACATTAAAACATTAAAAATTTTGAAATTCAAACGACATGTGTATCGCGTAGTACGCTGTGTCCTGTACTGAAGACAGGAAAATATTTATAACTTTACATCAGGTACCAAATGATTTAAAATGTATACACGCACAGGTAAAAATACATCAAAATTTTAAAATTAAAACTGAGATTTCACCCAATTTCAGCATTTTCAAATTGTAACTCACTCTCAGAAACTATAGAAACTACAATTCGACCTCAGAGAAAAGTATAAATAAAAATAAATAACGTAGCTCTAGCCAGCTGTTTCAAATTGTACTCTTAGGAACTATGGAAATTAGAATTCAACCTGGGCAAAAAAAGAATAATAAAAAATGAATGACATGGCACTATATAAGCATTGCTTGCTCATCATCTCTTTCAATAAGTCATCACTTCAAGAATGAGGGAGAGACTCGCCAATGGAAGGTAAGCTACTTATTTATTCTTTGTTCTGCTCAGCGAAACAAAGTGCTGATCGAGTTAAATAGCTGCTAAAGTTACCAGAAAATTTCACATTTGAAGCTACGCCCGTAACTTCCCGAGCCACTACTTTCACTTACCACTATCGCTTTAGATAGACTGTTCCAAATCTCCCCTGATCAATGCCTTCAAAGAGTGTTACATCGTTCAAAATTGTATTAAATATTCTTGCTCATACGGCGCTTCAATTAACATATCTCGATTTTGCGTAATCAAAGCCAAATAATTGAGTTAAGTAAGATGTTTTCGATAATACATAATTTATTCTTATCTACACACAGTACGTTAACGAGCTTAAGGAAACGATTCGCGTCTAGCACAATTAAATGAAACTCAAGGAGACAGAGTCTCTGCGATCATACCTGTATATGGAGGGAATAGCGCGCTATCTTAATCTTATTTCTTATATAAATGATAATATCCTTGGGGTGTTTATATATTTGTTTGGGATGCCGCATCTGTGATACGAGTTTAACCAGAGCACAAGTACGAGAATATTTTAATCGCTGGAACTATTGGGATGCATATATGTATATTTATCATCCCCATCTGGAGGATTCATTCAAGGAAAATATCGAATCCCATAATTTTGACGGGATTCTAGTAGTAAGATAAGAAGGAATGAAGTGACCACGCACCGAAAATGTCCTCGTCTCTGTTGGCGAAGTCGTCGGTGGTGTAGGAGGAGTACATGGACATGGTCATGCTCTGCTCTTCCACCTGCTTCTGCAGCGCGTCGATCCGCGCCTGGAAGTTCTGGGGGGGAGACAACAGCGTCGACGTCACGGTGGTGTAACGCTATGTCACACAGAGACATGACTAGTACGTAATGATACCAATATGAAACTTAATGATAACTCAGGCATATGGTAAGTAATGATAGGAATATGATGAGTAGTGATAGGAATATGATGAGTAATGATAACTCAGGTATATGACAAGTAATCATAACTTAGCAATAATAACTCAGGAATATGACGAGTAATGATAACTCAGGAACATGACAAGTAATGATAACTTAGGTATATGAAAAGTAATGATAACTCAGGAATATGATAAATGATGACCTGGATCTCTCCCCCCTCATCACTAACTAAATGCCCAGTAACCACTAAGCAGGTGAGCTATTCTTTTCACCCTATTTAAATAGTAACTTTTCTTTTTTACTTCTATCACTGAACTTAGACCAGAAGGTTAAATTAATAGTTTTCAACGTAGAGCGTTCAACGAATTTAAGGTAACTCTTCAAGCGTAATTATTTGCATTTGCAGCATTATTTCAACAACTAGTGTTCAGTAAATAAAAAAAACATTATTTCAACATGGAGAGTTCCAGAACATCCCTAGTCACAAGGAACAGTCTCGCGGCAGGTACCGGGAGCAGGTCTGTCACCTTGCGCTCCTTGTCGAACTGCTTGGCGATCTCCTCCTTCTCCCTGATGTACTGCTCCTCGAGCGCCACCAGCCGCTTCTGCATCTCCTCCTTGAGGTCGATGCCTTGCTTCTCCAGCAGCTCGATCTGGGCGAACTGCCAGTCCGCCGGCTCTCCGGAGCCTGGCGTGCCCACGGGACTCTTCGTGCCGCGCCGCTCCCGTACTGGGCCAGGCAAAAATGATTAATTATTTGCGTATTTGATTATTTACAACTACGTACGCGAACCGATAAACATGACAGCATACCAACAAATATGGCGATGTGACGTTTCCGTCCTGTGTCAGGTAAACATGATTAATTATTTGCGAATTTGATTATATTTATAACTACGTACTCGAACCGATAAACATGACGGCACTCCGTTTCCGTACTCTACCAGACAAACATATTAAATTATTTACGTATTTGAATATTTAAAACTAGGATGCACGACCCGAAAAATATGGCGGCACACCATTTCCGTACTGTGCCAGCCAAACGTATTCAATTATTTATATCTTAAATTGTTTACAACTTCCGTTCATGAGACGACAAACGTGACGGCATTCTGCTCCCGTACTGTACCCGAGAAATATATTTAATTATTTACGTACTTAATTATTTGCAACTTCCGTGCACGAGCCGATAAACATGACGGTATTATGTTACCATACGAGACTCACATAATTAACTACTTACATCTTTAATTATTTACATCTAGCGTGCACGAGCCGACAAACATGACGGCATACTACTCCTGTACTGTACGAGACAAACGTACAGTTGATGGTTGAACCTAAGCGCGTGATTTTTAACCAAGTATTACTAAATACTCATCGATACAAGACTCAAGACAAAATTACCTAGATGATTGTAAAAACATTACTTACCCTGCACCAGATGGTGCCACCAAAACATTTAATTTTTACCCAATTATTGCAAATACTCTTCCATTCAAGACTTGAAGCAACATTACAGAAATGGTAACAAAAGCAATACTCACCCTGCTCAGGATGGTTGAACCTAAAGACGTGGTTTTTGCCCAAGATGACCCTGGAGCCGGTCTTGAGGAGCAGCGGCTCGGTGATCTCGCGCCCGTTGACGTAACAGAGCGCGCCTTTGTTTGGATGCAGCGTCACGTTCCCCTCTTGGTTCTGCGCACCAAACATATGTTCAGACTTTGTGGTAACGAACATAATGTTGTGACTTTGTGGCAACAAACACAACGTTCAAACTTTGCAGCAACAAACACAAAGTTGAGATTTTGCGGCACAACAAACACTTTATTGTAACAAAATGGCCCAAACCTTGAAATTTCAATGCCTAAAAGCGCTGTGATTTCTGTTATCATCATACTCTCCGCCGTACTTTTCAAAACGACAATGCTTCGAGGGAATAAAGGTCTTAGCCGACTTTTTAGGATGACAAGAGTCTGAGAAAATAGAGGGTTGTTAGATGAAGCTTTAAGAGCTAGAAAAGTATAATGGGAGTTGATACACAGAAGCCTTGATGATAACCAAGAAAGAAAAGGAGAATAAAATGAGTACACCTGCAGTACACGGGAAAAACTGAAATTAACTGTCCTGCGTAGATCATTTATGGGAAGAATTATAAATACTCATATACATTCATAAAAAATTCTAACAGCTGATGCTCTATAAAATCTACGCTTGGTTTGTTAAGATGAATTTCACCCTACTAAATAATTAAATTTCGCAAGACACCAAGTAACAACTCGAAGTAGCCAATTCATTGGGAGATAAACAATTGAAATTACAAAGACGTCTCGCTTTGAAGCTCAAAAGATGTCATCCAGTCACTGACGATTTGATTTCATAAACAAATCTATTAAATAACTCACAATAAAACCTGCACATTAGATTATTATTGGATTAGATTAGATCATTATCAACCCAATCGCTGAATCAACCCTGCGATAAATTATCCGCTGAATGTCTAACCAAGAACCATCATTTAGCGTAACATTTATTAACAACGCGATTATTCATTACCATAATCATCCCATATACTGAATAAGCCCTGCGACAAATCATCCGCTGAATATCAACCCAAGAAGCAACATGTAGGGTAAGTTGGGCACCTCAAAGCGGCAGTGCTCGGCGTTGATGTGAGACCCGTAGAGCTTGATGTCCTGGGGCAGGTTGAACTCTGCGGAGCCGACGTTGGTGCAGCCGTCCTTTATGTAGTACAGCAGGCACTCCGACATCGACGGGTCCTCGTTTAGGTTCACCAAGTGAGGGGTCTGCTCATATCCGCTCAGTTAGACTACAAGAAATATTTTAAGAGATCTAATACTATAACTTTAAGAGGGTCTCAGGATCCAATACTACAACATAACTACAAAAGAGGGTCTACTCATATCCACTGAGTTAGGATTCAGGAGACATTTTAAGGGATCTAGTACTACATAATGCCCTTTGCTCTAACAGAAGCGTGACAAGTGAGCGTCTGTTCATATCCACTCAGTAAGGCTTTTGGAGACATTTTAAGTGATCTGATACTACAACAATATGCTTTCTTATTCAACACTTGAGTAGAGAAACTAAACAACTTTCAATGCTTATTTCGGTTTTCCAGTCACTGTCGAGTTCTAAATAATAAATAAAACCTGCATTAAATGCAGATTTGAACAGATGTGATTCCATAAATCACAATAATACCTGCATTAAATTCAAGGAGTTCATCAGCCCCGCGATAATCTGTTCGCTGAATGTCTAACCAAGAAAAAAGACTTAGCATAAGATAGGCACCTCAAAATGAACTAGCACTAAACGAAAAACTTGCCTTCTTGGGAGAGAAGATGCCTAGCGTGTTGCCATCTTCTTTGAGTGCCACGCCCATCTCTGCAAACACGGCCTCCCGCTGCAGCCGGACCGACTCTGTGCGCTTCAGCTTCTCTTCCCAGGTCTCGTTCAGCTCTGCGAACGACAGATTAGATAAAATGTTAGTTTAAGCCTCCCTGTCCGCTACAAAAAGCGTTCCGAAGAGACGAAGGAGGAAGACACCATTTAGCATGGAGATTAGGGAACGCGGAACATATGCAGAGAGGGCATCGAAACAGTAAGTTGAAATAGACGTTTACGAAACATGATGAAACACGAAACATGATGAAGTGAAAAAAATTTACTAGAGTTATATATTTCATTTGAAATGTTCGATTGTTCAATTCATATTTCTCGAAAAATGAGCTATAATTAAGATGAACATTAATGGCGTTGGCGATGTCATTAACATAGCCTACAAATATTTTTGGTGACACAAATTACAGGGGCGTCCCAGGTCGGAACATTAGAGTAATCCCTACAGCTTCTCAGGAACTTAAACCTGCGCTGATTTCTCCCGAACCTCTCACACCACACGATGTGGTGTGAGAGACTCGTGGGAAGTTAGTGCAGATCCAAGTTCTTCTTACACTGATTTCTCATAAGCCTCTCACACCACACCATACAACGAAGAACCCACCAGCTGTGATCAGAAACTTGAACCTGCGCTTAGTTTCAGTAACCCAATCTAACTTTTTCGCCGCCTGCATGCACGCTGTTCACCGCCTAAGCGATTTAAGCGAGTAAATCGCTTTGGCGGCGAAAAACATGCATGCTGGAGGCGAAAAATTTAGACTGGGAAGTCTCTCACACCACATCATACGATGAAGAACTCACCAGCGATGAGCTTTTGGTTGGCCTGGAGCTGGTCAACGGCGACCTCTGCGACGGTGCTGACGGGGGAGTTGATCTGCGTGGCGTTCCCGTCTCCGTTGGCACGCAGGCCGCCCGTTACCATCTTAGATATCTCTTGACCTGCACAAACGTTAACCTTGTACTTAATGTTAACAAAACGTTAACCCAAGCTCAGTTCTTCACAACGGATAGGTGTTCTTAAATCCAGTTAGCCAGAAATGCTAGGAGCAAATATCGAAGTAAAATAGGAGTAATTGCGCGTAGTGTAAATTGAGGTTCTTAAAATTTAGCAAAGGAAAATTTTTCCCGAGGCGGACAATCGAAAAAAGGTTAGCAGATCGACTCCTCCGCACCCTGCTTCAACAGAACAAGCATCAAACACAACATCTAAAACAAGACCACACCTGAACAAATGCTACCTCTAACTAAAAGTTCGATCCAACAGAATAAAACTAATCACTAATGCAACATTTTAAATCGCTTAAAATAATTATCGCACCGCTCTCAATTTTAGAAGAAATGATATTTGATTCAAAATTAATCATTAAATAGTAATGAAAAACCAACGTACTATATCGCTTAAAAAACTTATCCCTGAGGCGAACGCTTTTTCAAAAACGTACAATGGCAACCGACAATGTGTAATACAAAAATAATTTATCATCGTTGAAACACACAAACGAATGAGAATCCCATGAAAAATCACTTAAAATAGTTATATAATGTAACACAATCATAAATAAATATGTAATAAAATAGAGTTATTTCGAACAAAACCAAGCTAGTAGTAGTAGTATTTTCCTCAGTAGTATTTTAGCAGAAATTGCATCGGTCAGCAACATATTATCCTAATCTAAAATAACTATGACTAAATTAAAATAAAAGTACGTTCGAGAGAAAAGTCTAACATTGAAGAGACTACTAAGACCACAACGAAAACAAATACTGTAGGGCTAAAGGAATATTAAAGTAAAGTAATATTCTATCCCAGATATTTTGCAACACCAACCAAAGGGGTACATGGATTTCTATCCGCAGTAGACAGTAGCTCAGCTCTAATTCGTTCTATAAGGGGTCTCCGCCTTAAAGGGATCTCCGAAAACAACGCCATAAATTTAGTTTAAAGTTAATGCTCAGCTCAACCACCTCGGTTTAAGGAAAGGGATATTAATGTCAAATCCTACGAAATTAGCAGCACATATTATGTTCTTGCACAGCACGTCAACAAAAACTTACTGCAGGCCAAACAATGAGCAAGAAAACTGGTGTATAGAACACAAGTACATAGAACACTAGCGTATACAACACAAGCGTATAGAATAGAGCACAAGTGCATAGAACACTAGCGTATAAAACACTAGCGTATTGAACACTAGCGTATAGGACACTAGCGTGTAGAACACTAGCGTATGGAACACTAGTGTTGAGAAATTAGTGTATAGAAATGTGTAGCGACAGCCGCTCGATTTGACTTGGATCACGTCCGAAGTTTAACAATTCTCGACCACCTCATAACGTCAACACGAATATCAATCAAGCGTATAAATAATCCACCTGAAAGTTATTATTACACAAGGTTATTTGAGTTGCTATAATATGAGAACAAATTGCTTGAAATACAAACATTTAGCTCAGAAAGATGAGGAAACTGGTACTCACACTCAGGAGGGCAAGGAATCAAGCAGCTACATATAATGTGAATGGAATTATAAACTGGAATTGATAATTATAAAGGAATCATTAATTATAAAGGAATTATTAATTATATTAAGCAAAATAAAGTCACAGAAAGCGCTTGGTGGAAAAATCTAGAACAGCTCCACACAAACTGTATGTACAGCAATGTAGTACGCAAAGCGCATGGTATGAATGTCACAGGGAGGGTGGCTGTGATACTGAACTTCCAATAGTCACATGCTTGAGAAAACCAACACTTAGTAGGATGAGTAGCAAGTAGAAATAGGGAGGGCACACAGAACGCTGCGTAGGCTGTTCATACATGTTCAATAAAGCAGATTCAGTGACCCCATGTCACATAATTTAGTGCTTTCATCAACAATGATTGTGAAGAACAAGATTGACAACACTGAAAAAATTCAATTTGGTAGAAAAATTAACAAAATGAAAATGAGAAAGCGGCATTTTGAAAAAAAAAATAGAAATTAAAATCTTTTTATAATGATGCCCAATCTTCAGCCAGTCTGTCAATTACAAAAAAAAATTAAAATGAAGCGCAAACTTCGAATTAAACTGAGTCAGTGAGAAGGTTCTGGTTGTGACTGCGCTAGGTTAGCGTGATCAGTAAACATACGACCGGTGAGGTCAACATCAATTGATCCTAACATACATCGCCTTTAAATAAGTTCAATTTTGACGAAAAGAAATCAAATTAACATCACAACGAACCTAGAAAAATTAATAAATCAATATTTTGCAAGCATTAAATTGAAATGATTCTTCTTTAAAATATGAGATGCACCGCATAATCGAAAAACAATTTTCAAATACAGACACAGAAACATAAAATAAATACAATTAAAAGAATGTTCAGTAACTTAAAATCTAAAATGATGAGCTGCAGCAAACTGTACGTTCCTTGAAAATTAAGAATATTTAATCGATTTTCACTCCTCTAATAAAGTTTAACCGCATATAAAAAAGGAATAGAAGACAAATCCTGAAATAAGTACAACATAGGCCTATACGGAGAGGTCTAAGGTAAAAAATTACAGGAATGGAAGACAGTGCCGTTGCGCGCAAATAAATCACTATGCATGCTATATATGGAATATATTTAATTCTTCCAAACCGAGGTAAAACACAGAAGCGAAACTTGAGTGCAACACGGGAGATATAAAATAACCCACAGCAAGAACAAGATAATAGGTCATCGACACAAGCTGAGCCAAGAGACCCCCTGCGAAGAAGCACGGCATCGCCAATCAGAATGCGTACACGCGAGATTTCGTTAAATTTTCTGATCGTAGACCACGGTAGAGGAAACAAGGTAGGGTCATTTCTATGGGAGAAAATACACCTCCTCTTGTTCGGCTGGCCAATAAAAAAGCTTCATTTCAAACGAATTTTATGACGTCACCAAAACGCCATGTCGTTAGGCCAATAGTGGAAACGGATTTGGGGGTAGCAGTGCTACCAGAAGCAATATGAGCGCTGCTGTCAGTTCGTTGCCGTGACGTCAGCACACCCACACAGCCGACGAAAAAAAGACTGGTTTGACCTTACCTTGTTTCCTCTACCGTGCCGTAGACTGACGCTAAGGAGTCCAGGAACCTCCGATGTTTCGTCTCTAGAAACTCGAGTACTCAAGAATTTTTAAGCTGTCCATTTGGACAATGAGAGTGAGTTAGGGTATCCAATATATGTAAGCTCGGTTCACTCTAAAAGCCAAAGGAACACATCAATGAAAGGCCGTTGCGCGACCGTATTACGGGCGCATCAAAGGGAGGTTTTTGCGCGACCGTAGCCGCAATTTGCAGGCTTTAGCAAGGGGTCTGTCACGGTCGAGGTTAAATGTGACACGACTGCACGTGCTGCACATGCGCATCATCCTCACATACTCACTTTGTGGCCCCAAATCAGCAGGCCGATTATTCTCGTTAGGATAGATGACTTTTCCTTCAGGTCCTGCAGAGAAATTACACTTAGGTCACACGGACGACGGCACATCTCCAGGTCTTACCCCTCAATGTGGCACGATTCCACCTCCTTATAATTAGTTTTTACGGAGTACAAAATTCACTGGGAAACAATACATGATGAGGGTGGACTCGTTCGGAGCAGGAGTTATACGGAAAGGGTAACACCGTAACACACTGTCACACTGGCTCTTTTTCCTTAACACAGGGATTGCATTAAAATAACAAAGAGACAATTACATAAATATATATATTCAAACATGATTGTGTGCGCTGTTTCTGTATATTCTGCAGGGACATCCATCATTCAGGAAAACATCACGGCTTTTACTCAAGCGTAAGATTAGGATCTTATGCACACATTAATGCTACTTAACGATCGAAAAACAATAAAACGAATAAATGTTATTTTCATGTCCCTATTATGGAAACTAAATTAATAACAGAAATCCCCATTCCAGGAAGATGCGACCGGCTGCACACACACAAACAAGGAAACTATAACACGAGAACAATTTTGAAAACAAACACCATGCCAATCAAGCAATGATACACGTAATAATATCAATCACTTAACCCTAAGTACGTAAACGATAATTAATTAATTAACTATAAGAGTGAAACACCCGCAGCTAAAATTAATCGTAAACACACGATTATGATTTAAAACACAAAAAAATAACACTTGCCCAGAAGTTATATTTCTTCCAACGGCTGAAACGCACGACTTGATAATATAAAAATTTGTAAATACTGGGGATGAGGGAAAATGTTCGAAAATAGAAGATGAGGTACAGAATACTTACACAAATAAGAAAATTCGCCTCGGTAACAAATCAAGCTTCGTTTTAAAAACGTTTAAATGATGAGCTCTAAAATGCCCTAACGTTAGATTTCAGTGAATACCTAGGAAGTAAACTGGAGTTGAAGCAAAATGAGAGAACTGAGATAAGTGTTTTCACAGAAATTGATACTGTCAAAGAGTAATCTGAAGTCCAAATTATATAAATAACCAATAAAACGATAACTGAAAAAAGTTAACGACAGAATATTGCAATATCTTTCACGCGAACACCATTTGAAATGGCGTTAAGGAGATAGCAATCAGATGTGATAAAATATGTCGAAAATGCGATTGCAATTCTGTAGGTCCGCATCGTTTAACGCATGAAATTATTTAACTTGAATTTTGTGTTAATAAATCGAGAGAATTTACAGTAGTATAATTTCTTATTCTTGTCAGGGAATTAAATTTTGGAGAGTAATGTTTCAAATTGCATCAGAAGTTCAATACTTAGTTTATTAAATGTTAACACTGTGGGATAAATCCCAGAAGAAAGAAAGTGAACAACAATAACCAAGCTATAATGCAGTTTATAGTACGCCCAAGATAAGAAAAGGTAAACAGTTTTCCAACGGAAAAACTCACTAATGATAAGAACAGTTGACTAATAAACTGGATATGTCAAATTTTACCATTCATCAATCTTCTACTTCACAGTAAAAAAATCAAATTGCTTCAATTTTCTCCGGTATCCATTGAAATATAAAATTTCCACACGTTATTCATACCAATTTCAGTTTTTGTTAGAGTCATTTCGCCAAGCGCAGTGTACCTTGAAACAAAGAAGTACCTAAAGACTTGAAAATGACCATCATAAAATTTTCCTGGTAATTTCGAAGACAGACCTCTCCCTTTGGAGATGTTCAATAACGAATGAAAATTTGAGAAACGAGTATCACCAAAATTTGAGATGAAAAAAAGCCCGATACTTATACAAATTTGAGACAAAAGAAAGCTCGATACTATTGAAAGAAAGCTCTATACTTGAGATTATCATTATCATTATTATTATTATAATATACGACGTTTAAAAACCGAAGGCGCTAAAAAGACGTTTCATTGATGTATTCGATGTTTCCCAGTTCTTCATTTCGATATAAAGGGCGGATTCCTATCCTGACTTGGGATAAAAGGTAGCTCGAAACCTACGCAAATTTGAAACAAAGAATAGCTCCCCTATTTTTCTCCAACCGATCGCTATTATTACAAAAAGGATAGCTTCATAATTTTACTTCAATTTCGCTATTATTATTGGCAAACACCGACACCAAGTCTCACCTTCTTCAACCTCGATGCCTTCCTGCTTGAGCAGCTCCCGCAGCCGCTGAATTTCTTCCTTGAGCTCGCGGATCATCTTGGCGTTGGCGTCCTCGTTGACCACAGCATTACAGCGGATCGCCTTGGCGCGATCAGCGTACCTGGCGCCGAACGAGAAGAAATCAAATAAGGCACTTGAGACTCCATAACCTGATGCCTCACCACTTCAATTGACCTCACCATATGACCTCACCACTTTGCCACTGCAATTGACCTCACCATATGACCTCACCACTTTGCCACTGCAATTGACCTCACCATATGACCTCACCACTTTACCACTTCAATTGACCTCACCATATGACCACACCACTTTGACACTGCAATTGACCTCACCACTTTACCACTTCAATTGACCTCACCATATGACCACACCACTTTGACACTGCAATTGACCTCACCACTTTACCACTTCAATTGACCTCACCATATGACCTCATCACTTTGCCACTGCAATTGACCTCACCACTTTACCATTTCAATTGACCTCACCATATGACCACACCACTTTGACGCTGCAATTGACCTCACCACTTTACCACTTCAATTGACTTCACCAAATGACCTCATCACTTTGCCACTGCAATTGACCTCACCACTTTACCACTTCAATTGACCTCACCACTTTACCACTTCAATTGACCTCACCATATGACCTCACCACTTTGCCACTGCAATTGACCTCACCACTTTACCACTTCAATTGACCTCACCATATGACCTCACCACTTTTACCACTTCAATTGACCTCACCACTTTACCACTTCAATTGACCTCATCACATGACCGCACCACTTCAATTGACCTCACCATATGACCTCACCACTTTTACCACTTCAATTGACCTCACCACTTTACCACTACAATTGACCTCATCACATGACCACACCACTTCAATTGACCTCACCTGAGGGTAGAGAGGGTCTCGTCGTAGTTGATGTCAGCAGGTGAGATGGCGGCCACCATGGCGGTCTTGCTGTTGCCCCCCAGGTTCTCCCTGAGCAGCCACGTCAGCACAGAGTCTCGGTACGGGATGAACTGGTCCCCTTTGCGCTTCTTGTTGCCGGGCTTCGACGCCTGCAAGTCATCAGAGGTCGTAGAGTTTTATCAATCCCTTGGAAGCATAAAGTAGAGTTTTATCAATCGCTTTGACGTATAACGTAGGGTTTTATCAACCACTAGGAAGTATAAAGTAGGGTTTTATCAATCGCTTGGAAGTATAAAGTAGAGTGTTTTCAACCCCTAGGAAGTATAAAGTAGGGTTTTATCAATCATTCAGAAGTATAAAGTAGGGTTTTACCAACCACTAGGAAGTATAAAGTAGGGATTTATCAACCACGTGGAAGTATAAAGTAGGGTTTTATCAACCACTAGGACGGATAAAGTAGGGTTTTATCAACCGCTTGGAAATATAATGTAGAGTTTTTTCAACCAAGACTTGAAAATATAAAATTGAACCAGTATTCAAGTGTGTGTATCTGAGCCACGCATCGAAGCAGGAAACCAATGGTGAAAAAGAGGAATTTCTATAAAACCACTCCTCAAGGATGTATCCTTGGCCCTTGGTCCAATTCTATGAACGAAAGCGAAAATGAATGCGTACGATCAAAACTTGTGTTTTGAATAGAAAATTTGAAACACTGGAAGCACAATTTCGTGAAGAACTCGCGTAGTAAAGTAGGACGACGATATCTCAGCCAGGTCAAAAATTTCAGAAAGGTTGCTTCTAGTTCGTTGACTTGGTAGTGGCATGCGTCCGTGCGCCAACGCGAGAGGTGTGCTAGCTGTGAGATGGTGAGATAGGCGAAAGATAAAATAACATTTTAGAGCAGCTGCACATCCTCATAACAATGAAGTCTAACAAGATGTACAGCAAACAAATCGAAAGAAAATTACACAGCAACTACACCGCCTGATTTGAATGAAGTAAAATAAGCAATTTAGAACACACATCAGTCGATGATTTTAGAGCGATTATACCTGATTATCAGAATGAGGGCATTTAAGGAATTCATCAGAGTCTTTCAATGGAGTCAAACAGTAGCGGACGAATTCACGCGCTTTAGACACGTCAAGGAGTTGACCTCACCACTTCAATTGATCTCACCACTTCAATTTACCTCACCACTTCAATTGATCTCACCACTTCAATTTACCTCACCACTTCAATTTACCTCACCACTGCAACACGTGACCTCACCCCTTGACCTCACCACCTCACCACATCAGTTGAGCTCACCACTTCAGCGAGGGCAGAGATGACTTTGCCGAGGGTCGTGAGGGACTTGTTGATGTTCGCTCCCTCCTTGAGGCGCGTCCCCTTCGCTCCTGTCGAGTCAGCTCGCTCGGATCCCGCTAAGTCCACAAGCGAGATCTGCCGTTCCACAATGAAGGATGTTTTATTTCAACCAAGACTAATATATATCATCCTGTACATTGGTTTTGCTTTTTAACTAACACCAGGACGCAATGACGGTTACCCCGGTTGAGCCGGTACCCATTTCCAACACCTCAGAGGAGTGAGGAATTGTGACTGAGTTCTTCCTTTTCCCATTCACCGTGCTGGCAATGCAATGCCGAGATTCAAGTCTGCTACTTTCCACGAGGAAGGTGCGCTCTCTTAACCATTAGGCCACAGTGACCACGAGGAAGGTTAATTGCAAGTTCTGAATTTGTAACTCTACGAATCAAATAAATTTAGTTGCATTCACAAACTGTTTTAAAACAAGAACACAAATTTCATTAAGCTGCTGTGAGTGAAATGTGAGCATAAAGCAAAAACGAAAGAAGCATGCCTAAAATGTTCATGGCACGTGACACTTCTGAAACACTGCCAAATCCCCCCTACCATGGTGCCAACATGAAACAAACCACTTTGGAGATCCTCTTATTTGAAAAGTTGAGACGCTTATGAAGGAAACCCTTGAAGACTCACTTCAGAGACCCTCTCAATTAAAGAAGACTCATAATGTACACTCATAAATACTCTCAACTTAGATACACGTGTGAAACACACCCCTGAAGACTCTCAGCTAAAAGACCCGGATAAAGCAAGCCCCTGAGGACTCTCAAGTAGGAGACCCTTAAATAGCAGACCATGCAGACCTTATAAAGAAGACCTCTGCAGACCCTCACCTAGTAGCCCCATATGAAGCAGACCCCACAAGAACCTCACTCAGTAGCCCCATATGAAGCACACCTCAGAAGCCCTCACCCAGTAGCCCCATATGAAGCAGACCCCACAAGACCCTCACCCAGTAGCCTCATACGAAGCAGACCCCAGAAGACCCTCACCCAGTAGCCCCATACGAAGCAGACCCCAGGAGGCCCTCACCTTGGAGACCCTCTCAGACCAGAGGTCGGTGGTCTGGTCGTGGCGGCGCTGCGTGAGCACCATCGTGAACACTGCGTGTGAGCGCGACGAGGTCTCGTTCATGTTCGTCGCCGCCACCGTCCTGGCCTTGTTGCCTGCGTCATACATCGCTTGTTGTAGCATAGTGAAAATACTTCTTCGTATGAATAAAATAAGCTATTAAACAAAACCCAAGGAGAAATAAACATCGCTTGTTGCAGCATAATGAAACTACTCCATCAAACATAGCTTGTTGTAACATAATGAAGCTATGCCATCAAACATCGCTTGTTGCAGCATAATGAAACCACTCCATCAAACATAGCTTGCTGTAACATAATGAAGCTATGCCATCAAACATCGCTTGTTGCAGCATAATGAAACTATTCCATCAAACATAGCTTGTTGTAGCATAATGAAGCTATGCCATCAAACATCGCTTGTTATAGCATAATTAAACTACTTCATCAAACAACACTTCTTGCAACGTAATGAAACCATTCGTTCATATGAATGAAATAATGAACAAAATTCGAGTAGAGAAAGTCGAAATTATTAAAATTTTGAGATAGAAGCTGCTCTGTACCTTGGATCTTTCAGAAGGCCTATCGAAAAAAGATTCAACGTGATGTAAGATGACTAAGATCCACCTTAAAGATTGACACTGAAAGAAACTGAATGATGATAAATTTTTTGAATAATTCAGAGCAATGCACCTTCAAGGTAAATCCTGTCCTTCATGGTGGAATAACAAAAAGCAAAGCAGCATCAAGGTAAATCCTAACCTCCATCGATGAGACCGTGGGGAATAACAAAGAACAAAACTCCCTCAAGGCAAATCCTAACCATCAAGGCAACTGCTCACCTTCATCGATGAGGTCATGGATGTCATCGAAGCTCATGACGGCGAGCTTGGAGAGATCCTCAACATACGGCCCCAGCAGCGGGTGCTCGCGCACGCGCAGGTGGTTTTTGTTCTTCGGGTTGAGGAGATCCCGCACCCGCTCGCAGTATATCTCCATGTAGCTCACCTGCGCAGTTCAGAAACAACGTCAGTCTTGAAGTTGTTTCAGAAACAACACTCAACACACGGCGGTAACAAATTTTAACTTTGTTCCCGCTCGCAATGTAAGGTAGAAACAAATTTTAGTGTTGTGCCCACACACAACACACGGCAGGAACAATTTTATTTTTGTACCCATGCACAACACACGGCAGAAATAACTTTAGTCTTACACCCACACACAACGCACAGCAGAAATAAATTTAGTCTCACACCCACACACAACGCACCGGAGAAACATTGTTAATCTCGTCTCCACTTACAACAAAACGCATTGGCAAAAGCGCTGCGTAAACTGTGCCTAATATCATTACTATATCAAATTTAGGGTCATATCATTAGCATCAACGGCACCTGCACTAACAAAGCTCAACTCTGTTTGGTTCTGCCACAACAAAAAATATAAAAAACGGTTGCAAAAAGTCACCGTACTGCATCAGATAGAGCTCAAATTGAAAAAAGGAAAGAAGAATCATCCCATGCGTAAAAACTCATAATAGACTCCTTCAAAGAGTACTAGGGATTTTATTCGTAGGATTTCTAAGGCGTTAAAGAACACAAGTAAAAGAAACAAAAGAGAAAGAAGACGACAAGAACGCAATTCCTTGATAAAAGTAATCTCATTGAACACAAGCTGCGTAGAGCGACAGGAATATTCTCAACCATAAATGACGCACGGTGAACACGAACAGTGCAAATTACATGTTTTCATTACAGCGCACGTTGCTACGAACAACAACAAATTGAAATACGTGGCAGCCATTTAGAGCTGACGAACTGAAGGTGACCCCCTACACATTTCGATATTTCATAAACAACATTACAATATTTTTTTCTAAACATTAAATCCATGGCGGTCACTTGACCGATCACGAACTTCGTTCCGATAAACCTATAAAAAAACATTAACTTGAAATCTATGGCGGTCATGGAGAGCTGATACACAGAACTTGGCCCATGACGCACTTCGTAACTATAAACGACATCATCATAACAACATTTTTTTCTCAGCTTAAAATCCATGTCCGTCATCTAGAGCTGACGAACAGAACTTCACTCAACATCTTACCTTCCAATACACGTTCGTCATGGAGAGCTGAACGTGTTCACGCATGAAGAGCTTCTACACAGAACTTGAACCATCACGTACTTCGTTCCGATAAACCTATAAACAACATCAACTTGAAATGCATGTCCGTCATGGAGAGCTGAACATAAGGTGTCTCAGGACGCACCTCAACGGAGTACTGGAGCTCATCGTTGACACTGCGGCTGATTTTCTTGAACATGTCCTCGCAGATGAGAGGAATGATCCCCTCCTGCCCCTCCTCCTGCCTGCCCATCATCGTGTAGGACTTGCCGGCTCCCGTCTGGCCGTACGCGAATATGCACACGTTGTAACCTGAACGAAACACGGAACAAAATACAAACATATCATTAAGTGTGCCATTATCGAACAAAAATAACAAGCACGGTAATGTGTTTGTTGGTAGATTCAACTCGTCATTCGTGTAGGACTTGCAACGTCTGGCCGTGTGCGAAGATGCATTCGTTATACCCTGAACAAAACACGGGCGTTATTTTGTTTGTTTGTTGTTTTAACTCGCCGTTTTTATTCAGCATACGCAGTGTAACCACCTGCATTGCAATTGAGGCTAATAAGTCGAGTATTTGAATTTAAATCAGCAATTAAATTTGAGCCTATGTGTAGCCTGTAGCATCATGAGAAAAATGCATGACCTAAATCTATAGGACATACGATAAAAAAAATATTTTTGTTTGTTGTTTTCATTAGGGTCATTATTTTTCTACTAAAAAGAGATTGTAAATAAATCGTCCCATTGCAATCTATGTTTACAAAAATTAACACTACCACGATGACACTTTTATTTCAAAAGTAACTCTTAGAATGCGTCAGCTATTTTAACGATAGAGAAAGAGTGCAAAAAGCCTGACAAAACACGACTAAATGTGAGACCAGGACACGATTTTCCGATGTACGCATTCTGCCCACACGCTCGACAGGTACAGAAGCATTTTTGAAAACTAAACGTTCGCTCTACGCTTACTTTCAACATACCTTCTATCTTGTTTCACCTTTTAAAATGATCATATAATGGCTTCCTCCACATGAAAAGAAGAGACGAAATTCAAAGGAATGTTCTGTAAAACTAATCCAAAATTAAATGCGTGTTAAAAATATAGTCAGTAACGGAGGAAAACAAAATTATGAACTGAAGTAATTGTCGCAGCAGCAGAAAGAAATTACACAAACATACTCAGCTTTTTTTCTGTACGTATATGACATATCCTACGCGGAAATTATGTATCTGAAAAGAAAATAATTTTTTCCTTTTAAAGCCTCAAAAAAGTTTAATGAATAGGCGAGTTGCTATCTCTACTTGACTCAACCCTGCTACAACTCTTCCATTTTGTCTATCATTGTGCAAGTTTCTTGAGCAAAAGTACCATAAGTCCCAATATTATGAAATGAAGGAAACAATGAGCCTCTCCTGTTTATGGTAGAGACCTAAATTTTGTGCGTATACATGTAAACAATTTCTGACGAAAATATAAATACCATCGAAATTCAATTATCTTAAAGGTAAAAGCTATAGCTCTAAAGTTTTATGTAATTGCATGATTAATTACGAAGTAAATTTTGAAGATGTTAGGAAAAAATTGCAAAGAGTTTTCCTAAATACTGGTCTGCAGTTCCACGAACTTGCTTGGCAGAGTTACTTAAATGTTTGGTTTTAATTCCGTGGACTTTTTGCACGCAGATATCTAAATGTTAGTTCGTATTTCGGTAGAGTTTTTATTCACCAGATATCTAAATATTCGTTTTAAATTCCGTAGACTTTATTCCATTTAATACTTTTCGAATGAAAGTCAATGCCTTCCAAACGATAGTAAAGAATAATAAGTGATATGGAGCCTTCAGTTGGGATAATGAATGAACATGAGGAAAAATTTGATTTGGTCGCAACACAAACACTGTCGCAGCAGTATCATACATACGATGAGAGGATGCTTATACAACGAACGAGCCAAAAGATCGAAATGTTTATTAACACGTTGCTTGCGAAACGACTCATCGACGGGTCTTTGAAAAATTCTGACAATCTTTTTAAAATTTATGATATTTAACGTTCGGTCCCACTTAATGTATAGTGTTTATAAAATTGCTGATCACTTTTGACTTTGAATTTGAGTTGCATACTGAACTTCAGTTTAACACACCGCAGTTCAGGCGAACTCTGCGCAAAGCGCCACCAAATCCTTCACGTACAGCCTATGGCAAACAAGGCTCCCACAATCCGCACCAAAGAAGCCATAACTAAAGGCAAAAACAAATTCGGTGAGCAAGTATAGCATCATCTCGGGGCACAAAACACGCCGCATGCATCAGCTCACATTTGCTCGCAAGTAAGATATGGCCCATGCAGAGAAATATTCCTGCCGCACTAAAATATTGCCTTTCTTGGAAGGCAATGTACCTCGCTTCCGGCATGTGTATTGCCAGTCCTGCAAAATATTGCGGCTATTGAGATCGCGGGTTTCTCTTATTCCGAGCGTTGCGATCACGTGGGGCTGGACAGAGCCAATACATTCTAGGTAATAATGAAGAACATCACAGTTCGCTTCCAAAGCAATAGGAGGCATAAAAAAGCCTATTGATATGCTAATGAAACCATTATATCATCACGAGTATACAGTGGTTGTAATAAAAAATGAACAGTGAATAACTCTTTAGATCATACTTCTCACACAGGCTCTCAAGCCCAAGACACTTTTACCATCTCAAGCACTCGAAAATACAATTTATAAGAGGAATTATCTCATTTGAGTGCATATGAACCTTCGTTGCACAATATGTTAACAGCGACATTTGCTGACGCCGAACACAATTCTCAACAGCCCTCACGCTAACATAGACCAAATTCAAAGCACTGAAATTAATGGTTCAGTTGTAGGTGACATTGGCTAGCGTTTAAATACGATCTAGATTCCAATCTGAATTGGGCGGATGAAACTGCCACGTCAGACACGCGACCCGACGCTTCTTAAATGCCTTGACCGGGTCACTCGACCTGTATAGGCGACCGTGACTCGCGAACCTACTCACGAAGACAAAACATGTCAGGTGAAGAGAAAACGCGGTGGAGAAAACAAGGTAAAGCTATGTCTATTAGGGAAAATGCACCTCCTCTTGTTCGGCTAGCCAATAGAAAGACATCATTGCAAAAAACTATATGACGTCCCTATTGCAACATGTCGTTTGGCCATAGCGGTGCGAGATTTGGGGCTAGCAGTGTTGCCAGATAAAATATGAGCGCTGCTATTGGTTCGCTGTCATAACGTCACCATTTTGACATGTCGTTAGGCAAATAGCGGAGCCAGATTTGTGGCTAGTAGTGTTGCCAGATACAAAACGAGCGCTACTATTGGCTTGTAGCTATTACGTCAGCATTGCCAACGAAAAAAGACTGGTTTGACCCTACTTTGTTTCTTCTACCGTGGTTGACACTCACCTTCGAAGGCATGCTCCAGCATCTCCTCGCCGATGTCGCTGTACACGTGCGACTGTTCAGCGAATGGGGGACAGTCCTCATCGCCGTGCTGCACGAGAGTGAGTCTGAATTTATAAAACAGTTATGAAGGTGCACGAGAGTAAGTCTGAATTTCCAAGACAGTTATGAAAGTAGGTTTAACCATAAATTGAGTCCATGAATCTATTCTACGAATATCACACGGACTTGAAAAATTGAAAAAAGAGCATCAAGCACTACTAAAAGCTCCAACTATAAGTTATTAACGAGGGTTAAATCCTGAAGTAAGTGCATGAATTCATCCTACGAATATCGGACAAACTTGAGAGAATTTTGAGTACCCAACACTCTTGAGAGATGGAACGTATTCCACTCAACTCAAGCCCAGTACCAAAGAAATTAAGGCAAGTTGAAAGTGAAGAAATAAATACAAGCAATTTTATTAAGATGTACGATTATCCTATGGAGCGCACGCCAAAATAAAATAATTTAGAGATAATAGTTCTATTCAATTTCACATTAAATTTTTAGCAAGAAGCAAGGGCAGCACAATGACAGAATAACCAAGACTGAAGTGTAGAAAGTCTACATCGAAACTCGACTAAACAAACTTTTTGCAAATCTAATTAGGACCAATAGAAACAGTCAATACAGAGATACTCACGCTGTGCGACCAATAGGAACAGTAAATACAGAAATACTCACGCTGTGCGACCAATAGGAGTAGTCATAATTGAAGCTCTTGATAGCTTCCTTGGAGCCAGCCGGAGCTTTCGGGTTTGTGATGGCTGGAAAAAAAGAACAGAAAAAAATAGGATTGTTTTTTCACTTGGGAAAGTGAGTAGAAGATAGGATGGAATTAAGATAAAAAGACGCTGCCTGAATTAAATGAAAACTTTGCGTCAAAGTCTTGCATAATTAGGAAACAGCAGACTTGGGTTGGCATAAATTATGCTAAACTCGACGGCCTGAATAAGTATATCTGCAAGTGAAATTTTCCGGTCTCTTGCCCGAACCTCCAGGGGCTCTCGAACGAATGAGAGCTTAGAGGGTTTTCTTCAGAACTTTCTCAGTCTGTAGTTAAAACTTGTATTTATTAAAGCTTACTAATAAACATTTTAAAGCTTACTATTATTAGACATTTTTTAGCGTAGGTATTTAATTAGCAAACATGTATGAAATATCAACCGATTAAATTTACATAAAACTCTAATGGTTCCTTCAACTGAGGCAGTTGAAAGTTTGACGATGCCTACAGTAAACTTGTTCATAAGTGACTGCGAGTCAAACAACATTTAGATTAAAACCGCCGCAATAGCTACTCGCGCGAGACGCGTCTCGTAACGTCTTGAGTCTCACAGAGTCTCGTCCACGAGACCGCACATTCCTGCTGCTGCCTGCTTCACAGATTTACAGAACGACCTTTTCTGCGACATTTATGCAGAATAAGATTGCGTTATTTATTAAATTTTCTGTTATTTTCATCTCCATTATTTACTACATTTACTGTTATTTTCATCTCCATTAATTATTACATTTACTGTTATTTTCATCTCCATTATTTATTAAATTTACTGCTATTTTCATCTCCATTATTTCTTAAATTTACTGTTAGTTTCGTCTCACACACTTGAAGTAATTTTCCACAGCTCCGATCTTCACCTGATGTTCATTTAAAAAGGACGTTGCAGTAAATGGGTTAACAAATCCAATAACATTTCGCAAGCATGGCTCGCAGAGCTAACACGCCATCTCAAGAAACTCAGCACAGAAAATACAAATTGAATAACTACCAGGAAATTGTTCAAGGGGATCGGTAGCAATTATTATTAAGTATCAGCGACCACAACGGACGACAACGAGTTGTGTAAAATGCCCTTATGCAAACTTCAACTTATACGCGATGAAAATTGGTTCCACTTATTCGAATAACAAGGTGCTAAATTCAAGTGATGAATAACTGAAAAAAATATTTTAATAATTATTTATTTACTGAGAACTGAGGTGCATGACTCCAATATGAATAACTGGGAGCACTATTTATCTGCCTAAGTTTAGGTTCGAATAAAATTATATCGCTCAATTCAAGCATCGTCTGCTGTGGCATTCGCTAGAGCGTAATATTGAATCCCAAATATTGCACTTTCTCTTCATCACACGCGTCATTTAAATCAAACTGCGTTACCGAACATAGAGTCGTGATATAAGCTCCGTCAGAAGAAGTTCATCATCGAACTCTTATTACCGATGTATTCTTATTTTCAATTCAAATATTCAACATTTGTGCGAGTAACATTAGAAGGACACAGAAATGATGCGTGTGTCACACGCGACTCAAAAATTTACTTAAAAGTCGTAATTGCGAGTTTTAATTAACTACACATGAGTAAAAAATGATGAATATAAATAGTAAAAAATTCATCATTAAAAAAAATAATAATAATAACAAAAAAAGGGCACATGAGTAAAAAATAAATGTTTCATGATGATATCAAAGATGATTTAAAAGAGATATCATCTTCATCATGATGATATCAAAGATATGACGATAAAAAATGAAAACATAACAGATAACACCAACAAAAAATACCACATTCCGATATCATTCATAACAGCATTATAGATATTAACCCCGTTCTAGCTCACATACACTGCATATGAAGTGTATTCACAAAATATTCCAAAAGCTACAGCTGAGATGAAATCATGCAGACTAGAACATTTTTTAAGAGACCTACAGGGAAAAGAATTTTTTGTTTGAAATAACAATATCATTGAGAAGGCCTTTGGAAATTCCAATAAAAACATCAATCAATTTCCAATTCGGGACTTATAGCTATCCGCTCCCAGCACAAACGTTCTCTCTCACAAGCAAGTCTCGAGCCACACAGCCACAGTTCAGGGGTGTGCTGTACAGCAACATGGTCTTCAATTGCCTCAGGCAGCTCGAGTTTACGAAGTAACCACTGATGTGAAGGTCTTTTGGAAAATGCAGGAGCATAATAAAAATGTTCAAAAATCAGTGGTTAGATTAGATGTTAGCTTAAGCCTCCCTAACTGTTTTAAAAAAGCGTTTCGAAGAGAGGAAGGAGGAAGGCACCATTTAGTTGGGAGATAAGGGAGCGCAGAATATATGCAGAAGGGGCATGAAAACAGTAAGTTGAGAAAGAAGCTTATGACACAAGATCATAGTTGAAGGAGAAAGTAGTAGGTGCTGAAAAACAGAACAGCAGTGAACCGAAAAAAGAGGGTCCTTAACACAACAAAAATAACATTTTATTTCAACAAAACAAGGCCAACTCTCAGCTCGGGCCCTCACACATTTTCCTCCTGGGAGTGCTAATTCCCATAAATACAATAGTTGCATCCCCCTGAGGGGTAAGAAATCAGTATTAAAATATGCAGAACAATTGAGAGACGCACAACACAGGCGGTAACTAAACAAGACGCCAGTCCCACCCGACACAGTCGACTGAATGTCGACTTTATTTCAGCTCGAAGAGCTAGCTGCCCCAGTGTAACTTTTTCGTGGCACCGATTTTGATATTAGCCAAGGCAGATGCTGCACTTCGGCGGCTAAAATCATGGATGCTCCGGCGAAAAATTTAGAGTGGGTTTGTACACTCCGCCTAAAAACGGCACTGAAAGGGCCACGTAACACAACATAACTACGAAGACCTCGAGCAGAAACTACAAAATATATTTTTTTGAACAATGCATAAGAAAAATCATGGAAGCCCCGGTGAAAAATTTAGACTCTATACACTCCGCCTAAAAACGGTACTCAAAGGGCCACGTAACACAACATAACTACAGGGAAGCTGAAGCAGAAACTACAAACTGAATGCATGTTTTAGAACAAAGCACAGCAAAACACAAAAATTAAGTGAGAGCAAAGTCCATGTGGCGTCAAAAGGTTTCCAGAAAAAGGCCGCACTGCGGAGCAGTTCCAGACAATTTATTGACAATCGCCAGTCACCGAAAGCCGCATCTTCTGAATTTGTGGAGGAGGACGATTAGAAAAGAGCCGTAAAGCTGCCCAGGGGGCCATTATACGCCTCTTTAGTGAAACTAAAAGTCGCTCTCCAACTAAAAAAACCAACACTCAACTTTTCGCACCGAATAAAAAAGATCATGGCATCGCTGCACTAAAATAAATCGTTATCAAGCGTCTTCAGAAGGTCGAAGATTTTATTTCGAAGAACGAAAAAGCGTTAATAAAGCTGCTATTAGAAACAGATGCAACTTTTCTTCTGAAGCTGCTATTGGCTTCTAACATCTCAAGAGAGCGGAGGCTGAACGAGGCTTGCGAACAGTACAAACTGACTAACAGTAGGAATTTTGCAACCCTCAAACACCGTTTCGTAAAGCTCTGACATTACTGTGTTGATTTCACAGCATAACTCCCTTTGAGAATAAAAATTTTCTCAAAATAAAGTTAAGAGTTGAGAGGACAGCGTCTGAAATCCTTAGTTAGAAACATTTCAACAAATTTTCCTTTCTCATTGAACAACCAAAAAACATACACTAACTTTCAAATATTTTCGAAATGAACGTGACCCAAAACTTAAAATTTAGACAAAAATATCAGGAAGATAGGACAGTAAATCTTAGACACCTCCACACGGTCTCCTACATGTAATACCGCAACAATGGCAACAATACAAACCAAACTACGAAGCTCAGTAACAACAATTGTACTGACATCATCATCAAGAACTATGAAAACAACTATGGCAACTACACCATCAGCAACAATGGCACCAATAACACCATCAGCAACAAAAACAACACCAAGAACAGCTAAAGCAGGAGTATGAACAGCTGAAACAACAGCAATTTAAACAATCGAAACAGCAGAATTAAGACCACCTACAACAACAACAATAACAGCATCATTAGGACAAGCTAAAACAACAACAGCAGCAGTAAGAGCAACTGCCACAACAACAGCAGCAGTACGAGCAACTGCCACAACAACAGCAGCAGCAGTAAGAGCAACTGCCACAACAACAGCAGCAGTAAGAGCAACTGCCAAAACAACAGCAGCAGTACGAGCAGCTGCAACAACAGCAGCATCAATAGTAGCAGCAGCAACAAGAGCTCACGGGACCACACCGACCCGATAACAAGAACCAATAGAGGGAGTCAGTAAAGCAAGCTCAGAGCGCGACATTGAGCAGGCAATGGCAGAGACGACACAATTAAGCCCCTGTAGCTGAACACACTCGCGCTGTGGCATGTTGAAGGGGAGAATTCGCTTGGTCTTACGATTCAATAACTTCAAAATCACCCGGTGCCTTGAATTATTCTGAACTTGAGATGCTAAAAAATGGATAACTTGAAAATCACCCGGTGCTTTGGAAATGATTCCGACTGTGAGATGCTAAAAACTTGGGCAGTGGCAACTGCCTTCAGGGACTGCATGGGCATGTTGAAGAGGAAAATACACTTGATTCTACGATTCAATGACTTGAAAATCACCCGGCGTCGTGGAAATTATTCTGAACGTTCATGGTTCTCAACAAGTCGAAATGAAAGAAAAAATTCAATTTCATGGACGGCCAGTCTTTGAATTTGAAGAGAAATAACTGGAAAATTAATTCAGCAGAACCAACAACTTTAAATGACTAAGCGCACACGGTTTAATGATATAAACGGGCAAGTGAGAAATAAAATGGGCTTGGTATGGGGTTCATGAAAATCTTTGAGTTTAATTCAGCGCAGAAATTATGTAAACATGACAAACATAAAAGAATGCCTCTACATATTGCGATCACAAACACACAAACACAAGTGTTAAGATAAAAATAAACCTTTACTAAATAGTCCGGTAAAATGATCAAAAGACTCGAATTCAACCCAAGATTTTGTTCTGCATCCATGTCTGCTTTAACAATGGCCTACTTTGGATGCTGGAACACCAGCGTAAAGGCGAAGAAAAACCTTAACTAAGCAGGCCAGTAAAAATTTCCAAAGACTAGAACTCAAAACAAGTATTCATTTTGCCCTGACGTCTTTAAAAAAGCCTAATTTAAAAGCCAGAAGAATTTAAAAATTTGAGCAAAATTTGATTCTACCCTCCCGCGCTTAAAAATTACTTAATTTAAAAACCAGAATTATTCTGGCTTAGAAATTTGAGCAAGAGTTCATTCCACCCTCACGTCTTCTTTACAAAATGGCTAATAAAAAAACAAAAAGAACTTGAAAGTTTGACCAAGAATTCATTCAACCCTCACGTCGCATTTAAAAATGCCTAATTTAGAAGCGAGAAGAATTTAGAAGTTAGACAAAAGCATGGCCGCTGCCAGCAGAGTCCCGTCAGCAGGACGAGTGAGGGCAGGCGGCAGAGGGGAGAGAGCGTACGGCTGCACGAGGGAAGACGAGAACAGCTTGGAAAAAGCAAGAAAACTTTTATTGAAGAGAAGGATGGCCGCGCCGGAGGGGGAGGGGCACAGAAATACGGGGGCGCCGGGCCCTGGTGGGATCAATATGACCAGCTGCGGCTGGGAGACAACAGCTGCAGTTCAGAGAGAACAACTTTAGCTCAAAGACAACAGCTGCAGTTTAGAGAGAACAATTGTGATTTACAGAGAATTGCTACGGCTGAGAGACAACAGCGGGAGCTGAGAAAGAACAACTTTAGCAGAAAGAGAACAGGTGCAGTTCAGAAAGAGCAACTATAATTTACAGAGAACAGCGTCGACTGAAAGAGAACAGCTGCAGTTCAGAAAGAGCAATCGTAATTTGAAGAGAACAGCTGCTGCTTACACAGCTCAACAAAACTGCCTCGCGTCCAAAAGTTCAGGCCAAGAATGAGTCTATCATTTGCTGGAAATATCCCAGAAATAATCGTAATATAGCGCACGAAACTTGTGCTATAAATGTGTAAAACATCAGCAAAAATAATGCAATACATACCTTAACACGATAAAAAAATGTAACGATAGTACTGTCAAAAAGATGCTTCCTTTTAATTGAACTAGTAACTCAACTTAATACTGTGACTGCGGCAGGTGAAACTGAAGTGTAATATTCAACTCAAACTTGAAGTTAATAGTGGTTAGCAAAGTTGAAAGTGGCAAACATTAACTGTATCGGGCCTTCATTTAGTTTCGATGTAGTATTTATGAAAATTGAATTTGTGTAAACAAACGCTGTTTTTTAACGCACTGGGAAACTGCATTCGCATAAATACTGCGGTTATTACCGCACTGTGACGGTGCATTACCGCAACTACGCACTGTTATTAAAATCATTTATTAAGCTGTTATTAAAGTTAACACTTTGACCGCAACGTGCACCACCGGCGGCCACAGAGTGGACTTTCATAATGCTGCTGACCGACCAGTAGTCACAAACTCAATTTTCATAAATACTTAATTAATGATAAATGAAGCCGAATCCAGTTAATGTGTGCTATTTTCTAAATTCCTTGCTACAAATAACTTTAAATTTGAGTAGAATATCAAACTTCAGTTTATACAATTGCGTTCTAAGTGTTATAGATAAAAGGCGGTGCTGAAATGCTGAAGCTGCGTGGGAGGCTGCTGCACGCATCGCAGCAAACGTGACACACACGTGACACACACGTGACACACATGTGACACACACGTGACACACACGTGACACACACGTGACACACATTCACGACCAGCACGCAAAAACAGCTCTGATAATTTCAAGTCCTTAATTTATAATAGCACTAATAGGGCGATTCTTAGGCAATCTAATTCTCAAAATAAAAAGAAGAACCAACGTTGTAGAGAACATTTATTGACGCAAACGTTTCGGAATAAAATTATTCCATCTTCAGTGCTGGAAGAAATAAAAATATTTTTACCTTGAATATCGTATTCATGACTATAAAAACATTTTATTTCTTCCAGCACCGAGGATGGAATAATTTTATTCCGAAACGTTCGCGTCAATAAATGTTCTCTATAACGTTGGTTCTTCTTGTAATTTAAAGTCTTCAATTTGACTGAAATTTGACTGGAATACATCGTTGAACTGTAATTCGCTGTTTCTTATTTAGATGCATTTTTTCTCTCAACAAGACTAGGTGAAGAACACTTGAACAAACAAACAAACGTCGACAGCAGTAGATCATTCTGGAAGCACACATCCAAAACGGTTACACACATCCTAAACGGTTAAATACATCCCAAACGGTTACATACATCCCAAACGATTACATACATCCCAAACGGTTACATACATACATACATATACACACATACATAATAAATAAGCACTTCCTGAGACAAGAGCCCGTACGGTCGCGAGTGCAAGCAAGTGGCACGATAATTTTTAGCATCATGGTGGTCCTGAGGATGTTCCAGATGTTCCTCCTGAAAGATGTTCCTCCTGAAACTGCAACTCGACATTCCCAGATGTTCCTCCTGAAACTGCAACTCGACATTCCCAGATGTTCCTTCTGAAACTGCAACTCGGCATTCCCAGATGTTCCTCCTGAAACTGCAACTCGACATTCCCAGTATCCTTTCTGAGGCCCCGGACTGCGCCTCATCAAAGGATCCTTGAGCCATGGAGACGCAGCCGCAGCGGCGGAGGTTAGAGAACAACTAGGTCAAGGCCTGGCACACAACAGAACAAATACAAAGCCCCGAGTAAGTATCACAATGTGGTACGAATTTCGCCGCTGTTTCCAGTGCAGTTTGAGGGCAGGCACCGGGATGTAACCTTGTTTGTGCACATATGAATCCCACTCACTCACCCCTCCCGGCCCAGATCATAAATGTTTCTCTAGTTTCAGCTCTTTTACAGTTTCAGTACTTTTACGATTACAGCTCCTTTACAGTTTCAGGTCCTTTTTACTTTCAGTACTTTTACGATTACAGCTCCTTTACAGTTTCAGGTCCTTTTTACTTTCAGTACTTTTACGATTACAGCTCCTTTACAGTTTCAGGTCCTTTTTACTTTCAGTACTTTTACGATTACAGCTCCTTTACAGTTTCAGGTCCTTTCTACTTTCAGTACTTTTACGATTACAGCTCCTTAACAGTTTCAGGTCCTTTTTACTTTCAGTACTTTTACGATTACAGCTCCTTTACAGTTTCAGGTCCTTTTTACTTTCAGTACTTTTACGATTACAGCTCCTTTACAGTTTCAGGTCCTTTTTACTTTCAGTACTTTTACGATTACAGCTCCTTTACAGTTTCAGGTCCTTTTTACTTTCAGTACTTTTACAGTTCACCACATTTACGGTTTCAGCTCCTCTACAGGTTTAGCGCTTTTACAGTTTTAGCTCTCTTAAAGTTTTAGATATTACAGCTTTACTTTACACTTTACTTTATACTTTACAGCTCCAGATACTTTACAGTTTCCGCTCCTTTACAATTTCAGTTTGTTACAGTTTCAGATTCTTTACAGTTTCAAGTAGTTTCAGCTCTATTACAGTTTCAGTCTCCTACAGTTTCAGTCTCCTACAGTTTCAGTCTCCTACAGTTTCAGTCTCCTACAGTTTCAACTCCTTTACAGTTTCAGCTTCTTTACATTGAAAACGGAGTATCTAAGTCGTGATGCAGACATGTGGTTGTTTAAGAAATAAAAAAAATTATTTCCAATAAAGTTTAACATGAAATGTTGATGCATTGGTTAAAGCGCTCAGGTCTTGACATACCATACGGCTAAAAGTTTTCATTTGCAATAAAGTTGATGTTTCATCCTTGAGGTCAAAAATATGGGAACTGCAAGAGTTGAGAGCTGGCAAGCTTTGCCCTCGATACGGAATCTTACTCCTCTAGACTAATAACTTGCGGGAGGCAGAGCAGGAATACGGACGCGCATGCGTACATGATGGAATATTTGTTATATATGCTAATAACGTATTGTGCTAGTTATTCTTCACTAGCATATCAACGCCGCTAAATATGACGGCATAGACAAGCACATTCTTGGCGTCAAATACTTTTTATTTTTTCACTTTAAAAAAAAAATAATTTTTGGAGAATTCGCATGCGTTCTCAGCATCAAGCTCTCGTTATATCAACTTCCTTCTTTTGCGCTACTTAATGCATTCATCCCTTCATTCCACTAATTCGTGTATAACCTCAATTTAAAATTTTGCAACGCACCAACTCACACTCAATTAAATAGAAAAACATAAAACCTAAAACAACACTGCGAATTATAAAATTAACTAACCACAAGCAACGCAAGGGTAAAATCTACAAGCACGCAATACAACTGCACCAAATCGCCTGGAAATCCCATGACTGAACCTTACAAAAGCCACACGTCAACCTTGCCATACAGAGCACCTAAGTCAACCATGGTAAAATCTACAAGCACGCAACAACTGCACCAAAGTACATTAAAATCCCGAGAGCGACAACCACCGACCCTTACAAAAGCCACCTGTCACCCTAGCCGTACAGAGAGCACTTACGTCAACCATGAACCTTTCCTTAGATCCTTGTCAGCGGCAGCATCCCTCTCTTGAATGAAACATTTCCCTGTGCTGTAGCCGGCCAGGCAACTCATAAAGGCCAATTACAGCGCCAAACTGTGTCGGAGAGCTCGAGCGAAGGCAAAAGTAGCCCTTTGTCTGGTCATAACGCCATGGCCACCGTCCTAATATGCATTGAAGTTCGCCTTTGTCTGATCGAAAACGCACTCGGATATTGTGTGACGCTTTTGCACACTTAGAATCAAATAAGCGTGTGTTCCAGAAATGTGTATGCAGACATACAATCGCAATTCATTCCAGGGATTATGCAGACCTGCGCTCTCCCACCATTTTATGCTAAGAAGCGTAACTCAACAAGAAGTTATGTGCATGTGTTTGAAATATAAATACAAGATTATCAACCAGCATTCCAAAAAAAGAGCTCCATAAATTACCTATAACATTCATCTACCAATAATAATAACTCTACGGAAACGTTTCTACCGCAGTCACCAGCTCAACACTGTTCATCGACCAAAACGTGACTGGAAGTAAATTTTTGTCCCAGAAACCCGTTCATGAGAAGTCTCATGAACATGCATAACATGAAGACAAGGTTTGTCTCACAAACACGTCTAGGAGGATATGAGAATAATTTTTGCCCCAGAAACATGTCTAGGAAAAGTCTCATGAACATGCAGAAGATGAGGACAAGGTTTGTAAAAGTCTCATGAACATGCATAACATGAAGACTAGATTTGTCCCACGAACACGTGTAGGGAAAGACCCATGAACATATACAACAAGAGGTAACGGCCTCTGCATGGCATGACCTGCTCCCATTACAGCTGCAGGCTGTCGGTGGGTGTGGACAAGGTTCTGCATTTGGACATGACAGCGTCAAGGACTTAAACAATGTCTCATGCCCATGAAAACATCTGGGCAACCGTTTTAGCATAATTGAAGAACAAGCTGGACAGCCTAGACTCAGATTGAAAAACACTGGCTTTAGTATAGATGGTAAGAATGCTGGGAGTGATCTCGATCCTTTTATGTATTCTGCTCCTCGTTTACAGTTAAAAGTTAAAAGTGCATCACACATAGAGGATTGTATTGCAGGGAACGATCCCGTACCTCTTATCTACGAGTATTCTGCTCTTCATTAACAGACGTATAGATAGCACTAATACAGGCAAAGATCCCATAGCTTTCATCTACTTTGCTCTTCCGTTCACAGGCGCATAACGGGCATTAATGCAAGGAAACATCCCATTCCTATTAGCTATTTCACTTTTCGTTAACATACGTCCAGATGGTAATAATGCATGAAAAGATCCCATAACTTATATCTAATTTTCTCTTCCATTAACAGTTCTAGCAGATGAAACGTACCAAGGAAACCAAACTTCTCTCCCTGTCTTCACATTCGCACTGATGGGCTGGCGCAGGTAAAATTGAGATGGCCAATAGCACTGCCAGATCCCGCCAACACAAAGAGAAAATAATCCCGGAAATTTTCATCGTCGGTGGAGGAATAAAGGAAATTTGGACCCCAAGTAACGGAAATATTTCGTTGATTGAAGATAAAACCAATGCGAACCTCATTGTTGTCGCCGTGCATTGGAAATATCAAAAGAAATGATCGAGGGCACAAAACGTCGATATCAGGAAGGAATAATACACAAGAAAGTTGAAAAAAGAATGGCAGTGGGAACTATTTATGAGAGAATTGCTTTGGTAACTACTACTCGTACATTTCCCCAAGTTTTCGTGAAAATAATTCAAAAACCCAATTAACCCTCATTTTCACAGCCATTTTCTCGGATAAGGAAATATGTAAAGGGCGATTAAAACAAATATCTGCATCAGAAAAGCGTTTTACGTCAGCCAAGAAAAAGCTTTGTAGTGAAATATGTTTTCAACTCAATTAATAACAAAAAAATATAGCAATTTTATCGTACAAAGAAATATTAAATCCTAGACCCGTACACGCTGACTGAAACTTTTGATTTTGCGAGTAACAAGAACCAACTTTGATCACGGAGTAAAAACTACAGCGCAATTTTCTTCAGTATTTGAAAATAAATCCATTACCCTGATCAGGGACATGTACGTTTGAAAATCAAAGACCCGCTGGAGATTTGGACACAATCTAACGCAGCTGAAAATCTTCCTCAATGTCTCCCAACGCTCACTCCAGCCGGGCCTTATCCCCTATTTAAAACAGTGGTACGATGCAATTGATTTTTCCTAATGCAAACCGACCCTTCAAAGTCGATTAACTTATGTCAATGCAGAACATCCCTTCAATACACAATTAGACTACGCCAATACAGACCTTCCCTTCAATAAACAATTAGATTAAAGTAGACTACGCCAATGCAGACCATCCCTTCAATACACAGACTACGCCAATGCAGACCATCTCTCCAATATACAATCCAAAGTCAGATGCCAATTTCCAGAAGGAGACTGCACAGTCCACCAGTCCGAGGCTCAGCCGAGAGACCAAATGACCTTTGCCTCACGGAAGGCAAGCCTAGAATGAATTCAGGTGACTGTTACTCACAGGAAAATAAATAGCGATTGAACGTTGCTGTACTGCTAAAAAAATTATGCCTGATTTATGTGAGATGCAAGCCTGGTTGCGCGCAAATTATAAGACTGACGTCATTTTCATAATTCACTGAACTTCAACACAAATGCTAAAACGCGGTCACATCAAATTGTACCTCACCCCGGGACAGGGCAGATTAGATTAGATACTTAGTTAGTTTAGGCCTCCCTATCTGCAACAAAGGCGATCCAAAGAGAGGAAGGAGATAGGCTCTATTTAGTATGGAGTTTAGAGAACGCGGAATCCATGCAGAAAGGGAATAGGAAAAAGTAAGTTGAGAAAGAAGATTATGAAACAAGATTAAAGTTGAAGAAAAAAGTTGTAGCTGAAAAACAGGACAGCAGTCTTGAACATCGCAATAAAGTTGAGTGGCGCAAAATAAAATGCCAGAACAATAGAATGTCGACGCTTTCATAAATCCTGCGGTAGTTTGAGAAATGCACATTCCCTCAAGTTCATGAAAACGTTTGTCTTGAAACTCAAATTCCATTTTGGTTACAATCACACGGTTACTGTGAAGTGGTCACACTCTAATGTTTACCGCCAAAGTGGTAACGTTCCAGTCGTGAGATTCAAGTGGTAAAATTCAAGTGGTAGGATTCAAGTGGTAGGATTCGAGTGATAGGATTCAAGTGGTAAGATTCAAGCGGTAGGATTTAAGCCGTAAGATTCAAGCCGTAAGATTCAAGTCGTAAGATTCAAGTGGTAAGATTCAAGTGGTAGGATTCAAGCCGTAAGATTCAAGTCGTAACATTAAGTGGTAAGATTCAAGTGGTAGGATTAAGTGGTCACAGAAAAACAAGAGCTGATCTCACCCCCCCCTACACACACCTTTCCCCTCCCCCCTCCCCCGGGAGCAGATGACCCCCCCGGGTGTGGGCCGCACTTCAGGTCGGCGAGAGCTGCCGCCTAATTCGATTACATGACCTGCCTCCCCCCCCCCCCCCCCACTTAGGCCTGCCAGCCTTAGGGGGGGGGGGTGAATGGGGGGACTGAGGGAGAAGGGGAAGGGGAGAGGGGAGGATGGGTGGAGAGGGGAGCTGTTATTCTCGGTAGCCAAGAGGCAGAGCGTTAGTGAATCATGCCGGCCATATTCTGGAGCCACCTCTCGTACAATTATTTCTGTCTTTTTAGGACATTTACAACACATTGAACATAGAATTTTCCTCAATTGAACATTGTCATCAAGAAAGACAGAAATAAAAGAAAAACAGTTTATTTCCAAAAAAGATGGAAAAGAAAAGAGATTCAGTTTATTTCCATAAAAGATGTCATCAAGAAAGAAAGAAAAGAAAACATATCAGTTTATTTTCAAAAAAGACGGGAAAGAAAAGGAAGAAAAAAGATTCAGTTTTTTACAATAAAGATGGTACAAAAAGCCCATCATTTGTTTTTAAAATATCAAAACATACATCTTCTCTTCGAATCTAGCTAGAGACTACGTTGCTTCACACGACGGTGCTTAGATTGTTAATGTATTAGTTAAAGTAATATTGTAGTGAGTCGCAACATGGAAGGGAAGACGATTGGTTGTTAGAAAACTTTCAACTAGTTAAAGTACTAGTTAAAGTAATATTGAAGTGAGTCGCAATATGCAAAAGATGACCATCGGTTGTTAGGAAAGATACACCTACAAGTCCATCTCGTGCACCGAAGCTTAGCTTCGGATATAAGTAGGTAGCATAAGCTTGGATATGAGTTAACTTATGTTGCGGTTCAATTTCAAGTTAACTTATGTTGCAGTCAAATTTAGAGTAACTCAATACAAACTGGACGCCGCGCGAGTGAATGAAGTAATCAAAAAATACAATCTGAGTTGTTTTTAGTATCAAAGTGTTTCTGGATGATGAATTGTGACTTGTTGAGTCACTGTGAGAACTATACACTCTCACATCTGCATAAATCGATGTGAAATAAGTAGATAAGAAGGCACTTTCATCAAGATAAGGATGAACGCTTCTTACAGCGGTAGGCCAGCACCTATAGTTCATCCAGACACAGGTACATCACAGCGAAGATTAGAAACAGAAGCTAAGTTTAGAAATCAAAGCGAAGCTTAGGAATCCTTCACACGCATCGCCCCATTTGGCTGTAGTGACTGTCGTCATAATTGGAGCGCCAACGGACGACATCAGTAAATGGGCGTGAAGCTTACATGAAAAATTACAATTTGTGCGCAGTAAAGCACAGGATATTCGTGGTACAATACAACACACAAGGGGCTCAACAACACAACACACAAGCGTCAAAACAACACAACGCACATACGCCACAACACACATCTGACACAACACGACACGCATCGTACACAACACACATCTAACACAACCCAACACACACCTGACACAACACGACACGCATCGTACACAACACAACACACATCCAACACAACACATATCTAACACAACACAACACGCATCTAACACAAAACAACACAGATCCCACACAACACACATCTAACACAACACAACACACATCTAACACAACACAACACACATCCAACACAACACAACACACATCTAACAAAACACAACACACATCCAACACAACACGACACGCATCTAACACAACACCACACACATCTAACACAACACGACATGCATCGCACACAACACAACACACATCTAACACAACACAACACACATCTAACACAACACAACACACATCTAACACAACACAACACAACACACATCTGACACAACACAACACACATCCAACACAACACGACACGCATCTAACGCAACACAACACACATCCAACACAATACTACACGCATCGTACACATCACACATCTAACACAACACACACGTAACACAACACACACACTACTCACTGGTTGTGTTGTTGCTCATGCCGATGATACACTTGCACTCCCGCGACACCTCCCTGTTGTTGAACGGCCGCACCCGCACGGCCACCTTCACGGACGACATCGTCGCTGCACCGACAAGAAATACCAGTTAAAACATCTTCTTTTGGCTGTTAAAGAAATTTCAAGTGTGGTACTTACTTCGTTTAGCGAGTTCAAACGAAGTATTAATAATAATAGTAATATTGAAAACTTAATAACAATGCGTATAGTAAAAATGATAACACAACACCCAGGCAGTGAAGGCCTCAACGACAGAAATAATCTAAACTGTATTAGGAGCCGCGTCCGTCCGTCCGTCTGTCCGAAGCCAGCCTGCAGTGTGTGATGAGCGTATCTGTGATACAAGCTCCAGGCCTATATATTTTGACGGGCCGTGTTCACGCGGCCTCATCAACTCTCGAGAGATTGTATTTTTTTCATTTCTTATGGCCTTTTTCTCATTTCGCCCTCTTTTTATTTCAAATATAGGGGGTAGACTAGTATTAATAACAAGCAAATCCAGTGGAATGTTCAAGAGATTGCTTTACGTATTCGAGGTAATTTCTGTAAAGTGCAAGATAAATTATCAAAAGCTACTTACATTTTGCGTGCTACTGCCATCATGGATGGAATTTAACACCTTGTACCGTTCAGACCCGCTGTGGCAATACTGAACGTTTAAATTTTTATAACACCGGTCGTGGTAACCCAGTCTAACTTTTTCGATGCCTGCATGCAAGTTTTTCGCCGCCTAAGCAATTTAATTGCTTAAATCGCTTGGGCGGCGAAAAACATGCATGCAGGTGGCAAAAAAGTTAGAGTAAGAAGTTGAGTCCAAATTTAACCTGTAAGGTGCGTTGCTTATGCGGTACGAAAGTCGCGACACTAACGCAGCATACCTACACAATATTTACCGTTACGCGGCTACTAATATAATAATTACCCCAATGTACTGCAAAGTAGCGTACTTACATAATAATAATTACCCCAATATACCGTAAAGTAGCGTACTTACATAATAATAATTACCCCAATATTTCTATGCTCGAGCTACTGCTGCTTTGGTTTCCCTTTAACAATGAAATGAATTAAGTTGGGGGATGGTAACATTTAGAAAACATGAAAATCAAATGAATTAAGTTGAGGATGGAAACATTTTAAATAAGCATGAAAAATAAGTCGGGTTTCTCGTTCATGAATGTGGTGTCTGCGATCAAAGAACATCGGAACAGCATGCAGGTAGTTCTGTATGAGAAAGATTAAATGCAGGTAGTTCTGTATGAGAAAGATTAAATGCTGGTAGTTCTGTATGAGAAAGATTAAATGCAGGTAGTTCTGTATGAGAAAGATTAACTGCAGGTAGTTCTGTATGAGAAAGATTAAATGCAGGTAGTTCTGTATGAGAAAGATTAAATGCAGGTAGTTCTGTATGAGAAAGATTAAATGCAGGTAGTTCTGTATGAGAAAGATTAAATGCAGGTAGTTCTGTATGAGAAAGATTAAATGCAGGTAGTTCTGTATGAGAAAGATTAAATGCAGGTAGTTCTGTATGAGAAAGATTAAATGCAGGTAGTTCTGTATGAGAAAGATTAAATGCAGGTAGTTCTGTATGAGAAAGATTAAATGCAGGTAGTTCTGTATGAGAAAGATTAAATGCAGGTAGTTCTGTATGAGAAAGATTAAATGCAGGTAGTTCTGTATGAGAAAGATTAAATGCAGGTAGTTCTGTATGAGAAAGATTAAATTAACTTCTAAAACATGGCTTTCTTTAACAGCATTTTAGCGTATGGCTACGCTATATTGCAATAGATTCAGGACTCGGTGACATCATAAAAACCCAATAACACAAAAAATAAAACTTTGCGTCAATAGATGCTAATTCGAAAGCAAAACCTCTGCTTCAGCCAACACCGATATGCAGGTTTTTTATCGAAACTGCCGCTTGTCGTAAAGCAGACTCGGTAAGAATTTCAAAGACAGAGCTAATCAGTTCTAACAAAAAAAAAAAACACTACCTGACCGTCTAATTTAGCATTTCATTGAAGGAACTGCAACGCAATGTTTTCAAGCAGCAATCTACATACTTATATATGCGTTTACCTTGTGCCTTCACTCATAACTGATGAGCAACATACTCGAAAAAATTGGACACATTTGAGTGTGTCAAACAGTTTTTCAGTGAAATCTTGATACATCTGGATGCATCAACTATGAATGCATGTTCAAGCGATCAGGTAAGTTGAATCGTGCATTCACATTTTGTATGGTGAAAAATTTTTCGTTAAAAAATTGCCAGTTTTTTAAATTTGTGAATGAAAGATATTTTTCTACTGAAATATTAAGGTATTTGTTATTTTTCATCAAATTCTTGAATGGTATCAGTTATTCTGTCTATTTCCAGGCTAGTATGAGAAAATAAAACATTTATGTAAAATAGTTCTGACATACGCTAAGTGAGCCATGGTTGACCCACTTACGTGTGTCATATTGGTCGATGACACACAAAAGCTAGTCACGAAACCTTGATTAGTGTCATATATTGCCAACAAACTTCTCTGAAATCGTTTTGTGGACAGGTGAACGTTCAAAAACGTATCGATTTTGTGACCAAATTTTACTCGGTGCATGTCAATTTTTTGACCGAATTTTACTCAGAGCATGAGAAGCACAAATACAGAATTATTACGAAGCCAAACCGAAACCAAGCAGCAAATTTAGTCCCATCAATGAGGCATTTTCTGTAGGTTGGGCCGGGCAAGAGGCAAAAAATCTCCAAGGAATCGCAAGAAGTTGGGCAGTTCTGCAGCAGCTGCCCCTCATGTGGCTGCAGCACAGCACTTTTGCTAAGGAAAGCCTGCGAGGCAAAAACAAACGTGCCAGCTCTCAGGGACTGCAAATTGGCCAAGTTCTGCTCAGGAGAGCAGGCTACGGCGATGGGAGAGCGCATGGTCCCCTTAGCTGCCACGAGGTAGGAAAGTAGGAAAAGGCAGCTTTTTCCACTGCAACATTTCAGCAGCTATATTCAAATTTTCACAGATATATCTACAACCCAAAGATGATGATGGGTTAAACATAAGGTAGGAAAGTAGGAAATGGCAGCTCTTTCTTCCAGAGCAACATTCCAATAGCAATGTTCCAATATCCAAACACAAGCTGGGAAAGTAGGAAATGGCAGAGCAACACGTCATTGACAGAGCAACATTTCAATAGTAATATTCTCCAATGTTCACAGATATCGCTACAGCCCAAAGATAATGGCGGGTTAAACACAAGATAGGAAAATAAGAAATGGCAGCTCTTTCCAGAGCAACATTTCAATGGTAATATTCTAGTGTTCACAAAAATTGCAACAGCCCGAAGAGAATGTTGGGTTAAATGCATTGAGATTAAGATTATGATTCTAAGTTAGTTTAAGCCTCCCTAACCGCTACAAAAATAGAGCGTGTCGGAGAGGAAGGCGGAAGGCACCATTTAGTATGGAGATAAGAGAATGAGGAATCTATGCAGAAGGGGCATAGAAACAGCAAGTTCAGACAGAAGTTGATGAAATAAGATAAAAGTTGAAGAAGGAAGTCAGAGGTGCTGAAAAACAGGACAGTAGTGAACCGAAAAAAAGTGGTCCTTGACATAACAAAAAAAATATCATTTTATTTCAACAACAAAAAAGACCTACCTAACTCTCAGCTCGGGCCCTCACATTTTCCCCCTGGGAGCGCTAATTGCCATAGATACAACAGTTGTATCCCCCTGAGGGGGTTAAATGCATTGAATTTCCAATGATCAATGCAGTTGATGAATGTTCCCTCTGAGTACGTGGAACTTATGCAGCTGTCCTGATTGACCCTACCTATTTTTTTATTCTTCATGTCAATCATCTCTTTTCTTTAGCCATTATTTCTATGATGCCTATCTCCAAATTTTTTTATCAATTTAAAACGGGGATTTTATTTCTTCCGTAACATTGAACGTCGGGTGATAGCCAAATCATGGTTTCTTGTTCACAGGAGGGATGGTTGGGCGTACATGCCTTTGTATCGTTCCCATGTTTTGACCCCATGGATTGTGTACAGTATGTCCCACAAAAAACGAACAGAGTATCTATTTTTCCGTATCAGTAATACCATCATACGAATACCAAAAGCATTTAATTTCAAGCAAAATTATGCGGTATTACTGATCACTACTGATACAGGGAATAATTACGGGTATTACTGATACGGAAAAATAAATACTGGGTTCGGGTTTTTGTGGGACATACGGTGTTGAGTTGTGGGTCATGTGGTGTTCGTCGAAACTCTTTTCCTTGCTCAGCGATGCTTTCTTCTTGAAGTGTTATACCTATACTAGTGTACACGACCCGACAAAAATGACGGGATTTGATATTATCTTTAGAAAAATCTTGCAGATGTGGATGCCAAACCAATATATCCATCCTAATAGTTCCCGCGATAAAAATATTCTTGTACTTGTGCACTGGTGAAACTCGTATCACATATATGGTCATTGAGCAGCCTTTAAGAGCGTGAAAAAGAGACGGACGAACCAATTTAATGTGTTCAATGAGGTTCCTGTTGTATTAACAGGAAAAATTACGCACAAAAAAATTGCTTATTCATTTATAAATTTAAGGAGACACCTGGCGTTTTATTATGAAGTATTGATTCACCAGTAATACATACGAGACACACAACCATCACACGCCACGCTGAAATGAACTTTCCAACATTTCTACGCCTCCACCACGGTAGGGGAAACAAGGTAGGTTCAAACCAGCCTTTTTTTGTTGAATGTCTGGTTTTACTGACGACGCGGCAGCGAACCAATAGCAGCGCTCATATTGCATCTGGTAGCACTGCTACCTCCAAATCTGACTCCACTATTGGCCTAACGATATTGCGTTTTGGTGACGTCATAAAGTTTGTTTGAAATAACGTCTTTCTATTGGCTAGCCTAACAAGAGGAGGCGTATTTCTCCCATAGAAATGACCCTACCTTGTTTCCTCTACCGTGACCGCCACCGTCCGTTTTGAGCAGCCAACAGTAGCGTATCAGTGCTACGAGAGCATCACTAATGACTCCCACAACACCAACACAACTCAGTGGACTTGGTGAACTCGAGCAGCGCTGTGCTTACATTGCGCTCAAGGCAACGCCTTTATTTTTCCGAGAAACGCGATCTTAGTTACGAGAAGTTGCAGCCAAAACGAACGTATTGGCTTCGATGTACACAATTTCTGAGTCCACCAATGCGATCATTATACAACAAATGGTGAATAATGATTCTTAAAGTTCTTAACCACTAGCGTATAATGTTTAGTATATAATGAATGATGATCTTAACCTAGTGTATAATGGTGTATGATCACTAGTGTATGATGATGTATAATGGTTTTAACCACTACATAGTTTATGGCAGCGATGGGAACACTCTACAAGCTTTCGCCTACGAGTAAAAACTTACTTTAGTAAAGGGACTAAAAAATTATATGAAGTCGAAGCTCTGAATAGCAGCCACCTTCGTTACTGCGTTGATCATTGGAGTCTTAGAAGCCATCAAAATTTCCACCACAATTCCCATGACTTTAAACAATTTTAATAACTTTAAGAAATAAAGTTAATCAATATGAACACCCCCGTAATTTGCATGCCTCACAATCAAAAATAAAAAAGTCTAAACCTATAAATAAAATTATCAAAAATCCAACAACTACATCAAAACATCAACTCCATGAGTTTAGTTTCAGCGGAAATTATTTTTTTTAATTATGAAGGAATTAAACACGTAGCTGTGTGAGAAAGGTTCACCGATGGTCAGTGACACCTTTGAGCACTGACCAATTGTGCCACTAAAAGCTTAACTCCAAATCGCAAGACAAGAGAGTTTGCATTTAAAAAAAATAAGAGAACATTAATGCTTAAAATACCGATTGTAAAACATAACAAGAAGCAATAACTATTCTGGTAAGATTCCATTCTCTAATGAAATATAAATTTAGTTACATCTAGTAATTAAAAGTAAATCGATCAAAAAAGTCACACTTCGGGGGCAAATACTCTTAGAAACATCGTAAGGTCTAAAAAAAGCCCTCTGAAAGATTTAAAATTTTAGAAAAAATCCTGAAGCTCGGAATGATCCGACGTTGGATGTTTCAGCAAGACAACGATCCAAAGCACTCATGGAAACCACAGTGAAGTGGCTCATTACGCTTCACATAACTCTCTTATCGAAAAAATTTGCTGACCTTTCGAAGTGAATCCAATGCTCTACGAAATCTTAAAATGCGTTAAAGCTCTAAAATGACAACAGGGTTTTTTAAATCTAACCCTTTTCAACCAAATCTGATATGATGATGAAGAGAAAATAGAGATCCGCGTGCGAAAATCCTTTTATTGTCGTCCACGCTGACGACCGAAAGACACGCTAATGGTTGTTTCTAATAATCTTAATGGCATGGCTTAATACCTTTACGAAAAACCTCTCACGACCCTACTACCCCAGCATTTTATAGCCTAGTCCCCAAATTAAAATGACATTTTTTGCTGAATGTTTATGTAATTATTATCTGAAGTAATGAGATTTTGTGGTATTTATACTTATACAATTGGATTAAAACTCCAAACCATATAAGTTCGACAAATCGTAAAAAGGATTTACACGGAAGTTCATACTCCCACGCAACGTTCGTCAGAGTAAAGTACGGTAGAACGTACACACACACACACACACACACCGGCTCCTCGTGAACACAAGGCTCAATAGACAACGAGGTCTGTTCGGCTGGTTGCAATGTCAGCGCACTAAAAATTGCTCAAAGACGATGCGGTCAGCAAAACTAAAATGCAATATTGTGAAAACCAGAAATTGGTTACATTTTTTAAATTTCCGCCGATGTATCCGATGATCAACTCTACAATTTTAACACGTAAAAACATATGCTCATCTAAACACGCGCAGAATGTATATAAGAGTCTGAGCACCATCTAAGTTTTCAACATCATCTGAAAATCGATGCATTTTTTATCCCTTCCAAATAGACGGTAAGCGATATTTCAAGAATATTTTATACCCCTCAATATTTAGGCACGTCTTCCAGAAAAGCCAATTTCATAAATTGTTTCAATCATGCTGCATTAAAACGCACAGCGTGCGTTATTTGATGAAATTCACTTCCATCTGCAGCGCACACTGTGAGCAAAATTTCATTAATGAATTTCATAAATTTCATAAATTTCATCAACTTCACAAATTTCATTAATTTCATAAATATCATCAATTACATCAATTTCATGAATTTAACCAATTTCATCAATTTCATGGATTTAAAAAACTTCATCAATTTCACTAATGAATTCATACATGCTGTAATAAAAAAGCCCAGCGTGCGTTCTTAGATGAAATCTATGCCCACCTTCAGCGCACACTGCGAGCAACATTACTCCAAACGTTTGATGTTGAAAATAATCTACTTTGACAAAATTTCAAATCAAAATATTGAGCCCAGCAAAAAAACAGAGTCAGCTTCAACACGCCTTCATTAAACTTTGGAGCACATAAATAAGTTTCGTTAGTAAATTTTAGGCCTGATTCTAATTGACTTTGCCTTGATCGTCAGAGAATAAAGTTGAAGCAGCTCGCTATCTCATTTTTTAATCGAGGAAAATGGTAAAAACCAAAGCTCGTTGATTAATTGCATGAGTGAACTCAGTTCAGTTCTCACACGGCCTTTTTATAAAGGAATATAATAGCATTTTATAAAGGAATATAATAGCATTTTATAAAGGAATATAATAGCGTTTTATAAAGGAATATAATAGCATTTTATAAAGGAATATAATAGCGTTTTATAAAGGAATATAATAGCATTTTATAAAGGAATATAAAAGCATTTTATAAAGGAATAAACAGCATTTTATAAAGGAATAAAATAGCATTTTATAAAGAAATAAAATGGCATTTTATAAAGGAATCAAATAGCATTTTATAAGCGAATAAAAAAGCACTTTATAAAACAATATATCACCATTTTATAAAGGAACATAACTTTCAGCGTTTTCTAAGCGCTCTTTGACAGAATTCCTGGTCAAAACAACTCCTAAATTTAATTACTAGATTCTGGAATAGAATATTTGAAATAAGTTACAACAAAAGAGGACTTTATTAAAAACTCAAACAATCTTTTTTGTGATAGCAAGACCGGTGTGTGGTCTGCAGCATCGTCGTGATGACGAAAAACATCTCAATCAAAGATGATTTCAAGAACATTTCTCGCGGCCCCTGCAGTGATTTTATTAACATTGACGTAGCTCTTCTTAATGAAAAAGCTACCAACTCTGCGGACGCGCAGCTCTCAAATCATTTAATACTTCTAGATAGGAAAATTTATCACCGCGGGGCAGTTGCTCCTAAAATGTCATCGATGGACAAAGTATGTAATTTCCTATTAGTTCTATTCGAGAAATTCTCAACACAAAACCTATGAGTATTAAATTCTAATGAAAGCTCATGTATGAAAACATAAGATATACTAGCCACTGTAGTAACCGGACACAGAAACGTTCAATGTGTCGGGTTCATTCGATTCTTGTTTTTGTTGTTCCGTACAAAATTTGAATGCTATACAGTATGTCCCACAAAAACCCGAACCGAGTATTTATTTTCCCGTATCAGTAATACCATCATAATCAGTAATACCTTTTATATAGGTTAATTTTGAAGGATAATTTTGCTATAACCTGAATGCTTATGTAATTTTTATATGATGGTATCACTGATACGGATAAATAAATACTCGGTTCGGGTTTTTGTTGGACATACTGTATACTGAATAATACCATTGGTGTGTTGATGTATTTGTTTGGAGTCCCCTTCTTTGATTAGGAAAAAACTTCTTTGATTTGATTTGAAGAATGCTCAATGACCGTATCTGTGATACGAGTTTCACCAGTACACCAGTACAAGAATATTTTAATCGCGGGTACTATTAGGATGGACATATTTGTTTGTCATCCACATCTGGAGGATATTAACAATTAAATCATCGAATCCCGTCATCTTCTACGGGCCGTATACACTAGTCATAGAATAAATGAGCCGAGCAACCGCCGTTCACGAATCCCTTTGTTTAGTTTCACCCATCTCTTCACACACAGAGATTCTACGATCATGTGACATAGCGTGCTCAAATATAGAATTGAAATCTACATAATTTTAATGCGGTCTAGTTTTTCATGCGCTGTGTATTGAACTCTTATAGCTATCACGAGGCTTTTAAAGTTAATTTTGTGCGTAACGAGTTATTCAGCACATAAATATACTACATGAAACACTACACTCTTTATTACTGCACAAAATACGAGTACTACCACACACAAGTGATACATCAAGTAGATTTTTCCTCAAGGCAATTACATTGGACGCATTCTGATATAGCTACTTGTGCGACCGATTTATTTATGCATGGAACCAACACCTGCGGTGTCTGTGAATGCGTGCTTTATTATTCCATCACTTCGCTCTTATGGTGCTCAAAAAGACAGTGGCACGTGAGCAATAAATCCTGACTAATTTCAAAAGTAAATGAACAGCACACACGCCTCAATAAATGGTCCGAACGTTCAATTCTGCACCACCAATAACGCTAGAATTAATGATACTAGTAGTCTCCCTTTCAGTGTGCACGCATAACCATGAACTCAAGTTACTCGTTTTAGCAAGTTCTTAGCTCTCAAAATGCCTGTTTGGGCAATTTTTTAGCACTCTAATTAGTTGTTATTTTAGTGACTTCTGAGCAAATTTAAATGCTGTAAATTTCTCAGTCAATTCCTAACCAAAGAATAAACCAGCCGCTTGAGAGCCAAAATACATCTCGCTTTGCCACTTCAAATAATAATGAAAGATTCAGCATCTGGAGCGGGATCAACTAAATGTAAACATAATATTGTATGTAGTGGAAGAGTAGAAAGTGATCATATTCCTGTAACGCTTTGGGGTGATAAAATGGAAGCATTTAACAACACGTGCGCTACGTTTTGATACAAATTATAATATGAAGATGAAATATTACATTTATAGTTTCCAAACTAATTCGAAAAACACAACCGAGCCTAAAGGCCTTCTTTATGATAGTCCTTGCTGAGAACTCGAAGTATTGAAACTTTTGAAAACATTCCATCAAAGAATCTCAAACGTCGTAGAATATAATTCTGCTAAGCACTTCCCTCCCAAGAATATCTAACGCTTAATACAACACGAGCTAAAAAGATATTATGTGTATGTTATGCATAACTAGTTCATAACAATGTAAATTTATCTGGAAGCAGTGAACGTCATCAGCTGGCAAAACAATTAATTTCAAAATAAGTTATCAGTTAGGAAAACAATTAATTTTAAAATAAGTTATCAGTTAGGAAAACAATTAATTTTAAAATAAGTTATCAGTTAGGAAAACAATTAATTTTAAAATAAGTCATCAGTTAGGAAAACAATGAATTTCAAAATAAGTTATCAGTTAGGAAAACAATGAATTTTAAAATAAGTTATCAGTTAGGAAAACAATGAATTTCGAAATTATAGTTTCAGAGCCGCCACATTAACCTTCAACAAGCTGCATCAGTTGGCTTCTCACACACAAAATTCGATCCTTAAATTAGCCGGAGAACAGAGAACGAACTCGAAATTAAAACCTGGAGCAGGTCAATGATTTTGTAACAAAACACACCGAAATTTTGACCTAAACAGATGATCGCTTGGCTCAAATCGCATATTCACTGAAAATTTAAAAGCGAACAAAATTTTAATAAGGCTAGTCATTTTATCAAAAAAATTGACAAAATTTTGGAGACCAGCTCCATCATCAGTTCGGTAAAATACAACGTACTATCAATTCAACGCCAGCATAAAAGAACGATCGATTATAAATATCAGACAACGCAAAAAGAAAAACTTTGACCGAACAGCACGTGCAGCTTTTGATATGTTAACAGTAACATGTCATTCCCCCTACAGCAGCCCTGCGAAAGGGACCACTTATACGGAAGAAGGACTTTAAAATCGCGTGAAGAAAACGGGCTTTAATATAATTGTTCAATGAAGCACTCCCGAGATCAACGAAAGTTTTCCCTTAACACTAATAAAGATCAAAAATTACATCGATTAAAAATTATAGTTAGAAGGTATAGATATTAGGATTTATAGATTGTTAGCCTCCCTAAACACAACAAAAGATAGAGGAAAAGAGGAAATATGGAGGCAGCATTTGGTATGGAGTGAAGGGAATGCGGAATCTATGCACAAGGTGTGTTCCAATACAAGATCCCCTGCACATAGGAAGTGTAATTTAAGAATGAATTTTATGAAACGAGACCGATGACGAAAAGAGATGTAGATGCTGAACAAATAGACAGCATTTAACAGAAAACAGATAATTCTAAAAATAAAACAATTGTTTTGTTTCAACAACAACAAAAACATATTTAATCATTAGCTCGGGACCACACATTTTCCCCCTGAGCGCGACACCAATTTATTGAACACCAGAACTGAAAACTCTCTCACCACGCAAGGAACTACGGTGTGTATAAAAATGAAAGTGCATCCTGTCCGTAGAAGTAACTACATCGATATTTAAAAAAATTGCGCGTATAAACTTATTGGAAAAATTTGAAATTGTATAAATTTCTGCACTGAGAAAGACGAAAATAATCCCAGGTAATCAACTTTTGAGAACACACTCCATCTCTTACAAAATTAACACATCCATAATAAACACACTGAAGAGAAAACACTGCTGCACATAGAATACACGCGAAATTCACATTAAACAATAAGCACCAAACAATAGAACATGATTAAGAACATCATCTCCCAAAACCACACAAAATGCTCAAACGATTTTCAGCGAAACACAACAAGAGAAGACATGGCAGCAGACAAGACGAGGATGACACACTTCTGAGGGAGGAGTACCCACCTAACAAATATCGAACGTCGTTTCAACGATTCACAAATCTTCGGAGTTGCAGCAACGTAAGCCAAAAACCGCAGTAACACTCCAGTGATGGTCTATCAGTGGCAGAGGACAACTGAGGATAGGCACCACGTAGACGTGGTCGTACAATATACCTAAGCCATCGGAAGGAAGCAATCGCGGTAACGGAGCGGTGCGCACCAAGAGCAGAAGTGTACTGGGTGTTGGTTCAAGAAGAGAGGGAACCGAGGGCAGCCATCGCAATATCCAGTTCTTGGCTGCCAGCACAATATTATTGGAACTGCCGCCGCTGCTGCGTCTCTCGCTGGCTCTTTGGTGACTCAATGGTCGCTCTGCGCATGCTCCAACTCCCACTCACCAGCTCTCTCCGCTGTTGTAGACTAAGTTTAAGCACTAAGGGGGTCTAGAATTTTTGGAAGCCTTTGACTGGTTGTTAAACTTGTAAGATTCGTATTGGAATGAGGGGGTGTGAAGGATTTTAAGCCCATACGGTAATAGTTTGTTCAGGTCAAAGCTGCGATTCAGGGTCGCAGCCACCGACGTGACGTCAACGATATCGATCTCCAAGTGCCCCTTCCAGCCCTCGGCAGCAACCGTGCTCTGGCGCTCATTCTTGAGGCATCAAACCAATAGAGGTGATATCAACTCTCCATATACAAGACACGTGCAAAAAAATTAACGTAGGTTTATTTATTCCTCGGGGTTTGCGCGAAAATTAAAGGATCGAACGCTCGGCAGAAGCGCTTTGCTGTCAGAGTGGCTGCATCCTTCGCCCTCCAGCAACAGCTGTGCTCAGCAGGCACGCGAAGGATGAACTTGGAGCGAGGTGTGCCCAGATACAAGTCATGAAAAGAGACAATTTCCACAATAACATTGGTGACTACAATAAGTCATGAAAAAACTGATAGGGAATTGAAGAACACGTATCCGAGCACATCTCGCTTCAAGTTCTTCAACGCCATGTGAATTTATTCACGACTTCTTGCAGTCACTAATGTTATTATGGAAATTATTAGGATGTGGTGGGAGCAGAGAGAAAGCTTTTATTGATTGATAGACTGATCAAGTGAACGCACTTCCAACATAACACTAACGAAAGATAAGCTCACATCGATAAGGATCGAAGATATGATAAGTCTTTGAGGGTCCTCCAAGCCCTCACATTGACTACATCTGCTGCAGCATTCAATACTCTTGTATGAAAGATGAGTGTGCATTGCGATCAGGAAATTCATATTGAGTGAAAGATACACGCCAGATATTCCTTTGAAGTGCACTTGTGCTTCCGAAATTTGACATTCCAATGGCTGTGCGTGTATACAGATATGATCACGAATGCAAGATTTTATCCCTGTGACTTTTTTCTCAGCCGCGCTGAAACGGAGAGAACTCCAGTAGAAATGGCAAATATTCTGGCACAATAACCGCTGGCATAAATCCACGTATAATAACTGCTGAAATCCTGGCAAAATAACTGCTGGAATTCAGGCAAAATAACGGCTGGAATCCAGACATAATAACACATAATCCAGGTATAATAACTGTTGGAATCCAGGCATAATAACGCATAATTCAGGGATGTTAATTGCTGTCATAAATCCAGGAATAATAACTGCTGCAATATATGAGTCAGAGCTATAACGTAGAACTTCAACCCATCCAAACTCGTGTCATTCACTGGTATTACGAGTAATAGTCCTCCCCGTCGGTGACAGCGAGTGATTGCTGGATGTCACGGTAAGAATGGTTGACAAGCCCGTAAGTGGCCGACTGTACGAGTATTTATTTCATGCATTCTATATACAAAGTATATTCAATGCTGAAAACATTCTGCTGCGAGGGAATAATAACAAATACAGCGGACGATGTACTAAAAAATTCTTAAAGAATGTTATAACGTACACAGCTAAGCTCTCGTCCTTGCACATCGCAACAGTGGCTAACAAAGAGCAACTGTAAATCACTTTATAGCAGCCTACTAGCCTTTGTAACAATTTACTCATTCTCAGATATTTTGAAGGTTCCCTATTCCATTTCATCAATCAAAATTAAACACAAATCATTCTCAGTCTGAACTAAGATTCCCCTTCCTTTATCAAAATCAATAAAACTCGTTATCAAACATACTGAACGTTTCATTTCCTCTATCAATAATACACAGAACTCATTTCCAGACATATTGAACATTCTATTTCATCTACAAGAAAAACTCTTCCGGCTTGAGCTCATTTCCGTAGGACATGAACCGGAGCTACTACAATATAATTGAAAATGCTCCAACACTAATAATAATAACAATTATAATGTTAATAATAATTTTGCTGTTCTTGATTAATTAAACGTAATCTAAACGTAACTTGACGCGAATGAGCTGCGATGCCACGAGGGGGGAAAATCTACACCAGCGACGTCTCAAATTGCTGGAGGGTGTCTTAGAAACTTCCTTTTGAAATGTGCCTTGGTTTGTGGACTTACACTTGAATGTGCCTTGGTTTGTGGACTTACGTTTGAATTGTGCCTTGGTTTGTGGATTTACGTTTGAAGTGTGCCTTGGTTTGTGGACTTACGTTTGAAATGTGCCTTGTTTTGTGGACTTACGTTTGAAATGTGCCTTGTTTTGTGGATTTACGTTTGAAGTGTGCCTTGGTTTGTGGACTTACGTTTGAAATGTGCCTTGTTTTGTGGACTTACGTTTGAATTGTGCCTTGGTTTGTGGATTTACGTTTGAAGTGTGCCTTGGTTTGTGGACTTACGTTTGAAATGTGCCTTGTTTTGTGGACTTACGTTTGAAATGTGCCTTGTTTTGTGGACTTACGTTTGAAATGTGCCTTGTTTTGTGGACTTACGTTTGAAATATGTCTTGTTTTGTGGACTTACGTTTGAAATGTGCCTCAGCTTGTGGACTAACATTTGAAATGTGCCTTGATTTGTGGACTTACATTTGAATGTGCCTTGGCTTGTGGACTTACGTTTGAATTGTGCCTTGGTTTGTGGACTTACGTTTGAAGTGTGCCTTGGTTTGTGGACTAACGTTTGAAATATGTCTTGTTTTGTGGACTTACGTTTGAAATGTGCCTCAGCTTGTGGACTAACATTTGAAATGTGCCTTGGTTTGTGGACTTACGTTTGAAATGTGCCTTGGTTTGTGGACTTATGTATGAAATGTGCCTTGGTTTGTGGACTTACATTTTAAATGTGCCTTAGTTTGTGGACTTACGTTTGAAATGTGCCTTAGTTTATGGGCTTACATTTAAATGTGCCTTGTTTTGTGGACTTACATTTGAATGTGCCTTGTTTTGTGGACTTACGTTTTAAATGTGCCTTGTTTTGTGGACTTACGTTTTAAATGTGCCTTGTTTTGTGGACTTACGTTTGAAATGTGCCTTGGCTTGTGGACTTACGTTTGAAATGTGCCTTGGTTTATGGACTTACGTTTGAAATGTGCCTTGTTTTGTGGACTTATGCATGAAATGTGTTTTGGTTTGTGGACTTATGTTTTAAATGTGCATTAGTTTGTGGACTTACATTTGAATTTGCCTTGTTTTGTGGACTTACATTTGAATGTGCCTTGTTTTGTGGACTTACGTTTTAAATGTGCCTTGTTTTCTGGACTTACGTTTGAAATATGTCTTGTTTTATGGACTTACGTTTGAAATGTGCCTTGGCTTGTGGACTTACGTTTGAAATGTGCCTTGGTTTATGGACTTACGTTTGAAATGTGCCTTGTTTTGTGGACTTATGCATGAAATGTGCCTTGGTTTTTGGACTTACGTTTTAAATGTGCCTTAGTTTGTGGACTTACGTTTGAAATGTGCCTTGGTTTGTGGACTTACGTTTGAAATGTGCCTTGGTTTGTGGACTTACGTTTGAAATGTGCCATGGCTTGTGGACTTACGTTTGAAATGTGCCTTGGTTTGTGGACTTACGTTTGAAATGTGCCTTGGTTTGTGGACTTACGTTTGAAATGTGCCTTGTTTTGTGGATTTACGTTTGAAATGTGCCTTGGTTTGTGGACTTACGTTTGAAATGTGCCTTGGTTTGTGGACTTACGTTTGAAATGTGCCTTAGTTTGTGGACTTACGTTTGAAATGTGCCTTGGTTTGTGGACTTACGTTTGAAATGTGCCTTGGTTTGTGGACTTACGTTTGAAATGTGCCTTGTTTTGTGGATTTACGTTTGAAGTGTGCCTTGGTTTGTGGACTTACGTTTGAAATGTGCCTTGGTTTGTGGACTTACGTTTGAAATGTGCCTTGGTTTGTGGACTTACGTTTGAAATGTGCCATGGCTTGTGGACTTACGTTTGAAATGTGCCATGATTTGTGGCAGACTGTGTGCAAGAGCAATGTAGTAAGGTGAAATTATAAGTACCAGCGGCGATATGAGTAAAATATTGGTGTGAATAAGGTTGAAAAGGTGAATGTTGCTAAATGATGAATGCCGACCAGCCAAAGAACACAACTCCCGACTCTGACACCGTTTCAGACTCAGCTGTCCTACTCCATCAAGAAGTTTTCCAAATCCAAAAAGAGTTTTTCAAAAAAAACTTCAGCGAAGACACATACGTCCCGATTTCTTCATGCGAATGGCAACAATTCAATTTAAGAGTTTTAATCAATCAATAAAATTATCTTTAATTAGTTTTCCCACAACAAGATTTTAACTAAAAAATTTGAAATTCATGACCCGGTTCCAAGCTCAAAAATATTCAACGTCAAATCAGCGCGCACTGCTGCGCAACACAAGCTACGGTACGTAAAATAAATTAAATAAAGAACATACAAATCACGCACATAAAACTTGCTGTGGTTGCCTGCGTGTGTCAACGGCCTAAATGTAAACGTAAAGGTAAATGTTTTAAAACCAGTCACGTCGTCGTAAAAGCACAACCGGTGGAATAAGTCTGAGTAAACTTAACACGTCGCTTACGATACGTCCCACCGATGGGTCGTTTTTGAAAATGTTGGCAATCTTTTAAAATGAATAGTATTTAATGGACCAGTTATTGCTTAGTATTCATAAAACTGTTAAAAACCTTTGACCTTAAATTTGAGTTGAATATTGAACTTCATTTTCATCCACCACAGTCAGCGTGTTAACTACGCGACGAGACTTAGTACGTAGCGTAGTCAAGTTCACTTAGAATGACTCACGCTGCCAACTTCGCCGCTACGACGACAACGTAAATAACCCACCACAGTCTACGTATGCTACGAGATTTAATACGTAGCGTAGTCAAGTTCACTTAGAATAACTTACGCCGCTACGACGACCCGCGGATTGTTATAAAATCTGACCCAGGTTTTCATTAGGCGGAAGGTCGACCCAAACTGGCCGCAGACTTCACGCAATCAGGTGCCGAGGCAGCCAAACAACTCCAGCTGATGAACGCAGCGATACAAACTTGTGCCAGACTCCCAAACGTGACAAAAATAACTGAATTCAAGTAACAGCCTCCAAAGATTAGGGTTAACCAACCCAACGATCGAAAAAGTTCGCTGATATGTGGATCCTCGAGGATGGTGCATCTCTTGCTAGTCGGTGCGGTTCTTTTTGACGCTTAAAACACGTTTATCGCGTTTCTGCGGTTGCGAGCGGTTTGTTTGTTATTGCGTGGTAAAAGTAGAATTGATAAATCGACTTTACTGTTCGAATACAATATTATCCTTCCTAAGAAATATGAAAAATACAATTACACGATAACATTTCACCTCGTACGATGACAGTTATTTTTTTTAAATGTCCCGAAACAAATTAAACGTTATTCATTTATACCGGTATGTGAATGATCAATTTACCTGTTGGTACACATTTGGCCCAATACGCAGGGGACGTGTTTACGGAGAGAGGCGTACGCTAGATGTATCGCCTAATTGTAGCGTTCACATCATTTAGTAAAGGAAGTAATTCATGGGACCATAACACAACATGTCGGGCACCTGGCAATAATTTGCAGAAATGAATGCCACACCCGTAAAAAAATTAGCAGCTTTGCACAACACATTTCGTTATTGTACGCCAAGGAAACGAGAGATTGTCCCTCTTTGTCGCCTCCGGTACGGCTCATGTACAGTAACGAATTTCACTATTCTCTTCACCATGTTTAATGTACTGAAGATAAAATTTCAAATTCTAGAACGCATGAAATTACAATGTCCATGTATTCATTGGTTCTCATTTCCACCGTGATTTTAAAACGAATGCGTGGGTGTGAAGACTGCCAGTTTAGAAACGATGACAGAGCTTAACGGCCCTTTCCGGAGTGACAATAAAACCCTTTCAAAACAGCCTAAATCACAAAATAAGATCGAACACTGCTACAAGTATTACAAAACACATGCAAAATCCATTGCACCGTGACATTGATTACAGCATACGAACTTTTAAATTCAAGAAAGAACACTCACTGTACAAACACACAACACTTTTTCTTTCATAAACGGATTTTCTTGAAGTAAGGCCGACATTGGGAGCACTCGTCTGGAGGATGAGAGAGGCCCGCTACGCTGTTCATTACAGAGGCAGAGCGATCGGGTGATGCTTTCAGTTCGATGAAGGAGCGCGATTTGTAAGCAGTCGTGTTTCGGTGATGTCACCTACATCAGGCATGGATTTTGGTGTGGGGCGCAGGTGATGTGTCTTACATCAGGCATTGGTTTTAGCCGTGTATTGGTAATGTTGCTTATATCAGACGATTTTGGTTGTGTTTTGGTGATGTTGCTTACATTAGTTAGACATTGATTTTGGTCCGAGGCGCAGGTGATGTTGCGTACATCAGGCATTGATTTTGGTCGTGTTTTGGTGATGTTTGTTACATCAAACATTGATTTTGGCGAGGCTTACTCTAACAAACTTCCTAGAGCTTATTCCTCCTCAAATTTATCTCAAATGAATTTTGTTTTTGATTAACATTATTGGTAGCTCCAAGTGATTAAATGCAATCCAGATGATTTAAACAGACACAGAGTTGACGCTATGTCTTCACTTTCAACAATTTTCAATGCAACAGTGAGATCAAGCGGCGATGTAACATTTCCTTCATTCAGAAATGAAGTTTGGATCAATTTTAGAACCTGCAAAAAGTAGTACGATTTCCACAGCGGCTAAGTCTACCTGAAACAGATGTCAATTTTGCCTTCAATTACTAATGGACACATCAAAAAATACACTTATATGTACTTAATGAAGCTTTGCATCTATTTATCATTACGCAAAAAAGTAGCCTGATTGTCATTCCTTCATCTAAGTTTAAGTTACCTATACTATTCCATAGTAAAAAAGTGTCAATTAAGTTACGTTTTCTCATTTCACCTTGTTTACATTTGAAACTACTCCCTGTGCCCAACTATGTATGTTACACTCTACATATCATGATTACGATCACCAGACTACATTCGTTAAAACGTCCGATAGTCAGCTTGAATGTTATGCTTAGTTTCGAAAGAAGTTCTCTCCGAATATGTATTAGTTTCGACCAAATAATAAGCATCTACAACAAACCTCCTATACCTGTAACAGCTCGCCAATTGGACTTGTAGTGTTGATATTTAGATTACGAGTAATTTGAACGGGTTTTCAACAAAGGTCGAAGAATAATCGTACTCTTCGGTTCGGCAGTTCGAATCCCGACAGTACCGCCCGGGGATTCTCCCCGTTGGGAAAAGGGAGAACTCAGCTACAACTCCCCACTCTCCCCAGGTGTCGGAAATGGGTATACCGGCTTGACCGGGGGCAACCGTTTTTGTGTTAGTTATAAGGCATTTGAAAGACTAATGTACAAGGTGATGTGTATCAGGCTTGACTGGAGTAAATCATCCTTTTATTAATCCCCGTAGTGGGATGCTCTTCAAAGTCTCGTCCAGACGCGCTAGGACGCTGTGGTAGGCGTCTCCAGCGACGGTCTAAGCACGTGCCCAAATGTTTCAAATTCTTCTTGTTTGGATAAGATTTAAGTTCAGTAGAAATGCTGGACAAGGAATGTAGGTATTCATTGAAATAAAAGTTCCTGCGCTGAGACAGCAGAGCAACATCAGCAGAGAGATTTTTGTACCAATTTATGCCTTATTTGCATATCCTTTATTTTTACTGAATCTATATTTCGCCAAAACAAGGGAAATTTAGAACATTTTAGTACGAGCCTAGTCCCGGTGCTGAAGCAGCAGAGCAACATTAAAAGAAGGCAAATAGAAATATTTGTATCGATTTATACCTTATTATCTTGTCAATAATTTCTACTGTAACTAAATCTTGACCTAAAAAGAATCTGAAACATTTCAGCTTCTTATATATAAGTGTTCGCTAATACATTATCATCCATTCATACTCTGACTAGCATTTTATTTAACGCAAATGAATGCAAATTAAACGTTAGAGCGTTCACCATATCTGAGATTTGAACCTTGCAAAGCACAAAGTTGGAATTTGAGGCTTAAGCCCTTAAATCCCCCGTCGCCGGGGGGTAGGCATGGGAGCGCAGGGCCGGGTGTGGCGGGGGGAGGTGTGGGGATCAGGGGGAAGGAACGTGAATTCAGGGGAACCAAAGAGGAAGTATGGGGAAGAAGGGGAGAGGAAGTGATGACCAGGGGGAGGAAAAGTGGGATCAGAGAACAAAAAGGAGGGAGGAGCAGAAGGGGGAGGATGGGGAGGATGGGCAAGAGAGGCAGGAGGGGGACGAAGGGGAAGAGGGGGGGGGAAGAGGGGGGAGGAGGGGCAGAGATGCAGTGCAGGATCGCGTGTGTGCAGGTCGTGCGGCCTGCGCAGTCCTGGCGCTGCGGTGCCCCTCGCTGGTCAGCTCCCTACTCCATGATTCAGAGTTCCCTGCCGCCACACTGACGAGCTTCAGCGTCATGATTCAGTGGAATGGCAGTGTTCCCTGCCACGACACTAACGAGCGTCAGTGTCATGACAGTATTCCCTGTCATGACACTGACGAGCATCAGTGACGCTATCTTCCCGCTTAGCAGGCACCAGCTCGAGCAGCAATGTGTGCAATTTGAATATCACATACATACAGTATACTGGAATAGAGAGCACTCATATACAGTATGTTGGGGTAGAGTTCACTGGGGTAGAGTATATGTACTTATGTACAGTTAGTTAACTGTGGTAGAGTGCCCTCCACTGCTGCAAAACAGGTGTCATGTTTCAAAATCAGCAGATTACGCTCGCGCAACTAAGCCATTAATTAATCTAAATGGTAAATTTATCTTAAATTCCAGAGGAAATATACCAGAAGCATTTAGCAAATAACTTGACGTTTGCCGTGCGCTATTCTGAATAAAATATTCATCATGATTTTGTGATAACTATAAGAAAGATGTTTTTTTATTTTGTTACTGAATGCTATTTGTCAACGCGATCAGGGTTCGCAAAAAAAGTTCCCTCTCCCTCGTGGATGCGACGTTAACCGGACGTCGAAACTCCTCAGGTGTTCTCAAGCAGCGCTTAGTGATCTTCATCAAGTATCATGGTTAGATCCGAGATTGTAACCAACATAAATAAGATTCTTTTTCCAGATGTGTATGAGCGAGGGTAAAGAAGACGAGTTAAAAATTGTACATTCTAGTAATAAGGCCTCAATGAATTAACATTGACTTGAACGCTCTGCTCTAAGCAGTTCGGCCGACAAGCAAGACTTGCTTTCTCAGTCAGCTTTTTTGACTACCGACGCACTAGGAATTTATTATCACTAGTCCACCTTGGCTGCCGTGTATTTGAAATGAGAAAGAAAGCGAAATAAAAGAAAAGCCGTAAGAAATGAAAAACATCCAATCTCTCGAGAGTTGATGAGGCCGAGTGCACACGGCCCGTCAAAAAAGTACAATAATGTTCGACAAATCACAAGACACACGTTCCTATTTCCTAAGCTTGTATCACAGATACGCTCATCACGCACTGCAGGCTGGCTTCGGACGGACAGACAGACAGACGGACGTGGCTCTTATTATAGTATAGATGAAGGGTAAAAATTTCTAGTGGGATTCATTAGTATCCATTGACCATTTATAAGCGAGGACAAAGAGCAAGGAACAATGAGAAGATGAGTGCAAAGACTGATTATAAAAGGCAAATTAGGGAATGGCAAAAGCTAAAGGATGAACAATATTATTATTGAATGATAAAAAGACATTGCAATAATAGTTAAGACTCGAAGACACAAGAAAGAATCACAACAAGAAAGACTACGTATGAAAGACACTCAACTAGAAAGAGGATACAAGGAAGACTAAGCATGAAAGACAGAGCAAGAGAGAAACATAACAACACAGACCACACAAGAGAGAGACGCAACAAGAAAGACTAAGTACGAGAGACAGAGCGAGAGAACGACACAACAAGAAAGAGAGCACAAGCAAGACACAGCACGAGAGAGACACGCGTGCATGCCACGCACTAATTGGGCTGGAATAAGCGTGATATTTTTGAGCTATCGCGGAGCTGGCGCCGAGCTGTCGCCCACACGGCGGCCAGTGGGACACGGGTGGGACAAGGGTGGGACACGGGGGAGGGGGGTCGTATCGAGCGACCCCCACCTCTCCAGCCCCCCAACTCTGGGGGAGTAAATGAACTTTGCTCACCAACACACTCACACAACCTGCAGCTGGTCAGCGAGGGAATAGAGCGAGTGAAACCGTCGTTTTGAAGCGCGGTTTTTTTACTGGAGGTGAATCGCACATGCTTGTGTTTTCCACCGCACAAACTTGTGCACTGTGCCGTTCTGTGGGACGGTCTTGCAAGAAGAAAAAGAAAAAAAAATAAAAAAAGAAGAAGAAGAAGAAGAAGGTGCTGTGAAAACAGTGTTCTATGTCACGCGTGAAATTAGAAGACGCCATGTAACGCTGATCGCTGAGCCGCATTCTCCCGTCAAGTCTTTCTTTACCGTGCAGCAGCATGACGGTATGTTGTTCTATATTTACCCGTGTGGCATTAGTGGCAGTCACATTACAGTGTCTGTGTCATTAGTGGCAGTGACATTACAGTGTCTGTGTCATTTAAAAATCTGAGCTACTAAAATCTGTACATTACAGCTAGTGCCATTACAGTACCTGCGTAATTGCACTCACTAGTGGCACCAACATTCTAGCTCAATAACTGCTTTTCAACTAAATAGCTTCCCTATTTCTTTGAATCGTACGACAGGCCCAGTAACACTCTTCCTGTCGTGCGCAACATTGTCCTACGCAATTTTTGGCCCCTTGTAGACACGCTGAGCTTGCAAGAACAACACAAGCACCGCCGCGTCAGCTGTTCTCGATTTGTTATCATGCTTAAAATCAAGGTAAAATTTGCGCGCATCAGCCTGCAAAACTTGCTTGGACAACTGCGCTGATAGACTCCATGAAAATTGATTATTAGTAGCTGAATAGAGTGAAAAGGCAATTTTTTTCTTGCAGAATGAGAAACGCAACACACGATGAAAAATATTATTCTCTTCGTCCAGGTATTAGGAAACGTGAAGTTTACGTACCCGAAAACATTCAATTAAACGCAACAGAAAGAAGTAAACACACAATTAAGCGTCTACTTTAAAACAAAGTAAACAGTAAGTAAAAACATACTCACAGAGACTCATAAATCTAATGAATATCAAATATAATAAACATTGTCAAATTTTGTCTTCCATTTGCACACGACTACTACTTTTTAACATTAAGCAATATTTAACCAAGCGCACGTATAATTTAACTTTCAAAGTATCAAATTAACACATTCACTATTTATTGGAACATATGTGTACCATTGGAACATATGTGTACCATTGGAACATATGTGTACCACTGGAACACATGTGTACCACTGGAACACATGTGTACCATTGGAACACATGTGTACCATTGGAACACATGTGTACCACTGGAACACATGTGTACCACTGGAACACATGTGTACCACTGGAACACATGTGTACCATTGGAACATATGTGTACCATTGGAACACATGTGTACCACTGGAACACATGTGTACCATTGGAACATATGTGTACCATTGGAACATATGTGCACCATTGGAACACATGTGTACCATTGGAACACATGTGTACCATTGGAACATATGTGTACCACTGGAACACATGTGTACCACTGGAACACATGTGTACCATTGGAACATATGTGTACCATTAGAACACATGTGTACCATTGGAACATATGTGTACCACTGGAACACATGTGTACCACTGGAACACATGTGTACCATTGGAACACATGTGTACCATTGGAACACATGTGTACCATTAGAACACATGTGTACCATTGGAACATATGTGTACCACTGGAACACATGTGTACCATTGGAACACATGTGTACCATTGGAACACATGTGTACCATTAGAACACATGTGTACCATTGGAACATATGTGTACCATTGGAACACATGTGTACCACTGGAACACATGTGTACCATTGGAACACATGTGTACCACTGGAACACATGTGTACCATTGGAACATATGTGTACCATTGGAACACATGTGTACCATTGGAACACATGTGTACCATTGGAACACATGTGTACCACTGGAACACATGTGTACCATTGGAACACATGTGTACCATTGGAACATATGTGTACCATTAGAACACATGTGTACCATTGGAACATATGTGTACCACTGGAACACATGTGTACCACTGGAACACATGTGTACCATTGGAACACATGTGTACCATTGGAACACATGTGTACCATTAGAACACATGTGTACCATTGGAACATATGTGTACCACTGGAACACATGTGTACCATTGGAACACATGTGTACCATTGGAACACATGTGTACCATTAGAACACATGTGTACCATTGGAACATATGTGTACCATTGGAACACATGTGTACCACTGGAACACATGTGTACCATTGGAACACATGTGTACCACTGGAACACATGTGTACCATTGGAACATATGTGTACCATTGGAACACATGTGTACCATTGGAACACATGTGTACCATTGGAACACATGTGTACCACTGGAACACATGTGTACCATTGGAACACATGTGTACCATTGGAACATATGTGTACCATTAGAACACATGTGTACCATTGGAACATATGTGTACCACTGGAACACATGTGTACCACTGGAACACATGTGTACCATTGGAACACATGTGTACCATTGGAACACATGTGTACCATTAGAACACATGTGTACCATTGGAACATATGTGTACCACTGGAACACATGTGTACCACTGGAACACATGTGTACCATTGGAACACATGTGTACCATTAGGTAAATGGCTCATTTTTATACCGGGATAACTGCATAGCATTTCGATTATTTCACCGCCTTGTTTGAAATTGAATCTAACATTAGAGGTAAAATATTAGCGTGCGAGCAATTACATTTTCCATACTTTTTGGAAAGGATAAGAATGGATTTGAGCAGTATTTTCAGTTTTGCTACTCACAACCTAACCGAAACAACCGTTGCAACCACAAAATCGTAGTCAACTTTTAAAAAAAATTCCAATGCAAACAGACGAGGCATTGCATCGCCTCATCTCATACGATAGCAAAACAAATTCATGAAATTTTGATGCGTTTATCACTAAAAAAGAACCACGCATCAGTGTTCAGACGTTTTAAAAAATTCCAAGTCAAATGCACGTGGGCAAATGCAATGCAAACACGTCGAGGCATCTGCATTCACTAATCTCATGCGATAGCAAAACAAATTGATAAAATTTCAATGTGTTTACAATTAAAAAACGAACAACACATCAGTCTGAACCCAAGCTAATTAGCGCACCAACATTACAGAGAGCATTTTAATTGCAGCCTCTCATCTAATTCATCACCATCAACGTCACAATTTTAGATTTATGAAGTTTGCTCCGTGCGGTAGCAGGGATACAATTAAACGAAGCAATACAAGCATCACCTGAACGAAAAAGGCAGCTAATATTCGGATTAAATTCTGAGAAAATGATAGCTTAACTTGTGTATTTCTTCAATTCTGGGTGCGGTATAAATTATAGAGGATAAATGCTGCTATACAACATTGCGCTTCTGCTCTCCTCAAGAATTTCAAGGTGATATAAATTATAGAGGATAAATGCTGCTATACAACATTGCGCTTCTGCTCTTCTCAAGAATTTCAAGGTGATATAAATTATAAAGGATAAATGCTGCTATACAACATTGCGTTTCTGCTCTCCTCAAGAATTTCAAGGTGATATAAATTATAAAGGATAAATGCTGCTATACAACATTGCGCTTCTGCTCTTCTCAAGAATTTCAAGGTGATATAAATTATAAAGGATAAATGCTGCTATACAACATTGCGCTTCTGCTCTTCTCAAGAATTTCAAGGCCATTTAAATAATAATAAAAGATAAATGCTTCTATACTACATTGCGCTGCTCTTCGCAAGTATTTCACGTAAGAATAATTATGTGAAATGTATAGCAGTGACGCTGTACTTTTCCCCTGAGCTAAAACTGACCTCAATATATCTTCTTTGCTTCGTTACAGCAAAACTTTCAGTTCAAAAATCTGTACTGACTACAATGAGCGCAACATGAAATTAGGCACATGAATGAACATTATTTACAACTTCTTCAAAGCATTAAATTCTAGGCGGGATTATTTTCTGGGGCACCTCTCCACCTCACTCACGTTAGCAGTAAATTTATTTTATTGGAAAACACATTCACAGTTTGGTGAAGAACAAAAAGAGAACAAGCTTAAAAAATTTCTAAGAAGAGACTCAAAAATAATGAAAATTTAAACAAAAAAGGACCAACAAAAAAAACGGACATGAGGATGAAAAAAGTATAAGAGATACAAAGAATAGAACAAAGGGAACAAGGGATACAGTCACTACTATATGGCTAAGGTAGCGAGGCATTAGGGGATTGGCTCATTTTCGAGAGATTTATAAGATGGATCGGACCTTATCAGCAGTTTAATGGTTATTCATAAACAGGTACAGGGGTTCTTGATACGATTTGCGTACTGCCTTGACGCGTACAGACGATTTAGTTCCTTTACTAACGAAAAAAATCGCATTCTTAAAGCCTAATTTTTCAATTCCTACACTAATGAAAAATTGCAGTCTTAGAACCCGAATATTTAACTTATTCACGAAGGAAAGATCGCATTCTTAAAGCCTGGATATGTAACTCCTTCACTAATGAAACAACTCGCTCTCTTGATGGTTGAATATTTAATCCCTACACTAATGAAAGATCGCCCTTTTAGACCCTGAATACGTAAAGCCTACAATAATGAAAGAAACCGCACTCTTGGTGGCAGAACACTCAGTATCGAGACAATTAAGTCAACTAGAGTCTTATTACTAATAAGCAAGGAGTCCTGCACTGCCACAATGTAGTGTTTGCATGACCCACCAACCATCATTGACGTTGGTGTGTAATGAAGATGATTGAGGCGGGAGTGTTGGCAAAAAATTTGTTCACTTGCGAAGACACTTGTTTTCGTAAAACCGTTTTCAACAACTCAACCGTTTTACTCGCTTCAACCGTTTGGACAGTTCAGCCACTTTAAACTATTCAACCATTTTGAGAGCTAAACCGTTTTGCACAATACAACCATTATAACAGTCCAACCGTTTCATTGAAGGCACCTCTTGCCAAGTCAGCATAAACAAAACAACAGCTAGGGAACCAAGACAGATGACTCGTTTGAATAATTTTCAGTTAACTGATTTTTAAAAATCAATCAAAATCAGTAAAAAATACAATGATTTTCTTATTAAAACCAACACGCTCTAAAATGAACTTACTTTTGACAGTTTAATAAAAATTGTTCATACTAGAACACTATAGAACGTATTTACCCCTTTGACCGCAACGTGCACCACTGGTGGGCACAAAGGAGATTTTCATAATGCTACTGACCGACCAGCAGTCACAAACTCAATTTTCGTAAATACTTAATTAACGCTAAATAAAGGCACGATTCAGTTGATGTATATCATTCTCAAGAATACTTACTGCAACTGACTTTAAATTTAAGTTGAATATTAAACTTCAGTTTAACCAATTGCGATCAAAGTGTAAAGGCGTCCATAACTCTGTCGACCCTGCATACTGGTATCATGTCGATCATATATTGGTATCATGTCGACCCTGTACAGTGTGTCCCACAAAAAACCCGAACCGAGTATTTATTTTCCCGTATCAGTAATACCTTTTCTGTAGGTTAATTTTGAAAGACAATTTTGCTATAAATTAAATGCTTATCGTATTCTTATGATGGTATTACTGATACGGGAAAATAAATACTCGGTTCGGGTCTTTGTAGGACCTATGTACTGTACATATATTGAATGAGGCCATCACCCGACACAACACTGCGACAGCAACTGCGAACCGAATTTTAAAAACTTAAATTATTCGAAAAGGAAACAAAATTTACTACATTGTGAAAAAATACAATGTGAGAAAAGACAATTAAAAAGTCGGGGACATTTTTGTGGGACACCCTGTATATTGATATCATGTCGACCCTGTGCATTGGTATCATGCCGACTCTGTATACATATTGGTATCATGTCGACTCTGTATACATATTGATATCATGTCCACCCTGTACAATGAATGAGGCCATCACCGGACACAACACGTGGGAGGGACACCAGCAGCCCTCCCATCAATCTAAATTACACGAGAATGTAAGGGAAACGAGAGACAGATGAGGGGCAGGGTGTAGCGGTGACGTCACGCCCGCCCTTCTTCACAGCCAATAAGCGATCGGCCCCACGCAAACGGGTCCCCGAGCGGTCATGTTCTCAACCGTAACAAGCGATGAATATTTTAACATGGATTCTACGCTAATTCTTGCTACAGGGCTGCCGTGTTACTGTTGCAATAGTAATTCTACGCTCATTCTTTCTACGATGCAACCGTGTTACTGTTGCAATAGCAATCCTACGCTCATTCTTTCTACGTTGCAACCGTGTTACTGTTACAATAGCAATCCTACGCTCATTCTTTCTACGTTGCAACCGTGTTACTGTTACAATAGCAATCCTACGCTCATTATTTCTATGTTGCAACCGTGTTACTGTTACAATAGCAATCCTACGCTCATTCTTTCTACGTTGCAACCGTGTTACTGTTACAATAGCAATCCTACGCTCATTATTTCTATGTTGCAACCGTGTTACTGTTACAATAGCAATCCTACGCTCATTCTTTCTACGTTGCAACCGTGTTACTGTTGCAATAGCAATCCTACGCTCATTCTTTCTACGTTGCAACCGTGCTACTGTTGCAATAGCAATCCTACGCTCATTCTTTCTACGTTGCAACCGTGTTACTGTTGCAATAGCAATCCTACGCTCATTCTTTCTACGTTGCAACCGTGTTACTGTTACAATAGCAATCCTACGCTCATTCTTTCTACGTTGCAACCGTGCTACTGTTGCAATAGCAATCCTACGCTCATTCTTTCTACGTTGCAACCGTGTTACTGTTACAATAGCAATCCTACGCTCATTCTTTCTACGTTGCAACCGTGTTACTGTTACAATAGCAATCCTACGCTCATTCTTTCTACGTTGCAACCGTGTTACTGTTACAATAGCAATCCTACGCTCATTCTTTCTACGTTGCAACCGTGTTACTGTTACAATAGCAATCCTACGCTCATTCTTTCTACGTTGCAACCGTGCTACTGTTGCAATAGCAATCCTACGCTCATTCTTTCTACGTTGCAACCGTGTTACTGTTACAATAGCAATCCTACGCTCATTCTTTCTACGTTGCAACCGTGTTACTGTTACAATAGCAATCCTACGCTCATTCTTTCTACGTTGCAACCGTGTTACTGTTACAATAGCAATCCTACGCTCATTATTTCTACGTTGCAACCGTGTTACTGTTACAATAGCAATCCTACGCTCATTCTTTCTACGTTGCAACCGTGTTACTGTTACAATAGCAATCCTACGCTCATTCTTTCTACGTTGCAACCGTGTTACTGTTACAATAGCAATCCTACGCTCATTCTTTCTACGTTGCAACCGTGTTACTGTTACAATAGCAATCCTACGCTCATTCTTTCTACGTTGCAACCGTGTTACTGTTACAATAGCAATCCTACGCTCATTCTTTCTACGTTGCAACCGTTTTACTGTTACAATAGCAATCCTACGCTCATTCTTTCTACGATGCAACCGTGTTACTGTTGCAATAGCAATCCTACGCTCATTCTTTCTACGATGCAACCGTGTTACTGTTGCAATAGCAATCCTACGCTCATTCTTTCTACGATGCAACCGTGTTACTGTTGCAATAGCAATCCTACGCTCATTCTTTCTACGTTGCAACCGTGCTACTGTTGCAATAGCAATCCTACGCTCATTCTTTCTACGTTGCAACCGTGCTACCGTTACAATAGCAATCCTACGCTCATTCTTTCTACGATGCAACCGTGTTACTGTTGCAATAGCAATCCTACGCTCATTCTTTCTACGTTGCAACCGTGCTACCGCTGCAACGGCTTCAACGATTTTTTTCCAGCATTGCGATAACGGTTTATACCGTGCTGCTACAAAGATTCTTGTACAACTGCTATATTTTTTTCAGCGCTGCTTTCACTGTTTTTGAGCCTTGTTATTAACATAATGCATCAATCCCTGCGGGAAGTTTTTCAGTATAACTACAGAAATTCTTTCAGTAGACATCGGCGATTTTTCAGCACTTTTACTGAGATACATTCAGCACTGCTGCAGTGACGCATTCAGAATCGATTCAATGTAAATTTAAAAAAATTATCCAAGCATGCTATACTTGTGTACCAATACGGAGTTCACGTCAGGAAGTACACTTTAAATCTACGAGATTCAACCATGTACAGCATTGTAGCACACGCACTTGAAAAAAGTTGAGTAAATGAAAACGCTCATTTTATTCATAAATGAAATCATACAGTCTTGAAAATTAAAATAAAATTTGAACCTCAATTCTATCAACATGCAACAGCAACTTCCAATACATGAGCATGACAAACGACAGGAAAACATCCGTCTTCGTCCACACAACTTATATTTTTACCGCACAATTTTCTTGCGGCAGAACTTTTGAATAGTTTTATTTGATGAATGTAGAATCTGCGCCATTGAAGCCGTGAAAGCCAGAGCCTGGCTTAAAACAGCGCGTCGCGCGTTGGCTCATCACAGCAAATTGCGGCGCTTTGATGCAGCAGTCAATGGGGGCCGAGTGGCATCACGGTGATGCAAAACACATCACGGCACACAACTCGCATCAAACACATCAAAACACATCAGGGCACATCAAAACACATAACAGCACACAACAACTGGCATAAAACACATCACGGGACTCAACAACTCGCATCAAACACATCAAAACACATCACGGGACACAACAACTCGCATCAAACACATCAAAACACATCACGGGACACAACAACTCACATCAAACACATCACGGCACACAACAACTCGCATCAAACACATCGAAACACATGATGGCACACAACTCGCTTCAAACACATCAAAACACATCACGGCACACAACAACTAGCATCAAACACATCTGGGCACATCACGGTACACAACAACTAGTATCAAACACATCAGGGCGTATCACGGCACACAACAACTAGCATCAAACACATCAAAACATTCACGGCACACAACAACTAGTATCAAACACATCAGGGCGCATCAAAACACATCACGGCACACAACAACTAGCATCAAACACATTAAGGCACATCACGGCACACTACAACTAGTATCAAACACATCAGGGCGCATCAAAACACATCACGGCACACAACAACTAGCATCAAACACATCAGGGCACATCACGGCACACAACAACTAGTATCAAACACATCAGGGCGCATCAAAACACATCACGACACACAACAACTAGCATCAAACACATCAGGGCACATCACGGCACACAACAACTAGTATCAAACACATCAGGGCGCATCAAAACACATCACGGCACACAACAACTAGTATCAAACACATCAAAACACATCCCGGCACACAACTCGCTCCTACACCTCAGCACACACACACACACACACACACTCCCTGCAAAAACAGCACGTTCCAATAGATGCTTTGAATGGTTGCATTAATAAAGAATCTGCACGATGCATCTCTTGTTGTAAGCAATTTTTTAAAAATTGTTTTGAATTCCTTTAAGTTATAACGCTTCAATGTCAAAGTTCACGGAGGTTTGTGGCTTAGTTTATGGAGAAAACATTGTTGTATAAAGTTGATCGGACGCATTTAGCACTTAATGTCTCTGTATAGTTTAAAAATGGGCCATCATGAGAAATGAGAAATGGGCCATCATGAGGAATGGGCCATCATGAGAAATGGGCCATCATGAGAAATGGGCCATCATGAGAAATGGGCCATCATGAGGAATGGGCCATCATGAGAAATGGGCCATCATGAGGAATGGGCCATCATGAGAAATGGGCCATCATGAGAAATGGGCCATCATGAGGAATGGGCCATCATGAGAAATGGGCAATCATGAACCGTCATGAAAATTGGGCCATCATGAAAATTGGGCTATCATGAAAATTGGGCCATCATAAATAATGAGCCATCACGAAAAATGAGGCATCTGAAGAGATGAAATCAGCAAAGTACAGTTTTTTACCTTAATGTTGAACTTTTAACTAGACTCCTCTGGTGCTGTAGCTGCGATGTTGAATGAATCACTATAGCAATTCAAAAGAGAAAAAAGACAAGAATCGTCGCGGTGTGCTGAAAGAAATACTGCAATAATGATGAAAAAATACCTCTATCAATGATAACCGTCGGGCCCTGAAGCGTGATCACCCACCTTTGTTCAGGGAAGATGCGTTAACTTATTCAGCGCGCTCATTTATACCGATATTTATAGGTGCATTGTCATGGATTCGAACTACAGATTGGGCATAATATTGGTCTCCTCAGACAGTGCATAATAATTGTCTCAAAAGACTGATTAATTGGTTTCCTGCGTCAATATTAATCTAAACAAGGAGTTCAACGCTATCGAAATAAAAAGCTGTTGCGAAATTCAGATATGGACTTTGAAGAGATACGAACCAACAACATTTTACGCCGCATTGTTCAACGTTTCACAATTAGACAATGTTTACCAATTCTCATCAAAGTTTCATTCTCATGTGCTACTGTACAACCCTCCTAGGTGTGTTACGATGCACATTTTGAATGAAGCTCAGGAATTAATTACATCATTCTGGACGGTGTCTGCTATTGGAAGTTTGAGTGTATCAGTGATACAGTGCGATGGTAAGAGTGTATCAGTGATACACTCTATTACGAATATGATTCGCAAAGTGTAATTTTAAGAAAAAACCTGCAGTACGCAACAGAGCGTCAATACGACGGCGCTAAAGGAACATCAGGAACTTCCAGCTTCTTGAGCATATTTACGCCAAAAATAAATGTGCTCTCTACCCGTAGAGTCAGTTCCGTTATTTCGACCGTTCCTCATTATCGTACAGAAAACATTTACATGGAAATAACACTAGTCGGACTCTACTAGTCGTTAAATGTCGGAAGTGTGTTCACCCACCCTTGCACTACTATAGGTATCTAATGCTAGTATTGGTATTTCCATATAAATGCTATCTGTACGATACTGAGGAACGGTCGAAATGACGGAACTTGCCCAAGAGTGTACAGATAATGAAGGTTTGACAAAATTTCCCACTTTTATGACGTTGCGATAGTTATATCACCAAAATTACATATTTTCCACGTCTTTCCACTGATCTCTCGTGAACAGACCGAGAAGTTTAGCATGGTAATTAGACAATTATACACATGCATCTGATTAACACAAGCTCCAAACAATTCTTTTTACATGTTATGTATGTTCATTAGACCAGCATTACACGAAATGAACTGTGTATGGATTTGACAGAGCTCAAATGTAATTGTTATTCTAAAGACCTTTGTCAAAAACGTAAGACAACACTTTTAAGCAAACTCAGTCTTAGCTTCATTACAGTAAACCTATCACTCTTACACGACTACATTTCCTTCAATAACAATAGTGGTTCTAATTAGGAAAAAACACTTTTAACAAATAAATACATTTTAAAAATGGTAAAAATTTTACAAATTGTTGAGACCTTGACACCAACACCATCAGAGCAACTTCAGGTCACTCCAGCAAGGCGATAGCGAAACAAAACCACTTTTAGCAAACAAACACTTCTTAAAAATTGTGGACAATTTCATCATTGTTGAAACCTTGACACGGACACTACCAAAGCAGCTCCAGCACACTCCATTCAGCAAGGCGATGACAAAACAAAACCACTTTTAAGAAACAAAACATTCAAAAAAGTGTAAAAATTTGCATGTTGTTAAAGCCCTGACACGAACACTACCAGAGCAGCTCCAGCACACTCCATCCAGCACGGCCACAAGAGATTTTCAAGGCGGGAGCAGACATATTTTGGAGGCGAGAAGTTTTTTTAGTTCTAAAGCGAACGCATTTTGGAAGCAGCACCGCCTATGTAGGTCACAAAACAAAAGAGTGAGGGCAGTACACGAGAGGCGCAGGAATGAGCCCTTGTTCCCTCTGTTAACTTGTTAAAAGTAAGGCGTGACCCACCGGTGGTCACTGACGGGATTTCCATAATGCTGCTGACTGACCAGCAGCCACTGACTCAATTTTTATGAATACTAAATCAAAGTTAAATGAAGGCATGATCTAGTTAATGTCTGTTATTTTCAAAATTTCTTACAACAATTGACTAAATTTTAGTTGGATATTGAACTTTAGTTTAACCCACCTCACTTAAAGCGTAATTACGAACAGCCCTGTTGGTAATTAGAAAATTACCAACAGATGGAAACCCTGTTCCCTCTGCTAATTACCAACAGAGGGAGGCCCTGTTACCAAGGGCCTCCCTACGCTCAGCCTACCCTCAGCCAGGCCTCCTACGCTCCTTTGTTCCCTCGGTGTCTGCGTCACGTGGGAGCGCGCTCAGCTCTCTATCCTTGCTGCTCATTTCCATAATTTCTTCCTCCCCAATTTCCGTACTTTTTTCTCGGGCATCTGTGGCTAAATTCAAGCGCTGCACGTGTTGCTCTGTTCTCATTCAAAGATAAATTCAAGCGCGGTATACGTTATTGTTTTCTGATTAAAAGATATGTTCAAGTGCTGTATATGTTATTGTTTTCTGATTAAAAGATATGGTCAAGCGCGGTATACGTTATTGTTTTCTGATTAAAAGATATGTTCAAGTGCTGTATATGTTATTGTTTTCTGATTAAAAGATATGTTCAAGCGCGGTATACGTTATTGTTTTCTGATTAAAAGATATGTTCAAGCGCAGTATATGTTATTGTTTTCTGATTAAAAGATATGTTCAAGCGCAGTATATGTTATTGTTTTCTGATTAAAAGATATGTTCAAGCGCAGTATATGTTATTGTTTTCTGATTAAAAGATATGTTCAAGCGCTGTATATGTTATTGTTTTCTGATTAAAAGATATGTTCAAGCGCAGTATATGTTATTGTTTTCTGATTAAAAGATATGTTCAAGCGCAGTATATGTTATTGTTTTCTGATTAGAAGATATGTTCAAGCGCAGTATATGTTATTGTTTTCTGATTAAAAGATACGTTCAAGCGCAGTATATGTTATTGTTTTCTGATTAAAAGATATGTTCAAGCGCTGTATATGTTATTGTTTTCTGATTAAAAGATATGTTCAAGCGCGGTAAATGTTATTGTTTTCTGATTAAAAGATATGTTCAAGCGCTGTATATGTTATTGTTTTCTGATTAAAAGATATGTTCAAGCGCTGTATACGTTATTGTTTTCTGATTAAAAGATATGTTCAAGCGCTGTATATGTTTTGTTTTCTGATTAAAAGATATGTTCAAGCGCTGTATATGTTATTGTTTTCTGATTAAAAGATATGTTCAAGCGCTGTATATGTTATTGTTTTCTGATTAAAAGATATGTTCAAGCGCTGTATATGTTATTGTTTTCTGATTAAAAGATATGTTCAAGCGCGGTAAATGTTATTGTTTTCTGAATAAAAGATATGTTCAAGCGCTGTATATATTATTGTTTTCTGATTAAAAGGTATGTTCAAGCGCGGTAAATGTTATTGTTTTCTGATTCAAAGATATGTTCAAGCGCTGTATATGATATTGTTTTCTGATTAAAAGATATGTGCAAGCGCTCTATATGTTATTGTTTTCTGATTAAAAGATATGTTTAAGCGCTGTATATGTTATTGTTTTCTGATTAAAAGATATGTTCAAGCGCTCTATATGTTATTGTTTTCTGATTAAAAGATATGTTCAAGCGCTGTATATGTTATTGTTTTCTGATTAAAAGATATGTTCAAGCGCTGTATATGTTATTGTTTTCTGATTAAAAGATATGTTTAAGCGCTGTATATGTTATTGTTTTCTGGATAAAAGATATGTTCAAGCGCTGTATATGTTTTGTTTTCTGATTAAAAGATATGTTCAAGCGCTGTATATGTTATTGTTTTCTGATTAAAAGATATGTTCAAGCGCTGTATATGTTATTGTTTTCTGATTAAAAGATATGTTCAAGCGCTGTATATGTTATTGTTTTCTGATTAAAAGATATGTTCAAGCGCAGTATATGTTATTGTTTTCTGATTAAAAGATATGTTCAAGCGCTGTATATGTTATTGTTTTCTGATTAAAAGATATGTTCAAGCGCTGTACATGTTATTGTTTTCTGATTAAAAGATATGTTCAAGCGCTGTATATGTTATTGTTTTCTGATTAAAAGATATGTTCAAGTGCTGTATATGTTATTGTTTTCTGATTAAAAGATATGTTCAAGCGCTGTATATGTTTTGTTTTCTGATTAAAAGATATGTTTAAGCGCTGTATATGTTATTGTTTTCTGATTAAAAGATATGTTCAAGTGCTGTATATGTTATTGTTTTCTGATTAAAAGATATGTTCAAGCGCTGTATATGTTATTGTTTTCTGATTAAAAGATATGTTCAAGCGCTGTATATGTTTTGTTTTCTGATTAAAAGATATGTTCAAGCGCTGTATATGTTATTGTTTTCTGATTAAAAGATATGTTCAAGCGCTGTATATGTTATTGTTTTCTGATCAAAAGATATGTTCAAGCGCAGTATATGTTATTGTTTTCTGATTAAAAGATATGTTCAAGCGCTGTATATGTTATTGTTTTCTGATTAAAAGATATGTTCAAGCGCAGTATATGTTATTGTTTTCTGATTAAAAGATATGTTCAAGCGCTGTATATGTTTTGTTTTCTGATTAAAAGATATGTTCAAGCGCTGTATATGTTTTGTTTTCTGATTAAAAGATATGTTCAAGCGCTGTATATGTTATTGTTTTCTGATTAAAAGATATGTTCAAGCGCTGTTCATGTTATTGTTTTCTGATTAAAAGATATGTTCAAGCGCTGTATATATTATTGTTTTCTGATTAAAAGATATGTTCAAGCGCAGTATATGTTATTGTTTTCTGATTAAAAGGTATGTTCAAGCGCTGTATATGTTATTGTTTTCTGATTAAAAGATATGTTCAAGCGCAGTATATGTTATTGTTTTCTGATTAAAAGATATGTTCAAGCGTCGTATATGTTATTGTTTTCTGATTAAAAGATATGTTCAAGCGCAGTATATGTTATTGTTTTCTGAATAAAAGATATGTTCAAGCGCTGTATATGTTATTGTTTTCTGATTAAAAGATATGTTCAAGCGCAGTATATGTTATTGTTTTCTGATTAAAAGATATGTTAAAGCGCTGTATATGTTATTGTTTTCTGATTAAAAGATATGTTCAAGCGCTGTATATGTTATTGTTTTCTGATTATAAGATATGTTCAAGCGCTGTATATGTTATTGTTTTCTGATTAGAAGATTTGTTCAAGCGCTGTATATGTCATTGTTTTCTGATTAAAAGATATGTTCAAGCGCTGTATATGTTATTGTTTTCTGATTGGAAGATAAATTCAAGCGTTGCACATGTTACTGCTTTCTAACTTTAGAGCAAATTCAAGTGCTGGACCTGATATTGCTTTGTAATTTAGAGTGAAATTCAAGCGCTGTACAAGCTGTCGTTCTTTAATTAGAAGATAAATTCAAGCGCTGCACATGTTATAGCTCTCTAACTTGAAGGTAAATTAAGCGCTGCACGTGTGATTGATTTCTAACTTGAAAGTAAATTAAACGCTATACATGTTCCGTTTGAAATTAAAGGTTAATTCAAGCGCTACAAATGTTAATACTTTTGGTCTCCAGCATAAGAGAAGATCACGCTACAACGCTCCTCAGGACGCCCTCACACTTTCTACACTGCACTGTTCTACAGAAATATTGATAGTCTTCTTCTGCCCCTACCTTGCATCTACCCGTAGATGATACTTTTTCTGGTAGTTATTACCGGGCAGGAGACACTCATTATATAGGCACACACGACTATAGTAGGATGCATATTACTATAGTTTTCAAATGCATTTTTTAACAACCTAGAATAAGTTGACCGTAGCAACTAGCAATACATTTCCATGTTTTTCTCTCAACCTTTCATACAAACATTAAACTGAGCTATGATGATGCCCATGAAGATCTTCGTGCGGGGAAATTTTAAACATCATTGCTGCTCTTTTTTTAACTTTAATAGAAATAAACCGTTTTCTTCTATTATTTCATATAATCCCTCACCATATACCATAGTTTTATTTCGAAACATTGCTATAACCTAGTGTTGCAGTACATAAAGTACTTTAAACTCTCTACACAATTAGTCTACACCATGAGCCGCGTTCATGAAGTCTAGGTTAACGAAATAATAAAATGATTCCCTAAACAGACTTTTACTCTTGAATTATATTTTAAAATCGTTAAAAATACCCTGTACCAAACTTGAACACCAACCTAACACCCAAAAACCCAAACACCAACCGCTTCCAAAACCCATGTGATAAATTTTAGAGGTGTAAAATTCTAAGGTGAAAATTAAGTATTTGTTCATTAATATTTTTCTTGTGGCTGGATAAAATTAGCTGCTTTTTCAGTGTATCATATTTTATACGTAATACATATAAGAGATAGTGAGCCAACAGAGCGCACCTGTCTCGCCCGATAAAAATAAATCAACAAGTGCAACGCATACTCCGAACATTAAGAGAAAAAAATGCTCTAAAATGTAACTGATTTACCAGTCAAACTTCTTCGGCAATATATCTTTAATTTTGTCCGCCCAACCCAGAAGTTGTACTTGGACGGCTAATATCATAAGTACCCCCGGTGGAACAGTTAGACTGGGATGCATTTCAACCAAATAACTTCGGGATAATATCTGACCGCCACACGCACATAATTGAACGACACATCAAATGTTACCACTTATTTCCAACTACACCCGCAGGTGGACAGCTCAAGAAACAAACATTCCATCTCTTACACCATCTCAAAATCATGAACAGAATCAGCTCCTAACTCGACCTGTGTGAATACAGTCTGACAAATTGTCTTAATATTCATATCGCAAGCAGCGACAAAGTCCCCGCAGGTGTTATATCTCCCCTCAGTACCGCATCAGCTCTTAATCTCAACTTGTGTGAACATGGCCTGGCAAAATTTCTTCATTTCACAAGCACGCAAGCAACAACAAAGTCTCCGCAGACGTTATATCTCCCCTCAGCACCGCGGAAACCATCGAAGATCAATAGCCCCGGCATGACTCCATTTCTTGGAGCGCTAAGCGAGAACCTATTTGATGTTTTCTATTTGATGCATTATAAGGAACAGCAGCTCTGCGCTGCAGCTAAATGAGACCAGACGCCGAGGCTGCACAGGCACCTCGCTGGGACGCAGATTGTAAGGACACAAAAGGCACAACGCAGGGCGGCACGAGGGCAAGGGCGCAACGCAGGGCGGCACGAGTCCTAAAATGAGACAGAGCCTCAAAAAAGCGATCGCAGAAAATTCAGCGAAAACAGACAATGAGGGGAAAATAAATGGAGTCGAAGAATGTTAAAGAACGAAGAACGTAAAAGAAGAGATGTGAATGCAGAAGTGTAAAAAGTGATGCGCTGCGGTTGAAAATATAAATGCAAATTCCACGAACTTAGAAAAATATGAACGGTAAGAGAAGGAAATAATCAGAATGAAAACATATAAGAAGGAAATGTATAAATGGTTGGAAGGCATAAGAGAACCGGAAGGGATAAGACGCAATAATAAGACCTGAGAGGAAGAAAAGAAAAAGTGAAGAGAAGGAAGTGATAATCTCTCGTAACTACTGAAACCGAGACCCGACAAAATTAAAACTTGAGCTGTAAAGAAGATTCAATTTGCGGAGTTGAAGCGCCTGCAGCAAGCCTCGGGCATTATGCAAGCGCTTTGCCACGTGATGGCTGCTGCCACGTGATGGCTGCTGCCACGTGATGGCTGCTGCCACGTGATGGCTGCTGCCACGTGATGGCTGCTGCCACGTGATGGCTGCTGCCACGTGATGGCTGCTGCCACGTGATGGCTGCTGCCACGTGACGGCTGCTGCTACGTGATGGCTGCCACGTGATGGCTGCTGCCACGTGATGGCTGCTGCCACGTGATGGCTGCTGCCACGTGATGGCTGCTGCCACGTGACGGCTGCTGCTACGTGATGGCTGCCACGTGATGGGTAGTGACACGTGATGCTCATCAAACATTTACATGAGCAGTACTCAGCTGAGTCACATGAAATAATGCCTACGAAAACGAAACAGCACTCTTTCTCGCCCTGGATGGAATTGCCGCGAAGAATGTGAGTGAAGACACCCGGGCAAACAAGAACTAAGTAGAATAACTAAACAGAAATGATATATTTTTGAGACTAAAATATAAAACGATTCCTTCTTACGAACCTTGATCATGGGTTCACAATTCACAAAGTCATATCAAATGCCTTTTTTTACACTTTAGCACCTCAACTTCTCGTGTTTCGCCCAGAGTTATTCATTTTCTAATAGAAATAGTGGCATAATGTAACAAATAATACTTTTTTCACACGATAATCACTAATCCAAAACAACTCACCAGCTCCTCACACATTTTTGAAATAAGCCTCAAAACCTGCTACGGGTTTCCACTCCTCGCTGGGAATTTGACTCGTGCGACAGTCCTCAGGATTATTTACAAGCGAATAGAAGAACAAGCGCAAAAATAAAATAACGCACAACAAAACCGTAAATTAGACAACGCCCCGCAAAAAATAACCCTCGCGGAAATGCATGACGTGACCGTCCGTTTTCTAACCAGTTTTCTGTGCGTTAACTGAACATGAACAATTTTTTTTTTGCACGCTCCTAAGCTAAATTGCATTACGTGATCACCGAAGTAAAGCGAGGATATGAAAAAAATTTCATTGTTATCATGCAAAATTTTTATACTAGGCCTAATAAATTCCATGCTATGTGATTATTTTTAAAAGCACTGAAGTAGATGAATTTATTATGTTTGACACATACATGAAAAATTCCTATGAATCTAAATTCAAACAGAGACTTCATGTTATACTTGATACATGATAAAACCAGCATCCATACATTAAAAATAAGTTAACACGCCGGTCTAAATTGCATCGGAGAACAACTTGGCACAATTTCGAATATTTTCACCGTATTTAGAATGAATCGAGTGACTTACATACTTAATCAAGCACAAACGTTCAAGTTTCATATATTTAGTTTGGAGCAGGAATGTTATATAATATCATCGTTTTCATGAAATTTTGAAGACAAACTATTTTAGCCCTTAGACGCAAGCGGATTTATGACAGGCTCCGGAGTTGAATCAGCTGACAGGTATTGGACCTCGAGAGGCGCACTGATAAAGTAATGAAGAACTCGAATAATTACCTTCTTTGTCGAGTGTAAGGTGGCTCGTAGCACCTTATGTGAACTATCTGTGTATTTTTGTATATTTTTCCATTAATTTCACCAAAAATAAGCTTTTACAAGGAAAAGTTCACACATAAACAACTCAGCCTACGGTTTGTTTGTAACTGACTTGAGCGGACGCATACTGAAGCATCCGCTAGTGCGCAATTCTGAAAGGATTTTTATGTGATTTTTTATAAATACATGACTGAAATTCTCCTAATTACGCGTGAGATTACGAACACTCTGGTATGTGCTAATAAAAATGCAAGACGAACAATTGAACGGGGTTTTATTTGAGGTTGTAGCTTTGTCTTGAGGATTCATTTATTCTGTATTCGCTTGAGTAAGTAGAAAACAGAACATAGGTTAAGTAGAACTGAAGAAAATGGTTCCGAAATACTTTTAAATTTTTATAATGCTAGAGAGTAGAACCCTTTGTATATGTAATAGTTTTTGATAAATGTTATCAAGTTCTTGCTTGCATGTACAGTACAATGTTGATTTGTTTTCTACAGAGAAATACACTAGTTATGCATTTTGTGTATAGAATGCAAAAAATATCTTTTCGCCAAAAAATATTTAGTACCTGCAAAACTCTATCAAATAAAGCTAGTGCAAGACGCTTGTCTGTACTTCCAGTTTTACCTCAGAAACAAAAGTTGCCAGGATGTCATATGCAACATACCAGGCAATTGTTTTCATCTTCACAGTGCTTCTGTAAAAATGTTGAACTGACACACAAAAGGTGAGTATAAATTTTGCATTGCCATTTTTCAACTGGATATTCAAAATAAGTATTCCTTTCTAATTGTTTTATATATTTGAATATAAAACATATAGCATTTGTTGTATTGATAGATTACTAGCTTATTTTACAATATCAAAGCTTTTGCCCTATAAAAGGTCTAAGTATAGCTGTTAGCTGACTAAATTTATTACACATTTTACTAAAGGATTTGGTTGAATATTCTCTCTGGAGCCATTGTTTGTGCTTTTAATTTCTGATTTGGAAGTACTTTCATAGATATATTATAGTCCAATTTCAACATAATGGAAATGAATAATCATTTTTTAGCCACTGTTGTTAATACTTTGTCTGCAACTACTAAATATTAGGTTCAATGCCAAGCTCAAATTGAAAGTCATTTGTAGTTAACTATTTTTAAATTTTAAATATGAACTGGATCTTGACCTCATTTAGCTTTGATTAGGTATTTATGGAAATTAAAATTGTGACTACTGGTCAGTCAGCAGCATTATAAAAATTACCTCCATTAACCACTGGGGATGCATGTTGCAGTCAAAGTGTTAATTTTAATGAAGTTTCATATCAATAATCAATTAAAAGTAAATTTTCAATTAACCTACAGAAACTATGTAGCTGTGTTTGATTTATACCAAATGGTATCAGCTGATTTTGATCTTTGTTTTTGTTGAGTCATTAGAATGCATGTAGAAGAGTTTGAAGTAAATTTGTGGCATTTATTTCAGGTATCCTGTTCAGCGAGGGGATTATGGCTCCATCACCCCTGAAGATCTAAAATTCTTCAGATCAGTTGTAGGAGACTCGGGTGTCCTTACGTCTGATCTGGAGAGCTACAACACTGATTGGCTACGTAAGTTTACTGCATTTTAAGTGTCTACTATTGTTTTCAATGTTGAGCCACCTTCATTTTCAGCCATCAATAATATCATGTTATAAGTAATGTAGAATAGAAAATAAATGATTTGTAAAACTTTCAGATGATCAAATGGAAAACATTTCACATTGTGTACTTGTTTTTGATCATTAACGTATGATGTCACCATAGTTATAAGTGTTACATAATTTTGATGATGTATAACAACAGATGCAAATCAAGCAAAAATTTTAGTTAATGAACTTTACTCATGCCTTTCTAAAAGAATATGTGAGGTAATTTATTTGTATCATAGATACCTCTGTGTGAGTTTCACATTAATGCTGGTAGTTTCAGACTCAAAAATTGGAAAACTGCCACAAATGTCTTGTCTGATGCAATTACTGTAGTGACCTTGGGGCAGTTTTATTTACTTCTAGATAGCCTGTTGTTATCACTGTCATCATAGTGCTTTTATGTAGCACTTATCACAGCCATGGGAACCAATGAAAATTTGATACATGAAAATTTTCCTTCAATTCATTGCATATTATTTACATTAGGCTTCATTTCTTCTATAATCTTGACAAACTTATTGCTTCAAGGCTTTTGAATATTCATAGTTCAGATATTATGCCTCATCTCTAATAAATTGACTTCTTCTAAATTTTCTAAACTTGGGTATCACCTCACAGAGATTTTGATTATTTGTCCAATAATGAAGGGCATTACCTCATTCAAAAATCTTTACTTTCTGTGGAACTGAATGCAGGAAATTTTTTCAGGTATGGTCCGTGGTGAGAGCAGCGTAGTGCTACGACCACGCTCCACTGAGGAGGTCTCTGCTGTGCTGAAACACTGCAATGCAAGGCGACTTGCTGTGTGTCCCCAAGGTACTCATGCTTTTTGGTATGCAGTTTTTGTTCATTTAAAATAGTGTTTTTACTCATTATGCTGTGGTAATTGCACAGTTTCTTTACATACTGATCGATGCTTTTTTCTGTTTTGTTGGTCAGAGGGCAGGTCCCTAAAATGTGTTTTTGCTCAATACACTGTGGAAATTACACCGTTTCTTTATACACTGATCGTACTTGATTTTCTGTTTTGAAGGTTACAGGTTAGACCTCTTGAGAAGCTTATCATTATAATGTCTAACCTACTACCTTCAAGTTAGCTTGCTTGGCTTATCATTCATGCATCTGAGCAGTGCGGGATGGAAATTCTTTTTCTCTGCCATAAACTACTCTCGTCCCCATCAAAAACCCTCGACTTGTGAAATAAAATTTAAGTAATTCATATGACACAATGGAATTGTACTCTGCTCAATGCAGAAAATTAATATATCTGAGTATTGTTCATTAAATGTTCCAATAATTCAGTATGTTCAAGTTTCTCACCCATGTTTATACTGTATTTTATGGTGTAGGTATTTTCAGATTTGAGTTATTGGCACATCAAATGACAGTGAAGGTCAATTTGGAATCAAAATCTTATGTGATGTGTAATCAAAATTAAAGTCATTTGAGAAATAAGGATTCTTTGAAGAGCTAGATTACATATTGGCTGAAAAATTCTTCTAGTAGTAAATCAGTGTTATTTTGGCTAAAATTAATTTCAAGGCTGAATTATGTTAACTTCAGTAAAAGTGGAGTTTATTTCAATCCTGGCTGATGTCGGGTCATTATTTCATTATGTTATATTACTGAACAGGGCATCAAAGTTCCTTTATTAATGATATAAATCTATGCAGGTATGTTGAGGACATTCTAAAAATAGACTCTTCCAATGAATGAGGAACATTTCGTACAGATAGCAACATGACCCTGGTTTAGGGTATCCTACTAGAGTTTTATCTCAAATTATTGTAGAATATCTCGTATCATACAGAGGATAATACAGGGCTGGTGTGGGTATCCCACCACGGTAATTCCTGAAAATAATGTAGAACATCTCTCACAGAGCTGGTATCTTATTACAGTCACTCCGCTCTTATAAATGCTGAAAAAAATGGGTGGAGACAACACTTAGCTGGTGTAGGGTATCTTACCACAGTTGCCTCTCCAATAATTGCCACACACGTTGCAGGAGGCAACACAGGGCTGGTGGGGGGCAGCGTGCCCGTGTTTGACGAGGTGGTCATCTCCACGGCCCTCATGTCCAAAATAGAGAGCGTGGACCCCCTCAGTGCCGTCGTCGTGTGCCAGGTTGGACATCTCTGGGCGTCACGAAATTTCAAATCATTGAATCTAGAGCCAACATTTTATTCAGAAACCTTTGAATATATGCATTAAAATTGTTCTTATATATAAATCGTTCTATAATACGGATTGCCTGCGTAAGTTTACTGTTTACTGTAAGTTTACATTAACAACATTTCACTTGGAAAGCCTCTAAATGCATGCATTAAAATCGTTCTTAATTGGTCATGAGACAATATTTCACTCAGAAAGCCTTTGAATATATAGATTAAACTCGTTTCCTATGTAGTCATCAAATACAGTGGCAACATTTTACTCACAAAATCTATGAATATGTACAATAAAATAGATCTTCTAATGATTGACACCCATAAATATATGGTTGTGTAATTCAAATTAAAATATCTCGAGTGCGGATACGAAATACCCGTGTAATCTTGATGTTTGCGGCTCAGGCAGGGTGCGTGCTGGAGACGATAGACCAGCACTTGGAGCAGCATGGCCTCATGATGCCTCTGGACCTGGGTGCTAAAGGCAGCTGTCACATCGGCGGCAACGTCGCCACCAACGCTGGTAAGGTGACTTTTGCTTCTCTGCAAGCAAGATCACAATTCTTTACTTTTCTGCAAGCATGATCCCATTTGTCTACTCTAGTGCATGCTTGGCGGAGGAGTTTGGGATGCGTTACAAAACCTTAGCCTACGTTTAAAGCTGAGGTATGTACGATGTGTTGGCGTCATCATCTGGGTCATATAACCAACATTAAAGAAGATCGAAAGAAACCTCTGAGACGTGGAATGTGATTGGAAAAAGATTCGGGGCAATGCAAAATAATTGCTGTTTTGGTTAGGAGAAGTTAGGAAGCATTCTCTGTTAAGTCGGTTTGAGGAAGAGGAGATTAGAAACAATCAGAAATTAATGCAGCACGGTGTTTACGCTCAAAATCGTCCTCACCATAAATGGGTTGGCAGTCCCCGGTATTCTGAGGTACAGGAATGGACCGGTATTCTAAAAAGAAACACTAAGCACGTAGTTCAGGAGGCATATTTGAAGGCAGCTTTTCTTAATGCAGTTTCATTGGTAATGCCTCTGTGGATGGTAGCGCCAATATGCCATGAAAAATATATCTCTGATCTAATATTTGCTCATAATGCAAAGAAAACTTTAAATCATTGGACCAAAATTTGTGTACAGAGTATTTCAATGCTTGTATAACAAAAATATTTAGTAATTTTTAAGTACAGTTGTGCTAAAAATGAAAGAAACGTATTGTAAGGAAACGCTTCGTATTTGAAGCAGACCGTGCAGCTGATAAAGTCATGAGTGAAAGGTCATGAGGTCATACATAGGTCATGAGTGAAAGGTCATGAGGTCATACATAGGTCATGAGTGAAAGTACAGTGATGCTATGGAGAAAAGAAACATTTTGTAAGGAAACACTTCACTGTTATGTAGACCGCGCTTCAGATCTGAAGTAGACTACGCAGCTAACACCATCACACAAGTAACTATATTGACGAAAAGCAGCCTAGAAATAAATAACGACGCGACTCGTGCAGGTGGGCTGCGGCTGCTGCGGTACGGCAGCCTGCAGGGCACCGTGCTGGGTGTGGAGGCGGTCATGGCAGACGGCACCGTGCTGGACTGTATGTCCTCCCTCAGGAAGGACAACACCGGCTACCACCTCAAGCATCTCCTCATCGGCTCTGAGGGAACCCTCGGCGTCATTACCAAGGTGATTAACTCTTTCACTGCTCCTCAAGTTGAAATTTAATAATATATATTTTGTAAATATGAAAATAAATATTAAATATTCTTGATATTTATTAGTTGATATTTTAAAATATTAAAAATGAAGTTTAATATCAAATATTTCTTAATTAACTAAATGTGGATATTATTTAATATTAAATATGTTCAAATATTGAAACTGAATTTTAATATTGAACTTAAATTTAAAGTCAATTGTAATTGGTATTAAAAATGGCAAACAATAATTGAATAGTGCCTTCATTTAGTTTTTGTTAAGTATTTATGAAATTTAGTTTTGTGATTACTGGTCGATCAGCACCATAATGAAAATTCCCTCCGTGTACCACCAGTTGTGCCTGTTGCTGTCTAAGTGTTATGAAAGTTTTTGAAAATACTACTCTGTTATTTTAATTCGGCAATTTCTTCAGTGTGTAATGAGATGACCACTCTGTGCATTTAGCCGCGCAAACTTTCTCTTTCGTTTTAAAAAATTACAAAAGTGCTGCTGGTGAAATCATGCTTTATGCTCATTTCTCCACCGCACTTGAAGCAGCTTGCCTTAGACTACAGTAAACCTTCCACTGACCCAGGAAAAATATACGGTAGATGAGTAATTTTGAATGGTGGTGGACGTAGAAAATAAAACCAATGTCTTCAGGGTCTTTATTTAACCTTTAATGGCACCCATGTGCCATCTATGGCACACTTACTAAAAATGCTAACACTTTTCATTTCTGGTCGAATTTGTGCCCCTCATGTAATTTTTAAGCTTTCTGCCGGACGGCAGTTCCGTCATTCTGTTGTTGGTGATAACCTGATGCTAGCGTCAGTCTAATGACAGTGGTTGTGATGTTGGGAATATGAGTAAATAAATTTGGGCATTAAGTTTTAACACGTTGCTTGCAAAACGACCCATCTGTGGGTTGTTCGAAAAATTTTAACGATCTTTTAAAGTTGATGGTATTAAATGGGTCCTGTTAATGTTTGGTTTTTATAATATTGATAACAGTTTTTTACTTTAAATTTTAGTAGGTTATTAAACTTGAGTTTAACCCATCGCAGTCAACGTGTTAAATTAGCATGTGATGAGACCCTCGCCCTGTGCAGGTGGCGGTGCAGTGTCCAGTGCGTCCACAAGCCATCAGCCTCGCGATGCTCAGCCTGGACAGCTTCCCAGCAGCCCTCACTCTCGCTCGCCAGGCCAAGTCCATGCTCGGCGAAATTCTCAGCTCCTGTGAATTTATTGACGCGTCTGCCATGGACTCCGTCGTCACGAACCTCAAATTGAAATGCCCTATTGGTGATGCGCCTTTCTACGTCATGCTGGAAACCTCGGGTGAGCTCTGTAGATGCTGCGTTCTTCCTAACACTTGGTGAGCCACCGGTGGTACACGGATGGAATTTTTATAATGCTGCTGATTGAGCAGTAGTTAAAAATTTAATTTAAATAAATACTAAATGAAGGCATGATCCAGTTAATGTTTGCTATTTCCAACAATATTTACGACAGTTGGCTTTAAATTTGAGTTGAAAATCAAACTTCAGTTTTACCAGCTGCAGTCAAAGTGTTAACGTCAAATGGTAGTAACTTGGATGGGAACATCACATAGTACAATGACTTGCCCGCTAATATTTATCGATTTGTGTACTTATTTTTTTCTTTTTATGGTTAGTTATTGTTTATTGTCATTACAGAGTTAGACACAATGTGTCCCTCTGAAGTGTGACTGTAAAATTGTTCCTATGTCAAAAATTCACTTCTTGTGCCAGTTTTTTCTTCTTACTGCCTGTGATAGTCAATTCACTTGGTAATCCACTGGTTTTCAAATGCAAGTGACGTGTCGTCCAGTCTCGTAGTAAAATGAAAAATGTATCAGAAATTCCATAGCTCTCACTTGTGTACATTCACATTAGAACATAACTTCACTAATATTCCGAATGCTGAGGACTTCCGTGCTGGGCCTTGAATTCTATTATTAACTGTGTTCTTATGGCCCGTGCTGAGTTTTCTAGTGCTCGGCCTCAAATTCTGCTGTTAACCCTTTGAGTGCGAAAATTCAAATGGTATAGGGAAAAAGTTGTCCGAACCTTGAAATATCAGTGAAATTATCCTAGAGTGGGTGTTTTTCGCTTAAGCAAGCACCTAATTATTTTAATTAAAAATCATGAATCTTTTAAGCTTATAGCTTGACGAGGGAAATTTTCGACGTTGAAAATAAAGTTTTTATATTTAAGAAAAAATCATAAATCATTGATAAGTTTTTGCCCAAACTTGTCGAAAAATAAACGATGGTTAGGAAAAAAACTTGCTTAAGATAAATAGAAAGGTTATTGAATATGTTGCTCGGACCCTGTAGTGTGAACTTAGGAAGTAATCAATGGTAATTCATGCAAGCAGGCCTCTGGAATGTCTAAAAAATAGTTTCATGAATGCTTTTAGTTTCCCCAATTTTGTCATTTACTTCAAAGTATTCCCTCACTAGTTAAATTACTTGAAAACTGTGTTTGATACCCTTAACTGGAAGCACTAGCGATCTAGGACACTACTAGAGTCCCGTCAGTACTCAAAGGGTTAACTGTCTTCTAATGGCACGTGCTCGGCCTTAAATTCTACCATCTACCATCTATCATGTTCTCATGACGCGTATTGAGTTTCCCTATCCTCGACTTACCTGGAGCGGCCCCTGTCCAGGCTCGAGAGCGGAGCACGACCAGGTGAAGCTGGAGGCGTTCCTGGAGCTGAGCATGCAGCAGGAGGGCGTGCTGGACGGCACGCTCGCCACGGAGCCCTCACGCATGGCCAAGATGTGGGAGCTCAGGGAGAGGATTGCCGAGGCCCTCTTGCATGACGGATATGTCTTCAAGTTAGTGCCCCCTTATTGGGTACTTCAATACGATCTTCATAAGGAAGCGTAGACCTCTTCTTCCTTGGGTGCTTTGTAGGCTTATTTGCATCCTGTGTGGTTTTCAAGTTAGTGCTGTATTATTGGGTATTTCGATGCAATCTGCATGAAAAAGTGTAGACTACTTCTTTCTTATCTCTTTGTTGGCTCATTTGCATACTGTGTTTTTTTCTTGTTAGTGTGGGATAATTGGGTACTTCGATACGATCTTCATGCACAAACATAGTCTCAAGTTTTCCGAAAGGTTTTCATGAGCAAGCGTAGACCACTTTTTCCTCAACACTGTGTTGGTCTTTGTCTTCATTTTGGAACTGTGTGGGTCTTTATCTTTATTTGCAAACTGTGTTATTTGAGAGTCCTATCCTGAGGGTATGGCTGAACTTTTTTTGTGTGAAGTTTATCAACTAAAGCTATTGGAAAATTTTTGTTTACTCGTTCTAAATTGACGTAAAGTGAAATTGTTATTCTCTCCTTTATTGGGGAGCTTTTCTCATGACTAACACTACGAATTACATCTTTTGTTACAAAAATCCCATGAGCACGCGTTCTCCCAGTGTTTACAGGAATAAAATTCAGAAACTTTATCTTTTTATCTCAATTGTCTTGAGAAATATTTTTTTTTAACGTGACCTCTTCGTTGCACCTATTACTGAATTATTTCAGAAACTTTGGATCTGTTAGACCTTCTTTGGTATTATTATTTTTAATACGTTTTTTGTTAATGAACTGACTATTGCACAGTCTCAGTATGCTGTATATTTGTTCTGTAATAAGTGCCTAGAAATTACAGCTGCACAGGTCAAACTGTCTTATTGCTGTCGAGGAATTCATGCCTCAATGCAAACTGCTCTTAGTGGATTTTAAGATTAAAAAATAATATATATATGTTCGCAGTATAAGCTACTGGGATAATAGAGCACAATTTCGACAAAACCAGTTTCAGACGAAACTTATAGTGTGAGTCACTGAATGAAATGAATGCTTTTTTGTAGTGATTATTTTTGCTCTGATTTTTTTTGCACGGATATTTTTGCGGTCATTTTTTTGCGCTGATTTTTTTTCGCATCCAGGTATGATTTGAACTGTTACCTTTCACGATTCTTAGGGGTTTCTGTAACAAAAATTGTTGATTCTTCTGTCGCCTAGTGACGTTTATTTTAGTACCGGAAGCAATCTTTTCACTTGGCCTCAGTATTGGAGAGCTGCCAATAAAACTGGTTAGCTTGCAGTGCGTTGCTACCATTATTAAAGCGATTTTGTATTAGCCTTCTTCTGCAGGGGGGAATATATGTGATTTTAGATACTACTAACTTTTTTTAATTAGTCTAAAAATGTTCATGGTTTTGGGGACATGAGCGAGAACGGCAGTCCAAAGAATGTGAATTCACTGTTTCTAATATCTCGAAACGAGAAAACACAGCTCGTTGGTATTTCTACTCAATAGATATATGTATATATTTCAAAGTTTTTTCTTCTGCAGACAGGACATCTCACTGCCATTGACTGAGTTTTATTCGCTGGTTGAACAAACGAAGGCTCACCTCGGGGACCGAGTGATCCGCTGCTGCGGGTACGGGCATCTCGGGGACGGAAACTTGCACCTCAACATCTCCGTGCCCACCTATAATGAGGTACCTAAGGTCATGCTAATGAGGTGCGGTTGTACTAATAATCACTTCTATGATTCGTAACACACTGCTGCTCAAGATTAGGCCACTACTGATTTGTCCGTTCATCTTGAGCACAGATTTGAGCAACTTATTGAGTAATCTTGTATTCTTGATACTCGTGTCATTTTTATTTGTGCTCTGCGGCAAAACGAATAAAGATCATGGTTATGTGTTATATGCAATGATTTTTGAACCGAATTCAAGCACTAGTCTTCTTAATACAATTTGTGCACTGGTTGATGTACCGGTACTAGCTTGCTTGTGGTTTTAAATATTTTAGTATAGTTTTATGAAGGATGTTTCAAAATGTGTTGGTTTTTTAAAGCTTTATCAATAGATCAATTAGAGTATTTAAATTCTGTCTGTTGAATATTGTTAGTAAATTTTACTTTCATAGCTATAGAATAATGAGAAAAGAATATTATTAAATAATGAGTACCGGTACTTCGCTCATAGGTAAATCAAGATGAGTCAAGATACCTTGAAGATAACGTCTTCATTTTTCACTTTTTTGAAATCAATAGGAGTGAAAAACTTTTGATATAACATTTGATTTCAGTGTCAAAGAAATAAATAAAAGTTATGTTATCCATTACATCTTTAACACTCAGTTTTTATCCGTATTCATTTAAATATGCACTGATCGGTCATTATTGGACACATGTCCCCCAAAAAGAAGGTCGAAAATATTTTACGCATTGACTCGAAACTAAAGTAGTTTTCAAAGTAGAGACATGAGCTTTCCAAAAAGTAACATTTTTCAAACGCCCTATATATTATTAACTTTATGTCTATTGTATGACCCCTTTGAAACCCAGCCTAACTTTTTATCAATGAGCCAAGTGCAGCCCTGCTCTGGGCGGCTAAAATCATAAGATGCTTTGTCGAAAGACCGGGCAGAAATGTTTATCACCAATTATTAAACTAGCACAACACAACAGGAGGTCGCCTCTCTCCTGGAACCGTGGCTGTACGAGCGCGTGGCGGCAGCGCGCGGCAGCATCAGCGCAGAGCACGGCCTCGGCTTCAAGAAGCGCAACCACATCCACTTCACGAAGCACCGGTCCGCCGTCACCCTCATGAGGCAGATCAAGCAGCTCATGGACCCCAATGGCATTCTCAACCCCTACAAAGTTCTTCCCGACCAATGATACCTTCAGGCGTGACGCAATATGTCGTGATGTGACATTGTGCTTCGGGAAGACTTAATATTTCTAGACGTGCTTCAGTGCTTGAACAACTTGATGCATCTTGACGTGACAGAATTTTCTTGACTAATGGGACAATTTGACGATACATGCTACTACGTGTAAGCGAGATGAGTGTGAGTGATTTGCATGTGTAGAGTGGCTTGATTATCTAGACGCTGAGTTAAATTTGGAGAATGTTGCAGGAGGTATTTTTGAGTTTAACTAGCACATAACATTCGCATGAAATCACAAATATAGTCCTTTAGCGACTGACACTTCACATTTCCTACTAATTTTTGTTAATCGCGGTATTGCTCGAGCTACTATTCGTTACAGCGATGGCAAGACCTTTGCGCCAGACTTACTTATTAATGATTAACATGGGGCAAATTGTGTATTTATAATACCTATTGTAAGGCATTATAGATACACAGTATTAATCCCGTAGCTAATGTGCTTAAAAATATATTTTCTCATGACAAGGAGAATGTTATTTTCAATTACTTTTTCTTGAAGGAGGAATTTTGACAATGCTTCTAGATTTGAGTTCCATGACCATTAGCGATGCAATGCTAGCGGTATTTCATTTTTGATCCAATCATTGTTAAAACCAAAGCTGGGAGAAAAATACTTTGCTGCATTAGAGTCTTCATGTACTGTACCACCATTTTTCCCCCAATTTTAGTCCTCTGAAAAAATTTACGATTCTAAGTATTGCTTCTGACTCCTCACTGGCTCACGTACGACGATGATGAACAATGAGTTTTGAATTTTCATTCACTTCGTAAAACTTGGCACTTGTTTTTATTAAGAACATAATTTTTCTAGCCTTGATGTCAAACATTTCACATAATTTTATGAATATAATTTATGATGGTACCCACGGTTAGTACTCGAGAGGTGTGCGAGTCTTAACATCTTGTGTGCCAAATTAAACCTCGTACCTTAGACTAGAAGTGAATTAATTTTTTGAATAGAGCTGTAGTGAGGAATCTTAGACTACGAGTGAATTAATTTTTTAAAGAAAGCTTTAGAGAGTAATAGTAACAAAAGAGATAATATTCAGAATTATTTGATGACTCACCACTCGTAGATGCGTTTCAAGACGCGAACTCTATTTATCAAAATTTAGATTATAACCCTCTTAACTATACAATTTTGCTAGTCAGTCTCCAGCCACCAGCCAAACAGATTTATTACTCGTGTGGTACTCTCCTAAGTCATATTTTGCTCTCTGTGGTGTGTTATTTTTCTCTGTTTCTTTTTGTTCTTAGATTGTGTCCTTCACGCTTTCATTTATTTAAAACTTATTCTAGACATTGTGCTCCCGTCTTCAAAATACAATCGTCAGGAAATTTTGATGTGTGCAAATATTTAAATTTAAGGCGGCACACGTAATTATTTTAACTGATAATGGTTCCACTCGGTATCTACTTTCTCCGCCTGTTTCTTGCTTCCGGAAATTCTGCCTGGAAAATTGCTCACTGCCTCGTGTCCAGAAATTCTGCCTGGAAAATTTCTGAATGCTTCCCTTTCGGAAATTCTGCCGCAAAAATTTATCGCTGCCTTGTGTTCAGAAATTCTGCCTCAAAAATTTCTGAATCCTTCACTTCCGGAAATTCTGCTTCAAAAATTTCTCGCTGCCTCGTGTCTGGAAATTTTACTGTGCGCCAAACTGAAGCAAAGTGCCCTGTTATATGGGTCTGTGCCAGAGACTCTAAAGTGCCACGGTATTCCTCTCGCTCGTAATTGATCACTTGCCAACGATTACCTTGAGAAATTTTCTTCTTTTCTGGGTTAGTCAATTGGCTATTTTTCTCACACCTTTTGCTTTGGTGAGTCTGTAGTTGTGAATTTTATGTTCTTGGTTGAGTGAGAGCATGAGACGCAAGCCGGTCGAATGGAGCCTGTATTGTTCTGATTCTCTCTTTGTCTCAAGTTATTTTGATAGTGATTAGAGCTTCTTTCTACAGATACGCTGTTCAAATGTTTTTTTCAGTGAAATCCTAGCTGAATTGAAAGATAAATTCTTCTCTTATCACAAAATAATTATGAAAGTATCTCGTATTCAAATTTGATGTGCGCAAATGTAATTTTTTGTTTTCCATCATCTTCGAATAAGATTTCCATGAAGCGTTAATATTTTCTGATCATGCAAGAGCAAACTTGCACGATCTGTGCACGATCTGCTACCCTCTCTACGTGCAATATAACCTTTTTTGTTTTTTGTTAAGAGATTTTTTGTGTAAGTTTTTTGTGGCATTATATTTTTGTTCGATGATTTTATAATGTGATTAGTTTTAATACGCGTTTTCTCTCGTTTATGATAATGAATATCTACAGCGAAACCTTAACTTATATTGGATGAAAAAATACCTTTAGTTCATTTCCATTATAAATTTATTCAACCGCTACGCTTGTAATATTTTAAATTACTTTTTCCGAGTTCTGTTCAGATTCTTGAACGATTAACTGCCAGCAGCTGATCAATTAATATTATATGTAGGATAGTTTTGCTGGCCGAGCATGTCAGCACGAGTCATTAGTAACTTGCTTTTAAAAATAGATTAAATGCTTTCGAGTAATCTGAAGTAATTGGATTTGAAAGTGTCTGGAACTGTTAAATTTTACTGAGCCAATAGCTTGACTTTGAATGGAATCTGGAAGAGTTTCTAGTGCGGTATTTAATTTCTTCCTGATTTTGAGCATACACAAACTTTTGTTACTCCTCGTGTCACATAAAATATGGCGGAAATTTCGTTTCTAAAGAATGTGTGCTCGTGTTAAATTTAAAGGACGTTTCTTTATGTTGGTATTGCCGTTACGTACTGATGCCGACCTCTGGACGCAAACCTGTGTGCAAGTTTGAGGTGCAAATAATACGATGATACTTGTTAATCTGTGATTAAAAATATTTATTCTTTGATTAACAAATATCCTTTTCATTCTTGTGCTAGGTTTTTTTCATTTTGTTAACTCGACATTTTTCTCTGCAAGAGTCATTTTCTGGTCTTAATGTTTAGAAAACTGTTTAATAGTTTGCGGAGATAGTGCTGAATTCACAACATTTTGTTCTTACCTCGATTAATAGTTTCATAAATCAGCTGGTGCACAAGACTATGGTTGCGGTTTAAAGTCTTGGAATTTTCAGTGTAGGAGAGTTTGAGCCGGAAAAAAATTAGTCAACGTCCATCACAGTTTATTCATCAGCGTTGACCAAAACTGCTTTAATAAAAGTTGCACCCATCGCAGTCCATACACGGGCCTCCTAATTCTGCGCTCTATTTGAACAAGAGCCGCCAAGCTCCGAGTCGCAATTTTAAATTTTGGAAGACAGCTTAGACTTGTAACTCGTCGGCAGGTGAAGCCATGCGTCATTTGAGGTATGTTCGCTCAATGAAGAAGAAAAGTTCTTTATTCTGGTTTCATCGAGTATTATCTTATTGATGAAGAAGGCAAGCGATAGAGTGAAGTCGTTTATTTTGGTTTCATCGAGCATTACGGTAGCCCTGAATTAAGGCTTATGTCGTTAATGATAATTACGAGTAACTTGACACGTTGACTGCGATACGACTCACCGGAGGGTCATGCTTAAGTTTTTTCAGCTGTAAAACGAAAACGGTCTATTGATGGGGCATTTGAGAAATTTCCAACAATCTTTTAAAATTAATGATATTTAATGGACCCAGTTAATGTTAAGTACTTATAAAATTTCTAACAAACATTTAAATTTGAGTTTAATACCTAACTTCAGTTAAACCTATCGCAGTTAACGTGTTAAAAACTTATACTTAAATATTTTTTCATTCTGCATAAGTGCGAACTCATTGTTCGCCAGAGTCGCAGCTGATATTCTACATGTGAGTGGTTCTTTGCTCAAATGACGCTCACTTGAATTCTCTTTAGTTATTAATGTACGTCACGAGCTCACGCGTCTTCGTTGTTTAGGCATTTATTCTTTTTTACCACGTGCGCTTGAGGCATTAGCTAATTTGAACAAAGCGCTTTACAACAATTTCCACACAAACAAATGAAGAATGACATCGAATTGTTTGACAATAGAATGATGAAATCTTAGCTCGCGAGAAATATCTTACCTTTAAAACAGCTTTGCATTTTAAGATAGCAGCAGTCATTCTTTCATTTGAATCATAATCAAGAGAGTGTCATGAAATTCGTTTGTCTATTTCTAAGGACTAGTGTCTTCGTAACCAGAGGTGAAGTAAAAATAATAACGAAAACGAAGATTACTGTGAGTGAATCGTGAGTCTGGCCTCTTCCAACACAGTAACAGCTCGTTGTATTGCTACCCAGACAGTAAAGCAACTGAGAAATAAAGCCTTAATGAGAAATAAAGCCTTAACTTAATGGAAAGATAACCACTTTCGTAGAGGTAGCCGTTCAGTCAAAGTGTACATTCCGATCAGATTAAGCATTTGCTGATAACTGTTAAATCGTAAACTAACGTATCTTAAATACTGGCAAAGGCATCAACTGTGAGCCCTCAGTGAATTTCAGTAATTGGCTTAAACATTTCCTATTGAACGCTGACAAAAGTGAAGAATAATTTAGGCTCTATACACTGGAGAGAGGAAGAACCCGAATTAAAATCGACTCAGAGAGCCTTAAAATTCGGCTGCATACTGTATGCGCTCTACAGTCGCGAAGCCGCTCAGTTACGCTCTCTAAAAGCATCAGTGCGCCATGTAAATATGACAAAATTGTCGGTAAGATCATTTGATAAATTTTATAGATCAAGAACTTGGATTTATTTTTAATCTAATACATCCGCGTCTGCTACTCTGACGGCTAAGCTACGAGAAGTACTCGGGATTCTTAGGAACGTACTTTTGACCTCAAACTATACTCGTATTCTCAAGACCTCAATTACCTAAAAAATTTCTATTGCAGACTGCATTAATAACGCTCATGGAAGAACATCGGAAGACTTGAATGTTGAAATTGCATACCACCATCTGTCTAGTTTCACTATTAACCAAAATTTCTATCGAGAATGGTATATTGACACCTTGGTAAGATATCTTTCTCCTAACAGTCTAGTAACTATCAACAGTGCGTAACAACCACAAAAGTGCGTTGTATTTATCGTAAACTCTAAATATTTAACCATTTAACTATCAACAGGCGTCTCATTTCAGTTCTGACAAAATCCACGATGCAAAATCCTTTCGCCACTTTTGCGGCTGACTGCGGCATATGAAACATTTTCTATCATACATCATGAACTGTGATAAAAAATTTTGAGTTCGTTAAAGCTATTTTCTTGATAGAAGAGAAGAAAGTCAGTCACTGTGTTATATTTTGAATAATGGTAAAGAGTTTCTAACTCTCGTGATTGTGATTACGAGGAATATCTCCCAAAAATGAATTTTGTTGCCACAACGCCAGAAAAAAGGAAAAGCTCATTAAGAATTTCGTTGCCACAACGCCAGAAATCAAGAAGATAAGTTCTTTTAGCACAGCACGGGTCTTATTTACACTCTATATGTTGCATGCACATGGCCTCCGAGTCCATGTCGATGAGACACAGGACGTCTTTCACGATGAGGCCAGCAGGAGCTGAGCTCCCCTCGATGGTCGCACGCTGGACCTCAGCTTTGTCTACCGGCTTTTGCTCCGCAGCCTCGGAAGTTTTGGCCTCCGGCGCCAGCGCTTCTTCCATGGTCTGGGAAGCGGAGGAGGATGCTTTATTCCAACCAAGCCTGATACACATCATTTTGTACATGGATTGTTTAACTGCCTCCTGACACGAATCATCCTGAATTTTTTTTTCAAATGCCTCATAACAAACACCAGGACGCAATAACGGTTACCCCCGGTCAAGCCGGTACCCATTTCCGACACCTGGGTAGAGTGGGGATTGTGGCTGAGTTCACTCTTTTCCCAACGGGGAGAATCACCGGGCGGCACTGCTGGTATTCGAACTGCCGGCACCTTCCCGTGAAGGGAGCGTTCATAACTACTCAGCCATGGTAAAATGAAAAGCAGACATTTGCTGTAAATAGCACCAGAAATGGCCCTGAATACATGTCATAATATGCAACACAAAAGATACGAAATCTAATTGATTCGTTAATTTTAGTCTTCCGCACCCACATTGCGACATACCTCTATTTAAACCTTACGATATTACGGGCTCAAGAAAAGTCAATGCCGATGCTAGGAAAAAATTAGGAACGAATGATGTTCTGCTAAACTTTTTTTTCAAAATCATCGTTACTTGTCTTTAGGTGTCTTTTGATTTTAAACCTGATGATCTCTACTAATAAATATGCGTGAAAAGTTCAGGTTCAAGAGTTTTACTTGCACGAAATATTTTCATCGACCGTTTGTGTTTCGAAAATTTAAACAAAATGTACATATCAGTCTAAAATTGAACTTCAAAGAAATACTTCAAATTAAAGATAAAACTTTCATACTCATAAATTCTGTTATAGAAAGCTGACGGTGAAAACTTACAGACAAGGTCTGTTTATTAAAAAAAGTTTTATACAGTACGCATAAGTGCTTGATGAGAATTTGGGGCATACTCTGTAATTTTAGCAGACATTAAAACTATTTAAGCTTTATATATGAAAATACAACAGTTCGATTATACTAACTTGTTGTGAGTGCTGATGATTTGTGCCTTAATAATATGTAAAAGCAAATATATGAGGCAAATGCTGTTTGACCGGAATTCGATTTGAGCGCGGTTCTCTACAGGCGTTCTCTGGATTTTAGCTCCGACATTTCTCATTGAGGGCAGTAAAACTGTAGGTATATTTGCGAGAATAAAAATTTGTCACAGGCTGCCTATTACTATTAGTAGGTAATTCAATTTGTTACCTACGATGAAATTTAGTTTTGAAAGTAGATGACATCGCTACCTTTGATAAAACAGTGTCTAAATGACAATCTGACAAATTTTTAATTTCAACTTATGCTGATATGACCATCTGGATGAAAAAATAATTATTAAATGAAGACAACCATGCCAAATGCGTTCTAGCTTTGGAATTATTATTGAATATGAGTGTGAACGAAAAATCTACGGAGTTTAGTCTTGATATTTAACTTACTTTTTGTTCAACGTTTGCATAAATAAGGGCACTTTTTGGTGATCTAACGAGTTCTCTCACCAACATTACTGAGAATAATATACAGTCCATTTTTTGAATATTCTCATGATAATATTATGTATTTTCTGAATTTAGGCGTATCACTAACTTCTATTCATAATATAGGTAAGGGATGAATTCAGAAAAACAAAATATTACCGTGAAAACATCGAAAAATTGAATTACATATCGTTTTTAGTGAAGTTTTTGAGTGAACTCCCCCGATCATAAGCAGATCCTTGAAAAGTGCTTTGAGTTAGTAAACATTTGACAAAAAGTAAGTTAAATGTCAACTCTAAAACCCGTAGACTTTTCGTGAAAATGTTGACAGCTGTTGTTTCCCACACTCACTTTATGTCTTATCATACGGGAATTTTTTTTTATTGTAAATGATTCAGATGAAAGACAGTCACGTGATCACCCGTGAGATCCGAGGACGTTTATGGTTATTCGTGGAAAACAGACGTGATGGTGCTGAGGCTTACGATTGATAAGACTTACGTGTTCTCATCAACAAAGGGTTAGAAATCGCGAAGTCCTCAATGGTGATAATCAAACAGTGGAGTTTGATGGCCTTCTCTTTAGAAAACGTGTGATAAGACTTATGCGTGGCCTCATCAACAAGGGGTTAAAATTGATAATTCCTCATTGGTGAAAATCAAAAAGAGGGGCTTAATAGCCATCTCGCTTAAATATTCTTAAATATTCATGTCTTGTTGTATTATAGGGGATATCGCAGTTTGTCTAATTCAGAAATAAGTGTCGTTTGAGATCATCGGTTATAGCACTTTGTATAAAGTACTACAAATGAGTAGGGAACTGAGGAGGAGCAGTCACAACCACGTACGTGACTGCTTAGAACACTTTAAATGTGGGAAAGACAGCGTAGAAAATTGATGTTATTATCAGTAATGTACAAAAGAACTCAATTAATGCTTTATAAATTTACTGTACTGTACTGTACTAAATATATTTCACACTATAGATGTATTTATGACGGTAGAGAACCGTCATAAATCGAATTCCGGTCGAACAGCATTTGCCTCGTATATTTTCTATTGCATCAAACTGCTTAAATCTAACTGTTTTTTTTAATTTCCGTAGGTAACATAGTTTTGATGTCTGCATGTATGTATATATATATATATATATATATGTATATATATATATATATATATATAAGGTGAAAATTTCGATGATTATATATATATATATATATATATATATAATTAGGATTAGGATCATTAGGTCAGCTAATAATGATACATGCATCCTTATGTATAGTAGTACTATTCATAAAGTGCGATTACAGATTATCTCAATCGACACTTATTTCGAGATGGAAGAAGCTGCGATATTCCCTATCGTACAACAATACCTCATAGATATTTCAACGAGAGCGCTATAAAACCCCACCGTCGTTTATCACTATTAAGGAATTAGCAATTTTTCACCCTTTGTTGATAAGACCACGTCAATCGTAAGCGTCAGAGCCATCACGTCTACTCTCCACGAGTAACCAAGAACGTCCTCGGATCTCACGTTGGCGTGATCACGTGAGTGTTTTTTACCTGAAGCATTGACAATCGAGCGCGAATTTCCCGCATGATATTACATTAAGTAAGTGAGTCTGAGAAACAACAGCTGTTGGCATTTATTCCTAAAAAGTCTACGGGTTTTAGTGTTGACATTTAACTTACTTTTTGTCCAACGTTTACCAACTCAAGGGCACTTTTTAACGATCTGTGTATGATCTGACCAGTTCTCTCAACAACCCCACTGAAAATAATGTACAGTCTATTTCTGCAAAATTCTCATGGCAATATTATGTCTTTCTAAATTCAAGGATATAACTAATTGGGAATTTTGAAAAAATATCGTGATTTTGTCTTCAAACTCATTTGGAGGCAAATCTGGCTCATATTCGCCCCGGTGGTTGTCATGGAAACCTCTCTGCGTCAGCTTTAGTGGAACCCCAAAATAAAATGATCTCGCCGAGACTATTGCACGCGTGCGCCAAGATTATTGCGTTTGAAACGAAAACTGAGCTCATGCGCATCAGGAGATGTATAGGATGCTCTGTTTCCCACAACGCAATTGAAACACTCATCGAATCATGCAAAAAATCCCTATACACTGCATTTCAAGGTCAGTCATGTTTTTCTTCGATTACTCACAATAACACTCAGTGAACTAGCTAACAAATAAATATCCATCCGCAGGGCTCATTTAATTTGCCGGAACTTGAGAAACGTGAAAAAATTGACATTTATTCACAAGATGTGCACACCACCTACCTTCAGCAGCCGCGACCAGAGTCGCACTGACCTGCTTGGCCTTGCATGCCCTCGCCTGCATCTTCATTTCTGGGGAAAGATTATGTGAATCTTCTAAAAGCTAGACGTCCCTGATTTGGAGGAACCAATTCCCGAAAAAAGGGTTTAAAGTTGTAACGTTTATCAGCATCTCAACTCCCAGCTTTTCCACATAAATAATTAAATTTTCGAAACCAAATTCTTTGGTTTCCGTTCTTTTGTTTTCTGGTGTACATATTGGATACCAGATGGCGCGTCATTTTCTGTTGGCAGCAACGCTGAACTTCGACACTAGGGCACGCAGACTCAGTTCTACGTTTCACTCATGAGCTTCATGTATGGCACTGGGAGCGCTTTCACTCACATGCTGCCAGTCACTCAGGTGGCACAGTGCCAGGTACTATACCCGCCGTCAATGAGAAACAATTCGAAGGACAGAAATGTTTTGCTTTAGTGGAATTGATGCTTTGTACAAGCCTCTCCTTGGCTCTCGGTGTGTAAGTCAGATGCCCACACCCAGTCTAATTTTTCCGCCGGCTGCATGCATGTTTTTCGCCGCCTAAGCGATGTAAGCGATTAAATCACTTAGGCAACGAAAAACATGCATGCAGGTGGCGAAAAAATTAGGCTGAATAAGACTACTGAATTAATCATTGGAAACAATTGCTTCAAAATCCCATAGATTTGATGGTGCTGAATAAAATGTATTCATTCTGTCGTAAACAGTCGGGATTCATAAATAAGGCTATACCTAATGGACACGGGACAGATTATTCTTGGAGCGCTTTTGGATAAGAGGGCACGCCAGGATTTATGACTGGACTTTCTGATGTGGGTCATAAAATATAGACCACACACTCGCTCAGCGTCCTAGGTAGAAACAGCGGAAGCATCCTCAAAAAAACTACATCTGTATTACTGCCTGTTATAAAATTAATTGAGAAGGTAGAGCGTCTTTTTCCCTTCAATCATTTTTAATTAAATACACCAGTGGTCAAAAACAATAATGATCACTGCTTAGGCCAGTAAGCCTGAGTGATCGCTCAAAGATCGACCCCCCTCACATCCCTTTCTCGTCCGCCTCTCTCTTGCCCTCTTTTTGACTCTTTAAAATCTCTTGCCCTCTTTTTTTTTGTATCTCAATGTGTACGGCCCCTTTTTGAGTCTCAATGAGTACGGCCTCTTTTTGAGTCTCAATGTGTACGGCATCTTTTTGAGTCTCAATGTGTACGGCCTCTTTTTGAGTCTCAATGTGTACTATCTCTTTTTCAATCTCAATGTGTACGGCCTTTTTTTACATCTCAATATGTGCGGCCTCTTTTTGTGTCTCAATGTGTACGGTATCTTTTTGAGTCTCAATGTGTACGGCCCATTTTTGAATCCCAGAAAAGACACAGCATGCAGGTGAATCACTGAAGAGATGGACGTGAGACAGAGAGGACCATGGCGAGACAGTAGAGAGTCAGACTTGAGTGATTAGTTAGCGTTAGATAAACTCCTTAGTACTTGCAGTGAGACTACAGATCTTAATATTCGTGAAGACTAAATTTAGCCGGAATTGGTCCCTGGGTTCAGTTTCTGAGCTTAATATCGTGGTTCGTATACTCGTTAGTGTTTGTTATTCAACGTCACCAATCACTGATAAAGTGAAGATTGACATAATTAATAGGGGAGCTGTTAAAGAGGCTTAAAGCGAGGCTTGCTGTTTTATTGTCTTGTGGTCAGTTTTGTTGTCTTGTGGTCAGTCTTGTTGTTTTGTGGTCAGTCTTGTTGTTTTGAGGTCAGTCTTGTTGTTTTGTGGTCAGTCTTGTTGTATTGTGGTCAGTCTTGTTCTCTTGTGGTCAGTTTTGTTGTTTTGTGGTCAGTCTTGTTTTCGTGTAGTCAGTCTTGTTGTTTTTTGGACAGTTTTATTGTCTTGTGGTCAGTCTTGTCTTGCAGTCAGTCTTGTTGTCAGTCTCGTTGTTTTGCGGTGAGTCTTATCTTGTGGTCAGTTTTGTTGTTTTGTGGTCAGTCTTGTTTTCGTGTAGTCAGTCTTGTAGTTTTGTGGACAGTTTTATTGTCTTGTGGTCAGTCTTGTTGTCTTGTGGGTGAATATTCTCTTGGTTGCACGTCGAGAACCCTGCGCGTGCTCTTCCATCTCCTCCTTAATTGCCACATCGTTCACCAGTAAATTCATAAATCGCGCTCACGTGTTTCCTCATCATCGTCACGGCTCCCACATACCACAAACAGAAACACGTCCATTGATTGAACGTAAAAAAATCGTAGCAAAACACTCGATATTCATTACAAACATTCCCTGATGAATATTTTCCTTTGCCACACTGATGATCACCTAAATTCGTTTTATTAATCTATGCTTTTAGGAAAAAATCTTTATTGAGTTGAAGGCTGCCATTACCCCTAATTTGAGCTTCCATTTATTTCTTGGGGAAGAAATAGAGGAGATGTTTTGATTTATATCGCTATTACGTGCATAGCAGACCATAATATCATGTGTAGGGCACTTGATGCACTTTTTTATTTGAGTAAACTTGAATTCATTCACAACCAAAATAACGTGAAGAACATAAAATAAAAGGATCTATGAAATTTGGAGTAAATTTTGACCTCGTTTACGTGCTAGCCTTTTCGAAATTGTCTTGAGCATTTGCAGTTATAGCAGTGCTGATAGAAAATTTCATTAGGAACCGCTGTTAGTGATTGAAGACCAATCAATTGCCAGTCAATAAATAATAGTGACCTTAAAGGCGCGAAGTAAAGGAAGTTAGCATCAGAAAATAGTGAGAAACATTAGTGAATCAAAATATCACAGATTATCGACTGTCGTGTGATTAACGAACAAAGAAACCATACAATAGAATATTTTATCAACTGAATACCGAAATGAAGTTATGATTTGACATAAAAAACGTTTAGCAACTTTCCACTTCTATCAAGAAAACTATGCAATTACGCTAACGCTAGTTAAGTAGCCATACAATATATGGAAATTAGGTCAGAAACATATTCAGCTATAAATTGGGGTAAGCTCGTCAAAAAATTTTAATTTCAATGCCCTATAAATTTTTTTTGAATCAAAAATACAGGTTATTCTTTAATTGCATGTTAAAAACGTATTATAACTTCAAATACATGTAACTACTCACGATGAAATACTTTATGTCTAATCCTTCTACACTGATACACAGTGTTTCCAACTGTGAAATGTACTTAATTCGCTATACTAGTATCTTTTTTATCCATTAGTGATTGATCTCCGCGAGGCAGCGGTGAAATGAGCACGTCATGACTGATGTCCGATGATATGGACAAATACATGACAAATTTTAATTTGATTTTAGTTTTGAGTTGCGTTATGTGAAACGGATTTCTCGCCGCGTGTGTAACCGTGAAAGTATTCAAACTCAGACTGAATTACTTAAACAGTGAAAGAAAGGTCAGCCATGCGTCATAAGTATAAGTCTGTTATCTCTCGCTCATCTTGCATTGTCTGTGATGAAGATAGAAGGTCAGATAAGATAAGTCAGCCCTCTGTTGCAACGCGCCTTCGACTTCTGCAGTCGCCGCTCACCCGCTTGTGTGAGAGAACTGGTCTCGTTGCGCACCGTGAAGTTATTTATCGCGACTAGTGAAAGTAAAATTCTAAAGAGCGCTCTTTCAATTGATTATAGAAAAATTTCAATCATTTGTTTTTATTCCAGAGGAAATGGTTTAATAGTTATAAATTTATGGATAAATTTTGCATTTGATCGCTTAATTCATTTCCAATTCATATGATTCATTTTTAACTTATAAGAATATGCAAACGTTCAAAACTGCTAAGGTTTGGTTGAAATGCAAAATTGAAGTAGACGTTGTAAAAACGGTTTGGATGGTCAGTGTGGATATAAGGAAAATATCTCAAATTCTGCATCCAAATAGTTCTGCAACAAAAGTAAAAAAAATCTCCAAACGTTTACACCGCTTTGAAATTTCGTTAGCAAATTTCTCCGATACTGAAACTGCACTACGATAAAATTAATCGTTTTGTATTTAAGTGAGTGGCTGTGCTGTGAGAGCTGCAGGCGTAGCTAAATCAATGCGTGGACACAGGCATTGAGGATGACTATCTCTGATCTAAAATCTATGGTATCACTAGAGAATGTATGATACTAGTACTGACATTCAGCTGAAACTGTCCTCAAATTTTGAAGTTGGATGTAATTATCATTATTGTGGAAATATATATGAATCGTGAACTATTTCGTTGACACGCAATTCCAGTTTGAAATTAAACATTCAGCTCATCGTGAAACTCAACTGAGTTTGTTCAAGATGTGCAACGAATGACTATTTAAACTGCCCATGATGGAACACACTGTATACTAATATATTTACACAAATAAAAATAGTCAGCATTTACCAGCGACTCGTATATCAATAGACTCACACGCCCAAAATCATCTACCTTTATTCCTTAGTAATTATTAATTTCAGAACATAATTAGAACATTAATTTATCATTTACTAGCAAGACAACGGTAAATAACTCACATTTAATTACATTGCTGCAAATCAAGTGCATAACAGCGGATGATTACTCTGTTTTTAAGGAAGGAGCCAGAAAATCGTATTTAGTATTTCCAACGTAATATAGAAACTGTAAATTTAAATTCTGGATGCATTGTTCTGTCGATGTCAGTTGAGACTCACTAACAGCTTTACTCCAAGTTAAATTTTTCATTGTTTGGCGAGCAAACGATCCAACACAAAAATATAGAAATTTAAGTTTAAAATAATGCGCCAAAAAAAGTATAAGCAAGCGTAGCAGCAATAATTCCTATCACAGAAGTAAATTTAGGTTAAAAATAAATTACGAGGGTAATTTTCAATTAGAAAATCTTTTTTCCTGACTCGCTTTTACGATACCAGCTCATGTTCTCGGGGCAAAATGATTTGAAATTTCAAGGCTTTCACCTCTAGTGTCTTTACTGCAAAAAGCTCAACAGAACGTTTACAGTACGTGTGGGTTATTTGTAAATGTGATCAAACGTCAACATCAACAAAACATAGTTGATTCAGTGTCAAAGTTTGGTCTCCAACGAGTAAAAACATTGTATTTTTCCTGATCCTTGCTTGACCTTGTAATTATTGTTGCATTTTCTTATCTCACCCGCATCGGCGACTTTACTATCAGTTAAAGAACTGAGTGTGGTCGGCCTGTGAGTGCTCCCATATCGCACGCAAGTCTTATAAAAAATTGCATCCAATTCATCTTTGTGCTCGTCAGTCGAACAGCTGAACCTAATGTCTAATATTAAAGGGGAGTTTACAACACACAACCCCTTCTCTCTCTATAAAACTTTCATCTCTCAAAAAAATTGCTTACGTATTATATTGTGGTTGATTTCTCGCTCACAATTGAAAAGTTGAATTTTAAAAAAAAATTTCAAGCTTGAAATTCTTTACTAAAATAAGAATTTAACGTCAACAATGTCTGGACGAAAGTGAAGGTGTGAAGCGATAGCGTGTGAGGAACTTCACTCTCCCCTTTATCAGTAGGGTAATAAAATTGCAAGTTTAACTGTTTTGATTCTCACGAAGTGACATCAATCGAGTGAAGTATGGCGTTAAAGGGAACCAGCAACTGCCAATAATTTTACTTATTGATTTTATGACTAGCTTAATATGAAAAATGTTACTGCAGTTACTCGCTCAAGCGAAGTTTTTGTTTTCCACTTCTTCATGCCACCAGAATACAAATCCGACTTACAGAATGGACTGAAAAATAAAACCTAAAAGGAAAGAAATACAAATAGAACATTGAGGAAATAAAATTGAAACTCGTAGTGGGAATGACGCACATTTCTTTCTGCATTATCTGTTTATTGTCTGAGTTGACGTCAGTACTAGGCTCTTCTGACCATGGCTTCGACCGGTCGATGGCTCATACTGGTAGGGACTTGGCTGATAACATAAGTGTCGCTATTTCCGTCAGAACCTCTTCGTCAGTGAAGATGTAATGAAAAAGAAAACCTACTTTGGCTGGCCCGTTGTTAATTATTACATAAATTTATTAAAAATATACTCTTAAAAAATAGTATTTTATTCAATGTCTCTAATTTTTAACTATTCGATTCACGATACAAATAGAAATAAATCACGATTTTAATGTTGTATCACTCTATACACAACCATAAAATTTGCCAATATCACACAACTTTATGCCCCTCGGACGGTCTGATCGCCTCATCTAATATGCCCTGAAATTATGTTGCTCAGGCGCAATGAAATTCGCCGCCCTTCGTTGGCAGGTCATCCAAACTGTAAAATTAACTTCGTCTACAATATCATAGAAATTCAGCGCTTCCCTCTTATCGTCAGCGAGGTACTTTTACTCCCAAAATAATGCAGTGATGATTTTAACAGTCTGCCTGATCGATTTTACTAAAATTTTCCAATAATTTTAGGTATGAATAAGTGAGATATTTAAAAAGTGGTTAACTTTTGCAAGCAACTTGCATAATATTTTAGATATTTAAAAACCGATCGATAACCACTTTAGGTAATCTATGCTGTTATACTTTCATACATTACATCCTTCTACAGAGAACCGGAAATAACAGGATCTTGAGGAACTTTTTTTCAATTTCAGAGTTGGCTCTTCTAGAACGTCATATGACTTGTTCTGTAAAGGTAAACACTTGAAATAATTACGATGCCAAACAATCCAAGGAAGACCTCCAAGTCCGTCTCCCAGCAGCCCACACTGCCAGCGTCTCGCCATGCGGCCGCCAGTGAGTCTAGCGCAACCGAAGTATTTACGTTATGAAATCGTTAGCTATCACAAAGACATTTATAGACGTTTCAGATGAGCGTAGACCTAAATCTATGCGGCTATCACGGCCTTATCGCAGAGTAATTTAATTCTACGGATGATAAATCATTGAATATCGGAAGTGTAAAAATCACACAATTCATGAATGACACACTTAAATGTGATTCACAAAAAGCATGGATTTTTATTTTTCACTTTTTAAAATCTCCGAATGTCACATGACTGTTAGCGAAATCAAATGACAAATTTTCCATTAGCTGCATTTTGTGTGTGTCATGCTTTTAAATGAACAGATAAATATACCTCATCTGTTCTCTCCGCATAATTAGAAACAGTCAAAAAATCAATGAATATCTTCTGTATGAAATAAACAATGTTAATAAACAATAAACAATATTATAGTGTAATATTAAGCATTGAGAAGCATTAATATTCCTAAAATGTTATGAATTAAGTCCTTTCGAATTCCTCTATGTAGTCATTTGTAAAATTCTTGCACTCGAGGTGTATGTTTGAAGTTGAAGAGAATCAACCTTTTTGTGGGAAAATAGGCATTACTTTTATCACGCTAATGATAGCTGCAACGCAACCTCTATATATTTTTCATTATTCCCTACGAACGTAAGCTTTCTTCACCTACGTAATTTTACTTAATTTTTCAAACTCTTAATATTAGGCTACGTATGAGCTTCAGGATGTCAGAAGCTTTAATATATGTATCTCAACTTCCACTGTAAACTGTGCAGCTTCCATTACGTCAATTGTTTCGAAATCCAACCCTTGTTTCAAGATCTGACTCACGACCACTGCTTCTGGATGCCAGAAATTTTAATCTGCATATCCCTGGGCTGTGCAGAGCAGTGCAAGTGTCCACTGGAGAAGGAACACAAAGACAAGCGACTGTTCCACACAGAGCGCCTGCCTATGAGCGTACAGGATGCATACAAGCTTGTATTCCTGCAGGAAGACTTCATGTCTGAAGTGCTCGGTTCAAGGAAAGCGACCAGTAAGCAAGTCAATTCAATCGTGAACAACAATACGTTAAAATTTCCTTAAAATTATCTGCTATAAACTTGCCATATACTAATCAATAAGTTAGTGTCAATTATGAAAAACCTTACATCAAAATTTCCGCAAATCCATTTGTGTCAAACTTTACACATACAAATCAATAAGTTTGTTCCATGAAAAAATGTACATAACTTAACAAATAGGCAGGGAGTAATGGCAATGATGTAGTTATATTTGACTAGTATTTGTCAATATTTTGGTAACTGTATCCGTACATCGTAACACATAATTGCTTCAATTTTTTATTCATTTGTGTTCATTCCGTCTAAAACGATTTCATGATACTCTCCCATCAAAAATTGAGTGCTTGTCGCAGAAGTTGAAATATGGAGCAGGAGGTGAACTTACGAATTCAGCATTACGCTTTCAAATGTTCGGTAAACGATACAAGTTTTGAATGCGGTACAAAGCCTTATCTCCCCTTTGATGTACAAAACCAGTTCACTAGGAAATATTTTAAACTCTTCCATCTACCAATCTTTTCCTGTACATAAAAAAGTGTGCTAGGATGAGCATAGCTGGACACCTTATAATAGCGTCGAAGATAGGATGCTCTAAAAGTCGCTGAACGTATTCGGGCCCATAAGTAGCTATACTCAAAGGCGTCCCTTGCAATAGCCTGAAGATACTGATCACTCATGATGTGTCATTTGCAGCAATTGAATATTTTGAATGGTTTAAACTTGAATTTTGTCGCAGATTACTCAGCCACGCAATGGTCGCAAAACGAAGAGCTGAATGTCTCTCAGCGCACAGTCTACTACAACTTACCTATTCCGATCGGTTCTAAAACGTCGTCCGTCAGCGACATGCAGGTACGGTGACTGGAAATAACTAAATGTTATGCTTATAGAAAAAATAATAGAGAAGAGACCTATTTTTCTAAAATTGACAGAATGTTGCATACCATTTGAATCTATTATAAAATTATAGAGATCAATTTTTATGGCTATCAGTGCCAGCTTAGCTTATCATCCACTGTTTCTTTATCGTTGTTTACCTATTTTTTGAAGAAAAATTTTCCATTGGAAGTGGATAGATGGGATTTTGAGTCTTTATTTCCTGTCTTATTGTTATGATACGCATCATCAATTTATGAACGATAAATAGAGAAATTTACAATCACAGCGATCTGTTTGTGTTTATCACTTTTTGAACACTTGCGCAACTTGGGCTCAGTTATAACTCTCCGGAATTTAGTCCACGAGCTTCTCAGCTTAACTGCCCTGTTGCTTAATCACACATGCATAGCTGGATGATTATCACTGATGAAAAAGGAGCGCAGCTATCTGATACAATTTCCTCTCAATACTTAGATACATAGATAGCCACGTTACTTTTCTGGGGTCGTTACAAAGTAGTGTGGAATCTGAATAATAAATTTTAATAGCCTTCGTAATGCGTGCGAGAGGCGTAAGCTCCAACCCTAGAAATATATTTTTAGACTATAATTCAAACACAATTACAACTTTTCAGACCCTAGCCCCGGAATCCAAGGCAGGAGAAGTGTACGTGGTCAATTCCGAAGTGAAGAACGAAGGCATTCCCCTGGCAGACTCCTTTGTGATCGCCGTGCACGTGTGCATAACGAAGTCTTTGCCACCGGACAACTGCGTTGACGACACAGTCACCGAGTGGTGCACTTATTCCTGCTATTCCATCATTGTGTACAAGAAAAATGTCTGGGGTGTCATTAAAGGTATGGCTATATACGTGGACTGCAAGCTTAACAGCGAAATTTTAGGGCGTAGAATTTTTAGATATTATCCACTTGTACGTGACGCTCTAATTTTTTCATCTCCAAGAACAAAATTGATTTCACTTTAACTGAAATCCCCCAATTTAAAATTGAATTAAAATATTTGAGACTCTCTTATTTCAATTTCTCTGATTCAAAACGTATCACACACACTCACTTAAAGAACTTGATAATACAACTCACCCAACAATCAATAAAAACTGCAACATTAAACACGGAGGATCTATTTGGGGGAATCCCACTCGATTTCCAAGGTACGTTTTATTTCAAGGAAGTGGGGACACCGTTCTATTTCATTTAATGTCATTTTCATTTTAAAACTCATTAGATTATTTGGTGATTCCAATGATTGATCTCTCAATTTAATTCTACAAAGTTAAATTAAAGCAAGATCAATTACAATATTATTAATTTTGTGGAAAACTGTGCAACAAGATGGCGAAAGTAATAAAAACATGATGAAATTAATAACAATTATAATCATAATTAATTAGTTGTTAGATGTACGCTTTCTAATTACAGGTAAGGACTTAGAAAAAAATAACAATAGTGAAGACTTTGCTTCATACTTTGAGTTGACTTGTGTGCTTGTAAAATTTTATCTAGCTCTAACTAATAGTATTTAGTCAAAAAATGCACTCATTTAACGACAGTCATGAGCTGGAAAGGTTTTTTCAGTTAACGTAAGCTCATAATAAATTTTGATTGGACAGACTCAAGTGCTACAGGAAGACATTCTTCCCGCTGCTGAAAAATTATGAGAAAAAAAAACACAAATAAAATTTCTACATTTCGACTTCGTCAGAATCGCCTAACATAAAAAATTAACTGTCGGATATTTTTATTAATCTTTATAATTTAAAGTAGAACTTCTGTGTCACAGTTCTGCCATGAACCATTCTATGATACATGAGGCTGACTAAGCTATTTATTTTCTCAGTAAAACTGTCTTTTTGAAGAAAATAATTGATAGCACAATGATTTTTCTTGGAGAACATTTTCAACCCCTAATCTCCGAACAATATTAACTCAAAGAGCATTAGATGAGCTCGTTCGACTCACAGGTCCGCTGGAACTCTCGGTTTACTATGGCATGGAACACATCCACCCTGACGTCCTGTAAAACTGTCTTTTAAAGAAAATAAATTATAGCTCAACAAATTGTTTTAGAATAATATTTCCAGTTACTTTTTCCAAAGAATAAATTTCAAAGAGTATTATATAAACTCGTGTAATCCCCACTCGCAGGTCAGTTGGAACGCTCTGTGTACTCTGGCATGGAAGGCATCCACCGCGACGTGGCGGCAGCGCTACGCGACTACGCCGACGAGTCGCAGCCAAACTCAGGAGACAATGCGAGGTCGAGCCGCTCGCTGGCGCTCAACGCCCGCAGGAAGCGCAAGTCGAAGCTGGGCGGGTACGACTCCAGTAAGAGAACCAAAGATGACAACCCGGGTGAGTATAAATATGGAGGCTCCAAACCTAGAAATTTAATTTCTAGATGAATATAAATATTGAAACTCCAAGCTTAGAAATCTAATTTCTAGGTTTAATTTATATCTATATTCATTAGAGAATGTGTTCTTGTTCATTGTTCTTTCGTTATTTTCTGATTAAAACATTGGACCAAATTCGCGTTTCTGAAAATGTAATTACTGTGTGTAATGTCGAAATTAATGCATTTATTGTATTTGTTCATTGTGATACGTGAGTTAAATCCGATCAAATCTCTCATAAAAGGAAGCATGTTCCAAGTTGTTACTAACCATCGTGAGAATTTGCAGTACAATAGTCAGCAGAGATTAGGAAGAATATATTCCAATAGGAAAATTCACCACGAATTCATTAATTTTACCAGCTTTGCTGTATAAGACTGATTGTATTCCAGATTCCGGATGGAATCACTTCTTTTTGAACTTGGTGTTCCTGCTGTCAGCAATATCGCTGGTCACGCTCAACGTGAATCTTCTGCAAAAAGTGCAATCTTTGGAGGCCGTGTCGCGGAATTTGACTGCTGACAAAGTTTGCCCGCAAGTACTCTCAGGCAAGCTTCCTGTCGAACAATTCGACATACCTCAGAGGTGAGTGACGCCAGCATCACAGAAAAAGGAAAAATTCAACAGGAAAAATGTGTTTAAAATCACACAATCATCAAATTGAAAAACAAATTGAAAAAGAAATGCAGAGACTTTTTTATGTACGTAGGGGAGAAATTCGTTGTGAGCTGTCGATGCATTATGACGTTCTTAATGTTTGTATACCCTTCCGATCGAATTCAACTGTTTCTCATTTCCCTGTTACAAAAGTCTGATGAACATTGCATATAGAAAAGCAGAAAAGTAAAAAAGAAAAACCGCTAATTTCCAAGAAAGTTGATATAATACATGAAATGTATTACAATATTTTGTTTGTAAAAAAAATCAGTATAAAGATCCTTAATAGATAAACAAACCATACGAGATGTACAATAACCGTGTCAGTAGTAAATTATGTTAATTTTTAACTCTATTTTTACAACAAGCTTGATGTATTCACATGATTAATTTTAATTTAATTTTCCCAACAAATGATCCATTCATATGATTAATTTTTAATTTATTATTGTAGCGAGGAATCTGACGGTGCATGGGCCCTTATAATTCTTGATTTTTCATTGTAGTCAGGGATCTGAGGGTGCATGGGCCCTGGTGAAGAGCCTTCTCGCCTCTCAGAAAGCGACGTACTCCTCTGAGCTGCAACAGATGGGCAACCACCTCCAGCGCGCATCCTTTGCCCTGGAACAGGTTGGCACCCTCATGTCACGCTCAAGTTTTGCTATAAATTTTAAATTTTTATAGAGTGAACATTAAGCCAGATGCTCTATTCGGGTGCCGGTCAAGTTTCGCCTTTTATTCTGAAATTTTATAAAAAGGGAAGATTTAGCTAGATGTTAAGTGATGATTTTCAAAAATAAATGAATTAAACTTATGACAAATGTATTTTTCTGGACCTATTTTCTTAGGAATTTATTATTTTACAAATGACTGCTAGTAGAAGCTCGTAATGGATGCCCATAAACGCGTTGGCTGCAGAAAGTTAAAGTGAAGTTCAGCATTCGACTCAAGGGAAATTTAATATTTTATTTTTATCATTAAAATGAACTGAAGATTTATAGGATTCTGAACAATCGTTCTGTTAATTATATCATTGATAAAGCCGATGTAAAAAAGTTATGATGTTATTTGTGTTTGTCAAGTGCTGCTAAATAATCATGTCATGAAATTTTTTTAAGCGATCATTGTAACGGCAAAATAAATATGCAAGTTAAAAATTACAAAATAAAGCAGCGAAAAATTTATTTAACGTTGACAACAAATGCGGGTGTCTTTGAAAGCTCTCAGAGTAAATCTGGTGAGTAAGAAGCTCAATGCTGATTTACTGCACTTATTGGTGTAAGGCCTGCACACATCCTCGGTGATGATTAAAATTATTAAAATAAATTTTAAAAAAATTTCAGAATAATTTTCACTCATTAATTAAAATTTAGGTTATTATATACTTTCGTCCATTCACCACTATTATTATCATTTATCACCCTCCCAAAATTATTTTCTCTTCTGAAGTGTCTGGAAAAGTAATTTAGCTTTTCCCCTTGAGGAAAAATTTTTCAAAGGCTTTATCGTCACCACAGGCTGACTCCGAGCTGCATCTTGTCATGGACCGACTCCCGAGCTCCCTGGACGCGCTGGAAGACGCCGTCCAGGAACACGTCCGCAACGAGCAGCTGGTCCAGCAGATCAACGAACTGCTCAGACGCAACGACCGGCACGACAAACGAACTGATATGCCATTTGATGTTGAAGTCAGGATTACGTAGTCTGTTCGCTAAGCTTCTTATAAGTACCCTTAAGAGATCCCGTGAGTATTTTCTACTCTATTTCTTCTCTACTTTATCACTATTTAAAACATAAATTAAGCTCGCTGTCATGACCCTTCCTCGTTGGGAAAAGGGAGAACTCAGCCACAATTCCCCACTCTACCCAGGTGTCAGAAATGGGTACCGGATTGACCGGGGGTAACCGTCATTGCGTCTTGGTTTTAATAATAAGGTATTTGAAAAAAAATGTACAAGATGATATGTATCAGGCTTGATTAGGATAAAAAATCCATTTTATCGTGTCAAGTTTTATATCAGAAGCACGAAGATAAACGCTGGATGTGCGACGGAACAATATGGAATTGCGGCTTGAGTATGGCTGGTAACTCCATTACTGGTAATAAGGATTATTAAGGAAGATTTACTTTACTCTGACAAGTAGGTCATGGAAACTTTGGAGTTTTCTAATACATAAGCAGGGAAATAACCCTCTCTTGGGTCCCTTTGATCTGCAGTTTGCTTCGAAGGGATCACAAGTTTATTCTTATGTGTACACACTTAACCTGTAGAACATGAAAGCACGTTACCGTTAATATTTTGTTCGTTTCAATAATTAATAGTGAAATTCTATTCCGCTACAGTTTAATATTGATGTGTTAGGCTAACTTATAACAGTTCGCGTGTTAAGTAAGCCCCAAAACGTTGAACTTTCCCCTCACTACCTAGTCGTCTGTTAAAATCAACTCTCATATTAAATTATCGTCTTTTGGTTAATTTAAGTCAAAAATTTTTGGCGAGTAACTTAAATACACCCTTTACATTGGTCTTCGAAATTTGCGCAGATCATATCGAAAATTTTCCTTGCTTTGCAAAAGATTTTGTGAAAATATTTTTCCGTATCACAAGTTGAGAAAAATTAATCGTGTATATACCATGTCCTGTTCTCATCTAAGCCTATACGTATATGAAGTATATTTAGAATATTAGGTATATACGTGGTATATGAAGTATATAACCTCTACATTTTTTACTTGTTACCACATGTATAAATTGACTTTTCATTAAATCTATTGTAAACACTTACCTGGGAGCAGAAAAGCCTTACCTCGGTTACCAAAGTGTCATTAGTATGGAGTCACAGAGCTGTTAGCTTTACAGTCGATTTGTTCAGAGGAGAGTTACTCTAGTTCCTGTGTAAAGATAAATTGAATAAAATCATTTTGAAAACCATTTAACGCGTATGAAGTATTGTTTATTCATTTTTCGCAGTGGGACGTTTGAATAGTTTAATTGTTTAAATTGTTTAAATTGTTTAAATAGCTTTTCGTACCTTAACACGTCGACTGCGTATTGGGAAGTATGTGTACCACGAGGTCAATTTCTCATCAAAGTAATGGTGTAAATGAACAGCATTTCAATTACCTGAACACCTTTTTTTCACGGAAGATTTTGCTATGAGGTAAAATATCATCGTGTTATTACATTTTTCTCACTTTTCTGAAAAGTTACAAGTTTTTTCGAGCGGTAAAGTCGTGTTTCAATCCCTACTACTTATTACCTAAATTACGTAGCAAACGTAGTCAACTTGTTAAATCTCTGGCTGAACAGTAGACGGTGTCCGTCAGCATGAAGGCGAAGTGAGAAGCTAGAAGAAAATGCTCAGCATCAATTTTTTTGACGATGTATTCAATAATCGTGAACCTCGTTTTTTTGTGATCAAGGCCCGACAAATTTCAAAATTGTCATGAAGTCCATTTTACTACCAGTATAATTGAAGACATTTTTCATTGACTCTTATTTTTATGACGAAAGAAAAAATATCTCAGAACCAATGACTTTCGTACGGCCTCAGGCGGATTTAGACTACACAACTATTTAAAAATAGTAAGGTACAAGATAGATTGGCCAAGCATGATAGTCGTGAAACCACTACAATATTTCAGAGCAGATTCTTTGTGACAAAAACTCTATATTTCATTTATTCTCTTTGGTAACATTTAATAAGACGGTTCCACGGCGGTACTTCAAATTGATTCTTGATAAGTTAGGCAAAATTTAAACGCGTCAGAGGATTTTAAAAACAACTATAATTAAATTGCGCATCGTTATTTTGTCCCGTGTATCGGAGGCTAGTCTTTTGTTCTAGTGTATGACCCAAGTTGTAACTCATTATTAAAAATGTACACCAAATAATATTTTGACTTTGCTACCTGAATGAGACGTGATCATATAACACTTGATTAATGAGCTCCATCGAACCCATTTGCACCGTATTTCTACCATGATAAACACTTGTCTCTTTGACTGCGACGTGAGCCATATTTGGTCACCGAGATAGTTTTCATTATGCTGCTGACTAAGCAGTAGTTACAAATTCAATTTTAAAAATAGTCCAAACCAAATGAAAACATGATCCAGATGTTTTGTATTTTCAACATTTCTTACTACATTTAACTTTAAATTTGAATTGAGTAATAAACTTCAAGTTTACCTGCCGCAGTCAAAGTGTTAAGCTCCTCGCGACCGAAAACGCGGTCGCATGTATGTTAATTTACCGAGTGTAATTTACGTTGCTGTGATTCTAACAGCAGCTGAGACTTGACATGTTCCCTGGTGCTTATCGCACGTGGCTGAATAATTTTCCATGAAGAATAACTCAATGCGTGAGAATATGTTGACAGCTACCATGACACAGGTTGGGCGAATGCTGTAAAAAGTTTACGAACATAAACTCATTTTCGAGCACGGCCTTAACCCTTCGATGCTAAAACACGTTCAATCACAGAGGGTGTCCCCAAAAATGAACTCATCCTTCCCACCAACGATTGAACTAGTATTTGTTTGTTTTTTTGTTTTAAACCAAGTTTTGTTTTAGGACATTTAATTTTTTCTCAAGCTTATTGATCGTTCCTTATTGGAAATAAACTGCGTTTCTTTTTTCTTTCATTTATTTAGCTTATAAAAATTGTGTCCGTGCAAATGAAGACCTACATAAATACATAAGTATGTACTGGGTAATGAAAGAGCTCATTTTCTGGGGACACGTCTAGTAATAACGCTATTGCAGCCACCGTCACCAGACCCGCACGGGCATCTGGACGTCATCAGCATTGGGATGAGGCAGTAACTGCCCGACACTCGGTAGAAAGCTTCAAAAAGTAAGGAAATAAAATTTAACCGAAATTTTTTTAAGAGGAACATATATGAGCATCATTGGGTTTAACCAGAATAGAGCAGCGCTATATTAGATGCCGTCGAGACATGGTTACAGTTGTACAAAAAACTCACTAACGTAAATTGAGAAGATGCGAAAAACGACGGGGGCGAGATTCTGTGTTGCACCTCCGTGCAGTTTGAGTTAAATCTTGCCCGTGTAAAGACTACACCATTGGTGCAAATAACTCATATTGTTATATAGCTTACGGTATTATTATATAAAAAGTTCTCAGCTGCAAAGGTAAAAGGTAAAATGCAGCTATATGGTAAGTCTTTAACTACAAGCGTTGCTCGAAAGTGGGATCCATCATAGCGAATAAGTAACTAAACCTCAGCGTAAACCAGATAGATGCTGAGAAGACTGGGATAAAAACAAGAACATGAAGTGTTAAAAAGATTTATTCTTACTACACCGACATGAGAGGAAGGCTCAACTAAATATAAGGAACTGCAATAAATATAGAGACCATTTTAAAGTTCTGACTTCGCAATCAACGGCCTGATCTAACATTCATTACAAAAATAATGTACAGTGAGAAGGTTTATCTTAAACCTAGTGTCATGACGAACTGAGAGAGCGGTGTCCTAGTGAAAAAATTGTGCGTTACAAGGAGCAATAAAGTTCGCGCTGCGTCTTTTTCAGAGGTGACCACATTTGTTTTATCTTGTGACGTACATCGGAGCTTGCAGACCATGACTCTACGACAGCCTGCTGACGAGACTTTCGCATGCACCCCCGTTGAGATCTTAAAGAAAATCACAGCAGGGCGCACAAATGAACGCGTGCCTTTTTTCGTACAGGGCACAAAATTCAAATGCAGTCGAACTCATGGAAGGCCGATCGATTTTCGCGCACCTCTTTCAAGGTGTTTAAGCGACATCCAAAATTGGCACTTCAGAAAAAGAGGCAGCGTGAGCTTGCTGCTTGAGTTCAAAATTTAAGAACATAAAACGCTGAAAACTTAAACTAAAGGATTTTATAAAATAATAGGAAGTTACAAATACCAAGAACTCGAACTTCGCTGCAATCTAAGACTTCAAGTGTTGTTCAGACCAACTGAGACGGAAGGAGGGGACGACAAGTTACGCGAGTACAGACCTACACACCGACGGTTGACAGCGGTCGCCGTCAACATAAAAAATTGCCTTGGAGTCGCAAAGACGCTCGGGTGTCGAGGGAGTTGAAAAGCGGTTCAAGTCTCGAGACTTGGAGCCACGTCAGTCTCGAGGCAAGTACGAATGTTAAAATTTTTGCACATTCTGATATATCCGGGGCATCATTTACTATAAAAAGTTGGCTTCATCCGCTTAGAGGCAGCGGCAATCTGAACGTTGAGGAATCTCTGAGACACTTCCAGAAAAAGGACGTAGGAGTTTGCCCAAGCAGCTTTCGAATGAAGTTTCCGATGCGGTGCCTCCCAAAAACGTCTACTTCAGCGACCAGTCGATTGACACTCGACAGTGGTTGGAGGGTATCTATGTCGACGTTCATCTATGGTACACTAACAGACAAGCTTTTTATGTTCGACATCCAGCAAGCAATGAAAAGAATGAACAACTAGCGGCAACGCTGAAGAGCTTCAGGACAAGTAACGTCATAACCGTACTCAGCTTATCACTCGACTATGAATCATACAAAATTATGACCAACACAACTACAGTGAGCAACTTCCATCAGTATCTTCTAAGAACGTACGTTGCCAACCAACAGACCCAAGTCACCACGTCACACAGGGCACCCAGCACTCAGCCAGCCTGCCGCCATCTCGCGATGTAAATCTTACCCAAAGTTACGCTGCATCAACAACAACCACTTGACTGCTATCAACCGAGAATATACCAACTCGGAAAATCATATTCAAAATACCGAAATCTTTTTAAAATCTCCAGGTAGCCGTAACTATCAAAATGCAAAAGCAGCAGAGAAAGTTTGCGCTGGACTTTCATAAAATCTAAGCTAAAATATTAGAAATTACCGTGACACAAATGATCACGGAGTCATTTACTTCCCATTTATGTTAATAGAAGGTCCTTACTGAATTTCACTTCATTTATTTTCTTGAGAGTCGAGATGAACCTCAAGTTCAATGAACCAAACAAACAAAATTCTTTCGATACTCGAAAATTTCCGGTTCGAAGAATTATGAACTTCCACAATAAAATTATACTGAGTATATTGGAACGTATACGAGAAGAGAGCCGACAGACTTAGGCCAAATCGCCTTCAAAGAAACTATTTTTACTCGTTAGAATGATTAAAGAGCTATAGTTACGTTGGGCCCTTAAGTCTAACTTCATTCGGGAGTTTAGCAGCACAAAATCTGAACTGTATCAATAACTATTGCAAAAAATATCGAGTCAGAGGGACAGTGCGTTCCATGAAAGATGTTCACTAATTTTCGATATTTTCATAATTGAAGTAACTAACATGAAATTGACAATACCATCGTAATTGAGCAGCTAATACTCAAAGCGAAGTTGAATCATACGAAGTACTAAAATTGGAAGTTAAAGAGATCGTAACGAATTAAGCAAAGAAGTTCAACATGAAACGGCAAGTGGATGGGCAAGAAAAGTTGTGAAAACCTAAAAAGTTCAAGAGCTTTTAGACCCCGAAATCTTACTTGAACGAACACAAATGCCAGAGGAATGCTCGATGCGACACGCAAAGTGCCCCCAAAACTTAAAGCCGATCAGGTTTGGGTGAAACGGAGACCATGCTGCCGTGGGAGAGCTTCCAGCTAAGACTTAACAATTACTATACAAAAGGTGTGAAGATTCGCTGTATCAAACAAGCTAAAACTCCAAATAAAGTAAAGCTCCTTTCAATTTTAACACCTATTTCGTTATCATATATTACAAATTGATTTGGTTTACTCTTCCTAATCCATAATATCGTTGAAGTCGCGACCCTCAGCTATCCTTTCGTTACAAAAAACGCGCAACTTCTCAGCCGTAAGTCCAAAAATTTACTTCTCGTTCTCTTCAGTCTTCTTGTTGTCATCTTTGTCAGCAGCGTCCTCCTCCTTTTGAGCCTTCTCCTTCTCGTCCGTCTCCTTCTCTTCTTCCTTCTTCTCCTCCTTAGCCTCTTCCTTCTTTTCCTTGGCTTCCTCCTTCTCCTCCTTCTTCTCCTCCTCGGGGGGAGGCTTGGGGAGGTGCGAGTTGAGGTCGAGGGTGGAGCACATCTCGTCCCAGTCGGGGAACGCGCGCTCCTTGAGGCGGTCGCAGAAGCCCCGCAGGTTGGGGCAGTTCTCGAGTAGCCAGTCGCGTAGGCTGTAGCTCACGTCGGGGTCCATGTACACCAGCTGGGCCAGGTTGGCGAACGCTACCACGTCCAACTGAAAAAAACGAGAAACCATTAATGCGTGTTCATGAATGCGAAGGCGGTTAAAACCCTCTAAAAATATTCGACATAAGTGAGCAACAACGTCCAACTGAAACAAACGAGAACCCATTAATGTGTGTTTATGAATGCGAAGGCGGTCGAGGAACCACTCTAAAAACATTCGAAATAAGTGAAGTCATGATATAAATGAAAATCTTGCATTCGTGAATGAAAAGGCGTTTGAGGAACCCTAAAAACATTCGAAATAAGTGAAGTTAAAATATTAATAAAAAATTTGGTCGATAAATATGCCTCTTGACATTTCCAAAACAACGACTAAAAATCAAAAAGTTTTGTGAGAAAATAAGTTAAAAGAAAGATTTCTTAATGCTGAAGGTCTTGAGGTTATCACAAGACCAGTTCGATAGAACTTTCAAGTTCTCAGAGAAAATCGCAGCGCCGGCAGAAGAAAATCCACTCAGCATAACGTCAGTCGATCGCTAAGCCGGCACTTAGCCTTTGCCCTCCAAATCACCAGTAAAATCCTACGGGCAAATAAAGTGGTACTTTGTCTTTAATCCTTCATATCACCTGTAAAATCCTAGGGAAAACGAGGTGGCCTTTTGTCTTTTACCAAATAGATTACCAGAATATCCCAGAGCAAAATTAATTCCCTTGAAATCCACTTTGGAAAATTTCACCAGAATGATCCTCAACTCAACAGCTTATTCTATTCATTTGGAATACCATATGATAATAAATCACTCCGATTTGACAGAAAGAAACAAGCTTCATAATTTCGAACAAACTCAAGAGAGACTTATTCTACTCAATCGGAACAAGTCGCATCTTTGTGACGGAAAGAAACCAACTTGATAATTTCCAACAGACTTTGGAGGAACCTATTCTACTCAATCGGAACAAGTCACACCATTGTGACCGAAAGAAACGAGCTTCATAATTTCGAACAAACTTTAGAGAGACAAATGCGCCATTAGGGAACTGCCACCGCGGATGAACTCTGTGAACTCCGTCAAGGTCAACCAAGAGCACAAAAAGACAAGCGCTTCTGCTGTCTGTCCGGCACCGCAGACTGCGCACCGCATCTCTACACGACCTCTAGTGAGAATAGATCACACAGTCTACACGTTAAGAGAGATGTTTGTAAACACAATCATAGTCTTCATGAATTTCAAGCATGAATCAATAAATATTAATGCTCATTTTTACAACGAGCTTTGGAAGTAAAAGGCAAAATTTGAGGTATTTAATCAATACGCAACCCAACATAGCTGACGGTAGTCAGTCTCTCTTCCATCATGTTTTACGGCAATTTTTACGACAGCTACAAAATCGCATGTTTCTTAACATGTACTTCTATATAATGCGTAAAATATAAAGCACCAACATATTTATATAGTGTAGACATGTTTATACGAATTCAGAGAGAAAGTCTTGCATTTTTGCATACGCACAACTTTCCTATTCTAACAAAGTACTTAGAATTCCATGAGGAAATCTGAGTATTTCTCTCCAAATTCGTAAATTTCAAAAAGATGATTATCAACATTTTTTTAACTAACATTCTCACCCGGAATCCATATGACCATCTAAGCTATCCACACAGCCGTATAAGCCATAATTCAGTATCAAAAGTTCCAATATGATCAATTTTCATTTATTTGTTTTTAGGAGCCCCCGGCCTGCCTAATATTTTGTTAGTATCGTTCAGGAAAACTATTTTTTCCTCGCAAACCTAAACTCCTAGTCGTCTTTTTAATCCAGCATTATTAATAGGTGCACTATGAGCTCGAAGTTAAATGTCTACTTTCCACAATTTTTTATACAAGGATAGATCTATTCTCAATTTATTCCACATCAATATTTGCACGCTTTCTACATGTCCGCTCCACAGCAAGGGTGACTTTCTATAACAAAGAATTCAACGGGAAAGACTATTCAAAATATGCGAGTCGAAAAGAGTGCTACTTTATCAAAAATCATATCGTTTTCTCTTCAAATCGACAACATTATTTGATAGTCACGAATGGTCAAGAAAAACTGCGGAACTTTCTCAAATTCGATGCATTCCAATTCCCGTAGATGATTCAGTTGACAAAGAACGATCACTTTATTGTATAGTCGCAAGCGGTCAAGGAAAATCGCTGAAATTTCTTAAATTCGGCATTCCCGCTGCTGACTTCAGTTGACAAAGAGTCGACTGGGCGATCTCTACGCGCACCTCGAGTCAGCCGACTTGGCTGCCCTGCGGAACCAGCGTACCTGGGGCGAGCACCAAGCTACCGTGGGAGCAGGCCATGACTCACGACGCGGTGACTAACGCTAATCAATATCAGAGGGTCGACACAGCCCTCTCTGGCCTGCTATCTCGCGAGGGAAAGTCCGTCTATTGACGCCTGCCGATAGCGGTAACTCTGCAGATGCACCAATTCGCCACGCAGCATTGTATAGCAAAATATCGTAAATAAAATTTACCTACAAATGCGTATCCAAAGACTCTCTGACTTATCTGTGCTACAACCCACTGCAATGATGGTAGAAATTTACTCTGTAACCAAGGTAATTAATTTTATCGATAGTGTCGAATGATTTCATAACAACCATATGAAAGAGAGTTCCCTGATTGATGTGATGTTCTCAACCATTTTCATTAAATTTTTAAAGCTATCATCTGCATTTTTTACACATTTGAAGTACAGAAACACAGAAATTGAATAGTTTTGACTTCAGGCTTTAATGACCTCCATTTAAATAACCACTGCCTCAAAACCACATAAAGCCAGATTCTTCGAATATCGACGAGACTTAATCCCCCCGAACCCCACCCTGACTTTATTCCCTGAACCCCCAACCGTTATTGGCTGTCAGTCACGCAACCTCTATTTTCGCGTCAGCAAAAGTTTCAGGAATTCCGCGAAAAAGATGAATCACATAGAAATCTGATGTGCTTCGTCATTTAGGTGTGCTATAAATAGAAATGATAAATCAAGAAATAAGACCATAAACTCTACTGAAATAAAACTGTTGCTTGCGTGAGTCTGTTTAAGCAAATGGAGCACCGAAGGAAAATTTTACAAGAAAAAGGACCCTGAATTATTTCAAATACAAGATGAATTGGAAAGCATTTTTGGCACTTTGATGGCATATCAAGTTGTGATGTTGAACGTGTTTCTGTTGAGTGAAGCACAGTTGTCCATGCCCCAACACCGATCCATGCTCTTACCCACAAAACATCAACTCAGATTCGTTAATTTTTTTTACGCCCCATCACCGATACAAAACAAAACGTCTCCAAAAAACTCAGGTGAACTCACCGTGGATGGACTCGCCGAAAAAGAAATCGATCTTGATTTTCCTGAGTAAATCACGTTAAATAGTTTTTCATGCCCCGACACCGATGCAAAACAAAACATCAAAGCAGGTGAACTCACCGTGGATGGACTCTCTCCGAAGAAGAAGGCCTTATCGCCGAGCACGTCGCTGAGCACCTTCAGGTCGTTCTGGCCGAACTCTTCGATCTCCTCAGGCTTGTGTACTCCGATGCCGTGAGCGCGGACTTTCTTGGCAGCCTGAGCGCATAATTTCTGGTTAAATAAATCTCTTACTCGCAAACTTCACTATTTTTTCTATCTCTTACTTATTAAACTTTGGTATTTTTCTATCTTATTTTTCTTAAGGAGTGGTAAAAAACTCACAATTAGCGAATCTAAAATGCAATTCGACACACGGATATTTCAAAACAACAGGTACAAAATTGCACTCAAAATTACAAATTGAGTAGAAAATGGCCAAATGAACACTTTTTCTTCAGTAAAATTTTCCCGAAAAAAATAGAGTTTTTGAGATATTAGCTGTTTATTGTTTAAAGGGTGAAATTTAATTACACTATTACTCGCAATATTTACTTTGCAAGTAATAGCCTGTCTCGCATTGCCATTAGGAAACTGAACAGTGCCAACAAGACAAACAAGAAGTTTTAGCAAGAAGTAACCTTCTTGCTAAAACTTTTTTGCCACTAAAAAACTTTTAGTGGTAAAACTTTTTTACCACTAGAACTAAATTTTGTTATTGTAAACTCTCATAGAATAAGTGTTTGTAACGTAGATTCAAAACAAATATTGCGAGTATTTCTGTAATTAAATTTCATTCTTTGAAACAATAAAACGTTCATATCTCAAAAACCCGAATTTTTTCGGAAAATTTCATCGACGATAGAGTGTTTGTTTGGCCACTTTCTACTTGTGTACAATATTGTACCTCTTGTTCTAAAACACCCTGTATGTATATTAATTTGTGAATCTTTAACTTTTGATGATACTAATAAAATTCTGAGAATTCCTATCTTATTCGTTTGGTCTTTCAATGAAGTTTTAAATGTATACCACAGGCTAACACCTAAAAGAAGCTACTAAAAAGTCGCGAGATAATAAAATTACTATGACATTGTATAGCACAAAAAGGGTATTCAACTTCTAAAATTATATTACAGAGTAATAAAATATAGCCATCTAATTGAATATCACAACAAGACGTTATATTTCAAAAAATAGAAACATAGAATAAAAATTACTAATTGCAATGATAATAATTTAGCTCGCATTTACCGCAACCAAAGACAGAAACAAGATGAGAACAATGACAACCTCACGAAATCAACCATTTATACCCACCGAAAAAACTAAAATAAGACGAGCCTTTCTAAGTAAAAACAGAAATATTAAAACCACGATACAACTTAAACATCATTCGATTTAGTTATCGTAACTGAAATTCAAAGATCACTACACTCGAAACTTCTTTTGGGACTTTCAACAACCGTCAGTGAAATTCATTGACAGTCTTTCTATTCAAAAAAAATATCCGTAAATTCTTGTTCAACTCTAAATGCTGCACCAATCGAGACACCATTTCTATATAGTCAGATATCGAGTCAACTGAAGCAAACAACAGATCTATATGAAACAGCAAGACCCTATTTAGCCCACCGTCAACTTCAGATTGGACAGCACCACTTCTGCTGCAAGTGGTAATGTAGGACGTGACTTCAATACAAACTCGAGCTTACCCTCCTCAAGAAGAACTTAGCGATGGCATTAAGCAGAGCCTTTGGCCATCTTTTGCCGGTGGCGACCCTAACATCAACTTTATAGGCCTTCAGCATGCGGCCAGGGTGCTGGGTGCGCCAATACTTGCCCACCCTGCGAAGTCCGGCCTCACCAAGCCACAGTATTAACCAAGCAATGAACATTATTAATTCACCAATAGTCCAGCCTCACCAAGGCAGAGTATATTCAAAGCAATGAACATTATTAATTAACCAAGCAATCATGGAGTAACTCCATTTCATCACAACGTAACGAAAGGAACGATCCCAGACAAAACGAGCAACACAAATCGTATATTCCACGCAAACGTCCCAAGCAGTGTTCAAACATCAATGATTTTCCAGCAAACAAAACGTTTGATAGGATATCGAATAATTTATGTTAACCAACGGAAGACGAAAAGCCCATTCGAGAATGCATCAACGAAACAAAATATTAATTTCAATGAAACAAACAGAAATCAACGGCGATGGTCAAACGAAACAATTCCAGCCAGATACGAACACCACACACATCAACGGACAGCAGAGACGTCCGATTTCGACATGCAAGCAAGCAAAGAATAGTAGACAGAGAGAAGCAGGCATCAGCACAAAACGAAGTAATAATATGGATGCAAGTTCATTCCTCAATACAGGATCAATATACGAAAAAGAAGGAGAACAGGCAAATTGGTCACGATGATCGATGGAGAAGCGTAGGCAAGCATGACCAAAGCGTGCACGGTGACCAGGCAAGCAGGCAGGTCCCGGTAGGCGCAGGCAGGAATCAGGCAGGCGCAGGCAGAAATCCAGGCAGGCGCAGGCAGAAATCCAGGCAGGCGCAGGCAGGCGCAGGCAGAAATCCAGGCAGGCGCAGGCAGAAATCCAGGCAGGCGCAGGCAGAAATCCAGGCGACCAGGGAGAGACCCAGCCGGAAGGTGCGCAGAGCGAGGCCGCGAATGATAAGGTGATGGGAAGGCGAGAGAGACAAGCATGAGATGAGGAAGACCACAAAAATCGTGGCAAGGGGCGGTAGGATATACAAGGAAGGGATGACTGACTTCTGGGTGAGTAAGGAATAAAACATTCCTCGATGATCGAGCGACATGTCACGGCTGCTGCAGTAACTACTTTGAAGCCAATCAAACGAGCATCAGAATTTTGCGAGTAGAACTGGCATTCCAATAGATTCTTCTGATTGAAAAACACACGAGTTGGACGATGAATGAAATTATGCAGACAGATTTTTTTGTTCGATCCATCTCTTTACCGAAATAAATGCAAGCCTGATTGATTGGCTTCAACACACAGGTAAAAAAACACGTTAGTGGGATGAATGTACAATAAGCTGACACAATACAAAATAGAAACTGATTCAAAGTAAGTACAGTCCTCTAGCCATGCAGCATCTGTGAAAGAAAAGCGCGAATAAAGATTTAAAAATCAACCGTAGAATCTACGATGTGGCTCTCTTAACGCTCATGTCTTTTGAAAATGAAATGCTTTATTTAAGCAGAAATTAATTGAAGAGAAGTTGAATGGCGCGTTCGGAAAGACAATCCACCGAATATATTTTTTTAAAACACAATTTTAACAAGCCCTGTAGATTGACTTGTGCTCAGGTCCCAAATGAGGAAAAAGTTGATAATGATTTAAGGTGTACATTGTAAAATTCGCGAGAAAATTATTTTCATCAATGGCTTCAAAACTTCATACTGTTTCAGAGTGTTTGATGTCTTTCTGTCACGCTAGAATACTCTAAACCAAACCAGTGAAGGGAGATGTTGCAACTATCCGAGCCCTTTAAATTGATAAATCCATCTCCCTCCGCGTTGCGGAGCATACAAAGCAAAGGAAATTAATTCAGGGATGGAGCCGCAAGAGGTTAGCCAAGAATGTACGGCAGAAAGCGGATGCTCCTGAGGACTAGTTGACAATTACGATCACATCCTGCATTGAATGAAGGCTCCAGGACATTCCATTCTACCTTAAGATCTGCTGCAGCAGGTCTGCTCTTAGCTCGGCGAACGGAAGCTGTGTCATTAACCACCCGTCATTGAATTACTGTAGGTTAAAGATTACAAGGCAAGTAATCATGGAACCTTGCCCTTTAACTTAGGGGATCTTTCTCGGTAAGTATGAAGTTCAGAAGCCATTTGAATAATTCCCACGGCTGAATTAGACTTTGCAACTTTCATCGAGATCTTGAACAAGCCATGAAGTCAGAAAAACAAAAACCTCAGAAGAACGAAACCTGCAAACGCAGATTTTGGTTGACATGTACCAAGTTAAATGAAGACATACACTTGCAGCAAGAAGACAGACGAGCACACGGATGCGATACATAGAAATATGAAGCTGAACGGTGCGACGACAGTGACAGGTAGCAAGGAAGCGTCTGGCTAAGGAGGCTACGATAAGAACAGCAGTTAGCGGCAAGAAAGACCTGCTTAAACCGGAGCTTGAAGGCAAAATTGAGCACGGCGTTGGGAATGCGGGTGTTGAGAGCCTGCTGGAGGTTGAGCTTGGCAGCCCGCACCCAGTCTCCGGGACAGCGGCAACGCCACCACTTCACCACCCTAGGTAGGTTGGATCACGCGTTGGATCATCAGTATCGCATTGCATAGGATCCACCCTAGGTTGGATCACGGGCAGACATTTCATCAGTATTGCTCGCACCTCCCCTCCATTCAACTCGCCCATTTGTGGTTAGAAGCAACGCGTTAGAAATGTTAATACAAACAACGATGACGTGAAAGCGTGTGAAAACCTGCTAACAAAATTGTCGTTCGCTGGAAATGAATGAAGATGAAGCCGGGAGCTCTGAAAATTGCACGGTTTTTACGCTGAGGAAAAACTGAGTGATGTTACAAGAATACAAACTTGTTACTACGCTACAAAAACAACCATTTTTTCAAGAAGGAACTACTCATGCTGGCCAATATCAACAACAGCTTCCCTCACCAGATTTCTGTAACGCACTGAAATGCATAGCAATATAATATCTTCGGTCCGATGATGAGGGAAACACAGGGCATCACTACCAAAACGACACTCGTAATATGATTCAAATTGTTTTTTTATGAAACTGTATAGTTCGAGCGGTATTTTAACATTGCTCAGTTGATGTAAAGCATCTCGACAAACTTTGTGATTATCCAGGCTGTCATTGCCACGCGTAATGATAATGACGCGGAACTTAAGTATTTCGAAGCCTCTCCTTCTGGCAGGACCGGAGATTTAAATGACTAGTTACGCCATACAGGGTCTTATGAAAATTAGGTACAAACTTTGACAGTAGATAAAAGAAGCAACAGAACGATTGCTTGAAGAATAAGTATGAGTCCAAAGATTTATTGTTTCGACATGTCGAATCTCAAAGTTGAGTCAGGTCTATTTAGGTATAGGGTGTATCAAAATATACACTAATCCTTTGACTATTACCCCTACATTTGTTTTGTTTTCAGGTTCAACTAAATTTTTCTTTATAGCGTTTAATTCTCTCACATGTAATGTTCTTTTTTCTTTGATTCAACTTATTAGGCTCATGTATGTTTCAATCAACACCTATTTAAAACAAATATAAGGGGATCGGGCATTGAAAGCGCACTTTTATTGGAACACACTGTACGATGGGAGCAGTCCTGCAATTTCGTAAGCGATAGAAACTCGTACGATTTCCGAAATTTATAACGGAATTGGATTTTCAATAAGTTATAAGCATATCCGTCCGCCATGACAATGTCGATCTGATTCCCAACACAAACAATTTTCGGACACGATAAAGCTCTCGTGGATCATCCTCTATAAGTCCTGCAGCATCAACTATTCTTCTGAAAAGATTCATTTCTGTCTATTTTCGGGGTTATTTTGCAACGTCCACTGGTAAAAGACAACCATTAGAAGAAAAGAAGTTCCCACAATATGCGGATCGAAAATAATGGCGAGAGTAAGGAATATTCCTACAACCTTCAAGATTCGATGCCTTGAAAACAATGAATGTTTCGATTTTTATTTATTCCAGAAAAAAATCGTTCGTATGGATTTTTATACTCACTGTGAAAGTTTGTATCATTATTTTAACAACACCCTATACAATTTACCTTTTACGAAAACGAGGCAATGAAAACCTGCATAAAAAAAAGAGAAATTACAATAGCATTAGGGATGTCAATTGAAATTTCTCTGGCTACCATCAACATCGTCAGCTTGGGTTAGTAGAGCAACATCGTCACCGTTGGTTAGTAGAGCAACATGGGCAATTTGGGTTAGTACAGCGACATGGGCAACGTTGGTTAGTGGAGCAACACGAAGTAGTGCGTTAGAAAATAGCAAGTCATTGAATTAAGTGTAAGAAAGCACAAGGGTGAGGTTAGGATCAAACAGAGTACGCCAAAAGTGTACTCTACGGCATAACACTGAAATAACTTCAGAGTTACCTGCAAGCATAAAAAATTACGGGCAAAATTACATTCAATTCAAGAGTGGGTATTTGGCTGGACAGACGAGAAGATGTAACTGCAAGCAGGAACAGATGACTCCCAACCATAAAAGCAAAGACACCGAATCCGATCCAATTCACCAACAACAAGACTTCCATAAGAAAGAAAAATTCCAAACTTTCAACCACTTCAAAGACAGAGAGAGAATCCAAGATTGTGGCTTTAAGCGAGAGTAATGTTTTCAAAAAGCAATCAGCATAGGCTATAAGTCACCAGCAGTAACCCACCGCTTTGATTTTACGTTTGAACAAGAAATTGAGTATAACAGAGGGCAGTGGTTTCTGGAGAGTTTGCTGTAGGTCCAACTTGAAGGCTTGCAGCATGAGTTCGGGGCGAGCAGTAAAGAAAGACTTCAGTACCCTGCAGACATTAACCGAAGCGTTAGTGGAGTGGTCAGGGGGAGTCCAAGTTAGGCTACCAAGCCACCGTAGCTAGCTGGGTCCCCATGAACAGTTGAAAGAGTACAAGTCATACGTGTGATATGTTTCTAGTAGAAGGATTTGCTTGATGTTATTTCTATTAGTAGAAGAATATGTTTGTTTTTTCTATTAGTAGAAGGATGTATTTGATGTTATTTCTATTAGTAGAAGGGTAAGTTATATGTCTGCTGATGTTATATCTATTAGTAGACGGATAAAATATATCTGATGTTATAGCTAAGTTCTGCTAGTGGGATCTCAGCCTGGCCCATAAGGGAAGTTTTGGGAGGTTTGAAAGGCAGGATTAAAATCGTAGCTGTAAGAATAAACTTGAGCACCACAGCATTTACGAACTCTGCTATGTGCAGCAATGATTGTTGCTCACCACCTCCCACACTGAGTTGGAATGACAAAGGAACAATGTTTGTACCTGAACGATGAAGTAATGAGTTGGTATGTTGAACAGAAGATATGAGAAAATTTGTGAATACATCACCAGACATTACTGCATGATCGTGTTCGTGAACATAAACAAAGATTCATTCACTCGAATGGAATGACTTGCGGAATTACACAAGTCATTTGATAGGCTCCCTGAAGAGAGAGAAGATAGCAGATAAGTAATGTATGTAAATGACCTTGGTTATAGACGATAAGAGTTTGACATGCTTAAATTACTCAATTATAGGATGATTTAAAGAAATTTTAATGTCACAGTACTTATTAAGACGAATGAGAGTGCAGTGGTCCACATACTGGAGATATGACATTTATTGAGCTAGATTAAAACACGGATCAACCCTACCGTTATTAAATTACAAAACATGAGAGTATAGATATAAAAGTACTAACACTATTAGAAAGTAAAATTCTCCCTGACAGACATGAGGCAGAAAAATTGGAACCACATTTGGCGTAATAAGGAGACACAAATACAACAAGGGACAATTCTCATTAAAAACCATCCCATAAAGTTCTAATACAACAAAATTAAAGCACTAAAACACATAAGAACAGTTGAAGACGATGTGCCTGGGGAGTTAGTGCGCTCATCACAGGTTGGCTTCTAAAAGGAAAGTTATATTCGTTACGGCAAAAACATTCTCCATTCTCTAGGCATGTCAGTTTAATGATGCAATAATTAACATTTGTGTTTGCGAGTACGCTAAATTTACCACAATACAGTAAATTGGATATTTAGAAAAAAAGACACGAAATAAGTGAGCTAAACATATCATGTTATTTTCTAATTGATATTCAGACAATATAAGAAGGAGGGTTGACTCGCGAACGACCTGTTAGATAGAATTTGTGTATTTACACAGGGAGAGGTAAAATTCATCATTAGTACAACAATGTATCACTAAGAATCAAATATAAGAGACAGAAAATTAGATAAATGCATTCAAGTTCACTTAAAAGTACAGAAATGTACTTATTGGTTTCGTAATCAATTAACGCATGTATAGATATCAACTATTTAAATTAAATGTATCGCATGTGTCGATATAAACTATTTAGATTAAATGTATCAAGCTATTGAATATCTAAAGAGCTAAACTACTCAGTAATGGTGTATCAACCCTGCAATGAAGGATCGTACAAAAAATAATCATTTAAATTATACACCTCATTCTAATACATCCTTCAATGACAAATAACGCAGAAGAATCCAACAAAACTGAAATCAAAATGTGAAAAATCCGAGCAATTAACTTACAATAGCTGTTATTGTAAAAACAAATGCAGACCGTGGGAAGAATTTCAACAATGAAATAAACGACTTTAATTTGATGGAAAATATTGAGTGCCAGCATATGACATGACAGATCGTCGTAAGCTAATGACTGTTCCGGGAGCGCCATTTCTTAAAGAGCCTCGTGAGATCGAATTACACAAGTGAAAATGAATTTCAAAATCTATTTTCAAAAAAAGCTTTAATAAATTTTATTTCTGATGAAATTTGTGCCCTAATAAATTTTATATCTTATGAAATTTGTGCCCTAATGTGTTGTTCGAAGCTCATTGTCGAGTGGCAGTCACTTTCTCGTAGGGATGTCGGTTACTAAATGATGTCGGTGCCAGTTTGACAATGGTAGCTGTGATACCGGTAATATGAGTACAAAATGCGGACGTTAAAGCGTTAATAAACGTAGATGTCAGGTGCAGGAAAGCGTAGCACTACGCGATGACAGGGATATGGAGCCGGAGCAGAGATTGATTGAGCTCTCTACTACTCTCGCTCCAGAGGAAAGCGTGAAGAAAACACGGGTCTACAGCTCGTTCAATAGAACTTCTGATGTGCTCGAGCTACACTGAATTATTGCTTACAACCTTGTAGCCGAGAGAAAAATATTCAACATGGTGTTTTTATACCAATCTTATACACCAGGCTATTATTTGCCACAGGCACTGTAGACCCGAAATTGGGAAGTGCTCAAATTACACAAGGGATCATAGAGAGGGAGTACAGCAACGAAAGTTAATAGAAAAGCGTTAATTTCTTGTGAGGAATAGGAAGGCAATGTGCGATTGACTTGACACGAGAGCAGAATGAGAAATCAGCCATGAAATTTATTTCTCGACTCGCAGAAAAAGTAGCAAATCTCAAATTGGAGAACAGCAAATTCTTACGGGTACGCCGAACCAGTGAGAGCAAGTTTCTAAAAAATGAACCCAAAATGAGTACATTGAAGCTAACTACAGCCAACCATTGAGAACATGTTTCCGAAAAATGAACCCTGAGTACACTGAATCAAGCCACGAAGGGAATGTGCGCACGAGACGTCAGAGTAGACTCCGTCGCTAAGTGACCAATTGTGGGACCTAATGCACTCGCTGCTGCGCCAGACGCAACCCACTGATGGGTTCAGGCTCTCAAGTTTCACTCCTGTCTCCGAAGCGCAACACTCACCCCCATGTCAGTCTCTCCAGGGCTATTTCTGGAACCCTCAGGGCGTAAAAATAGTCTTAGGACACAGACAAAGCTAGACATTACTACTGGAAAGGTACGGTCAGTGCCTCAAGTTCGGGCGCGAATGTCATGATGAAGAATTGTGGCATTCCGATAGCAAAGGCGCAATCTGGGGACAGTCTGACAGCCCTCACGCGCTAAGTTGCGGCAGGCCACAAGCATGGCATGCAAGCAGACGTAACACAGCTCACTCTTACGAGACCGTCCCCACACACAAAAGAGACAAACACAGTCCACAATTACATAGACACAGTCCACACTCACAACACACACACGGTCCACATACGGTATACACACAACACAGTCCACACAACGCACAGTCCACAAAGCAACACAACCCACAGTCCACAAAGCAACACAACCCACAGTCCACAAAACAACACAACCCACAGTCCACAAAACAACACAACCCACAGTCCACAAAACAACACAACCCACAGTCCACAAAACAACACAACCCACAGTCCACAAAACAACACAACCCACAGTCCACAAAACAACACAACCCACAGTCCACAAAACAACACAACCCACAGTCCACAAAACAACACAACCCACAGTCCACAAAACAACACAACCCACAGTCCACAAAACAACACAACCCACAGTCCACAAAACAACACAACCCACAGTCCACACAACACAACCACACAACACAACACGTCCACACAACACAACACGTCCACACAACACAACACACGCAACACACAGTCCAAACAAACCACAACACAACACAACACACAGTGCACACAACACACAGTGCACACAACACACAGTGCACACAACACACAGTGCACACAACACACAGTGCACACAACACACAGTGCACACAACACACAGTGCACACAACACACAGTGCACACAACACACAGTGCACACAACACACAGTGCACACAACACACAGTGCACACAACACACAGTGCACACAACACACAGTGCACACAACACACAGTGCACACAACACACAGTGCACACAACACACAGTGCACACAACACACAGTGCACACAACACACAGTGCACACAACACACAGTGCACACAACACACAGTGCACACAACACACATTGCACACAACACACATTGCACACAACACACAGTGCACACAACACACAGTGCACACAACACACAGTGCACACAACACACAGTGCACACAACACACAGTGCACACAACACACAGTGCACACAACACACAGTGCACACAACACACAGTGCACACAACACACAGTGCGCACAACACACAGTGCACACAACACACAGTGCACACAACACACAGTGCACACAACACAACACACAGTGCACACAACACAGCACACAGTGCACACAAGAGCGGAGCAAGAGAGCAGAGCACAGCACACAAGAGGCGGACGCTGCGGGCCGATCAATAGCACGAGACAGGCGGACGCCGGAGAGCCGCCCGCTGGTCACCGCCTAATGCGAGAATTAAAATGATACGCGCGAGGGTGGGGTCTGCGCCGGACTTGTGGTGGACTCTCCCGCCTCTCTTTGGTCCGACACTCATGTCTGGCTGGACAGCGGAGAAGACCACGAAATTCTGTTCCATTAACACTTTGACTGCGACGTGACCCACCGGTGGTTCACCCGAGGGAGTTTTCATAATGCACCGATCGACCAGTAGTTACAAATCAGTTTTCATAAATACTTAAAGCGTAATGAAGGCACGATCCAGTTAACGTTTGCTATTTTCAAAATTGCTTACTTTAATTGACTTTAAATTCGAGTTGAATATTAAGCTTCAGTTTTACCTGCCGCAGTCAAAGTGTTAAGAACTAGCAATGTGAGGAATTGGAGTTTTTAAATAAACGACAAAACTTCCAGGACATTATGCCTACATTCTATGATTTCTTTAAGGAAAGATTCGAAAGTATTTAAACCCAATTTGAGAACTGTGAAAATAAAATTCTTTCTCTGCTCGAATTCAGGTGACAGTAACAATGCCAAAGATGCTCTGTTGAGCTAAAGATTAATTTTTTGCTGCTATTTTTATAAAAGCCTGGTAGTCACGACCTTAACACCTGTTGTTCCGTTCAGAAAAAAAAGCGACGTGATTCAAGAAGCAGCGTCACTTCAAAAACCGCTAAACTGCTGTGAGTTACAGAGCTTGTACGTGCATGGTTAAAATACAAGCGCAGTATTTTAACAGTATTTTGCAATTGTGCTCGAATAATTTTGTTTTTTTGCAGCAGAATATTAGAATTATGTTAGGATTTTCTCGTATCATTGCTCACGGTGTAAGGCGAGGAGACATACGGAGTGCGTAGACAGAACACGTGAACTAACAGAGCTATCATTCCAAGACCCATATTTTGAAAGTTTAAGTCGTTTTAACGGCTCAGCTCGCAGTGCAAGTTTTCTGTTCATTTAAATACGCTACGCACTGTTTTTCGGGTCAAAATTGTCTAATTTAATTTGAAAAAACTCAAACTCGAAGATTTTGAAAAAAAGAAAAAAGCAGCAAGTAGCCGTAGGTAGACATGTCGACAACAAAATTTTCGCTGCCGATCTTATCGCTAAGACGACTTGTATTGCTAAAATCATCAACAGTAACAGCAGCAACAACAGCAGCAGCAATAACTGCAACCATAAGAGCGCCATGCAAGCGTACCATCTGCTGCTGCAACCACCATATGGACGCTTTAGAAGCCTTTGCTAATTTTCCCATTCGTCTTACTAATTTGAACCATAGGTTAAAAAGCTCATTATTTTCTTCGTGATTTCTCCGGTGGAATCAAGCCACATCTTGCGTGCAGTTCGTCCCAATCGTTTTAGTTTGCATCATCACAACTTCAACACGCAAGTCGTCTGTTACCAAGAATGACCGTCGTGTGTTTATTTATGTTTCGTGTCACGCTCTTAAGAATAGATAGGAAGATATTAGCTCAGGAGATCTTGGTTTCAGTTCACTTGTAAATTAATACACTTATTTTCGCTGTACAAGTGCACTATTATAAGTCACTTTCAAAAAAATTAGAGAAATCCAGAGCCTTATATACTCGAGTCCGTATCGTGGATACCGAGCTCGGCAGAGTATTGCACATTACACTATACTCAGTATACTGTATAGCATATTACAATATACGCACACCATCTCGCAGTTACGTTTAGTTATGCTGTATTTCCGTATCTAGGATACGACACGAATGGCAATAACTACTTCTATTGCGGCTCAAAAATACTGTATTTTAAGTGTTCATTATTGTCACTAGAAAAATGTTACTTTTGAAATAACCTTTAGCATGGAAACTCCACTCGAACAAAAATTTGTTTAAGAAAGGTATTGAATCCCGTCATTTTTGACGGGTCGTGTACACTAGTAAAATATATTAGAGCTGTTTACGCAAGAGGTTTTGAAATCTACTTCGACAGTAAAGGAATAACTGTTGCCATCAACGCATAGCTCGAGCCAACGCTCGAGTTGCCGTTGCAAACCATCAATATTGGACAGGTTTGTCATGACGCTGGCTCGGAATGTTCAGATTCTGGGAGATCCAAGCCGAGTTACGAGCACGCGTGCATGAAGCCTTAATTTCAAACTGGGGCTCCAATTCTGATCAAAAATGGAATCAGGTTGTGAAATAAGTTCAGATGCCTTATAAGGACAAGACAGCACAACAAAAAAAAATATAAACTGAGCGAATGGCAGGAGGATCGCTCCAAACATATAAAAAGCAAGTGACACGCACTTGGCGTCCTAATGGAGTTCGAGCTGAAGTCGGTGCTGTGGTTTTAAAGCCATGCGTGAAGATAGAGCGTGGCTCTGGAATGCTAGGGGGTGCATGGCGAGACAGGAGGGATGGAAGCAATGGGAAGGAGTGGGATGCGGGAAGGGTGGAAGCAGTGACAAAGAGTGGGAAGTGGGAGGGATGGAAGAAGTGGGAAGCGGGGGAGGGGTGGAAGGAGTGGGAGGAGTGCAGAGCGTCAGGTGGCTTCATGGAAGTGCAGCTGCACTCGCCTCCACCCACAGAAGTGGAGGGCGGTGCAGGAAAGGGGGCGTAATGGCAGTTTTGCGTCCACACACACACAATGTAGTGAACACACCTCCCTAATGCGGTAATCCCGCGACCTTAAATAGAGTTGCAGCTCTAAACAGGACACACGGCTCAAAGAAAGACCTTTAAACAGAACTCGCATAGTGCACGATTCAAGGAGACGTAGGCCAGAAGTGTGTTTAATGAGCACACAGAATGTGTGCATGGCAACAGCAGCAGCGGTGACGGTGTTGAGCGTCGTCATGGTAACGAGCGCACCACCACCACACCACTCCATACCACCACGCTGTTCTAGCGTTCCTCACATGCCTCTCACACGCTACCTCACACAGATGCTACCTGCATCTCTGTCACACTCATACAGATGCTTAATGACCGTATCTGTGATACGAGCTTCACCAGTGAACAATTCCAAGAATATTTTAATCGCGGGTACTATTGGGATAGATGTATTTGTTTGTCATTCACATCTGGAGGATTTATTCAAGGAAAATATCGAATCCCTTCATTTTTGATGGGCCTTGTACACTGGCTTGTCATGTTTCCAATCGTATCAAGAGGACGGAACAAAGTAGAACTGCGCTTGAATGTTGCCACTCGTTCCCAGAACTGACAAGTCGCATCTTACATGGAAGCACTTATCTCTCGCGGAGACGAGGTCGCAGTTACTTAACATTCACCACCCACAACGTACGCAACATAGTGAACCTTACACGGTAAATGTTGCTCATTACTTCATACAACTGCAACGCGAGGAAACTAAAAGAACTCTGATTGAAAATACAGCAGGTATCTAATAACGGTGTTGTTAACACAAATGCCCTGACTTTCTTACCAAAACAAATTTGACAGGCTGCACTCATCGTACAATCGATATAAGGAATCAATGCAATTACTACCACCACTCATTCACAGCACAAGGCAGATAATGCCAAGAAAATTGGCCAAAAAATAACCCGTTGCCAAAGAACGGAGCGGCCGCCATAAAAAGATTATTCCATGGGGCTCAATTCGGGACGTGACCTCTTCCTCTTCCGGCAAAATGAGCATTAAATTGCATTAAAACGTGCGAGACCACCGCTTGCCAGGGCAGGCTGCATTTAACCTAACAGATCCCAGCCCCCATGCAACAGGTGGGCTAAAAGGGCACGCCGCGTGAAAATTATGAACTTCTAGGCAAAATTATATCTAAATTGAATCAATGGAAAAGTTATCTATTTAGTGGGAACCAAAGGTTTTCGAACGGGGGTGTACGCCTAAATGAAACCGATGGAAAAGTAATCTGTTTAGTAGGAACTATAGCATTTCAAACGATTTTCGAAAAGGAGTGTGGGCTAAAGTCGTTAGGATAGAAGTGAGAAGAGCACAATTTGCAATAATGATGTAAAACTCGAATTTAAGGAAAAATGTCACAGTAAATACGCTTACTCATGAGAGCTCTGTCGCATTGATACCAGGGTTGACACAAACTCAAAGAAATGGATTGCCGTAAAAGGTATAACAAAAGCTGAACCATGATTTCGACCTCGGTTGTTTTTTTAACGAGAAGGAAGCAAAAATTTCCCACCCAAGAACTCGGTCATAAATACAGCGCATCACCAGTCGAAAAACAAAAAAAAATCATGTCTCTCAAGCCAAAAAAATTGAAATGTTTGACCCTCCTGTCAAAAGGACAGTAAAAATGTACGACTCTCTCGTCAAAATTATGAACTACAGAGCTCTGACTACTGACAGAGAACACAGACACATGTGCTCCAGCATGTGTCCGCCAGCAACACATGCAAATATAGAACATGCTGCATCCTGCCAAAAGATTATGAAGTTGTATGACTCTCTCGTCCAAATTATGAACAAAAAAGCTCTAAGACTTACTGAGAACACAGACACATCAGACACACACATGTGCTGCAGCATGTGTCGTTCAAGACTGATTGATTGATTAAAAGAAAGTTTTAGCCTCCCTTTACCACAAGAAAGATGTTCAAAACACGTTCAGGAAGGCATGCAAATATGACACACCAGCACCAGCTGCTGCAGGCCGAGGAAAGCGGTGAGAGCAGCATTCTGTTAGCCGAAGCAGAGCCTATTTGCGCAGGCCGCACCGCAAGCTTTCGCTGAAACTCACGCGTCTTTCTGCACAATGAACCTCACTGAGGCAATGGCCGAGTTAGTTGCGACAAAATACTTCTTAAATGAGTTTCTTTGAGCGAGTTTTGCGAAAATATTTTTTAAACGAGTATCGGAAAAATACTTTTTCAAAGAGTTTCGAAAAAATATTTTTTTCACACGAGTTTCGAGAAAATATTTTTTTACACGAGTTTCGAGAAAATACTTTTTAAAAACAAGTTTCGAGAAAATATTTTTTTACACGAGTTTCGAGAAAATACTTTTTAAAAACAAGTTTCGAGAAAATATTTTCTAAGCGGGTTTCGATAACATATTTTTAAAATGTTTATGCTAACAATTATACCACAAAATTTCCCTGCTTGGAATACTGGGGAAAAATATATGTTCAGCGCGTTTGAAAAAGCAAAAAAAACGAGGCATTAGTTATAGTGAACATGAATTGACTCTGAAGAAGAGTTTAGGACTGACAGAAAATCTCCAGTACAAACGAATTAGCTTCGCCTATTGTAATAAAGAAAAAACGTGTCACAAATGACAAAAAGAGACACTATAATAATCTAACAAGAATTTCAAGGCTGCAGTTCTGCAACGTCATGAACTGCAAGCTTGCAGTTCATGAGCAAACCACTTTCCCAGATTACTAATCTAAAAAGCAAAAATACGAGAATTTTTTGATGCCGAGCCAACGCAGCAGAACGCAAGCACAACCACAAGCACGCCAAGATGGCAACCAAAGATCGCCTCCAAACATGGACTCGGGAGCTCCAAAACTGCTGACTCACCGACATTACAGTGAACAACCCACCAGGAAGCCGACTGTGAGAAACCCTTCAGGGTTCACGAGATGATAACCGAGAAATGAAGGAACCTTCTACCATATCAATCATCCCAGCGTGGAATGAGAGCGCCAATGATCGAATGGCGACTTTCTAGAAACACTTCTCGCGGTTGGAATGTTGCTCGAATTTTCTTTTGACGGGCTGCTATTCAAGTTCAGATCCCGTTTTGCAGTGAACGGTGGTAATTAAAAAGATCCTATAAGATTAAAATATAACTGTGAGCGAGTTCGTAAGCATACGAATGTAAAGTAAAAGGAGTAACTTGATCAGCCTAATTGTTCTTTTCACTATCTTTATTACGTAAAATTGGTTGAATATCATTCAGATATACTTCGTTGAGCCGAGGAACAACGTTCCTAGAAAATTAAGCCATTAGGAACATGAAAAATCTTTCCATATTCAATACAAAAATTTCAACTGGTCTCAAGGAGTACACCAATTAAACATAAATATAGCCTAACTTTAACAACAAATGCAGCCGTTTTTAAATGCTGTGCAGTTGTCGAACACGTATTCTAAGCTAGGTGCTTTCAAAAACTCTATTCGGAGAAGAATTTGCCCTTATTGGATAGGTAACCTGTAACCGAAACGAGATGCGCGATGGTGGAGGTTCAAAATATGGTGATTACTCACTGTCATCTCCGTTGTATCCCACAGCTATTTGAATCAACATCGAATATCTGATAAACCTCAACCTCTATCGAACATCAAATCAATTACAACTGAAAGCGCTTCCAAATTTATCGTCAAAAATGTCAAAAAGTAAACAGGGCGTGAAACGGAAGACAATTCAGTGAGTCACTAGAGCAGCAGCCAGCGCTCGAGTGCAGTTTGTTTTAATGAAAAGTCGGTTTGACCTCTATAATTGGATCTTGAGTATAACTGCAGCCTCGGGTAACCGCACGTAACGGGTCGCTCTCTGAAGACAGCGAACTTGTGACATGGGTGGAAGGCTGCGCTGGAGCAACGCTGAACCATGTCTTTATTCCAACAGGATCACCTACTACATGAATCCCATCGCAGGGAACAGTTACAATACCATTGAGGTTGGAGTTCATTCTCAACAATACATATGTAGCTGCACTCCAAAACCTTTTATTTCTATCAACGCCAACACCGTAAGGCGTAGTGCTTGTGGAATTTACAGTGCAATTCAAAATTTTTTTTAGCGATTCAAAATTCAACGTAGAGCGATTCGAAAAAAAATTATACGTAAGCTAGATTAATATTTTTCAACAGGATATTTAATTTAAAGCCTTTTACTAGGATATTAATTAATGCACATGGTATATTAGCTAAAAAAAGCCATTGAAAATCTCAAAAATGTTGCACAGATACATGAAACCTATCAGTTTCCGTTGCAAGCAACATTCGGATTTGAAACACGACATAGGGAGCCATAGAGAGTTGGTTTGTTTAACAACTGTACTCTAAATTTCATTAGAATTTAATGATAATATTTTATGTTATCATCAAGGACAATTAACTTGAGATTACATGAACAATATAGCTCTCGTGCAGGTAAAATGCGCTCCACGACAGCAACAGAAACAGATAAGAGCGCCTCAGCACAAAGCCTAATTACCACTTGAAAGCGTCCATGCTACAGCGTACCTTGTGATAAGGAATTTTACATAAAATAAAAAATGTTTAATATGCAAAAATTTCAAGTAGAGATGTTGAGCCTCACTGAACTTATACGATGTTAGAAATACGTGTAATTCACGCAGATTTGCTCAGCTTTTTTCAGGTGCGAGTGCAAAACCTGGTATATTGTTTCTGTTTTGTGTCTTCCATTAGTTCCGTAGAAGGACATGAAATCCGTTCGTTTCACGGGATAACTGTGGTATTACTTGAGCTCATTTTCACTGAACATTATAAGCATTCATCGCATAGTGGACACACGCAAGAGATCCACGAAACAACCGACGGTAAACGCCGATATTTTTGAAATTGCAAGCAACACATCGTCCCTAGCAGAAGCTGGACAGCGGTAAACTAGTCTTTTAACGCTCTCAAAAGCGTCGAGGTCTGGCGAGAGACGAGCCAAAGCGAGCGCTTCCTACTGGCCATGAAAGTCTAAGCGACGGCCTCTGTACGCATTGAGGCAGGTAGGCAACCGCGGACCACAGGTCAGAAATGACTAGCCGCAACCAGGACACTCTCTAATTGAGCTACCCAAAATAGGCCATCAGCTTTCTTCTTTGTCTGGTCTTAGTGAGCGAGAAACTTGTGGTCGTAGAAATGCACTGTCGAATGTTCGTATGGGGAAAAACTAAAAAATTTCGTATGTGAAAAGATCCACAAGGCAAATATAACAGGAAAAACGACATTAAACTGTTGATAAGTCAGTGCATTTTGTACCAGAGAATTTCCCCACGACACTCGTTGAACTTTTTTGCACATTCCACCTCGGAATCTGGTGCTGGCTATCTAGCTCTCAATAAAAGTTCTGGTAAAAATACAAGCTATTTTTAAATAATCACAGGCTTTGATCTCAATCTTCAAGTATTATTTTTAGGTTTATTACACCACAGTTAGTAGAAAAGTCGAGTTCCTGAAGAATATTGAAAGAATTCGACAATCAAATTCATCGAGTCGAGCAGATTTTAAATTTTAGAAAACTAAAGGAGGATCAAATTCACCGTTTGCAGCCAAGAGCAAAAAGGCGGGTCCTGGCGGCAAAGACGAAAACTAAACTCCTGCACATATGAACAGTATGACTGAAAAAAATGACGAACCAATGTAAAAATTTAAGACGTAAGTGGTATATGCCAAAAAGATAACAGCAGTGATCGGAGAAAAATTATTCTAACAAAATGAAAAACCTATAATGCCTGATGAGAAGTAAGGCCAACTTTACATTCGGTTCCGAATTTCACTTCCTTCTCCAGGACGCACTAATTGCCATGCATACAATTGTTGTTGCCTCATGAGGGTTTGGAATAAGATGAACCATTCGATATGTACAGCAAGTCATTTTCGAATAGCACTGCATTTAACCTTCATTGAGAAGTAAATTTCCAGCCACTATACCTCAAAAAATTTTCAGCCAAAGCAAACAACAATTTCTAACGAAAAAGAATAGTACAGCAGGGACCTTCAATCCCTGGCGTGATCAACAAAGATTAAAAATTAGAGAATCCGGGCATCTATCGCAAAGTTCAAAGCCTAAATCCGGACTCAATAGAGGCACGCTAAGGCCTATTTCACACTGAGCTAGCAAAGGAGCATCTAGCAAGCTCGCATGAGCTATAGCACATGGTCTGCGAGACTGCTAGGTATGAATAGCACTATTACGAGCCGTTGCCTACACACTGAACTCGCACGTTTTATCCAGCATCCAGCATGCGAGGTGAAAATGCTATTTCTACCTACCAGTCTCGCAGACCATATACTAGATAGCTCGCGCGAGCTTGCTAGATGCTGCTTTGCTAGCTCAGTGGAATAAGACAGTCGCAGTGGCACGAGGCACGGAACGTAGCCCACAAAACGGGGCAACCGCCGGTAACCTGCGACCCTTTCAACCGAGCGTGTTACTGTTCATCAATTACCCTCTAGACACGCGTTGTGCTGCGGAAACGACAACGCTGTTGTTCGGTGAATTTAATAGCAGAAAAATAAAAGCCTAAACACGATTTTACTCGAGATTAAACGGGTCAACAAAATAAAAGCTTAGAACGGTTCTCCTCGAGAATAAACGAGTCAGTGAATTTTATAACAGCAAAGTAAAAGCATAAACACGGTTCTCCTCGAGAATAAACGGATCGGTGAATTTAATAACAGCAAAGTAAAAGCATAAACACGGTTCCACATACTCGAGAATGAACGGATTATCTAACACAGAGCAAGTCTCAGCGTAGCAGGATGTTAGTCATTGCTGAGATTGCACAACACGAGCCGTGACTGCAGCTGAGCTTGCAAAGCGACATTGATCAGCAGCAACCTTAAACTCTGACGTCAGTGCACGAAAACTTGCACAAAAAGAGAGGTAACAAAATTGAATAGATGTGGACTACTAAAGTAGGATAATTTGGCCCCAGTATAACAAGAAAAATGATGTTTTAGACAATAAATTTACACACAACTAGAACAAGGACTTTGAATGTAGAGCTATTTACGTAACATCGAGTCCCATAAAACGGATGTTACGACACACATGGTAAATTGGCAACGGTGTATTTCACTTGAGAATGCGCATAAGAGAAGAATAAGTGGGTGTAAGAGGCAACATTATATTAGATGTTAGTTTAAGCCTCCCGAACCGCAACAAATGCGTTCAAAAGAGAGGAAGGAAGAAGGCAACAGGAATTTGAGAAAGAATTATGTGAATCAAGATTATTATTATTATATAAGAAAGTTTTAGCCTCCCTTAATTGCACGACAAAGGTGTTCTAAGAGAGGAAGGAGGAAGGCACCATTTAGTACAGAGTTGAGGGAACGCGGAATCTATGCGCAAGGTGTACAGAAATAGGAAGCTAAGAAAGAAGTTCATGAAACAAGAAAAAATTGAAGAAGAAAGTAGTAGGTGCTGAAAAACAGGACAGCAGTGAACCGAAAAAAGATGGTTCGTAACAAAACAAAAAAGCTATTCTGTTTATCTCGGGACCTCACATATTTTCCCAGGGAGTGCTAATTCTCATATATACAATAGTTGTATCTCTTTGAGGGGGAGTAAGAAGCAAGCAATGGTAGCACCCCGCATCGGCTGGCAGGCAGTCGCAGCAAGCAGGCAGTCGCAGCAAGCAGCAGGCAGAGGGAGGGGGCACCCCCCCAGAAGGAGCTCTAGGCAGGAAATGCACCAGACGCCCAAGTCAGGCCGGTCGACCCGAGCTATGGGGCACCGCCACTCAAGTCTCCCCACACCTCAGGGTGGGGCAAGCCGAGTGCCCGAGATTTGAAAGGCGCGCGCAACGGCTGTGGTGGTGAGAGTAAGGTGTGTGTGGTCACCACCATCTTCGTCCTGATGCCATCTTCAAAAAGTGAGCACACAAACGGCTTTGTATGCCGATTCGAATAAAACCGCAAATAGTAATTCTGCTAACATTGGTTTACTTCTCTTAATAGCCTTTCAAAACGCGTTCATTAGATTTGTACCTACCCTGTACAATACCTCGCTCTGTACAGACCACTGCCTATCATTTCATTACGTCAATGTTTGAGTGCTTGAAAGATAAGACCCAAGAACGAGTGCCGCAATAACGTCCCAGTGCGGGTATACTAAATGTAACAGAATGAGGATAACACAAGGCACGCTTCAAAACTTTGCGATTTCATTACGTCAATGTTTGAGTGCTTGAAAGATAAGACCCAAGAACGAGTGCCGTAATAACGTCCCAGTGCGGGTATACTAAATGTAACAGAATGAGGATAACACAAGGCACGCTTTAAAACTTTGCGATTTCATTACGTCAATGTTTGAGTGCTTGAAAGATAAGACCCAAGAACGAGTGCCGTAATAACGTCCCAGTGCGGGTATACTAAATGTAACAGAATGAGAATAACACAAGGCACGCTTAAGCGCTTAAAAACATCGCGGAAGAATATGTGTAATTGGAAGGACCAGCACGAATTTGTATCAGCGAGAGACACCTGATAAGATAGCGACGTAAAACTGATGCGATAAACTGGTGAAAATGGTAAAAAAAAACAAGCAAACGTAATTATTCCTCGCCCGAGAACAAAATATAATTTTACGATCTTACACGCGGGCGATAATGAAAAAGAGACTATCAAGGTTTTATTGGTGCAGACGCTCAAATGGCTTCAGCGGAGGTACAAAATACTTGCAAAAACTGGGAAAGTACTAAATGGAGGGCATCGACGAGCCCAAATACCAACGCTAAAGTTCAACGGAATATATCAAATTGTGTGAACCAACCCAAAGAATTTATCAAAACTTTGAAAGGATTTATTTCACACAAGCCACGAGTACCTTACGTATTGCTTAAGTTACAACCAGGAAATGAAATAATGGCATATACACAGTACACAGATCAGTGGTTCTTAGCCTTGTTGGAGGTACTGAACCCCACAAGTTCCATACATGCATTCATCAAACCCTTCGCAGTTGGAAAAATATAAACGTGCTTTATTTTCTTCAAATGCAAAACATGTGTGTAAAAAAATACTATATTAGTGCACGAGCTGCACCATGCCAAACCCAGGGGTTCAACTCACCGAGCCCCTAGGGTTCGATCGGACCCAGGTTAAGAACCACTGGCATAGATGAAGGCGATGCTCCTTCGATCGAAGAATACGTACAGGGAGCATCTGTAATTATTGATGCAATTTGTCAACGTTACTTCAGTGTCTACACGCATATAGCGATAAGTATATCTTTAATTTACTTTCCCTAAAAATCGAGATTGAAATATGCAAACGCCTGCCCATTAAACCATTCATCAATTTTGGAGGCATGTAAGTAGTTAAGAAAAGATGCACCACAAAACAATGCTTTCAAGTTGATCAAATTTCAGTCTATTTTGCAGAGGATCGTTGGTGTCGATTACAATTTAGGAGATTATGTCCGTGTTATGGAAAATGCAGTTACGCGCTGTGATTCTGTTGAAATTCACGCAAAACCTCGCGTTGCGACGAGGTTTTGCGAGGTCGTCGCGATGACCAAAATTGATCGTTTCGTATGACCAAAACTCTTCCAATTCGGCCAGAAATTTCCACATTTGGCTGAATAGAGATCAATTGCGGTATAAAAAATGGCCTCGTAAGAAAAATTTTCCTTTGAAACGACCAATTAGAACAGAAAACGCCAAATTTGGCAAAAAAAATAAGGCAGGAAGCACCAACTTCGGCAAAAAAACGAATTTGAATCAAAAAACTCTATTCGAGAGGGCAGAAAACATAAATTTGAACTTCATAAAATCGCTAATTTTGGCAGAGGACTACTAATTTTGGCAGAAAACGCCAATTAGGTCACAAAAAGGCGAATGTGGCAACCGTGGTGGAGCCAAAAGGCCGGAGACGACGAGTGCAGGCAGGCGGGCAGAGAACAAAGCGGTCGCCGGCTGGTAACTCGATATGACAGCGCGCTGCTACATGAGAAGCCAGGCAGGCAGAACACGGACAGCACCCCACCCCGCATCCACTGCCAGACCGAGCGTCGACTGCCAGACCAAACATCCACTCGCAGACCAGGGATCGACTGTCAGACTAGCTGGCAGTTTTAGTTGCTATTCGCCCAAAGCATTTACAAAGCCATAGAACTAAGCTCGTGCCCAGCTACAGAAGAGATCAGACACTCCACAAATAACCAAATTTGTCCCTTCACGACTCTAGACAACACCTTCACGACTCTAGACAACACCTTCACGGGAAGGTGTCGGCAGTCCGAATCCCAGCAGTGCTGCCCGGTGTTTCTCTCCGTTGGGAAAAGGGAAAACTCGGCCACAATTCCCCACTCTACGCTGGTGTCGGAAATGGGTACCGGCTTGACCGGAGGTAGCCGTCATTGCATCCTGGTGTTAGTTATTACGGCATTTGAAAAACCAACGTGCGTACAAGATGATAGGTATCAGCCTTGATTGAAATAAAATATCCTTTATGTACTGTACGAAGTGGAGCAGAAATCGTTGAGCGTCCGACGATGAAGCCGGCCGGCATGTTTGAGCAACAGAGCTGGCTGCATGAGCATACGCAGCGCTAACGAGGGCGAGGGGAGAGCTCAGGAAGACGCAGCTCTGTAGGGGAGCTGCGCAGAGGGAAAAAGTGACGCAACTCCCGTGGGGGCGAACCTCTGAAGCTCCCTAACACCATGCACCGTTCTCTGAAAAATACTCGCTATGGCTCATAGAAACAAACGTGTTGTTCAAAACTGCATGAATGCGGCGAGTAAAGTGAGATGGGGTTTCAACAAAGTATAATGAGGTGGTTAGAGACAAATGTTCGTGTATTAAATGTGACTACTAGGCTAGTGAAATATTTTTTTGCAACACAAGCTAATGCATCTGGAAGCACGTCCCGCAATCCACAAACCAGAGATCAGCAACTAAGTCAATAACACGAGTTTTTTCAGAGGAATGATTCGAATTCATACATCGTTCATAGATTCTAATACAAAACAACACACGGCGATGACTTTGCTAACCAGGACTCAGCGAAAAACGAGATATAAAATCGGAAACTGGAACGAATCGGTTCCACGGTGGACGTGGCGGCAGTAGAGCAATAAAGAATCAATGGCTACAAGACTCAAGAATTCAAATGCGATAAATTCAATCCTACACCGCATGAGAATTTATTCATGTGGTGGCCGTCAGGCGTTCTACGAAACGTGAAAAGACTGCTGGTGCAGGGATCCTAGTACCCAAGATGAGCACACTCTGCCATGACAGACAAGAACACGAGACACCGAACAGCACAAACGACGCCGGCGCAACACGAAGCTTGGCGACACAACCGTTGAAGTCATAAACAACTGCTGCTCCTCCACCGCGCTCAGATGGCGCGCGTTTGTTCAAAAGTTGACATTTTTTTCAACAGCTCAGAAGATTGTGAGTGCTGAAGCTAAGCCAGTGAATCATACGTAAAGTGATAGTTGTTGTGGCATTAATCATGGCTGTGGCGCTGTAACGAAAATGACAAAGTAAATGACTATCCGGTTAAAATGTTCCTCAACAGACGAACAGTTATTTAACAGACGCCGCAGTTGCTTCTCTACGGTAAAAGTTAATGACCGAGACACCAGCGGTCAGTCACGGTCCATCTAAGAGAAGCGGCTACGGACAAAACCACCCAGTCAGGTTTCGAGAGGCTCTCACAATAGCTCAGTAAACAGAGAAAAAACTCACAAGGCTAATGAGAAGAATGAGTTCTTTTTTTCTCGTTTAAATTTGACCATTGGGGACTAAAATTTGACATTTCCGCACTGTTAGCATTAGGAAGCTTTCATCGAAAACGAGAAACGGCTCACTCAGAATTTCGAACACGGTCAAAAAGAGGTCAAAAAGTGTTTTAGTTAGACGCTAAAATGTGGCTTTACACCACAGTACGTCTGGCGGTCCATACATTAAGTTTAGGCGAAATTTGACAATCCCTTAACGAAACCTATTTCAAAACATATAGTGAACAGTAAATAAGATTCAAATCTTAAGTCCAAAAAACCTCAGCGTATAGAACGAACCCCCACAGCAAGTTCTCAGTTTAGATTTGCAAATATATTTGTTTTGTCAGTATGTTGTAAAAAATTTCCCCACCTATTCCCACCACCAATCTTCACGTAATGGAAAAATTTCCCCGAGAGTAGTAGTAGAAACGTGGGTTTGCTAGCGCTCCAGATACTCAACTATATTGCACCGAAGGTCACATAATTCAATAAGTATCAGACTTTTCCAATTCACCACATAAGATGAACGTCAATATCATTTCGCCGTGAAATCTCCCATTTTCCTCCCAAGTGTCAACTTTCACTCCGCAAATTGGAGCGTCGCGCAACAAAGTGCGCCAGAGGAGAAAACGGAGTAAAGCGTCAGAATCACAAAAATTCCACCATCTATTTTCCCCTTAAAAATTTTCACGTACGTAATGAATAAATTTCACGGATAAATGTTGTATTTTCCTCACACATCTGTCAACTTTCAACCCCTAAATTCAGGCGTCGCACGGCGGAGGAACAAACGGAGTAAAGCGCCAGAATTACAGAGCAGACTCTGGAGCAGCTCTCGGAACGCAGGCATGCGGGCCGAGTTAGGCCTATCGCTTCGCCAGCCCAGCCGACCCGCCAAAACCTCGCACATGCTCCTCCCAGTGATCACAGAGAGAGATTTGAAACTTGAAAAAATTGACCTAAGCTTGAATTTTGTGCTTCACGACTTTCAATTCGAACATTTTCGTGTGCCGTGCTAACTTTTCTGAGTGTGTATTTTCGAAATTGATACAGGCATGAAGTGTAAGCAACCTTCCAGAAAGCAATAAATTAGTAAGAAGTGAATATGATAAGATTGTATGTCGGCTACGATAAAACGATACCATTCGTCCCCATAAACAAGGAATTTATGAGAGACTCCTACAGAAAGGGCGACAACATAGTCTGTTCTGATGCTTACTCAGTCTACAAATATGAGTAAACAAAAGCACAATAAATTCTCAACGACATGCACATGGGCAGCAGATACAGAGCTCAAATATCCTGTTGAGCACAAAAAAATTGAAAAGATTCACACGAGAGCGCTGTAAGTCGACCAACTCAGAGTAAATACAAATCGTTTTAAAAAAATAAATTACTCTTATGTTGCTATAACTTTCTTCAGGGCATAACTCATGAATGTTCATCTGCTTGTATAAAGTTGAGAACGTGATGGTACTATTAACCTCCATTGCTCGTATAAATTTCATTATATTGTTGGAATAAATGTCAATTCTCAGGTTTATGACATCATAATCAACAATAAACACCATAGGCAAATAACCGTACATCAAATAACCACTGTGAAGAAAAATAACCCAATAAAAAAATAGCCGAACATCAAAACCTGATAAAACATATGAAGATATTTAACGTTCCATATAAAACACTTAATTGGATCATGCCGCACGCCAAATTCCCTCATCGTAAATAACCCGACAGTTTATACGGCATTTTTACAGCCATCCCACAGGCAAAGGCCAACAGATCACGGCGTTACTCGTAAAGTTTCGACGATGTTTTGATGGCATTCTCGCTAGCTGTTTTTTTGTGTAAGATCAGTGTCTTTTTCTGGAGGGATTTTAGAGGGAATTTAGCTGTGTGAGTTGCAGTCTTTTCGTAGAGGGATTTCAAAGGGAAGGTAGCACGTTGGCATTCTCCCTGTCTTTTCGTGGAGGGATTTCAGAGGTAAGTTAGCTGTGTGGCTATCTTTTCGTGGAGGGATTTCAGAGGTAAGTTAGCTGTGTGGCTATCTTCTCGTCGGGGGATTTCAGAGGTAAGTTAGCTGTGTGGCTATCTTCTCGTGGGGGAATTCAGAGGGAAGTTAGCTGTGTGGTTATCTTTTCGTGGAGGGATTTCAGAGGTAAGTTAGCTGTGTGGCTATCTTCTCGTGGGGGGATTTCAGAGGGAAGTTAGCTGTGTGGCTATCTTTTCGTGGAGGGATTTCAGAGGTAAGTTAGCTGTGTGGCTATCTTTTCGTGGAGGGATTTTAGAGGTAAGTTAGCTGTGTGGTTATCTTCTCGTGGGGGGATTTCAGAGGTAAGTTAGCTGTGTGGCTATCTTTTTGTGGAGGGATTTCAGAGGTAAGTTAGCTGTGTGGCTATCTTTTTGTGGAGGGATTTCAGAGGGAAGTTAGCTGTGTGGCTGTCTTTTCGTGGAGGGATTTCAGAGGGAAGGTAGCACGTTGGCATTCTCACTGTCTTTTTTGTGGAGGGATTTCAGAGGTAAGTTAGCTGTGTGGCTATCTTCTCGTGGGGGGATTTCAGAGGTAAGTTAGCTGTGTGGCTATCTTTTTGTGGAGGGATTTCAGAGGGAAGTTAGCTGTGAGGCTGTCTTTTCGTGGAGGGATTTCAGAGGGAAGGTAGCACGTTGGCATTCTCACTGTCTTTTTTGTGGAGGGATTTCAGAGGTAAGTTAGCACGTAAATAGTGTGGGGCAGCGTGCGTGACCGCGGCAGCTGCAACTGGCTGTAGCGGCTTAGCGATGCCTAAGCTCCTCAGGCAGGTCTTGTACGCCAGAGCTCACCGTAGAGGCGATAGCTTATGCCTGGGATAAAATCAGCTTCTCTCCACGGTCACGTCGGTTTTCTCATAAATATTCTCGCGCAAAATAGCGTACACTAATATTTCTCGAGGCTCTTGAGCTTTTTTTCCTTGAAAATATTTTCACAAAAGAGAGTACCGCACATCTTATAATTATATATTTTTTTTTGTTTCAGATAAATATTCGAACATGGCTCAAGGTAAAACGGTCACTTTCGTAATGTTCGTAATTTACCCGAAGTGATTATTCTGAAAACGATTCACGGGCAGAAAATGTTGATGTTACAATGTGAAGTTACTTCAAAAATCTACACGTGCAGAACAACGGAACATAGCAAAAAAAGGCTAAAAAAATCAAATGAATTAATTCAACACATTATTTGTCATTGAAGGATCAGAAAAATCCAACTATATTAATATTTCATAACCTTCTAAAGTTCTTATCAATCTACTACCAGCGAACATCTCAATTACGTAGAGTAACCTGCTGCCAAGATACCCGTTAACCCTTTGACCGCAACGTGCGCCACCGGTGGCCACACGGAAGGGATTTTCATAATGCTGCAGACCGATCAGTAGTCAAACTCAATTTTCAAAATACGTAATCAAAGCTAAATGAAGGCGTAATTCATTTAATTCATTTCATGTTTTCTAGTTTTAAAATTGTTTAGTACAATTTATTTTAAATTTGAGTTGAATGTTGAACTTCAGTTTAACCAATTGCGGTCAAAGTGTTAAACTCAGCACGAGGGTATAACAGCTGCATCAAACATCTTACGTCCAGGCATGTGACAAAGACGGAACATAAGGGTTGATTCAATGCTATGTTTTACCTCCATTCCTTCCTTCTTAAAAAAAGGCTCACCAAATACATCTCTAATGATATTGTAAGCCATGATTCTAGGTAATTTTAATTTCCAACCCAGCCAAAAACGCCTAAACAGTTTCCACAGACGACATTTCTTGGAAATGAGTCAGTCCTAGTCAGCCACTACGCTACTCAATTCATGGCTTGTTACTGCAACTACTAACATAGTATAATGAATATTAGGGGCTTCCGATAAGTCTTAAGTGGAACATAGAACTGCAACTAAAAAATATTCACGCCATACTGGAAGTCAATAACTGAAGTCTAATTTATTCTTGACGTAAATATTTGCAGCCTACATTATGAATGAAACTGCAATAACAGCCTGTCATTAACTGCTTTTAACTTTCCATAACATAACTTTGAACTACTTATGAATTTACTGATGTTTCCTCATGACCAAAAGCTACAACCGCGGATGCAGAAGCGGTACTCATGAAACAGCCTGACCTTCAGACAACTTCAACAACTTATACATATAAATTGACATTTGTATCCTCAGTACCAAAAGCTACAACCCCGGGTACGGAAGCGGTACTCACCAAGCAAAGTGGTTCTCAATCATGGATATGTTGGAGTGAGCGATGAGCTTCTGTTCTGGGCTGAGTCCGGCGTCCAGGTCTGTGTTGAACTTTTCGCCCAACTGTTTGATGATGATGGCCGAGTCTGCGATCTCCTCTCCGTTCACCTCGATAAATGGGAGCTGGCCCTTTTTGCTCTTGTATTTCATCTTGTGGTCGACATTCTGAAAAAAAGAACAGAAATGTTGCGATCAGAAGCCGTCCAAATTAAACCAGGAGCAAACAGCAGTCGCATAGAGGAAACTGAAATTTGGTAACGTAATTGATCAAGGAAGAGGTCTAAGGTCTCCTCACTGTAACACGGGGGAAGAACAGAAGTGTGAGACAAAATTTGAACTCAGACACAATGCCCAGGTGTGGGACATTTCTCCTCACATGATAGGATAAAACCAAACTGCAAGTGTTGATATTAGGTCAATTTACGCAGCTAACGCCTTCGGCAGTTCACCGAATGAACAAAAGAACAGAAAAAATGAATAACGTCGTACCCAAAGGAAAATTTTAAACAGCCGAACACAATTCTACACGATAACTGAAATGGTGAAATTAGTGTTTTCCCGGCCGTAAATCGGTACTTCGATTAGAGTGACACCTCCAAGATACCAACACAGGCATCGTCCACGCCTCAATGAAATTAGGGAGTGATGAACTCCAAAATTATTTCTTAACCCTCGGAGAAGACAACGGGAGTGGCAGAGCAACAAGAGTTGGGTTCAGTACAGCCGCTCTTCCGAACCAGCTTCCTTCCCGTCAATAATACTCCTCTCTTTACCCTTCCCCACACGCCACGGTCCAGGTACTAATTCTTCTTCCTTCTTCCCATCTTTCTTTCCTGTCCATCAAAGTTGCTGGCTCGCGTCCAGTAGTTTCGCTCCCTTTCCACTCACTAATCGGCGCAGGACTCTCGCTTTCTCTTGGCAAATCTAAATGAAACTTCGCATTACACAATTCCATACGAAAAATAGCCGACATCATAACTTCTTGGGCGTTTTTTCTAGAGCCAGAGACGCGACAAGCATTCGGTTCTTGGTAGCGCACTACGAAGTGCTCAAGTCAGTCAGAGGATGTGCCTCGACAGCTCAGTTCCGTCACTAATGTTGGATAGATCATCACAGTGCTTTATGTACATACAATACGCATGGAATGCACTTTCCGTTTCACTTGACTTTCCATAAAAAAAATGTTCAATGCAACAAACGCGTTTTGTACAACTTAAATGTGTCTATGCGGTATCAGAGGTAAAAAGGTATACGACAGTGAGTTCGCTGAACACCATCCAACAATAGCTGAAATTGCCAATGATAAAACTGAATATGAATTTCAATTTGACTTAAGGTCCCACAGAGGATATACATATTACTAACTAACACTCTGACTGCGGCAGGTAAAACTGAAGTTCAACTTTCAATTCAAATTTGAAGTTAATAGTATTCAGCAATGTTGATAATACCGAACACAAATAGGATCAGTTTTCATCAAGTTCTCGTTAGGTATTTTTTAAAATTGAGTTTTTGACTACTGGTCGGGCAGCAGCATAATAAAAACTCCCTTAGTGACCAAATACTCTGGCCCACGTCGCAATCGAAGTGTTAAGGGATCTATGGTCAAACGCAAACCTGCGAGAACAAGGACGGTTACAAGACCTGGAGGCAACGAGAGGTTTTCCAGATAACGCTCCCGCTGTATACATAGCTCACGACACTGCTTACACCCGAACATTCTACAGCCTCTACAGCACATGTATAAGTATCATGGAGTAGCTAATTCTCATATTTCTGTTGATTCAGAGTTGGCCGGAACATCCACAACTCAATCCGAGAAATCCTGCCTTCAAAAACTAAGTTCAGCCTTCAAAAACTAAGTTTTTGGCCAGGCTCGCACAGCTTCTGTAAAAGAGGTTCCCAGGGAGGGATTTTTAAAATCCCACAACAGAAAAAATCTCAAAACACACATAACCCAATCAATGGCATCCTAAATAAGACATCCTGTCTTCCACAACAAAGTTCACACAAGACAGCCAGGCTCACGGCCAGAACTCTGAAAGTACAGCCGGTACGACGCGCCTCGCAGCCAGCCGGGACCTCGGTAGGTAGAGGGATGCTAGGCCGGGCCGAGATCCGTCCCCTCGTCTGAGAGTCGATCAATAAACGCGTAAAGCTGCAGCGTCGGCGGCTGAGAGACGTGCCAGACCGCACCCATCCTAAGGTCAACGACCCGGGCTGCTAGGACGCTCTATTCCATCACTGAACACAAATGATAGAAATAAAGCTTCTATTTAAACACGATTCAAACGAGCTTTCATAATGATAAAACGCAATGCTAGAATGCTGTATTCAATCAGTGAACACCATGATAAAAATAACTCTTCTATTTAAACGCGATTCAAACAAGCTTTCATAATGCGAGCGCAGTGTTTGTTCACACAGACGCGTCTCGAGCAACGTCCGGACTGAGATAGCATTTCTTGTTAGAAAAACTGTGTTTAACAAACACACGCAAGAGCTCGCACCTTAAGAGGGCGATAGCATTTCACCGGAAAAGTAGATTGAAACAGAAATAAGCGCTGAAGACTGCTCCAATACATCTCGAATTTCGTGCGCAAAAACGTCATTTTATTAAACGAGTTAGACACAACCCTAAGAAAGTAAGTGAGCAGGGTTATTACAATGTAAATTTAATATACTTTGCGAGAATTGAAACATCCCAATAAATTCAATCAATTTCTTTGCCGTGTGTACACTGAGAAATCGTACTTCATCACTTATGAAGGGCTGGAGAAGTAGAAATGCATAGCCATAATTTCGATACATCTGCCAAATTAAGCCAACAAAAATCAAGCTCACAACGCCAATTTAACACACTTTGCGATAGTTGATGGACCCCAAAAATTCAACCAATTGCAATGCTGTACGTACACTGAGAAATCTTATTTCGTCACTCATGATTCGTCACTTTCGTCACACTCGTTAAACACGACTTCCTGGAGATGTAGCAATGTTCAGGCATAATTTTGATACACCTGCCAAACTAAGCAAACAAAAACCAAACCCTCGAACACTGCAACATCGCCCTGTAGGTGAGGTGCACAACACTTCCTGCTCGATGAACCACGACCGGCTGCACAGAAAAAATAATAAATACTCTGGGCCCAGAAACCGCAACTCGGACAAATGATCCCTTCAATGATGAGAATGAAGCCGACAGTTGAGCCAACACAAAGCTCAATGTAGCAATAAATCCACAGGAAGTCGGGATGTCTCCAGTAATCACGGCACAGGAACACGCCTCTAACCTCTGCAATTCAACACGTGAATCATGATGCTTAACAACTCAACTCTTTGGAGTCCACTAGAGGGCTTAAAGGTTAAGTGTCATTTTCATGTTTTAAAGGAAAAACGTAAAACTTCATAGTTGATACACTTAACACTTTGACTGCGACGCGAGCCACCGGTGTTCACTGAGGGGATGTTCATAATATTACTGAACCACCAGTTTTCCTCAATTTTCATAATTACTTGATCAAAACAAAATGAAGGGATGATCCAGTTAATGTCTGTTATTTTCAACATTATTTATTAAAATTTACTTTTAGTTTGAGTGAGTTGAATATTGAACTTCAGTTTTACCTGCCGCAGTCAAAGTGTTATCTTGCGGCTTGTAAAACTGCCTAAGTAGGGCTTAGAAGTTACATGCTTAATAAACCTTTCATTAAAACGGATGGACCCAATAGCAGCAAGTAGGAATGTTAGGGGGATGGAACGAAAGGCTTGAATTGAACACGAAAATCGCGCACAATAGAATTAACTGTAGCAGGTCTACCTAGGATCGGCATGCAGGACTTAGGCTGCTGGAGAGGGCGGAACTTCGCTTCACTGTGCGACAAAAGCGGACTCGAGCAACAACCAGCCATGCGCGAAAGCAGCGCTCCGTTGCTCCCTTTCATCTCGAGTTTTCTTCCCCAGATGCAATATTTTTGGAGGACATCTGAGAATATAGAGATGCCTGAATCGCACGAGATGCAGCCGCCATGCAGTGCAGTTTACATTTCTGGCACACACACTGAACTAATGTGTATTGAAAATGTTGCTCAGAGTTTCAGCTTTGAGAGAGGGAGTTATAACACCCAAAAGATACGGAAATAGTAAAAATGAGAGAACCGTAGGTTACAGTTGTTCACTTCGCTGGCCAGACAGAGGATGCCTCATAGGATACACCCAAAGAGTGAATTTTGTAAGCGAACTCAATTACAACAGACTCAACGTGAAAATTCCTCCTACACGGAAGAACATTATAGTTAAAATCCTAATTCAAATCACCCCGGCCACACAAAGGTGATATCAAGAAACCAGAGAGACGTAACCATGGACTGTAGAAAACGGGGAATCTATGCACGAGGTATCCTGCACAGAATACCTTGGGATCGAAGAAGCAAGTTAGGGAAGAAGAGGTGGCAAAGACAAACTAGACCGACACAGGTAAGCAGCAATAGAATGACAATGACCAGATGTTGGATTACGATGCAATCGCTTAGACAATTCGAATTAAAAGAACTTAAGACGCCAGCTGTGCGCTGGGGTAAACTAAAATGTTTGCGAGTCCGGCCCCTGATCTACCTGCTGACCTCTAGCATGGGAGGCCGAACGACCGTCTCCAGACGCCGAGAATATGGCCTTGGGACCGGTTTTCGGTGCGGGTCCAGAGACGGCAACTTTTGCATGAGCAGCAACAGGCACGCTCGTCGGCAGCACACAATAAGACGATTTCTTCTATCCAGGTGCGCCTTTCACATCTACAAAATGCCTCGCCAAAAGCGTACGGGACTGATTTTTCAGCTTCAGTAACAAAACCAAATTAGAAACGCAACTACAAGGACTGATCGTGTGTCTGATTACCCTAGGTTATAACTGCCGATCTCAAATGGAATGCCTGACGCACCACATTCGTTCAAATCAGAAATTTTCTGGCTTCTTATTGTTAAAATTTTCTGGCTTCTTATTGATAAACATCACCACCAAATTTCGGACCGGAGAGTCCCATAGAGCAAGCGATTCGCCTTGTCGTCTTGGTGCACATGTAAACACCTTCAACTTTTTCAAGCCAAACTTTTTGAGTTATATTATAACTCAAAAGTTACATTATTTTGAGTTATATTATAAATTATCTATTCAATGTGTAAATTCCAAGGCGCACTATTACCTATCTCTTCGGGCTTGGAATCGAAGATCTTGAGAACGGAATATTTTGCTCCTTCTCTGGATACTAAAACATAACCGCTGATAAAACACGTCTCCACTCAGCTCATGCTGCACAAGGCGGCAGGAATAAACACACACTGCTAAATGCTTGCTGTAACTTCCATAAATTGAGGCTTCCCTTGCAAACGAAGTGCTAAAAGCCGTGAGGCAGCAGTTATTCATGTGGGAATTTTTTTATTCAACATAGAACCAATTATGTACCTAAATCATATCATACATGCAACATCCAGACAAAAGCCAAAATCTATAACTGGAAAACTTCATTCAACGACATGATGAACACAGGAATATTTATCGTCAGATTATAAGTTAGCTCAAGTCTCTCTTACAGTAACAAAGGTGTTCCCAAGAGAAGAAAGTACCATTTAGGGTGTAATTAAAGGAACGGGGACTCTACATAGACACATGGTGTGTTCTCACACGATGCGCATAAAACACTAAAATTGAAAATTTTTATGAAACAAGATAAAAGTTCAAGGGGAAAGTCAAACGTGCTGAAGAAGATAGAGAACCGAAAAAGATAGTCCGTAACAACCCATCAAAAAAAGATGATTATTCTATTCCAGCTTGAAAGATAGGCAGGTCTAACCTTCAACTGGGAAAGTCGCATCTTTTTGGAATTGGGAGCCTAAATTCCCATAGATGCAGAAGTTGTATCGTCAAAGGGGGCGAAACGTAAAGAATAAAGTACCGTAAATGGTTTCGAACATAACAGTAAAGATAGGCAATGATAACGATATTTAACTAATTTAAACAGGGACGTCACGTTTTTTTGGAAGCCCAAATCCCCATAAATACAAAAGTAGTATCGCCAAAGGGGGGAACACAGAAAAAATACCGTAAATTACTTCGAACACAACGATAAAAATAAGCAAGCCTAGCCTTAAGCACATAATATCACATCTTCCTTATTGGGAGCCCAAATCCCCATAGATACAAAAGTAGTATCGCCAAAGGGGGGAAACACAGAATAAAATGCCGTATATTAATTAGTCCGAACAGGAATTCCAGGAGGACTTCGGCGCAAGAAAGCAGCGTCACGCAGAGCGACCAGCCTGAACGAAGCAAAAGAGCAGCCTGTGCTCTACCACTAACGATGTGAGATTCTAAAGGCGCTTCAACCTTAAGTTTGTGTGTGGAGAGTTGTGTTCTGTCGTTGAGTTTCAACGAATCTAGACTTATAGACCATCTCAATGTCACGTGCAGCACAGTTTGTATTGTATTATTATCGGCAAGAGAAAGTATCGTTAGAAGCACGCTCATCTGAAGAATTAGACTCTCAAACTTGTATAGTACTTCTCATAACATAACTCATGTTACTTCTAATATATTTCTTACTCTTAGTTACTTCAGTAACTCTCCCTCGCAGGTCACCCCACACATTCAATAAAGATGTTCTCAATAATTTCTGACTCACAGGAGCGTTTCGCACACCCAACATGCATCATGCTTGTTACGCTACCCGCCGACGACCTCCACGTTAACCGCCATGTGAGACACCGGTGGTACACGGAGGTAATTTACATATTGCTGCTGACCGACCAGCAGTCACTAACTCAATTTTCATAAGTAATTAATGAAAACTAAATGAAAGTATACGCCCTATTTAGTCTTCGTCATCAAAGTTAAATGAAGGCACGATCCAGTTAAAGTTCAGTTTTCCAAAAATACTCACTACAATGGACTTTAAATTGGAGTTTTCCCAAAATTACTCCCTAAAATGGACTTTAAATTGGAGTTTTGCCAAAATTACTCCCTAAAATGGACTTTAATTAAATTTGAGCTGAATACTGAACTTGAGTTCAACCCATGGCGGTTAACAAGGAAGAGCTCCACGCTATCCTGCGGCACGATGGCTCCCGAGCGACGCGTGAATCACAGCTGGCTGGGTTTGGCTGCACGAGACAGGAAGACACCAATTCGAGTGCAAAAATGTGGTCGCCCCTCAGCAGCAGGAGAGAAAATGTCTCGCCGGTCTCTGCCTGTACAGACGCGACATGAGGTTCCTTTGTCGCTAAGAAAAACTAAAAACCAACATCTACATTCGCACTTCATCTTGAAGCTATTAAAAAAATAAAATCCAACATAAGCCAACACGCTGCTATTCACACTTCATCTGTGGAATCCATTTTATGTACCATATTGTTTGTATGTACCTGCAAATTCATTTTCGTATATCTTGGTCCAACTCACAAACAAGAATATATTTACAATAAGAAACCTTTCTCCTATAAAAGAAAAGCAATTGTGCCTAGAACTATTTAAATTAAATTATTTTTAGCACTCCAGAAACGTTTGAAAACAGAATTTCACAGACTTCCATCCAGAAAATAAAATAGAACAGAAGAAAAGCATAGGTGCCCCGAACTATTCAAGTTAGATTGTATTTTTCGCCCCAGGAATGTTTGAAAACAGAATTGGACAGATTTCCTTTCAGTGCAGGCGCGCCTAGTCACACCTCAAGTTATCGCAAATGCAAGCTATCTTGTTTATGAAATGAAAGATTTCTCCCCGAACCCAACAACCGCGAACAAATGAAAAACATCACTTGTGAGATCGATATGCAGCAGCTGCACCAACACTTGCGTGATGGGACTATACAGGATGTCCCACAAAAACCTGAACCGAGTATTTATTTTCCCGTATCAGTAATACCATCATAAGAATACCATTAGCATTTAACTGCTAGAAAAATTATCCTTCAAAATTAACCCACAGAAAAGGTATTACTGATTATGATGGAATTACTAATACGGGAAAATGAATACTCGGTCCGGGTTTTTGTGGGACATGTACAGCGCTACGACGCAATCACCCCACAACAGATGGCAGAAATGGTCGCATGCTGTAAACAGATGAGGGTGTGTCAATTGCCAACACCACCTTCGAAACACCGACAGAATGGAAAATTGTTGGGTGATATGAATAACGCTACTGAACAATTGTAATTTTCTCGTTAACGCACCTACAGGATACAAATTTTTTAAGAGATATAAATAGAGCTTCTAATCAATGAAGAATTTTCCTGAAACGCACTAAAATGCTCTGATATGAATAAAGCTTTCCAACAATTAAAAATTTTCCTTTTAACTCTCCAAAATACTTGACTTGAATTGAGTGTGTTTATTAAGAAATGTGACCAATATTCTGACAAAAGGTTTCGGAATCCTGCACAGTCGCTAAGTTAGTTCCGTTGAGCTACGACACTAAAACTGCAAAAAAAATATTACATACTTTCACTTTATTATGAACGATCTAATGATTTGATGCGCAAAACATCAATATTTGCAGTATACGCGTGCCGGTTCCAAAGTCTAGTGTTCAATACCGAAGCACCAACTGACAGAACGAACACCAGGAGTGATATTACACCCCCAACTAATTATTTCAAAGAATGAAAAACGTGAAGAAAAATGGGATAGTTTCGAAAAAGAGATAACACCACAACTTACGTAGAGGATCTGAAGAGCAATACTTCAAAACTCCGGGCATCATTCCAGCCTATAGAATTTTCGATCACGGTTTTTATGTTTCGGTCATGATTCACAAACAACACTCGTATTGAAAAATTTACCATGGAATATAAAGTGGGCAAAGTGCAGCGGCAAAAACGCGTAACGTTCAATAAAATTTGGACTTTCCAAGGCGCTGTAAAACGAGAGCGGCCGGAGGATGTGGTACACCACACGGGACGGGCTCCAAACAACCGAGAAATTCTGCACACCGAACTAAACGAAACCGCAGACATTCCCCGCCGCCGTGCTGCCGACACGACCAGCTTTTGAAGTGGCAGAATGGTGAGACGCTGCAGTGAACTCTGCAAGCAGCTTCGACGCCTAAATTCCCCTGCGGCTCGCCGAGTAAGATTTGATTGAGTGCGTTAAAATTTCATGATTTTTTTTTTTTGAAAATTCATGTGAGAAGTAATATGAGTGGATAAGAATATTTCAAATAATTCTGATCGTGCATCTCAATGTTGGTCGCGTATATTTTCTTTAACAAGTTCTAAAAGTGTAAACGATTTTTCAACAGCCCATAGAAAATCCCTTGAATTCGTTTCGGGAAAACGGGCATCTTCATGAAACGTTACGAATCAAGGGCAAATCCGTTGTGTTACCCTGCAGATTCATTAGCTCAACTAACATTTACCATTCTGAAACGACGCATAAAACAGTTTATGGATATTATTTATCATTACAGTAGCTTTTTACACCTTAGTTGGGCACTATATCAAAGATTTCGGAGAGATTTGAACGCATACGGAAGACTGAGCCACGAAATGGCTTCCTTGGAGCTCGCGATTTTCTAGCGCGCACGGCCGTCAAAAAAACGGCTTTCGACAAAGCAAGCGCATCATTCAAAAAATTGATGATTACATACAGTATGTACCACAGAAACCCGAACCGAGTATTGATTTTCCCGTATCAGTAATACCATCATAGTCAGTAATAATTTTTCTATAAGTTAATTTTGAAGGAAAATTTTGCTAGAAATTAAAGGCTTATGGTATTCTTATGATGGTATTACTGATACGGGAAAATAAATACTCGATCCGGTTTCTGTGGGACATGCGGTACAACAGCGATAACTTTAATTATTTCAAAAACTAAAAAACTGAAAGCCCGTGCTCGTACCAACAACACAGGCTTTACCATTTCTCGAATTTTTCTGACACTAAACCTTCATATACAGATACAAAACTTATATTTTACTACCCAAATACACGAGAGCTACTATTTTTGTACTGTTTCTCGCCTTGTTCTCGCATTAATTCTTCAAATGCAGGTACCAAACATACAAATTTTATAGCATACAAATACACGATGGCTGTTTTTTCAATGGTTTCTCGCATTTTGTGCTGCGTCATAGGGGAAATGATGTTCGTAAACGTCGTATTGATAATTAGTGGGATACTAATTAGATAATTAGTATCCCATAATCGTGTAATTCCGCTCCATCAAATTTACGACACTCGCCGCAATTAGGCTGAATTAGATGCCAAATTCATTAAGTAGGATAATTCATGAGTAGACCGGAAGTACGAGATATTCGACAGGAAAACAAGACACTAGATGTAACATGTTGAAGGAACTGTTCCTAGAATAGACCTTTTTCCATGCACATACACTGTATTATCATTTTCACAAGGGCAAAACCTTTTCAAGTACAAGTTAATATAAGCTTTTTAACATGAATACAATTTTCCACAATAACGCCCCCACACGCGCATTTACTGGTTACAAGTGTACACCAGCTCTGAATGACGCTTTGATGAAAAATTTTAATTTGGTCATTGTTGTTAGCGTTAGAATCTTATTTATATGAACCCATTTTAAACAGAACTATATCATGGTTTCCAAGTATTCAACACAATTTAGATTCAACTCTAAATAAACTCAATTTCAACTTTCAAATACTAAATAAATTGAAAATTACTCCTAACATGGTCCAACACAAAACTCAGTTTAGTTTAGGTAAAAATACAGTTTGTGGTCACTGTTTGGTTACCCGCATTGTGGAAAGCTTTCACTAACCACCAGTGCATCAACAAGAAGAAAATATGGTCAATGTATAGTTTCCCTTCGGCAGGGAAATTAAAGATGTTGTTGCTGATAATCACTAAATGAGCACATTTAAAAACCTTTTACATGAATGGCATTATGCTCTCTGATGCGTTATTTCCGAATTATTCCACCGGTGGTCACTGTGTGGATTTTCATGGTGCTGCTGACCGATCACCAGTCACAAACTCAATTTACATGAATACTTAGTGAAAACTAAATGAAGGCGCGACCTATTTAATGTTCGATATTTTCAAAACTGATCTCTTAAATTAACTCTAAGTTAACTAGAGTTAACTTAAATTAACTCTAATATGAGCAGAATGTTGAACTTCAGTTTAACCCACCGCAAACAACGTATTGACAATTTTATGATTTTTCCCAGAATCTCAAAATATTGAATAATGAGCCCCGGAAACAGGACATGATCAGAAATGAAAATTCAGTCAAAAAATAACCTAAAATTGTACCTCTGGAATGACCTAAAATTGCGTCAAAGATATAATCTCAAACTCGTAAGGATGAAATAATCCGATATATACTAACAAATATTCTAAAAATCATAGAAGAAAAAATCCATCAATATTCTCAAAAAGATGTTCTTAAAATAGTTCAAAAGAAAAGTCGGGAAATTGTAGCGCAAGCTACGAGTACTAACAAATTCGAAAGCGGCACAGCCCGACGCTACTCAGAGATCTCTCCAGCCTTGTTCGCATCCGCTCGCAGAAATATCTCATTTAAATAATCATCTAGCACATGAAAAAATCGCATCTGATATAAATTTGAATACACTGACCGCTAAATTTAATTTTCTCACTCAGCTAAATAATTTACACCAGCAACGAATACTTACTAGATCAAATTCACAACACTTTGTAGCATTCTTTTATCTGCCAAATATGTCGCCCACCGTACATAAACCGTAAATTATAATATATTGCAAACCGAACACAAACCGTAAATTATTATTCATTGCGCACCGTACATGAACCGTAAATAAATTATTCATTTCTCACCGTACAAGAACCGTAAATAATTATTCATTGCACACCATACATGAAGTGTAAATAATAATTCAAGACAGCTAAATTCCTGAGAAGTTGTTACCCAGGACAGAGCCTCGTAGAGACGCCCCGAGCGGCGTCGGCCCCTCCCAACTCACCTCGTACTTGAGTCCTGCCAAGCGAAGCCAAGTCTCAACTTTGAGACAGTATGGAGAGAGGGACGGAAGCACTGGAGTTCGCATGAACTGGTACAGATACACGACATCGGGCTGGTAATCAGCCTTGTGTACAGTAGGTTTGGGTGGAGCTACTTCTTTCTTGGGCTTTTCGGCTTTGTCGGCAGAATCCTTTTCCTTGTCTTCCTTCTCTGCTTTATCATCGCTCTTCTCTTCGGCGTTCTTTGCCGCTTCCTCCTCTTTCTTCACTTCTTCTTTGACTTCCTCGACTTTCTTCTCCTCGGTCTGCTGATCAGCAGGCTTTGTTTCAGTGTCGGTCGTCATGGTTAAAACTAGCAAATTCACTCTACACCAGTTACGAGTTAAGACCGAATGTTCAGGGGAGCGTCACACCACAGCTTCTGAAGCACACCCGTCACTGACTGAGGACCGAAGCAAGCCGCACCCGCTTCCGAAGCGTCCGTCCGCGCAGACGTCACAACCAAGCCGCCGCGCCCTTCTCGCTTAATGAATAAATCCACAGGAATGTCTTTTGTGCAGTCCTCCAGACAACGCTAGCCTCTTTCTAACTGAAATAAATCAATGGATATTAGGTTGACAATCAACTCATCATTTATATTATCAATAATTAAACGTAATTGTTAGATCGGGGATATCCTTCCCATGAAGACGCCTTAGCTTTGTGATGCGGCAGCGTAACCCGCCATTTTTAAAGGTCTACCGGCATCGGCAGAAGCACATCAGTTCAGATTAGCATAGCATTGGTCCACGCTGAGTGCTTAGAAACTGGAATCTAATCGTACACTCAAAGTAATTGAATGTACACGAAACGCTGGGATCTGATCGTACTTTTAAAGTAATTGAAAGTAATGCTGAACTTGAGCTGGTGGTAAATGTACAGCGAATTTTGTAGTACATCACGTTCATAATTTATAAGTAGATGTCGGCAAATGGTTACCACAATTTCATAAATTGAGCCGGTCGAAAATTGTTTTTTGTTTACATACAATCACAGCTCGACTAGGTGTGGTAAATCAAACTTCGTCGTCTGCGAATATCTGTTCTGATTTCTCCAAAAATAACTACGAATATATTACTCTCGTAATTAGTACTACTCATCACTGCACACTAATTTACAATCATTATCAAACAAGAATATATAAAAAATTGTCAATGATTATTCTCGGCGACATTTGTCAAAGTTTGGAATTGAAATGCACTCACAAAAATCGATTCTGTAAATCATAGAAGAAATACATTCTGTGTTGAAATCAACCTCAGAATAAATACACTGCACGGTGGAAATTAAATTACCTGAAACGATATTCACCTGAAATGAACTGCATTATGTATTCAAGATACAACAGAAAATTGTAATTAATCAACCATCACTGAGCCAGAACTTCAGATTGCGAACAAGGTACGGGTAGCGTAGATACAATTGCAAACAAGACACAAGTAGCATAGATACTACTGCAAACAAGGTACGGGTAGCGTAGATACTACTGCAAACAAAGCACGGGTAGCATCAATACAATTGCAAACAAGGCACGGGTAGCATAGATACAATTGCAAACAAGGCTGGCGGAGCAGTTGTCAGCACTGCAAGAAGAGCCCCGAGGCACAGGGTGGCTGGTGCTAGAGACGGCGCTTCAGGCAACGTAATTTAGAAGGAAAAAAAACAGTCACAATCCTGCCCGCCTCCCAGTGACAGAATGGGCCGAGTTATCAGTCTAGGCTGACGCAAGTGATGTTACTCTGACTCGTCTCTGCTTATCATAGCTCTCTCATCTCGGTTATGTGAAGAAATCGTAAATTATCGTAAACGTTCGAGAGCGAAAGTTGGGTTAAATATATTAGCATCTAATTGATGTTCAGTTATTAGAACTTTATGAATATTCATTATTCGTGGGTTTCTTTTCAATATTTATTGACATGCGCTTTTTCAACATGGAAAGTTTTTTTTTCAATAACTAGCACGTATAATGAAATGAGAGAGTGTGCTCTAGTGCATAGAACTGAAGAATCTAATCTAAATCATTCTGCTCGCAATATTTATCAATTTAATTTTTACGAAATTTTACCCAATGATGCTTTTGTGAGCGTAGATTTAGATTAAAATAGAATGATTTAGATTAAATTCTTCGCTATAGACATGGCTGTAGACACATGCTCGCTTGCGAGCCTTCACCTGTCGTTGACTCTGACATCGAAAACTGCTTACATAAAACTAACATAAAGTCAGCCATTAACGCAAAATTAAGTCAAGTTAACTAGTAAAAAATAGCATTAAAAAAAATTGATTCCGCATCGTGGACTGCCTCGGCAGATGCCGAAGCGCTCTTCCAAGAATAGTCGTTTACTTCCTCAGGAGGTAGGACAAAGGGCTTCGCTAGGTAGTACAAAGGGCTTCGCTAGGTAGTACAAAGGGCTTCGCCAGGTAGTACAAAGGGCTTCGCTAGGTAGTACAAAGGGCTTCGCTAGGTAGTACAAAGGGCTTCGCTAGGTAGTAAAAAGGGCTTCGCTAGGTAGTACAAGGGCTTCGCTAGGTAGTACAAAGGGCTTCGCTAGGTAGTACAAAGGGCTTCGCTAGGTAGCACAAAGGGCTTCGCTATGTAGTAAAAAGGGCTTCGCTAGGTAGCACAAAGGGCTTCGCTAGGTAGTAAAAAGGGCTTCGCTATGTAGTAAAAAGGGCTTCGCTAGGTAGCACAAAGGGCTTCGCTATGTAGTAAAAAGGGCTTCGCTAGGTAGTACAAGGGCTTCGCTAGGTAGTACAAAGGGCTTCGCTATGTAGTAAAAAGGGCTTCGCTAGGTAGCACAAAGGGCTTCGCTATGTAGTAAAAAGGGCTTCGCTAGGTAGTACAAGGGCTTCGCTATGTAGTAAAAAGGGCTTCGCTAGGTAGCACAAAGGGCTTCGCTATGTAGTAAAAAGGGCTTCGCTAGGTAGCACAAAGGGCTTCGCTATGTAGTAAAAAGGGCTTCGCTAGGTAGCACAAAGGGCTTCGCTATGTAGTAAAAAGGGCTTCGCTAGGTAGCACAAAGGGCTTCGCTATGTAGTAAAAAGGGCTTCGCTAGGTAGCACAAAGGGCTTCGCTATGTAGTAAAAAGGGCTTCGCTAGGTAGCACAAAGGGCTTCGCTATGTAGTAAAAAGGGCTTCGCTAGGTAGTACAAAGGGCTTCGCTAGGTAGTACAAAGGGCTTCGCCACGTCGATTTGACCTTCTGCGTACTCACAGCGACCAGCAAACCCTCCTGAGTGGCGTCGTGTTGGCTACCCGCCAGGCTATGCAAGCGCAACGGGCGTCGGCAACATTTGTTAGAAGTCCTCCCATAACTTCGGTCGCAACGATCTCCATATGTCTCAAATGACATCTAACCTTGGAAAGAAGATATTTTTGGAACGTCATTTTCTGTGAAGTTTATGAAGTCCTTGAAATATATGGTCCTTTTTACTATTCATAAATACTGTAGATACAAATGATTATGTATACTGCCGAGGGAAAATTATGGTCACTGATGTCATAGTCTGACTGGTGAAATATAATGGTTTGATAGCGCCACTAACTTTCATTCTCAAGTTAAAATGTTGCTCAAAATGTTAAGTCGTGTAATTTAAATTTAGCTTTGCTGACGAACGTACTAGGGAAGATGAAAAAATATGAAAAATTACTTGAATGCAGACAAGCCAAGTTCAATTTTTTCATTGACACCAGTATCTCTTCTTTTATTTGCCCTTTCATCGTCATGGAATATCTAAATTAAGTTACAGACACGAATTCTTCAAGGTCAATAACTACAACCATTTTTCAAACATGAACGCAACTTTTCTTAAAAAAAAAATTCTCTGATGGGAAATTTATTTGAGAATGTTTCTGAAAAAAGTGCTCAGGAAATAGGTCTCTAGTTCAAGACCTAATGTATCTTATTATGACAACTACACGCTATCAATTACTTAGACTCAGACGCTGCATGTGAGTGCAGCGCCCTCCACCGTGGCCCTTCTCTTCCCAGTCTTTGAGAAACGAAACATTTTTAAACAAAAATGAAAAATAGCAAATTCATGACTATAATATATCAATCATTTTTAAACGAGATACTTTGATTGAAGCCAATTATTTGCGGGATCGGAAAATAAGTAGACCAAAAATACAGGAAGCGGTATTTGAAAGCTACGCAGATGCAAGGAGAGAAAAATAAAGTATTAACAAGACCAGAACATCGATGGAATTCTACCAGAGATTCTAAAAGTGAGAAGCAAACACTGCAAATTTTGGTGCATGCGAGGGTAGCCGAGAACTTTCTACGCTTCGTGAGAGCTCTAAAATTCTCATAATATAATATCATGATCATCAAACCTACGTCAATATCACAATAACTCTCACTCACTAAACTTCATTCGAGGAGCTGCGAGTCTCCAAGATAAGGAGGAGGATTTTTTCACCCCAAACTCTCAACATGAAAGAATGTGCACAGCCCATGCACTTCTTGCTGGAGGGAACAGCTAATTCAATAACATTCTGAAACTCAAGATCAAGAAAAGTACAGTATGTCCCACAAAAACCCGAACCGAGCAGGTATTTTCCCGTATCAGTAATGCCATCATAAGAATACCATGAGCATTTAATTTCAAGCCAAATTTTGACGGTATTACTGACACGAGTATTCTTATGATGGTATTACTGATACGGGTATATGTAAATACCCGGTTCCGGTTTTTCTGGGACATACTGTAGAATCGTTCCATGTTCGCACGGTCCAACAGCCCGCCCGTATACCCACTCCGATGCCATATGTTTCGGAAGATTTTCAGCTTCATGTAACACCGTATGGGCAACGAAATGATGCTTAGTATTATTTATTCCTCCTCGGATCTGAAGAAGATCATGGGGGACTCGAATGTATCAGTAATAACCTCTCTTTGTCACATTACTTATGGTCATTACGTTCAGCACAAAGAGCCAATGAGATGGGAGAGCATGTTCTATTCAGTCAAACTACAAGAGAGGGAGATGGAATTGGCCGAGAGGGAAATGAATTTTCAAGCGATTTGACGGTCGGATCACGATCATTGCTGCAATGTCTTTGAAAAACGAGCTTGAGTGTAAGGCATTTCGAGTAGAATTGAGTAACTGTTTGCTTTTGAATAAAAAACACAAATTCAAATTGAATCTGTCATTCGAGGGACTTTTAGTGGTTGAAAATATGTCGATATAACTATGCTAACAAGATTTTTTTAACGTGTTTGATTCAGCTTAACTCGAGTGCTCAAGAATGTTCTTTTGGAAATATTATCATACAACTAACTTGAATAATAACCTAATCGTTAAGCTAAAACCCATCCGCAAATTGAACGCAATTTCAGAGTTTATTTATCATATGCTCGGATCACAAAAAAATAAGTATCATGACTTTGAATGTGCGCCGCAGTGGTCTCAGTCTGCGTTGGCACAAATTTAGGGGTTTGTCTTCATTAATATGTAGCGATGGCGCTCATCAAATTGTCATATTCTCTGAATTCCGCGCGAAATATCGTGAGTCTCAGAAGTACATCCCTATCTTAACTGTGCCGAAACATCATCATTTCAAGTGAGCATTTACCTCTTTCAAGCGTTCTGTGTTTCATTTGTACTGTTGTCTGACATTCACCACCGCTTTCCTATTTTTAAGCTGCAATTAGACCCTCTTTTTTCTACGTACATTACACTTTAATTGTACTCATGTCTAACATTCGCCACCTCTTTCGTACTTTTAAGCCACAATTAAACCCTGTTTTTCCCCGGACATAACACATTAAGGCCTCTTTTTATTTGCGCACACAGGGACAATATTTTGTGGCCTAATGCACACACAGCTCAACTCAAAGAGGAGGCCTATGACCGAGCCCACATACACCGGCCTCCCTCAGCCCAAATAAACAATTTTTTCCTCTCATGTACGGTTCTGCGAAAGCAAAAGCGCTCCTCTCGCTCTCATTATACCTACCACGCCGGCCGGCTCTGCTGTTTGTTTTCATAGACCTCCTCCTTCATCGAGGGTGAGATCAAGCTCCGCCGTGAGCGTCTGCTCGTCCCAAAGAAATATTCTAGTACGACCGAACAACAAACTGCGCGCGACACTGCGTAAACTTTCGGCTGGGTGGTTCATTTTTCTTCGATGAGGGTCGCGTATGTGACGAGCACAGCAGACGTTGTTAGATTTGAAGAATTTTTAATTGTTCGGAGTTGTTAGATTTGAAGAATTTGAAATAATTCACCAGCTGAATTTTTAACGTACACTCAAATGTTGTACTCGTCATGAACATCAATTTGGTACTAATTTCAAGTTTGTATGTCTCATGGTTAATGAATTACCCTATTTTCCGGGTAATTTAGAGTTTTTTTTGGAGAGTGTAAGTTAGGATCAAAGAAACGGCCGGCCGGTATCACGCTTACGGGTCTCATTCAGAAAGCAAAGCGAGAAAACTCGCCAATTTCCCGAGCTGTGGAGGAGCTTAGACGGCAACACTGTGGCAGCAGCGAGAGCGACGTGGGCTTCGGCGAGACGTCTGGCCATCCATCACGGGGGCTTAGACTTGCTTGTGCTTCCAACAGGCCAAACAAAGGTGCCTTTTACCGCCTCTGCCCTTATTTTCTGTGCCACTTAGCAACATGAGCAGCGCGTTCTACTAACAAGAAAAATATTCTCAGATTGCGTTATATGAAGCCCTCAGAATCATACGGTACCGGGCGCCGCTCTTTTAAACAGGACTGAAAACGGTATCAAAGTTCGGCGACTTATGTACGTAAAAACCATCGCATTTCAGCAACTTGTAGGGGTAATTGAAATTTTGTAGATATCCTCCTGTAACTACGACTAACTCTCCAGGCAAAGGAAAATTTGTGGATGACAGCGGTATACACAACTCATTTTCGCTAGATGTATTTGGCGCTTGGCACCGTATGATTCTAGGGGGCCTCTTTTAAGATTTTAACTGAAAGGAAGTCTAGAAACGAACATGGTGTTTGAGTGCCGCTCATTACTACTCAAATGAAGTTCCATGGATGAAAGTTTTGGAATTTTACAGAGTGAATAAGTTGCAAAGCTGGTTTCCTGATCAAAATCTCCCTAATAAAATAAGCAATGGCAAAGTAAGTTCATCTCAAGGATCCATGTTTCGTAAAGAAATATACTCACAACCAGAGAATATCGTAAAATTTGGTACGTATAAAAAAATATACTCAGAGTTAAATACATACACACTCTTTTCTAATGCAAGGAAATTGTTCAAATATCTTGTACTTATTCCTGCGAAGAATTATTCATTTATGCATTATTCATTTCTACCGTTAACACTTTTTCAGCAACTTGTACGTAACGTTGGTGCTTCGTTATCGTATGGATGAATTCCTCACGTTGCTAGCTGAGGTAACCACACATATCAAAGTAATATTATATTTTTGCGTTAAAACTGCATATGAACATTTCTCAGATGTGATACAGAACAGTTTTTTCGAACAAATACAGTATAATAATATAGAACTCTCGTTTATCATTACAGAATATTGCTTTTCATGTTTTTTTATGAAAATTTTTGAACATTTTATTTTGCTTTTAGTTTTTTATTAACACTACACTGTTACAAAAATGTTCTAATCACATAAATATTTCGATTTACATCTCATTAAATCCTCACATGAAGGATTAATACATGGAGGGATATCCGAAAAGCAGTGAAAATAGAGTCATAGAAACATACATTGCACAATTTTTCCTGTCCAAGTAATCACAGAAGAATGCTATTTAATGTTGCCGGCAAAATTTTTTTTCCGGGTTCAATAAAATTTCATTGAATGCTCATGATTTTTGTGAGACGCGTATACTAGTAATAATTTATAGCCATCCTTATGCGAATTCCGTTTGTTGTTTAGAATAATTTCAGATCTCCATGTAAAGTAGAGTGGCATTGTTTCATTTGAACGCCGCGAGTAAAATTCCCTCTCTTTCCGTTTCTTCAAACGACAATCGTGGTCGGAGCAATACATGAACAGCCGTGTTTATCAGAACCCCTTTGAAGGCAACTCTTTTTACCCTCAGTTTTACACTCCCATTGAGAACACGAAGAACAATGCGTATCATATTTACGTGTCCTCATAAAGCAGGTCATAAAAATAGTTGCTCCAAAGCATTGCGATGAAATCGGTTCGGAAATATCCCGAGAATTTTATTTTCATGTGTTCAATTTCATTGCAGGCTAGTGTAAATAGTCCAAAGCGCGCAATTGTGATATTACAGCGAGTAAAATACACTTTCAAACTTACATGCAGTTATGTGGTTCTTGTAAAACTTGACTCAGCTAAAACCGTGAATCATGTCAAATGATTTGATAGTTTGAAAATCTATTCCTTACTCATATTTCATTATTGGTTATTATTCCACATTACATAAACATGCTAATCCTACGAATGAAAAAAATTAAAGACAAGCAGTAACGAAGTATTATTTCCTATCTAACCTTATGACGGCTTTAAAATAGGGTTGCTGATGCAGATGGAGGGTATTTATTTCCATAGCTAAATTACAGAGAAAAATTTCGCTCTAGAAGCATCAAATGGTCCGAAACAGAAAAAATATGTAATCAAATTTTTCGAAGTTTCAATTTATTTAATTAAAATGAAATGTTTTCTAATGAGTCAGAAGCATTCACGGGTTAGAATGAGTAAGAAGCAGAGTGTGTCTCATTAGGTTGATGGAGAGACAAAACCTTCACTATTGGGTACCATCTTTCCTGATAACTGTCCTTGAAGGCGAGTCCTAGTGATATTAAATCTACTTTCAAGTTTACGAGAAGAAAATGATAGAGAACACCGATAAATGCGATATGAACGTTCTCATCTTCAGCGCACGTTCCGAACTGCCACTGAATTGTATTTCAGAGTGGTGTCCCGTAGAAAAAACTCTGATGTTCGGGGATATTTTTAAAAATCCGTGAGGCTATTACGGGAACCTGGCAGATGGCAGAGAGCGGCAAAATCAGCGTTTCATAGCCACCAAAAACTTTTCCGAAGGCGAGCAATGCTCACTTCTAGCTTTGAATTGCAAATGCATCCATTATAGCTGGCCTCGCGTAAAAACATTTTTGGCAGCGTGTGAGGATAATCCAAATCTCGAAAAAGGTTACGCATCTCTGAATGAATAATTTAGATTACTTCAACCTTTTCTCTTGCGTCTCTCATTTTTTGTACCGGGTAACGTCTTCCTTGACGTTGTATTCGCTTAATATCACAAATTTATATACAGTAGTGGATGATATTGAGCATTGCCGGCTGTAGCTCTGCAACCTCAGTAAAAATATCGACATAGCAGCAGCTGCAAGCTGCAACCTAAAACGAACTTGAAAGAGCTGAGATTTTATTTTCTCATGTCTATTGGCATGATGAATGTCATGTCTGTTAACATGATAATTGTCACGTCTACTAGGAATGACAATCGTCATTTCTATTTGGAATGATGATTGTCTTGTCTTTTGATATGATAATTGTCAGATTGGCATGTCCATTGACATGATGATTGTCATGTCTATTGGAATGACAACCGCGGGCTTTGTCTACCTCTCTGTGAAGGCACGAAAATATAGCAACCAAAATTCGAATTTAACAAATTGAATTTCAGGGCACAATTAAAACCAACACAAACAGGATAACGTCAGCGGTCACAATCACAACACAAAGAAGAGGACGACGACGCAGGTTATTTCAAATGTTGCGATGTGAAGAGAGAAGGATGTTGGCGGCACTCTCCTTCGCTTCCTCTCCAACTCGGTCGTCTATCGACTTTAATTCGTTAATGGAAGAACTGGAGATGATCAGTACGTATCAATCTATAGTATACAACATACAATTTACAATATAAAATATACAATGTACAGTATACGATGTACAATATACAATATACAATCTACAATATTTAACATACACTATAAAATATACAATATACAATGTAAAGCATACAATATACAAAGTGCAATATACAATATACAAAATGAAATATACAATATACAATGTACAATATCCAATATAAAATATATAATTTGCAATATACATATACAATTTAAAATATTGATGCTGTATCACTACATATAATTCACGCTCCTAACTATGTTTCTTGGACAGAATATTGCTTAGCAAGACTCTCTTAATTGAAATTAGAACTCATCGTATTTTGCTAGTCGCGTTATCGCTTTCGCGACACAACGTGAATGTAGGAACTAGAAGGTCTGCTGCAGACTAAAATTAGAAAAACTGGATTGAAGATTTCAGACTTATACGTAGGGTACGATAACATTACATTTTTTGATTTTATCATCAAATTCTTGCTCAACAGCGTAATAAGAATATCGTCTCAAGTTATAGACACAAGCTCGTTTTTCATCATCCGAGATAAATATCAGGCAAGATCAAGGTGGGCTATGAAAGTGACAAGAGCATAGTTTCGAGTGCATCATAAACATCTTGAGCTACGAAGTGCGCTGTTGTGGTAAACTGGGTGGAATAAAATGTTAACAACACATCGCAAGTCGGCTCTTTGAATTACTTTATTCGTTGTTTGTGAGTCACTCTCACTTGTCTTTCCTGCTCGCCTCTTTCAACATCGAGCTTTCTCTCTGCCTGAGAGCAATCGAAGCAAAATAGAGATCTCTCTGTTCCATTGTATTTGTCGAGTAAAGAGAAGCTTTCCTTCTGAGCAAACCGTGCGTAGCGGACGCTGAAAGCAAGCAAGCAAGATTTCTTGATTTTCCCTCGTCACGGAAAATGAAATTCTTCATAAAAAATACATGTTTTATGACTATTTCCTGCTTTTAAAACAGTCAAAATTATCAATGAGCGGCATGTGTCGTTCAAGGCGAACTCTAATGTTGAGCTATATCGCTCTACAAAGACAATCACCCGCTGTATCACATCAAATCTGATCGACGCAAGATTTCAACCACAGCGCTAGCGGAAAGCCGACGCCTAGCAAGAAAACATGTCGGTGAGTATCGACCAGTGAGTGTGACTCAGCCACGGTGACTGAGTACGGCTAGTAAAGATCCATGTGAGTCACAGGAAATCGTTGGCTATCAGGCCTGCCTCTGACAGCTCACATGCACTGGCTGACGCACGGACGGCTCTGATAACTTCACGAGATGCTTATCTAGATCGCTGGCATCCTGATCTCGAGTGCACGCGCTGCCTAATTTGAGTTTGTTTAAAGAGACTTAGAAAGTTATGCGTAGCCTTTGTCGCCCCTGATGCACAACGGGTACTTCTGTACTTACTCATGTTCATGCATAATGCACTTGCTCATGCAGTTGCTTATGCAGTTGCTTACGCATGAGTTAAACTGGGATCAGACGGATTTAGAAAATGGAACATTCTGACATTCTCCCATTGAAATTTATTTGCGCACAATATCTGAAAAGTGTTAGATGATTGTTGATGATTGTTGTTAGTATCAGCACTAGAATACTCACTGGTATGAGAACATCAATGTAATACGAATTAATCAAAACCAAATTGTAATGAGTTAATATTATGACAAAATTAGACTTTTTAGCTCTATCCTCGGCTCTGGAAAAATTTTATACCAAACTTTTTCATAGAGAACAAACTTTTTATGATTATTTTATGTTTTTAAAACAGTTCAAAATTAGTGATAAGTGACATGTGTCATAGTCATACAGAGCGAACTCTAAAATTAATTTTTTATGAATATTTATATTGTTTAAAACAGTCAAGAATAATCGAAGAGCGGCATGTGTCGTACAGAGCTAACTCTAAAGTTAGACTTTCATACATCGCTTTACAAAGACCATCACCCGCGATATCGCATCAAAACTGATTAAAACAAATTGCCAGCTAGTGACACTCTAGAGGCTTTATCTCTACCATCTCTGCACTCGATCAGCGGCGTGAGGTGGGGAGTGAGAGGAGAGCGGTGTACTGTGAGGGGAGAGGTATGAGGAGTTGAAGGGGAGAAGAATGAGGAGTTGAGGGGAGAGGTATGAGGAGTTGAGGGGAGAGGTATGAGGAGTTGAGAGTAGAGGTATGAAGGGTTAAAGAGAAATGTATGAGGGTTGAGGAGAGACGGGTTAGGGTGAGGCGAGTACATATGGACAGGAGACGAGACTTCTATGTTAACCAATCAGGAGAGGGACGAAATCTGAAGTAAATGATATAAAGACGTTAATTGCGAATGATGACGCAACAAGCAGATGCGAAATGTAAAGCAAGATGTGAATGCGAATGATAAAGTAAATTCTGAATTTAATGCGAATGATAACGCAGTATATTTTTGCCCCTTGTTTAGAATAAGTTACGCATATAACACAGAGTATGTAAATAACAAACTGAGAAAAAGCACAGTGTTGTTGAGGTGTGAGGGATGAGGGGTTAGGGATGAGAAGTGAGGTGTGAGGTGTTAGGTGTGAGGGGTGAGGGGGGTTAGGGGTGAGGGGTGAGGGGTGAGGTGTGAGGAGTGAGGGGTGAGGGGTGAGGGGTTAGGGGTGAGGGGTGAGGGGTAAGGTGTGAGGAGTGAGGGGTGAGGGGTGAGGTGTGAGGAGTGAGGGGTGAGGAGTGAGGGGTGATGGGTGAGGGGTGAGGGGTGAGGTGTGAGGGGGGAGGGTGGGTTACCGAGAAAATGTCCCCACCACACACACACCGGACGACGAGCTTTGCAGAGCAAACGCCACTTTCAGTAGAAATCTCCAGAAAGAAAAACGTTTGTTTGTTCAGAATGGTTTCGCTGCACCTCAGTAAACCGACCGTATTTGGAGTACATATCAAAGTGTCGTTGGAAAAGTCCACGTCTCTTTGATGAATTGAAAAGAATGAAATAAAACCTACGAATTCAAAGCCAATGCGATGACGTTTTCTTCAAGGTAAATTAGATTTTTTGTGGTATAAATGAACAAAATTAATATAATATGTTCCAGAAGATGTGTTTCTACTCAAAATAAATGGTGAAGTTTAACTTGGGATAATTTCAAAATATATTTTAGGCTATAAATCCCCTATTTTTCACATCAAAGTTTAATTGGCCTTCGTGTTTATAGCCTCTGACTTGATATAGCCTCTGACTTGATTGTTTATAGCCCCTGACTGGTTGTTTATAGCCTCTGACTTGATATAGCCTCTGACTTGATGCTTAATTGGCTATCATGTTTGTAGCCTCTGATCTGAAGATGGTCGGGTTTGCTCAGAATGACTCGCCCAATGCGCAACTTCTGTATTTGTGTTCATTTTAACCAAGGCTGAAGCCAGCCAAAAGAGCACAACGATTCATTTGCCACAAGGTTGGACATTGTTACATAATGCGACAGAATTAACTTATAATCTAACAGTAAAAAATGTTAGCATTGTGGACTCAAGAAGTCACGAGGCTTCTACGACAGATTTCGGAAGATAGATGAATTCTGAAATGGCATGAATAACTCTCAGTATATCTATACTTCTAATATAGAATTAGCTGAACATAAAAGACAGACGGCGTTAATTTTAAGGTAAGAGAAAGTTCTGTTTGACGATCTGGTCTATATTTTCTTCAGTAGTAGTTTTTACATGTATCTATAAACATGCCAATGCAACTAAATATACACACTTGCGTTAGCTTAGAAGTATCCTTACGTTGGCAGCTCTGTGATCAGAGTTTCATCCAATACATTATTTATGGCGATGAATGCCGTTTGGAGGCGATACATTGCTTGCAGTTTCTTTACTCTCTTCGTCTTCCCTCCATTATTAATTTATCTCATATTTAACTCGTAAATTGAGATCATACATCATTCATGACTACTTCTGAACGCTGAATAAATGGAAGCATTGCAAATGTCGCTAAGGATGAAATTCCTGAATGTAATATCAGTAAAAGAAAACTGCTTCGAGGATTAACCTGTAAGTTAAAACGACCAAGTTTTTTTTATTTTCCTCATCAAGTTGTCATAGAGGTCAGTTCGAGCTTTAACTTGTTATAATAGTTAAAAGTCCTCGTAGGTCAAGAATATTTTGCACACAAACTTCGACGACAAAATCGATAGTAGTCTGTAAGTTTAAAAATCTTTAGGTTCCTATGAATCGTTAACAGGGGCATTATGTTCAAGTTGGAAACAGCTCTGATCTACACTTTTTTTGCGGTGTGAATACTCTGATAGTTTGTTTTTTGTCCGTGACACGCCAAGCTGCAATGCCTTCCGGAATATTAAATTTTGGCTACTCATGAAGACTAAATTAGAGCCTCCATGCCTCGACGCTTCAGGCAAGGCTAAACTGAGATCTAATTCACGCAGGTCATTAGAATTAAGAGTCCGAGATTACTTTAGTTCACATCCAAATTTGCAGTCACAATACTCGTTTCGTCAGACTGGACCGAAACTGAGATCTAATTATCGCAGTTCATCAGAATTTTGAGACCGAGACTCCATTTGTGCCTTCAAATTTGCAGTCACGATACTCGTTTTGCTTTCGTAAAATTTAGAGCCCTAGGCTTGTTTTGGTCCCCAAAATCTGGGGTTTTTCACTTTTTTCGTTCTCCACCAACGTTCACAGAGCGTTCTCCACGAACGTTCACAGAGCGTTCTCCACCAACGTTCACAGAGCGTTCTCCACCAACGTTCACAGAGCGTTCTCCCCCAACGTTCACAGAGCGTTCTCCCCCAACGTTCACAGAGCGTTCTCCACCAACGTTCACAGAGCGTTCTCCCCCAACGTTCACAGAGCGTTCTCCACCAACGTTCACAGAGCGTTCTCCACCAACGTTCACAGAGCGTTCTCCACCAACGTTCACAGAGCGTTCTCCACCAACGTTCACAGAGCGTTCTCCCCCAACGTTCACAGAGCGTTCTCCACGAACGCTGCGCCCCTACATCCACCCAGCGACGTACGGCACTGCAGCGACCCGATGAGCATACGAGGCGCAAAAAGACCGAATGCCGCACTCTGTCTACCTAAAGTATGCCGCAAAAACTTCAACGGAAGTGCAGGGATGCACACGATGATGAGGCCTCATAAATATCAACCCAGGTTTTTGTGCAGTTTTTAGGCATGGGGGCAATGGGCTCTCTAAATGATCAGTTTTCAAGGCTCCTCAGGAAAGCTGAAGCACTTCCCAGTCTAACATTTTCGCCGGAGCATGCATACTTTTCGCGGCCCAAGCGATTTAATTACTTGGGCGACGAAAAAATGTATGCAGGTGCCGTAAAAGTTAGACTGGGTTGTTATGATTCGAACGTCAAATAGAACAAGCAGAAAATTAGCCCGTTTATTAGATCACAATTCAACGGTTTTTATTATTTTGTGAGATGAGGAAGCTTTTGACTTAATATTCCGAGAAAATTTGTACTAAATATTGACTTAGTATTGCAAGAAAATTCCTGTGCCTTTTTTCAGTTCCCAAACTAGGGAAACGATAATCAAATGACATAGTTCGCTTGACTTAACTGAACGCATGCATACCCTGGAAACTATGATAAATGCAACAAATTTCATTGTTTTTGTATTACTGATTCTCCAATATATTCCGATTGGCTTTACAGCAATATTTTCTAATTTATCTACGAGTATATTTTATTTTATTTGAAGATATATGTTCTAGCTAATGAAAGGACTGTATTTTATCTTGAAATAAATGCCTAAAATGAAGATATTTTCGTGATCAGTGCCAACTTCCAAGCTCTGTTTGGATGGAAGCCAGCATTCCAAGCTCGACACTTTCTCCTAGAGAGGCCTCCGTTCGGACGTAGAAAGAAGTGAATGACCCAAAGTTTTCTACACCACTCACCCTCAGCCCATTCTCTGTTTACTGTTCCGACATGTACTATAGCACATTTTATTTAACTTCTAAATGTCATTTTGAAATGGCTTTATTTACCTTTGACAGCAGTCTTCCCAGTTCCGGCAATTTTTTAGGCACCTGTTTTTTTTAAATGAAAAGTGCACGTTTCAGGCTAATTTTCACAACGTCGCTTCGAGCTCTTTTTTAGGCATCTGTTTTTTTAACCAAAAGTGCACCTTTCAGGCTGATTTTCACTACGTCGCTTCGAGTTTTTTAGACGTTTGTTTTTTAAACCAAAAGTGTAAGTTTCACGCTAATTTAAACAGCCTCGCTCCGAGGTCACTTTCGGTTGCAGCCCAGCCAGGGAAACAGGAAAGAGTCAATTACGCCAGTGGCCTACTGGGCAAAATTGAGCCCCGAATTACTTGTTGCAAGTTGGGCTGACACGCTGTGTGCAGGTGGGTCATGGTGCATGCTGCTCACCGGAGCACGCATGCGCGAACTTATCGGTGACTGTGCGTCGGAATTTTGTGGCAAACGAAAATCTGCAATTCAGGTAATTCTGGCCGTTACATGTTGGAGTATTTAGGCCTTCCGGGTGGTATTTAGGTATTCCAGCCGGTGCATGTGGTGGTATTTAGGCATTCCAGCCGGTGCATGTAGTAGTATTTGGGCATTAGGTCTGTGAATGTAATAACATTTAGGTATTCTGACCTGTACATGTAGTGGTATTTAGGAATTCCGGCTGGTGCATGTGGTAATCAGGTATTCCGGCTGGTGCATGTGGTATTCAGGTATTTCGGCTGGTTCATGTGGTATTCAGATATTCCGGCTGGTGCATGTGGTATTCACAGATATTCCGGCTAGTGCATGTGGTATTCACAGATATTCCGGCTGGTGCATGTGGTATTCAGATGTTCCGGCTGGTGCATGTGGTATTCACAGATATTCCGGCTGGTGCATGTGGTATTCACAGATATTTCGGCTGGTGCATGTGGTATTCAGGTATTCCGGCTGGTGCATGTGGTATTCAGGTATTCCGGCTGGTGCATGTGGTATTCAGAGATATTTCGGCTGGTACATGTGGTATTCAGGTATTCCGACTGGTGCATGTGGTATTCAGGTATTCCGGCTGGTGCATGTGGTATTCAGGTATTCCGGCTGGTGCATGTGGTATTCACAGATATTCTGGCTGGTGCATGTGGTATTCACAGATATTCCGGCTGGTGCATGTGATATTCAGGTATTCCGGCTGGTGCATGTGGTATTCACAGATATTCCGGCTGGTGCATGTGGTATTCACAGATATTCCGGCTGGTGCATGTGGTATTCACAGATATTCCGGCTGGTGCATGTGGTATTCAGGTATTCCGGCTGGTGCATGTGGTATTCACAGATATTCCGGCTGGTGCATGTGGTATTCACAGATATTCCGGCTGGTGCATGTGGTATTCACAGATATTCTGGCTGGTTCATGTGGTATTCACAGATATTCTGGCTGGTGCATGTGGTATTCACAGATATTCCGGCTGGTGCATGTGGCATTCAGGTATTCCGGCTGGTGCATGTGGTATTCACAGATATTCCGGCTGGTGCATGTGGTATTCACAGATATTCCGGCTGGTGCATGTGGTATTCACAGATATTCCGGCTGGTGCATGTGGTATTCAGGTATTCCGGCTGGTGCATGTGGTATTCACAGATATTCTGGCTAGTGCATGTGGTATTCACAGATATTCCGGCTGGTGCATGTGGTATTCAGGTATTCCGGCTGGTGCATGTGGTATTCAGGTATTCCGGCTGGTGCATGTGGTATTCACAGGTATTCTGGCTGGTGCATGTGGTATTCACAGATATTCTGGCTGGTGCATGTGGTATTCACAGATATTCCGGCTGGTGCATGTGGTATTCACAGATATTCCGGCTGGTGCATGTGGTATTCAGGTATTCCGGCTGGTGCATGTGGTATTCACAGATATTCCGGCTGGTGCATGTGGTATTCACAGATATTCCGGCTGGTGCATGTGGTATTCACAGATATTCCGGCTGGTGCATGTGGTATTCAGGTATTCCGGCTGGTGCATGTGGTATTCAGGTATTCCGGCTGGTGCATGTGGTATTCAGGTATTCCGGCTGGTACATGTGGTATTCACAGATATTTCGGCTGGTGCATGTGGTATTCACAGATATTTCGGCTGGTGCATGTGGTATTCAGGTATTCCGGCTGGTGCATGGGGTATTCACAGATATTCCGGCTGGTGCATGTGGTATTCACAGATATTTCGGCTGGTGCATGTGGTATTCAGGTATTCCGGCTGGTGCATATGGTATTCAGGTATTCCGGCTGGTGCATATGGTATTCACAGATATTTCGGCTGGTGCATGTGGTATTCAGGTATTCCGGCTGGTGCATATGGTATTCAGGTATTCCGGCTGGTGCATATGGTATTCACAGATATTTCGGCTGGTGCATGTGGTATTCAGGTATTCCGGCTGGTGCATGTGGTATTCAGATATTCCGGCTGGTGCATGTGGTATTCACAGATATTCCGGCTAGTGCATGTGGTATTCACAGATATTTCGGCTGGTGCATGTGGTATTCAGATATTCCGGCTGGTGCATGTGGTATTCACAGATATTTCGGCTGGTGCATGTGGTATTCAGGTATTCCGGCTGGTGCATGTGGTATTCACAGATATTTCGGCTGGTGCATGTGGTATTCAGGTATTCCGGCTGGTGCATATGGTATTCAGGTATTCCGGCTGGTGCATATGGTATTCACAGATATTTCGGCTGGTGCATGTGGTATTCAGGTATTCCGGCTGGTGCATGTGGTATTCACAGATATTTCGGCTGGTGCATGTGGTATTCAGGTATTCCGGCTGGTGCATATGGTATTCAGGTATTCCGGCTGGTGCATATGGTATTCACAGATATTTCGGCTGGTGCATGTGGTATTCAGGTATTCCGGCTGGTGCATGTAGTATTCAGATATTCCGGCTGGTGCATGTGGTATTCACAGATATTCCGGCTAGTGCATGTGGTATTCACAGATATTCCGGCTGGTGCATGTGGTATTCAGATGTTCCGGCTGGTGCATGTGGTATTCACAGATATTCCGGCTGGTGCATGTGGTATTCACAGATATTTCGGCTGGTGCATGTGGTATTCAGGTATTCCGGCTGGTGCATGTGGTATTCAGGTATTCCGGCTGGTGCATGTGGTATTCAGAGATATTTCGGCTGGTACATGTGGTATTCAGGTATTCCGACTGGTGCATGTGGTATTCAGGTATTCCGGCTGGTGCATGTGGTATTCAGGTATTCCGGCTGGTGCATGTGGTATTCACAGATATTCTGGCTGGTGCATGTGGTATTCACAGATATTCCGGCTGGTGCATGTGGTATTCAGGTATTCCGGCTGGTGCATGTGGTATTCACAGATATTCCGGCTGGTGCATGTGGTATTCACAGATATTCCGGCTGGTGCATGTGGTATTCACAGATATTCCGGCTGGTGCATGTGGTATTCAGGTATTCCGGCTGGTGCATGTGGTATTCACAGATATTTCGGCTGGTGCATGTGGTATTCAGGTATTCCGGCTGGTGCATATGGTATTCAGGTATTCCGGCTGGTGCATATGGTATTCACAGATATTTCGGCTGGTGCATGTGGTATTCAGGTATTCCGGCTGGTGCATGTAGTATTCAGATATTCCGGCTGGTGCATGTGGTATTCACAGATATTCCGGCTAGTGCATGTGGTATTCACAGATATTCCGGCTGGTGCATGTGGTATTCAGATGTTCCGGCTGGTGCATGTGGTATTCACAGATATTCCGGCTGGTGCATGTGGTATTCACAGATATTTCGGCTGGTGCATGTGGTATTCAGGTATTCCGGCTGGTGCATGTGGTATTCAGGTATTCCGGCTGGTGCATGTGGTATTCAGAGATATTTCGGCTGGTACATGTGGTATTCAGGTATTCCGACTGGTGCATGTGGTATTCAGGTATTCCGGCTGGTGCATGTGGTATTCAGGTATTCCGGCTGGTGCATGTGGTATTCACAGATATTCTGGCTGGTGCATGTGGTATTCACAGATATTCCGGCTGGTGCATGTGGTATTCAGGTATTCCGGCTGGTGCATGTGGTATTCACAGATATTCCGGCTGGTGCATGTGGTATTCACAGATATTCCGGCTGGTGCATGTGGTATTCACAGATATTCCGGCTGGTGCATGTGGTATTCAGGTATTCCGGCTGGTGCATGTGGTATTCACAGATATTCCGGCTGGTGCATGTGGTATTCACAGATATTCCGGCTGGTGCATGTGGTATTCACAGATATTCTGGCTGGTTCATGTGGTATTCACAGATATTCTGGCTGGTGCATGTGGTATTCACAGATATTCCGGCTGGTGCATGTGGCATTCAGGTATTCCGGCTGGTGCATGTGGTATTCACAGATATTCCGGCTGGTGCATGTGGTATTCACAGATATTCCGGCTGGTGCATGTGGTATTCACAGATATTCTGGCTGGTGCATGTGGTATTCACAGATATTCTGGCTGGTGCATGTGGTATTCACAGATATTCCGGCTGGTGCATGTGGTATTCAGGTATTCCGGCTGGTGCATGTGGTATTCACAGATATTCCGGCTGGTGCATGTGGTATTCAGGTATTCCGGCTGGTGCATGTGGTATTCACAGATATTCTGGCTAGTGCATGTGGTATTCACAGATATTCCGGCTGGTGCATGTGGTATTCAGGTATTCCGGCTGGTGCATGTGGTATTCAGGTATTCCGGCTGGTGCATGTGGTATTCACAGGTATTCTGGCTGGTGCATGTGGTATTCACAGATATTCTGGCTGGTGCATGTGGTATTCACAGATATTCCGGCTGGTGCATGTGGTATTCACAGATATTCCGGCTGGTGCATGTGGTATTCAGGTATTCCGGCTGGTGCATGTGGTATTCACAGATATTCCGGCTGGTGCATGTGGTATTCACAGATATTCCGGCTGGTGCATGTGGTATTCACAGATATTCCGGCTGGTGCATGTGGTATTCAGGTATTCCGGCTGGTGCATGTGGTATTCAGGTATTCCGGCTGGTGCATGTGGTATTCAGGTATTCCGGCTGGTACATGTGGTATTCACAGATATTTCGGCTGGTGCATGTGGTATTCACAGATATTTCGGCTGGTGCATGTGGTATTCAGGTATTCCGGCTGGTGCATGGGGTATTCACAGATATTCCGGCTGGTGCATGTGGTATTCACAGATATTTCGGCTGGTGCATGTGGTATTCAGGTATTCCGGCTGGTGCATATGGTATTCAGGTATTCCGGCTGGTGCATATGGTATTCACAGATATTTCGGCTGGTGCATGTGGTATTCAGGTATTCCGGCTGGTGCATATGGTATTCAGGTATTCCGGCTGGTGCATATGGTATTCACAGATATTTCGGCTGGTGCATGTGGTATTCAGGTATTCCGGCTGGTGCATGTGGTATTCAGATATTCCGGCTGGTGCATGTGGTATTCACAGATATTCCGGCTAGTGCATGTGGTATTCACAGATATTTCGGCTGGTGCATGTGGTATTCAGATATTCCGGCTGGTGCATGTGGTATTCACAGATATTTCGGCTGGTGCATGTGGTATTCAGGTATTCCGGCTGGTGCATGTGGTATTCACAGATATTTCGGCTGGTGCATGTGGTATTCAGGTATTCCGGCTGGTGCATATGGTATTCAGGTATTCCGGCTGGTGCATATGGTATTCACAGATATTTCGGCTGGTGCATGTGGTATTCAGGTATTCCGGCTGGTGCATGTGGTATTCACAGATATTTCGGCTGGTGCATGTGGTATTCAGGTATTCCGGCTGGTGCATATGGTATTCAGGTATTCCGGCTGGTGCATATGGTATTCACAGATATTTCGGCTGGTGCATGTGGTATTCAGGTATTCCGGCTGGTGCATGTAGTATTCAGATATTCCGGCTGGTGCATGTGGTATTCACAGATATTCCGGCTAGTGCATGTGGTATTCACAGATATTCCGGCTGGTGCATGTGGTATTCAGATGTTCCGGCTGGTGCATGTGGTATTCACAGATATTCCGGCTGGTGCATGTGGTATTCACAGATATTTCGGCTGGTGCATGTGGTATTCAGGTATTCCGGCTGGTGCATGTGGTATTCAGGTATTCCGGCTGGTGCATGTGGTATTCAGAGATATTTCGGCTGGTACATGTGGTATTCAGGTATTCCGACTGGTGCATGTGGTATTCAGGTATTCCGGCTGGTGCATGTGGTATTCAGGTATTCCGGCTGGTGCATGTGGTATTCACAGATATTCTGGCTGGTGCATGTGGTATTCACAGATATTCCGGCTGGTGCATGTGGTATTCAGGTATTCCGGCTGGTGCATGTGGTATTCACAGATATTCCGGCTGGTGCATGTGGTATTCACAGATATTCCGGCTGGTGCATGTGGTATTCACAGATATTCCGGCTGGTGCATGTGGTATTCAGGTATTCCGGCTGGTGCATGTGGTATTCACAGATATTCCGGCTGGTGCATGTGGTATTCACAGATATTCCGGCTGGTGCATGTGGTATTCACAGATATTCTGGCTGGTTCATGTGGTATTCACAGATATTCTGGCTGGTGCATGTGGTATTCACAGATATTCCGGCTGGTGCATGTGGCATTCAGGTATTCCGGCTGGTGCATGTGGTATTCACAGATATTCCGGCTGGTGCATGTGGTATTCACAGATATTCCGGCTGGTGCATGTGGTATTCACAGATATTCTGGCTGGTGCATGTGGTATTCACAGATATTCTGGCTGGTGCATGTGGTATTCACAGATATTCCGGCTGGTGCATGTGGTATTCAGGTATTCCGGCTGGTGCATGTGGTATTCACAGATATTCCGGCTGGTGCATGTGGTATTCAGGTATTCCGGCTGGTGCATGTGGTATTCACAGATATTCTGGCTAGTGCATGTGGTATTCACAGATATTCCGGCTGGTGCATGTGGTATTCAGGTATTCCGGCTGGTGCATGTGGTATTCAGGTATTCCGGCTGGTGCATGTGGTATTCACAGGTATTCTGGCTGGTGCATGTGGTATTCACAGATATTCTGGCTGGTGCATGTGGTATTCACAGATATTCCGGCTGGTGCATGTGGTATTCACAGATATTCCGGCTGGTGCATGTGGTATTCAGGTATTCCGGCTGGTGCATGTGGTATTCACAGATATTCCGGCTGGTGCATGTGGTATTCACAGATATTCCAGCTGGTGCATGTGGTATTCACAGATATTCCGGCTGGTGCATGTGGTATTCAGGTATTCCGGCTGGTGCATGTGGTATTCAGGTATTCCGGCTGGTGCATGTGGTATTCAGGTATTCCGGCTGGTACATGTGGTATTCACAGATATTTCGGCTGGTGCATGTGGTATTCACAGATATTTCGGCTGGTGCATGTGGTATTCAGGTATTCCGGCTGGTGCATGGGGTATTCACAGATATTCCGGCTGGTGCATGTGGTATTCACAGATATTCCGGCTGGTGCATGTGGTATTCACAGATATTCTGGCTGGTGCATGTGGTATTCACAGATATTCCGGCTGGTGCATGTGGTATTCACAGATATTCTGGCTGGTGCATGTGGTATTCACAGATATTCCGGCTGGTGCATGTGGTATTCACAGATATTACGGCTGGTGCATGTGGTATTCACAGATATTCTGGCTGGTGCATGTGGTATTCACAGATATTCCGGCTGGTGCATGTGGTATTCACAGATATTCTGGCTGGTGCATGTATTATTCACAGATATTCCGGCTGGTGCATGTGGTATTCACAGATATTCTGGCTGGTGCATGTGGTATTCACAGATATTCCGGCTGGTGCATGTGGTATTCACAGATATTCTGGCTGGTGCATGTGGTATTCACAGATATTCTGGCTGGTGCATGTGGTATTCAGGTATTCCGGCTGGTGCCTGTGGTATTCACAGATATTCTGGCTGGTGCATGTGGTATTCACAGATATTCCGGCTGGTGCATGTGGTATTCACAGATATTCCGGCTGGTGCATGTGGTATTCACAGATATTCTGGCTGGTGCATGTGGTATTCACAGATATTTCGGCTGGTACATGTGGTATACAAATATTCCGGCTGGTACATGTGGTATTCAGGTATTCCGGCTGGTGCATGTGGTATTCAGGTATTCCGGCTGGTGCATGTGGTATTCACAGATATTCTGGCTGGTGCATGTGGTATTCACAGATATTCCGGCTGGTGCATGTGGTATTCACAGATATTCCGGCTGGTGCATGTGGTATTCACAGATATTCCGGCTGGTGCATGTGGTATTCACAGATATTCCGGCTGGTACATGTGGTATTCACAGATATTCCGGCTGGTGCATGTGGTATTCACAGATATTTCGGCTGGTGCATGTGGTATTCAGATATTCCGGCTGGTGCATGTGGTATTCACAGATATTCCGGCTGGTGCATGTGGTATTCACAGATATTCTGGCTGGTGCATGTGGTATTCACAGATATTCCGGCTGGTGCATGTGGTATTCACAGATATTCCGGCTGGTGCATGTGGTATTCACAGATATTCTGGCTGGTGCATGTGGTATTCACAGATATTCCGGCTGGTGCATGTGGTATTCACAGATATTCTGGCTGGTGCATGTGGTATTCACAGATATTCCGGCTGGTGCATGTGGTATTCACAGATATTCTGGCTGGTGCATGTGGTATTCACAGATATTCCGGCTGGTGCATGTGGTATTCACAGATATTCTGGCTGGTGCATGTGGTATTCACAGATATTCTGGCTGGTGCATGTGGTATTCAGGTATTCCGGCTGGTGCATGTGGTATTCACAGATATTCTGGCTGGTGCATGTGGTATTCACAGATATTCCGGCTGGTGCATGTGGTATTCACAGATATTCCGGCTGGTGCATGTGGTATTCACAGATATTCTGGCTGGTGCATGTGGTATTCACAGATATTTCGGCTGGTACATGTGGTATACAAATATTCCGGCTGGTACATGTGGTATTCAGGTATTCCGGCTGGTGCATGTGGTATTCAGGTATTCCGGCTGGTGCATGTGGTATTCACAGATATTCTGGCTGGTGCATGTGGTATTCACAGATATTCCGGCTGGTGCATGTGGTATTCACAGATATTCCGGCTGGTGCATGTGGTATTCACAGATATTCCGGCTGGTGCATGTGGTATTCACAGATATTCCGGCTGGTGCATGTGGTATTCACAGATATTCTGGCTGGTGCATGTGGTATTCACAGATATTCTGGCTGGTGCATGTGGTATTCAGATATTCCGGCTGGTGCATGTGGTATTCAGATATTCCGGCTGGTGCATGTGGTATTCACAGATATTCCGGCTGGTGCATGTGGTATTCACAGATATTCTGGCTGGTGCATGTGGTATTCACAGATATTCCGGCTGGTGCATGTGGTATTCACAGATATTCCGGCTGGTGCATGTGGTATTCACAGATATTCTGGCTGGTGCATGTGGTATTCACAGATATTCCGGCTGGTGCATGTGGTATTCACAGATATTCTGGCTGGTGCATGTGGTATTCACAGATATTCCGGCTGGTGCATGTGGTATTCACAGATATTACGGCTGGTGCATGTGGTATTCACAGATATTCTGGCTGGTGCATGTGGTATTCACAGATATTCCGGCTGGTGCATGTGGTATTCACAGATATTCTGGCTGGTGCATGTGGTATTCACAGATATTTCGGCTGGTACACGTGATATACAAATATTCCGGCTGGTACATGTGGTATTCAGGTATTCCGGCTGGTAAATGTGGTATTCTGGTATTCCGGCTGGTACATGTGGTATTCACAGATATTCTGGCTGGTACATGTGGTATGCAAATATTCCGGCTGGTACATGTGGTATTCAGGTATTCCGGCTGGTACATGTGGTATTCAGGTATTCCGGCTGGTACATGTTGTATTCTGGTATTTCTCAATCATTTCTGTATATATTTACCTCGCCAAGGCTTAAGTGTTAAATTCCTGAATTAAAAATTGCATTTTATTTCAAAAAAATACATCTCATTGTGGACAGTTTTTTATTCTTCAAAGTTATTACAGAATATACAATTTAACTCCAATCTTTTCAAGTATTTTAAGAGAAAAATAGGAAAAAATTCGAAAACATAAGTTTTTGGGTTGCGTTGAGATGTCCTAAAATTTTGTCTGGAAACAAACATCTTCAATAACATTTGTTACCGAAAAACGTGAGTGATCGTATTTTACAATATACAATACCTTACTCTACGTATATAAGAGAAAGAGAACTTGAATTTTCCGTTGAATTTTCCTAACCAGGTAATCATAAAGCAAACCCGAATCAACGCAAACCTGAAAGTTCCGTTGCACGAGTACTGATCATGTTATCATGAAACAAATCCCAACTCAACGTGAACTTGAATGGTCCGTTGCACAAGTATTAAAACGGATCGTGATATAGTAAAACAGACCGTAACTCAGTGAGAGCGAGCTGCGTCAAGTGTCGAGGCGGCGGCATGAAGGAAAACACGGCGTATTTTTCTGGCGTAGCAGCGCTCGGCTTGATTAAAGTTATTTATGGGCGCTGCGAACATTTTTGCAGTGAAGGCAAGAGAGAACAGTTCTCCGCTGCCTCATATTTTGCTCGCAACTGCCTCAGCCTCACCCAGCTCAGCCTCACTCAGCTCAGCCTCACTCAGCTCAGCCTCACTCAGCTCAGCCTCACCCAGCTCAGCCTCACTCAGCTCAGACTCACCCAGATCAGCCTCACCCAACTCAGCCTCACCCAGCTCAGCCTCACCCAACTCAGCCTCACCCAACTCAGCCTCACTCAGCTCAGCCTCACTCAGCTCAGCCTCACCCAGCTCAGCCTCACTCAGCTCAGACTCACCCAGATCAGCCTCACCCAACTCAGCCTCACCCAGCTCAGCCTCACTCAGCTCAGCCTCACCCAACTCAGCCTCACTCAGCTCAGCCTCACCCAGCTCAGCCTCACCCAGCTCAGCCTCACTCAGCTCAGCCTCACCCAGCTCAGCATCACCCAGCACAGCCTCACCCAGCTCAGCCTCACCCAACTCAGCCTCACTCAGCTCAGCCTCACTCAGCTCAGCATCACCCAGCACAGCCTCACCCAGCTCAGCCTCACCCAACTCAGCCTCACCCAACTCAGCCTCACTCAGCTCAGCCTCACTCAGCTCAGCCTCACCCAGCTCAGCCTCACTCAGCTCAGCCTCACCCAGCTCAGCCTCACCCAGCTCAGCCTCACCCAACTCAGCCTCACTCAGCTCAGCCTCACCCAACTCAGCCTCACCCAGCTCAGCCTCACCCAACTCAGCCTCACTCAGCTCAGCCTCACCCAACTCAGCCTCACTCAGCTCAGCCTCACTCAGCTCAGACTCACCCAGCTCAGCCTCACTCAGCTCAGCCTCACTCAGCTCAGCCTCACCCAACTCAGCCTCACTCAGCTCAGCCTCACTCAGCTCAGCCTCACTCAGCTTAGCCTCACTCAGCTCAGCCTCACTCAGCTCAGCCTCACTCAGCTCAGCCTCACCCAGCTCAGCCTCACTCAGCTCAGCCTCACCCAACTCAGCCTCACTCAGCTCAGCCTCACCCAACTCAGCCTCACCCAGCTCAGCCTCACCCAACTCAGCCTCACCCAACTCAGCCTCACTCAGCTCAGCCTCACCCAACTCAGCCTCACCCAGCTCAGCCTCACCCAACTCAGCCTCACCCAACTCAGCCTCACCCAACTCAGCCTCACCCAACTCAGCCTCACCCAACTCAGCCTCACCCAACTCAGCCTCACCCAACTCAGCCTCACTCAGCTCAGCCTCACCCAACTCAGCCTCACCCAGCTCAGCCTCACCCAGCTCAGCCTCACCCAGCTCAGCCTCACCCAACTCAGCCTCACCCAACTCAGCCTCACTCAGCTCAGCCTCACGCCTCATCGAGCCGAGAAAAATTACTACCTTGTCTTTCTGTCTCCTGCGACCTAACAGACCACCCCGGGCTCTTCTTGATTGAACTTGTTTTATTGCCTCGACTTTAAGATCTTGGTCACTTTCGACGCCGTTTTGGGGATTTCAAGCCAGGATGATTGTAAATTGAGTTGTTATTGATGAGATGTTCGCTTATGTTTTTTTTAATGACGCTTGCACAGGTGTGAAGTAGTAGACAAAGCTGCATCTATATATGAACAAATTCTTGCTAAATCACTGGTTGTGAACGCTCTCTCTTTTTCTCCCTCTTCTTTTTAATTTTTTTATCCGTTTGAGATATTCCGTTTGAGTCTTCTTTGAAGTTGTTCATTTGAATTCGGAGAGTATGGTTACTACAGCTCTGGTTTACAATTCGTTTTATTAATCTGGTCTGCACGAATGGACCTTCAAACAGAGCTATAATTTCACTCACCTACCATGAAACGTACACAAGATGATAAAAACTGCCCATTCACATCACTTGCGTATAACGCCTCAGCTCAGCAAAATGAATAAGAGAAAGAGGAGCCAACCGTTCGTTGATTCCTTCCCTAAAAATATTAAGTTGTGCTCTAAAGACTACGCACAACTGTAAGCACTTTGACTGCTGCAGGTAAAACTGAAGTTCAATATTCAACTCAAATCTAAAGTCAATTGTAGTAAGCAATGTTGAAAATAGTGAGCATAAGATGGATCGTGTCTTTATCTAGTTTTAATTAAGTATTTATGAAACTTGAGTTTGTGACTACTGGCCGGTCTGCTGCTCCCCTCAGTGACCACCGGTGGCTCAAGTCGCAGTGAAAGTGTTACAATTCAAACTACCCTCAAGTAAGCAGATTGACTCGAGTGTGATCCAGGTATCGGTTTGTGTGTTGTCCAACAGCCAGGGATGAGTTAATGTGTTCGGAATCAGATGTCAACATCAACTATACATGTTAATATAACTTGAAATTTCTAGGCGTAAAGCCTCTAGTCGACATACAGCACGGCAGAGGAAACAAGGTAGAGTCATTTCTACGGGAGAAAATGCACCTCCTCTTGTTTGGCTAGCCAATGGAAAGCTTTATTTCAAACAAGCTTATGACGTCACCAAAACGACATGTTGTTAGGCTAATAGTGATGCCAGATCTGAAAAAGTCAACGACCTTATGATGTGTAAAAAAAATATGCCTTAAAGATAATCACCTTTCATCTCAAGAATCCCGTGCATCCTGAACTACCGAACCTATTCCTCCAACCATCGCGAAGGGAAGGGTAGGAACCAAAAGCTTCCTCGGTAGGAACCAGTAAAGTCACTCGGAGATCTGCCTAATATTCCAGGGCATCGCCCTCTGTCGGAAATCTATGACAATATAAAGCCGGAAGGGGACGACCGGCGAACCTCTCAGAGGCAATAATTTCAAGACGATGAGACAGAGTTTGAATATTTTAAGGGTCCCGTCGTTCGCTATTAGAAGGGTCATCATACTAGCTGGATGGGAGGATCTAAACAGCTCCAGGGAGTAATGATTATGGTCGTGAGTATCTATGATACAACGAGCTCCCTGGAATGTATATTAAGTGAGGGGACTTGGATTTTCGACCTGTGCACCACGTTAGAGGAAACAAGGTAGGTTCAAACCAGTCTTTTTTCGTTGACGGTGTGGTTTTGCTGATGTCACGGCAACGAACCAATAGAAGCGCTCATATTTCATCTGGTAGCACTGCTACCCCCAAATCTGGCTCCACTATTGGCCTTACGACATGGCGTTTTGGTGACGTCATGAAATTTGGTGAAATGAAGCCTTTCTATTAGCTAGCCGAACAAGAGGAGGTGTATTTTCCCTCCACAGAAATGACCCTACCTTGTTTCCTACACTGCGCTGTGCACCCAGCAGATCTGGAATTGGTCTGCGCTTTTTATTTCCTGGGGAATATCGCGCAGCTACCAATTTCCTCTCCCAGGCTTGCAATCGCGCCGATAGTGCAATAAAAATGCATCCTGGAAAATGGGTTGAAATTGCCCCACACGACCTCACTGCACTATACTGAATGTATAGTGAACATATTATACCGTAGAGGAGAGCAAAAATTGTACTGTAGAAAGAGAGAGAAAGGATGCACACTCTTCTAATGCTTTAACTCTCTCATTTTAATTATTCGTTATTTAGCATCATTGATGACTGTTATAACTTGCATGACTTCTTGAGAAATTTCGGTGTGTTCAAGTTACCTCGCGATTCTCGACCTCAAATTTCCGGGTCCAAAATTGAAACTTCGATTTCTTAAAATGTTCTGAATTGGTTGTCATAATATTTTAGTGCTGCTTCAGTACGTTCCTTTAAATATCATTGTGAATTACTTCAATATGTCTTACCAAATGTACTTATTTGTGCACGCTGATCTTATGAGTTAACATCCAGCTTTGTGGTGTGATAAAGCGCAAATACTACTTTTTTCCTCTATTCTTACATTTCAAAATAATTTTTCTTCACTTAACATTTGAGCAATTTGTAAAACTTTCCAATCATGAAATCTGTGCGTATACTCAAAATTTGTGTTTACTCAAATCTGTGGGTATACTCAAAATACCTTCATGATATCATCTGTTTTTCCCAAAATATCAATTTAAGCTTTATTGGCCCACCATGTTCCCGTACTCAAACACGGCCGACAACATGCCACTCGGAGCAGCATATTGATAAATAAATAAAGGTTGAAACTCAAAGCAATAACTGGAACACAAATATCTATGCAAGTAGAGAAGTCCAATTTAAAGGAAGACAAGTGCAGTTTAAAGTAACGCGCATTTTATTGAGTGTTACGCATTCTAAATCAATTCGATTATGAGATGAGATATGAATTATGCCATTATCTGAGCGCAAGAAAATTTTTCTTAAGTATTTTATCTATTGCAACACAACGTTCTACAACTTCCCTGCAACGTGCAACTCTCTCGTTCAGTCAGGAAACTTTATGGCTCTCAATTTTATACACATTTATGAACAAGAATTTTTCCAATAAGTGTTTTTCGCACGAAATGAGGAAACAACACCTATGGATTTCATGAAATATCGCATAAATTTTTTATTACAGAACTACCACTGTATTCTACAATGCGTGATAAAGAGCAATCGGTAGATTTTACCATGATTTTCTTTACCCATCGACAGTACATGTTGATGTTGCAGATGAACTAGAATAGCTGTATGGAAGCATATCAGATTTATCAGTAACTACCCGTTTGAATACCTGAAAAAAATTTTGGTCAACTCATGTATGAGTGAACAGTGGATAAATTAACCTACATACGCATACTTTTTTATTTCAATGTTTTGATACATTTTTTTGTTAAATGTCTTTCATTCTCTTGATCGATTCGTTTTAATCGTTCAGTTTGAGCAGCGTCGTCATGGATTCAGCTTTCTCAATTTTCTTCCGACCATGAGAATGGATAATTTGGATAATTGAGGTCTAGATACAACAAACAGAAGCTATCAAAATATTCGATCAAACAAGCCTCGACCGTCGAGCGGCCACGCCTGCGTCAGACTTGGCGCCGCTCGACGACCTGCCTCTGAATTTTTGATGACGAGTACGAGCGGCCGACTCTAGAATTCATTCACTAGGCGTTAAGTCCTGAGATTGATTGTTGTAAACTTATTATTTCTTAATATTACCGTAAAATTGGATGAAGAGTTTAAGCTCCTGGCCCTTAAATTCATTTAATTGGAGAAAAGTCCTGATATTAATTGTTGTAAACGTATAATTGCCTAACGACACCGTAAATAATATTGATTCTTAATGTGAGCATACGCATCATTTCTCACAATTGTAAACCGTTCAGTATGCTTCCAATAATTCAATAATTCCCTCTGTATAATTTCAATCTCCCTCATTCATTCATGATTCATTATAAAACACTAGCCCACCCCCTCTATTTGAAATAAGAAAGAAGGCGAACTAGACCGTTTGGAAGACCGTAAGAAATAAAAGGAGTTCAATCTCTCGAGAGTTGATGAGGCCGAGCTTGTATCACAGATACGCTCACCACACACTGCAGGCTGGCTTCGGACGGACGGACGGACGGACGCGGCTCTTATTGTTGTATAGATTCAGACTATTCAGGAACGCATTACGCACAAGACATTCTACTTCTGTCTGGCAGACGTCGGAGTCATAGGAGGGGCAAGGGGGGAATTACGGGGGCCCTGGGGGGCCGACCAGTTGAGGGGGCGCGGATATATTGATTCAGGAAGGAAGTGATGCGCAGGAAAACGGAAATAAGGCGGCGGATAGGGCGGAGTAGCGCGGGGGGGAGAGTAGCAGGACACGAATGTGCTCGCATGTGACGCGATTCTATGCATGTGTACCACAAGGTGAATTGTTCGTTCACGTACCGGATAGCATTTCCATTGCTTCACTACCTTCATTTGAAATAAATAATAACGTGCAAGTTGAAATATTATGGGGTAACTATATTTATAACGCTTTCCAGAAAGGATAACAATGGATACATAAAAATCGATAAAAATGTAATCGAGCAGTAAAGATAGTTTTTCAATTATACAACTTCTAACCTAACTAAATCAACCCTATAGCAACCGTGCAAACGTAGCTAACTCGTTAAAGTATGGATGTATCGACTGAATATGATATGATGTTTTGTTCAGATGAATAAAAATTCAACATTAAGAAATGTAGTCACGTACTCTATGTAGTAATCATTTTCCTCTTGTTTGAGTGCGCAGCTCCGATTCCAAAATAACTCAAACTTTTCCTAACTTTTCTTCACAATAATGCACGATCAGGTCATGATGTAGCATCGTTAATGTACAGAAAGTTTCAATTTAAATCAGAATTCTTCGTTCTCGTTGACACGGAGCCATGACTATCCAAGGCCTAAAAGCTAGAAGTTGTAGTTTTTGTTTGGTGACAGGGCTGTGTGTTCTTGTTTTCTAACTTCGTACGTCCAGAACCGCCCACAATTGCCAAAATTTAAAGGAATTGGAATATCTATTTGCCATAAGCATATGTACTGATATGCAAGTTAGAAATGCAAATAAACTCGGCATCTAACTGACAACATCAACCAGTCGAAATGCGCGTGTCATACGAAACAGTAAAGTTAAATTACTCTTAAGTTGTCCCTCTCCTCCTCTCATATATACAATATTATACAAAACAATATAATCACACATTATTGTGTTGAGGTTCAATTTTCATGCACTCCACTGTAGCCGACAATCATTTATGGAATTAAATCGAACAAAAAATATTTCTATGCTAAATAATTCAAAATATGTGCAACAAAAAAACTACTTTACCAATTTGCAGCATTCTTCTTTTTAGTCAATAATCCTTCCGATCAATGGCTCTAAATCAAAACTTTCATATAACGGAAATGAAGAAAGTCTTGCATCATGCCTCTCCAAAATATGTTTTCTTTTCACATCGACAATTCTTCTTTCTACAATAATGCTTATGTCAATAATGTACTAAGAGATTTAAAGCTCCGTGAAGAGGCTAGTAAAATAATATAATAATAACCGTATAATAATATTTTGATTTAATAAGCAAATTTATTTCGTTTGAGATAGCGTTTATTGACCTCATTTGAGTATATTTCTGCCGCGTTGCAAGTAAAAAAAATGAAAACTAAATCAGCTTACAACGAAAGGAAAGATTCACATGGATACTTTAGTGAGCAGAATTTGGTTCTTTCTCGTAGTGTTAAACACCCACCAGTTCTTGCGTTGAACGCTGAAGATTTCTTTTGTTGGACATAAGTTACGTGGATTTCAAAACAGCTTCCTGGTTGAGAATATCTTAGTATTCATGCCCCTCATTTCCTAGTGCATTAAAACAGCAGCAACAGCGGTGATTTTGTACAAAGTCAAGCAGGTTCTATTTTTAATCTTCTTGTGCTATTTCTATTGCTCTAAAATTGCAAGCCCTCAGAGTCACATCTTTGGTACCGTGTGAATTATTTTTTATGTTATTGAGTTTTTTCATAATTGCTGAATTTGCATTTTTAATGAAATTTGAGGTGCAGCAATGAATTTATTAGATGTTACTGTAAACAACATAATTCAACACTCACTCTCGTATTTAGTCCAAATCCACAGCAAAAAGCGAGCTCCAGCGATGGTAGTATGAAACCATTCCTTACCTATTTAGGACACAGTTATTTGCAAATAGCAAAATGCTGTGGCTCTCACGAAAATTTTTGGGTGATAATGCATAAATCCCAGCGTCACTATCGGGCCCTCGGGACCCATTTTGTGGAATTGGATTCGCCTCAAACCCGTCCTTGACCTGAGCTCTCAGGTCGGACTCGTGTATACCGAACGCAGTTCAATAGAATTAAACCCCTTCTCAAAACCTCCGAGACCTTCAACCTTTCGGGCCCGACTGAAATTATTTCACGTCCGAATAAATCCAAGTACGTCTTTTGAATAAATTCAAGAGAACCCCTTGAAAACTCCAGGGCCGGAAAGCAAAAGGCAATTTTGGTTCGAAGACTCAAATCTATTCGATGAAAAGAAGGAAGTGAATACTAGAGTGTGTGAGGTTCTTCTAAGAAAGTTGTACGTTTTAATTCCTGTGCTCATAATCATTCCAGTATGTTCGACTGGGCGTATTGAGACGACCTCAAATGAAATCAGGAAAGAGCATTATGATGAGCTGTGCATTTGTCTATTCAAGCATCAGAAATTATTCTAGCCTAGTACAATCTGATCTGTCAATCTTGATATATTTCTTCTTGCAAATGATATCATTCTTCGATATAAATAACCGATAAAAAGCTTTTTAAAGCGTCAGTAGCACAAAACATTTATGGTGTTGGAATGCAAAATTGCAATCTACCAGTAAATCTTTGCGCTCTTTAGCGTGCCAATAAGCAGAACCACCTCGCCCATTGCTCTCTCTAGGGCTCCAATAAGCCGAACCACCTCACACGCAGACATGTCACGCAGTCGTATCATGTTTACATGCTGCTGGCACAAACAATTTGTCCTGCGGCCAAATGAGCTGACTCGCGAAGACCATGTTTGCTGCTCAGGTCCATTGAAGGTTTATTCAAGCTTCTATGTCGTCCTGATTTCAAATTTCATAATTTCAAACGGAGAAGAGGGTATCCGAATTCAAATTTTGCCCGGAGGTTAAGACAAAGCTTGGGTTGACTAATGGAATAAGGTTCACTGACAGTCTGTTCCAATTTCTCGAATTTATTAGTAATTTTTAAATATAAAAAATCAAATCCATCGCAAATTTTTAAAACTTTATTTTAATTAGTTAAGAACAATAAATATTGTATAATAATACGTATTATACTAGCATTTATTAATTTTAAAACAAGCATCCATTCACAGATTATTTCTTTGTTATGAGCACTTTGCAATACTTCGTAGTGTCTAATTATGGATATTGTATAATTGTGTATTATATAATCAGACTATTTATTTCTTATCCGTATCTTCTTTACGTGCTTCCCATCCATCGACATCGTAATGATACGGCCAATCGAGACCAAACCTCTCGTCAGTCTTCAAGTATGGCACACTTTTCTGTTATCGTCAGCTGTTGCAGAACTGACAAAAGACTCGTCATGTATGACAACTTCTGTGCAATTTAAACTGAGAGCAACGTAGAGTGAGACCCGGTTCTGCATCTCAATAAGGAAAAGGAAAAAGGGAAAAATACTTTATTTCAAACAAAGAAGGCGCATAAAACACATCATTAGTTTAAAAATATCTTAAAGCAAGATAACGCAGCAAAAGAAATTTGACAGGACTTCCATTCCCAAGCAGTTACTCCTACAACAACAGACAAATATTACGTGCTATGTTCCTCACACTGATGCTAAAACATGCCTACATAAAGATCCGTGATGTCAGTATTGAGCGTTCAGGTGAACTGTAAATTTTGCGTTCAGCTCTGCGATGCTGGCAAGCGGAATGACTGTCGTGGGTTTCAGCCGCTCCGGAGTCTGCCTGTGGAAAGTCCTGATCCAAGTATACCAGCCAGGTGCTGCTAGTAATCTTAGAAAAATGGTGCTTCCAACTCGTATAGGAACCAATATCTAATATTATTTATGTAAACCTGCCTGGCGCTGCTAGTTATCTTAGAAAAATGGTGCTTCCAACTCATAAAGGAACCAATATCTAATGTTATTTATGTGAGAAGTTACGTCTTCAATGATGGTAATACCGTCAAACATATTAATGTTTCCGTGTATGTGAATGAATTCATTGATAAAAGTACTCTATGTTTCCCTTGGAGTATGAACTAAAAATTTCGAGTTTCATTTCTTTCAAATTGTTCCATATGTGCTTGAACATTAACTCGCGTGCATTCATAATTGGACTATTTATTTCGATTCAACAAGCTGGAAAAGTAATTAAAGTCGAACAGGTCTTGTGAAATTCATTCTGCATGTGAGACGCAGAAATTCTTTCAGCACAAAAAAACTTAGCATGATTTCGTTTCAATTTTGAATGTGATTACATTAATGTGAATGTGATTATATAAATATTAATGCAACTACATTAATATGAACGTGATCACATAAAACTTAAATGCGATTACTTTCTACAAAACGAAGCGAAGATTGGGCCAGCAATCGGCTGGGGTGGAATGCTTCACATTGAGAAGAAAGCATTCGTACAAATTTACGATCTCTTTTATGCTCGTTAAGGTAAAATGGAGAACATTTGCATGCAGCTCGAGCAGCTGGACTGCCCAGATCGCAAGGCTCATTTCAAGCATGCCGCTCACGCTCCCAGCCTCCTTTATGGTGTTCAGATATATAGAGTCTCAAGAGCCGTCTAATTGCTCATGAATCATTGCAATGGAGCCCTCAAATGGTGCATTGGTGCCCTCAAACTGCCCTCAAATGGTGCACAGGTGCCCTCAAACTGCCCTCAAATGGTGCGCTGGTGCCCTCAAACTGCCCTCAAATGGTGCACTGGTGCCCTCAAACTGCCCTCAAATGGTGAATTGGTGCCCTCAAAATGCCCTCAAATGGTGCACTGCTGCCCTCAAAATGCCCTCAAATGAAGCAACAGTGCCCTTAATTTGTCAGGCAAATTTCACTAGTAAACATAGAGTTTGAATCGCCTGCCACCAGGGGGCGCTTCTCAAATGTTCATCAATGGGTGCGAAGTCGTAGGCCTGCAGGGGCCAACGCTATGTGTGTCGCCAGAGAACTCCAGTTTCGATTAGAGATGTTTGATTTGCTTTTTTTTTCATTATAATTCACATATGATATATTATTTGAATCTTTTGAATCTATTATAATACGTAAAACATGTATCGTCCAACCTAGTCTCCAGATGTTTATTCGTAATAATTTTTTTTGTGATGAGCAAAATAAAGCCAAGCAATACTACGGTGAGTCATTTCAAGCTTTTAGGGAGGGAATATTTGGTGCCCATTCAATATCTTCGTATTTTGGTATGTCTTTTGGATGAAGAGAAAAGGCTGAAATGCATTTTACAAAATATCAATCTCAAAATGACTTTATTCGTTCTCTGTGTTACGCAAGTCAGAAACAATGGCTATAAAAGAACTGATTTTGGCTATTTTCTCGTGATTAGCGTTGAACAATTGTAGACTATAACAATTTAACTTATTTATTTATAGTTCCTGAGATCTATCTTATCGTAGGCTGAAATTTGAGTGCTGCGGAATCTCTTTAAATTTTAACTAAAAGAAGATAGTAAAAGATTACCACCAACATGCGAGTACAACCAGAATTGCTTTTATCCGTGATATCTTCCATACACCATTAAATTATAATATATTATCCCGCAAGAGCATTTTTTTCAGACTCACAATTTTCCAATTCTACATAGTTGACGCTTTGAGGATCGACCACTTAAATTTTACCCAGTATACTCGTATGTACGTCCCACAAAACCCGAACCAAGTATTTATTTTCCCGTATGAGTAATACCATCATAATAATACCATAGGCATTTAATTTCAAGCAAAATTATGATGATATTACTGATACGGGTATTTTTATGATGGTATTACTGATACGGGAAAATAAGTACTCGGTTCAGGTTTTTGTGGGACATACGGTATAGCTTTACATTTGGAAACTGCCGTGCGACATTTGAGTCCAAGCTCGCTCATTCGCAAACTTCCTTATTGATTGTGAATCATAGTTGTTTAAAAAAATGTCAGACGTCTCCTTAAATTTATAAATCAATTTTTATATTTTTAATGCCTATTTTCTCCTATGTTACTACAATGGAAATATTATTGAACACATTAAATTGGTTGGTCCATCTTAGTCGGTTGGTCCGCCTCTCTCGTTCATAATGATGCTTAATGACAGTATCTCTGATACGAGTTTCACCAGTGCACAAGTATAAGAATATTTTAATTGCGGGTACTGTTGGGATGGATATTTTTGTTTGTCATCCACATCTGGAATATTTATTCAAGGAAAATATTGAATCCCGACATTTTTGACGGTTTATGTGCATTAGTACCCCAGTGAAACGACTACGACTATCACAGTCGCTTGATCATCGGTACGGTTTTTCACAGATTAGAGGCAGGGGTGAGCAGTAACCCCGAGAACGGTCTTGCTCTAACTTAGCGCAATCCCGCCCCGCGTTAGGCAACTTAAAACTTACTCCATCTTAACAAAGTTGGTTCCGGCTTTAAGGAGATCTTCTCGCAAGAAAACTTTTTGCACTTTATCTCGTGAGAATTGCCGGGTTGAATTTACAGAGTACCGAGCTGTGAACTCGCAGTCTCCGAGCAACTGCATGCAAATTTCATACTTTCTACTCACATAATTCCTCAGCGCTACTAAATTTGCTGTATTTTCATTTTCCAGTTTTCCGACGCAGTTTTCGAGCAGCTGCTTGCAAATTTCTTACTTTTATGCTACATAAGTAATTCCTCAGTGCTACTTAGCTTGCCGCATTTTCATTTGCCAGTTTTCCAACAAGTTTGAATATAAGCTTTGCAAAATACATTAAAGCATGTCATGTCCTGACATGTGCTAATAATGCTTAGGCTGCGCAGAATATTTAAAGTATAAATTTTAAAGTTGGTTGGTTTTAGATATTTTTTGCATCAAGAGACTTTTTGGTACCCTTCGATCGTGTTTCAAAACATGTCTCGCATCAAAATTTGACATCTTTCAGACCGACTGTGTGAGTAACACCAAGGCAAGATCAAATAGTAGTGATGTAAAAACGCTAGAGCCGCTTCCTTATAGTCAAAATAAGATCACTAAGACTCTTACGAGTTTGTCATTTCTTACAGTACGCCTGGAGTAGAAGTGCTGACTCATCACTTGCTGACAAAGACGAGAACGAGAGGACTGGCAACCTCTCAACAACTTGAAAGCGCTCCCATTCTGTAAAACTCCCCTCTCCAAGGTGAGGGCAGGTTGTAAAGGCCCTTTTAGCGGCAAATCTCTTTACGAATGGTTCAAGTACGCTCTGAATGTGCAAAAAAATGATTAAATTATAGCTCACAAGTTTTCAAACAAAAACATTTTCGAATTTGAGTACTTTTTGACTGAATTATGTCAGAACCCTACTCATTACGTGCAATTTCTTGATGCCAAACCAACTGAATTGTAAGTTTTGTTAAATTCTCACAGATGACTGTTTGAAGGTACGATCACAATCTAAGACAACAAGGACCAATTTTGAAAGCTGGCATTATTTCTTCATCGCTGAAAAACTATCAAGGTGAAACCCACGAAAAAATATTTGTTCAGGCGATTCCAGGAGAAATCCATTCCAGGGATTGAGAAAATACGAAAATTGCAATTTTGGTCCCGCGAGCCTCGGCGCCGCTTCTCTAACCTAATACAACTACTAAAACTCGGATCAAAATAAAATTTTGAGACCGAGGGAAGATCCGAGTCCTGCCTTATAGCATTGTTGGGCGATAGGGCCACGCCTTAACATATCGTCACTCAGCCGAGTCTGTCTCAGTACAGAGTCCTGGGGAGCGTTGAGTATCGTTGGGAAAAGAAAAAAGCTGGAATTGAATTGGAAGGCCTAGTCCGCAGAAATTTTGCGCCTTTGCTCCGATGCGGCAACGCTCCGACAACGGCAGTGACTCCGGCCAATTTGAGGGGATTTGGGTTCCGTTAAGCGGCATTAAGGGCGGCTACGAGGGAGAGGCCGCTCTAAATGACAATTGATGTTTCTGCGAAACAAGAGCAAACCACACAAACTCGCCACAAGAAAACTGGCGTTCGAAAGAAAGCATGGGAGGAAAGAGAGGAAACCAACACGGGGACGGAAGCATGGGAAGGAAGAGAGACGAGGTGCTACTATAGCGTGAGGTCTACGGATGCATACCGCCTAACCAGGGGCAGTTTGAGATGTACAAATTAAGTGCTTATTGCTAATTTAAATGTATGGAAATAAGTAATATCCATTTGTAACCAACCGAGCCTAACCTCACGCTAAAGAACTATCTATAGGTAAATGTCATGCCATAGTGTGACAGACCTCACGCTATAGTACTACCTCTAGCTAGTACTATAGCGTGAGGTCTGTCACACTATAGTACTAGCTAGTACTAGCTAGTACTATAGTGTGACAGACCTCACGCTATAGTACTAGCTAGAGGTAGATCTCATGCTATAGTATGGTAGACCTCACGCTACTAGCTAGGGGTAGATCTAATGCTATAGTGTGGTAGACCTCATGTTATAGTATGGTAGACCTCATGCTATAGTGTGGTAGACCTCATGCTATAGTGTGGTAGATCTCATCCGATAGTGTGGTAGATCTCATGCTATAGTGTGGTAGATCTCATGCTATAACGTGGTAGATCTCATGCTATAGTGTGGTAGACCTCATGCTATAGTGTGGTAGATCTCATGCTATAATGTGGTAGATCTCATGCTACAGTGTGGTAGATCTCATGCTATAATGTGGTAGATCTCATGCTATAGTGTGGTAGATCTCATGCTATAGTGTGGTAGATCTCATGCTATAGTGTGGTAGACCTCATGCTATAGTGTGGTAGACCTCATGCTATAGTGGGGTAGACCTTATGCTATAGTGTGGTAGACCTCATGCTATAGTGTGGTAGACCTCATGCTATAGTGGGGTAGACCTCATGCTATAGTGTGGTAGACCTCATGCTATAGTGTGGTAGACCTCATGCTATAGTGTGGTACGCTATAGCAGCACCGAGAGACTGTGTGTCTGTGGTGCTGCAAGCGTGGTCGTTCTTAAAGGCTTTTGTAGAAGGGAAAAAAGTTGTTACATGCTTCTTTATGATGCATTCGTTACTCCGAAGCTGATAAATAGTTCTTAATTGATATATTTAGTTATTTGGTTCCATATAACAATAACCGAAATTGTTCTTTCACGGCAATCGTGTTCTAGAATTCATTGATTTATAATTTGACATCGAAGGTTTTAAATTTTTCGGTCAGTTATTAAACTAAAAAAGTGATTTCTTAAACTTCAATTTTTTCAAAAACCGCAGAAAAACTAGCAAGCTGTGTTTCTACAATATTCTCAGTTACAATATTAGCAGAAGACACTTCTAACCATGGCCCAGCTCCTTGTCTCACGCGCTGTGGTTTCCAAGAATTACGCATGGACAAGTAGTGAGAAATACGAAAATTGATAAAAGCAAAGCTACGTTGAATCGTTAACGAGGCATGAGAAGAACTTTGTTCCTGCAGAAAGCTTTTGTTGAAGTCAAGAAATGCAAGGTATTTTTAGTGGATCTTTTCCAGATAACCCCGCCACTAATGCAACACATAAGTTCACCCACTTGTAACTTTCGAAATAATGCACCTATCGACTTAAAATTACTCTCAAACGAAAGAATTTTTTAATTTTTTGTAAGAGAGTAATTTGAAGTTGATAGGAATGAAAGATTAAAGCATTATTTCGTTTGAAGTAATTTGAAGTCAATAGGTGTATTATTTCAAAAGTTACAAGTGGGTGAACTTATGTGTTGCATTAGTGGCGGGGCGTAACTGGAAAATATTCATCCACTCATTCAACCCCACTTTGAACATCCAAAATAGGAATTCAACCCCACTTTAAACATCCAGGATAGGAATTCAAGCCACTTTAAACATTCAAAATAGGAATTCAGCCCCACCTCAAAAATCCAGAATGGCTTCATTCAAACCCACTTTAAACGTCATGCACTCTCACACCCGCTCGTATTGCACGCAAAAAAAAAAAATTAGGGCTGCGAAATGCCAATATAAAATATAGGATTTGCTTTAATCTCGCAGGATTTTAGTCTCATTAGGGAATTGACCCGCGCAAAACTTTAGGATAAATCAATTGAGAGCGCATGCATAGCAACTCCGCTCGGCTGCTTTGATGCCAGCCACGAGGTGCGGGTAGCATTTCATTCGAGGTCCAAAAGATGGCAAGTCATTTTTCCTCGCCTGAATGTCAAATTGGCTGTGCTGTTTTTTATTTTATTGGCACTGCTGGTTCTTTTCGCCGACTGCAACATCAAATCGAGCTTCAGAGCCCACGTTCGAAAAACGCTCGTAATAAGCATTAATGACATTCGATAATAAGCACTTGAACCATACGATATGTCACTTTAATGAACTGCAGTTAAAAAAACACTCATAATAAGCATTAATGACGTCCGATAATAAGCACTAGTATACCATACGATATATCAGTTTTATGAACTCAAGTTTTCATGTCCATGGAAAGAATTGAGCAAGGTTAAAGCCACTTATTTTGATGTTTACGAAGAGTGTGTAGTGAAATTTATAAATTATTTTAATGAATAGGTTTGGTGCATTTTATCGAACTATTCACACAGTTTTTACGTGATGATAAATGCGTGTGTTTATGTAATTGCAAATATATCTTAAATCAGATATAAGCGAGTTAGAATTCTTCTCTTTAGCACACAGGAGCTCTTTGTACTCTGTCCTGCTGTGTCCGCCACAGTAAACACTGAAATATATTTCTTTTCAGTACACCTCAGCTCAGTACACCACAGCTCAGTACACCACAGCTCAGTACACCACAGCTCAGTACACCACAGCTCAGTACACTGCAGCGCAGTACACCACAGCTCAGTACACTGCAGCTCAGTTCACCACAGCTCAGCACACAGCAGCTCAGTACACCACAGCTCAGTACACCACAGCTCAGTACACAGCAGCTCAGTACACCACAGCTCAGTACACCACAGCCCCCATTGCGCCCACACTGCCCCACACTGCCCCCACACTGCCCCCACACTGCCCCACATTGCGCCCGTACACGATCACGCCAGTGTAAGCAGCTCGTGGTTGCCCCCTTTCGTGCCCACAACAATCGGCTCGTCATCTGATTGCCGATCGCAATTGGCCCATTAAATCACTCCAGCAATCGTCCGCCCATGCTATCAGTCCAGCCAAGCAATCAGTCGAACGTGTCTCTGTAGACCATCAAAGAATTGATTGGCTCGACTAATTTGCCTGCCAGTCACATGGGCGCTCGCATTTATTCATAGAGTTGTCGAAATCTAGAATCTAACGCAACATTTTTCCCGTTATCTGGCCGTATAACCGTGCCCTATTTTTTAGCTGAATTAACATCGAGTCTCAATCCTAAATTTTTCACTGTCCCTTTATTTGCAGAATTTAACATAGAAACGAATTTATTAATATATAGACCGTTAATAAACTTACAATGGTGTCACTGTCTCTCATTAAAGCTGCCTTTGTTGTCATTATGTACATTTTTTTACATATACATATAAGTATATTTGGCAAGGCCACACTCTGACAATTATTTCAATTGCAGCCACATTTGCAGGCTCCTAAGTGACTGATCTAATTCAGTTTCATCTGTCGCATGTCTTCCATTCACCGTAATTTAATCGCGAGTCACAGAATTAACCTTGGATGAGCTTCTCTAAATTCAGAGTGCTCAAAGACCAACCAAATCACTCGGCCAGCCATGAGTTATCTTGAAAATTGAATATTTTCATGAACTCTGTTCCCTTTAAACTTGAGCAGCCAACACTAGTTAGTTCGCTAGTTGCTTTTAAAAGTCGTACGCCAAAACTGAATGTCTAAAATTACGCTGCAATATAAGCATATTTGAAAAAGTTATGTCAAACTCATATTGAACAGTCCGACCGGGATAACTAATGAAATAAGTAATGCTTCATTTCTTACTACTTTTCCACCGTTTTCTAGTTTTCAAATCCGTACCGAATTCATTACAGTTTACGTGAAAAAGGTGTACAAAGTATAGAGGCAGACGATGAAACCTTGCTGCTAGAGCAAGTCATTATGAGTCAGAAATTTAAGTCAGAAGACCTACAGGGCTGCAAATGCCTTTAATACTTTGATCGATATTGTTAAAACAATTGATTCAATATTCAACTAAAATTTAACACCAATTATTGGCAGCGGTTTTAAAAACAGCAAAGATTAACTGAATCTCTCCTACATTTCGCTTTGATTAAGTCCTAGTAGAATTGAGTTTGTGACTACTGGTCGGTCAGCAGGATTATGAAAGTCCCCTCCGTGCCCACCGGTGGCGCACGTTGCGGTCAAAGTGTTAATTTATCATCCCTACAAAGTGCGAGACAAGACAGAGGATTTGGTCACTCCAAATCCAGATTCCCCTCACGCACGACAACGCGTCACACCACACTCCCTCACCGTACCCTCGCGGGCCTCGAATACTCCATTTATCTCGCGCTTTTTCGCAGGATGCCTTCTTAATGAAGTCGTCTATCTTGTGAACCTTCAAGAAGAGAGCCTTGCACCTATGCTTCTGCTCTCTGAGCCTCAGAACAGAGTAAACTTTTGCACTTTCTGCTCGTTCTTTAGGAAGGCTTAAGGGTAGCGGAAGTCGACACTAACGTAACTTTTGAAAAATTAAATTATTTCAACGGAATTTGATATACTTGAAAATATTCCATAAGTAGTGTTTTTTTTGTAATTTTGTAAAGGCTTGAAAGAAGCTCTCTAGTTTACAAAAAAAAAATGAAGCAGAAGCAATTGCAGTAGGTTTGAAGCCATGTTTTATGTTTTCTTACAATTTGCTGTATAGATACATTCTTCTACACAGTGAGCAATATAAAACCATCATTATACATATTTTAAATAGATCTCAGATGTATATACAGTACATAAAATGAATTTCAGATGTGCATATATAAATGGATCTCAGATATACACGTATAAAATGTACCTCATATGGCAGTTCCTGAAATTAAATTGTATATAAGTTTCTACAGTGAGCGCTACCCAACACACTCGGACAGAAGAGAAGGGCTGTTCCCTTCAGTGGAGTTTCCTGTTTTGATGCTCTCCTTATCAGCTGCCCTGACTTGCTATCAGTTACCCCCTCAACCCCCACACCTCCCCTCCCTCTAGGGGGGGGACAGCTTTCCCCCTCGCCTTTGATGGCGCCCTAGCCCCTCCTGGTGCCTGCGTCAGGATAAATGATTTTTCTGCTCCGGTGAACGCGTTTCTGGGGAATTTTGACTCATTTCTTGGTAAAACTTCACTTCTGGGTCCAAGGGAATATTTTCTGCTATACAATTTCATTTCTATCTTCTCAATAAACTGAGATTGTTTTTTTCATGTATGTTCTGCCATATTGTTTCATGAATTGCTTCTAAAGTAAAAAGGTCGTGTTTTATTTTGCTTAGCTGCGCTATTTGACTCTTGGATTACAGCAAAATAGCACAAAAACCACTAGCAAGTCATTATTGCCTTATTATTTTGCTTTCTTTAAGTTTTTGGTACATTGACATCAGAGGCGCTTGAAAAACACAAACTTATAAACTAATGTCCTAGGTACACCTCGACGTGCGAGAACGGTAATGGCAGAGAATGCATAATGTTGTATGTGTTGTAGTATTTCAAATCTTTATGCAGAGTATGTAGCCCAAATGTATATTTAGTGTCCCGACTAAATAATTATGTATTTTTATAATACCTAACATAAAAATATATTTATACATAATTTTTAATATACGTATATTTTAAAATGTATAAATTTATATTTTATTTATTATTAATAATTTTGAATATTTACCAAGTTATAAGTCATGCGTTCTGTAGAGTTAAGGCACTGTGAGTCAACTGCGCAGTCTTGTAGCAGTTGAACAGTTCAGCCACGAAGGTAAGGTGTACCCAAGAGAACAGGGCTATTTACGTATCAATAACGCGACTTTGAATATCAGGCAACTTAAGCTCTTCTTACATCAGTACCTGTACCACCCGCTTCTTGAAAATTCTATTCCAAGCCTGAGTAGAATTTTTTTTTTAAATTCTACTCCAAGCCTGAGGGGAAATTTTTTCAAATTCTACTCCAAGCCTGAGGGGAATTTTTTTTTAAATTTTACTCCATGCCTGAGGGCGTAATTTATTAAAATTCTACTTCACGCAGGAGGGCAAAATTTTTGTAAGGTCCTAATTGAGGGCAAAATTTATTAAAATTCTACTCCATGCATGATGGCAAGATTTATTAAGGTTCTTACTCAAGGAAGAGCGAGTGAAGCATGACGTGACGATCAGCAGCCACGTCTGCTCATCGTCTGCCTGCTTTGATGCAGTCTCTTGGGGGCAAATATTGAGGAATTTAGTCTTATTTCCTTTAACGAAGAACAGATTTCGTAGTTGCTGCTCCTGTATTCCTTACTGTCGTGTTCAGGCTGCACAGCGAAATTTGTCGTGTTCAGGCTGCTGTTGTGTTCAGGCTGCACAGCGAAATTTACAACGAGCTAATAAACATAATCCAGCCTAAATACGATGGCCAAATATGATGCTTTTGCTGCCTGATATTTGGGTGCTTACTGACAACCCTTTTATGAAGGCTGAAATCGGGTTGTTTTAAGAGTACATTTTTTTCGTATGGATGCTTTTTATAGTACCGTGAACTCGCATTGGTAGTCAAATATCACTTTATAATTTAGATTTTAATGAAGCACCTACAGTCCTACACATTACATTTAACAACACATTCTTGCCCAATTTCAGCTATGTGCTGTTAGTTCTAGAAGAATTTTTAGTCTTTTTAATGCAATACTATAAATTTGCTCCAAAAGACCTTCCCTCAACCTGACCAAACATCCCTCATCATAGGCTAATCTCCTGATCTAGAGGGTCCTATCATTTGTTACTCTTGATATAGAGCTTTATCATAGAATAGTCTCTCAATCGAAGGTTCTATTCATTGCTGATCCTCATACCTGCAGTTTCATATCGCTAGTTACCGTCAAAATAAGCCTCAATTGTGATCATCGGGCGAGAAATACTCCATAATACCCGCAAATCAACGCTCTAAGGTCTCCATGCCTTATTAGCTGACATCCTCTCTATTAAATGCATATAACACCCTGACATCTCCCCTATGGAGAGAGCTGTTTTATGAGAAATAGAAAGGTCTTTAGAACGAGCACTAAAATGCTCGACGTCCTTTAGTCCGGCTGCTATACTGCGTTTTGTCCTCATTCACCTTCGGTCCTTCCTTCATGAGCGTAGAGGGCCTGCCTCTCGAGGTGTCGGAGGGGCGTAGAGTGAGGTTACAAAGGCCCTTTGAAGGCTCCACTCTCAGAATGAGAGCGCCCGCACCTACCGGGGTTGGGTCAGCGCCAAACTTCGTGACTTGCTTAGATTTGTTGCTTGGATCAGCGTCAAAACTCGTGACTTGAAAATATTTGTTGCTTGGATCAGCGCCAAAACTCGTGACTTGATAATATTTGTTGCACATTTTTGCGCATATTGAGAGAGCAATAGAAATATCTTCCCCAGATGCAGTTTTGGATAGATTTAGGTTATATTCATTTAGTTATATTAGGATATATATTTTTATTCTATAATCATTTAGTTATATAAGGATATATAGATTCAGGTTATATTCATTTAGTTATATTAAGATATATAGATTTAAGTTATATTCATTTAGTTATATTAGGATATGTAGATTTAGGTTATATTCATTTAGTTATATCAGGATATATAGATTTAGGTTATGTAGATACTTAGGTTATATTTATGGGCTTAGGACTTCATTGAATTTTGTTGATTCGGCTTCTCTCAGAGCAGAGCGGTCAACAAAAAGAGACACATTTAAACGGATCATAGCTTTACGAGAATTTGGCACTTCTGCTTCCACATACACTTAGCTTACTTTTCTATCTTTTTAAAAGAATAGTTTACTAGCCTTATTGTCAAAAATGTACACTCTTTTAATGCACGATGTTGAATTGCGATACATATCATCAAAATTTGGAAAATCAAACTGGCTCAAATTGAACATTTTTTTATTTTGGACTTTTATTCATTAATTTCACGCTCAATTTTATTTTTGAATAAAAAATTAAAAAGCTACCCAATGCCCCTGTTGTTCACCAATGCACTTAGCAATAAATGCTTATGAATTGCGTCGTCATCTGATGAGCGCCGATCATTTCATACCGAGAGAGTAACAACTTTAGACACACAGCGAAGATATTACTTCGTTATTCTTGGTGACAAATTTAAGCCTTGGGAGAAATTAACATTCAGTCGTTATGTTAGAAAAATAAGAGATAACTTTGCTGCAGTTTATCTATATAGAAAAAGACAACATTAGGAAAACATGGCACGATTTTCTCTTCTGCCACTGGGTTTGGTTAGCGGAAGATCAGTGTCGCTTTGTGAACAAGGACAAGGAACAGACCTTCTGAATTAAGCAACTTTCAAATTAAATGAAGACCGGGGAAATGATCTCCTGAATTAACCAACTTTCCTGCATCCAAGTTCAAATTGACGTTAGAAAATTTTCTATTCATGATGCATGGGCTTCGGTATGTTTAGTTATAGCATTTGTTGCCCTGACAGCAGAAATAATGAGAACTACTTTTCAAAGCACTGATAAATTCATTTCAAATACCCCTCAACTAAACTCAACTACTGTAAAACTGTTCAGTGAAGTTCCCATAATCGTATATTTCTGGAGAGCTCATCACTCATTGAGGGACCATCGAACATCAATTAACAAATTAATGACATTATCACGCGAGCAAATGGCCTGCCAGAGCAATCCAGCGGCTCAATCTCGTTTTCTCTTCTATTGAGGAACTGAAATGAATATTATCGAGCTCTTGATCATGAATTATGGCGTTTAAATTGACAGAGTATCTCATGCAAGTGTGCACGACGTGTGTTTTCATTCACGTGCGTGATGCCTGTCATTAACGCGTATGATGCCTGTCCTCATTCACGCGTACGATGCCTTCGTGAGAATAAGACAACAACCAGCGCTGCACTCTCCCCTTTAACCGCACAGCGAGCACCTCCTTCAGATTTTTCCAAATGTGAGCGTCTGAGAGAGCTGGAGCGAGCGTCTAAATGTGAGCGTTTGAGAGAGCTGGAGCAAGCGTCTAAATGTGAGCGTCTGGAAGAGAGCTGGAGCAAGCGTCTAAATGTGAGCGTCTGAGAGAGCTGGAGCAAGCGTCTAAATGTGAGCGTCTGGGAGAGAGCTGGAGCAAGCGTCTAAATATGAGCGTCTGGAAGAGAGCTGGAGCGAGCGTCTAAATGTGAGCGTCTGGAAGAGAGCTGTAGCGAGCGTCTAAATGTGAGCGTCTGAGAGAGCTGGAGCGAGCGTCTAAATGTGAGCGTCTGGAAGAGAGCTGGAGCGAGCGTCTAAATGTGAGCGTCTGAGAGAGCTGGAGCGAGCGTCTAAATGTGAGCATCTGGAAGAGAGCTGGAGCAAGCGTCTAAATGTGAGCGTCTGGAAGAGAGCTGGAGCGAGCGTCTAAATGTGAGCGTCTGGAAGAGAGCTGGAGCGAGCGTCTAAATGTGAGCGTCTGGAAGAGAGCTGGAGCAAGCGTCTAAGTGTGAGCGTCTGAGAGAGCTGGAGCGAGCGTCTAAATGTGAGCGTCTGGAAGAGAGCTGGAGCGAGCGTCTAAATGTGAGCGTCTGGAAGAGAGCTGGAGCAAGCGTCTATATGTGAGCGTCTGGAAGAGAGCTGGAGCGAGCGTCTAAATGTGAGCGTCTGAGAGAGCTGGAGCGAGCGTCTAAATATGAGCGTCTGGAAGAGAGCTGGAGCAAGTGTCTAAATGTGAGCGTCTGGAAGAGAGCTGGAGCGAGCGTCTAAATGTGAGCGTCTGGAAGAGAGCTGGAGCGAGCGTCTAAATGTGAGCGTCTGGAAGAGAGCTGGAGCAAGCGTCTAAATGTGAGCGTCTGGAAGAGAGCTGGAGCGAGCGTCTAAATGTGAGCGTCTGGAAGAGAGCTGGAGCAAGCGTCTAAATGTGAGCGTCTGGAAGAGAGCTGGAGCGAGCGTCTAAATGTGAGCGTCTGGAAGAGAGCTGGAGCAAGCGTCTAAATGTGAGCGTCTGGAAGAGAGCTGGAGCGAGCGTCTAAATGTGAGCGTCTGGAAGAGAGCTGGAGCGAGCGTCTAAATGTGAGCGTCTGAGAGAGCTGGAATGAGCGTTTAAATGTGAGCGTCTGGAAGAGAGCTGGAGCGAGCGTCTAAATGTGAGCGTCTGGAAGAGAGCTGGAGTGAGCGTCTAAATTTGAGCGTCTGGAAAAGAGCTGGAGCGAGCGTCTAAATGTGAGCGTCTGGAAGAGAGCTGGAGCGAGCGTCTAAATGTGAGCGTCAGGAAGAGAGCTGGAGCGAGCGTCTAAATGTGAGCGTCTGGAAGAGAGCTGGAGCGAGCGTCTAAATGTGAGCATCTGGAAGAGAGCTGGAGCGAGCGTCTAAATGTGAGAATCTGCAAGAGAGCTGGAGCAAGCGTCTAAATGTGAGCGTCTGGAAGAGAGCTGGACCGAGCGTCTAAATGTGAGCGTCTGGAAGAGAGCTGGAGCGAGCGTCTAAATGTGAGCGTCTGGAAGAGAGCTGGAGCGAGCGTCTAAATGTGAGCGTCTGGAGAGAGCTGGAGCAAGCGTCTAAATGTGAGCGTCTGGAAGAGAGCTGGAGCAAGCGTCTAAATGTGAGCGTTTGGAAGAGAGCTGGAGCGAGCGTTTAAATGTAAGCGTCTGGAAGAGAGCTGGAGCGAGCGTTTAAATGTAAGCGTCTGGAAGAGAGCTGGAGCGAGCGTCTAAATGTGAGCGTCTGGAAGAGAGCTGGAGCGAGCGTCTAAATGTGAGCGTTTGGAAGAGAGCTGGAGCGAGCGTTTAAATGTAAGCGTCTGGAAGAGAGCTGGAGCGAGCGTCTAAATGTGAGCGTCTGGAAGAGAGCTGGAGCGAGCGTCTAAATGTGAGCGTCTGGAAGAGAGCTGGAGCGAGCGTCTAAATGTGAGCGTCTGGAAGAGAGCTGGAGCGAGCGTCTAAATGTGAGCGTTTGGAAGAGAGCTGGAGCGAGCGTCTAAATGTGAGCGTCTGGAAGAGAGCTCAGACGAGATTGTGTCCTGAGCGACACAGAATCACTTCATTTGGAAGACTTTCCCTGCAGCACCAACTTCATCCTGCAATCTCAAGTTCCCCAGGGGGATGCTCCGATGCAGCCGCCGATAAAATTGAGAGTGCAGGAGCTCGGCAGCAGTAATCAAACACGCGTTACATTTAAATATTAAATATTATCAGAGAAAATCGTTTGGTAAATGTTTGACAATTGTTTGATACTCTAGAATGCCAGTTTGTGGACTGGAAATATAGAGACGGATTGATCAAAAAAGCAAGCTTTGATTAGTGTTAACCGATACGGCTTATTCTTTATATAATGTAATTAACTGTGCACTACGTTTAAATTTTGAAGATTATTTTAGAAGTTCGTTTGGTAAATGTTTCACAGAGTGAATACTCTTTAATTCCGGTTTGTAGACTGGCAATACAGGGACAGATTGATCAAAAAAGCAAGCTTCGTTTATTGTTATCCGATATGGATTATACATTATATAATATCATTAAATATGATTTCATTTACTTTATATATATCACTACAAGACTGGAACCCTTGCAGAGCTTCACGTACTCCCTCCAAAATATCAAAAGCCCAAATATCTTCTGCCGTGCTCTGTACTCTGGGCCCCCGAACCTTATTGAATCAACCGAGGTTGTTATGACTCTGGGCCACCGGACCTTCTGAATCAACCGAGGTTGTCATGACTCTGGGCATCCCACCTCATCGAATCAATTGATGTTGTCATCAGGTGTTGTAGACCTGCTGTAGTAGGCCGCACGAAATGAAACTCACTCAAGTATTCTAATGCTCCAGAATTTATAGTCTTGGTTTCAAATTCGGATTGCTGTAGAGTTTACAATCTTAGTTCAAAATTCGATAAAATGGTGTCTCACTCTAGAGCAAGTTCGCTTTTCACGTCTAATGCTCAGTAGTTATACATTCCACCACAAATGTTTTTAAATCATTTCGAGATTTATAACACAATCAAGTTCTGTATTGATTTATTCAAAATATTTTTTATTCAAAACATTTTTCACGAATTTCAGCTTTTATAATGTTCCTCTACGTACACACTACGACTCTGCGTATCAATTAAGTTCTTTCTGTCCATTGGATCGTTAGCGTGAGCCTCACTCTCAGGAATAACATTCACGAATATTGTTGATAACTTCAGAGTTAGAAACACACAAAAAATGCTCTATTTTAGCCCGCCCAGCTAAAAACCATAGCTACACATACTTATCTGTGCACCACGTAGAATAGGTGGTCGTCAGTACCGAACAAAGCTTGTCGATATTCCAGAAATGAACCAATCAGTTAGTGGTTCTATCGCACACAAAGCTCGTGAGATGAAAGTTTACCTTTTATGTATACTCTTATCGCTCGAGTCGCACTTCATTTAATATGAGCTCGGTCCTTAGAAACCACGAGCAAACTATCCAGCTTTAATAGAAGCTCGGTCTTCAGAACATGGAGTAAACTATCCTGCTTTAATAGGAGCTCTGTCTTCAGAACCATGATCAAACTATCCTGCTTTAATAGGAGCTCTGTCGTCATAACCATGATCAAACTATCCTGCTTAATAGGATCTCTGTCTACAGAACCATGAACAAACTACCCTGCTTAATAGGATCTCTGTCTTCAGAACCATGAACAAACTACCCTGCTTAATAGGAGCTCAGTCTTCAGAACCATGAGCAAACTATCTTCTTAATAGAACCTCGGTCTTCGAAACCATGAGCCAGACTACCCTACTCTTCCCTCCCACGGTCTGCTCCGAGACCTCACGTTTTTGCTGCCCATTTTTACGAAAAGCTTTTTTGCTGCAGCGACCAAGAGCTCCAAGTTCCATCGAGACGTCACTGACGCCTGCGCCCTTAAGTCTCCACATGCGGGGTCTCTCAGGTTTCAGATTCACGCGCCTTGCGCTATACAAACGACAAAAATCTTTGGCTTAGCTGTTCACTGAGTAGCAAGGGCAGGCCCTTTGACGATCTCATGAGAACGCCCGTAGGCCTACACTTGTTCATATATACGGGCCCTCTCGTGTCATTCTCTGTCCAGGCGCTACAAGAGAATTAACGCTGCTTTCCATAGAATTATTTCACGGATTTAAGAAAAGCTACTTTTAGAAATACCGTGAATTGCTCACTGTAATGGGCTAATTTAGAGGCTAAGTATTTAGAACCAAGGACGAACTCCGAAATGTTTTGCGCTGTTTTTCATTCAGGCTGTTGCAGGTAAAAAAATAACTAATCATAATTAATATTTTACTGCACGTCAAAGTTAGGTTTCGTTACCTCGCCGAGTAAAAAAATGCCAACATTGCTTTGTGCTCCATTTATGCACTAAAAAATTGACTAAGTACAATGTGTTACGTACATTTATTGAACAGTAAATGCACTACATACATTTATTGTCATATGCTGCATTTACTTTTTCAACGTAAATATGACCTTAATAGTAGAAAGAATAATAGCCTGTTAGAGAAACAACGAACAAATATTATAAGTACTCGGTGCTCTTTAGAGAAACAACAAACTAATATTATCAGCACTCGGGACTCAAAGAAAATGTACTAGCTGTCACTAGCACTGCTCTATGTGAGAGCTTCATGCTTAGCCAGGGAATAATGAACAAGAATTTGCCTTTTTGTGGCGTTCTCGTGCACAGACTAAGAATGAGTCAAGCCTCCTCCCCCTGCTACCCTATGACCGACGCAGACACGGTATTTCACTTCTGCTGCTCCAACTGAGCAGATATGATCAACCTGCGGGCCGCTCTGTCTAGGGAACAGCTCTGGTAGATGAGTCACTCGCGGATAAGTAGATTTGTTGACTCCTGGTAACTTTAAGCGCCCTGTTCTCTGTGAAATAATTGATGAGAGGTTGTCACAGAAACATGTGCTTCTCAATTTACTTTTTAACATGTGTTTCTCAACGGTTTGTTCAATTTTGCGTACCTCAACAGTTGAACAGTTGAACAGTGTCTCAATAAAACATGTGTTTCTCAAGATTTTGTTCAATTTTGCGTATCTCAACAGTTGAACACTTCAACAGTTTCTCAACAAAACATGTGTTTCTAAACAATTTGTTGTATTTTGAGTAAATGTTAAATCGCCTCAAAGCGTGTCTCCATCCTCACAAGAATTTTTTTTGTTTGTTTGTTTGTTTTTGAAAGGGTTTAGTCGTTTGGAAGCGTGGTGCCTGTCTCAAATACTCGTAACGAAGTATACTTAAAGCAATCATTCAGGGCCTCACATCCCTCATCCCTTCCACTGATTCTCGCAAAAATTTGCGATCCGGGAAAGATTCCACGCACATGCGGTTGAGTTGCAGCAACATCAGTCGAGTTTTCATCGAACAGTCCTTTCCCGAGCAGCGGGTCCTGCGCAATTGCTGCAAATTGCCGCAGTAATTGGCCCTGGTGTCTCTGAGACCGCAGCGGCACGGTATTCTCCCATCATCTCAGACCTCTACTCCTTCATGTACTCTTTTACGTAGACCTCCAACGTAGCGACGCTTTTATTGTACAGTATATTTATAAGATTTTGAAACAGCGTTTCGTATTGCAAATATACAATGTTATGAATTTAGAAACGTTCCAAATAAGTCAGGAAGAAATTCAACGGTAGATTTCTGCTCGATGTTAGCTTAGCATGCCGTAAAATGTTCTCAATCTTTGATTGATGATTATTCATGTTTTTTTTGTTTCAAGTCAACTAAGTTTTCGTTTATGACATTTAACTCTCTTAAATTTCATGTTTTTTTATTCAACTCAATTAATTGGAATATATGTCAGTGAACACCTACATCAAAACATAACACATATGTCAAAGAGTGAGTACATTTATTTGGGGATATCCTGTATTTGTATATGTACAATGTTAAATATTTTACTGTACATCTCACTAAGTAAACTCACTAAGCAAATAAGTGTCAACATTGTTATGTTGCAAGATAAGTTATGTTGCAAGATAAATAAGTGTCAACATTGTTATGTTGCAAGATAAATAAGTGTCAACATTGTTATGTTGCAAGATAAGTATCCTTCCGACAACCGCAAAGTACTCTTCAAGGCTCAAGCATCTGCAAAGTACTCTTGAAGCTTTCCGTGTTTCATTATATGCTCCTGCTCAAGTACTTTTCGGGTATTTTCCCATGTACACTGGAAGAGTACACGGGTATTCTCCCATGTACTCTTCACGTGTCCTATAGTGCTGTACTTTGCTTCTTAGCAAGCAGAGTACTTCAGTCCACCTAGGCAACATTGCGCAGAAGTCGAGATGAAGGGCGTATCTGGCCGACCTTTTGACTTTAACCTACAATTGAGTACTTAGCGTTAGAGTCGGGACAAACTTTAAATATTTGTTGAAAGATCAGTTATAAATATTAACAGCTAGTGGAAAGAGTCTGGCCTTTTCTTTTCATTTAAATTCTTCCTGCAAAAAAATTGAAGATGAAAACTTTTTTCTCTTCCGTCTCCATTTTTTTACAATTTACGTGTTTTTCCATTAATATTTGTCTGGTTAACATAATTATGTGTCTTCAACACTATCACCATTTTCCTACAAATCGCCACAAGTATTTCTGCATTATCTCTCTTTGCAATAACAGGTAGTTTGTCGGTAGTTTGTTTGTTCGTTTGTTGGATTGGTTTCTCCACTCTTAAATACCAGTATCACACGGCCTGAAAATGGCGGCATTAGTAAAAAAAGAACAAAAAAATAAATTCGGTTAAAAGTACTCGCTGATGGTTGCCATAATGTCACGTACCACAAAGTGAATATTTAACCTCTACGTAATGACCATGTTTTTTTTAGGTACAATTTATATTATTTTTAAACATTCCATTCGTTTCCGCTTATGAAACACTAACTCAGAAAATATTGAAGGGAAAGTTAAGTCAGTATCTCAGATACGCGTAACACACTCTTTAATTTGATAAAGAAATATTGTCGCACGTTTGCTAACTTAGTTCAAAAAACTAACAGAGTTTCATTTAAATCGCAGTTTCTGTGTGCTACCCAGGAACTTCAGGTCAGTTAACTCGGAAAAAATAATTCCTGTTAAATTGTTTTGATTTCCGTCGACCTAAGTAGGGCTAACATTGTTCTAACTTATCGGCATACAACTTCCGTCGGGATACAATTTTAAATGAAACTGCTCACACGTCACGGTAGAAGAAACAAGGTAGGGTCAAACCAGTCTTTTGTTCGTCGACCGTGTGGCAATGCTGAAGTCATGGCAACGAACCAATAGCAGCGCTCATATTGCATCCGGTAATACTGCTAGCTCCAAATCGGGCACCACTATTGGCCTAATGACATGTCGCAAAGGTGACGTCATAAAGTTTGTTTGAAATGAAGCCGTTCTATTGGCTAGCGGAGCAAGAGGAGGTGTATTTCCCCCATAGAAATGACTCCACCTTGTTTCCTCTGCCGTGGCACACGCCGGCACGCACAAGTCAACATCCATTTCCCGAACAACATTCCAGCCGTATCTTAGATACGCGTCTCGCTCAACTCAATCCATCCAATTGATCGACACAGCAAACTGACGTCTCGTGCCACAGCCCTCGCTTCACATTACTCTCTCTTAATAAATACATTACTCTTCAGTTATAAATACATTCCTCTTTAGTTACAAATACATTACTCTTTAGTTATAAATACACTACTCTTTAGCTGTAAATACATTACTCTCTATTTACATGCATTACGCTTTAGTTGTAATGTATTAGCTGTACATGACTCTTTAGCTGAGGCGACCCCCAAATTTCTCTCCAACCCTGATATTTTACGAGCATTCCTACGTCTAACTTTCATTACAAGCACATAAACAGTATTTGCTACAAGCGTCGTTCTGGCGGACACTCATTGGTTTCGAGGACAGGCTTATCGGTGTAGCAGGGCCTGGCAGTAGCCATGTTATCGCTGCGAGGCGCAAGTTTTGCGTCTAGCGGCTATTTTGGGCCGTGTTGGGTGTAAATGTTTGGCCTACAGGCACCGTGCTTAGAAAAATGATGTTCCGCCCCTACGCTCGCGCATATTTGCTCTGCCTAGTGTTTTGGTCCTGGTGTACCGAGCGTGTGTTTGACGGCTAGTATGCGCCTCGTGACTGCTAGTATGCGCCCCGTCAACGCTGGTATGCGCCTCGTGACTGCTAGTATGCACCCTATGACTGCTAGTATGCGCTTTGTGACTGCTAGTATGCACCCCGTCAATGCTGGTATGTGCTCTTTGCAACAACCCCGATACGTTACAAAAAAAACAAGCGGTTATTAGAAGCCCCCCATAAACTTTCACGACTGATCTAGTTTAAAAGATTTGAAATACCTCAAGTGGCAAGTTGGAAACCATAACTTACTTGGAGTAGCATAACTTAGTTGCCACAACTCATCAGTTCATATAAGTCTCAAACTTCCTGAGGATTAATTTAATCACTCTAAAGTTCTGATAACGTTTGTGGGACTGGGAAAGTATCGACCTTGACAATTTCTTCCTGTACATCTCCATAGTTCTTTTCGCATTGTCATGAGTTTTCATGTTTTCATACATTTGTACCGAGAATTTTACTTTGTTTATGAGCTCAGTTCTTTGTTTTTATGTTGCCGATCAATTGAAAATGTCCATGAATTTCTGTGAGTTAATTCAATCTCATCTAATAAATTCATTCTGTAGAAGACGGAAGTGTAATTCAGTTGCGACAACTTAAATGAATCAAGCGCAGGATATCAACATTCATTTCTTAGAAATAATTTCTCTCACAGAAACAAAATTAGAATCGCTTGTTTTGATTTTCATGCATCTCTCACTGAAGTCGTTCAAACCCGGTCACCGTAGATCGTACAATGAAATAAATGCTTCCTGACAGCTACAGGTAAATTCTACGTAAATATTCAAAGAGGTCATTCTTGTAACTTCTTCCTGGTCATCGACACAGCATATTTTGGCAAAAGATAAAGCGAAATGTTATTTAGAATTGTTTTTATTTAATTTACATGTTATGGAACCAAAGAATTTGTGTGAAATAAGGACCGGAAGCGTAAAGTTTAGCACAGGATAAGTTCATCATGAGCCCCGTTCGTCATTTGTTTGTTCCTGTTGTTATCGGTCACAGTTCTTCATCCCATTCGTTCCTATAAAGTTCTATACACAGTCTGAAGCCTGTAAGTGCCGTCCGCTTTTGTTCCTTTTTTTCGTAATCTGTACCGACGAACTTGACTTCGGTTGAACTCAGCGCCTGGCTAAGTTCATTCTGTTTCCGGACGGTGTGGAGATTGGTTAAATATTCTACCATGTTCTGCATATTGAAACCTTCTTCGTTCCATGCAATTTATATTTGTTTTCGCTTTGTAATTTAATATCTGTTCATTTTTTGTTTCAGCTCTTTATATTATACAAAACTATTCGAAACCGTTCATATAATAAAGTCAAAAATCGAAAACGCGTATCGAATAAATGAAAACAAATTTCCTATTTAATAATTGCTACGGCAATTATAAAGCCAATATCGTCGTTTGAAACTCATCTTGTTTGTGTACCACTCTACGTCATTTGTTTGTTCCTGTCGTAATCGGTCACTGTTTTTGATCACATTTAGTTCCTACAAGATTCAGTACACAGTCGGAAGCCAATGCCCATGATTAGAAGTCGCTGAACTTATACGGGCCCACAAGTAGCTATACTCAAATGTGTCCATTGTACTAGACTTAAGATGCAATCTATTGCAGTATCACTTGTGGTAAATAAATTGTTTAAATTGTTTAAATATCGTCTTCTGAAACTCTTCTTATTTGCGATTCAGTCATCCCTCACAGGTGCTCCTCAAATATCAACTCTATTGACACGGACAAACTAGGAGACGTCCCCTTGAGATAGCGGGCACCCGCAGTGTAGAAATCAAGAGGCTTGAACCCCTTATCGCAACCCTCAAGAGACATTCAAGTGGACACGCCAAGACGCATCACATACACTTAGTTTGCTCATGCACTCCGATTATATTAAGGCAAAAATAAAATATTGCTGTCGTTTTATGAAGGTGTTACATGATTGGAATGAAATTTTAAGGCTGTTTTTGCGTTTGCCCATGTACTCCTATTATATAAAGATAAATATAAAATATCAATGTAGTTTCATGGAGGTATTGCGTAATTGTAGTAAAATTTCAACGCTGTTTTCGTGGAGAAAGAACTTTGTGAAATTATTTACGTGCTCGATATAAACTTATCTTGTGTACGAATGTTAAGATTAGAGCTGTTTGAACTGCAGGGTGATGACTTAATGAATTTTTGTCTAATGTTTGAGTAGAATATCTTTAGAGTCCACGAAACCAGGACCGGAAAAGATATTTGATAATTCAATTCAGATAATATTCTGAATCACCTACATATTTAAAATCCTATATCATTTGAATTCACTTAACGTAGAACTTAATGAATTATGTTAAAACTCGTTTGCAATCAATGTGTATACACGTTTACAAAAAATGTATCATGTTGTAATTAGGCACTCGTTGAATATTATGGGACCAGCACGAGTAAGTCTTGAAAAGACGAATACGAACGATTCAAATATTACACATTCATAGCCACTCAATTCCGTTCACTAACATACAACTATACTGTAGAGTAATTTATTTAGAACTAAAGAGTAATGCATTTATAAGTAAGATGTAATTTATTTACAACTAAAGAGTAATGTATTTATATCTAAAGAGTAATGCATTTGAAACTAAAGAGTAACATATTTACAACAAAAAAGTAATGTATTTAGAACTAACGAGTAATGCATTTAGAACTAAGAAGTAATTTATTTACAACTAAAGAGTAATGTATTTATAAATAAAGAGTTCCGTATTTCCACCTAAAGAGTAATTTCTTGGGCCCTTGGATGAACCTTTTCCCTAGCTAACCGTTTGTTCTGAGAAGGATCAACGCTCTGAGCAATGTTACGTGCATTTGACGTACGCACTCGTGAAACTTGACTCTGACGTTGACTTGAGCCCTATCACTTGACCTCGACTTTGACCAGTAGCTCGGTGACGCATATCCCATTCTAAACTTCACCTTAACATCAAATGATATCAACAACATGAAATTCGATTAATATTCATCATTAAGCCAAGTATAAAATGTTATCAACAACTTAAGCTACATCATTTCAACAGGATGCAACGTTGATGAAACATATAATGATCACCGTCAAGTTTCCCTGGTGTGCTAACTCTGCTGTCACCATAACTCCGTATGAGAACGCAAATTTCTACATCACATGGGAGGTAATTTTACTGCTCATTTTGGTGAAATTTAGCATCTTACTCAATTCTATCACTATTCATTCAATTAAGACTGAGTCTCCTTGCTCGTCTCATAGGAAGTGATTCTACTGCTCAGTCCCATGCAATTAAACATCCTGCTCAATTCTATCACTATTCACACTATCAGTCCCAAGCAATTAAGCACCCTTGTCAATTCTACCACTATTCATGCAATCATTCCCTTGGAATGGAGCACCCTACTCAATTCTATCACCATTAACACAATCAAGACTTAGTATCCTTGCTCACCCTCAACAATTCACACAACCAAAACTGCGGTCTAACCTCACCATCACCATTGTCACTGCCATCATCAACTCTGGGAGTGTTACCAACCACCAACCACCAATCCCCCCCCCATGCTCACACACCCCTCACACGCCTAACTCTACCAAGGCATTAAAACCATACTGCTCATGTGCGCCACATACTGCACATTCCTGAGCCCTTCTTGTGCCAGTCTGCCCGCCTGCCTCGCACCGCATGCAGCAACACGCCCTCACTGACACTCTGAGTACTGCTGAGTGCGTTTAATTACAATGAGCTCTTCTTTAGGTTGCGATTTAAATGAAGTGAGTTTTTACCGATTAAAATGAGCTCTTGATGGTTAAAATGAGCTATTTAAAATTATTTCTTCTTTGAAATGTGCTCTTCTTTAAAACGACCTAAATGATTAAAATGAGCTCTTCTTTAGGTCGCAATTTATTGTAAGTTTCGAATATAGGTGGTTTGTTTTGTTTACGTTCTTTATTCTGCTAACAAAAATAAAATTAGTCAAGATATACATAGTTCTGTGAAGCTTGGCAGAACAGGATTCGTACCGAGTCATTACATATAATCCCACGAGTATAATTTATGCCATCAACATTTTTTCACACATTTAGAAGCAGTTCAAACTCTAGAAGCGCCGTTTGAACTGTCATTTTTACAGTAACGCACTCTTATGACGCACTCCTCAGGAAATCCGCCAGCTCTTTATTCGAGTTACAATAGAAACTTGAAAGTATACGGTTTTGCAACACACATCCGTTTGCCGCTGGTCAGGAGCAAAACGTCAACTCGCTGCTACGATGAAGCAACCATGAATAGACAGATATGTTTTACAGCAAGCCGCCCTGTTTGAACTAAGATGTTCCTTAAGAGAACAGAAAATAAAGCTTAAACACTTTTCTTTCGTACGAAAAACTGCTTCTATCCTACTAAAAAACTTTTTTTCGTACGGAAAACTGTTTCCATTATGCTGGAAAACTTTTCTTTCGTACGGAAAACTGCTTTTATTATGCTAAACAACATTTCTTTTGAGCGAAAACTGCTTCATTTTGTTAAAAACTTCTCTTTTGTTTAGAAAACTGTTTTCATTGCTCTAAATATTAATTTTTGTACGGATAACTGCATGCTGTTCATCGCTTTCAGTGTAGCCAAACGGCGTGATTTAAAAAAATATTTTGATTCATTCTGGGCACTCAGCATGGTATGTAAATTGGACATTGGGTGGAGCTGACGGCTTATCACATTATGTCAAAGACTTCTGTACTCACAAATCTTTTGAACTTTGCGCAAAATGATGAACGGCAAAACTGGCAATTGAGTTACCATATGTAACCCCGTCTCTCCAAAACTACGGTTGACGCAGTTTTTTTGGGATGAAACATGGCGTAAATTGAGTACGTACTGAAAACTTCGACAATTTCGCATTTATGTCCCACATCAAACCAAAATATTTATGCATGAGTGTCAACGTTTGTTGACGAAAAGGTGCCCCTGCTCCAGCTTGTTTGCAATACTCCAGGCTTGCTCAAGAGGCCAAAAATTAAGGATTGGTATTAAGGACTATCAACCAATTATTCAATTATCAATTAGTTCATTGGGAATTATCAATTAATTTATCAATTATCAATTAATCAATTAGCAATCAATCAATGATCAATTAATCAATTATCAATTAATCAATTAATCAATTATCAATTAATCAATTATCAATTGATTAATTGAGGATAATCAATTAATTAAATGAGGACTATCAATTAACTAATCAAATATCAATTAATTAATTGAGGACGATCAATTCATTAATTGAGGACTGTCTAATTGACTATTGAGGACTAGTCTATTTGAGGAGTATCTATTTTGAATGAGCTCGGACTTGCGCTTGGTAATAACGACAAACTTGGCCACAATTGAAGCAGCGAAAACATGCTAATTGGAATTTTGTAAAATGTCTGTAACGAAGTTTCGATTAGTTTGACGAACAAAGAATTAATGTTGTTTTAACTGATAAAAGTATTCATGTTATATTCAAGAACAATTGCGCAATTTCTAAAAATCAATGTTGAAAGATATGTTAAATAAAAATAATTACCCAAAGTCCTCGCCAGGTTCAGCCGTCAATTTTTCAATTTTAGAAACAAGTGTTCCGCACACATCGTATCATATTCGTGTGCCTGGAATTGAAAAAGTTCCCAGATTATCTTGTTAGGTCATTCAGAGTTCTCTTGATAGGTCACTCAACCTATCACTCTTCACACAATCAATCCCACGCAATTAAGAACCTTACTCAATTGAATCACTATTAAAATGAGCTATTCCATGCCCCATGCTTACCTTTGTTCATAATTATTATTCAATTACTATAGGGTATTTCTACTTACCTTACTTTAGCCGGTTTGAGCATCACTTGCATAACACGCTGATCTTAAATTAAGTTTCAGCAACGTCAACGCACAGAAGAGAGCTTCAACAACTTCATTTATTTATTTTATAGCATAGAAGGCAGCGTGCTGCTACGAGCTCCCGGCGCGGTATTTCAATATGAATATCTGTACATGGTAAGAAACAGACTCAATTTTCAGCTAAATTAGACTATTAGTTTGCAAGTTGGTGAACGTAAAGATTAAAAATTGTTTCACTCATACAGACTTAGTTTTGAAGGTGAAATGTAAATCCCTAAAAAATTATACTGGAATTCCGATTGAACCACTTTTGGAATAGCTAGTCAAAAATATTTTTTAAGAAGAATCTTGTGCTGAACCACATTTGGAATAGCTAGTCAAAAATATTTTTTAAGAAGAATCTTGTGCGTTAAGAATCACCTCTTATACATCTACGAGTACCTGTGAATAAGTCGTCGTCTTCATCAATGACCTAAAATTCGCAGTTTCCTCGAGAGCCCATTAAGATCGCGGGATCTCAAAATACAATCAGCATGCAATTGACTCTCGCACTGCCAGGGCGAACTCAGAGCGACGTGTCTCTTTTCAAAAAATGACAGCTCAGCAAAAACAAACTGGTTCCGAGACGCAACTCAGACCAATCTTCCTGCGTGATTAGACCTGTCACCAATGTGAGACCGAGAATACTCTCGAATGTGAATATCAACTAAAGATCTTAATGTTAAGATGTTTCAAAACCCAATGCTATACATTTCATTCATCAACTTTATTGGAAGTAAACTGCTTTTCTTCCTTTTTAGTGTAACTGCGAGATAGACCTTCAATAAGATCGACTGTCCTATGTTCTGATTATGGTGTCGTAGATGGTAACAAAATACGTCCTTGATCAAATAACTTGCTGGGGTGGACTAACGAAGGAAATTGATTCTTTCCATTATTTTGTCTGTAGAAACAAAAACGGGATTTTGAAAACGTAGTCAGGTGTCATTCGTTCAGTGGAATTTGTTATGGGAAGGTAATGAGCTGACTCAGCTTGCTTGTTTCTAGCTCGTCTTGAAATGAAGCAGAGAAAATTAGACAGCTGCTGGCGTGCGAAGTGAAATCTTCGTGAAACTGTCGATGCTCAACTTATCAAAGTGTAGATAACATCTCCAATTTAGTTGAACTTATTCCTGAATTGAGAATCAGAATTTATTTCTTTGAATTTCATGTGATAGCATAGAATTTATAATTTTTAATACTTCCAATAGGTTGGTATGAGGAAACGAGCCCTTAGTTTGTATAGAGAATGTGTGAAATTCAGAAACCAGGAGGTTATAGTTAATTAATAACTCAAACATGGCATTTAAATCCATTTATGTCAATAGTGCCTCTAAAATGGTCCAGTGCGACAATTCATGCAATTCAGTGGGAAAATGGTGCTGTGACCATTATTCCGAATTTTAACAAATATCATTCTATGATAAGTCACATGGCACAAGACACATTCACGTGCAACCAGACGTGAGATGGTCGAGAGGATGTCCTACAAAGCTACATGCCCATTACTATAGCTTTGTACTTTTGAAGGGATGTATTCGATACAGCGAACGACTAATTTTCTCTCAGGGAGCAGGTCTTCAATTTCCTTGCAGACCATTAGAACAAACTCTTCGGCTAGAAAAGCTCAATTTTTTAACATGAAATTAATATTGAAATCAAGTTAATATTTTTCAATTCTTGCACTCAACTATTCATGGAACACATCCCGTTTAGCCAAAGCAAACGATGTTATGGGAGTTCTTGAATGTTTGTAGTAATGATGCCGACTAAGCAGTAGATGTGACTCTTGACTCACCGTTTGTTGTGACAACTGACTACTGGCTGCTAGTTAGTGATCGACCGCAGAAGCATGACTATTTTCTGTTTAGGTGACATTCAATATTAATTTTGATGGATCAGCAAATCGCATCCCTGCTACTTAACGGTGGATGGCTGCAATTGCTACGCAATGCAATGCAATGTTATCGAGATGATATTCTTTTGTATTTCTAAGGCAATTTATTGAACTGTATTAAATTTCGATCTCTACGAGCGCGTACAATTTAAAACTTTGAAAAATATGCCTTTTTAGCACTAAATGCAATAGAATGTTCTTGCCTTGAGCCTTTAGGGAGAAATCAAAATAAGTCCTGAATATATCAAAGGTTTTTGTTTCATTTAGGTATCAATCGAAATTCAGTAACATTTTCCTATCAATAAATGCTCGCTAGTATTTCTCAACCAATTTACCACTCGCAAAGGTTTTTAACCAATTTAATACTGAAAATCATTTTCTGATTGACTAATCAAAAGAATACCTGCCTCTTTGAAGGCTATCGGTGAAGCATATCTGTCTATAAGTACTCAATTTGCCAATCGAAAATACAATGAATAAATGATGTAAGAATAATCCGAATTTTCTCAGCCAGTAGCGCTTTTTCCTAAGACGAAATATTTCCTTTAAAAAACTTTAACGCATATTTCTTAACCGAGTGAAAGTTTCAGGATGCAAAAGTGCCTTCCGCTCAGTTTCTGAGAAGCCCATCAGAAGGACTTTTTCCGGTCCTTATTTTTCTTTTGCTCGGTCATAAGTCTTCAGTGAATGAAAGTTCTTGTCTCGTAGCTGATTTTGTTAAGAGCATTGCACGCAGCAAGCATAATATTTTCACATGTTCAGATATTACTCGTATCGTTTCTGTAAACGTACTTTCGACTCATGTTCAGATATTACTCTTATCGTTTGTGTAAACGTACTTTCATCTCATGTTCATATATTACTCGTATCGTTTGTGTATACGTACTTTCGACTCATGTTCATATATTACTCGTATCGTTTGTGTAAACGTAATTTGACTCAAAAGATTGAGCTCGAAAGTGATCGATGAAACAGTGGCAGTTTCTTCTTTGTGGCTTCAGAGATTAGAGCGTGATAGAGGTTCCGATTTTGATAGAAAATTGTACGTGAATGAAAAGAATCATATTAGAAATAGCAATATTCCTAATATGTATTATTTAAGAACTAAATATTCAAACGAATATAAGGTGTTTATTACCGGCTCAGGTGAAGACAAACACAATATTTTCGCATTTTGAAATAACACAAAACAAGTAAAAATGAAAGAGCAAGACAAGCTACTTGAATCATTTAAGGTATATATTCGAATAAAACCTAATTTCAAACGTTTCGGCCACAGGCCATCATCAGTGATTAGAAATCTGAAAAGTACAAAGTAAAGAGTAAGAATAGACAAAAAGACAAATCAAATCTAAGAATGACCATTCTAAAAACAAGCTATAAAATTGCGTTAATTGTGATTATCTATTTACAATGGCTAAAGGAAAAGAACTCAGAGTGTTATTTAAAGCCGGCCTAAGTTTAAAAATGTACAAGGACTCTAAAATGCGCATATCTGTATATAACTGGGGTTTTGCTAAAATTGAAAATTGATTAATGGAAATTGCACTATCGCACTCGTCCGAATGCTCTCGAACGGCGGAAAAAGGGGGTTTTGCCAAAATTGAGCCTGTTCTAAAGCTCCTACCAGAATGCTCGCTGACTCGAGTGCGAAGACTACGGGATGTGCATCCAACGTACTCTGATGCACAGCGTGCACAACTAAACTTATAAACAAGAGTTGCTTGCATTCCGGCAAGCTTGCATTCCGGCAAGCTACAGTTAAAGAAAGAATTGGCTGGTGTGTTTTCGAAATATTTTTCTGATGTGAATTTTAAAATAATACTGGTAAACAATTTTAGAATATCGTCGTTTTTTAATTATAAAGATAAGCTTCCTGCCGGAATGCAAGCTACTCTTGTTTATAAGTTTAGTTGTGCACGCTGTGCATCAGAGTACGTTGGATGCACATCCCGTAGTCTTCGCACTCGAGTCAGCGAGCATTCTGGTAGGAGCTTTAGAACAGGCTCAATTTTGGCAAAACCCCCTTTTTCCGCCGTTCGAGAGCATTCGGACGAGTGCGATAGTGCAATTTCCATTAATCAATTTTCAATTTTAGCAAAACCCCAGTTATATACAGATATGCGCATTTTAGAGTCCTTGTACATTTTTAAACTTAGGCCGGCTTTAAATAACACTCTGAGTTCTTTTCCTTTAGCCATTGTAAATAGATAATCACAATTAACGCAATTTTATAGCTTGTTTTTAGAATGGTCATTCTTAGATTTGATTTGTCTTTTTGTCTATTCTTACTCTTTACTTTGTACTTTTCAGATTTCTAATCACTGATGATGGCCTGTGGCCGAAACGTTTGAAATTAGGTTTTATTCGAATATATACCTTAAATGATTCAAGTAGCTTGTCTTGCTCTTTCATTTTTACTACGATTGCTACGGCTCCCTGATGACTTTTATGAACACAAAACAATATTTAGAATACCGGCATTAATTAGCGACAAAAATGCTACCCATCATTTCTTATATTTCACGCAAAACAAAGACACGGACAACTTTCTATCGCATATCATATTCGTCCACCGCTTATTTATAGAAATTACATGAAGAAAAGATCATTTCCTGTTTGCTATCATGGGGCCGTCACTGATGTGATGTAAATGGAACACAGGATGTCCGAACTCTGGACGTGAGCCCGTTGGTATCGAACATCTGGAAAATCCTTTTTATTGAATTGAAACAATGGATAAATTCTTTAATAATTGAACATCTTGAAAATATTTTCTACTGAATTGAATACAATTTATAAAGTTTTTAATAATTGAACATCATGAAAATCTTTTGCATTAAATTGAAAAAATTGAAGATGTCTTAAATATTATTTCCTGTATAAGTCACGTTAGGGTCCGTGCTCTTAGAGAGCCTCGAATGAAGTAGACGACGTCATGCAATACTTACGTCAGGTTACACAGCTTCTCGACTCTCTTTTGTCTTTTAATTTAACTTCGTTATGCGTTAATATTTAACTTAACACACAGCTTCACTACATTCTATTGTCATTTTCATTTAATTTTCTTACACGTTAATATTAATAATATTACGCTTAATATTACGCTTAACATTTACATTTGAAAAATCATATGATCATAACAAGCGACGTTTCCTACAAGTTTCAAAGTCTATTAAAGTTTAAAACAAAAGTAGGGATATATTTCTTTTGTGAAATTACTCTCGAGTGTGCTCAATATTAAAGTTTCTGGGGCACGTTTTCACACGTATAAAATAGAAAAAAGAACCATCAGATGAAATAGCATAGGCCAAAACTTTCAACCTTCGGGACTAAGTAGATTTTTCAAATTTATTTAGTATCAAAAAATTCGAAGTAAATGAAAATTGGGAAATTCAATGAGAGAGCATTCCTGTTTCCCTGTTTTAATATCATTTTAAAGCTTTACAAAAACAAATTTTCATTCCAGCTTTGGAAATTCATTTCCAGTTAATGACGTCCGACCGTATCGACAGGAAAACACTCAATTATTTTAATTTCACGATACTTAATTAACATTCCTAGATAAAGGAAACTTAACATTTCTAGATAAAAGAAACTTGACATTCTTAGATAAAAGCAACTCAACATTCCTAGATAAATGAAACTTAACACTTCTAGATAAAAAAGCTTAACATTCCTCGGTAAAAAAAAGCTTTACATTCCTAGGTGAAAAAGTTTAACATTCCTAAATAAAAGAAACTTAACACTCCTAGATAAAAAAGCTTAACATTCCTATATAAAAGAAACTTGGCATTCTTAAATAAAAAAGGCTTAACATTCCTAAGTAAAAGAAGCTTAATTGGCTTTAGTCAGCAGAGAGCCAACGAGTAAAAACATCGAAGTTTACTTATCACACACTCCTGCGGTATGTTTACGTGTAGTCCCGTCATATTTACGCATGTGATAAGAAGACAAGAGAAGGCCGGAGCAGTTGCGCAGAAGAGCTGCGATGCACTAGACCAGTGGTTCTTAATCAGGGTCCGATCGAACCCTAGGGGCTCGATGAGTCAGTTTCAGGGGTTCGGCATGGTAGAGCGTGCGCACTAATACAATATATAGTCATACTCATAAGTTTTAAACTTGAAGAAAAGTAGCACATTTTTCAAACTACGAAGGGTGCGATGAAAGCATGTATGGATCTTGTGGGGTTCGGTACCTCCAACAAGGTTGAGAACCATTGCACTAGACACTCCATGAATTATTTGGCGAAGCAAGCGCACTCGACAGCGTCGCCGTCGTGTATTGGGGGCTTCTCGCTAGAACATCGACCGCAAAATGATCGATGGAAGCAAATTGCAGGGCGCATGCAGCCTTGGCGGCACGCAACGTGGCTGTGGCCATCGATGTGACGCTGTTCCCAAAATGCTCTGTGACACTGCCCTTTGTTGTTGTCAGCTAAAAGGCACTCGAATCGGGCTGCTTGATCGTGAAATTGATCATCAGTGATGTTTGTAGATGTTTTACTTTTGGGAAGTTAGTCAGAGTATCAGTTTGTAACGAGACTCCGTTCCCAAAATTTTCTGTGACACTGCCCTTTGTTGTTACCAGCTAACCCTTGAATCGGGTGCTTGATTGTGAAATTAATGATCTGTGCTGTTACTAGCTGTATTGGTTTTTGGTTAATAGTCAGAATACTAATTCATATCGAATTATGAGTTACGAATGTAGTTACTGTTGAAGAATCATTATATAGTACTAGTCCGAGTTTCTGTTCAATTCAGAGTTGCGATCTTACTTTATTTCGACGAATTTCTAGGCTATTGAACATTGTTTTCACACATAACAGATAATCATACACATTCATAATCAGTATGATTTTATTAACACGTTGACTACGTTTGTACGGTTGCTTCGCTTGGTTCGGCTAGGTTGTGAGTAGCAGAATTGAAAAACCGACTGTATTACTCAAATCCGTTCTTTTTCTTTCTAAAACGTGTGAAACTATAATTGCAAGATAATATTTTACCTCGTATGCTAAAATCGAAAAGGTAGTGAAATAATTGAAATGCTATTCGTTTATGCCGGTATACAAATGAGCCGTTTACCCTGTGGTACACATGTGTCTCAATACGTAGTCAACGTGTTGAAGGAGAGCAGAATTTCACAGCATTGCACAGGAGTCGAGTCGCTGAGGGCAGCACCAGAACAAAAATACCCTCAACGAAACTATCCAAAGCAGCCATTCTCAACCTTTTCTCCATCACTGATCCCCTCGGCTGTATGTATTTCTCCATTTACCCTCTACTCCCTTACAAAACACACACGCACTTTCTTTGCAGTCTCACTCTCACTCTCATCTTACAAAATTAAATATAATTGAATTATTTTTTGGTTACCCCCGACTATATACGTAGTTTTTAACCCCCTAAGACTAAATTTACTATTGGTTGAGAAGCTCTGATCCTAGGCATTTTAGTATAGGATGCTTATTATATGAACCTCTGATCCAAGGCATTTTAGTATAGGATGCGTATTATATTTCGAGCATTATATTAGAGGCAGTTACCCGGTGAGTGCTAGGGGCATTTCCTGTCTAGGATAAGGGAGGGATTGTGTGGACGGAGACCTCCTGTCAAGAGGAGGTAGAGGGGGGGAGCAGGGTAGGACCGGGAGCAACAGGGAGAATAAAAAGAACTAAAAATAAAGGGAGAACATTTGGGGTGTGAGGGCTAAAACCATTTGAGGGATCAATGGAGGCAATGAAGCTAAAGAGCATCACCTTTTAAAGGGCTCGCTGTTGAGCAGCCAATATAATCGTGCTCCTCGTGGTGCTTGCATAACATTTTGTCGCGACGATGGTTTTGTTTTGAGACTACAACGCCGGCTTCTTTTTGAGGCCTCGAGTTCTTCACCTTTCAGACAACTAGGTTTGAGTCAAACGTCAGCGAAGGACATGTTTAGGGTATTTTCATTTGCAACGGGAGTCCTGGCCTGAATTCTTTTTGCGTCAGCCTTTGCTAAAACATACAAAATAACTCCAAGTCCCTAGTGAGATGAAAATAACCATAAAAAGCTCACAGAACATATTTGACACTGCAGTAAGCAAATTCCTTTCTTGGCCAAGTTTTACCAATGAATCTACTTCAGTAAATATCACACCATACAGAGGTGATTTTTCTTGTTATCATACTACATAGAAGTGATATTAAATGAAGCACACTATACAGAAGTGGTAGTACATGCAGTATACAGAGGTTATATTTCATATAATCATACTATATGGAAGTGATATTACATGTAGTATTCAGAGGTGGTATTTCATATAATCATATTTGTTACAATTGTTACTACATGCACTATACAGAGGTGATATTTCATGTAATCATACTATATGGAAATGATATTACATATAGTATTCAGAGGTGATTTTTCATGTAGTTTTATTCGAAAACTAGTTTTCTGAGACCAAAGCGGCACCTGCGACTCATGACATGAGACATATTCCCTCCTGAGCGAGTGTGCGACGCCCCAAACGGAGCGTAGAGCAACAAAGTAAGTCCGCCTCTAACACAGCTAGCTACCTACACAGCCCCTGGGACTCTTCCGGGAAGCTGGGAAGTACGTTTGTAAATACGCTAAGGTAAACAATAAGGCCTGTGTTCGCACATGTACGGCCAGACACTACGCATTACAGAGTTTGTTAGCGCAGTGCTTGAGTCGAGCGGCTGACGGTAATTTTCTAGCTTATGTGTTTATTTTACTAGTCATGTACGGAGCTAACAAACCGCATGAATGTCCCCGATTGGAAACGATAGTTGTTCTTTCAACTGCGTTGACTTTTACGGAGTGAGTGGTTTGCTGCCGATAAGTCTTGATTATGTATTGAGCGAACTTTTATCGGAAATTCGTTGGTAGAAATATTAAGCCCCAATTAGTGTCGACTTTTACGGAGTGAGTGGTTTGCTACCGATAAGTTTCGATGATGTCGTGTTGGACGAACTTCATTGGAAATTCATTGGGTGAAATACGAAGCCCCAATTAGTTATTCTGTCGCAGAATGATTTCTATTCAGAACCAAAGATGGTTGAAATACTTCATCACAAAATTTCATTTGGTGTCAGTCGAGTTGGATACGCCTCTAGAAGATGCGTAGCCAGTATCGAAACAAGCATTAGTTGTAAAGTTGCTAACCTAATTGTTTATGTGAAATATTTCCTGCAAGATTGTATCAACGAAGTGCAGTGTGCAATTTTTAGTCAAAAGCAACATTTCGTGTAGACAAAACTCGGAAAAGATCAGTAAATGGTACGCAATGTTCAACAGGGCTGGTCATTTTCTTTGAATATCTCGATGACGCTAGGGAAAGTATCCCATTTGTCAGTCTGGTCCCAAGTTTCTTGCATGCACAACGAAATACATGATGTTCCGTTCTGTATTAATTTCCGGTATAAAAATGATGTTGACCCAAAAGCCCGCTATTACCAGCTTGAGTGGCATAAATATTTTGGTAGGACGTGATAAACATGATAGCATCTCTTCACTAAATACATGGGTACGTCAAATGAATGTTCGGTGTGTGTCGCACGAACAATCTGAGTGTCTTAATACAATAACTGAGAATGGGACTGTTGGAAATAATGAAAACCTATAAAAATTTCCTGCATATATTTGTGGCAAATCCATCAGTATCGAGCACTGATAGTAGAATAGAGTTATTCGAACGTATGTAGTTATTCTTGTACATATAACATCATATAACAACATCACATAACATTGTACAACAACACAAAATTGTATAACAACACAACATTATATAACAACATAACACTATATAACAACATAACGCTGTATATAACACATAACATAGCGAGCACCTACCCGAGCGTTCAGAAGTTACTGCCCGGCTCGATGCTAATTGGGCGATATTAGCGCACATAAAAATATAGGATACGGGAAGTGAGGGAGTACAGTTGCCCGCATAAGTGACTCGTCGCCGTCGGAGGAACTTGCAAAGCGTATGTGCTGGCCCAGTTGAGATTCATTAAGGCCAATTTACGGCATGAAAACATTCCTGAGACGAGAATAAGTTCGCTAGATACGAGGATAGACCCACAAACTGCTCTAAAGTGAACTTTCATCAGACGCAACGAACGTTCTAACTCTGGCTGCCGAATGTTGGGCTTCTGAGGGTCCTGCTCTGCAATTACTCTAGTTACCCAGCAGAACAAGGGGAAATACTTTATACTGTCAAATACAATTCTTCTAATTACCCAGTAAAATAAAGGGAAATACTTTGCTCGTCAAATCATGCATGGTCCTTATAAAAGAGACAATATTTCAACACAGAGAGAGTTTAAACGAATACTTATGTTATCGAAAGTCTTTATGTTAGGATTAAAAATATGTTTGAAGCACACAGTTGAAATGAACAACTTTTTAAAATAAAAAAGTACGTTACGTCCCAATTGATCTGAAGTAGATCACAGTAGACTGCTTTTTATTACATAAATGAACTGTAGCGGCCTAGACGACATTTCCAGAAATGTCTTTAATACCTGCTCTAGAAATTTGTTAGGTGCAAGAGTATGACCAGGCACTCTCATTATCAGCCTTGAGACTCTCCTTTATTTTTTATTTTTTCTAATTTCTAAGCCTTACGGAATTTTCCCATTTCATCACGCGCTAAAAGACGAAGAAAATTGCTTATCACATTTTCTTTTATTCCTTATCATATTTTTCTTTATCATATATTTCCTTTATTTGACGAGCATCGCTGAGCTGGTCCCTTCAAAAAGCGAGGATAAGGCCGTACAAAAAATAAAAGTTTCAAAGCGTCTCCCTTCAAGATAATACTGTCTTCGAGTACCGACAGAATGCCTGTAAGTTACTAACCCAGTAACATACAGTGAAATGTTACACACAGGCGCTCCTTTGTGGTAGATGGAACCCTAAGTTCATGATAGAAACTCAACGTGAATACTTTCAACTTGAACTGATTCTGCAGACCATCCTCTGTGAGCTTCCTTTAACACTTTGACTGCGACGTGCACCACCGGTGGTACACGGAAGGGATTTTCATAATGCTGCTGACCGACCAGCACTCAAACTCAATTTACATAAATACTTATCAAAACGAAATGAAATCACAATCTAGTTAATGTTTGCTATTTGCAAAATGACTTACTACAATTGACTTAACATTTTAGTTGAATACTGAACTTCAGTTTGACTTACCGCAGTCAGAGTATCAAGTTAGTCGTGGAGGCCTTAGGCTTCATCCTCATATTTCCCAGCGGAGAGAAGCTTTATGTTGGGAGAGTGCATTTGAAAAATGCGGCTTGACTTGTATGCTATTTCCCAGCAACTTTTTTTGCGCCATGAAATCTTGATCATTTTTGGCTGTTGAAGATCTATTCAGTGCACTTCTGGAACTGAAATGGAAAACTCTAATATCACAGAGGGTTTACTCACATTTCCACGAAGGCGAATAAAAATAAACCGCAATTTACCATTACGCAGAAGAACCAGTCAGCAGAAATTATATAGATAATAAGTACTCGGCTGTCAATAAAGGTCCTATTGTTGATGGATGAAAATAGAACGCGTGAACTTCATAACTGACACTGACCGTTCTGGCAGAATGCGGCCTGCGCAAATTCCTCCTCTCTGCTTTCTTCTCTTCTTATAAGCTGCGTCCGTAAATGTTTACGGCCGGGATATTCTCAGACCTGGAGCTCGTTAGGCGCTGAGCCGTAGTGACGTGTCTGTAAATTTGGCAACACCTTTTGATGAACCAGCCTCAAAAGCGGGCAACACTCCAACCTATGCCTCTTACAACCCAACTGTGTCTATTTTATAGCAATTTTATTTATGTGCCTATTTTTTGTGCCAAACGTGCCTATTCTATAGCAAAAGCAGGCAACACTCAAACCAATGCCTCGAACAAACAAACTGTTCATATTTTATAGCAGTTGAGGTAAACGCCCGCCTTCTTCGTTAATTATATTGGCTCGTGAGACGCGACTGCAGACTTGCAAATGCGGACGAACTATGGAAATTATCATCATTACTCATCGTTGCTTGCGCTGGACAGACGAGTTCAAATATTGGATAGTTTATGAGGAAAAATTTGAAAATTAACTTCACTAGCTAACATATAAGAGTACATAGTTCATTATGAGAAATTAATCTCTCACGATTCTCGGTTTATCTTTTAAGTTTTCCCGAGGGCTTTTTAACTGGCTCCAATATTTCTTGAATTCAAAACGTATGACTCTCCGAGTGAATATTTTACGAACGTCATCTTTCAATTAGTGACTTTGTTTGATACCATATGAACCAATTCAGAACTTTATATACTTATTTGAGCCTATTCAGTAACCTATTACATGTTCCCACTTTTTTTCAGAGACACATCTCAAATAGGGAACTAAAATACAAAAAGTAATCCTATGAGCACTTTCGATTAATAATTCCATAGACAGCAAGAAATTTCAGAGTAAGGAGTAAAGCGGATAAGACCTAACGCATGTGCTGGGCAACCTCCACGGCGCTAATACGTACACCAGACGTGAAATTTTGGAATACCTTTTTCTAACTCAACTTTCCCGAGTTCAATTAGGCTGTTAGCGAGGTTTAAAAATGTGCGTCGTAGCCAGCAGAGTTTCCGAGGGAGCATTTTTTGCCTGTGGACCGAGTTACTTGAAATAAACGTGTGGTAAATAATGTTTCTAACACCGGCATGTTCATGAGCATTGCATGGAAATGAGTTAGAACGCAGTAAACAATTACATCGGAACTGAATATTTGTATCTGTACACTAATCAGGTTTGTTGTATCACACCAAGTCTATATGTATGAATTTCAGAGTTCAGACGTAACATATGCAATTTTTCCCGTTCATTTTTTCTCTGCGATGAAGCACAGTCACATCATGATATCAAGTCAACTCATGGTGCTTAATTGTAAGTTCATGCGAACAAATCGCAAATTGTACACAATCTTGCACCAGAAAAAAGTAAATTCATTCTTGAGTACCACACTGTCTAGTTCCCGACGAATTGAGCTTTATTTCAAATTTTACAGACGTGCAATGCCATCACGAAATCATTAGCTCTCGCAACTTTGGTGCTCTTCCAGTTCTACACGGCCTACATCAAGCTACATGTGGTTTATCAATTCGTCATTATTATCCTTATTGTGAGCTAATTCACCCACCAAAGAAAAAATTCACACTATGATGGCAAACATATTTTTGTTGTACAAACTTTGTATCTAGTCATTTATAAAACATTTTTGTGCTGATCTACACTAATAAGTAGAATACAATTTTGTTTTATTTCGTGGTTTAACACGTCATAAAATACTTCAAAATTACTAAAGATTTAAATTAATGTTTAGCCGATGTTTTCAACGAAAACACTAAATTATGAAAGTCCAATTTATTTTGGTTACGTTTTTTCTTTCTCCCTCTTTTAACTGATTCCATAGCAATGTCCGAAGTTGAGAGTTTCGTGAAGTTCCCGGCAGGAAAGATGCTGTTACCCGCTCATAGTGGTTCGCGTTGTGGGAACTTTGACCTCCTTCCTTTACAAGAGGGTTCATCTCATTTACTTCGTTCAGCAACGTTCTCGATTGGGAGCACATCCGAGGTTATAGCTTGTGTTTTCTTCAATTTAGCTAGGCGAATGAAATCTTTACTCGATTATCATTATTTGTACTTGAAAACAGCTATTGGTCCCTCTAACTTGTTTCTCACGAGCGTTCAGCCAATGCGTCCGCTCACTTCCTTTGAAGGATCCAAGAAAAAAATTGAAAATACCCTCAACAGAACCATTTTGCTACCACTATTATGAGATATTCAACCGCAATTGGGTGTGTCAGAGGTGTCTGTAAGCCCGAGGTAACTGCCTAACTGCCACACTTCGAATACATGCTTCATTTTACATTGAGTTGCCTGTTTTAGAACATAAGAACTGTGTTGTAACTTGTATTTGAGTTGTGCAGGAGTAAGAAAACATGTCTTTGTTTGAAGCACACAGCAGCAGGTAGTTAAAGGTGTTGCGTTCCTCTGAATAGAGCTGGGGCACCGCCGCTCTACGTCACTGAGAACAAAGCAGGTAGAAGTCGAACCTACCGCATAGCTAGCACTTGGTCCTAATCTACCCAGAACTCTTCACTAGCTTAGCCAAGAATTGTACACGCTGCGCTAGCATTATGCATGAAGCACAAGGTGGCTTTAAAGGTGCCATGCCATACGTCGCCATACTCGAGCGTGTGGCGGCAGAGCGCAGGGAAGCGCCACGTGGCAACGTATCGATCGCGCCGCCCAGAGAGCGATAGAAAAAGAGGAAGAGCGAGTAGCGCACAGCTCTCGGTTCCACCAATACGCGAACGCTGGTGTTTCCCTCACACAGTGATGCTAAACACTTCCCTTTCAGAGCTGAAAATCCTGATTGAATCGACAACATCCATTTCATAGCAATCCTTTAACTTTAAACGAGTCTGCAAGCGTCTTGGATCCTTCTTGGTGAATTGGTTTTCCTCTTCTCTAATTAAGCTTACACCAACACCTGCTGTGTGTGAGCGAGTTTCGAAGAGAGCCACTAATTGTTATTTATATTCAACGCATTGTTGTATGATAAATGACTGCCTCGACCGTCGTTTCAACAGGTTTCAGGCCTACAGATCATTGGCTCAATCTTGATAATTTTCTGAGCCATCATTTTTAATTTATTGCGTATGTGTGAGTAGCAATAAAGCAGAATTTTTATTCATTCCCCTTGGATATCTCAAAAATACATCAGACTGTCTTGCATCCTCACAACACACTCGGGTGCGTCACAACACACTCGGATGCGTCACAACTCTTCTAATGTGATGAGACTCGGGACCTTGTGTACGAGGGTAGCTCACTCAGCGAGCTCTCACAGGGTACCAGCAGAATTACATTTGCAAGTTAGATTAGCGCAATTCCAATGCGAGTGAATGTGAATTTTACCAAGTAGTGACATGTGTAACCGCTTTAGGCTTGTGTTGGCCTTCGCGTTAAGGATTCCGAAAGGAAGAGATCTAGCCCAACATAAACTGAATTTTTTATGTATATAATCATGAAATGATGTATTGTATATGATAGTTATATAGATTTGATAATTTTCAAATTTACCTTCCTACCCTTGTCGCCATAATGCCTATGTTTAAGATATCATTGTCAATGAGCAAATTAAAAGTTACCAAGCGAAAAAAGTAAGGAAAATTACTTTTGGATTGAGCAGGACCATGACTACTGTGCATTTCGTCTGCCGCAGCTCACGAACGGGAAGTTCCGCAGTAAAAAATAAGCACTGAAATTTTCTGGCGCCAAATGGGCGAGGCGAGGCAATATCGACCGTCAGACAATTATTTCCGAGAAAACTTCTCACAGCATTTCTTTGGAACACCAACTAAGGGTTACGATCAAAATGTCCCTTAATAGTCGATTATTTCATTGATCATGACTATATTCAGCAGGTGCCATAACTTCTACCAACGGACAAGAGACGCCATTCGCTGTCACTGTCACCCTAAACGCAGGAGTCATCTGCTACTATCCCTAATGATCTATAAAAAAACTCGTCACCCCAATCGACCAGAACCCCGCGATACTAAGCTATTAAAGAAGATAAAAAGTAATAAGCCCATGAGCTGTGACCCATGAACATCGAGCGCGAGAGTCTGCCTACACGTCTTTAGAACATAAAAAGTAATACGCCAATGGGCTCTGCCTACACGTGTAGTCAAAAGTACACGTCTTCAGGAAATAAAAAGTAATTCGCCAATGGGCTCTTCCTACACTTATAGTCAAAAGTACACGTCTTTAGGAAATACAAAGTAATACGCCAATGGGCTTTTCCTACACTTATAGTCAAAAGTACACGTCTTTAGGAAATACAAAGTAATACGCTAATGGGCTCTTCCTACACTTATAGTCAAAAGTACACGTCTTTAGGAAATAAAAAGTAATTCGCCAATGGGCCCTGCCTACACGAGTAGTCAAAAGTACACGTCATTGGGAAATAAAAAGTAATACGCCCATGGACTCTGACCCATGAACATCTAGCGCGAGAGTCTGTCTACACGAACGGAGGGCCGGACGCTCTACAATCGATATGTGGTGAAGCGCTCGAGGGGAGGGAGTCAGAGGGCTCGCTTGCCTGCGTGCAGGCAGACTGAGGGCAGGGCTACTCCTGGCCAGTGCACATGGGTAGTACTTTCGGGTGCAGGTAGGCAGTATTTCTGGGTGCACAAGGGTAGTACTTTTTGGTGTATATGGGAAGTACTTTTGGGTGAACATAGAAAGCTCTTTTGAATGCATATGGTCAGTATTTTTAGGTGTACCTTTGGGTGTACGTAGACAGTACTTTTGGGTGTGCGCAGGCAGTACTTTGGGTAGACAAGGGAAGTACTTTTGGATGTACGTGGATAGTGTTTTGGAGTTTACGTACGCAGTACTTTTGGGAGCGCGTTAGTAGTACCTTTGGGTAAACAAGAACAGCATTTTTTGAATGGGTATGGGTAGTACATTTGAATATACCTGAGCAGCACTTTTGGGTGACCATGTGGGCTTATGTATATACAATGTACACGTCAACTAACGCACATGGATCATCACACAAATATATTAATTCCACAAATCATTTTGCTCATTTTTTCTTTCCTGTATCGTCGAGGAAAATCTCTGAAACTTACGTAGACCATAAAATTAGGTACTTTGTTTATTTTTTGGTGATATTCTGGATTACAGTTCGTAGATGGTAATTTAAATATCCATAGGGTATGGTAAAGTTCAAAAACAATGTATCATTTATACAGTGAAAAAATTGGTGAAAAGTTGGTATTTTTTTCTACTTATCGACTCACAAACAATAATTTACTGTGCGTGGACTTCATATTTCAACCTGCAAACCATTTTAATCTGATGTATTTTTCAATGCATAAAATTTTATTTTCGATGTCTAACATAGAAATTAATTCGATCCGCTTCATTGGATGACAGTCATAAGAAAAACTATTTCTATTTTTTTAGTCTACCATACAAATTTTCTACGAGTTTACAGGCACGATTTTCAGTGATCCCTAACATTTTCAAATGTGATGTCCAGATGATCAGCGAGGCGGAAATGCTTCAGTCTCTATTTAAAAATAGTATTACTCGATAATTTAATTTACATTATGCCATGAAGAATCTAGATCCCCCACCTAGAACTTTTATCAATGAGAACTTTTGCTCTTAGATTAGCAAACACTCATCCATAGCACAGCTGTACCTGCGAGATTTTTCAGAAATGTTTTCCATGAAAAATTTTCAGAAAAATTTAATTGAAGTCGTATAAATAGGAACGTTTATTTGTATCGTATAGATGATTTTAATTTTTAAAGTCTGAGAACACGCTAGAGGGTCAGCGGAAAAGCTAAATTTTACTCTAACAAGAAATGAAAATAAACGGAGCCACGTACGTGGAGAACCTTAACTTTATATCAACATTGACATCGCAAAAGATAACTTTCATGCAGAAATGAAACATTTGACGTGTTGTTTAGTTTTAGAGAATGAAATCAGTTGAATATATTGGGTGAGCTAATGAAAAAATTGCACTAACTGTTGCTCTCAAAAATTCTCAGTCATTGCTCGTAGCCGTTAATGACATACACAAAATTTAGAAGCTAATTATTTAAAATATCACCCACGAAGTAAAGAACTGCAGCGTCATGTATCAAGACTCAGCTTACGTCGACAAATGTTTCTCGTACATGAACAAATTAAACACAATGTTTAACGCAACTTTATTATTAAAAATCCTACAACTACAAGAATGCGTTGTCCAGCAGAAATTATGAAAAAATTTTGCACACTCATTAATTGCATCTACGACTGATTCATAAAATAGTTTTAAACCTAATTTGTGGTGTATGTTTTCGGTTTGGCTACACAAAAGAACACGTACGATTTCTAAGTTACAGGAAATGGAGCAGCTTGTAAATTGCACACGTGAATAAAAAATAACATATACTTAATTCTACTTACAGTTAGCGAAACCCATAGATAAAGCAGGCTCATGTTGCAAGATTGTTAACGGTTTACGAAGGCAGAAAATGGGGATAATAATACTGGAGGAGAAATGTTAATGTCCAAAACAATTAAATTGTAATGGTAAATGAAAGCCTAGTAGCAAAGATACAAGAAATGGATCGTAATAAATGCTAGAGTTTTTCTCGTTCATTATGCTGTGAATTATTTAAGCCACGTTCCATGTCGGGATGCTTGTCTTGAAACCACTTAAATTATCTAAAAATATTAGAGCTCAAAGCTAAAATCATTCTCCTAGACTTGATACAAAAACAGCATTTGGAGAAATATAAACTCATACTCAGGAAATATGAGTTAGAGCTCTTGCTCTAAATTGCTTGCATTTTCAAGAGACGATCTCTCACAGCGTGTAAAATACAGACGCTCAAAAATGAGTCTGTGAAAACATTATAAGATTTAAATAATTCAGTAAGATTCCAGAGAAAGAAAATGTTAGGTCATTTCTTTCTTTACGACCCCACTTTACGCGTACGACGTTGCTCGAAAACGTAGAACAATTTCAAGTTTACCTCTGTTTCAGAAAAAAAGGCAGTCTGTAAAACGCAGCAACACATATAATTCGTGTGAGCTCAAAGTTTCGGGCAAATTTACCTCTTGGGACGAATTACGAACAGAAATTGGCAAGGGCAGTTGAATCTAGGTAAATTTGCTAGCACTTTCTGGTACAACCACGTATCTAGCATATAATGAAACTTTTATATTGATTTATGACAACATCACACTTGCATTACATCATGAGTGTTCACTAGAAAAAGAAAGAAATCATGGCGGGACATCAAGATGGCAAATAACTTTGTCGGATGCATGCTGTGAGATGTTGACAAAATTTTCCTCGAATGTTATTTCTCCAACATACTACAAAATTAATAAATTATTCAAGTCTAAGTAAAGGTTTCTATTTATGAGTGTTGGTCAACAAGAAAGTGCTTATTTTCAAATAGCCTCGCAGTCTACACAGATGTCTACATAGCTATAAGTATAGCTACACGTTCGTGTAGTGAGCAGCTAACCTAAGTAGCAAGCAACTCGTGTAGTAAGCAGTTAGAGGTGAAGAGTAATAAAAGCCTAAGCAGAGAAAAGAGCTTTCAAACTGAGAGCACATTTAGGCTCAGCCAATATGCTCTGGGTCAGTGGTTCGTTCATAAGCCCTGGGTCGCGACCCAAAGTTGGGTCGCCAAGCCATTTCATTGGGTCGTTAAGGGTTTGTGTAACCTGTTTGTGTTAACCTACAGTAACCTGTTTTTAAAAGAATAATCATATTATAAATGAAAATTTTTATTTTGGTAAAACTTTGGGTCACTGCTAAAAAAGGTTATGAACCACTGCTCTAGGTAGTTGATTGCTTCAGCCCTCCACAGCAGATTAGTAAGAAGTTTTATTACTATAGAAGTATCTGCTGAATCAGACACAGCCAAAGTTTTTGCTCCTTCCACAGCTGTGTGAGAAGTATAGCATTTTTGATTAAACTAAACTAATATTGCAGCGACCAACCGCGATTGAAACAGGTCCGACAAGGATTGAAAGTAGTTCTAAAAACACATATACAATTTAAACGGTATTTCTTTTTTTGGTATTTCATTTTCAGAGAGGGAATTTTTGCATTGAAAACAATGTTTCCTTACGTTAAATCTAATTCCAAAAATACTTATTCTACCACCTATATACATGAAACACTACTCAGCAAAACTTGAAATTCTCATTCCTTACGCTACTGTCCGACGAGATGCAATAAGTTTCTGAAGAAAGCAAAATATTCTTTGAAGAAAAGTATTCTGTTTGGAAATGTCAGGATTCATTAATATTGGATTTTACTGGAGTGTTTGTGAGTAAAGTATTTGACAAATTATTCTCCCAAGATAAAAAAGAAACAGGACTTTCGGTTCGACCGTGATCACTTCAATTCTTTGCGCTAATCAATCGCTTCACACATCTTTGGTAGCTTCATTCCTACTCGAGACTTTACCGCCATGCCACACGATCGTCTGTAGAAAACCAAATTTCACATCAGTAACGTCTCTAAAACTTAAATCAGAATTTTATTCTGACTTCCAAGCTTAAAGAGGAAGATTTCCGGCAATCATAAATTAGTCATTACCATTCGAGTCTAAATTGTCTAAACTAGGTGACTTTTTTAGTGAATAGCTATAAAGATAATAAAAGTTTTGTGGTCACTTGTAAAAAGACGAGAAATAATATTTCTCGAGTGGTGTGAGGCCGAAAGTTTGAGAGGAAGCTGAACACAGAAATACAAACGTCAGGATCTCAGCTGTTTAAAAAAAAAATTAATTTTCAACCACCTTCCTTAAAAAAGGCAATTAAATAACGAAGGGCCTTGCTTCCATTGCCTTGTTCGTCGAGAATTAAGTTCTCAAATAGCATTTTTTAGAGTGCGTTTAGTTGCCCCTCAAACCAACGTGTTGAAGTTTGACTTTGTTGTTGCGAGAGACGAAGCAGAAGGAGGTCTCTGGTCGCTGTAAGGAGAGCTGCGATTGTAAGTGGAATACTCCGGTAAACTCTCGCTTTGTTTCGGCTTGGCATCAAACACACCCGAAGCAGAATTATAGTTAGGGTAAATCGGCAGCTGAGCCGTGGATGGACTGGACCTGGAAGAAGCGTCGTAGGGACTTGGCGGGTCGAATGAGTTCGTTTGCTTGGGAACTGGAATGCCAACCTTGTTGATTGGCAACGTGGTTTGTAACGTCGAGTCGCGCAGGTCGTACGGCATGTTGAATTTTTCCAGGGTTCTCGAGCCATATGAGGTGAGACTCCCTTTCCTCTGATTGCTGCTGGATTTAGCCTTGGTAACCGGTGGCTGAGCTGAGGGTGTTTCTTCAAAGCCAGCGTTGCTGATTCCACTGTTCGACTTGTCAGAATTAGTGTACAAGTCATCGAGGCTCCTGATCATCTGCACACTTGTTGGTCGGTTGTGCGATTCTGAAACACCAGTCTGTTTCTTTTTGCCTTTTTCTTGTGGCGAGTTGTCACAGGTCAAACACCTCCACAACGGGAGCTCATCTCGCCTGCTCCAATTGCACACCAGGTACACGATGAGCAGAATCAGCAGCAAGAGTATGAGGACACCGATAACTATCCCGACGATGGCTCCAGCTGATAAATAATCATCTGTGTTGCAACCGAGTTCATGCTTCACGACATTCGATGGGTCGCCAGTAGCGCCTAGGTCGTCGGTTGCCGTGACAACGTAGCTCAGTAAAATTCCGCAGTCGACTTCGTCCGAAGACAGCTCGATCACCTGCGTTGACCCTGCTGTTACGATGCCGCTGGTAACGGAATGGTTTGTTGTAACTCCTCCGGCGCTCGGAGCTGTGTTGACGAGGTAGCTGCTCACTGAAGAAAAACTCAAGATAAACAAAATGACTGCTGTGAATTTCTGAAAAATTCACTACGGTGTTTTTTTCCCGTTTGTTGTGCCAGCATTGAGAAGGCTGCCAAAGAACACTAACAATTACTATCAAAAACAGAAAATAAAAGCTATAGCTTTACGGTTTAGGCGAAATAATCTGAAATTGAGGCTCTCAGCTGCAAATTAAGATTTTGCCTTCAATTTCATTTTTTTATGAAGATTCTACATAGATTCAACAGGATTATACTTATCATATCACAGAATGATTCAATGATCGCGGAATCACTTCTATCCCCAAATAGAGAAAAATTCTCGAGTGATGAATAACATTCTTCAATTAACGTTTTAGAATACAATCATACATGTTCCAGCGTTCACAGGATCAGAATTTCGATTCAATGATCGCGCAATCACATCAATCACCACGTAGGGACAAATTCTCGAATGTTAAACACAATTTTTCAATTTACGTTTTAGAATACGAGCAAAATCCCTTCATTCACCACGTGGGGACAAATTCTCGAGTGACGAACACCGATTTTCAATTTTCGTTTTAGAATACGAGCATACCTGTTCCAGCATCCAGGTCGGCCCCTGGTGCAGTGAATGTTAAGCGAACAGCGCCAGAAATGCTCGATGCCTTCAAGTCGGTGACGCGGCCGGGAGGCAAGTTCTCGGGCGGTGGGACGGTCACCTTACCGCGGGCGCTCGTGTTGAACGCGAAATCAGGCGTGCTCGTCAACGTAGGTAAAGGCAGCAGGGAACCGCAGCATGTAATGGGGGGGTCCACAGCTGCGAAAAAAAAATAATTGATCTTGTTCAATGTGTAGCTTGGCGTTTGTGTTATTATTGATCTTCTTCAATGGGTAACTTGGCGTTTGTGTTATTATTCATCTTGTTCAACGGGCAGCTTGGTGTTTATATTATTTACAATCTCTCATCACAGATGAGCCAAAATGTGTTTACTTTCTTGGTGTTTTTTGCAGCTTCAATGTATTCAAAAACAACTTTCTTGAACTGATTTTTCTTTGTGTATTTTTGCAGTTCTGATGTATTTAAAGACAACTTTCCTGAATTGATTATGAGTTTTATTTCCGAAGGACGGCTCGGTAGCCATAAGGACATGCAAGTGGACTTACTCTCATTCGGCATGAAGAAAGCAGGGCCAGAAGCGCTGATATCAAAGCTGAGCTCCATTGTTGACAAGTCTGAATTATTCCCACTTGAAAAGGAAATAAATGAAGAGTAGATTCCGTCATTGCCGGTCACATCCGCTGGGAGGAAAATGAAATTGTAGACGCTATACGTACAGTAGAACTATAGGTTGCGTACAGTATAGAACTGACGTGATAACCTGTAATCTGTATAGGGAGACTCACTCTTCGTATGGATTATGCTGATTTTCCCAACTTAGAGTCTGGTGCTTGGTCATGAAATAAAATATGTTTGATTAAGAAGCAAACTCGAATTTTTCATTTTTAAATACCAGGGGAAAATTTTTCTCAATCATGTGCTGAGTTAGTAAGATTGATGAAATCATCAAAAAAATATATATCCTCCTCACGGTAAGCTAAAGGACACAATTAGTGGGATGGCCAGCATTTCATCACTCATTCGCGCCAACAAAATTTAGAGATTTCTCACCGCCGACCCCCGTATCACTCAGGGTCAGGTTGAGCGTCTCGGGACTTGCAGACGACGAAGTCAAGTGAGTCACCACAGCGGTCACCGAAGCTTCCAGCACTTGACGTCCTTCTACGTAAACCTGAGTAGCAAAATTTTAAACAATTTAAACAATTTAATCAATTTATTTTCCACAAGCGTAAACCTGAGCAGAATTTTTTTTAAATCATTTAAACAATTAATTTACCACGAGCGATTCAGAAGCAGCCTACCACCAACGCTATTCTAAAGCATTAATCAAAACTATAAGTGTTCCTAGGTATAATTTGTTACCATTATTGGGTGCAAATCTAAAACTCGTTGATAATCATGATAGAAAATGGCATAACACACATAAAAACGTGGGGAACTTCTGTATCTCACGTAAATTTGAGCGGCAAAATCTTATCATCTTGACAGTGCCAGTCGTTAATCAAACACTCTTGGTCGTCCTAGTCTATATTTTGTTTCCATTATTGGGTGCGTGTCAAAAACTCATTGATAATCGCGTCATAAAATGGTATAAGAAAAACAAAAGTGTGGTAGAACAGAAATAAAAGCGTGGTGAAATTAATTCTGCATCCATAGTTTGTCACCTGAGCGAAGACGGAGGGTGCAGAAGTGCTTGAGAACTGCAGGTCGCGCAACCCATTCGACGCCCACACAAAAATACCTTCGCCCCCTGGCAAGCCTGCCGAAGTCGCCGAAGTTGAAGAGTTAAATGTCGTCTTGCCTACCACATCTGAATAGACCGTTTGTACGGAGTCAACCATCACAACTTCTACGCTGATTGTTTCGGGCTGGAAAATTGAGCACCATTTTAAAATACGGAAAGAGAATTATGTCAATTTTGAAATCGATGTATCAGAGCGAGAAACTAAATTTCAGAAAAATTACTTCTCAAGGAAAATACATGTATGAATTTGAAATGAGTTCATGTGAATTCCGTGAACTGGCACTGTTGTTCGTGTGTCAACGTCAATCGTAAAATACGTAAGACGCAAAGTACACAATGCCATTAGAAACCTTTCATCTCTGTGAAAAATAGTGCATTTCAATGTGGGCTTTGCGGATTCGTTTATTACTCATTTGTTTTCGCAACGAATAATTTGAAAATACAACCCAGAATTGGGGTTAAATTTAATGAGCGAAGAATAAAATTTGTCGCCTCACCAGTAAAGAACAAGAGTAGGTAATCGATGTTTTGATATCATTTGCTTGTAGCTCCTGACAATCGAGGCCGTCGGGACTAAGCGTGATTCTCCTGAGGGTGTCTGAGAAGTACACGCTGACGAGGTAAGTGTCCGCAGTCGTCGACTGGTCCACAATGTGGGACATGGAACATGTGTTGCCTGCCATCGTGCAGCTGTCTGAGCTCAGCTGGAAACGTCACAGATAAATGTCAATAGAAGTAAATGAAATTGATAAATATTAATAGAAGTAAATGAAATTGATACATACCAATAGAAGTAAATGAAATTGATAAATATTAATAGAAGTAAATGGAATTGATAAATATCAATAGAACCAAATGAAATTGATTAATATTAATAGAAGTAAAAAAATGAAATAAATACATTCAAACCGTAATCGAGTAAATAATAGGAAATAAATTCATTTAAAGAGTATTTGAGATATTTTAAGGGATTTCTGGTCATACTGGAATTTAAACCTTGTTTCTTCATTTTATTACTCCATTAATAAGGAATACATATTACAACTCGTATCATTCTATAGACATATATCACACAAACATTAAGGAGCCGCTAACGAAAGAAACATCATAATTCATTATGATAAAACTTTGAATGATCACTTTAACGCTCATCAAACGTCAAAAATTTAGGCTAGAAAAACGTAAAAAAGCCTCACAATTTAAGATGGGGAATTGCTCACCGTCTGAAGTTGATCGTTCTGGTTGAGAGAGAGAATTTCTACGAGATCTTGGCTGAGCTGCTCCCTCATGGTGACCTGGCAAGACCCTAAGTTGAGGCTGGTGCTCACGGATCTCACTTTGTCGGACCCGGTCAAGGCAGAGAGTGTGTCGTACCTGCAACCACGCAGACCATGTTAAGTTCATACCTGTGATCACGTACACCATATCAAGTTCATACCTGTAACCACGTACACCCTATCAAGGGGCTATTGGATGCTTCAATTTAGATTGGTTTCATTCTGTCTTAATTTCATGTTCAGATCCTCAAGTTAAACGCGAGAATGCAGGCAAAACTTTATGAAAAATATGAACTCTTATTAAAGAAGATGAGACACATATTATTATTTTACATAGTTGGTGCATTGAAGTATTATAAGTGTTAACGATAATCTAGCCAGCATGAAAGCACAGCTGGACTGAAGAAGTAAGTCTCACCAAGTCGTATCTTCCTTTTCGTAAGGATAAAGCAAAGGCCAGACAGTATTCACACCGGCCCTGCTTGCCACCGTCTGTGCGTCCTGTGTTTCTGAAGCAAGCGGCCTGGTCAGCAGCAGGATGGAACCTCCAGAGCTTGGCAACAGCTTAACCAAGAATTTTCATTAGTATAACACAGAAGAAATAATTGAAAAACTGTAATTTTTCACTCAATGGCGTCCCCGATATGCCACGTGACGAAGAATTAATAGAAAGCAACTCTAATTTTTCGCGCAATGGTGTCCCCAGCTTGTAACATGATGAAATCTATACTAATGAGTGCTCCTTGAAGATGCGAGTGGGTACCTACATGTTTAAGATCATTCCACAGAAGTTAAACTGTTAGTTATTGAGTTTTATGACAAGAACGCATTCTCCATTGTGAAAATTTTCATTCAGCAACAGTGTACGGACTACATACTGGATCGACATAAAACAACACCGAGTCGCTACGCAGTTAGCCTATACCCAAACAGCCGCGCGCTAGAATGATAAACAAACCATCATCGATGGGCATATAACTAAACGAAATTTGTGTAGAATTTTTCTGCAGACTAGTGAACGAGAGAACATACCTGCGCAGCATCACCGATAGCAAGTGAGAGAGACCTGGAGGTGGCAGTTGCGTTAGAATTCTTGTAGAGTTCCTCCAGCTTCGAGCAAATGTACTCTCTTGTGGTCGAGTTCAACTTCAGCAGCTCGGTGGCCCCTACGAGTGATGTTATGGAGTCGTTGAAGAGCATCACTCCGAAGTCCACCTCGTCTTGCAGGAAGGCGCGTAAGGACTGACAAATGGCGTCCACGACGTACTCGAATTCGAAAGAATACTGTAAACCAAATCAGGACGTCATTCTGCGAATACGATGGTTCCGCGAGCTAGGCTTGTCGTGTATTTCAAAATAAAATGTATGTACTTCTATTATTACACTCTGAGATGAACTGCTATGTCTTTGCAAAGCCTCTAATGTCAGCTTAAGGTATTTTAATAGTTTGCTTACAATCATTTCTAAAAACGCTATCCAGTATCCATACTCGAGCTTCGAATCATTCACACCCCACAACGGCGCCCTCGTCATAGCAGGGTTATTTTCACTACAATGTATTTCACTGAACATTATTTCATTTCAAACCTATAAATAAACTGAAGAAAAACAATGGGCGTACTGAAAAATAAGTTTCAATTTGAATCACATACCTAGAAAAATCCTGTGAATTCAAATTCTTTTTTTCACATTGAATTTTCTTAACCCCCGTCACCGTCAGTGATACTTTCACTTTTTTTGGGCTTAGTATCACTTAGTATTTTTTTGGGACGATTTTCAAGATACTCGTGTGTGTGTATCATCTAAGTGTATTAATTTTAAGATATTTAAAAACCAATGATTGTAATATTGTACAATCTCTATTGGAAATAAAGTTTTTTTCTTTCTTTCTTTCTTTCTTTCTTATGTGCTTAGGAAGAGCTGTAAACTTTTCATGTCTTTCATGCTAAGATATTTCAAAGCTGATTATTCCAAACTGAAAATTACTGGTCATCAAAAAGAAAAGAAGAAATCTATTGGTGCCATTTTTGTAGAAGCAAAAATTTCTAACAGCCCGCCTTAAAATAATGCATCAAAAAAGCCGAATTCCTAGTATCTGTAAAATTTTTAAGTCCTTATTCATTTTTTAATTGAATTATGGTAAAGATTGCAGCCCTGCCGGACGATCACGAATGCCTGGTCAGAAGAACAGTCTAACATATCAGACAATTCGTGATTTTAAAGAGGTGTTCCGTTGTAATATGTTCTTCTGAGTTGGCTTGACTTACTGCGTTGTGTGCTCCCTTTTACTGTCAACCCAATGCTTTTTCATCACTGTGAATTTTTCAATTGATAATATTCTATTTAAAAAAATCAATAATCAGTGAATATTTTCCAGTGTAAGGTAGAAATTATTGCGAAGCATGTTTTTAAGTGCAAGCACTAGATTCACTGTATACACATCGTCAGGTCTTGTTTAATGGTCCCTCAAAGTGCTGTAAAACGATAAGCATTTATTCCTCTCTTCGGGTGCCACAATTTTTCAAAATGTTTGGCGGTATTAAATCTAGTCACAGAAGAATGGATCTGCTAACCTCGCTTTCCACTGTGGCAATAAAGAGAGCGTACATGTTTCTTCAACGGGAAATTACCGTTTACTGAACTTATCGGTTATCTCAAAAGTACAACCAGTTTAAAAAGACAAAACTCCATAGTAGTGTGTGCCATAGGTAATAAAAGTTACCCTGAGAAAAACTAAAATTTTGATTTATTTCAAAGTTTTAATTCTGCTTCTGTTCTAACAATAGATAGGCATAGAGAGAATGAAAAAGACGCAGTTTTTAACTCGACAACGGAGACTTGATTTCATGCAAAAAAACGACCTGTTTCCTCTTTAAGATCACTCTGTCACCACAGCAACCCCCACGACAAGGTGGGTGTCCCCAAAAATTATGCTCATCCTTGAACAAAAAATTACTCGTGCGTTTTTTGTTTTTCTTCCAAGTTCAACTAAATTTCCTTATTTGACATTTCTCTTGACATTGAGTTATCGTCTTTGGCACCCAATATTCCTATATTAAAATTTCTTTTCTTTCTTCAAACATGTTAGATTTGCATCTACGCCTAGAAACGCCTAGAGCGAAAAAATACTCCAGGACTGGGTAGTCGAAAAATACACGGAGTAGTCGAAGAGTAAATTCATTTTTTAGCGCTCCTTGCACCTGGACACCACACGCAGTGCTCACCTCGAACATATTTGTGGTGTACTCTACGGCCATCACCACGGAGGAGGTGACAGGGTTCTCAAACGACACCGTCGCCGTCACCGCAGGGACGTGGAAATTGGTTCCTGGCACTCTGAAGAGCATGCAAAATGATTCTTTCATGCCGTTAAACGTTGTGGATGAGAATAAAGTTGTTTCAAAAGTGATTAAGTTTAGTGCGCACAAATGAAAATGACTTTAAAAAGTTTGTGGCCTGAAGACCATGCAAAATAATACACACTTTCACGCCGTTAAGCGTTGATGATGGATGAGCAATAAAGTTGCTGTACGATTGATGCTGCTTAGTGTGCACAAGTGAAAAGTACTTCAAAAAGTTCGGTGAAGAATTAAATAGATTAATTTGTTATAGGTAACGGCGTTGCTTGCTGTAAAGCTCCTTTGTTTATCCCCTTCAACACTCATCATAAAATAGGATCATCTTACAATTTAGCCAGCGAAGCAAAATTTTCATTTCCCTCTTTTCTATTTTGAACCTAAATTTTCCACGGTACTTTGAACAGTTGAACAATTTTCAACTTTATTAACAATAATACAATAACAATAATATTATAACAATATAACAATATTATTGAACTTTTATAATTCGGTACTGACTCTTCGTCATTTATTACATTCAATATTGTAAGTTTTGAAGTTTAACACGTTGCTTGCAGTGCGACACACGTCGGTGGGTCGTGCTTAAGTTCTTCCTGCTGCGAAACGGCCCATCGATGGGTCGTTTCAAAATCTTTTAACACTTTTTTAAGTGAACCGCATTTAATGGACCAAGTTAATGTCAGACATTTAAAAATTTACTGACAACTTTTTTCTTTAAACTTGAATTGATTATTTCAAGTAAATGTTTGGTATTTGTAAATTTGCTATCAATTCTTGACTTCCAATTCGAGTTTATTAATAATCTTCAGTCTAACCCATCACAGTCAACGTCTTAACGTCAGGACTGGAACTGGAAGTGACTCACTGAGCCTGGTGGTCAGGGTGCTGGCGGAACACCTCGTCTGCACTCAGCCCTGAGCACAGCGCGTTTTGTTTCGTGGGCACGTCAGGGTCGTGGGTGGCTGCTGTGCACATCTCGGTGACCTGCGAGGAGACCCGAGAGTCAGAAGAAAGAAAAACCGTTTCTTTCCCAAAAACTTTATACGTGAGATGTATCGCATCACTTGGATTTAAAAATATTTCAGATTTTTTATTATGAGGATACATAGTGTCAGAAGAAAAGATTGAAGAAAGAAAGAAAAAAGTTCGTTTCCGTACAAGTTGATACGTGAAATAACACACTGAATTTTAAAATATTTCAGAGTTTTGATTATTTATTTAATAAAGCTAAAAAAATTAAATTTTAAAAAATTTAAATACAAAAGCGGAACAAATTTTCTGTATTCTAATGTGTATCGGGGCTAAATTTAGGTTTAGGTTTAGGATAGGTTTAGAAAGGATCAACTAAAGATCTTTATCGTAAAAAATTTCAAAAACCAATGATGTTTTTGTACATCATCTCTTTTTCAGAAATGAACTGTTTTATACCCTTCTCTTTTCATTTAGGGCTTAGAAAAACTGATATCGTGTAAGTCAGAGAGGTCATTACCCTCTCGGACTCATAACGTATAAGTTTTTTTTGTATTTACATTTATTACAGATTTTGCGACGTATTTACATGCCATATAAATACGTCGCAAAATCTGTCGAAGCAGCTCACAAAATTCTGCCTAGAGGAAAAGAACCAAATGATCTGACTTTGCGAGCTGGATTGAATTTCAAATGAGATTTGAATTTAAAGAAAGGCTGCTCGATTCCGTTTGAGCCAACTGGATATATGCATCTGACAGTTGATAATTTTTCATATCATGCGATGGACGAGTCATCGGACTCGTTGAAAATCTACCGATATTATTCTTGTATGAATGACTCTCGTTTGTTTTATACAACTGCCTACGATTTTCAAGATGAAAGAACTACAGCTATGGTTGAATGAACCAAGCTGTGCTTCTATGAACATGAGAAACTTGTGAAATATTAAATGAAGATCAGCATCATATTTACATAGAATTAATGTCTAAAATCGCGAAATAAAGTCTTACGTTCGGAAGGTCGGGAACAGAGAGAAGGGATGATGTTTGGTTGTCGTTGATCTGCGCGTCGTAGAAGCATTGCTGCTCAGAAGTGCAATCCGATCTGGAAGTCAAAAACAAATTTGAAAATTCCCTCAAATTATGTTTTAAAAATTTGCAGTTGAGCTGTATCAGACTTAGCAAAATCAATCATTTTCAATACTTGCTTTTTCCGCTCTTTGGAACGCCTTTGTTTCGGTTGGGGAAGCTTAAACTAACCTATAATCTAATCTTTACTGCTTAGTAAAAACTGAGTGTTATTTCTAGCTAAAATTGCACACTAGGAAGTGTTCAACAACTCCAAAATGCATCATGGGAAACTAGCACTCAGCATAAAACTTTAGTTAATGCTACTTGAACATTTTAGGTCGTATAAGCCACTTTTTATTCAATGAAAAAAAAACACTCAACGCTAACGCGTTAGAATTTTTGACCATTGAAAAATTCCAGATGTTTCAGATAAGAATGAACAGAAATATCTTCTCTACCTCGAATCAATGCCAAAATCCTAAAAACCGACGCATTTCGTTAATTTTTACATAGATTATGACTTAGAAAAGCAAATTCAATTCGAAGTCTTTCATTTATTTTCACTCAGAATGTGACTTAGAAACAATTTCAATTCGAAGCATCATCAATTTTCACAGCAATAGAATATGACTGAGGAACAAATTCTATCCACCGGAAACATTTTCTTGATTTTGTTTAGCATCTAAGAAACAAATTCTATCCACTGGAAAAAATATTTCCATAGTTTTATTTACAAAAAGAAACTCACTCGCTAACGGTGAGAGGTGTGTCCACACAGACGGTGGGAGAGTATGTGCCCTCGGGCGTCGGGTACGCGAGAGGGTAGACATAGTCGCCCTCGTGGCCCACCTCGTCCATGATGCCCCACCGGAACTTGGCCCACTCCTTCACCAACTGGCGGGCTGTGCAGTGAATGTGTATCATAACAAATGAAATTTCTTATGAAAACGTGAGGTAATGTTGCAGCGAATGTGTCTCATAACAATTTAAATTTCTTATAAAAATGCGATATAATGTTACAGCGAATGTGCCACATTAAAATTTGCATAAAAACGAGCGGTAATGTTGCAGTGAATGTGTAACATAACAATTCAAAGTTCATACATAAGCCCGGCGATAATATTGCACTCTATTTATCGCATAACACTTTAAATTACTTATAAAAATTTTGAGATCATTTTTACTCATCTGATAAAACGTTTTCTACTCTTACTTAATGATAAAATTGTTTTGATGTTTATAAATAGAGTTTCAGATGTTTTATTATATACGATACGAAGCATGTGGTAAAATTTTATCTACAGAGTATCATATCTTCAGCTGCGGCAACGAAGAATATAGAAGCAAGAGTTGCGGGGCAAGCAGCCAAAAATTACCTTCTTAAAAAACTTTTTAATCCACTTCTGCCAGCCAACGTAACCCGAAGACGAAACTCACAATGAAAAACAAACCTTCTCTTAATAAAATAGCTCCCTTCTTTAACTGTACTGCGTAATTCTAATGTATAGTTTCTCTTATGCTATACTTTAGACTAGGTGAATTTACAATGTGAACCTACAACCGCACTACTTAATTCCCATAAATATATTCTCTCATGCTATAATTAAGAATAAATGTAAATATTAATAAAATAAATGAGTTACTCTCCGAGAAATAATGTCTATTTTAAAAGTGACTCTCCTTGCTATTTATTCATAGTTAAACTTTGCAAACGGCAAAACTTTGACCTAAATCATTAAATTAACCCTTTAACGCCCCAGAGGACACCAGTGTCCTCTTTCAAAAATGCCCTCAATATATAGTATTTCTTGTTCAATTAGTTCCCTAATGTATTCTTTGAAGTTCTCTGCCGGGTGGCAGTTCCTATCCCATCCTGATATTGGTGACTGCCTGATGCCAGTGCCAGTTTAGTGACGGTGGTTGTGTTAACGGTAATATGAGTACAAAAATTCGGACGTTAAAGGGTTAAGGATAAATGAATTTAAAATTCTCATCTGCAACCGTGCTGCTGAATTCCAATGTATAATTTCTCTCATGCTATACTCTAGAATAATTGAATTTAGAATGTGCACCTGCTAAGGTGTCGTTCGTCAAGCTCTCCTGAGCCAAGGAGATGAAGTCTCCTTCTTGTCCGCACTGCCGGGGCTGCTGCGTCCACACGGCCGCACCGAAGAGCGAGTGGTTACGACCAATTCTGGGGACAGTGTCAACATGGTATTTTTACTTGTAAATGTACTCCAGAATCCTCACTGAATTTTTAAAATGCTATTTGTTGAATGCTGCATTGAGATAGTGTTCTCGATAGTCTTCATAAAGTGATCGGAATGTTAAGGCAAGAAATTTCAGCGTCAAAAAATATGCTCGAAAGACCTCATTCAATCAAGTCATAAAAATATTTTGTTTTATGTATTGCAGCGTCAGACATTCATCTTCTCCAAGATCTACGCTGGCATCAAACACCAAAAAATCAAAGTGATGTCCTTGAGGTACTGCAAACAAAATGACAGCCAATTTATCAGAGGAAATTGATGATTAACAAGTTAACTAAGGTTAAAAAATATAAAACAAGGGTTAAAAATGATGAGAGAGTTCTGGGTATCTTTTATGAGGTACTTGCAAATCGTTGTCCTACACGATTTCCATCTAGACTTTAAACAACTGAAAGCTTTAAATGAAGATACCTTACCTCAGAAATACACTGGAACCCTATGATAATAATATAACTATGTACTTCGACATATTCATCTGAAATTTAATAGAAGAGAATCGAAAATTTCACCCCCGCTTTTTTCCAGAGAAGCCTCGTCTCTTTAAACCCACAAAATTTACTTGCAACAATAGTCTCTTATCTCTCAAGTTTCTATGCTCGTGTTTCAATATAAGTGAGCACTAATAAGAGTGTTTTCAATAATGAGTAACTAGTAGCATGTTTTCTTCTTCACTTGTATTGATATGAATTATCAAAATTAAATTAAGGCAACCAAGGGAATGTATTTTTTCGTTCTTTTCTCTCAATCATTTGTTTCGACAATTAAGATGGGTATTACGATACCCAGGTGTGAATATCAATAAAGGATCTTAATGTTAAGACATTTTAAAAACCAATGTTATGTATATATATATATTTCATGTATCATATACATATCACGTAACAACTTTATTGGAAATGAACTGTGTTTCTTTATTTTGAAAACGGATGTTATACATTTCACGCATCAACTTTATTTAAAATAACCTGTTTTGTTCATTTTAAAAACGAATCTTATACGCTTCACGATAGGAAAGAAACTGGTTTTCTTCATTTAAAAACGAATGTTATACATTTACGTATCAAACTGTTTTTCATTATCAGTACTAAAAACGCCTCACCTTAGAGGGGCTTGCAGGTAGGAGTAGCCGAGAGGAGCAGTTGCTGCGCCGCTGGAGTAGCTGCCGCACCCGGTATAGGATGACGGGATCACCACGTGCACCATCGATGGGAAGTGAACGCGGTTGCCGGTCACAGCAAACAGCAGAGCTGAAGTTTCGTTCAGCAATGCCTTCAATAGAACATCAGGTTAGGTAATCTCAATGTCAAACTTATACGCCTTCACTAGAACATCATGTTAAGTAATCTCAAAGTCAAACTTATACCCCTTAAATAGAATTTCATGTTGTGTAATCTCAATGTCAAACTTATCTCACGAACTAACTCTCAACTATTGATGCAAAGTCGACAATTGAATTTTGGCGATCCCACTCATCGATCAATTTAGTGAGCGACTAGGTTAAGTGTGCTAGGTTAAGTATGTAAATTTTGTAAAAACTTCTAAACCCAACTCTTTTTCACACGTTAAAAGAGAATACGCATTCAGAGACGAAAGTACTCAGCAATTTCTCTGTTTCAAAGTAAAAGAGATTTTCCAATTTTTGGTACTGATATGTTGAGTAAGACACCCGAAACTTACCCATTTCATCTATTTGATTTTTATAATAAATCGGTTAAAAAATATCTCTCCACTTGTTGCCGTGACGGGAGGCTTCAGATTAAACAAACGTTCGAACTATCCCACACAGTCGATCTTCGAAGCACACAACGTCTTCATATGCTTATCGTAACTTACACTTATATGGACAAATATTAATTGAACCAAGTATCGACCGTATTAATTGACCAACTGGAATCAATTTTCATCCGCACAAGATTAAAGTTCTCTATAGATGTTGTAGAACTTGAGAGTCAACTGAACAGCTTTGAGAGTTAGATAATACAAAGACTGGACACCATTGAAAGTTAGATAATATAAAGAACTTGAGAGTCTACTGAACACCTTTGAGAGTTAGATAATACAAGGACTGGACACCATTGAAAGTTAGATAATATAAAGAACTTGAGAGTCTACTGAACACCTTTGAGAGTTAGATAATACAAAGACTGGACACCATTGAAAGTTAGATAATACAAAGAGCTTAAAAGTCAACTGAACACCTTTGAAAGTTATATAACACAAATCTCTTCACAAACAATACGCACCTCAACGCTCGCTACCGTCGCCTCGCACTCGCTCTCAGGGAGGTCAGGGCTGAGCGCGACGTACACGTCCTGGTAGACGTTCCCCTCCAGCGTCACGGCAGCAGCAGTCGGCAACCACAACACCACCACCAGCATCAACTGACCCCATCTCGTTTTCAAAAAAGTTTGTCTCGTTTTTTCCTCCATTTCTGTCAGGAAGGGAAAGCGTTTTTACAATTCTATGCCCTGCTGATGCTGAGGAAAAGTACTTAAAAAAATAATATATTAAAAAAAACAGTTGGGAGCTTGGAATGTATTTGTTTGATTTAGGAGGCAGAGGAAATTACTCTAAATAAACGTTTTTTACGAAATCGTTCCTATAAAAACATCTTCTAAAAGTTTGATCCAGCAAAGGAATCAAGTGGCTTAACGTGCTGATTCTTAAAAGGATTGTGATTCCTCTCATTGTTGCACACTATGAACCCATCAAAACCAAAAGTTACTACTATTGTTGCACACCATTAACCTTTCAACCCCAACAGTCTCTACTATTGTTGCACAGTACACCATGTCAACACTCACAATTCTTGCTATTATTGATCACTATCACAATATCCAAGCTTCAAAATTTAAAAATTTTATTCAAATACCGACGATGAATTAGGTTTTGTAAAACTATGTCGTAAAAAAATTTATGCAAATTTCTCCTGCAATGATGTGTGAAAATAATTTATAAACATCCTTCATCCAAAACGTCATAAGCGAGAGTATTTTCAAAATTCTACGACCTGAGGTAGCCATATAAAATGAATTGACTTCCTCTCGCAAAACTCGCAAGACGCGTGAAGCGACCGATACACTGGCTACTTTGACAGTCATCACCACAGGTTACTACGGTCATCACGGCATGAAACCACCTAGACGTGATACACTGGGCAAGAAGACATGACTGATCACTGAAAACTGTCTTGTGATGTCAAAATGCGTGCGGGCTAACTCTTAGCGATCACAGTTGATATCAGTTGATGATGAGTTGATCACAGTTGATGATCAGTTGATCACAGTTGATCACAGTTGATGATAAGTTGATCACAGTTGATCACAGTTGATGATCAGTTGATCACAGTTGATGATCAGTTGATCACAGTTGATGAGAAGTAGATCACAGTTGGTATCAGTTGATGATAAGTTGATCACAGTTGATACATAGCTGTGAGTATCGGAAATTCAAGCATTGCCCGCTCTGTTGCACCACAGCGACTCTGATATTTGAGCGCTTGCATTGTGAATATTTGCATTGTTCTAATACTGGTAATATTTTGCACCAAAATGACCCAGCAACTGCAATACGTCTAATACACGTTCACGATCAAATAGTGTTCATGCAGAAGAAATTTCACTTAACATAATTAAAAATCAATGTTGATTCGTACAAAGTCCATTTGAAGGAAACATATTTTCACGACCTTCAACCGTCATTTTAAAATGTATCATTGATCATGGAGTCATAAATCTCTTGCGTAGGATGTCCATTTTTCATGCGCTGAAATCACGGAATCCCCTAATCCATACATTTTCACACCTGTGCGATACACTCGACTATCTCAACGATGTGAAGAAACGTTTTCTGGCGAACACTGCACCCACTCTGCGTAGCTACAGAGCACACTACTTAACTGCGCTCATTTCGAAGCCTGGTATTCATGCTTATCTTATCGGCCTTATCTGCTGTCATATCTGCGCGACATCGGTTCTTCGCGTCGGCTTCAGCAGCGTGGCGAGCGAAACGTCTTGTCAAAACCAAAAATTTAGAACTCTTCCTTAATTAGAACATCATTTTCGTCCTGGTTTTAGATGAAATTTTTCGTGAAAACGCGCACAAGGTCATTGATAAGCTAACAAACACGATACGCACGTCACTTAATACCTTCATTTTAGTTCTGTTTTATGACAAAATTTTTCGTGAATACACGCAAAATGTCATTCATAAGGAAAAAAATACTATACGTCACGTAACATACAGTGAATCTGTACATAGGTACCAACATGGCTTACGAATTCTAAATAGATTCCCAGATTTTGTAAAATATTTTTCTTCGTCGCATTGCTCTTCGAATCAAATCCGTTATCCGAGAATACATAAACGATTTCAGAGAACATGTACCTATAGTAAATTTTCGTCATTAAACGAATAATTTTAGGGTTTTTTACTGCGGAAAAACACAAAAGAAGGCCAGTTCCGGGTTGAACATTCAAGTGAGACGCCTGATGAGCCAGCCGCCTTTGGTGAGTTAATGGAGACTCACCTGCGATAAACGTGTCTCCAAGTGTGCTAGATTACTTCAAAATGAAAAGATAAAGAAAATTTGAGCATACCTCGTTGTTCAATAGGATTTCAGGGAAGTTTAACTCGCATAGTTTTTTACATGTATTTGCTTGATAGAATTCAGGCTGGAAAGAACGCTACAATCGAGCACTTTTTTACGAATTTTATAAGATATGTATCACCCTTTTACTGTGCTGTTGGGTGCTGATTGGTTCCAGACTTTTTCATGGTTCTTCATATAAAATATACGCATTGAATAGACTAGAATGGAAATACATGCAACATTCATCTACTAGTATGCAAAAACTTCGTAATTTTTTGTGCCACAGACTTTGAAGAAGTTTGCCAGTGGTAATGTTGATCTGGTGTCAAACTTGTCTGCATCGTGAAGCACTCTGAAATAACTACCCAGCTATTTTTCATGTTTTGAAATTGGTATTTTTCGTAGCCCTTTGCAATAATTGACGACGTTAGCCAAGTCTTTACAAGACTGCCTTGTAATTGAAGCCCTGGCGACATTATACATCCATTACAGTAAACAGACAGAGGAGGGCGCTAGTAAAAGTGTTCGTACATCTTTGTATAACTTTTCTCTTAGTGTTACTGTTTATTTTCACCGGATCCTTCGTAATACTTTCTCAATACATTTTCTTTCAAAATCATGACTTTACTATTTGTTCAATTTATAACATTTTCTCCGTGCCTATCTAAGTTAACTTTACCATTTTATAACTTTCTACCTGCGCCCACATAAGTTGCAGCTTTTATAACTCAACATTTATTGAGTGACTAAGAGATAAAGCCCGTTATCAGCAAAGAAATAATTCTTTGATCCCTGTAACGATTACGTGTTCCGCTTCCGCATTCATTTTCAATGATATTATTCGGAAAACAAATTACGGAATGTGTCATGGCTTCATGCACGCTGTTAGCAGTTCTGTTTCAAAAGAATAGAGCTATAAAGATAAATGAAATTCAGTCCATTTCATTTCTCAATATAACATTTCTTTTCCAACTTCTTAACCTTGCTAGATTGTTTTAGTTCTACAAGTGTTAAAATTTTAACACGTGCAGCACAAGATCAATATACTACTGTTGCTAAATGATCATACTCTTTTTGGAACTGGATTAACAAACTCAGATTTTCGTCCCTCGTAAAAATACCTGCTCTCTCCGCGGTTCACAACTTCATGTAAAGCCGTTCATCTAAAAATGAATGCATATCTTTAAACTTTAGGTTCTTGTAAACAATGTAACTGGAGTGTTCACACGAACGAAGCAGGAATGAGCAATTGAACGATGGTTTTATCTATGCGTCAGTTGATAAGAACGGACTAGTGAGCTGGGGTCCATCACGAAACAAAGCTCGGACGTAAAACCTTGCCAGTTGGACAGGGAAGAAACAGGGACTTGAGCATGAAATATTAGCCTTTTCACAAAATTTTGAAAAGTTGAAGTGCTTAAAGACCTTAACCGTAGCAAATGTAAAAAATCTCGGCTTAGATATTTCTCTAATGTTTACACACTGGTTTTGTGAATGCAACAGAAAATTACATTGGTTTCTTAGTGTTCGAATGTTTAGTGCAGAATTCAATCTTAAGATCACGGTCATAGCCGTGATTAGCCGTGATAGTAGTCGTAGCCGTGTGGTTTCAGAACCTGCCTCCGTGCGGGCAACGTGGGTTCGAATCCCGGCGCTGGATGGCGATTTTCTCTGTTGGGTATAGGGGAAAAATTCCAAGCACAATACCCCACTCTACCCAGGTGTCTGAAATGGGTACCGGTCTTGACCGGGGGAAAGCGTCATGGCGTCCTCCTGGTGTTAGTTATAAGGCATTTGGAAATCCAATGTACAAGGTGATATGTATCAGGCTGAGGCCGCTGTTTGTTGTTTTGTTTTGTTTTGTCAAGTTGTGACGTCGGTAGGTCATCCACAATTTTATGATATTTATGCCCCGCGATCGCGATTATGTTTGTAACTGTGCAAGCGACTGTCTTTGGTCAGCTGGTACATTCACAGAGTTAGAATACAAATTGAATGAAGTGTTATGACAGTCAAAAAAGCTGAGTGATGTGGATCGCGATGCACGTTTAAACCCAATGTTTTTCTTAAATAATAACAAAGTTCCTGAATAAAAACTTTAATTTTGAAGAACAATGGCGTCACGAATAGTATAGAGGTCACAACCTTTACTGAAGTATAGCATCAACTTTTGAACTAAAATATCACTCGTAAATACTTTTAAGTTTTACATCATGAACGGTACGTCACCTGAGAAGCATATTAGGTTTTTTATCTAACTTTGATCATGAAACTTCAACTTACTGAAGAATCTGAGATACTCCGACTTTCAAGTTGCTATGCTGTGCGGCCAAAATAGACTGTAGTGCCTCTACCACAAAAAAAGGAATTTTAAGCTTTGAATTCAAAGGAATTTTTCAAGATCCCAAGGACATTACGACTGTATAAACACGTAAGCTGCTTACGCATTCGGCGTAATTCAAAAGACATTTCTAGCTCTACACTCCATGTCTCAGTTGGTCGTTACCGTTGGTATCGCTCTTTATCTTATCGCAGGCTTCCTTGTTATCGGCGCTCCGGATCTCGGAGTGAACTGACTCACAAAACTCAGTGCTGTGCTGAACTGCGTCCTGTTCCGTGGTGTTGTATTTCAGGTAAAGAAGCTACTCAAATTTATGTTTCATGTTAGACATTGTGATCATCTGCGGAGTGGTTGCCGCACGGGTTCGCTGCAGACATCGTGTTTTCGTACCCCAGTGAAGCGAAAAAAGTCAACCATCAGAAAAGAGAGTGTGACATTGAGCCTAGAACTCGTATCATGTGTTCAAAGAAGCCACCCTGGCGTTATCAGGGTGGTTAAGTTAAGTTATTCTGTTGAGTTTTCACTCATGACAAAGAGCAACAGTTTCAATACGTTTGGTGTAGAAGAACTTTTAAAGAAGGAGACCTGAATTATATTAGTAAAATACAGCAACTCAACTGACATAGAGTTCAATTGCACCTGGCTATTAATCTGTTTCTTCCTGCCCGTATTGACTTGTGCCTTTCCCTTTCAAAGTATTAGCCAATTTATTAAAGAGCTTACTACTCATGTAATTTGTGTTCATCTATCCAATACGAGCAGTAATTACTGCACAGAATATTCCTCGCCTACTTGGTACCCGTGCATAGGTTCTCAGATTCACAAGCCCTTATTTTTTCAGATTTTCAGAAGCAGACAAAAACTGAGGCAATATGGAGGATCCAAAGCTGGAAGGAAGGGTAAGAAACGAGACCAATTTCAACACTATTTATCAATTGTGCGCACAGGAAGTTATACATCGGTACTATTTCTTCCCTACAAATACTACTGTACAACTTAAAAACAAATTTTCATGCTGAGGAACCCGTTTGAATTTCCCTACTTACAATTAAAATATTTACACATGTTTCTGGAAATTCACGGAGAAAATTATTGAACATGCGTCGTGTAAGTCATATATCTTATAAAAATGTGATCAACAATGTATTTTATTAACAGAATTTCCTGTCCAGGATTTTAGATTCGTCAATGACTATATTGTTTGAAAGAGTGTCAATGGACGTTCTTATTTAGTGAAGGATATGTTGTATTATAAAATGCAATACTGATATACTTTACCATTTCCTTCGCCCTTATTTATGGGAACTTCTAAAAACTAAAATAAATAGGAGCTCTGGTGATGTTTATTACCAGCCTACTTTATTCCCTAATATTGTTATGAAAGTTACCTATGTTCTTAGTAACGTATAAGCAGTATTGAGAACTCAAAATTGAATAGCCTCATTCTTCAACCACTGCTATACACATCAAATCAAGCATCTGGCATGACTTTACACGTTTTCTGGAAGCGGGATAGTATTTCACTACATCCCATTTATACAAATTTTCATTCGAAAATAACAATTTTCTTTGACCTTCGCTACATTCAATAGGAATTTTAAAAAAATATTATTCATGCATTACACATATCTTATTCTCTTAAAAAACTATTATTCATACACAACTCATATCTTATTCATTCTGGCCTTATAAAGTAATGTTTCTAGTACTCCACAAAAAAACATGATGCCAAACTGGACTCGTATTTGCACAGCCCGTCATCGGACAGCGGCCGCTCCTAATTTTCTCGTACCTGGGATTCTCGTTCTTCATCTCCGGTTTCATCATGACGGTGCTGGCGTACGCTCCGACCGACTCCTACCTCATGGTCATGATCCAGGAAATCGGGGTCATGGGCTTCCTCGGCCCGATCGTCTTAGTTATTGGCTGTGAGTATCCTACTTGAGGGACATTATTCGTAATGTCGAGTTCAAATAATACGAGCTACAAAGTTACGTGAAACCTGCGCGCAAAGTACCCTGTGTAGCATTATTTTATGGATTTATGAAATCTAATCGTCTTTCTTAACCCTGTAACGAACCAATAGACTACATATACTATCCGTGTTTGGAAATAGGCTCACGTTTTTTCTTCACCCTATAACGTACCAGAAGAATATTATCCTTATTCGGAAATATGCTCAATATGTTGAGTTTCTTGATAAATTTGTGCCTATTACATGTTCTTCGGCGTTCACTGCCGAGTGGCAGTTCTGCCCTCATTCTGATATCGGTGACTACCTGATACGAGAGTCAGTTTTAATGACGGTGGTTGTGTGTAATAACAGTAGTATGAGTACAAAATGCTGGCATTAACGGTTAAATACACATTGCTCGTATGTATGTATACGCTTGACCAGTTGAACACGCACCGCAATCTTCACAGGTTTAGTTGATATCGATATATTTTTAATAAGAAACAAATCACAGTCTTGAGCATGCACTCAAACGCACAGCACACGTTGCGTCTGGAGATGGTCGCCAGTTGTTTCTCCAGATGTAGAAACAGAAATCGATGTCATATTTATTTCTACATAACATCCTAACTTTATGAGATCTATTTTGGGATGAATTTTCATGAGAAAGTTTTAAAATTAGGTAAATATGCACCTATATATAAATATGCATTAGGCGTGAGTGCACTTTAGCGCACAGGAGACATTTTACTTTCCACTGGTCAATTATTGAGAGTCATTTGAGATAAATTTCGATCGAGGAAGTTTGGGAGGTGAAGATTGGGGATGTTTAGTCTCATTTAATAAATAATTCATGGGGTTTAATTACTTTATAATAAATAATTAAATTTATTCTGGAACATTAACAGACGTTATCTGACATTCTAGAATAATAGACAACAGTACCTTCTGAGTCCCCTATCCTTTTTCTATGGGAATAACATTTCGTGGCTATTCAATGTTTTCGAAAAAAAATTAAAATTAAATGAAATCCTTTTGTACAACGTGTACAAGAGTAGCTGAAAATGAGCTGAAAGCATGAGTCAACTTATAGGTACGTGATTAAAAAATATAGTTTTTGTAGATGTTTTAAAGCAAATCGAGTTCATTTTATTCTAAAATTTCATCAATGCTTTTAACATATTCAAATGTTTCCAGCGATTATGCTGTTGGTTGCCATCTTCTACTGTCTCGCGGACTGTAGAAGAGGACAGTCTGAAGATGATGACTACTGACAAGAGTACCATCAAACCCACTAGATCGACCACTACTAGCAAGACGACGACTATCAACCACCTCAAAGGCTACGAGAGCGCAAGGCGTCCGGAGATTTTTCAGTCAACTCCTAAAGGTCGTGGAAAAATACATCAACCAGGGATTATAGAGTCGTTTTTGTGCGACTTGCAAATTGTGTGGCTTATGTGCTCCTGATAATTTTTATAATAGTGTTTTGACTCTTAAATTAATGCTCCAAGAGAGAAACCAACGGTACTGCTCAAACCATGCTGCATCATTTAATTATTTTTCAGTTTATCGTATAATCCTAGAGCTTTAGGTGCGCTTTTCCTACCCGCACAAGCCTTCTGTGAGGGACGGGTGAAATGGAGAACGCCTCCACGTATATTATTGTAACGCGACCTTTGGACTGATTTTAGTGTAGAATTAGATTCGTATTTTACTAATCCTTGCATGATTTGGCCACTCGAATCCTATCAGATCCAAAAGTAGCATTTTTGATCATTCGTCGAGAGTTTCTTATTTGATCAGTGCAATGTAAAATTATGAAATGTATTAGACTGTGTATCTATTTATACTGAAATTGATAAGGGAAAAACGATTCAAAGTGTACCAGACACACACACGACACTCGAATGCTACGTTAAGTTGTAAGTTAAGGATCACTGGCCGCCGAGTGCAAATATTGAAATTTATCGTCTTATGCGACTGCGAAACGTAACTGACACAAACATAGCAGCGATGTCATTGAAGTGTGCGAGGAAATTAAAAAAATCCAGTTTTAAATGTTTAATAAAATTCTGTATGATTTATAACAAAATGTTTTGTTGTTGGAAACATTCTATAGTAGTTCCAACTGAGGTCATCATGCAGAGAGGCCGAAACAATGATAAGCAACACGAATGAATGTAAATTGAAGAACTCATAGATCATCATTAGATGTAATTACTTGCGCTGTCAACAATATAAATTGCGGTCATACCAGAGGTAAAATTGATACCACGGTAGAGGAAACAAGGTAGGGTCATTTCTATGAAGAAAAATACACTTCTTCTTGTTCGGCTAGCCAATAGAAAGGCTTCATTTCAGGCAAACTTTATGACGTCACAAAAACAGTGTCGTTAGGCTAATAGTTGAGACGGATTTGGAGGTAGCAGTGTTACCAGATGCAATATGAGCACTGCCATTGGTTCGTTGCCGTGACGTCAGCAAACCCACACAGTCGTCGAAAAAAAGACTGGTTTGACCCTACCTTGTTTCCTGTACCGTGATTGATACCAAGGCTTCAGATACTCAATTTTTTTACATATGATGATTTTTGTCCTTCTTGCGTCTTTAACGGGAAGAGTTTAAGCACAAAGACTTATTCATTTTTGTAGAGCTTAGTTTTACGTAAGCTACATAACCAGAGAAATAGTTTCATAAGATTTTAAAAAAAAGTTAAGGAAACCTTGGTGTTTGATTAGAATTCCTTCGGCATTTGAAATTTCAGGCGAGTTTAATACCATCAAGGTTCCAAATCAAAAGAAAAGAAAAGAAAAGAAAAAAGAAAAACAGTATATTTCCAATATAGATGGTACCAAAGTACCATCATTGGTTTTTAAAATCTCTTAAAATTAATACACTTAGATGATACACACACACGAGTATTGTAAAACTCGTGTCACTAGTCGAAAATAAATGATTGAGGGCAATGTACTCCTAATCTAGCTTAATCTACATTTGATAATACATGTAATGATAATTATAAGAGACAACACAATTTCATGGACGATGCATTTTCATTGTGAGGTGAAAACACTTTTGACAGTTTACATGTACATGACATAAAACTTCGCAATTCTTGATGCCAGGAAATAATACATGAATCGCTTGTTTCGGCCAATGTTCAAAAGTGTCATTTTGAGGAAGCATGAAAAAAATATATATATATATATAAATATACATCCGTATACATATACACACATATATATACATGTACATATACACACATACATACACATGTATACACGTACACATAAGCATGAGGACCAAGAAGATAATAAGTTTTGTATTTCTAATCCCACAATTTTAACATAGCGGTCATTAGTTGATAAGCATTTTATTTAAACAAAAAGTGGATGATCGCAAAACAAATGTATAGTTTTTACATGAATGCTTTACAATAATAAAGAGATGACGAGTTAGGTAATGTTACAAGTTGAGAGTGAACAGAAAAAAGACCATTATCTCTAGTAAAATGCTAGTTGTCAGTCTAGTACACACATGTGTGCACATATACACGCAAATATATACATATACACATGCACGCACATAATTACACCAAACTCGTAAGGATACACAAATGCATTTCTATGCATCGAGGCAATACATACGCATTCTATTTAGTGTCATACGCACAGCGTGCACACGTACAGATATCTACAAGTAAGCATGTGCGCGAATATCAGCGTAAACCAGTCAGTATAAACCAGAAATTCCAATCGAGGGAAACGGAGAAAATATCTTTTATTATCGCATGAATTTTATAAAATTTCGTACTACAAATAGTGGCACAAAACAGTCTACCTAAGTCTGAAACATGAAAACGATTGTGGGACGTGAATAAGAAAGAAAACATTAATGTCCTATAAAGGTTTCATATTAGAAAAAACAAAAAATCACATTATCTTTGAAATATGGCGCAAATTGTCGGCAATTGATAAACAGACATAGGTATCACATTATTATAAGCATATAACTATAAGCGTAATACTGCAGTATAAATGGGTGATCACACAACGAATTTATTGCTTTTTTTACATGGTTGCTTTACAATTTCATATTAGAAAGAAAATCACATTATCTTTGTAATATGGTGCAGAATGTCTGCAATTGATAAACACACACACACACGTATAGGTACCATGACGGTCTAGTTTGATGCTTGCACAGAAATGGAGAGGAATGACATAAAATGCAACCCTCGACTGGTTTATCTACTCTAGTGCACACAGGTGTACGTGCACATATGCACACCCATATGCCCACATGCACCTATATACGTACACACATATTCAAGTAAGCATGTTTGCAAACGGCAGCGTATAGGCGATCAAATCACACTACCTACGCATACTCTAAAACTGTTTTGTGATATCTTGTATTATAAAACAATAAGCGAGGGAGGTTATTGAGCAATGGAGATACCAGGCAAATGAGATTCGACAGTACTTATTTTGTGTGTTCTGTAACTAAGAATTATTCTTGAGACACTAGATGACGAGTTATTTTGGCTTTAAATTCTTTCGGTCTTTGAGGGACTTTAATACTCAGGGGAAGTTTGTTCCACAGTAAAGCGCCTGATATGGACAGAGCCTTCTGCCCTAAGTGAGATGAACGATAGTTGACTAAGACATTATTGTTTCTATTCGGTTTTTGATTGGTTACAGTGGGTGGATGGAAACACACTATCTCAGCATTGCTCTGAGGAAGATATAACGAGGAGAATACGTATTGGGCCTTCTGCATGAAGAGCCTTTCTTGGATAGGAATCTAGCCGAGTTTCTTGAGGAGAGGGGTTACGTGGTCACTTCTTTTGAAATTACCGTTGCATACCACCTTCGCTGCAAAATTCATGCACTTTTGTAAGTCCCTTTGAAGGTATTTAGGTAAGTCTCCCCATACTAGGCTGCAGTAGTCAATGCGCGATAACACAAGGGATTGAATTGCTAATAATCTGGATTTTTCGTCTAGCATACTTTTTATACGATGAAAAAACATTAAAGTTCCGTAGATTTTGTTGCAAGTAGTCTCAACGTGAGATTTGAAGGACATATTTCTATCGAACCAGATCCCTAGATTTTTAACTTTTTCTGATGCATTTATTTTATCATTTCCAACTTCAAGAGTAAGATCTGAAGTTTTTTTAATCGCATCTTTGGATCCAAAAATAATGCATTGTGTTTTATTAGCATTTAATTTAAGACCATTTCGGTCGTACCATGATTTCAGGCTAGTCAGTAAAGTTTCGGCTTTAATTTGCGTCTGTGGTATTTCCGATACAGAACTTGTTATTGCAATTTGAACATCATCTGCATACATCGAGATCCGTGTGTTAGAAGGCATTGGAGGGAAATCATTAATGAAAATAGAAAACAGTAGCAGACCAAGAATGGATCCTTGGGGAACACCAAAATTGTTTTGAATGAATGGGGACAATTTGTTTTCTATGCGGACTGCATGAGATCGATTTGACAAGTAACTTTCAAACCATTGCGTGTCTATTCCCAAGTTCAGTATTTTACGTAGAAGTCTATCATGTTCGACGCTATCGAACGCCTTAGAGAGATCGAGTAGCAGCAAGAGTGTTACATTCTTTTGATCGATGTCACTGTATATTTTTTCAGAGATATTGAGCAGAGCGTCTTGAGTGCTAGTATTTCTTCTATAGGCATATTGATTTTGGTGGAGTAGATTTGACTCGTCCAGGTGAAACGACAGTTGATTCGTCACCACTTTCTCTAATAGTTTTGACATGACAGGCAAAAGACTGATGGGCCTGTAGTTTGATGCTGTATTTAGGTCACCACTTTTATGCAACGGTCTAATAATGGAGTGTTTCCATTGGTTTGGAAACATGTTGGTTGCTATTGATGTATTAATTATCAGACGAATCCATGGTGCTGTACCAGGGAAACTGTCTTTGATATATTGAAGACTGATACCATCATGTCCAATTGCCTTTGTGTTTTTTAGTGAGTACAAGATATTTTGTAACTCCGGTAAATCGACAGGGCGTGGTCTCCACTTGACATCAGTCCTCGAGGGTGCAGTGGGGCATGAATTTTCAATTGTCGTTTCATCTGGATTGGTACACACCTCACTGAAAACTTTAGCCCCTACTTTTGAAAAGAATGTGTTGAAATCTGTGGCTGTTGCCAAGGGATTTTCAAATTTACTTTTGCGATCTAGATTTATATATGGGGCTACCTCACTAATGATTTCCCAAGTTCGTTTCGGGTTATTTTTAGCCGTTATCAGTGCCTGGTGGAAGTGAGTTTGTTTCGCTTCAGTGATTTTCTTTCGAAGAATTTTCTCATGTTCTTTATATCTCTTGTATAAGGTACTGTTTGATCTATTTTTTTTGTACTCTCGCAAGTTAGCTTTCTTTATTCTGCTCATATCTTTCACTTCGTCAGTAATCCAAGCAGTTCGTTTTGGCTTGGTTTTTTGGTAACGTAAGGTGCACATTCGTCGAGAGCTGCTGTGAAGTTCTCGTTGAAGATTGACACTTGAATGTCAACATCGTCAGTTTGCATCATTTTCTGGAATTCGGTGGACCTATCGAGAAGTTTTTCTTGAAATAGTTCTGCTGAATAGTGCCTTTTCGAGAGATAGGTCATTAAGTGGTATTTTTGTCTTTCCTTTGCAATATTAATTTCACATTCTATAGAGCGGTGATCGGAAATAGAAGGTGATATTACTGTACTAAGTATTGCAGTGGGATTATTTGTGATTGCTAGATCGAGGAGAGTTGCAGAGACTTTAGTGATGCGAGTCGGTTCTTTGACCATTTGTGATAAGCTTAGTTTATACAATAGTTTGCTTAGCTGATTGTTTTTGTCCGTTAAGTCAACATTAAAATCTCCGAAAGCAAAGAATGATTTTTTTGCCTGAAGGATTTCTTTGAAGGTTTCCTCAATGAAATCTAGTGTTAGATTTAGGGGAGACGATGGGTGCCGCTAAAGGCTTTTAAAAAGGCATTTCAACGAGTCGTCGACAGGTTCCTAGGGGCATTTCGATGGCTCGTTGAAATGGTTTTTGATTTGGAACCTTTCGAGGTTTTTTCGGTTGAACTTTGTTCCAAAAACCCTCTTCATTGCTGCAGTGTACTTGACTTCTCCATACCTCAGAACGATGAACTTGGATTCTTCGGCAGAAAAGGAAGAATCTATCCTGAAGGTGAACATCTGGTGTTCATGGGCAGGCATTTTCAAAATCGAGTTGTATTAAATGGCACAAAGGCAGCAAAATATTCCATACATCCGGTATCATATCTACAGAATAATAAAACCTCCCTATGTGGAGAGCTGGGAAACGTTAGTGATGTTAGTTTTTTGTTTAGTTCTCCAGATTTTGTACTATTCAAAATTGTCACTCGTGTTTGATCACCCAGTACATGGAGATCTACTTTACCGCCTTGGTTCTCGACCGATCATTCCGTGCAAAAGTTGTCCTAGCTGCTAAAAATGTTTTCCACGTGCAGGGTGGTATGGATTTTAAAAATAATTAACCGCTCCACATTTTTTCCAATGCATCAGAATATCCTTTTTCTTTGATTGCTGGATATTTTTCACAATGTAACGGAATGGCCACTTTCGTTGCTAAAGCTGTTGTGCGGGAGGAAGCTAAGTCAGGTCTTCAGAATGAACCCACCACAAAAAAAAATCAAAAATACGATCGGCTGAGATCAGCAAAAGAAGAAATCGACACATTTCTTTGCCCAAAACTTAATAAAGACTGTTCCAATACCAATGTTCGGGGCATGTTTGACTTCTGAGAAAATGTTCTGTCCTATTTGAAAAAGGTTTGCTTTTGAAGTTTTTTTCAGTTTCTTCAAGCGCTATGAAAAATTGGTCGATGCACGAATACGCTTGCATATTTAATATTTAGAAGTAAAATCGAGCGGGACTTGATTTTTAGAGTATAACAGCTCACACAATGGTGGGGATATGCGTTTGATTTGTAAAAACTTTTTTTTAAAACTTGGGATATTTGGTGGAAAATTTGAAGAATTGATATACCCCAAGTATATTCATAGTTGAAAATAAAATCTTAAAAACTGATTCAAGTTTTTTTAATGTTGAATTTGAGAGGTTTACAGTTGTTTTGCTCTTCTAAATTTGTAGACAATGGCTCAGGTGTCGCAAAAAAAACTTATATCATCGACGGTTATTATGAGATTGAGTTAAATTAGTTACTTCATCAATGAAGGCCTCTAGATTTCTTGAAAAATGTTCATAAACTGTACTAATTGGAATGCATTTTACATTATTTTCAGTTTCAACGAATGGGGTTTTATGTAGTTAGAGATAAATTTTTTTAGGAATAAAAATGAATGCATTTATTACCCTACTGCATTTTATTTTTTCTCAAATGAATGGAATACTCTTTTTTGCATATTTATGCTCTCGACGAATGTTTTTAATATACATAAAGTAGATGAAATATTTAAATCTCACGCTACATCTTGTACGTTTGGCAGCTTCTTTACAGACCGTGGTATATGACAGTTCCCTTCCTCTTTGATCATAGCATCTGTACCCCAATTTGCAAATAACTCGTGACCTGCCCAGTGCTATTATGTATACGTTCATTCCAAGCATACGTAAAGGGTCAATGTAAGACATGTTGTCGATGAACTTGATGCACCGTAGTTATAGGATTAGCTGTTAAGAATGCTGCATACTGTTATGAATTCTTAGTAACTGAACAACTTAGATTTCGACTTTAGATTTGGAAGAATGCTTGGTCAATGTGAAGTTTAATGCAATCACGGAAATTGATAATTATATTCCAAACAATCACTAAAGGAACCCATTTAAGAACGTTTTTCATGAACGACATTCTGCTCGCTGATGCGTTATTTTCGAATTATTGAACTTTGAAGTTGGCCGTCGCGCGCCCAAGGAAGCGAGCGTAATTTAATTAAAAACGGAAGCTAACCCCCTATTACAAACGTAAAGAGGTTGGGTCGTAAGGGGTAGCCACAGTTCTTTTAGTGAAAAGTATAAATAAAGCTTCTAAACCACCCATTAGGGTGACGACCGCAATCTTGTTTACATCGGGTCTAACATGGCGACCACCATGGGCGCCGCCATCTTGGACCCGATGTCAACAAGATTGCGGTCGTCACCCTAATGGGTGGGTTAGAAGCTTTATTTATAATTTTCACTAGAAGAACTGTGCCTCCCCCTCACAACCCAACCTCTTTACGTTTGTAATAGCTTCCGTTATTAATTAAATTCCGTTTCACGCGCTCGCTTCCTTTGGCGCCAAGGCCAACTTCAAAGTTCAATTATTCGAAAATAATGCATCAGCGAGCAGAATGTCATTGATGTAAAACGTTCTTAAATGGGTTCCTATAGTGATTCCTAAGATCGGAATTCTTATTTTCCGTGATTGCATTAAACTTCACATTGACCGAATGCTTGGCTTCCGATGAGAATAATAGTTCAAACTTCGCAAGTATTTACGTTGTTGATTTAAGCCTTCTGTACTTTTCTGAGTATTTATCAATACATGTGACACATATCAAGTATAATAAAATTTAATTAGCGTTGTATTTTATTCAAAATTATCTCAATTTTTGCTGAATGCAAAATTGAATTTTTTATAGCCTATAGTTGTATTTACTTTTTTAACACGCTGATTGCTTCTCAATCTTATCTTTAGTTTAGAGAGGATAAAAAGAAAAAACTATCAATTTGTACTTTATATATTGTCAACGATTTTTTATAATTTTGTTGCCAATAATCAATGAAGGAACACATTTAAAAACATTTTACTGGAATAAATTTCTGCTCGCTGATGAGTTATTTTCGAATTATTCAACGTTTAAGTTGGCTTGTGCGCTCTAGAGCAGCAAGACTGCCAAGCGTAATTTAATTAATAATGGAAGCTTACCCCCTAAAACAAATGTAAAGAGGTTGGGTCGTGAGGGGTAGCCTCAGTTCTTCTAGTGAAAGTTATAAATAAAGGTTTTGGTAAATATTGAGTTGACCATAATTGATTTTTAACTTTTGGCTGCCTAAACATTGTTAAATATGTGTAAATGAACAACTTTTCTTCTATGCACTTTCCGTCGGAAATAATTATTGAACGAGTTATAGGAATGAATTACTTACCGCAACTGTAGTGTTTGGAGCGGAAAGTAATTAAGTATTCAACTTTGAAGTTGCCTTTTGCAGTGATCGCGCCAAATTAAACAAATAACGGAAGCTAACACCCTATTACAAATGTAAAGAGGTCTGGTTATGAGGGGTAGCCACAGTTCTTCTAGTGAAAATTATAAATTAAGGTTGTAACTGACCCATTACGTTGTTGTGGGACAGGTAGGCTTCCTACCATCAACACGTGTAGCGTAGACCGCTAGCACTACTATACATTGGTTGTGGATGAACTATTTCCTATTTCTATCTGTCTCAAGGTGAATAACAAGCCAACACTCCCAGGTCATGGGATTACTTTTCACTTTCTTTTTTTGTTTATTCACATACTCTTAACAATAATAACACAAGTAAACACAGAAAATATAACCAGATACGGACAGTAATACCCTACCTACTTACCAATTACCCTAACCAATGAACAATCAACTATAACACAGAGGTTAACTATACTGGGGCATCCTGGCGTGGCAGCAACCCCAAAGCAACCCAAGACTGGCTTGCAGGAGTGCAAGGGTGCCCAGGGCGCCGCGGTACAGGGGTGCAGAAGTGATAGGAGGTGCGAGAGTAAGGCTGCAGCATTAGATGCCGGAGTGCACCAGGAGCTGCCTGAGCACAGCAGGAGATGCCGAGGTGCGGCAGTGGCAGATGCAATACGGCAATGGCACTTCCAACAAGGAAGGATGTCCGAGAAAGAATCAGCTGTGGTTGTGGGCTGTTCTTCAGTCTCGGGTAATGGCTGACACAACAGAGCTTCGGGTGAGAGCTATGGTGTCGCCCACTGGTCTCGGCTCCTGCTCTCCAGTTGGAGGTTGAATGGAGGTTTGTAGGTCGATTTGGAGGTCGATTTGGAGGTCTTTCTGTCAATCCGCCATGCATAATAAATAATAACCTACAATGATAGTACCATCAATAGAGGACAGTTTCACAATTAATTTCTCACTTTTACCTAATTAATGATCAATATCATTTACAATAAATATTTCAATAAATCAAACATTCTTTTATTTCTGTCCTTTTAACATGCCTATTACTCTTACCCTTGCTGGTTGATGCTGCTATGAACAATTTGCTTGTCTAATATTATGCTGCACTTGGAACTTTTTCTCTACCAGTTAACAGTAATAACTCTGTTCTGAAACAGAAAAATAGGGGTTAGGGGAATAGGCAGATTGCTCCATCTCATCAGCAAACACGGTTTAGGAGACTGGTGAATTGCCCCATTACAACGTCGAATGATCGAGTGTGTGCAAGCACGCCAAAAAGAAGGGGAAGACCCCAAAATGGACTCAACGACATAGGGGAAGACCCCAAAATGGACTCAATAACATAGGGGAAACTTGAATGGACTTGCCCATTAACGGAAACCTAATCAATAGGTTAAAATGAAGTAATCTTCTTTAAAAATTGTACTATGTTTATGCATACTAACTAGAATTTCACTTTATTTATAATTTTCACTAGCAGAACTGTAGCTCCCCTTCAAGACCCAACCTCTTTACGTTTGTCATAGGGGGTTTGCTTCCCTTACTGATTTTTTCCCGCCTCAAACACTGGAGTTCCGGTAACTCATTTACCGCTATAACTTGTTAAATACTCTTTTGCGACGGAAAGTGCATTGAAGAGAACTTGTTTATTTTGATATCGTTAACAATATTTAGGCATCCAAAAGTGAAAAATCAATTATGGTCAACTCCTCAACATTTACCAAGATTTCTAGTGGCGTCCGTTTACATCATCTCCAATGACGGCCACCCGGTACCCAAGATGGTGGCCGCCATCTTGGAGCCGATGTCAACGGACGTCACTAGAAACCTTTATTTATAATTTTTACTTGAAGAATTGTGGCTACCCCTCAAGACCTAACCTCTTTGCGTTTGTAATAGGAGGTTAGCTTCCGTTTCAACTCTGAAATTGCGCAAAAAAGGCCATTTAGAGCGTGAAATTGCGCAAAAAAGGCCATTTAGGAGCGCCGCTTGTATCACTTCAAACTTAAATAACTTGAAAACTAAGCATTTGCAAGCATATTGTCATTCATGTAAAACATCTTAAAATCGACTATATTACCTATCTATAGGCAATGAAATTATGAAAATCGTTGACAACATTAAAGTAAAAATTGACCGGAAAAACAATAGAGGGTTATCAATACAGTTATCAGTTACATACAAATTCAAAGGAAGTATCCGTTTGTGTTTTGCTGCTGGTTGGAATTTTATATATTCTTTCTTAACATCTTATACAGATTCTTGGTTTTGATTTGTTATATCTTTGAATTTGAGTTCATTTTAATAACCTTGTTGAAACAAGATTTCATTGGCAATGCCCATAATATATCCATTTGAGCAACAATCGTATAGAAAACACTCACTCTTGCAGTGTAGTCTGTGCCTTGAACGAAGTATTTTTGTATTCATTTTCCATCTAGCGTATAACTGTGTGTTGTTAAATTTATAACTGGTTTTCATTGATAATCGTATCAATTTGTAATTCTTAGCACAGAACTTGGTATTTTTGAAGGTCAATATTTACTTTAACCCTTCACTGCATGGTGTGTCGAATATGACACATACCTGATTTTTTTGTGTATAGAAATAATTAGCAGAGAAATGAGCATTTGTACGGCTTGTATTGCAAACGAGACACACTGTCCACGAAATGAACGCGTATGATGCGTGCTAGATGCAACCGGCCTCTAGCAGTAATGCTCAGTTTGGACGCCAACACAGCCGAGTGTGGATGTCGCTGCAGCAGTACCATTATGTTCATAATAGAGCCATATCATGCAATTTATTGGCAAGTAAAAATTTGGGTTTGTGTATAAGTTATATTACTTTGATTCTATGCTGAGACACATTGAGAATATATAAAATAATTATATTTTATGCAAAGTTTTTAGTTTGTTTCATATATGGTACAACACGATTTCGCTGTATATTCCAACTCGGGTCAAATTTGTGTCGTAAATGAAACAAACCCATGTATTCTTTCATTACCACGAATAATTTTAGCTTCATTATACTATTTCTATGTTTTTAAATATTAAAATACATATTCAAAATACATTGAAACTATATTCTGAAAACACCATTATTATTTTTTATAGTAAAGAATGCATGATAGATGAACAACATTAGCGCATTCGTCTATCCTAAAAGTTTTGTCAAAAACTGTCTCGCGGTTGCATAAAATGTATCACACAGTAATATTGTATAGAAGCTTAATAAGAAGGAAAATCTATTCAGTTTTATTTTCAGAATATTCGAGTTTGAAGTGAATTTTTACGAGAAACGATCAGGCCCCTCATCTTGGAGGTGGGGGAAGGAACTGACGGACTAGATTTGGATGAAGATTTAAAATTGGAATTGGAATCTATAAGGAAGAAGTTGAAGATCGTTTGGGAGTTGAGCAATCACAGGAACAGATTGAAAAATCAATAACAGCAACGAAACACAACGATTCCACTCTGATCTCAAATGAAACTCGCATTACCATCATGAAATAAATCCAACTGATGTGAAAATTGTAAGCAGTGATTCTAAAAGAAAGAGCTCTCCTGGAAATGTTATTTGGAAGTAAAAATCTCAAGATACCAGAAGAGTACGTAAAATTCAAGGGACGTAATGAGCTAACCATAAAAATGAAAACATTAGGAACTCCTAATGATTGCCGCAAGATTTTATTCAGTGAATATTTGATTTCAATAATACTTAAAAAACGCATTCTTTCACTGGTGTGAAGGATCTCATTCATGTGCTGGATATTGATAAGCTTGATGTTCAAGAATGTATAGGGATCTGTGTCATCCTATCCTACGTACATGTTCCGTGCGCCTTGGATTATTTGAGCAGCATCATGGGCAACTTATCCAAGAAATAATGTCCCTCAACAGCTTCAAACAGTTTAGGAGCTTTTTATACTTTGCTGATAACTCTAAAACTATTCCATGAGGTGATACTTGCACCAAGCAATTAATTGAGGCTAAAAGAAAACGAGGCCCCTTTCTTCATGTCCCTGTGAAAAAAGTTTACCCAGAAGGATTTCCTCAATAGCCTTAGCCAAAAAATGAATGAAACCGCTATAAAATGCCTGATTCCAAGTTTCAAAAATACATCAGGGTTCCAAATGTCTTGTATTTCTTTGTCGAATTAAGAAAATTATGTCCCAAAAAATTTCTGTAACATGAAAAACTTGTGTTAGACCTAAAAAGACTTATTGACATGTCACATGGAGAATTATTGAATTGTTTTCTTCTAAATTTTGACCTAATTGTGTACTCTAATAGATCTATGAGCGATTAAAAATTTTGAATCGGTCAAGTAACTTATAAATGGAGTTCGTTGTATTTGTTTCATAAACGACTCATACATCATGCTTCAAGACTTGATCTTCGTGTTGTGTCGTTTATGACACACAATGAAAAATATATAACAGAATGAAAAAAATAATTGCCTTATGATTTGATATGCTAAAAAGATGTCTATTAAAGAGTTTATGAGCATGTAACAATTATTTTCTATTTCCAAAAATAATTCATGCAGTGAAGGGTTAATGTTGTCAACGATTTTCATGATTTTGTTGCTATTGATATGTAATATAGTCGATTTTAAGACGTTACACATGAATGACAATGTGCTCGCAAATGCTTAGTTTTTGAGTTATTTAAGTTTGAAGTTATACGAAGAGCACTCCTGAATGGCCTTTTTTGCGCAAAAGCAATCATTGTTTTTGCAATAGAAACGGAAGCTATCCCCCTAGTACGAACGTAAAGAGGTTGGGTCGTGAGGGGTAGCTACAGTTCTTCTAGTGAAAATTATAATTGAAGGTTTCTAGTGACGTCCGTTTACATCAACTCCAAGATGGCTGCCGCCATTCGGCCGTTGGAGATGATATAAGCGGACCTCACTAAAAACCTTTATTTATAATTTTCACTTGAAGAACTGTGGCTACCCCTCACGACCCAACCTCTTTACGTTTGTAATAGGGGGTTAGCTTCCGTTATTAATTAAATTACGCTAGGTGCGCGCGCTTTTCTGGCGCGCACAAGCCAACTTCAAAATTGAATAATTCGAAAATAACGCATCAGCGAGCAGAATGTCATTCATGTAAAAACATTCTTAAATGTGTTCCTTTATTGATTCTTCGCAACAAAATTATCAAAATCGTTGACAACATTGAAGTACATATTGACCTATGTAAAGAAGAGAATCTTAATCGATTTTCCCATTTTTGCTGCCCTAACATAGTTAATTAGATCAAAATAAACAATTTTTCTTCTATTTACCTTCCGCGGGAAATGATTATTTAATGAGTTATAGCGATATGTTTAGTTTTGTCTTTGATGATGAATGCGCTTGAATAAACAGCTACTAATCAATTTTTTAATTTTTTTGCTCAACAACATCGAAATAAACTACTTTTTTCAATACACTTTTTATGGCAAATGAGTATTTTACGAGTTAGAGTGGTAGGCTTGGTTGTTGCACAATTGAGCTGTTAGAGTACGTTTGGGTACTTAGTAATTTATTATTAGCCAAGCCTGCAGAGCCTGAACCCACTTCAAGGAACTTTTATTTAATAACAATAAAGGTTATCACCCAAAAATAACAAATTATAGCGGTATGTTAATTTTCATCTTAGATGGCAGGAATGCGCTCGATCATTCAAGCGCGTCAAAATGGAGAGCTCAGTATATTGTAGTCTTCCTTACCAACGCGCTGGATAAATTATTCTCCGCTTTAAACACTAGAGTTGCGGTAAGTAATTTACTGCTATAACTTGTTTAAAACTCATTTCCTGCGAAAAGTGCATAGAAGAAAATTTTTTTATTTAGATCTAATTAACTTTTTTAAGGCTCCAAAAAGTAGAAAATCAATTATGGTCCTCTGTTTAACACTTACCCAGGACTTTGAGACTACCTAAGAATAAGCCACTTAGCATTGTTTTGGTGTCATATTCTAAGGTTTTTTATATCACTTTTTTATCTGCTGTTTAGAAGCTTTGCTTTGGATAAAGCAGTTTTTGCTTAATCTGAACTCTGAAACCATGCAGTTGCTAATCTTGCCCTTGTTCTGACGTTCAAGTGGTCATGACCATTAAAATAAATGGTCTCAAATTTCTGAATTATTCATCTAGAAAATTTGGATAAACACCAATCCTACCTGTTGACACAAACATAGTCAACAAGGCAAAATTATCCATGGACCCTGTTGCTACATGTAGAGATATTCTTGATGAAATGTAAATACCTTCTTAGATGGTTTCAAACATTACCAATGGTTTTTTAAATGTTCATCTTAATTTCAATGTTTAGTATTTAGGAAGTTATTAACACGTTAAGTGCGATGGGTTAAACTGAAGTTCAATATTCAATTTGAATTTTAATTCAATTGTTGTAATCTTCTTTGAAAATAGCAAACATAAACTGGATCAGGCTTTTGTTTACCTTTCATTAAGTATTCATAATCAATGAGTTAGTGACTGCAGGTGGGTCAGCAGCACTTTGAAAACCACCTAAGGGACCACCGGTGGGTCCCTTCGCAGGGAACGTGTTAAAACACAAATTGCAGAGTAACTGAAAAATGCTAATTAGAATAAAAAGTTCAGAGTGTTTTTAAAAGATTAAATGGTTTTGTTGATAAGTAGGGCCAATTTATTTATTACACTTAATCAAAATGAATCTATGCTTAAAAATATTTGTTTTTCTACTAGTAGAGAAAAACTGAAGCCAACCAATGATTCACAGTAATATTATTTTATATACAAAAATTATAGCATGCTGAAATATTTTTGATTGGATGACTCAAAGTTATAGAGCTGCATGCTGCTAACAGATAATGGTATACTTCAAATAAAGAACCAGATTTCCAGGTATTAATATTGTAAATCTACCATCTGTTCATCTGTCATCTAGCTAAGATCATAGATTGAATTGGTTACAGTACGTTAGGTTTGCCGGGGCTTTTGTGTGAAAATTTGCTTAATGTACCTGTATTTTCTGAAACACTTATCTGGGCATTTTTAAGTGGGAATTATATCACTCTAGTCTTATTATGTCTTCCTGTTTAGTGTTAGCTGCCCAGTATTGTCTTAACAATTTTATCATGCCCAAGCTGCTGCTTGCTGTGACCAGACAAATTGTTTGAAAAACCCTCTGCTCATTTTGAACCATCTAAATGTGTGATGTTTTGCATTGTGGCAAACCTGAATTAATTGTTTGGAAATTTTATATTATTCCAGGCCGAAAAATTTATTAGCTGCAAAGGTAAAATTAAATATGATTGAAAATAAATAATTTGAAATATTGAAAATTGATGAAAAATTAATAAGTTGAGGTATAAGGATGAATAGGTGGAGGAAAATTTAGTACGTTGGGATAGCATTGTAAAGATAGAAGCAATAAAATTTAAATTTGAACTATAGCATCAGTTGGTTTCTAGCCACTCATCACTATACAACATAGTGATGAGTGGCTAGAAACCAACTGATGCTATAATTCAAATTATAAATAAAAACTTGTGGTAGGGATAGTAGAGTTTAATTAGGAAATAGGCATATAATATTGAGCATATTGATGGAAAATATATTGATGCAATAAAATTGAAAATCACAAATAAATGACTGAACTTCTGAAATACATAGTTGATCTCAGAACTAAATTATGAATTGTGATATGTTATTCCCTGGATACTAAAAATGTGTATAACATTTTTTTGAATGAGCAGTATTTACAGTTTATTTACATGATTGGTAAAGTATGTTTTTTAGTCCTTTATTATTTTTATTGGTAATTAAGCTTGGAAAATTTAGGATTTTTAATACATTCAATTCTCCATTTTACTTATATTTCAGTTATGCTTTTTCATGTAGCTGGAGATAGAGCACCTTCAAAATTAGTATTATGAGGGGCTATAGTTTCTTATCTCATGAATTTTTAATATCTTTCATATTGTTCTTAAGCAATTTGCTACAAGAATCTTCTAGCAGCCACCAGGTATGTTAATGAAATTTATTTTGTTATTTTTTATTTTAACTGAAATATTGTGCATTAAGTATTTTTCATTTGATAATGGGTAGTTTTCACTTAATATTGGAGCAAAACAATCTGTAGTGTTTCAAATGAATTACATGTGTTGAAGGTGACATTTAATTGTTTTTTGAATTAAATTATTGCACTTATTCAAAGAATTGCTGTTGCTGAAAATAGCTAGCAGTTTGCTACTGTTCTGTCTAACGCCTGCTCTAATTTAAACTTTTGACAAAAAGCTTAAACAGTTGACATAATAAATGCTATGTGTGCTCTAAGAAAGTAGCAAATGAGAAGATCCACATTTTAGATTTTGATGTCAAAATATATGTTTTGTGTGCTGTTGGTTGCTGAACTTTAGTTGTTGTATTATAATTACCGATTTCCCAAGACTTTTTTAAAGATTTTTTACTTTAGGTGTGTATACTACAGTAGATGCTTTGCAGCAGAAAATATTGGTTCAAAACAGTTTACATTCATTTATTTTTGTCTTGTATTTTAATTTATTTATAAGAATGTATTATTTTGCTCATTTATAAGAAGTATTACACCTTGTGCTTGCCAGCTTAAATTGGTACTTGTTCAATTGCAGGCATGCAGGGTAAAATTACAAGAAGAATGCGGTGTCAACGAAATGTGCGTAATGAAGGCAGCTAATGAAGAAGTTGGCGTCTGTGACTGCTTGCCAGGCTTCTCGGAGGATGCCTATCACTCCTGTCAGCAGCCACCTCCTCCTTCTTCAGGTTAGTTTTCATGAGAGATGTTGTTAAGAATCTGCTGTTTTTGGGTGAAGTGTTTATCTGTTAGTAGGTAATGGACATTTTGACTATGCAGTTGTGCATGGATGTACATCTATGGCTTCAGAGCATATGTGAATGAAATAACACCTTTTGAACTACTAAAGGGTAAGTTTCTTGTTCCTAAGTTTTTTTTTAAATTCAGTGAATTGTGGGAAGAAAGCCAACCATAATGTAATGCAGCATAGTTTTGCATACTTTTCTTTGTATAGAACTCTACAGTTTTATATGGCATTTCCTCCAACTGTATTAAATATAAAATGTGAGTTGAAAAAATTCCATGTTGTTACTAGGATCAAAACTTTTTATAGGTAATGGTTAGATGTTAAATTCATGTTCCTGATTATTCTTACTGGTTCATGTAACAGCAAATAAAAAATTTTGCTATAGTCTTGTTTTTTGGTGTGTGGTTTAAAAAAATATGGTGCTTCATAAATATTCAGATCATAACTTACATTGAAAACCTTTCAAAAGAGGTTATTTCAGATTCAGATTTTGATATACATTGCTTACAACTGGTTTAGAATAAGTATGGTTGTTGACTGCAATAAAACTGGTTTCAAAAACATGGCTGTACACCAGAACAATCTATTTCATTATCTGGCTTCAACACAGTATTAACCTTTTCCTCAATTGAGTAAAAATATCTTATTTCAATTCCTTTCTTTCCCATGTTGAATCTCATTGCTTCTTTTGAAAACTTGAATGAAAAGTCAGAGACTTTGTGTTGTTCGTTGATGCTCTAACATTCTCCTTCATTCATTGAAGAGATTGATGTAAGGTTTTTGGGATAAGTTTAAATTATTTTCATATATTTCATATCTACTTACATATAAAAATGTGATATTGACTACTCCAGTTATAACGCTGCTTTAAGTGGGATATGCATCTGTTGTGGCACATTTTTCCTCTAATCAACCCTTAGAGGATGCAACTATGGATATTGTTTGTAGCAATGAGCAATCCCAGAAGGAAAATCTAAAGTCTTGAGCTGAGGGTTAGTTGGGCCTTCTTTTTGTTGAAACAGAACAGGTTTTTGTTTTGTTCAGAACTATCATTTTTGATTCATTGTTGTCTTGTTTTTCAGCACCTCTCATTTTACCATCTTTTATAAACTTCCTTCTTAACTTCTACGCTCTGTAAATCTTGTGTGGAAACTCAGCTTGTACATAAATTCTGTAGTCCTTAAACTTTACTGTAAATGGTGCTTTTATCCCTCTTTGTTTTGGAACCCCCTTGTTGTTGTAATAGTGGCTAAAATTAACTTTAATCTAATCTCATCTTTTCTAATCATCTTGTGATATACTCATATTCTCTGTTCAAGTTTAGTGAAAACCAGTGCATCTAAAAGCAACTTCATGAGTCAAGATTCTAATATTTCAAAGACAAGGAATCATAAAATGACTGATTATCTACTGAAATTGTTTTACCATATTTGGCGGTTTTCTTTGAGCTCTCTATTTTTAACTATAGAAAGATTGAGGGTGAAAATTCTCAACAGTGTAGACAGAATATATGTAGTCAAGAAAATTAAATGCTTGCATACATGCTTGCCCCCTAGCAATGTGTAGGGTTACATCAAAGTCTTTATTATGGCTATCTCTCCCACTGAGATATTAGGTTTGTTAATGGAAGCTAACATCTGTATTCAAGAATCAGCCTAGGTTTATCCTTCAATGAACGTGTTGAACATAGAGGCATGCGTGTGTTGCAGGGCACAGCGGCCTGGCGTACGGAGTAGCCATACTGCTGACGCTGGTGGTGGTTGTGGCCGCTGTGGTAACGGTGGCAGCTCTCCATCAGCGCTATAATATTCTTGTGCCCTTCAGCGCCCTCTGCCCCTCGTGTGGGACTCTCTTCACTTCAGTGTCGTCGAGTGTAGGCCGCTGCTTTGCATGCCTGCCTTCAGTCAATCTCTTCGGTGTGCGCTCTGGTCGGAGCCGTATGATGGACGATCTGAGTGGACCCGAGGACGACGTGGATCCCATAGCATGAGGGAAGCTGCACCCCAGCAGGTCTTCAAGAATCCCTAACACACGTTTGAGAACATAACTAGAGTCTACCTCACCAATTCTGACCAGTCCGTCACTTGCAGGCTTGCATGATGTGCTGTCCTTGCTTTAATGTGGGTGATGAGCAAGAATTGATGAGTTTTCTTTGGTTAAGAACATGTTTTATGTTGTTTTTTTAATTGAGACATGAAAGTTTAAATTTGTTGTGCAGAATGAGAAACTGGAATAATCAAAGCCACCCGAAGAATTGTGTTTTGTCTCTCGGTTACTCAAAGGCTTTGATTTCTATGCATATATAATGCCAAAACTGCAAAATCACTAGCCCACCTTGGTAGACGTGTAAATTAATTTTGATCTCTCGGTACAAAACAGTAGGAGTTATTGAAGTACGTGCAAACTAACACTTCTTAACCAAGCAAAATATGATTAACTAAAAGCTAGTAGTTTACTTACACACTTTTGCTCCCAGTCTCACATTGAGGCCAGCACCAGGCAGCATTGCGTTAACCTTTTACGGTCAAAGTGGATCTAAAATCCACTTTCATGAACAGCTCTAATGCATTTTATTCCTTGTGAGATTTGTGCCCTAATGTGTTTTTCGAATTTCATGTCGGCCCTTCCTGCAGCTCCTTCCTCATTCTGATGTCGGTCACTACCTGATGCCAGAATAAGTCTAATGATAATGTTTAAGATGACGGTAATTTGAGTGGTAAAATGCTGACGTTGAGGGTTAATGCGTTAGAGAGGCTTCTTGGTAGTGTAAATGATGACGCGCGTACTTCCTAATATCGTATTTTACTATAGACTTCCTAGCCAAGTAAGCCAACGCGCCTCACGGTCCAGACGTGATTTGCTTCAGATTTTTTACGCTCTTGTTGCCTTCGATGAAATAGTCTTGCTAATTAAAAAGCTTCGTTTACCTTTCAGTAAGTAAGTAGAAAATGTTTCAAGAAGAAGTAGAAAAGATTTCAAGAGCTTAGTAGAAAAGGTTTCAAGAAAAGGTTAGTAGAAAAGGTTTCAAGAAGAGGTTAGTAGAAAAGGTTTTATCTGTATTCAAGATGAGTCTTTCTTGGATACAGATGGTGAAATTTTGCATAGTGGAGCGCCATCAAGATGCTATAGTTGGCTATCATCTAAATTTTCTAAATAAATTTTTTCATGCTTGCGCTACTCGTAGAATATGACGGGTATGATTCAGAGCTCCATGTTCACAAATGCTAGTGCGACGAGCAGTCATATTCATCAATTTACTGCATTTGATTTAGGTGCCTAATCGAGCTTTTAGCATTTTAGCTGCTGACGCAGCCCTTGTAGAAACTTAGCTAAGGCTACCGACTTAACTGCGGCGCGTGTTCTGTGACGAGGTAGAGTTGGTGGTGGTAGTGCAAACTGAGATGTGCAGCAGTTTTATGGTGAGTGGCCTTATGTTATTCAAAACCTGCCTATATTAATTTTATGTAGGTTGCTGCCTTGCGTGCCTAATTTTTTGATTGCTCACGTGTTTAGATATTTTTCGGTTTTGAAATTACGCTTGCTGTGAAGACTAACAAAACACTCAACAAGAAGTCAGTTACTACATGAAATTTTTCCAGTTCCGCCATTTGCTGTGCATAAAATTTTTCACGTATGTTATTTTTTGGGCCAATAAATTTTCAAATTAGTTGGATCCTTTATGTATTTTTTATAGATAAATAGGTACCTATATATATATATATGTGGCGAACTGTCCATATTTGTTACGTAAATGGAGTGCAAAATTAATTGGGCACTTTTTGAGAGGGCTTGGAGCAAGCTGACTGAAAATAATTTTCTGAGTGTCAGTCTATATTTTGTCAGCATTTGTCTCGCGTGACCCACACCGCCCAGTGAAATGAGCTCTGCATATTTCTTGCACATTTTCTAGAGTATGTTAATCTTTCTCTATGTTGAGTGCCTTCACTTTCTTATACACGGAGTGGCTGTGTTTGTTTCGGGTATGTTTGGTCATCTGATTCATGAGTTCCCTACTTTTGTGTAGTCCTCTTTTTTTATTTATCGCATTTTAAACACCCTTCATAGAGGCATGATTAACCTACCTCCAATATTTTGCTGAGTTTTTAAAAATTCATCAGAGATTCGTAGTATTTCGTTCTTTGACTTTTATAATGTTGCTCTCAGATTATATATACTTGACCTTGACCTTAAATACTCAAATTATGTGCATCTGTTATGAAATTCATTAGATTAGTGAAGTTATTTATCTTGCGGCCCAATTTACATTGTATTACAAATGGCACTTTGAGCTTCTATGACTTTTGTCTCAATAGAAAAAAAATAATCAACTGTTTGTTCCCGAACTTCTGCTACTTTTTACTTCCAAACTTGCACAATGAGCATTCCTCAAGGTGATACAACTATTATATCTATGGGAATTAGCGCTCCCAGGGGGAATATGTGAGGGCCCGAGCTGAGAGTTTAAAAGTTTTGTTATGTTAAGGTTGTGTTAACACCTTTTATCGGTTCACTGCTGTCCTGTTTTTTCAGCACCTACTACTTCCTTCTTCAACTTTTATCTTGTTTCATGAACTTCTTTCTTAACTTGCAGTTTCTATGCCCCTTCTGCATAGATTCCTCATTCCCTTATCTTCATACTAAATGGTGCCTCCCTCTCTTTGATACGCTCTATTTTAGCGGTTAGGAAGGCTTAAACTAACATATAATCTAATCTGCACAATGAACATTGAGTGTTAACTCTCCATTTTTCATCCTGTTTTCAGAACTGCTCCAATAGTCGGTTGAAGAACGGTAATGAGCTTTCAGAAAGTATTCCCACCGATCAATTCAATACTTTTTACTAAAATTGTAAAATAAGTCACACGCCATCTATGTGACTAACTAAAATAAGGCCGAGTATCTTGCTGTCTTTAAAACTTTGAGTGCGGTCATTGAGGGGATTTTCACAATGCTTCTGACCGACCAGCAGTAAAATCACTGACTCAATTTTCATAAATACTTAGTAAAACCTAAATGAAGGCACGACCTATTTAATGTTGGTTATTTCTTAAATTGATCTCTAAAAATAACTCTAATTTGAGTTTGATATTGAACTTCATTTTAACTCGCCGCACTTAACGTGTTAATCAGTTTCTCGAATGCATTTGTCAGAAGTGGCTGGGCGCAGTAAATTAAACAACTTAGATAAGCATGGCGTCCCCCATGTACACCTCATGCCACTGATGCTTGCCGCTATTGCCTATTCAGTGCTCCCTTGATCTGTTCTCTTGCGTATACTCTTGATTTGTAATTTTTCTATTTATTTGGAAACACGTTCACTGCCGCTTGCTCTTGCTGTGCACCACTGACGCACATGTGCGTCATTTATCCCTTAGCATTCAATGACATTTAATTTTTTTCAGAAAGCGCGATTCATTCAATGTTCATTATTTTCAAAATTGATCTCTGAAGTAAACTCTAATTTGAGTTGCATATTAAACTTCAGTTTAACTCGCGGCAGGTGACGTGTTGAGGTGCTTTGCTTCCCTTATTCAGATACTTAGAATTGGCTCGAGTGAGGTCGACCGTCTTCACACTATAGAGGTAACTGCACATTCACCAGGCCACTCACGGACCACCGAAAAAAATGCTACGTATGCTTGAGCTTGGAATTGTGCTGTAGAAACCCACTGGTAATGCTTACTTCCTGGCTAAGTTCTGAAGGCGTTTGAGACTACATAGTCTTTTTTGTCGTCAATCTCCTGCTTTCACTGGTTTAATACGCGCATATGATGGATCTGCTTGTAATCTGTATTTGTACATATTCGGTCACATAAGTGCTCGCAAAGCGTTCATATTTCCTAAGTTAGTCTGTATCGGTTAAGAATGAAGCTAGTCATACATGTCAGTGCATTGCAGGCGCCCGCATGCGCCGAGCATACTTTATCCTTCCTTTATGCTGCTCGCCGATTGAATGAATGTACTCGGGTTGCACAAAAAATTTTGGGTCTATTGTAGCGGGAAGTTTAACGTTAAGGAATGCGTTCATGTCACTAGCTGCAAGATTTAGTATGCATTAGGATCTAATATGCAGGAACTGAAAATTTTGTATGTCTTGTCTGCTAGTATCTTGGACACAAATGTTGCTCAAACGGAAAAATCAGGATTTGCTGGAATGCAAATTCTGGTGTGCTAGTATCGCTGGTACGAGGTCAGTTAATTAACCGAAAAAATTCAAAGTCTCTGTAACTGTCACGGTAGAGGAAACAAGGTAGAGTCAAACCAGTCGTTTTTCGACGACTGTGTGGGTTCACTGACGTCACGGCAACGAACCAATAGCAGCGCTCATATTGCATCTGGTAGCACTGCTACCCTCAAATCTGGCTCCAATATTGGCCTAACGACATAGCGTTTTGGTGACGTCGTAAATTTGTTTGAAATAAAGCCTTTCTATAGGTTAGGCGAACAAGAGGAGGTTTATTTTTTCCCGTAGAAATGACCTTACCGTGGTAACTGTGCTACAACTGCTGAGGCCAAAATTAGCCAATATGAACCATAACCGTAACATTCCAATTTTAAGTCGCTGATTCCTTAAGGTCACCAACCTCTCGTGAGGTGTTACAATATAATGCTTGAAATTTTATTTTAGTTCGTAATTTGTTAAGGTGTTCAACGAAGCGTTGCGATCGAGAATACGGTTCGAGGATTAATTGTTTCGACTATGGAAATTGTTTTCCTTAATCTTTGTAGATGCGATAGGTTTCCTAATTTTTATTATTCTTGAAATTTTTAAATTAGCAATCCTTCAAAAGTATGTAGCAGCGATTGGCTACGTATTTACCGAATTTTACTACTCGTATTTATGTACGACACTCGGTGAGTATGCGGTCATTTATTCAGTGTTTTGGCGTGTGTGCGCCCCACATCGCATTTCGACACAATTTCGCTCTTCGATTGCCGGATGTTTTGATCTTCGATTATTTTGTGTTTAAGCGCACAATGTGTTTTACATGTTTCCGCATTTTATATTATATCGTCCTCTTTAATAATGTATTTGATTTTACGAACAGGCGGTGCAACCTATTCTTGCATTACATGTAGTGCTGAAAGAATAAGGATTTAGTGTCAGAGCAATCGAAGAAATCTACAAATGGGTGGGACACAATTCTTTGCAGAGCTGATTTGTAAGATTCTGACTGTTATATATGTAGGAAACGAGACGTTGGGTAGAGGTGGTAGTTAGAGATGACATGAAGTGCTCCATGTTGCAGGTGTAGTAAAACGACTTCGCCAAACATGGTTGTGACGGATATCGGCACAAATTTAATCAAACTGGTCTTTGCTAAATTCACTTCGTTACACGAAAGAGGAGAAGGTATTCTAGGTGAAGACTGAAGTACGACATATAAAGAAGTTAAGTACTAGAATTACGCCTGTACAGAGAACACTGCATATCTACTTAGTCTATTTTTCCACTATTAAGGAATTAAAGAAAAATTGAAAACGCAAGCTCATACAATCATTTTAAAAAAGACTATATTTGTTCTGGTAGCCAAGCCTGTGTCGGATTTTCACATAAGGGCTCCGGGGATCGCGATCGTCCAGCCTTTCAGGTGACGGGGGCTTGCTGGGGTCCAAGTCGGACTTCTTCTCTTCAAACGGCACATGGTCGTCATAGACGATACCTCCCTTTTGCCTGTCGCCCCTCAGCCGAATGGCGTGCGGGAGGAGACTCGGAGATCGCAGGAAGGCTCCTCGTCCACCAGGCGTCCACACGCGCAAACTGCACACCGTCAGCGGGTGCAGCCACACCGACACGAAGCCTGCACGTTTAGTTCCCTCATTAACACTTCGATTGCGGCCGGTAAAACTGAGGTTTATTATTCAACTTGAATTTAAAGTCGATTGTAGTCAGCAATTGTGATAACAGTTAACATTATCTGGATCCGTCAAGTTTCAATTGGGTATTTGTGAAATTTGAGTTTCTGACTACTGGCCGATCAACAGCATTATGAAAAACCCCTCCGTGGCCATCGATGGCTCACGTCGCGGTCAAAATGATAATCCTTCTCATTGAATTAACTCTGCTCAAAGTAAGTATTTTTGGTACATTAATAAACTGTTAAAGTATGGGCCATGGCATAAAACACATAAGGGTGTCAGAAATCCATTTGATAAATGCGCTCGAGTGATTGATGTTTCTAAGAGTTTGGATGGACTCTACGTGTTTAATTGAAACGTATCCTATTTGATGCCCTATGAGAAAATAAAATTATTCCATTCGGCTGCACAGTGACGTCAGCACGCAAACTCAACTTGACACTCCATAGCTTCACGTGAGAGAGACCTATTTGTGCGCGTGTCACGCATCAGAGCTTCACATCTGCTTTTTGCTTGAGCAAGATAAAGCGTTTGGAACAGAGTAATGGGAAATAAGCGTGTTTCGAAATGACATTTGCCGAGAGCGTTCCAACACTATTAGAAAATAATGTACATAATTAATCAAAAGGAAGATCACAGGAATAGAACTTCCAATGAGTTAACCAAAGCGATTTTTTGACAGAGTTTAGAATTACATTCTGCCACTTATCAAGTCATTTAGAAGAACATATCAAAACTACCCAAACTCCAAGCCATTGTTGAACTAATAGTCATTTTGAGACTATCATACGATGCTCGTAAGAACCATTACCACACTCTTAAACTAACTAATAATCTAATATCAAATAAAATCATCGCTACAAACACGTTTCTAAGTTTATCTTGCAAAGTTTTTAAAATAACCAAAAAAACACATTTCAAGTACATACTAAGACCCAGGTTTTTCTTCGCAACCGGACCATACAACAATCTGATATGAATAACCGTGGCCCACAAGACAAGCAGACCAGCACCTCACAGCCACTATACGTTGGCTCGTTTCCCTGCAACAGTGCACTCACCCACTGAAGGCAGGACGATATCAGCGGCGGCAACACCGTCGTTAGGCCCCGTAGTGGTGAAATTCTCGGGCTTGAGGACAGGCCACTGGCTCATTCGCTCAGCTGATCCGCGCGGTACCATGAGCACTTCGTCCCCCATGTGGTCCCGGTACACTGATGAGGCATTCACCGTCCGCACCAACGTCCTCGGTACACTCTTGGCGGCGTACACCGTCAACCTTGACACAACACAGTCCACTTAGAGTACAGCTAGTCGGGTCAGAGATGTCAGGTGCTCGTTGACTAGAGAAAGTACAGGGTGGGGCAAATCAAATGGCCGCGTTTTGAAAGGCTAGTAATTCAAATCAAATGGCCGCGTTTTGAAAGGCTAGTAATTCAAATCAAATGGCCGCGTTTTGAAAGGCTAGTAATTCAAATCAAATGGCCGCGTTTTGAAAGGCTAGTAATTCAAATCAAATGGCCGCGTTTTGAAAAGCTATTAGTGCAAATCAAACGCCACTAATGTGAAAGACTATTAGAAAATGTAGAACAATACTTACAGAATTATTTGCTGTTTTATTTGAACCGGCATACAAGGCTGTTTGTGAGCTCACTTTTTGAAGATGGCACCAGGAAGATGGTGTTGACCACATACATCTTACCATCATCACCACAGCCGTAGCGCGCGCCTTTCAAAACTCGGGCATTTGATTTGCTCCACCTCCCACACTACTTCACTTCCATATTACAGATCCGTACACAATCTCATGACCAACATCGTCGTAAAATCATGGGTGTCTGTAACTCGCTCTGAACAACACTTACACACTAATTGAGTTGAAAAGAAACGACCAACGTTCCTTTCTTTCAGTAAGGAACTCCGGTTTCAATGGCAGTACAGCTTTTCCATTTCAAGAACATATTTTAGAACTCATTTTAAATTTATGTCGTGTCATACAACCCAATCATATACATAAGAACTTATAATTACAGGAATGCATATGTACACGCACGACTAGGTGCCAGCATTGCAACTATAGATGTTAATGCCACATGAAACGGAAAGGTGAGATAATTATATTGTGACTACCAGCCAAGTTGTAGCAACCATAGCTTAACACTTTGACCGTAATTGATAAAACTCGAGTTTAAAATCAATTGTATCAAGCAATTTTGAAAGCAGCAAACATGAACGGGATCGTGCCTTTATTTAGCATTTATTAAAATTGCGTTTGTGACTACTGGCCGGTATGCAGCATTACGACGAAAATCCCCTCCGTTTCCACCGGTGGCGCACGTTGCAGTGTTAACAGGGATACTAACTTGGCATTTTCGTGTGGGCTCCAGCCGATGTCCCGAGGCATGGGGTGATGCAGGTACAGCACGTCAATGCGGGCCACGCCTGCCAGGAACAAACTCATGCCTATTTGCACTCTGAAGGTCTGGGCGGTGATTCTGGAGCGCGGCTGCATAAGCTCAATTTCTTCCTCAGTCAACAAGTCCAACACCTGAGAAATTCAGAATTTATGGACACTTTGACCGCAATTGATTAAACTGAAGTTCATTCAATATCCAACTAAAATTTAAAGTCTATTGTACCAGGCAATTTTGAAAGTAGCAAACATCAACTGGATCGTGCTTTCATTTAGCTTTGATTGAATATTCATGAAAATGGAGTTTGTTACTACAAATAGCAATATGAAAATCCCCTCCGTGGCCACCAGTGATGCATGCTGCGGTCAAAGTATTATTATTAGTTAGTTTAAGCCTCCCTATCCGCAACAAAGGCTATCCTAAGAGAGGAAGGAAGAAGGCACCATTTACAAGGTGTCTACTAAAATATCCATCCTCCATTTTAGCATTTTTAAGCACCTTTTAGCATATTTAAAGATAAAATTTTAGCACCCTTTTCCTCCAATAAGCTCCAATGATAACCATACAAAAATTCGATAAATATGAAGATCATTGTTATAATGAATGTTTATACACGAAATATATAACCAACCCTTTCATGACAAATGCCAGGTATCAGACAACAGAGATTTCCAGCAGCAAAAATACATGTATATTCAGAACAATTCCATTTTTATGAATAAATATTCATGTTTTGCGACTTGCAAATCCTAATTATAAATAAAAGAGCAAAGAAAGTCGCTTTTAAATTCAACATTCTTATTATTACAGTCTAATACTAAAAGAAGAACGTCTGAGTGCGTGGGCTCAACAAAACGGGCCCTCAGTATTCGCGTTGCTGAGCTGCTGGTAGGAGTTTTAGAACAGGCCTCCTTCTCTCTATGCCATCTCATTCTGCCATTTGTTCTCATGCAGAGAAATGCAATCTTCCAGTGCGCCTAAACGATTTTAAAATAATTGCATCCACATCTGGTATTATTAAACTTCGTATTTTAGAATCTTTGTATATTTTAACGGAAAAACCGGTTTTGAATGATAGTCAGTCTGCATTCCCCCTTCAGCTAGTTTAGGTTGTATATGTTGTTTTTTAGTATGATGTTTTTTATTTTTATTTTTCCTCATTGTCTGCAATTTTACGTGGAATTTTATTAGATTTTATGATTTTCTATCGACAGAAGTTGAAAATGACCTAACAGGTCGAAACGTTCTTCTTTTAGTATTAGACTAATAATAAGAATGTTGAATTTAAAAGCGCCTTTCTTTGCTCTTTTATTTATAATTCCATTTTTATTATAAAAGGATTTAAGGATGGTTTTGAGCAACAAAGAAAACCCGAAAAATGAACAAATTTAGTAATATAAAATGATAGTAATTAATTTTTTTATTATTTAATAGCCTTACTAGCCAGTTGAAGGAAGATGTTGATTTTTTATGACTATAATAATTTGATATTTGTAATTAAGAACCTAACAACTTATGAAATAATATAAACTCTGCAATTGCACTAATAAAAAAATTACTGCTCAGGTATGGGGGAATGCAGAAACTTCCTCTATTAGGAATAGCCAGGTACCAATCCTAACCCTTGCATTTTTACTTATACATATTAAAATCTAAGCGATTTAATATTTTCATGAATTTTTAGCACCTGTCCTTCAATTTTATCACTTTTTAGCCCATTTTTTAGCACCTTGCTGGTTTTAGCACTTTTTAGCACATTTTAGCACCTTTAGCACCCAGTAGACACCCTGAATTTTAGTATGGAGTTAAAGAAACGTGGAATCTATGCAGAAAGGGCACAGAAACAGAAAGCTAAGAAAGAAGATCATGAAACAAGAAAAAATTGAAGAAGAAAGTAGTACGTGCTGAAAAACAGGACAGAAGTGAACCGTGAAAAATATGGCCCATAACAAAACAAAAACCTTTTCTATTCTAACAAAAAGAAAGCCTACCTAACCTATAGCTCGGGCCCACACATGGTTCCCCTGGGAGCGCTAATTCCCATAGATCCAACAGTTGTATCCCCCTGAGGGGGCTGCGGTCAAAGTGTAGAGCAATGCCAAGGAGAGTAGGAATGAGTGGAGAGTAGGGATGAGTGGAGAGTAGGGATGAGTGGAGAGTAGGGATGAGTGGAGAGTAGGGATGAGTGGAGTAGGGATGAGTGGAGAGTAGGGATGAGTGGAGAGTAGGAATGAGTGGAGAGTAGGAATGAGTGGAGAGTAGGAATGAGTGGAGAGTAGGAATGAGTGGAGAGTAGGAATGAGTGGAGAGTAGGAATGAGTGGAGAGTAGGAATGAGTGGAGAGTAGGGATGAGTGGAGAGTAGGGATGAGTGAGGGGAGAGAAAGTAGGAAGAAAGTTTTTTTTATGTTGGTCACTTATTCATGCGGGGAGAACGGCCTTCAAGTGACATGAAAAAGAGGAATAAAATGTAGTTCATAAGCTATGGTACCTCTCTAGGAGGTTATTAAAACGTTTTATTTTAGTTCATCAGTAAGGTAGAAAACATATCTGACGCACGCATTAACACTGCGAGATAATGTGTACCTTAATCCAGACCTTCAACTTACATCTCTTTAAAGAAAATGCTGCTCTCAACATAAATATCTTCAACCGCAATAGCACAGTAAAAATCTTGCAAATGCTCAATCGTCACACAAGATGACTTTCAACCGTTAGAGTATTGCTGATAATGGTAAAAACATCCAAAGTGAAGTTTCTTATTTCTCAATAAATGCACAACTTGCTTTACCATTACACCAATTCACTTACTTTGAACCTTGCACTAGTACTTCGAGCAGAAACATTATAGAACAAACGATGCATTCATTAACAGGACTTGATCTTGCACATCGTCATTGCTAGATAACAAGGAACCAGCAACGTACGCACATCGAGCAGAAAAATTTTAGAACAAACGATACATCCGTAACAGCATATCCCTGACCTTGAACAGTGTCAGCACTTGATAGCAAGGAACCAGCAGTGTAAGTTGGAAAATGAGCAGCACATGATGCAGCAGTCTCACCTGCATGGGCATCACAGCGCTGGGGGTGTCGTACAGCCACGACCCGACCCTCTTTTGTCCCTCCTGCTGCTGCTCTGGCACACCAGACGTACAAGCCGGGCCAGCGCTGACTGGCTCAGAGGGACTGACTCCAGATGTGGCAAATTCCCCAGCTGGGTCTGAGAAAGCAAAATACTTTGCTGGGCTACCAAGAAGTTGGGACAAATAACCATTTAACAAAGGAAACCTGTGGTAAATATGTTGTTTAAATTTAAATTGAAATGAGCTGAAATAACCATCAGGGTAACTTGAATGTTATTGTTCAACACATTGACCGTGACGCATCCAAAAGGCACATCCTATGGTAACTTCGGCACTTGCAGTCAATGCGTTAACCTAAGGCGTTCAGCCTACTCAAACCTATGCAAGAATACCACAGATCAATGCCCATGCTCCACATGCAAATCAGTCACACCTTGGAGCATGAGGGGAGCCTGATGTGGCTCAAACAAAGAAGGCTCGCTGTGGTCAGGGCGAGCAGGGATAGTGGGCCGGACAGCTACAGGTCGTTGCAGGCGTTTGAAGGGACGGATGGTTCTCTCCACCAGGTCTCCTCGCTCCAAGGAACGCAGCTCGCCATGCACACGCTTCAATTCGAACTGTTGTGAACCACATAATGCATGAATAAGTAGGTTAAGAAAGTACAACAGGTTAATAATGCTTCACTAAAAGGGGGTCACATGTGAGAAGACCCATTAGTTATTCAAAATGTATGTAAAATTTTTAGGAGAGAATGTGTAAATAGATTGTTAGTTTCAGATTCTCTAGCAACATTAGAGGTATTCAAATAGGGGATGGAGGAAGGCACAATTTAGTACTGAACAAGGAAACGGAGAATTTATGAACAGGCTAGTCCTCTTACCCCGAGCGCAGTAACAAAATTGAAAGACTTCTATGAAACAAGAAACAGTTGAAGAAGAAAGTAATAGGTTCTTAAAAAAACAGTGGACCAAAAAAATACTTCATAACAAAAAAGGAAAGAAATATCTATTAAATAATGAAATTTTCCACTCCAACAAAAAGGCTTACCCAACCTCCAACCCAACACTTCACATCTCTCCTCACATCCACATCAAAGCTCGAGAAATCTTAATTGGATGCCCATTTCTTTACTTACAAAACCTTCCAAACAAAAAATCAACTCCATCGTGTACTTACAAAAACGTATATAAAAAATGAAAAATAATCCCCATTCAGGATAACACAGCTCCTTATTCACAAACCCTTCCAAAGGCAAAAACCCATTCCATGGAGTACTTACGCATATCAACACCTAAATAATGATAGAAATTAATACGTAAATGATGATGGAAATTAACACCTAAATGATGATGGAAATTAACACCTAAATGATGATGGAAATTAACACCTAAATGGTGATGGAAATTAACACCTAAATAGTGATAAAAATTAACACCTGAATGATGATAGAAATTAAAACCAAAATGATGACGGAAATAAACACAAAGAGTAGAAATGAACCTTGAGCAGCCCCAGGTTGGTGAGGGGCCAGGTGTACGTTATGGCGCGACGTGCCAGGCTGAGGTTTTCATGGGCGCTGATGGACTCGACGAGAGCTTTGAAGAGACTTGTCTTGCCACTGCCAGCACCGCCAACCAGGAACACGTCGCCTATAGAACGTAGGAAAAATTTCATCCTCACAGCTAAACAGGTTTCCTACAGCAAGTAATTTCTATCTTCACAAGTAAAAAAGTGGCCTACAGCAGGTAATAATTCATCTTCACAAGTAAAAAAGATGGCCTAGAGCAGGTAATAAAATATCTTAACAAGCAAAAAGGTTCCCTACAGTAAGCAATAATTCATCTTCACAAGTAACTTAATATGACTTCAAAAATTTGAACATCTGCACAAAATATTCAAGTTAAAAGTTTAAATGTATCTCGTATTAAAATATTCATGTACTTGTGCACTGACAAAGCTTGTATCAGAGATACGGTTATCAGACATCCTTAAGAGTGCAACAGAGAGATGGACCAAACAACCAACATTTATGTATTATTATTTATTTTAGCATTTAAGCAAGAAGTTTTTGGAAAAATTTGCTATTTCTTTTTCTTTACAATAAATTGCATTGCTTTGAACAATAAGTTCAATTTTCACGGTGCAAAATTTTTTGTCTTGTTAACTAAAGTGAGCAAATGCCAGATTTTATATAGTATTTGAACCATAGCAATGATAATATTCAAATGGATATGATTTAGTGGGAATGCTGCAGGCAAAAGATATTGTAATTTATATAAAAACTAAGCAAATTATTGTTGGGAGGATATATTGCAAAATTCAAGTTACACTAAGGTACCTCAATCTTACCGTTTTATCAGGTCAAGTAATTCAAGTATAGAAAACAAGTGAAATTGAGATGGCATACCATGATCCTTCATCTCTTCATGCATAGAAAACAATTGAAATTGACATGGCATACCATCTTTATCTCTTCAAGTATAGAAAACAAGTGAAATTGACATGGCATACCATGATCCTTCATCTCTTCATGCATAGAAAACAATTGAAATTGACATGGCATACCATCTTTATCTCTTCAAGTATAGAAAACAAGTGAAATTGAGATGGCATACCATGATCCTTCATCTCTTCATGCATAGAAAACAATTGAAATTGACATGGTATACCATCTTTATCTCTTCAAGTATAGAAAACAAGTGAAATTGAGATAGCATACCATGATCCTTCATCTCTTCATGCATAGAAAACAATTGAAATTGACATGGCACACCATCTTTATCTCTTCAAGTATAGAAAACAAGTGAAATTGACATGGCATACCATCTTTATCTCTTCAAGTATAGAAAACAAGTGAAATTGAGATGGCATACCATGATCCTTCATCTCTTCATGCATAGAAAACAATTGAAATTGACATGGCACACCATCTTTATCTCTTCAAGTATAGAAAACAAGTGAAATTGACATGGCATACCATCTTTATCTCTTCAAGTTTAGAAAACAAGTGAAATTGAGATGGCATACCATGATCCTTCATCTCTTCATGCATAGAAAACAATTGAAATTGACATGGCATACCATCTTTATCTCTTCAAGTATAGAAAACAAGTGAAATTGAGATGGCATACCATGATCCTCCATCTCTTCATGCATAGAAAACAATTGAAATTGACATGGCATACCATCTTTATCTCTTCAAGTATAGAAAACAAGTGGAATGTGGTTGGCATACCATTATCCCGCCACTGTCCATGCAGAAGAGTACGGAGCTCAGTCATGCCAAAGCCGGTCCTGGCAGAGACCAGCACGGTGTCCACGATGTTGGCAGTAGAGAGCCGTGAGCTCTTGATCACCTGGTTGAGGGTGTGCCACATGGACCTCAGTGCCTTGTTGTTGTCCATGGGCAACAAGTCCACCTTGTTGGCCACCACAATCACAGGCTGACCTTGTCCTGCAGGCACATTTGGTGTAGCTAATTTCTGTACAAATACCGTACGTCTCAAGGATAAAAATTAAAATCACGAATTACCATTTGAATATTAATTTCTGCATAAATACAGTATGCCTGAACAAGCATACAAAAGAAAAATTATGTATTGCTCATGCTCATTGTTTAGTCTCAAGGCATACGTGAACATCGTATGCCTTGAGAATAATAAAATTATCAATTACTATACGTACATTGTATGCCTCTAGAAGCTTAATAAATAAAAATTACATATCACCATATAAGCATCGTATGCCTCAAGAAGCATTAAAAACAAAAATTACATTTTACTGTATGAGCATAGCATGCCTCAAGAACATTAAAAAATAAAAATTACCAATTATCATATGAACATTGTTGCTTCAACAGGCTTAAAAAAAATTGTGTGACTAAAATGCTATAATAAATACTGTTTTGTGATGTTTATTAATAGCAATACTACATAACTACAGTGAGAAGTCTCTAAAATATTAAATTTCTATTCTCCAATGATAACCTCACTTTTGAGTTGTGATCTGAACTATTCAATACTGCAGCTGATCATTCACCATTTCTGCCACTTCAGAGAATATGCTTTCTTGAAGAGTAGTTTAAATACATCTCTTTTGTTTGTTCTTGCGTTGTGTAGTGCAAATCCTAACTAGGTTCCAACATTGAAAAAATAATCACTTCTAATTTGAAATCAAGACAGATCAAAAGCATACCTAAAAACTACAACGTACGCACTCAAATTTTGTTCTACAATCTTCCACAATAAACACTGCATTATGAAGCAATTTTAACTACTGCCGCCGCCCCCCCCCCCCCCACAGTGACGCTGTACTACAAGATTTAGAGATTAGTCAAGTTAGTTTAAGGCTCCCTAACCCCAACAAAGAAGTTTAAAAGAGAGGATAAGGAGAAGCCATTGATTATGAAGTCAAAGGAATGAGGAAATGATGCACATCACATGAGGAGTTCCCACACAAGATCCCCTGCGTAAAGGAACCGGAAATGAGGAAGCAAGTTCATGAAACAAGATCAAAGTTGAAAAAGTAATAGGTGCTGAAAAACAACAGGTCAGAAGTGAACAAAAAAAGCCCTGTAACAAAACTAAAACAGTTATTGCGCTACACTAATAGGTTAAAAAAATTATAGGTGCACCAATGCCTCTCACTTTCTCACATACTACCACAGTGTTTACCTACACCTAGCAACTTAAAAATTTTGCAGTTCCAGTTACACTCTTCTATGATATACATCAATGCTTCAACATTATCTTGTATAATAGTGGAATCAAGACCAATTAATGGCTCAGTTTTGATCATCCTTTTACACAATGGAAAATCACTTACATAAAATCATTAAGAAATGTACAAATAACAATCATGGCATATGAGCATAGAAGATGCATCCAAAAACTCAACAAGGCACAAAATAATTACGTAAAAGAATGTTGAACAGCAACACACACTTAAAAACGCCAACACTGGTTAACATGAGCATAGAAGATGAGTCCACATACTTTATAAGACACAAAATAATCACATCCAAGAATTATTACACACAAGAATTATCATGTACATTACACACTGAAGAAAACCAAAAATAGTTACCAACCAATAACATCCATGATGCTAGGGTGAATAGAGCAGGGAGCCTCCATAACATCTACCACTAGAAGCACCAGCGAGTACCTGGTGCTCATTGGCCGCAGGACATCCAGGTACGAATCTGGAGGAACGATAACCTGCACAAAAAGTACGTAAATGATCTTCCATCCATTATAGTGCACAAAAAATACTGGTGCTCAATGACTGCAGAACATCTAGATAATAATCTGGAGGGAGGATTACATGCACAGAATATACTAAAATGATCTTCTATCCATTATGATTCTATTCATTATTCCTAAGAAATTCAGTTGAAACAAAGTAAAAATTGCACTTGGGTATTAACTTTCTAAGGTAAAGACTGAACACAGGAAATTATCTTTTCGAAACGAGTTGCTCTTTTTTTAAACCAAGTTGCATCCTATTTATATTCAGTAAATAATAAGCAAATGACCAATATCATTCAATTATTTGAAGTGAAATTATCACTCTAAGATGCAAAATTTAATTTTTTCTCATACATAAAATTAAGAAATGAAATATTCAAGTGGGTGCAACATTTTCAGCATTTTAAAAGGACCACTTGATGGGTGTCACTTCAATCAGAAACTACTGCACAACAATGGGCAATTCTGCTAATTGTTTAGTCTTAATAAATACATCTTTCATTATGCTTTAGGCCATATTGTTACAATTTTGCCTTTTTGGATTTTTAAATTCAAATTAGCAGATCTGATTCCCATTCTATACTTTGTAAAAACTAATGGACTAATTTCTTAATAAAAAAGCAACATTAATGAAATTATGATGTATCACAAAAATAGGCATTGCATGGAAAAGAACATATTACCTTAAAAAAAAAACTGGAGTTCATTCATAAATAAAATCAACTGTACTCATTACTGTAAGAAAGTAATATTTATTCACAACAAAAAAATACCATCACTATGCTTCCACCTGTTGAAACAAGGCTATCTGTGACAGCCTTCCTATTATACTAGGGAAAGACTCACACGAGCAGTGTCGGAGTGTACAGCATCAAAATTACAGCGCTGGCACAGCTGACTTTGTTGTTCATCTGATGAGCCAGGACTCTTCTCCTCTGTATCTATGAAAGAAATTCATTTTGAATAAACAAATAACTGAAACAGGCAACACCTAAAACATTCTCATGAAGCAGACTGGAAGAGGACACATCAAAATTTATCAAAATAAATGAAATATCATACAAAATATTTCACAAGGAACAGAAGCTATACTTAAAAGGAATACTTGCTGTTAACTTATACCACTAAACGCTTTACTAAGTAAAAAAGTTGGGAATTCAAAAACAACGAAGTCTTTCTAAGAGAAAAATAAATTAGCTATGATGGTCAAGAAAAAATGTATAGACCTAACAGTACAAGAACATCTTCAACAAATTCTTACACTCTGACATGCTAAATGAAGATATATAAATTATCAGTAGGGCTTGCAACAGAAGTTCCACAGTATTGACCATCTATTTAGCATAAAGCCTCTACTATACAATGTAGTCTTAAAAAAAAAAAAAGAGAGAGAGCCAATAATAAATAGCTATAATTAATATAATAAAGATCTGACTATAATATAACTTACAGAAATTTACAGGTGTATTTGAAGTTGTTGGCACATCAAGAAGAACCTTACACTTGCTGCACACTTTAACCTCATCCAGCTTGATATTTGTGGAGGGTACTTGTGAAATGGTTGCAGGTTTTGACTTATCTTGCTCATCAGAAGCAACCACACAAGTATCCACTTTCTCTTTTTCAAGATTATCCCCACTTTTGCATGCTAAAGCATGATCACTTATGTTGGTTTGATTTTCTTCCATTTCAGGAAATTCATTCAAACGTAAAGGTTGTTTCATGGATCCCCTTTTTCTATAGGGTTTCGACAGCTCTATTGATCTTTTTCTGAAGATTTTGGCCAGCTCTATTGAAGTTTCTCCCTTGTTAGCATCATATTCTTCAAGTAGAGCAGATAGCTCTTTTTTTCTGTCCACTTCTGGTAATGCTTTATAATTTATTTTATGGTTCTCAATATATTTCAAAGAGGCATTTTTCTCACAGGTGATTACAGCTTCATGTTTCTCATATGGAAATGATTCATTCACTTGCTCAAAATTTGGGACAAGTGCTGCTGAATTTATATTTTTCTTATATTCCTTTTCAACAGCAGCATCCACTGCCTCCTTCTTCATTTTATCTTTGATCAATAAGACATGCTTATCTCTCAAATCATATTTAAAAGAAATAGGCTTCCTATATTGTTTTGGAAAAAGAGAGCTATAGAGAATGCGAGTATCCACACAATGGCGTACTGATGGAGGTATCAATTTGATGGGCTCCAGTGAAGCCACTTTGTCAGTCTCAACTAAACTTGGTAACATCTCTTCAGTATTTGCAACTTCCAAACTTTTATTTTCTTTGATGCTGCCTTCTTTGAATTGTTGCACAGTTTGAACATTTGTACTATGAGACATGCGTAACAGTCTATGAAACATTTTATTCTTTTGAAGTAACATTTTCTGATCCAAAATATTCTTACACAAGGGTAAAATTACAATATTCATGTGAGTCAACATCTTGATCTTGTAAATATTGAAAAAATCCCTCAGTACAGATTAGCAATTGACCTGGAAAACAAAAAACATTTACCATCAGAAATGCAGCTTATAGAAGCCCATAAACGCAGAAAAAATTTTAAATCTATATGCCAATATAAGTGAAGAGATTTTTAATTCAAATATTGACTAGTGTAACTTCAATTGAAATTCAGATTCCAGACACCAAGCCAATGTTTTAAACCAGTGAGCACTATATCTTGAAATAGTGGGCATTGTGCCTAATATTTTCATGAGTAGACATAGTTGCTAACATTTGCTTTCCACAATAAGACATCAAAAAAATACTCATTCTGAAACTAAGGATACATACAATCAATTGGATTAAATGATTCCCAATTTAGGTGTAGAATTAAATGATATGCTTGTTTAAACCCACCTAACCACATAAAGGTGTTTCCATAAGAAAAAGGAAGAAGGCATCATTTAGTTTGTAATTAATGGAAAAGGGAATCAATGCACAAGATGTCACTACATTAACCAAATGAAAATAGAGATGTTGAAAAAAGATGATAAAAGCTATAAAGAGGAAGAACATAAAAATAATGCATGCTGAAAACAACAGCAGTGAATCAAAAGACATTTTCCTTAAACAGACAGAAAATGTTATTTCAACAAAAAAATCCTACCTACCCATAGGGATCTTCTATTTCTTACTTGGGATCTTCTATTTCTTACTTGGGATCTTCTATTTCTTACTTGGGATCTTCTATTTCTTACTTGGGATCTTCTATTTCTTACTTGGGATCTTCTATTTCTTACTTGGGATCTTCTATTTCTTACTTGGGATCTTCTATTTCTTACTTGGGATCTTCTATTTCTTACTTGGGATCTTCTATTTCTTACTTGGGATCTTCTATTTCTTACTTGGGATCTTCTATTTCTTACTTGGGATCTTCTATTTCTTACTTGGGATCTTCTATTTCTTACTTGGGATCTTCTATTTCTTACTTGGGATCTTCTATTTCTTACTTGGGATCTTCTATTTCTTACTTGGGATCTTCTATTTCTTACTTGGGATCTTCTATTTCTTACTTGGGATCTTCTATTTCTTACTTGGGATCTTCTATTTCTTACTTGGGATCTTCTATTTCTTACTTGGGATCTTCTATTTCTTACTTGGGATCTTCTATTTCTTACTTGGGATCTTCTATTTCTTACTTGGGATCTTCTATTTCTTACTTGGGATCTTCTATTTCTTACTTGGGATCTTCTATTTCTTACTTGGGATCTTCTATTTCTTACTTGGGATCTTCTATTTCTTACTTGGGATCTTCTATTTCTTACTTGGGATCTTCTATTTCTTACTTGGGATCTTCTATTTCTTACTTGGGATCTTCTATTTCTTACTTGGGATCTTCTATTTCTTACTTGGGATCTTCTATTTCTTACTTGGGATCTTCTATTTCTTACTTGGGATCTTTTATTTCTTACTTGGGATCTTCTATTTCTTACTTGGGATCTTCTATTTCTTACTTGGGATCTTCTATTTCTTACTTGGGATCTTCTATTTCTTACTTGGGATTTTCTATTTCTTACTTGGGATCTTCTATTTCTTACTTGGGATCTTCTATTTTCCTACTGGGAGTACTAATATTATAGAGTCAAAATTAGTATCCTCCTGAGAGGACAATTCAGACAATGGAACACTTCATAAACCCTTTCAAAGCAGCTATCACAAAATTGATTTAGACAGTTAAAAATACTGTGTATGCTTCAGCTCCATTATCCATTTGGAAACAGATTAATCAAAAATTATATTATTTTGTATGCGTATGAATTATGCCATTTTACAGTATTGGCGCACTGGTGTCCCAGTAGACATGTTAGTTTATGTGTAATGGGATTATTATATCCCAGTAGACAGTCACAAATGATAAGAGTTCAAACAATCTTGATATTTCCTTTATAATAATACAACAATGACTTTACTGTTTAAAAAATCTGCAAAAAAATCCATAAAAACGTAGAAAAAATTACATCATCAGCAGTAACGGGTCAAAGGGCGCTACTGCTTTCTGACAATGTGCAATAGATATCAGAAAAATGGCATGAATAGTTACTATCCTATAACGGTCTGCTTTGATGCAGCAGAATATATTTCTGAAATACATGTAACTCTCTGAACTTTTGAATTATCTGGTGTGATACATTTGTCTCAGCACACTCAAGAGGGTTAAAACCTGAACACTATCAAAGAGATGGTCATACTTTTATCCCTTTCATTTTGACAGGGTAACATAAAATACTGATTTGTTTTTATTATCCAATGAATATTTACTTCAATGCCTTAGTACCATACCAACAGAATGATTTCTTATTAGATGAGTGTATTCCTTTCTTAAGCTTGTTTATAGATATTACCGGTAATTTTAATAACTTTGGTAACTCATGAATATGGTTAAGTTGCATAGAAAGTTCCAATGAAGATTACCACTAAACAAAAACAGCAGCAGATCTCAAAATTTACTAACATACCTACATGTTTTTTATTATTTTTAGCTGCTAGTGACTCAACACCTCAGTTTTATTTTGCTGCTCATAAAGAAGCTTACATTTCAATAGCTGTTTATAATGAAGTGCTGAAAAATGGACTAAGAATCATATAAAACTTGAAATCCTATTCTAGTATTCCAATAACTTCAAAATTTAACTTCTTTCTCTGAAGTATGAACAATGACCAAATCAATACTTACGTATTTCTGGCAAGAATGAGTCAACAATATGTTATGGAAGTAATAAAAACAATAACACAATCAAAGGTTGATGTTTTGATTTTAACAGTAGTAAAATTTTAATGATGAGATTAGCAATTATATTATTTAAATACTATGCACTCATACATGATTACTTACTTCTTGACACAGCAAATGAAAAAGCAAGTACATCAGCAAAATTGATCAGAAAAATTGACAAGCATTTTTAAAATGTTTTAAGATTCCTATAAATTGCAGGTTGGCATGAGGCATCACTAATAAATACTAAATTATAACCAACAACATTGCTACATAAATTTTCAATATTTGGATCACTATTATTGCAATTTGAATTCTTATGCTTTGGCTCAACCCTCTAATTACTACATATGAAGTATTTGAAGCCTGTAACTTGACCAGTCTGCTTTTCAGGATTATTGATTCAATGCCAAAGCATTATCAGCTCTTGAGGCAACTTAACACAATACTTTTTATAGAAAAAAATTGTTAAGTTAAGAATGACATCCAACTGTCTGGTTTATAGCACCAGAAGCTTATAGTGGAGTATGCCACCATGCCTATGACATAGCAATACCTTACCAACTGCATGTTAGAACACAATGCTACGCCTGAAGACTGAAAACTTCATGAATAACAATTTGAAAAACAATAACTAAAAACTATTGACAACATAAACTCAACACAAATAGAAAAATGAATAACAATAACTTACTTTAACATAAAACTTCCAATTTTAAACCAGAGATCATATCTTAATTAGGAATTATAACACATAGGCCTAACTTGAAACAAAACACATTCTAAGATAATTTTTGAAAATTTAAAGACTTGGTTATTAATACCACAAACGCTCGCTAAATAAAATTGCGGTCAATGTTAAGTTTACTGCCATCACAAAAAATAATAATTTTATTCCAAAGAATCACTAAAGGAACCCATTTAAGAAAGTTTTATATGAGTGACATTCTGCTAGCTGATGTGTTATTCTTGAAATATTAAACTTTGAATTGGCATTTCGTGCGCTAAGGAAGCGAGCGCGCCAAGCGGAATTCAATTAATAACGGAAGCTAACCCCCTATTATAAACGTAAAAAGGTTGGATCGTGAGGGGGAGCCACAGTTCTTCTAGTGAAAATTATAAATAAAGGTTTCTAGTGATGTACGTTTACATAATCTCCAATGGCGGCCACCCGGTACCCAAGATGGAGGCTGCCATCTTGGAGCTGATGTAAATGTACGTCACTAGAAACCTTTATTTATAATTTTCACTAGAAGAACTGTGGCTCCCCCTCACGATCCAACCTTTTTACGTTTATAATAGGGGGTTAGCTTCCATTATTAATTAAATTCTGCTTGGCGCGCTCGCTTCCTTGGCTCGCGAAACGCCAATTTAAAGTTTAATAATTCAAGAATAACATATCAGCAAGCAGAATGTCATTCATTTAAAACTTTATTAAATGGGTTCCTTTAGTGATTCTTTGGAATAAAATTATTATTTTCCGTGATTGCATTAAACTTAACATTGACCAAAATTGCTACCTTACTTTAAACTTGTGATAGAACAAATTTAGTATAAAAAGTCCTGACTGGCCTTAACAGCTGCACACAATTCCTAGCATTAACAAGTAAATACTTCATTACCAAACTATTTATTTGCATGTTTTTTATTGTGGAGTCATTTCATACAGTTAAGGTATCATTAACAAATTTGCTGTTGCTCTGGCCAGAACTATGATAATTCCAAAACGGCAAACAGGTCGAAAGGGGACAAGGGATGGTTTACTCTCTGTAACTTTCTGATCAATGCTAAATTTGTCATAGTTTTGGGTGGCCTGTCCAAAGCCTATGATGCCATCAATTTTTGCTTTTATGGCATCATCATAAAATTTGATCTATCTTCTGACTCCTGCTGGACAACGCATACCCAGCTCAGATCTAATTGCTTCCACGGCAGTTAGACACACCTAATTCTTATTAGATGCACCCAAGTTAGGCCTCCTGCTGATGAAAAACATACACAGAATAAATACATTTTACTCACATAACAGATTTGTACAACAAAATAAATACTAGAGTGCTCAATTTTATTCAATTGCAACATATTTACAGATTTTTAGTCTTCATGTAGACTAGCTAGGTACTTGGAATAAATAAATAATACCAAAGATTTTACATATATACATCGTATCTAATAGCTTTCACTAACTGTATTATACCTTACATCCTTCAAACATTCAAAGCTAGATATCAACAAAAAACAAAATTATGAAACATCCGTTTCACGGTTTTCAATAGAAGAGAAAAAACAAAACAGTAATTCCTACAACTGTTTGTTGTTGTGATTACTCTGTAAAATGGATATTTAACAGCATTTACTACACACAAACCAGAAATAGACATAAAAACCCATTTGTTTACTTTATCTGGGAAAAACTTGTAGGAACAAACTACTTTTCATAGCAGACAAACATTGAACTTGAACTTGAACTTGAGGGCCGACAGCGTCGGGGCCTTTGTAACGGCCTACAATTACCTCCACAATTTTTACATCAAGAGTTCAGCGCCTGGTACCAAACTTGTCCACTAAACTACTCAGGATCTACCAATCCTTGTCACAAGCTGCCATTGGACAGCATCACTGGGATATCCAGTATGTCAAAACACCATCCCCAGGCATATTGGGTCATTAATGACCACTCTACCTGACTGGCTCATTCCAGTCACTGTCTCTTACTCCAGGCACGCACAAGAATCATTTTCATAGCTTCAATGATACTCAAATTACACTCCTGATCCAATCCAGCAAGACAGCTCATACCGCAATCATCTTCAGCACATCTGGCATACCACTCATTCTCTCCATACTGCTCAAGCACCACATTCATGAAACTTTCTCTCTCCTACTCATACTTACTACATTCCAGCACAAAATGCTCAATTGTTTCCTCTACTCCACTAATACACTGCCGACATAATCTGTTATTATTCTCATTCCATCTCCATGTACGTCTGTTCACACTCAATGACTTACATCTCATAGCAAACAAGAGTTGACTTCCAAAACTACCATCATAGAACATCTCAAACTTAGGTGCTTCTTTTTTCATATACCAGTCAAGTGTAGGCTTTCGCATCATGCTAAGCTTCCACTTATTCAATCCATACTCTTTTGTTTGCCTCTCAATCTCTTTCTTCCACCTCTTGCAGTCCCACTCAGGCCCTACACCTCTAGCATTTATTCAACTCCAGTCATCTACAGGTCTCCCAATTCTAACATGAATAATCTTTTGCATACTAAGTTTCCTTGCATGCCCCCAGCACACTTTCTCCCAATAGTTTACCCTCAGATTCCATTCAAAAATTTGCTTTACCCATCTGCTTTTCTGCATTCTTTCAATTCTCACCTTATAATTCAGCACTGCTTTCATCATTCTTTCTGAAAATAGGCTCCACCCAAGGTCATCTCTAATGGCTTCTGTAGCTGTCCATTTCAGAGCACCCAATGCTAACCGTACTACCTTATTTTGTATTACATCCAGCTTTTCAAGATCACTTCCATTCCAGGCAAGAGCACTCATCCCATACATGACACTAGGTACAGCAACATACTTCCACATTCCTCTCACATATTCATACTTGTTTGCTCTGTATCTGGCCACACTACTTAACCGTCCACTCCACTGCATAGCTTTTGCCATTTTTTCACCCTTAGTTCTAGTGCATCCATCTTCACTTATCATACAACATAAATATTATTATTCTTTTGTTCTACCTATTCTGATTTCTATAATATTCCACAGTCTGTCTCTATCACTCTCATCAATATTTATAACCATAACCTTACTTTTGTCGGCACCAAAGTTCATCTTGAAATCTGTACTATATCCATTCACAATGTCAAGCATCCTTTGCAGTTCCTGTCCACATTCACTAACCACAACCACATCATCTGCATACAACAAACAGCTCAGTCTCTCATTACCAACTTTCAGTCCTAAGCCACTCCTCCTTAGTTGAACTGCTAATTCTTCTGTGTACAATCCAAACAACAGGGGAGACAGAGTATAGCCCTGTCTCACTTCTCTAACACTCCTCACTTGCCCTGTTTCCAAATTTCCTAACCTGTATATTGCGCTTGTGTTCTCATACAGACTTTGTACAATTTTTACTATTTTCCTACTAAACCCAACTTTTCTCAAAACTTCAAAGAGCCTAACCCGATTCACTCTGTCATACGCCTTTATAATATCCATGAATGCTAAATATACCTTTTTATCATCCTTCCTCATTTGCTCAATTATTTCACTCACTACAAACAGATTATCCTCCCCACGTCTATCTTGCCTAAATCCATTCTGTTCTTCCCCTAGGACTCCTAATTCCTCAACTAAGTTTTTCATTCTCTCATTCAAAATACTACAAAAGATCTTACATAAAGTGTCACCTAGTGTGCAATTGGTCTGTAATTTTTAAGTTCTTTTGTACTCTTATGTCCAGCCTTATGCAACAGAACTACATTACACGTGTTTCAGTCATCTGATACTTTTTCACTCTTCCATATCTCATCATATAAACATTTCAACATACTGACTACACTCTCTCCTCCACATTTATAAAACTCATATGGGATCTTAACAGGGCCACATGCCTTTCCATTTTTCACTTTCTTCATCTTCAAAAAACTTACAATCTCTTCACAAGTGATTTTGTCTTCCATTTGCAGTTCACGTTCATCAATCAGAAAATTTACGGGTTCATCATCTGTAACCTGCTCATCCATTCCACCAATGTCCTCCCAGTATTCTTCAACTGCTTTCACCATTTGCATCCTATCTTGCACACTGCAACCATTGCCTACTAATTCATCAACTTGAACTTCACTACCTCTATCATTACCTTGTATAAACCTGTTCCAATCTTTTATTCCATCCGGACCTTTCTTTCTTAGATTTTCAACTTGGTGTCTCTTCTCTTTAACTCTAGCCTCATTAATCATTCTCTTTACTTTCTTTTGCTGGTCCTTATACTCATTCCATGCACTCTGCCATTCATCCTCAGTAATTCCGTTTCTTTCATACATTCCCCTCATACTGCATTGTTTCTTATTTATTTAAAGTCTTTCTTCTCATTTGTTCTTCCTTTATCTCACTTGTAAACCAACTGGCATTTCCTGTCCCTTTCCTCCATTTTATTCTACCAATCTTTTGCTCTGCCACATCATACAAGGTTCTTGCAATCTCACCATTTAGGTCATTTACATTTCCACATCTGTTCCAGTTACACCTACTCAATTCATTCTTAAATTCTTCCCAGTTTGCCATTTTTATCTGCCAACTTTCTTTCACACTACTGACCTTCTGCATTGACTCCTTTCTACCCCAGTTATATTCAAGCACAAGCATTTTATGGTCTATCAATATCAAAATCATCTTCATCTACAAACATTTTATTGACACACTCTCTTGCTCTACTACTCACAATCATATAGTCAATTGCAGTTTTCCATTCCCTGCTTTGCCATGTATGCAAGCCATTTCCTATTGTGACATTCAGGTTTTCAAGTTCATTCTCATCACAAAAATCTATCAATTTTTACCCATTAGCATTCACTGGCTCACCAAGTATACCAACATGGCCATTCATGTCACCCATCACAATCAGAGGGCACCTGCAGTGTTCTCGTACAATCCTTGTTAATATTCCATACTTTTTTACATTCTCTTCATGAGCTAAAATCCCATCAGTTGTCACATAACATACAATCACAATAATACATTCTCTGGCATGCATTCTTTCACACGTAATTGCTAACAAATCTTCACTTTCAGGTTCATTTCGGTCAATATTTACTTTAGGTGCAGCAAGGAAATTTATAATTAGGGGGCAAATAATCACTAAAGGAACACATTTAATAACATTTTACATGAATAACATTCTGCTCGCTGATGCGTTATTTTCGAATAATTGGACTTTGAAGTTGGCGCCGGCGCGCGCGCGCGCGCGGGCGCCGTTATTTAGTTAATAAGGGTAGTTAACCCCCTATTACAAACGTAAAGAGGTTGGGTCGTGAGGGTTAGCCACAGTTCTTATAGTGAAAATTATAAATAAAGCTTCTAACCCACCCATTAGGGTGACGACCGCAATCTTGTTTACATCGAATCCAAGATGGCGGCGCCCATGGTGGTCGTTTGCCGCACCTAAAGTAAACATTGACCTTCATTTCTAACAGGAAGCTCCTCTAATTTCCAATTTAGCATTTTTTACAATCAGACCAACTCCACCACCTCTTTTTTGCCAATTTACACGCCCTTTTCCTATCATATGTTACTTATTCTACTTACATGTTAAACTGACTCTCACGCATTTGGGTCTCTACTACACCAACACAATCCAAATTTCCATTCTCAAATTCTGCTACGAGGTCATCTAACTTTCATGCATTCCATCCACGCACATTTATACATCCAAACCTCACAACACTATTGGACAATTCCCGACATTTTTCATTTTTGCTCGGACAGCTTTTCATTCATCCTGTTCCACCTTCCATTGCAATATGAGTAGTTAGAAACAATCCACTGGATGTATCTCCTGGAGAGTTTCATCACACCTTCTTGTGTAAGGTGGACTCCATCTCCACGAAAACACCCACTCTCGATCACGTTATCCATATCAAGGAAGCTGCCGGTGCGTGAGGCCTTTATTATTATCATATGGTTATTTACGGACTGAAGTAAAGTAGCACCTTTTTTCCGTAGCACCTCACGCAAGGAACGTAGAAAGAAGGAAAAAGTTAGTTTTTTATGCAGCTCATTTGTAAAATGTATTAGGCCTACCATGGTTTTCAAAATGCTTAAAAAATAAGATTTCAAGTTGGTAAACATACATAAGTACAAAATTTTTAACCTCAAATTTCCGACATATAAAATTTTTAATCATAGATAGGGCCTATAAAGTTATTTGATTCCAAACATTACCATACTTTTCAGCAATAGGGCCTAGGCTAGTAGGCTAGTAACGGCTGCTGCAAAAACGCGGGGTTATACTTGAATATAAATGAAGATAAGCATGCATGAAAATGGAAGCTCCATTCTTATGACTTAATACGCTTCATATCACATTTTTAAAAATCTTTTGATGATCAATGAATTTCATGTTCTTCCATGAAAGAGGAAAGGCTTGGATGAAACACAAAGTAAACGCATTTCCTGGACCACTAGTGTAACTCTAAGGGTAACAAAAACTATCGTTATACTTATAAATGATCCTGACCTTGTTCCAGTGTTTTGTTGAACAAAACCACTACGTCTCGTTAATTGATCAATAGTGATTTTATGTTACCACCAAGTACCCGGTAAAGCAAATCGGTAGATAAGTAGTAATGATTTGAAATATAGTCTTCTTGCCTATGTTGTAATCTATTTGTATTGCTTGTGTTGACACTGTATTCTAGCTGTTTTATCGTAAAATGAACCTGGTTTGATAACTAACTTAAAATTCCAATTTGCGCGTAACAGATACTTTTTTATCTTAGTAAAGTACTAGAATTTGTTGGTTTCTCCTATCTATTTAACCAATTTTGTTAGAAAGTTTCCATTGTTAATGGCAGATTTAGCATGGTGCGTGTTATTAAGATACCTAATTTTCTTTATGGCAGTACCTGCATGTAATGTAATGCAAGTTATCTGGGTAAATCTGGAGGATATGTCAGTTATTGATTTTCCACTTTATAACTGGTGCCTGAACCTAATTAATTGAATCAAAATAAACAAGTTTTCTTCGATGCACTTTCCGTCTCAAATGAGTTTTTTACGATTTATAACGGTAGGTTTAGTTTCGTCTTTGATGACGAATGCGCTCGAATAAACAGCTACTCGTCAATTTTCGAATTTTTGTTGCGTGAATCATGGTAATAACATCAAAATAAACAACTCTTCTTCTATAGTTACACTTTTTTTGTCAAATGAGTATTTAATAAGGTACAGCGGTAGGTTTGGTTTTGTCTTTGATGACGATCGCGCTGGAAGCGGGTGCGCATTGCAGTGTTGCTGTCTGACGTGCTCCTTGAATTACTTGTCTCTTCAAACACTGGAGTTGCGGTCAGTCATTTACCGCTAGGTATAACTAATAAAATACTCATTTGAGACGGAAAGTGCATAGAAGAAAACTTGTTTATTTCGATCTAATTAACTATGATTAGGCATTGAAATTTACAAAATCAATAACTGACATATCCTTCAGATTTACCGTTATCTGAAACAAAGTTTTGAGAATCAATTTTACACTTTTTGAATCCCTAGCATTGGGAATTAGATCAAAATAAACAAGTTTTCTTCTATGCACTTTCCATCGTAAATGAGTATTTTATGAATTATAGCAGTAGGTTTAGTTAGTTTCGTCTTTGATGATGAATGCGCTCGGATAAACGGTTACTTGTTGATTTTTGAATTTTTGGTAAATCTGTAAGATATGATAATTATCCATTGTCCACTTTTTGGTGCTTGAACCTAATTAATTGAATCAAAATAAACAAGTTTTCTTCTATGCACTTACCGTCTCAAATGAATATTTTACGATTTATAGCGGTAGGTTTAGTTTTTTCTTTGATGATGAATGCGCTTGAATGAACAGCTACTCATCAATTTTAGAATTTTTGTTGCTTGAATCATGGTAATAACATCAAAATAAACAACTTTTCTTTTATACACTTTTTTTTGTCAAACGAGTATTTAGCAAGGTATAGCGGTAGGTTTGGTTTCGTCTTTGATGACGATCGCATTGGAAGCGAGTGCGCATTGCAGTGTTGCTGTCCGTCGTGCTCCTTGAATTACTTGCCGCTTCAAACACTAGAGTTGCGGTAAGTCATTTACTGCCATAACGGTCAATGTGAAGTTTAATGCAATCACAGAAAATAATAATTGCGATCCCAGGAATCACTAAAGGAACCCATTTAAGAACGTTTTACATGAATGACATTCTGCTCGCTGATGCGCTATTTTCGAATAATTGAACTTTGAAGTTGGCCTTTGCGCCAAAGGAAGCGAGCGCGGGAAACGGAATGTAATTAATAACGGAAGCTATTACAAACGTAAAAAGGTTGGGTCGTGAGGGGGAGGCACAGTTCTTCTAGTGAAAATTATAAATAAAGCTTCTAACCCACCCATTAGGGTGACGACCGCAATCTTGTTGACATCGGCTCTAAGATGGGGGCGCCCATGGTGGTCGCCATCTTAGAGCCGATGTAAACAAGATTGCGGTCGTCACGTTAATGGGTGGGTTAGAAGCTTTATTTATAATTTTCGCTAGAAGAACTGTGCCTACCCCTCACGACCCAACCTCTTTACGTTTGTAATAGGGGGTTAGCTTCCGTTTTTAATTAAATTACGCTCGCTTCCTTTGGCGCGGGAAGGCCAACTTCAAAGTTCAATAATTCGAAAATAAAGCATCAGCGAGCAAAATGTCGTTCATGTAAAACGTTCTTAAATGGGTTCCTTTAGTGATTGGTTTTAATATAATTATTAATTTCCGTGATTGCATTAAACTTCACAATGACCGCCATAACTAATAAAATACTCATTTGAGATGGAAAGTGCATAGAAGAAAACTTGTTTATTTTGATCTGGGTAATTAACTATGCTTAGGGATCAAAATTTACAAAATCGATAACTGTCATGTCCTTCAGATTTACCAAATTTTTATTGCTTGAATCATGGTAATAAAATCAAAATAAACAATCAATATTAAGTTTAGGTGATCCACCAAAATTAAACATTTCGTTTCAAAGAATCATTAAAGGAGCCCATTTAAAAAAGTTTTACAAGAATGACATTCTGGGTGCTGATGCGGGATTTTTGAATTATTCAACTTAGAAGTTGGCTTTCGCACGCCAAAGGACAGGATGTTCCAACAATGCGGCGAGCGCGCCAAGCGTAATTTAATAAATAATGGAAGCTAACCCACTATTACAAACGTAAAGAGGCGGCTGCCACCTAAGTTGGCGGGTGGCCTCCATTGAAAATGACGTTAATGGACGTCACTAGAAACCTTTATTTATAATTTTTACTAGAAGAACTGTGGCTCCCCTCTGATCCCTCATGACCCAACCTCTTTACGTTTGTAATAGGACCTTAGCTTCCGTTATTAATTAAATTACGCTTGGCGCACTCGCTTCCCTGGCGCCTGAAAGCCAACTTCTAAGTTGAATAATTAAAAAAAAAGGCATCAGCGCCCAGAATGTCATCCATGTAAAACGTTTTTAAATGGGCTCCTTTACTGATTGTTCGAAAAGGAATGTTTAATTTTGGTGGATCACCTGAACTCAATATTGACCAAACAAACTACTTTTATTCTGTACACTTTTTTCGTCAAATGAATATTTCACGAGTTAGCGCGGTAGGTTTAGTTTTGTCTTTGACTACAAGCGAGATGGAAGCGAGACTCCATTGCAGCATTGCCATTTGCTGGGCTTGATGAATTACTTCCTGCTTCTAACACTTGAGTTGCGGTAACTAATTCACCGTTATGACTTGTAAAATACTTATTTACAACGGAAAGTGCATAGAAAAAAACTTGTTTATTTTGATGTACTTAACTATGTTTAGGCACCGGAAAATCAAGTATCGATTCCCGGTTAATCCTCAACATTTACCGTTTTGAGAGACTGAAGCTCTGCAACAGTTGTTGCTTGACGCATTGTAATAGGAAGTTAAAGTATAATAAATTTCTTATGCATAGTTCCACCTAGTAGGAAGTGTTTGATGTTATGGATATTTTTTAGGAATGGAGTGAAAAAAAAATTCATTATTTAGTAATTGCATTTTCTACTCAAAATATTGATATTTACTAAATTTAAGATTTTAAATATTATTTGAAAAATTACTTGGTGTCTTCATAACAAATATGTGCCCGGTTGTGCCGTTATTCAGCACACAACTATCCTTTAATTTGCCCAGATTCACCATTTACAAATATTAACATGTTCCGTGCAAAGGCACGTAGTGCTGGTCATGGGGAATTTTTTATGCTATTGACTAAGACTAACTTGCAGTCACTAACTCAATTGTGATAAATACTCATTGAAAAGTAAAGAAAAGCACAATCCAGTAAAGGTTTGCTATTTTCAAAATTGCTTACTACAATTGACTATAAATTTGAATTAAATATTAAACTTCAGATTAACCTATCTCAAGAAACATGTTAACATTTGTCATAGTGCACTCAGTGCTATGTAAGCTTATGCAAAAATTTGAACAGATGAACAGATTCATACTACATTTGTATTTGTGCTGCTAATGAATTTGTAATATTCTATTAAACAATAAAGAAAATTTGGTCAATATTGAGTTTAACCCGTTCACGAAAATTAGAAATTCTGTTCCAAAGAATCGCTAAAGGAACACATTTAAAACATTTTACAAGAATGACATTCTGCTCGCTGATGCGTTATTTTTGAGTTATTAAAGTATTGAATTGTTGTCTTCCATACCAGTTGCGTTGCCCGCTTAAGCTGTTTGTGTGCGCTTGGGTACTTTTTAATGTATTATTTGCAGACCCTGCAGAGCCTGCAGTGCCTGAATCCTCTTCTAGGATGTTTTAGTTAATAGTGCAATAAAGGTTATTACGTAAATATATTACATTTTGAAAATATTATGATATTAAATCTATAGTATTCACTCCTGCGGTTTTGCTAATCTTCTAAGGGGGCCTCTATATTGAAAGTGATGTCAACGGCATATCAATTTAAGTCTTCAGTATTTCAGTCCCACTAATATTTTTGGGTGATAACCTTTATTGTGTTATTAACTAAAACATCCTAGAAGTGAGTTCAGGCTCCGCAGGTTCTGCGGGGTCAGCAAATAATCAATTACGCCATATATAGGGAAAACAATAACTTTTCCCCCGCTCCGCGCACCTGCGAAATTGTTGTAACACACTCTCCTTTTGCGCGGGAAAGCCATTTCATGAGCGCTGTTCCTATAACTTCAAAGTTAAATAACTCAAAAATAACGCATCAGCAAGCAGAATGTCATTCATGTAAAACATTTTTAAATGTGTTCCTTTAGTGATTCTTTGGAACGTAATTTCTAATTTCCATGAACAGATTAAACTCAATATTGACCGAAAATATTATGTTTTTAATTAAGATATTTATTTAGTTATATCAGATGAAAAAAATATTGAATTCTGAATAGGATAAATTTTTCAACATCAAATGATATTTACCACGAAGAGGAAACCATGGTGAAAGATGACTGTAATTCATCAACATAATCAGTCTGAAGCCCTGTGCTCACATTGCATAGCATATGTCAGTGTTCAAAGCAAATTTAGGTGCATTCAAGGCTGCTTAGTTTAGTAACCAAAAGCTTTCAGTGTTAGTTCAAATATTGTTATGTGTCATGTACAGAGGAAAAATATTGCCAATTTGCCAAATTAGAAGTTTGTGTTATCCAATTCCTATACATGAATAAAAATTGAGAGAAATATTTAAGTATGTATGATTTAGTCATGGAGTTTAATTTAGTCATCTTTTGACAACATTGAATTAATTTGCTGTTTATAAATATACAGCAGACTTTCAAATTATTTTTATGCAGTGGTTGTTCCCCATTGAAAGGATTTACTTATTGGAATGCTGGGATAATAGTTATTGAAATCAGGTTATCATCTAAAAAAATGTTTATTTTTGTAGTAGAAGTTACTTTTCGTTAAAAGATAATAATTTGTTATGCCACCTAAATTTGCTTTACATTGCCTTAATCATGTTTTGATTAAAAATAATATTTCAATGTATCATATTTTTATTGTCCTGTTTCCCTCAGATTTTTGTTTTAATATTAGCTATTTTCTTGTAAATGCCCATTATCAATATTTAGACTGTCTAGTTTTCCTGATATTTTCTTTTGATTTTCACTATTTCCTTGCAAATTTCCATTAAAAATACTGTAGTTCATTTTAGCAATGGCCAAAATGAGCATATACCACTGCTAGAAATTTGGCGGGTGAAATTTCTCTTTGTTTTTAATAATGCACATTAAGATTCAATTGGTACCATTTAACAAACTCCTATGGTTTTGTGTTGGAGATGCTGTTAACATGTATGTCTTACGGTTGTTGCTTTTTCAGGTGGACTGTGTAGAGAAGTGATTCACCGGACGAACACCATGTGCGTGGACCGGGACATGAACTACTCTCCCCTCCCCGGCCTTTTCTGAGAACATTTTTGCTCAAGACCAAAGCTCGTGTACATGTCATTTCCTTGTGCTATTTTGACATGTACTCAACTTTGAACCTGCCTGCCTTCTCAACCATTGAAGCTATCTTCTATAAAAATTTATAGCCTTTGTTGAAGGAAGATATGCCCAGCACAAATTTTACCTCTTAAATTTGTGTAACTGTCATGTACTTTTCTATTGGTCTGCTCTCTAAGCTTGTCCTTTGAAAGGGCTTATAAGGAAAGTAACTTTCTCTTCAGCAGTATTAATTCCAGTTAAAATCATATTGTCTTTCTGTATCTGTGAAATAATGAATAGCTGTTCTTGATGACAATGGAATTTGAGCTTTAATTGTTGTACTTGATGAATCTCAGATATGATGAGTGTGTGCCATTGCTTTCACTTTTAAGACTCAACTTGCTCAATAGTTCATTTTTGCTTGCATTTAATTTGTGCTTTGATTCATTTTTTTGTGAGGTCCTAGATTGCCGTTGGACAAAGCGTGCATATTAAGTTCAACATTTGTTATTGTGGTGGCCATCCCTGTTGTTAATTAAGGCATGCTCCTGTACCTGATCATTGATTAGCTTAGATCTAAGTACCGTCCCCAGTTTGCTTGTCAACGGTAGATCCGAGTCATGCTCGCGCTAATGTGTTAATGTTTTGTCTGTTTGTTTAAATGTTGAAACTACTGACAAACAGTAACTTCTGCTCATTGTTTTGTATCAAAATTGATTGGAATTGTATTGTTTTGAAGACTGTAAAAGCTTCAATCAACTTCAATTTTGAAGCATTGAGGCAGTAATTCCTTACTCTTTAGGTTTGGTTGATCACTCAAGTCTTTTGATATTTTATTCTTCATGAGTGTTCATTTGTCCTTAACTTTTGTCAGTGGGTTTTCATTTTAGTTTCATTTTTACAATGATTTTCCCATCTAGGTAATTGTCTTTCATCACTTGATCACTGACTATTGATAAACTAAGCATATTTTATTGTGAAGATTCTGCGGGCAGTTTTAGAAGGACGGAACTCAAAGCATTGATGATCCTTGTTTCTAAAGCCGTCAAATGTTATTTTTGTGCCATTCTTTGAATAGCTCTGCGTGTTTGAATGCTTTTAGGTAGTGTTTGTTTTTATGTCTCCATGTCTGACTTTAGTTTATAATGAGCTTATCTCAAAAAAAAAAATTCTGATGATTATTTAGATAAGCATTGCCAAGCTAATTACCATCTTTGTTGTAATAAGGATCACAAACTACACTCTGTTTCTCGGCATTAAATTTCCTGTAAACATTAGCTTTTATACCAAAGGTTCTTAGCTCATTCTGCTTGTATTGCACACCAAATAGCATAATCATATAATAGTTTAGGGTATCTCTTTAATAGTAGTTGGTTGCTCTCAGCTTGAAGGTAGTTTATTAGCAATATGAGGACAGACTGGGAGCAGTACGAGATGCTAAGTACTTTGGGCGAAGGCAAATATGGTACTGTTACAAGAGCTCGCCACCGTAAGCTGGGTGCTCTCGTTGCTCTCAAGTCAGTCCTTGCAACTAGGATGCAAGACCTTATTGGAGACGAAAATGCAGGGTTGTGTCAGAAATTGCCATCTAACCAGAAAACTGAACATTCCCTCTTACGTTCCTTACGCCATGAAGCGCGCGTGTTAGCCGCTCTTAGTCACCCGTGTGTTGTGTCTCTTGTTGAAGTTTGTGTGGGCCCTGATGGTGAACTAGCTTTGGCTTTAGAAGATCTCGGTGGGACCTCTCTTTCTTACTTGGTTGAAACGAGTTCATCTGGTAGATTGTGCGAGTCTTTGGTGGGTTGTGTTGCCCTTCACATGGCCAGGGCTCTTGAGTACCTTCATTCTCGCCAGTTTCTGCATCGAGATGTTAAACCTGAAAACATTATGGTCGAGAATTCAACTCACTGTTATCCACATGCCAAACTTATTGATTTAGGGCTTTCCATCAAGTATTGCAAAGAAAACCCACCAAATTCTTCCGAGTCTCGAGCTGGTACTGTCGCATTTATGGCTCCAGAACTAATGTCTGCTAATGTTTGCTATGGAGAGAAAGTTGATGTGTTTAGTCTAGGGGCATCTTTATACTTCAGCATCACTGGAGAAGAACCATTTTCTGCTTATACTACTTCTTCTGGCTGTCGTTCTAGCACCTCGGTTTTTGGCTTACAGTTCCAACACAAAGATAAACTAGATGAGATGTCCCCTGAAGTGTGTGCAGTTATTAAAGACATGTTGCAGCTAGATCCTGACGTGCGTTGGAGCATTGACAGGCTTTTGAAAAGCCGCTGGCTGCGCCAAACTGCTGTGAGCCGAGCCTGCGCCGAGCACTTGCACACTAGCCTCGCTCCTCTCACTGATTGGTTGCTACTGCTGCACCCGCCAGTGACATCCAACTCTACTGCCTGTTATGCTACTGCATGCCGCGTGCGTACTACGAGTAAATCGTCTACGTCGTCTAGCGAGACTTCAAACTCATCTGCCATCTATTTGTGTGACTCTGTTGGTTCGCTCTCCAAGTCGTGCGAGTTAAATGAACCCACAGAAAGTGTTGATGACAGGGATTTGAGCTTCAGCGTAGGGACTCCCGATGTTTACCCGCCAGTTGGACCCTTATCACAGAGTGATACTTTAAATCTGTGCTCCAAAATGATGGTCCTAAGAGACCCTGCCAATGCCTTGGAGGATGAAGGAACTGGATGTCGAGTTGTGGGGCGGAAAGATCAGGTGTGTCGCTCGTTGTCCTCTCCAGAGTGCGCCTGCTATGGGATGGACAAGCACTTGGAGGAAGCTACGCTTGCTGAACTAGCCAGACTCACCGATGAGGATGTTGCTGTTGTAATAAATAAGATTAAAGAAAAACCATGGGGTGAAGTTGCCGGCATGTACAACTTACTGCGTCTGAAGAAAAACTCCGTACTTTATGATCTATCTTCTGCCTCTGGAAGTGAAAGTGCTAAATTACGAAGGAAATCTTTGTGATGTATTGATGAAAAAATTAGATTCACTATGTGTTGATTCTACTAGTTTCTCAAGGTTAGGGAAGCTTATCTGATTTTAGAACATCCTGTTGTTTTGATTATTATTGATATGGTTCACTTATTTTGTTCCCCTCAGGACTGTGCAACCATTGTATCTATAAGAATAAGCGCTCCCAGGAGAAAGATGCGAGGTTTCAAGCTGAGGGTTAAATAGGTTTTCTTTTTTTGAAATAGAAAAAGTTTTTCTTAAATGAGATTATCTTTTTTCAGTTCACGGTTTTCCTTCTTCCAGTACCTATTTCTTTCTACTTCAACTTTTTTGGCTCGTTTCAAGCACTTGCTTAAATCCTGCTCCTTTTATGTGCGAGGTTTGGGAACACACTTTGTACTTAGATTCCTTGTTCCCTAAATTCCATACCTAATGGTACCTCCTTCCTCTCTTTTGAATATCTTTGTTGTAGTTAGGGAGGCTCAAACTAACTTATATCGAATCATTAATTTCTTATAATTTCAAAGCTTTTTCTTGACTTTCACCACTGTTTTAATATATTATTTGAACTATACTTAGTAAACTCATGAGAGAGTACTTCATGTACGAATTAATTATGCACATTTTAAATTAGATTTTACATTCTTTGTGTGTCTTAGTTTTTAACAGGAAGTAATTATATTGGCTGAAGTAAAACGTCTTCTCTACACCACTATATAGAGTAAGGAGCGCGGGATGCCCAGGTAAATCAAATCATTCTTTTGATCACTATAGCATTGGCTTGCAGCTGAGCATCTCAATGTCGTAGGAGCGCGTGCTGTGCGACTCGGCAGCTGTAGCTAGTTTACCCCCCCTGGCATCATGGTTGCTTTTTGTGTCTTGCAACAAATAAGTTTATCGATCACGTCATTGCTTGTTAGAGGACCTTGCATCCACGGAGTTTTAAGATTGAAAAATAGTTAAAGCCACGTAGCTGGAGTGCATTTTGTTAAGGTGTAACAGGAGTTGAAAGACTTGCCTTGATATTCTTTGATTATTTGTTAGAGTCTTGCTGGTGTTTGAATTCAGGTGCCAAGTTATCTGGGCTTCCCTTGTTGTATAATCTAGTGACTTTTCTTTGAGGCGTTGAGTGCAGTCAGATGCCACGTTGGGAGTCAGTGCGGGCAAATTAGTAAGATGCTGGTTGAATTTTATTGCGAGTAGTTTAATGGTTCTACTGAACTTTGTTCATGCAGGAGTCGGGGCAATTCATTCCAAAGTTTCTTTCCTAACATTTTCCTCCTTTCTTGCATCAAGCCCGAGCTGAGAGTTAGGTAGGCCTTCTTTTATGTTGAAATAAAATGTTTTTGTTATGTTAAGGACCACCTTTTTTCGGTTCACTGCTGTCCTGTTCTTCAGCTCCTACTACTTTCTTCTTCAACTTTGATCTTGTTTCATAATCTTCTTTCACAACTTACTGTTTCTATGCCTTTCTGCATAGATTCCGCGTTTCCTTAACTCCATACTAAATGGTGCCTTCCTCCTTCCTCTCTTTGGATCGCATTTATTGCTGGGTAGGGAGGCTAAAACTAACGACTAATCTAACTAATCTTTCTTGCATCAACTGCCCAAAAATGCCTACTTAATAGTCCTTAACGTGTCATTGCACTCGGTTCCTATTTTTTATGGCAATCTGGAGTATTATGATTACTTTTAAAATTGTTAAGTCCCGTTATTTAGGGAATTATACGCACAAATTGTTGTTGTTCTTTACCAGCTATAGATTGGCCTCCGAGACTTCTGCTTTTGCGCCCACTTTGCTTCTTTCAGTTTTCAAGCCTTCTTCAATATCTCTTCATTGTCTTTTCTTCCTCTTCTTTCATGAAGAAAAGAACTGTTATTGTTCCTATTTGCAGGGTATTCTGTGTGGAGCAAACCTTGTGCATAGATTTTCCGTTCTCTTTTGATCACCCCTCAGGGGGATACAACTATTGTATCTATGGGAATTAGCGCTCCCAGAGGAAAATGTGAGGGCCCGAGCTTAAGAGTTAGGTAGGCCTTCTTTTTGTTGAAATAAAATGTTTTTTTTTTTTGTTATGTTAGGACCAACTTTTTCGGTTCACTACTGTCCTGTTTTTCAGCACCTCTGACTTTCTTCTTCAACTTTTATCTTATTTCATGAACTTCTTTCCCATCTTACTGTTTCTATGGCCTTTCTGCATAGATTCCTCATTTTCTTATCTCCATACTAAATGGTGCCTTCCTCCTTCCTCTCTTCGATACGCTCTATTTTTGCAGCGGTTAGGGAGGCTTAAACTAACTTATAATCTTATAATCTTAATCTCTCTTTTGATCATACCAAATGGTTTCTCTATCGCTCTCATGAGTTACCTTTATTGTCTAGGCAGTCTTAAGCTAACTAGTGTAATAATAATGTAGTTCTAGGCCTTGTTAAGTGAGTCATATCACAATGATCGAGACTTCTAGCCACACCTCTCTTTTAACAGCTTTAACTTTATCCCGTGGGTGAACTGTCACTGAAACCTTTTTGAATATAGTATGTGTTACGGACTAGAAGCTCTCCGTCAAAAAGTGCAACTATAGAGGGATAAGGACCTAGATTATAAATTCGATGCCAGAAGTAATTTGCTGGGGGATATGATCGCCTAAATACGTAGGATTGATGTGCAGCTGTTGTTTGATTTTCTGTTTTTACCATCTGTGTTTTATGTCGTTTGTTCGGTTTTATCAGCGCTTAGTTAACGGACGTGCCATTTAGGTTGGTTCCCGCTCAAGTACTGTACAATTTTATTCCATTATGTGATGCAGTAAGTTAGCTCTCTTGAGTTCCGATGCATTCTCGCTGTAGGTTATTTTGTTGGTTTGTGAGATGCTTTCTGAACTTGGTAGTGCTCAGTCCATGAGTGTATTTTCTTTTGTGTATTGAGCTATTTTTCATGTCGCTATTCATCTTACGCTCTTATGTTTCGTCCATGAGGGAGTGGTTTATTTTAGAAGTTTGGCGTAATCAAGGAACTTTTTCACGTCTGAGATGTGGATGACTAAACTACAATATGGCCGGGTGCGCTGCGTAGATGCCTCTGGGGATTTCAGCGTGGGTAAGGCACCCGGTCATAAATGGGTGGGCAGCTGAAATCCCCTACGGGGTTTTTGGCTGTCCTGTGTTCGCGGATTGTGCGTCGCTCTGTAGATGATCTCTTCAAAGATCAACTAGGACTCTTATAAAATGACAATGATGTGGGTGGCAATTGAAGCGGTCTTGTGATGGCTGCTGTTGTGTTTCCATGATGGTGATTGTGACAAACTTTGAACAACATTTATATAGTGTGCTTTTGTGTAACGATGTGAATTCTGTATTTTAAACTGTGAGATTACGGCGCGATATAGTACGAATTACTGAAGTGCTAGCAAATCAATGCTAATACTAGTACTACTACTTAGAAGTGCAGTTTTGCAGAACAGATTTTTATTTTGTGACGGACGAGCTGTTTCCGGTTCACTGGTGTCCTGCACTTCTGCACCTACTACTTTCTTCTTAAACTTTTATCTTGCTTCATAAACTTCTTTCTCTACTTAACTGTTTTTATATATAGGTCTTGCAAGGGAGCACACCTTGTGCGTAATTCTACGTTCCCTAAATTCCGTACCATTCATCTTGCGCTCTTGTTTCGTTCATAAGGGCTATATTTTAGAAGTGCGCTTCTAGCTTTGCTGCCTTATTTTTTTCATTTCTGTCACACTCTCCTGGCAAACAGGCGTGCTGCAGGGATTAAATAGTTTACGAGTGTCCTTATTTCTGATTTTTTATGTCATGCTCGTTTTCTTTCCACAGCAAATTTTCGGTGCTTTTTTTAAACAACTTTCTCTGTCTGCTATTACTATATGCCGTGCACATACTCATTACGACCACTAGATGACCTTTTCTAGCTGTAATCATGGGCACTTTTCAAGTCAGACCATGCTAATTCCAGAGTATAACGTAGACATTAGGCTTCTTGTCTGATTTGTTGCCCGGCAAGTGTGACTGTTTAGGCAACTGACTCAAGTGTTGCGAATGGTTCGTGTTAAATGGGTGGCAGCTGAAAGCCCGTACGGGGTTTGGTTGCCTTGTGCGTGCGGATTTAGCGTGGCTCTATGGATGATCTTTCAAAGAAAGATCGCTCGAACTCTAATATGACTAGAGCAATAGTGTGGGTGGCAATTGGAATGGCTTTTGCGATGGCTGTTGCTGGAGTTTCCATGATTGTAATTACGACAAACATTGAACAACGATTATATGTGTTTTTGCTGAAGTGATTTTAAGTTAGTATTTTTGAACTGTGAGACCTACGGCGCGATATAGAATCGGCGAATTACTGAAGCGCTAGCAACTCAATGTTAATACTATTACGCTGGCAAGCGACACACTTTGCCATGCTTCACATGGGCCTTTTTCTTCTTGATACGCTGCGCCAAAAAAGTGCGATGCTGCTGAATTAACCTTCTCTTTCTTTTCAAAAATTTTGAAGAGGGATTCTCATATTAACTTACTTGTAACCCCTATATTTTCGTTTTAGTTTGATCACATTTATTGACTCCTGATTTAACATTTCTAACGTGTTCATATTTGCGAACCCGCAAGTGACGCATTTATGTGAGTTCAGAAATGAAAGTTTCATGTGGAAGAAGTGGCATCACCTACTGCAGATTTTGAAAAGGATGAAACTGTATTCGATTCTGTGATATGAGCAATATTGATCTCCAAGTATAAAGTTCGTCATATTATAAGTTTTTTCCATTCTTTCACTTTATCTAGATGCTATTGAGTTGTGGTCTCTTAATCCTTGAAAAGAAATATGAATGAAATCACCCGCTTAGATGTAAAGGGTGGGTTCTAGCCGAAAGTTGACAAGGATGACCATCACGTTAATTCTTATAATTGTGTTACAGCTTAATGAATAATGTTAAAATCTCGGGAGGAGCGAGTCAGTTGCTTAGACCCCAGCTAGCACATGCATAGATAATATTTTGATTTCTATTTTTCCGAGACGTAATCTACCCTGGTTGATTTCACTTATATATTTTTGTTCATGGAAATATTCCCTAGGACCAGTTACGTTTGAGGTCAAAGTTATTTTGTCATTATATAATAGGGAAGAACATTAACATATTGCTCGGTTATTTCATTGTAAACATTTCGCAGCAAATAACAGGTGAATGGTCGTAACTCAGCGTACAGTTGGAAACAAAACTGCTAATTTCAATTTTACCTACATCCATGACAATATCGTTAGTCAGATACTGGTTTACATTAACGACTTGTGTTGGCAAGACACAATCGCACCTAAGAGATTATTAAATATTTGTAACCTATTTGTTTTTGTCACTAAAGTGATAGTCACACACAAAACATCTAAACGAAAACGAACAAGAGGTAGTAGAAAATGGGTTCACTAGTGAAAAGAAGCAAAACAATTTCAAATTTCCCTTTATTGTCTCTAGAAAACAAATATTATACATCTTAACGCTAATAGTGTCTGAAGTGAGAAATAGCGCTGAAGAGCCTCAGAGTACGGAGACGTGATTCTCGAGAGAGCAACAGGAGCACGAGCTGTGGAGCAAACCATCGCGAGCTCCAGGTCTTTTCCTGCTGTGTTTCATTAGCCGAAAACCGGAGTTTTTCTTTATCTAGAAGTAGGCCAAGATCGCAAGTATCCCTGCTTTGACGTCACGACTTTTTGCAATGCACTGCAAACTCGCCTCACAAGTACAACAATTGTCTATTTTCCAAAAGGTTGCTTGAATAACCATTTGAACGCCCCAATTCTAAGAAGGCTCATCGATAACAATGCATTACTACCATTGAAACCTTTCTCATAGAGCTCAGATATTTTAGACGTCCCCAAGAAGCGGGTCTCTGAGCCCCGTTGAAGGTCAATTTAATTTTCATCTACATATCACTGTATCTCAGTTTCTGCTAAATTGAGCAGAGTATCACAGAGGAATTCAAGAAACAAGAGCTCAAAATTTCATCGTCTCTGCTGGCACAGCTCACTATGCTGGCCAAAGAACGCGTGTGCATCTCAACGAGACGGAAATATGAGTGAGAATGAACACTCGTATAGGTCAGACGCACAAACGCCAGCCTTCCTGAAGAGAGAATTATTATTATTATATAAGAAAGTTTCGGCCTCCCTTAACCACGACAAAGATGTTCCAAGAGAGGAAAAAGGAAGACACCATTTAGTATGGAGTTGAGGGAACGCGGAACCTATGCACAAGGTGCACAGAAACAGTAAGCTAGGAAAGAAGTTCATGAAACAAGAAAAAAGTTGAAGAAGAAAGTAGTAGGTGCTGAAAAACAGGACAGCAGTGAACCGAAAAAAGATGGTCCGTAACAAAACAAAAACTTATTTTATTACAACAAAAAGGAAGCCTAACTAACCTTTAGCTCGGGCCCACACATGGTTCCCCTGGGAGCGCTAATTCCCATAGATACAATACTTGTATCCCCCTGAGGGGCCTGAAGAGAGAAAAAGAAGTATATAATCGAAAGACTCTATAATTAATAATTATACGATTTCCTGCCGAATTACTAACAGCCATTGCTAACTAATCCGGCTAAAAATGCTGATTTTAAGGCGGTTAGTTACGGTTCCCACAGACATGCGTAATCCATAATATAAACTGCTCAGGATAGGCTATCAATATGCCAAACAGACGCAGAGTACATAGCTACACATCCACAGAGAAATCCTGAGTCCCCACGATACGCTGAACATAATTAACTTCAGCACATCCACAAAGGAGCAGATTGCAATAAGGCAGTCCATTAAAGCGAGGGATACTTGCGCCAATCAGGTCTACTACTACACTACAGCTCAACACAAAGCTCTTCAAATTACCTGGACAAAAGAACTTTCGAGGGAAAACTTACAAAAGGAAAGGGTTGTCACCTTTTGTACAGAGAGAAATTCAACTGGTATATGAATCAAGATGATTCAAAGCGGACATTAAGGCACATATCTGACTAATGGATGAAGACCACGGAACCACCTTGGCCACTACACCACCTTCCATATAATGGAAATGAAGGCGAGAACGTCGGCAACAAATCTAAACGTCAGTTAGCAATTCAGGTCCCTAGAATTATACGGTACTAAGCGCCAGGTGCAGTGAGTTATGCATGCTACCGTTATCCCCAAACCTCTCTCAGCCTGGAGAGTGAGCCGTAGGTACAAAAAGACGATCGAAAAATGATGGAAAATCAATGCGAGTCGATCGCAGATAGAGAATTTCAGTCGCCTAACTTTGAGGCGTTTTTAAAAAGGTGGCGCCTGGTACCGTACGTTTCTAGGGGCCTCAAATATTTCAATTACTAGGTAACAATGTTAAGGATTATCGACGTATTAAATTACTATAAAAATAAACTTGGCTAATTTCTGAGAGGAATTCAAGCCTGAAATAAGTCAATGGTTAATTTATTGTACACGTCAAGCCTGAATTAAGCTTCATAGTGAACACGTAAAATAATCAAAAGCCAAAGGAGACCGCAATTTTTTTAGAGTCTATAACGTCACATCATCGTATATCGAACTCAAAGACACACGCAGGCATTACACAACTATCATTAAACTTCAAAGAGTAAAATATTTACTTGTTACGCCAAACCTCATTAGACCAGACGACCATTCGTAGAAAAGAAGTTAAACTCGTACCTTCATTTCTGTATTAGCGACATAAATCAGCAATAAATATAAAAGAAATTTATTCTATCACTTGTGCGGTGTAATCAAGAGGTGCACTAGCACACGACATTTCAGAAACATCTGGTACACTCGTTTATTTAATAAAACATCACTGAATGTAAACGTCACTAAAAATTCTCCCAATTGTCCTTAACTAATCCGCGGTCAAAATCCCTAGTACACGCATGAAGGACTGTGAAGTTTCAGTCAGAGAATGGGACGCAAAATGACGATAATATCATTTGTTAGGACATTGTCTAATAAAAAGCAAGGCTTCAAAGTCTTCCTGTAAAGTCTATTTATGAGCAATCGACGCAGGTCATGTGAATTGATAGCACGGTTATTATTATTGTAATTTTTAAGCCATCAATAACACTAACAAGCGATCCACACAATGAGGCGCATTCCTAAATAACTCTTCAAGTAGAATTCAAAATAACCCCCCCGTCTCCCCTCTCGCAACGTAACAATTGGCTCATTGAGGCACAGTGCCAACGTGCTGCGTACAAACAAGTTCTACGACATTTGTGCTGATCATTCTACAAACTGCGAGCTATTTTTCCCCTCGTGACGTAACCTCTGGACGCACGATATAATTTAAAACAATCTTACATCGCTGGGTCAATTTGACCCCAACATTTTTATCGAAGTATCAATGTACATAAAAGTTAACCAGTTTCAGTTTTTTGAAAAAAGTCACAAAGCTACATTCAAATACATGGATAAAACTTAACAGTTATTTGAGTTTAAAGTTCAGTTCGGGTCATTTTGCCCCCACCGTGCATGCACGGGTTAAATCCTCATTTACTTCAGACAGAACTCAGCCTGGAGATCCGTAACTTCCCTTCTGGTGGTGTGTAGCTACACGGACCCGCATTCATGCTCTAATAAACTTCTACACAAAACAAGACTAACAACCAGAGAAGCACTGGACACTTTAAACACGTTGACCACCGTGATAGGTTAAATTGAATTTTATTATTCAACTGCAATTTGAAGTCAATTGTAGTCATTTCCAAGATAGCAAACATTAACTGGGTCGTGGCTTTATTTAGCTTTGGTAAGTATTTACAAAAATTGAGCTGGTGACTACTGGTCGGTCAACAGCATTATGAAAATTCCCTCCGTGTACACCGGCAGCTCACATCACGACAAACGTGTTAAGCCGTCACTCTTTTTCAAACTTATCGTGTGATTAGTACTGCACACTAGGTTTTTCCTCAGCATGTTTTAATTTTGACCTCATGTAACAGTTAACAGTTTTTCGATCCTCATTGCTTTCCCACCTAGGCTTTAGTTCGATTCTTGTATAGCAGAGCACAAAAAGCCTATCTTATATCCATTTTTAAATACAGTTTGGTTGCTGAGATTCAAACAAAGTATTCTCGTTAATGTAACAAAACCTTACATCTATCCTCACAGTTTCTCTCCAATTCGAAAGTTACTTTTATAAAAATAAGCCACATTCAATATGAACTGGGACGCAACCGGTCTCGAAACAGACCTCACATCAGTTAGACAATATCGCGTCAGAAAAACAAGAAAACAAAGGAACTCAGGAGATTCTGTTAGAAAAAGAGAAGTTCGTTAAAATAAAAAGCCAATCAACATTTCAAGAAGCATAAGAGAATAATTGAAAAAACAATTTAAAACTTACAAGACTTGGTAACACACACCACTGCAGCTGTTGCGGGTGTCTCAGGTTATCTTGAAGAACGCCAGGTCTCCAATATCTTAAAAGGACAGACACAATTAGCATTCACATATCGCTTAGAGGCCGGATTCAAGAACAATTTAGGTTATTGTAGAGTCATAGCTAGTAGCGTTAGTTCATGTACTAAGTTGACTTGGCTGCACTGCAGTCGTGGCGACCCTACGCTGTAAGCAGCAAGGTTACCAACGGGGTACAGTGATCGTAAGTCTGCCCCTGACTTGGGATCCATTACAAAACAGAGCTCAGTTACCTATTTACATCGGAGGACAATCCCACTTATCCCTTCCTCCCATCCTCGGGGAGATTAGCCAATATTTAAATTATTTTTTCTATTGTTTGTGGTCGCTTGTCCACCAGGGTCGCCAGCCAATCAATATTTCTAACAGGTTTGCATTGATCAATTTTTATCACGGATAGCACTCAAACATACGTGAAATATGGACCTTTATTTTGAAAAATTATAATAAGTTTTTGAAACATAATTGGTTGGGTTTGATAGTAAGTGGTTTCATCGTGACGAACTCTCAACAAATAAATTGAAATTAAAATTCACATACAGAGATTCACAACAAAAATTCCTTAATTATTTGCAATAGTCTATAAATACTTGAATTTAGCTTAGAATTTTTTTCTGCTGGATACTTAGCTCAAAGTTACGGAGCACAAACGAATAAAAGACGCAGTGAAGGCATTTCTGGAAAATTCCACAGCGTGTCTGATTCAATCAAGGATTCACAACCCTATAAAGGAGTAAAATTAGTTGACCTTTCAACAAAACACGAGCCGCGCCTCACACGCTTGCTCCAAGCAACCAATTGAGTTGAAAAATAAAGTTCTCAACGCACGACAAAACAAATAGGGAACACACTTCAATTCAGTCCTTTCAAAAATTCAAATTAATCTACAATACGCACTTTAACATGGGCACAAGAAAATGTCAACAAATATTACCTCAACTGCATTTGAATTGTTTAATTTTACTAAATAAAAACGGGTAAAATTGCGATAGGAAATGTTACTTCATCAAGGATGGAAACTTCAGTTGTTCTTCATTTAGGAAAACACGTCTTAGTATTCACGATGCACCACGATCCAATTAATTCCAAGTCAACATTAGCGAATTAGTAGAAAATAAGAAACAACATTAGGCTTTTGGGGAAAGAACTTGTCGCCAAGCGGTAATTTTAAATAGACATGTTGTCCATCAAGGCGCAGACGGCGACCTCCCAAACACGTGAGTCCATTCCTCAAGTAACCAATAATAATAAAATAGATTTTAAGAATTAGGTTTCCACAGGATCTACAGCAATTTGCAACTATAGACCCCCCTAGCTTAGGCTAGATAAGGTAACATATTAGTTACGCTCACAATGCTCAGTTTTCAACATTACGCGGTCTCCCATAACACCAATTACTAGATACACGTTCTCAGAGTAAGGAACTCGCAGTTCAATGCCAATTCACGACAGAATAACACGAGGTTTAAATTTACTCTTTGTTGATGACCTAATTACTACCAGCTCGAGCTGAGGGCGTCCCATGGACTCTCATCCAAGACGCGGACATGAGGCGCAGCAGCGCCAGCATCTTTGTGTGGCATTTCGATTAAAATTAAAAACTTAAAATAAATAGGAGGGAAACGAACTAAAGACAAATGACTACATGAAAAGAACGAGAACGACGCAAGACATGGCCTGGGACGCCACTAACAGGAAGTGGCGTCCAACACAAAGTGGAGCGCAGCGACAGCAACTCGAGTTTGGCGAGAAGTTACTGCTGTGTCACTAGCATGGGTGAAAATGTTGTGCCAATAGCCTTTCGTTATATATTTCAAGTGTAATTCTTATCCCAATAGCCTTTCGTAATTTATTTCAAGTGTAATTGTTATCCTAATAGCCTGTTTGGAGTCGCTTTTGCTTTCGTAATATATTTCAAGTGTAACGAGTTAATGCAGTTTAATTTTCTCGATTGTTGCCAATCAAAAGAATACACCATCAAGGAGCAGAAAAATAATAACCACAATATTGAAGACAAAAAATAAAGAAATAAGAACAAAGTATAAGAAAGACTGACAAAGTTGATTTATTTTAATGAACTGTATTTGAGGAGCTGAAAAAAGAGCAAGAAGAAAGTATAGAAAGCTATTCTTGAATTGTAGAGTGAGATGTGATAAGTGTTGCACACCGTAGGATGACTGCGGTGTGAGGTGAAAAGGCGAGCGCTGCATGGCAGCTCCAGTAATGTGCGTGGTAAAATGGCCAGCCATAAAAACAACACTATTAGGACTAAACTTTACATTGAACGACACAAATTTAACATGAGAATCTGAACAAACTTTATTGTCGATCACAAATTAATATTAATAAAACAGGGGTTAACACCAGTAATAAAGAACCACTAAAATATACAAGTAAGAACCATGCCTAGATCTACAGTGAAAAAGAATATGAGAATAAATACCTTAGATTATGCAAAACGGAAATTCAGGTATACAAGAACTAGGTCTCTAGCTATAAGAGTACAAACGCGAGAAAAAAAACATGAGAATGCGGTATGTCTGGAGTTATACGTTCGCACTCATAAAAAATACTTTCTTACTTCATACTGTCAGGTTTACTACACTTCAAACTCACGAGAACGCAATAATGCACGGCAAAATTCAGGTTTAAGTGATCCTGCTGATCTACAGGACCAGAAGTCCCGAAGCCGAGAGCTCATACAAGAGGAAGTGCTCAAGCAGACAAACATCCTCAACTCTCCAATAAAAAAGGCAAAATGCACAGTAGAGAGCGTCCAACAAGCCGATTTCAGACCTATATTTAACGCAGATCAAAAAATGCAAGTGTTGACAACAAAGATGTACAGCAGGTTAAACCACTTTCTAGAAGATCAATGTTGACTGTGAAATATTCTCACGGGTTGACACTAACAGTAGATGAGAACAGACCAAAATCGAAGCACTGGAGTCACTCCCCATGCAGGGCAGCACTCTGAATACCAGAACTACTCGGGTCACCATGGGTAACATCCAAGAGCGTCGCACACCGAGCAGCAGCCACACCCTAGCGAGCTAATGCGGGTAGCAGCGGCAGCGGCACCACGCAGCGGCAGCGGTAACACGCAGCGGCAGCGGTAACACGCAGCGGCAGCGGTAACACGCAGCGGCAGTGGTCTAAGTGATGGAGACTCGCTTATTCACTCAGCAGCGCTCTCTGGCATGAGCCAGCACGCACTTCTTGAGGTAAGAGTTATCTCATAGTACTACCACTGCTTAAGTGTGTTTTTCTCTAATTGATTGCTTGTTCTTATTTTGAGATGAAGTGCAATTAGAGCTGATCAGGATTCTATAAATGTACGTACCTGCTTGTATACAGTATTCAACGTTTTGGTTCTCTTAACAAATACAAAAATTTCGAATTAACATTACACCTTGAAGGTGATAATATGAACATAATTCGTCTTCCTTACTCTTGCTCGTTTGTAATTCAACAACGTTCTTAGAACTTTATTTTCATTCAAAGCATCTATGATTTTTCAAAGCAATTTAAGTCATGACATCATTGTGCATTGAACAACACCCAAAAAAGTGGGCACCGAGCGAGAAGTCTCACAGGCGCCGAGTGCTGCAATTTACTGACGAGTTAAATGCACTACCAGCGATGCAGCACATCGGTGTGAGGACACAGAGCTGGAGTTCTTCCAAGCAGCACAGCTGAAACCCGCGAGCTGCTCCATCGGAGGGACCCCACAACAGTACAAGAAAATAACACTTCATAAACATAATGAAAGTTCTAATGAAATCAATGGGTTATCCAAAATTGAGTTAACTTTCATAGAGTTTGTCCACTACACATGTAAAAATAATACAAATATAAAAGTCGTTTGGTAAAATACCATACAGAAGAGCTTAAAGCATATTCGTTTCGATGTAAAAATTAAAATCCTTGCAAACGTACCACAGCCCCACACGAGTGTTATCTGGAGGGATGCAAGGTTTGTTCAATTATCAAGGTATGTAATGCCGTTGAACCAGGCAATTTTGATACACGCACAAACCCTACACTGCTTTCATATCGTTGCGAGTTTGATAGTGACCGAAGTAGTACAGTGGTAGAATTGTGTAAAGCTCAGAATGTCATCTAGCGGCATTATGAGCTGCATCACCAAACTATACTTGAAGCTAGGAAATAAATAAAATTATCCTATGGTTAAGAAGTCTCAAAAATTAGCAAATTGAAGGTGACACGCCATCAAGATCTGTCGATAAGAAGCAAACTAAACGCATTACCATTTGCAGCCACCTAGAATGTACCAGGAGAAGCTTAGGATTAAGATACTTAATTAAGAAATAGAACTAAATAACAATAACAACGGAGTATCTTTGGAGGATATCAAAGTGATTTGAGATTCTCAAAAAAAATCTGACAGGTCTTCGTACGAGATTCAAATTTAGAAGCAGACTGCTACGAACATCGCGTTTATGCAGAGAGCTGCATGTGGGCAATGCTTATCTATCCTGCATGAGATAACCTACGAGTTTTATTATTATTGTAATTATTTCACCACCGTTGCCAATGAGCAGAAAAATGATTATTTGGAGGTACAAGGCAACACTTGGCTCATTTCACACCGAGCTACCGCAGCAGCACCTAGCAAAGCTCGCATGAGCCATCTAGCAGACGGTCTATGAGACTGGTAGGTAGGAATAGCATTTTCACCTCGCATGCTGGATGCTGGATAAAACGTACGAGTTCAGTGTGAAGGCAACAGCTCGCAATAGTGCTATTCCTACCTACCAGTCTCGCAGACCTTCTGCTAGATAGCTCATGCAAGCTTGTCAGATGCTGCTTTGCAAGCGCAGTGTGAAATGGGCCTTACTGTGTCAGTGGGAACCACGATCGCGCTCAGAGGAGCAAGACAACAATGCCGGTCTACATCCCCAAGATGGCATGTAAATTTAGCCTGGTCAAAAACCCACACTTACAACACACATGAAGTGCAACCTTCAAGCGCACACAGACGTCATTACCCTTTGAACCCAAAATCAAGGAGCAACACTTAAGTCACTCACTCTAAAGTGAACCCTGAGGCTATATATAGTTCATAAAGCCTGTTGAAGTACTTCCAAATACCTGAATACAAAGCCATTGAATACAGTATCACAAATGTCGGTTTAATATTTTAATTTCAGAATATTCTTCTCAGCTCATTGTGCTGCAAATTACTGCAAGAGCTACAAGTTCTCAAGAACTGGGTACGTACATGCGTACCCATGATCAAAGGTAGGGAGGGGAAAATGTACAATACAAACATTGCATTGGCTTCAAAATTATAAGACTAGCTAGATCCAATTGGTTCATTAAAAAAAAGAAATTTTTTACGAGAGCCATACACCATGTCACGTAGATCAGATGCAATGACTGATGCTGTCCAGCTAAGAGACCCATAGCTTGCCGCACCACACGATGCACACGAACAGAATGTGACGTTCATAATCAACTTTGTGCTATCTCGGGAAAATGAAATAGAAGCTATCCAAAGTATATTACCAAAACGAGAAGACGTTTGAAAATATGAGTGACAAACTGTCACTGTCGGCAAGAACAGCGACAGTAAAGACACAATGAATGAATGAATGGATGGATGGATGACTGAATGAAGAGAAACAACCTTGTAATCTTGAGTATAATAGGCGGAGAGGTAAATGGTGCAACACACCGACCACTGACTCCCAAGCAAACATGATATACACGGAGCGAGATGTCACAAACTCCAAACTACCTAAACCAACAGCCAATGGGTCAGAAGCGTTACTGACGCGGCTTTGATGCAATAGCTAAACAATCTTCAGAAGAGGCAGGCTTCAAAGATGCTCTGGTACAAACCGAGGGAGTTAACTGTAAAAATTATGTGAATCAAGTCCAAACGAAACAACTCAACAAGATTGGAATTATTCCGAACAACAAAGTCAATTCACAAAGGATGTACACAACGTGAAACTAAAGTGATTAATAAAACAGCTTCAAGAGCAAGGTCAGCCAACAGTATCAAAGGCACGTAAAATATTAGTTAATTACAACATTACAGGACAAAAACAGTTTTTAAAGATCGCTGAGATTCCTGCGTAAAGCCAGAAATTACAAGACTGGAGATACAAAGAATTCGAAAACGTGTTGAAGACAACACTTCACCTACTGGATAGCAGTCCCTACCCCCTAACTGGGAGGGACAGTAATGAGGCAGATTCACAAGAGAGTGATTCTCACAGGAGAGGAGAGACTCACAAGAAAGTGAGACTCATAAAAAGAATGAGATTCAAGAGAAGAGTGAGATTCATGAGAAGAGTGAGATTCATGAGAAGAATGAGATTCAAGAGAAGAGTGGGTCTCATGAGTCGAGTGAGGCTCACCAGAGAGGAGTGAGGTTCACAAGAGAGGAATGAGACTCTCAAATAGAGTGAGATTCAAGAGACAATTGAGACTCTTGAGGTAAGCGAGACTCGTAACAAGAGCGAGCCTCACAAAACAAAGTAATGCGACTCAGAATAGAAGGCAGGTATAGGACCGAGGCAGGATGTAACTCAGGCCTTGAGTGAGGGGCCAAGGCTGGGCGAGACGAGCACGGCAGGGTCCTCAGCGTCAGGGGAGGAGGGCCGGTGGGGCGGCCGCTGCTCGGACAGGCGCAGCAGCGCGGGCGGGGGCGGCCGCGGGGACGGGCACGGCTCTGCCTGCTGAGACACGGACACCTTCACTACGCGGTAATGACCCCACACGTCAATCATTACCTTGTGTTCCTTGATTACTTATCAAGTGATCATCAAGTGACACAGAACAGGTTGTCTTACGTCATTGAGTTATCATGAAGTGCAAGAAACAAATACGTCAGGCTGAAGTGAAGGAGAAGTAGAGATGAACTCAACTCTTTGGAGTCATTACGTTATCACATAATCACTAAGTGAGACAGGACAAGTTATGTCATCGAAAATCATGAAGTACAAGAAAGGGCAGGCTACGTCAGGCTAAAGTGAAGGAGTAGAAAGATCAATTGATTGAGCAGGTCATGTCTTGTGTCATCAAAAATCATGAACTGCGAGAAAGAGCAGGATACGTCAGGCTGAAGAGAAGGAGAAGTTGAAATCAACTGACCTCTCTGAAGTCAGGGAGGTGTAGAGTCGTTACCTCATCAAGTGATCATTAAGTGACACAGGACAGGTTGTCTAACGTCATCGAAAATCATAACCGCAAGAAAAACAGGATACATCGGTCTAAAGTGAAGAAATAGAGATGAACATACCTCTCTGGAGTCAGGGAGATGAAGAGGCGTGGCATGCGCGTCATCGTACAGGTCGTCGATGCCGTCTGTAGCCCCATCGTCCTCCCCACACCTCGGAGGGAAGTCCCGACTTTCTTCTGCCGACTGCAGCCTTTCTACCGCGTCGCATGGTTCTGGCAGAGTCTGGTGTTGCAAAGCAATTGAATTTTACATTTCCAAAAGGTTGATTCTTAGGGAATCTCACACGTAATATGATAAGAAGAAGCAATATAAAAATGAACATTTTTATAATTTGCTGGTAATTGAATTAGAACACACGATATGACCTTTGATAATATAATAACAAGCTTTGATCCCTATTTCTTATAATGGGTGTCAGCAAAACGATGAAATTCACAAATATTGGAACTCAGTCCAATTTTTTGCATTATAAAATTTTGACCTTAACATGAAAGCCACTCCGCTCCTGTTTGTCTAGCAGCAAGTGTCGAGATTCTTCTGATCCGCGATGAATGGGGCACTTGGCAGTTATACCGAGTCACCAGATACCAAGTATTCATGATCAACTATTTAAAAAAATGCCAGGAGTTGAAGATTTTGGTGATAAATGGAAATTGATCTGGCAAACCTACATTAAATCGCAGAGAAGACGCCATCATCTTTACGATTGTGCATGATTTTATCTAACAGGGCCCCAATTCTGTGGTAGGTCTGCTTCAAACATTTCCGGCTATCGACTATCTAAACTCTATAAAAAGATCAGATAAAATTTTATATTTCACTCTCTTTCATTTTAGAGACACTTTTATTACAAGAGACACTTCTGTTACTGTCACCTCTCATCTTAATTTTTATATCAGAACCTCAGTCTACCTACAGAACGTTATCAGGGAGTGTAATTTCCTTTCCGTAAGTTGGCATCGCTGTGTTACCAACACACTACTATCTATTCATTTACAGACTTCTCTATTCCATTTGTTATCCTTGAATGTAATTACTTTTGTAATAAAATCTACAGATTTGTGCAACCATACTAGTCCACATTCTAAACATATTCATTTTGAAATCGGCTGTTCTCAGTTTGCCAAATTCCAAACAACACTGTTTCCCATCACACCCTTTTATAGAAATACGATCAGAAAAATAATTTTCCTGAACTCTCTTTCATGCAGCAACAATTCCTTCAACATATTTTTAAAACTTCAATGCAATTTTTTAAACACTCCTCACAAAAGAAGATAATTTTTGCTTAGCAAGCAACTTCAACAAAAAGTTAAGGGCAAAAAGAAAAAGGGTAAAAACTAAAGAAAAAATTAAGGGCAAAACCCAAAGAAGCAAAAACACCACCCAGGTACATTAAAAAATATCCTATAACGCACATCCGAGAAGCTGGATGGGTATGCGAAGGGCTTCCGCTCAGGTAGTGAGGCTGTTCCGCGTTGATCTTCGAGTTTGACAGCAGCCTCTCTTGATGAGGCCGCCTCGAACTGATGGGGGGCGTCCCGTTGTGGGAGCGCAGTCCTGTGCGACTTGATGGAGGAGAGCGCGTATGCCGCACTCAACACGTCCTCTGACTGGGGGCCAGGACTGGTGACCGTGCGAGGTGACAGCACGCAGTTACTGCTCCCACCTGCCATTCCTGCACACATGACTGCTATGATTCATATGGTCATTACACTAAGTAGGTGATCGTTAGCATACAATGCTATGCTGCACACTAAGTAGGTAATCGTCAACACACAACGCAACACTGCACAATAGCTATGATTCAAAAGGTCTTGAGGTAGGTAATCGTTTTCTATTGGTTTCACATTTCCATCTGGCCTTATGAGTACAGTAGAAAACCTTCAACAAAATATACAGGTTGAGACAATAGAGTAACTAAAAAAGACAAAATTCTCAATTTCTGGTTGCTGGGGAGTTTGGCGTACCATGAAAGGGTAGTGTAGTAGAGAATATTTGAAATATGCAAGATGGTGAAAGGATAACAAAACAGTATACGTGAGAAAGAGAAGGATTTCAATGGATTTTGACGAGAAAAATTGTACAACTATACATGAAAATAGGGTCTGACTAATCTTGGCCACTTTCTCTGATGTAGTAGATGTAGTAGGGTGGTAGTGACGAGGTAAGTTACCCCCCATACTACACATTCATGTGTTCAAAATCACCAATTGAATGAGGTGACCTGATAGAGAAGAAGGAAGTAGAGGAAAAAGCAACTAACTGACGCGAGGGACGATGAACACTGGCGTAAGATAAGATGCAGAGAAGGAAGATAAGAGCAAGGTAGAGGAGGAAGCAACAAACCGTGACCAGTGACGGGCGAGAGGCGCAGGATGTCCTCACTGCCACTGCTGCAGGTGACGTTAGGCAGGCCCTGGTCATAGGGCCTCTTGCGCTGTGCTGCCCTGGGGTTGCGGCGTCTCGTCATTGGGCTGTCTCGGAACAGGTGGCTCGGCCGGTCGACGTTGTGCAGCTTGAAGTACAGGCCGCACGCGTTGCACACTATGTCGCCTGCAACACACACGGTTTGGGGTACTAATTTCACTAGAAGAAAAAAAATAACTTGGCTAGCTAGCGTTCACTACGAGTCGGCAACACACACGGTATGAAGTAGGGCACGCATTGCACAAGTCTCTAATTTCATTTGAAAACAAACTTGAAGCATCAGAAATGAAAAGAGAGGTCACATGGAAGTCAGTTCGACATTGCTGTAAATAAAATAAATAAGTTCAATTTTCCGCACGTGGAATATGTCAAGAAATGATCAAGGATAAGAACTTTTGTCAAAAAGCAGGGTAGATCCACAAAGTTCATGAGAAGAATGGCGTTAAAGTTATTCATTTACCAGGAATTCGAGAAATACTCCACTCGAGTGTCTCTCAATATTTGAGTACTTGAGAAATCCAACTAATCATGCACACCATACGAAATTAATGGCGGAAAATTCAAGACATGACAAGCACAGTATGTTTCACTTGAATAAATAGGAGGCATCAAATTATCTCTCCTAAAATTTACTAATACTTTCAGGTATCCTTGCTAACTGGCAGACATCTGACATCTAGCAGAAGCAATGAGCTCGCTCTTTCATACAAAAAATTATTTCTAACAATGCCCTTTGAGATAACATGTAAACTATCACATAGCCACTTCATAGCCGCATTTAATACAATAACAAACCTTTCGGATTTCTTCTCCAGAGGCGCATGATGTTGGTAGAGCACTTGCTCATACAGGAAAAAACTATTTCTTAGACTTCCCTCTGGGATAACATTTGTACTGTAAACTATTACATAACCACTTCATGGCCGCGATAAGCAAAAGAACAAACCTTTAGGATTTCTTCTCCAGAGGCGAGTGTTGTTGGTAGAGCAGTTGCTGCACACTACGCCCGTGTTCTTCCCTGATATGGAGCCCTGCAAACACAGCAGTGACGTCACTATCGGCACACCACATACGAACTTACACTAACACGTTATGACTCATTAGGGGGTCGTGCTGCATATTCCTTTATCCCTGCTGCAAAACGACCAATCGATGGGTCATTTGGAAAAAGTTTTTAACAATTTTTTTAACTTGATGGTATTTAATGGACCGGACCCAGTTAATATTTGGTATTTATAAAATTACTTACAACTTTCAAATTTAAATTAGAGTTGAATACTGAACTTCACTTTAACCCATCAAGGTTAACCTGTCAAGAAAAATTGAGCTGCTCCTCGCCGATATGTGATCATTGCGCGAAAACGTCACACACTATTACGTATAAAGAAAGTGAAAAAAAGAAATAAACAAAACGTATAGTTATGTCAGTCTAATCTATGACACATGTGCAAAGGTAATCTGTAAAATGTGCAGCCTTTGCTGAAGAAATGAACCAAATACGAATGCACAACCAGAACCACCGAATGAACCCAATTCTGGTTATATAGTGCACGCAACTGAATGTTACATTCGAAATGAATGCAGTTGTTGTAAGCTGTCAAGAGGCACAAAACTGTTCAGTGTGGTTGGAGTGCACAAAAACCCAGTCCTAGCACATGTTTAGCAAACCTATCATGAACACTTGATCATTCAGGATTGATCAGTGTAGTCGGAGTGCAAAAAAACCTAGAACTAGCGCACGTTTAGCAAACACATCTTCAACCCTAGCAGTCAGAAAAGCTGGCGGACAAAGCTTGCCTTGTCCGAGGTGTGGCCGTGCACGGAGTGGCCGGAGAGGGCGCCCGAGAGGAGGGGCAGGGCGTGGTGGGCGGACGGGCGGGACCAGTGCGTAGAGCTGCTTCCTGATGATACCTGCAGCAGATACATAAATAAAAAAATCGAGATCTGTTAAATCATTCATTCTAGCTGCATGGTTAACTGCTCACAAGCTGGGTCATATCCTAATCTTTACAAACAACCGAAATAAAGAATCTGAGTGTCATTTACACCCCAGATACAGAAGAAGACATTGGCGCTCACAAGCTGGGCCAATCTGCATCTTTCCAGACAACCAGAACATGCAGTAATGGTGCTTACAAGCTGGGCTATATCTATATGTTTACAGACAACCAAAAAAAGGATTCGATTGTCATCTACACCTAAGCAACAGAAGGAGACATTTGCACTCACAAGCTGGGCGAGGTTGTGAGGCGGGAAGGCGTCGTGCGGAGAGCCGGGCCGCAAGAAGGAGGAGAGAGGGTTCACCATGGACTGCACAGAGCCCGAAGGGGGGAAGCGAGAGGGGCGCAGCAACGTCTCTAGCCCACTCATCGCCCCGTGTCCCACTCCTTCCAACCCACTCATGGCTCCCAAGTGGGCTTGAGGGGGACGGAAGATAGAGGACCCCACACACGGGGACGATGGACGGGATGACGACCGGTTTCTGGGGTTCATGAAAATGTTCAACGGGTTAAGTGGGGGGGTTGAACTGAAGTTCAATATATAACTCAAACTATGTAGAGTTAATATTTGGGATAAACTTAAAAAAATAACGAACATTAAATAGATCGTGGTTTGATTTAGTTTTCATTGAGCATTTTTGATAATTAAGTTTATAACTGCTGGTCAGTCAGCAGCATAATGAAAAATCTCCTCAGTGATCACCAGTGGGTCACGTCACACTTATAGTGTTAAAATCGAGATGAAAACTAAGCAGCACACAAAGATGAGAGAGCATACTCTAGAGCGTACCTCTACTCGAGATATGCTTGAATTTTTTCCTCATTTCATGCATGAATTTGATAGATTAGATATGTTAGCTGAAGCCTCTCTAACCGCTAAAAAAAACAGCATTTCAAAGAGAGTAAGAAGGAAGGCATCATTTAGGGAATGCAGAATCTATGCAGAAGAAGCATAGAAACAGAAAGTTGAGAAAAGAAGTTCATGAAACAAGATAAAAGTTGCAGAAAAAGTAGTAGGTGCTGAAAAAGAGGTGGTCCTTAACATAACAAAGAACCTTTTATTTCAACAAAAAAAAGGCCTACCTAACTCTCAGCTTGGGCCCTCACACATTTTCCCACTGGGAGTGCTTATTCTCATTGATACAATAGTTGTTTCCCTCTGAGGGGTATGAATTTGATAACAAGCTAGGGATATGCACAAGTTAATGGGCAGATAAAACTTAACACCACATCACAAATGTACTCAAGCCTTCCGCATCTGTGGTTTTTAAGATCTTAATATTCAATCCATCAAGAAAGCAGACTTATAAAAGGTCTACAATAAGCCCACCATGCCAGGGTGTATGTTTTGTTGAGATAAATTCTTAACTTGGGTAGCCAGATTGGCCTTTTACTGGCCCAAATTTTCTCGATTGGACTTTTTCTCACCAAAAGTTGACCGTGAAGACAATCCTGCACCTGACAGACGCGCAAGGCTGCCGAGTGGTTTTCGTGAAGATATTATTTAACCCTTCATTCAAACAACCCCCCACAGATGATGCAGGAAAGACTAATTTAAGCCACACTCCAAGCCTTACAGCACTTCACCATAGATCACTTGGCCAATTGAACAGGGATTTTTGTCAATGGAATGAGTCCACATATTTAACAAATGGGTCTCCCCTGAAGTCCACTGTTTGTGACTTACAAGTTGAACAGCAGCAACACAACAAGGGGAGCATCAAGTCGAGAAATGACATCGGAGTAGTCAGTAAATTTGGTAAGCATAACAAAATCTACTGAAATTCGGATTTCCCTCTAACTGGCTTGTAATCTAAACACTAAACCCATTCCATTTTTTGAGAAAGAATAATAGTGGTCAAAGCTGTGGTACTTCAAATCTTAAAAGCCATACACTGACAACAAAACATCTGAATTAAGGTTCAATGAAATGAGCTGAAATGCAGCACCTAGATTCTATTTGAGCACACAAAAGCAGCAGCACCGACCTGAGAGCGTGGTCAGGCGATTCTCCATCCGACATGGGGCCGCTGGGCTGCAGGCCATGTTCCTGAGGGGACCACGCTCCTTCCTCCATTATTATATCTGGACTCTCGTCTGTCTCTTCCTTCATCATCTGTTCACACAACAGGTACATCGAAATTACCATAGTGAGAAGTGGATCACGCACATCATGATGGATAATTGACAAGTACATCAAAATTATCTTAGTGTATCACGTTCATCAAGATGGATGACTGTCAGTCACAAAAAGACACATGCCTTGTGCTCGCTCCCATTTCAGCTGACCAGGCAGACATGGTACTGTGGATGCTACAGCCAGGCACTGCTAGCTCTATACTAGTCAGATGCTATCAGCTGACAGCAAGCTAATCATGTGTCACTTTGCAAACACGCCAGATTACACAGAGACAGAGCTAACACATCGTATAATGGCAACAATAAGAATTATCATGAGGAAGTGAATCAACACAACCAAGTAAGTCACCTGCATTGCATTATCAAAAGTTAGCTACATTAGCATGAAACATGAGCATCCTTGCATCACTACCAGGAACACCTCAAAAACGCGTGTCTAACTCATAAATCAAAATTGCATTATATAAACGATTGCCGTTCATGTAATCAAAAATACTTGCACTCTTGATACTTTTGGAATCTTGGTGTTTTCTACAGGCAACAGCACGCTAGGGCTTGTATGTTACCTAAAAACTACGTCACGTCCGTAGAAGTGTACACAACAATAATTCCCAAGACTGATGCTTCTAACACTACTTCACAAGACTGACGCTTCTAAAACAACAAGAAATGCAAGAAGCCTCGTATTGAAGCTTCGGCAAGGAAGACTGATGCTTCTAATACAACAAAAAACGCAAGAGGCCTTGTATTGAAAGCCCCGTTAAGATTGATGCTTCTAATACAAAAGAAATACACGAATCCTCCCACTGAGAGCCCAGATAAGGAATGGCAGCACAGGACACACCTGGCGGCGTTGAGGACTGGACGAGCGAGACCGCCGTCTGGGCACCGGGGTCACGGCGCTGACGGAAGGAACGAGTCCATTGGAGAGTGAGGCAGTGTTGCCAGTGCAGCTCGCCAGCGAGGTGATCAGGGAGTTGATGGAACTGTTGGGATAGAGTAACTTCGACCTCCCCTCACATACGCTCGAGGTGCTGCTAGAGGGGTTGCGGCGCAGCAACTGCGGCAACACCGAGAGGTTGTAGAAGTTGTTGCTGATGTGTAAGGCCATTTGGGAGTGCTGGTCAGGAGGTACAGATCTGTTGCTACTGACTGGTAAACAGCCGTTCAAAGGCTTTGTAGATGCTGATGCCTGCCACACTTCAGGTTCTGGTGACGTGCTATTAGAACTGGCGCTCAAGGCTGGGCATTCTTTGCTCTCATCACAGCTGCTGTTTCTGCTATTACGTCCGTCGTTTGAAAGGGATGGCAAGAGATCTGTGAAGTATATGAAAAACAGTTAAGCTTATTTGAAACTAGAAGTGCTGCCAATCGGTGCATGTTAGAAAGCACTACTTTCCATTTGTGATTGAGTTGCCACTGTAAATACCTTTCCATTTGACATTCGCATTTAAATAGTTGAGCCAAATTATCCTACATCCTCAAACCATAGCAGTAGCAGGCTGAGGTAACATGCTGAGGGAGGTTGAGTAACTTGAGTACCCTAGCAGCTGAAATGTGTTGACCAGGTTTGACAGCTTTCACTATAAACTAGCCTCTGTGGCCCCAAAATCATTTTGCTCATCAACTGGTTCAGCAAAATCTCTGCTCAATTATAATTTCTTACTTTTTATTTTCACCAGTGATCACTACTCCAACTAGACTCAATGGGAAGAATTCTATCAATTCATACAAATAGCTTCAACACAGCAAAAATAATCAGAACAATTGTGTCAGCAATGCAAGACCTTCTCTCCTCTGAACATGTTTCATTGTTCCTACATGGGTCACTCCTTTGACTTTCTTCCAACAATTTGTAACAAACAAAAGCTATTTTTTGCTTAGTGCATAACTTTTTTCTATAGTATATTCAAACTCATCACACTATCATTTGGATGAGAAGCGACATATTTATATCATAAATAATCATATGCATCAGTGTTTTATTTGATCTCATACATTGCAAATGCAAAGAGATCTTATCATGAATCCTACATCCTACAGTGAATAAATTAACGAAGTTGAGGAGACTGGTCAGCGCATGAGGGTTGAACAATATTCAAATAGATGGGGAGTGCAGGAAAGATAACAGCATGGCTACAGCTCAAAACCACATACATCAAAAATGTGAGAGGGCATCTGAGTGAAGGTGAGTAGTACACTCTTAGTGCAATAGGAGATGAACTTGATTGTCCTATTTTCCTTCTATCCTATTTTTGAACTAGTGCATGAATGGAGCCTGACTGCATTGGACTCGGGTATCAACCAAAGACAGTCCACTTGCCTCAATCTTGTTATATGATATATTCCTCTCTGACCAGCCTTGGCAGTGAGATCTAGCAACAACACTCAGGCCAGGTCTGTCACATTCCTAAATGGAATGAACAAGCATGGCTTATTGAAAATAAGCCAAGAACTAAAAAAAATAGACTCACCAGCTACAGCATTGTCTTTGATGTGAAGGAGGCCTTTAATCTGAAGCAGCTTGGCTGTGGACGTCAAAATTGCAAGTTCGTTCTCAGGAATGTTGACCTGCAGAAAAAATTTGTGATACTATACTTTTAATACTAGATAGACTTTTAAATTCATCTTTCAACCCATTTCAAACATTTTCACATATTAACTTTATGATATACATTTTGCAAAATTTGTGCAACATACAAATTAAAAAATTAACAAATTCCTTCTTTAACTCTTTTGAGTTTGCAGCAGCCTTAAATAGCCATTGTATCTCTAATTTCTCTGCAAAATTCTTTTAGTGAGAACAAAGCCATTCCTAAATTTTTCTTCATTACATCAGCAGCAACTGAAAAACAGTAAGATGTATTATATCATAAAAACAGTGCTTCAATAGCTACTCCAATAAAGATTAATTTCTACCAACAATAACTGCTACAGATCTATTATTATTCCATCATTGGACAAGGAAGAAAAAACCATGGTCAAAACACAAAACTAAAGCTGACATAATAGGAAATGGAAGATAAAACAGCAGCCAGAACACTAGACTAAAACTGACATAGGATATACAAGATAAAAACTAAAGCTGACACAATAGGACATGGATGATAAAGACAGCAGAAAGAACATCAAGCATTAATACAAAACTGAAGGATACATCTCATGCCTGAAGATGCACGCTCACCTCGCCCATGTACATGAAGTCAAGCAAGGCAGAGATGGAGCTGGCCTGGACCTCCTTGAGCAGGACCACCATCATCTCACCGGGAGTCTCCTGGAACATGGCCTTGAAAAAGTTGCTGCACGAGGCGAGCACCATGCGGTGCGCTGCAAATGTGCCTCCGCTACACACCAACTGCACATCGCAGAACTTCTCCTGGAAATGAAGAAGCCAAAGTCAGTTCAAATGTTGAGGTTTATCTAATGGACAATGTTAAGTTTCTTATGAAGTCAGGGAAGTTACTTTTCTTACGGTGAAAGATCATTAGGAATTTAAAAATGAAGAAAATACCAAGCATTGAAATCATATTCAATGAAGATTTCACAAAATAAATTTTAGAATGATATTTTGTGAAATTTTCATCAAACATGATTTCAATGCTTAGAGCAATTTTATTTTTAAATTATAATGTAAAGTTTCATACTTATAACCAATCTTTGAATCATGAATTCAATAATGATATGACAGCACTGCTTCAACTTTCATCAAAGAATCACACTGGAAAAAATATTGAGAGACGTTGCAATGCTTATTTAAAGCAACACTTACCCATATATATAATAATTAAACAAACAAGAATATATAGGAAAAAGTATACTCACATTGTCTCGCTGGTTTTGCAAACTCAGGAAAACATCAGAGTGACTTTTTCTCTTTAGGCTCAGTTTAGAAGATTCACAGGCTACTCTCTTTGAGCCCATGCTTAGTTTGTGCAAAATTTGAAGAGAAGCTGCTACCTGAATACATTTGCTCTGAAAATACCAAAACACAAGTTACACAACAACACTCTTGAGTGAACTGCATAGTGTTCAAAGCAGGAAATGAGACATTGCTCAATTAAGGCCAAACATAAAAGGAGTATATTTCATGGGAAGACCACTATAGATCCAGATATCATCATTCAATTTAAACTATTTTTCAGGCAAAACATTAAATTTAGTAAACTATTTTGAAAGTTTATGCTAATCTTTGAATTAAACCTCAATACAAAGAAGCCTAAATGTACGTAACTCTCATGCTAGAAAATTCAGACGTAACGCCTGCTTTCATTCACAGGACAACTACAGACAGCAGCTAATGACATGAATCACCACACATGATCAACAATAACTTATAATATAACCATCCTTGCCCTCCACCTTCCCTCCCCACTCCTCCACACAACTGCTGGCCATACTGTAGGCAAAGGTTTAGAATATGAAAACAAAAACAGTTACAACATCATTTAATCCATTGAAATTATTTGCAAGCTAACATAAAACATGCAAAGAAAATATGAAAGGAGCAATATAAGTTACCTCTACTTTAACACTTGAATTAAGCCATTAATCTAAAGAACAATGAAGGTTTAAAACAAAAACATCTTTTTACAGTCTACTATGTTGATATACATAGACTTTTTAATTTTATACTATATTAGCAAAGAAAATAAATGAAAATCTGCAATTATTGAAATTAGAAAGCATTGACATACAATGTATTAGTTATTACATATTTACCCCTCCATATTTAATCAAAAGTTATTGTACAAATTTCTATTATAGTTTTACAGAAACACCAACCAACACTGAAGGTTTACAATGAGTCTAAGCCAATCATGTACTCAATAAATAATGACAGTCTAAATGAGTAAATAAAATGAAGTTCAATACTTTTCCCTTCTGTTACACACAACCCAAGCTTGCATCAGCCTGGTCTCTTGGCAAGACTCATATCAACATTATAGTTTAATTTAAAGCATAAATCAATATTTTGTACCTGCTAAACCATAAGTGACCTAATTATCTTATTTTGTCATAACTGTGTTTTTGGTTACTTCAATTTTATTTATAACTTCCATTTCTATACATTCTGCTATCCTTTTCAACAAGTAACCATATATCATCATAAAAAAATCTGCTACATGCTGGCATACTGCATTGACAAATTGTTTAGTCTACAAGGAAATTAATATTTTGGTATACTAGAATTTTACAGCCTATCATGCCAGGTCCATAAGACCATCTGTACAGACTAGATATTCAAAGTTCAAAAATGAATAACTTATCAAATCCTTATTTCTTTGCTTAAAATTAATATTTTCATATTGACCATATTTTAATAGAAATACATTTTGCCATCACAAAATAATCTCAAAGAGTCAATGTTTACTTTAATGCGTTCAAAGATTTTAACAATTTTGTTCCCAAGAATCAATAAAAGAACATATATAAAGATGTTTTACTTGAATGACATTTTGCACGCTGATGCGTAATTTTCAAGATATACATTAATAACGTTCTTGTAGGAATAACATTACACAGTCAATTGCGTCATAGCCGCATTGTTGGAACACACAAATTCTTGGCAGCAGACCTTCAGCCTTGGTAAGGCTAAGTTAAGTTCAGTTGTTTCAATTTTATTTAAGTTAGTTTTTAAAATATTCTTAACACTTTGACTGTAACATGCGCCACCGGTGGTACACGGAGGTTATTTTCATAATGCTGCTGACCTGCCAATAGTCACAAACACATTTTTATGAATATTTAATCAAAGCGAAATGAAGACACGATCAAGTTCATGTTTGCTATTTTCAAAATAGCTTTCTACAATTGACAATAAATTTGAGTTTGATGTTGAACTTAATATTCAGTAGTCGCAGTCATAGTGTTAAATGTCTTTAGTGATTATAGGGAACTAAATTTCTAAATCCAATGAACGCTTTAGAGTAAAAATTTACCTTCTAAAGTGTGAAATAGATTTGCAAGAGGTTCAATATATCAATCCAGCATTGAATTATTACAGTACATAGTTGTCATTATTAACTAACTATATTGTTTAACATGTTGAGGTAAGAATAAACAAACCTATTAAAATTTTGGTCAATTTTTTTTAGGGGATCCACGGAAATTAAAAATTCCGTTCCTAAGAATTACTAAAGGAATCCATTTAAAAACGTTTTACATGAATGACATTTTGCTTGCTAATGCGTAATTTTTGAACTATTCAACTTTGAAGTTACACGAACGTCGTATATAAAAGTGAAGGAACGGACATGTAAACACGCTGTAATACGGTATTGACGTAACGATTGGTGAGGTTGGGGGAGGTAATGTTAGGTTAGTTAAATAAACCAACCTAAAATAACATAAATCGACCTAAAATAGCTTACCTAAACTTACCCAACCAACGCTTTTCTTTTTGCGCTATTCTAAAAGTGGGTGTGACCCGCCAGAAAAGTGGGCGTGACCCAACAATGCGGCAACTAAGCAGCCGACCATATAATGTTATTCCGATCTGAACGTAATTATTGTTATATCTCAAAATTAATGCACTAGCGAGCAGAATGTCATTCTTGTAAAACCTTCTTAAGGGGACGGTTCGGGGTAAAAAAAAAGTCTGTAAGTTCTCGGTGGATTTTTCTGAGATATCTACCGTAGGTGTAAATTGTTATGAGTATTTTTTTTATTTGTACGTATCTTTTGTAACCATACATGAATAAGATTATCTTAAAAAAACTGAAAAAACATGTGTTGCGGAAAATCCTACTCCTACAATTTTGAACTCACAGAACTGTGAAAATATTTTCTAGACAGCAAATTGTCTACAGGGTGCGTACAGGCTCTGAGGTTCAAAATTCCACTACTTTTTCATGACTTTTTATGCCAACCAAATCACATTTTCACTACCTCTCTCTGCCCAAAATAATGTCACACAAAGTTAAATTGCAGCACAATAAATGTATTTCAGTCATAAACTTCACAGAACATTCATCATTACTTGCAGGTCTTGTTTTCATAAATGTGTAAATGATCATCACAACACCAAACAGTCATGCTGGACAGTTCAATAGCATCTGCTATGCATTTGCCAGTGCATTAAGTTTGTCATTAATTTCCGCATTCAGCCCCTTGAGTTGTTCTTGCTTGTCTTTGGCTGATTTCCTCAATGCATTTGACTTTGCCAGTAGGCGCAAATCATTCTTGTCCTCTGCCTTCCGTGCAAAGCTGTCAGCATCCTCCACCAGCGCTTGCAGACTCTCCTCCATCCTCTTCCGTTTTGTCTTCAGGTTCTCCACTTCATCCAGTTCTCTCTTCCTCTTCTCTCCCTTCTTCTGCTTTTCTGCCTCTTCCTTCTTTTGATCCAGGTAGTGTTGATAGCGCTGTCTGCCCTGTGAAGCTGAAAAGAGGAGTTTCTTGGAAATGTCAACCTTGGAGATACCTCCTACATGTTTGATGTGGTCCATGACCACTCTCTGCGCCACGATGGTGTTCTCACCCATGTTGACTTCCATGAGCTGCTTGCTCACAGAAAAGCCCCTTTCCACTGAAGCCTGGCCATGTGACAGGACCAGTAGCATCTTCACAACCAGCCACAGTTTCTTGAGGGAGGATGTGGCCAGCTGGCTGCTCCAGAAGACATCTAGCCAATCAGTGTCTTGCTGAAAACTGTTGAAAGTGCTGATCTTCCTCTGTGCCTCATCAAAGAACTCTGAAAACTGGCTCATCACCTCATCGATGTCACCCTGTGGTAGCCTCTTAGCATCGCTGAGCAGCTGCAGACAGTTTTTCAGCATGGACTTGGTCTTCTCTCTCTTTGTGCGATCCACAAAGACACTTGGCACCAGCCAGCCCATGTTTCGGGCCAACCCGAACTTCAAAGGTGACTTCTCAACAATCTTCTTGATGACAGCAACAAGGAAATTCTTCACATCATCCCATTGTTGAAAGTCTTTGTCTCGCAACCACAAGTTGTTGAAAGAACAACTGCCTGGCATGACGATAATTCCTCAGCTCAGTCTCGGCACCGTAACTCTAGTCACACACACACGGGATGGTCAAGACCGATGATAAAAACTCAGCTCGAAAATGTTCAACAGTGGCGACAGGTCAACAATGGTCCGAGCGAGCGCGTGTCTTCAGTCACACTGAGCGCGTTTGGTTTCACGTGACGCCTGAGAACCAATCAAAATCGCGGACACTAAAGACGTAGCTGTATCAACTAATCAGAGCCCAAGTAACACTCGAAGGTTACTGACAACGCCTCGCTCAACGCGGACCAAACAGAACGAAAATTTTCAACAGTAAAATTTTCTTTTCACGAAAATCCTAAAATTTCATGACTTTCAATGACCATTTTTAAAATTCCACTACTTTCGAGGCCTTGAATTTTATTTTCGAAATTCAACTACTTTCCATGCTTCTCCATGCCTGTACGCACCCTGTGTCTTGTCCAGAGATCCGGTGCAAAAGTTTTTCAATTCTTTGATTTTTTGAGTTTTGATAACTTTTTTCCCTAAAAATGACCTCTTATTCCACTTTTTTGAATAATTTGCTTCTAATTTTCAAGGTGAATTGAAATTAAAAAAAACTTTTGCACCGGATTTATTTTCCTTTTCAAGCGCTATTGATTGGTATGCTTGCCATCTCTGTACCTTCAAAACTGTGGGAGGAGTAGGTTTTTGAAAATCGAAAAGTGAGTTTTCAGAAAAGCCTTTTTTAAAAAAAAAATATTCTCGTTCTTTACTAATTTTTTAATCGAGTCTTATCAGCAACTCTGTACCTTCTTATGTACCTTCAAAACAGTGGGAAAGGATCCATATCAAAAGTCAATAAATACAAGTTTCAGAACAGGGTTTTTTTTGACAATTTATTTTTTCAAAGCTGGCAAATTTTTTTTTTCAATTACCTGTATTGCTTTGTAGCTCTTTTTAAGCCCTTTCGATTGATATAATTGCCATTCCTGTAGCTTTAAAACTCCAGGAGGCGTTTATATTTACGTAGCACGCTAATTAGCTGATGACTCAGCAGCCGGACTCAAAGCAAACACTCAATTACACCATCATAATTTATCACTGAGTAATAGAATGTTTCGTTTGAGTACGAAAGCATTTCAAGTAAGGCCATGAAGGAACTCTCATGCTATTCCCGTAGAGAAACACTCAATACTGGCTCGTAATGGGGGGGAAGAGGGAGGTCACCCATCCATTTGCGCACCCCAAGGTCACACTAGCGCGCGTCTTTTACTCCGTCCAGAAGACTAACCAATTGACGTACTTGAAAGCCAATTATATCGTTGGATGCGCAAGAAAAATCTCTATAAGATGAGTTTACGAACCGAAAAATGACCATAATCTGGAAATAGACCCAAACCGTGCCCTTAAATGGGCTCCTTTAGTGATTCTTTGAAACGGAATTTTTAATTTCCGTGGATCCCCTAAAATAAATATTGACCAAAATTTTATTAATGTGTAGCGTTGGTCAGTAATTGATTTTTCACTTTTCCGTGCCAGAAATAAGTAATTAGATCTAAATAAACAATTTTTCTTCTAAGCACTTTCCATCAAAAATGAGTATTTAACGAGTTATGGCGCTAGGTTTAGTTTTGTCTTTGATGACGAATGCGCTCGAATAAACAGCTACTTATCAAGGTCAATTTTTACTTTAATGTTGTCAATGATTTTTATAATTTCGTTGCCATATATAGGTAATATAGTCAATTTTAAGACGTTTTACATAAATGAAAATATGCTCGCAAATGCTTAGTTTTTGAGTTATTCAAGTTTGAAGTTATACAAGCGGCGCTCCTGAATGGCTTTTTTTGCCCAATTTCAGAGTTGAAACGGAAGCTAACCCTCTATTACAAACGTATAGAGGTTGAGTCGTGGGGGGTAGCCCCAGTCCTTCAAGTGAAAATTATAAATAAAGGTTTCTAGTGACATCCGTTAACATCGGTACCGGGTGGCCGTCATTGGAGATGATGTAAACGGACGTCACTAGAAACCTTGATTTATAATTTCACTCGAAGAACTGTGGCTACCCCTCACGACCCAACCTTTCTACTTTTGTAATAGAAGGTTAGCTTCTGTTATTAATTAAATTACGCTTGGCACGCTCGCTTCCCTGGCGCGCACAAGCCAACTTCAAAGTTGAATAATTCAAAAATAACACATCAGCAAGCAGAATGTCATTCATGTAAAACGTTTTTAAATGTGTTTCTTTATTGATTATTGGCAACGAAATTATGAAAATCGATGACAACATTAAAGTAAAAATTGACCCTCATTGATTTTCTAATTTTTTTGCTTAAATCATGGTAATAACATTGAAATTAACAAATTTTCTTCTATTAACTTTTTTTGATACATGAGTATTTAACAAGGTATGGCGGGAGGTTTGGTTCTGTCTTTGATGACGAGGGTGCCGGAAGCGACATTCCATTTCAGCGTTGACATTCGCCAGGCTTGATGAATTACTTCCCGCTTCAAACACTTGAGTTGAGGTAACTAATTCACCGCTATAACTTGTAAAATACTTATTTATGATGGAAAGTGCACAGAAGAAAATTTGGTAAATCTGAAGGAGATGACAGTTGTCAATTTTGTAAATTTCGATGCCTTAGCATAGTTAATTAGATCAAAATAAACAAGTTTTCTTCTATGCACTTTTTGTCTCAAATGAGTATTTTATTAGTTATAGCAGTAAATGACTTACCGCAACTCCAGTCTTTGAAGCGGAAAGAAATTCTTGGATCGAGCTGTATGGCAATACTGCAATGGCGTCTCGCTTCCAGCGCTCTGTCTTGAAAGACGAAACCAAACCTACCGCTATACCTCGTTAAATACTCATTTGACGAAAAAAGTGTATAGAATAAATGCTGTTTATTTCGATGTTATTACCATGTTTCAAGCAACAAAAATTCGAAAATCGATGAGTAGCTGTTTATTCGAGCGCATTCGTCATCAATGACGAAACTAAACTTACCGCTATAAATCGTAAAATACTCATTTGAGACGAAAAAAGAATAAAAGAAAACTTGTTTATTTTGATTCAATTAATTAGGTTCAGGCACCAAAAAGTGAAAAATCGACAACTGTCATCTCCTTCAGATTTACCGAAAATTTGTTTATTTTAGTCTAATTAACTATGTTTAGGCACCGAAAAATCAAACATCAATTCCTGGTTAATCTTCAACATTTACCTAAAATTCTTAATTTCCTTGGATCCCCTAAACTCAATATTGACCAGATTGCCATTTGTTTAACACATGTTTGGAAAAAAATATCATCAAGCATACACTAACTTGTTTTTCATTTTTACTCAATAGTTGCTAGATCAAACCAGTTTATTTATTACTTGGAGATAATAATTATTGACAATAAAACATATTTTATGCCAAAATTAATCAACTGTAGAGCTATTCCACTACAAAGCCAACAGACTGGTCTGAGCTCTGAAAAGATAGAAAGAATGCTTTGGTAGCACACACAAAGGAAAATCAATGAAACTAATAAGTTTTATCATCATAACATTATTTGATAATTTTTCATGATGTTAGAGACCTGAAATTTACTAACTAAGTGGAAAATAGCCACAGTAACCAGGGTCACTCAGTCTATAAAATTGGAATGAAAGTAATTTATCTTGCACAATTGCTCTTGATATTACAAATATCCAAGCAATTAAATTTGGACAAGAAAAACTTAATCGTGCATACAAATGCATACATGATATTTTTCTGAATAAACCTACAATCTTTTGTGTTATGAATTAAGAGCAATATGTAATCAAGATGAGTACACGGTTGAAACAATGATAACACGTACGAATCTGGTTACATGCAATTGCTAAATTTGACCCGTAAGCTATAGAACAATAACTCAATCGTTATTAGCTCAGAAAATATTATTATCAATTCAACTTCATCATTTTAAAAATGCTTAACACAAGACATTCAACACAGCTCTGTCACAACACCGTCCATTGGAATTATCGACGAGAAATGCGCAATGAATGGCGCAGAGCATCTCACCACAGATAATCACTCGCATTCCTGAGCAGCAAAAAATGAACAAATTAAATAACTTGTTATATCACTTCAGGTACATCATAAATATTTACTAGAAACTATTTTAACTCAATATCTTGGTTTTAAAAGCAAAGAATAAAGAGTGAAAAGAGGAATTCTGGCGAACTATCGCACGCTGCGACTATCACTGCCTTATCATTATCAGGATAGAGAGCATGCAGCTCCGCCATTTCTCTGATATATTAGTTGCGTTCGGATACTGCTATCTGACTTGAAGTTATTCAAAAATTATGTAATAATCTTATTCACTTAACTAAATAAAGTTTTTTTTATCATAAAATAGCATTTAAAAACATAAAAATAACCTATGAGTACATAGTTTTGATAGCTAAAACAAAATAAGCAAATTGTCATCGTTGAATGTGGGCCGAAGTCAAACCTAGTGGTGAGATACGAATTCAAACAAAACTGATGGAATGTGTCACTATCTTTTCGCATTTCATTTAAGAACGATCGTTTAACCTGCATTCAAACCAACCGTATTATTGTTTTTAAAACTTTTCAAAATTTTAAAAAGTCTACGAAATCTATCTTCAAACTCAAAACATGGTCGATTCACGAGAGTGAAACGTTTGTTGTTATCAAATGTTGTTAAAACAATTTATTCCAAACTTAGTTACATAATAGAAAAAACCCATATTTGTTCTTAGTTTTGCAATTCTGTGCTCCAAAAGACTTTCGAAAGGATGAGTATCAATGTACTGTACTTTTTTGCACATTCATAGGAGCGGAATTACCCGCACACAATTCTTCACACTACAATTTAAACAATTTAAACAATTTAAACAATTTATTTACCACAGGAGATACAGAGATAAAATGTTTCTTAAGTCTAGTACAATGGTCAAATTTGAGTATAGCTGCCTGTGGGCCCGAATAAGTTCAGTGACTTCTAGGGCATCCTACCATCAAGGTTAGTCTTAGGAGTACAATAATGTTTAACCTAATTCACTTAAACTAGAGACGCATTAGACTGATCAATGAGATAAGTAACTCGAAATTAGATACTTCATTTCACAATATAGTTCATATGGACTAGATTTAACAGTATATTCGACAAACGATTCAAGAACAGACTGAAGATCGGCGAAATTAATCAAGGCGAATTACATTATTAGGACCAGTTATGTAGGGGACAAGGTTTGACTCTGTGATCTTACACGACTAGTAATCTGATAGGAAGTGAGACTCAAGACTTTTTTTGAATACCTTATAAGAATTACTTTCACGGATCTCCGCAGGTATTGAGTTCCAAGTTTTAGTTCCAACGAAGAGGATACTGTGTTGTGACCGAGCCTTTGAGTAATAAGGAAGCATGAATTTACTTCTATTTCGGGTTAAATGGTCGTGATGACCAGTTTGCGTAGTTAATAGTTGTTTTAGGCTATTGTCGCCATCATTTGTTAATGTTTTGTAAATGAAATTGCAAATGGAGATTTTGTAGAGATCCGAGAGCTTAAGTATTCGTAAATTTTTGAATGAGTCATTTGTGTGAGCATTATATTCTAGATTCTTTATCGCTCTTATGGCTCTTTTTTGCAGGGTAAAAATTTTGTTGGTTTTATTTTTATCAGTTCCGTGCCATGCTTCTATTCCGTATTGCAAGTATGGTGAAATGAGCGTTCGGTAGAGCATTTGTAAGGCTGTTTCAGGCAGGAAATTCTTGACTTTATTTAGGATTCCGATAGATTTTGATAATTTAGAACTAATATGAGCGATGTGCTCTTTAAAGGTTAGATGTTTGTCTATTATGATGCCGAGGAATTTACTTGAGTTGGTTTCTTCGATTTCACCTTCGCCAATTTGAATGCGTGGGAGAGATATATTTTTCTTGTATGAGAATGTAATATATTTTGTTTTATCGATATTAAGGCTTATTTTATTAGCTTTAAGCCACAATGAAACCTTATGAAGTTCATTATTTATACGCTCCGCCACCCTAGCGGGATTTTGGTCTGGAAGGACCGCAGAAAGGGTACTGTCATCGGCAAAAAGTATGAATTTGAAGAATGATGTAGATTTAATGATATCATTGATAAAAATTAGGAATAGGAGAGGCCCAAGGACAGATCCTTGTGGAACCCCATGGCTAATTGTCTGTGGGTCTGATTTTGCGTCGTCAATGACAACGTATTGTTTCCGATTTGCTAAGTATGATCTAAACCAATCATGGACAGCCCCTCGAATGCCATAACAATGTAGTTTCGAGAGTAATACGTTATGGTCCACACAATCGAATGCTTTTCGAAAGTCAAGAAATACGGAGAAAACAAGCTTTCCTTCATCTATATTAGAATAAAGGTATTGCAAATGATTTATTACAGCTTGTGTCGTAGATTTCTTAGAACGAAAACCGTATTGTTTGTCGTAGAGGAAAGATTTTTGTTCAAAATACGAATACACTTTTTTATACACAATTTTCTCGAATATTTTGCTAATAATTGGTAGTACAGAGATAGGTCTATAATTGTTAACGCAGTTTTTATCACCATTTTTAAAAATAGGGGTGACTCTCGCAATTTTGAAAGAGTTGGGGAAGATACCTTGAGAAAGGGATTGGTTGATAATATAAGATATGCACGGTGCTATTATATCAGCTATAGCCTTAAGAACTTTAGCCGAAAAATTTTTCAATCCACTTGATTTATTTTTCAAGTTGTTTATGCACGTAATTACATCGGAGGGATTAGTTGGCGAGAAAAAGAAAGAGTTAGGTTCACGGACATGGTCCATGTATTGCAAGTGGTCTCTGGGTTCACTGAAGACACTATCGGCTATATTTTTTCCTATGTTTACAAAAAAGTTGTTAAACACAGTTGCAATATCTTTTTTCTCGTGGTATTTTACATTTTCGTGAACGACGGACTCAATTGTTTTCGTAGTATTATTATTCGGTTTATAGCATGAATTAAGCAGGCGCCAAGTTTTTTTAATATCAGTTTTGTATTCAGTAAATTTGCGCGTGAAGTAGTCTCGTTTTGAGGTTCGTATTTGATTTGTCACATGATTCCTGAATCTGTTATACGTTACTTTAGATATTCGCCCTTCGTATAGTAAGGCTAGGTACGCTTGACGTTTCTTTATATTGATCACGATATCTTCAGTAATCCAGGGCTTTTGTCTATTTTTCGGCGTAATTGTGCGGGTGATTATTGGACAGCACTGGTTATATGCGGTCGTTATAATTTCAGTTAAATTTAGTATTGCTTCATCAATGTTAATCACATTATTGTCCCGTTCATAGACGTCTAATGATGGCATTAATTCTTCTAGAACAGTTCGCATTGTTCCCAAGTTGTATTCGTTTACACAACGAAATGAATAAGTATCAGCCTGTGGGCTGGAACAAGGATTATAGACATTTTTCTTGATGAGAAACACCGGGAAATGGTCAGATAAGTCAGAAGTTATTATTCCGGTAAGAAAATCAGTCGGATCTAACATAAAAATATTATCGAGTAACGTAGCCGATTCAGAAGCAACACGTGTAGGTTTCGTGATGATTGGAAGGAAGGAGCTAGACTGAAAAACATTTATGAAGTTTGAGATTTGCTCACAGCTATCATATTGTAGAAGATCGTAGTTGAAATCCCCGCAGATTATTATGTCATTATATAGAGACTTGTTGAACTGAGATATAATGCTTTGAAGCTCGTTCAGGAACGAGACGTTACAAGCTGTTGGGGGTCTATATACTGTCCCAAGCATAATCCGTTTACCATTTTTCGTTAGTTCTATAAATAAGGTCTCAATATGTTCACGATTCATAGTTGCACTTAAAATGACTTTCGAAGATATATGTTTAGATATGTACGTACTGATGCCACCACCACGTTTGTTACTACGGAGTGAATGATGGCTATAATAGTTTTGAATTTGAATCAGGTCTTTAGATGAGTCGTCTAGCCAACTTTCAGTGAAACTGAGAACATCAAAATTGCTGTTCAGCTCAGTGATAGTACAAGATATTTCATCTATTTTCGGATAAATGGATCTACAGTTCCAACATAATAGAGAAAAATCGTTACAGGTCTTCCTCATCGATTCATTGAATTTTTTAATATTTAGGTATTTACAGTTTCCAGTTTCATTTAGGTTTGGGTGCAGTCTATTCAAATGATTGAGATCTGGATCAATATTGTCGAATATGTCAACATGGTCAGTCATTAGCATTAAGAGACAGTAAGTAAAATGTAACGTAAAAATAAAAATGATAAAAACTACAGGATCAAGGTAAAAATAAGGACATTCCTACTTAGAATTAAAACTAAAAAAAAAAGAGAGAAACTAAAAACACACAGATTATTAGTCTAAATTGTTTAAAACCTAGTATGATTTCATAAGGAGAGCGCAAATTCAGTCCATGAGCAGGAACATTAGGGATCATAAATGGCAAATAATGTAGTTACAAGGCTGTCGTACCAGTGGTTTCCGCATATAACACTTATAAGATGTAGCAGGGACGAAATGGATTTAAAAACGAAGTGACAGTGAAGTTATTTATGGAATTTAAAAAATCTTGACTATCTAAATTGTTTCCAGATTCAGAAACACATACACGAGTTAAGTCTGAACAGCAAGTTCGGTATGAGCATTCGATAAAAAAGAGAAAGAAAGAAATTGAAAAACAATTTAGTAAGCAGCAAAACAAGGCTGTAAGGTCGGCGTGGATGCCTTGAAAGAGGTGAAGGTAATTCAATCAAAAATCAAGAAGAAAACATATGGACAGATATCAAAATAATATTAAACTCAATACGTCAGTCTAAAAAATACTAATCACGAATAATTTCCTCTGAGGACTTGCCGACATGTTGCAGCAAGTACTTGTCTAGTTCTTCAGGTGTATTGATGGTTAGAGATCTCTGAGTTACTTGGCCGGGTATCTTTGGAGAGAAGACGTTGATATTGCCATCAAAACTTCTTGCGGGTCCTATTTGTTCCGGAAATTTTCGTTTGGCCAATCTCAGAGTGTACATTATACTTGCTCGCGAAGGTACTAAGTATTCATTCACGTAGAGTTGTTCCGGTTTTGTAACACGGCAGGCTGTCAGAATTTCTTGCTTCTTTTCGTATTTTCGTAGCTCAAAAGAAATGTTTCTCCTATCGACGTTTCCGGGTGGAGGTTTTTTTCCCAATCTACTCGCTGTGGTGATGTCAGAGTTACTCAGGTTGATTTTGAGTTGGTCCTTCAGGATCTGGCACACAGTTTCTATGCAATTTTCTTCAGGACGTGTTTGCGGCAGTTCCCCTGATATAACCAAAGTGCGTTTTTTGTTCTCCAATTCTTCACGTTCTTCTTTCCGTTCGAGTCGCTCTAGACGAGAGACTATGGTATTTATTTTCTTATCTTGTTCTTCAATCCTTGCATTTTGATTTGATTCTTTCTTCGTTAGTGTTTCAATCATCGTTTTCAAGTCACTAATTTCGCTTTGAAATTTCTTCATTACTGATTTGAAGAGATCAATTAGGATGGAAACTACCTGCTTAGTCTGTTTTGGCAGGCCTTGTACGTCTGGATAGTCAAGCTCCAGCATACCCTCGATGTTGTCCTTGGTTGGGCTTGTCGCCATCTTGTGAGAAGGGAGACACTCTCAAAAAGAAGCAAGGGTTGAGTGCTTGTTCTGATGGAATATCACACTTTTTGTTCGATTTTTTTTTTAATTTGGTTAGATAAAATTTATTCTTGGATTCTCATGGTCTGAGTGGGCACTCTTTTTTGGTTAGAAATGCATGATCATTAACCAGTTGGGCACTTTGTTTCGGAGCAAAGACACAGACGTCCTCACTGCCTCACTGCACTCACTGCACTGCTCTAATGTTTTGCACTAGTGTGAAACATGTTTTTCACCACTCAAGAGTTCTATGTGAGATCCACCCGAGCAGCAAACCAAACAAATTAGAGTAGTTAAATTTTTTTTATTAGGTATGACGACCCCAATGCTTTAATTTAACCTATGTGAAATAAACTTTAAGTCCCAATAATTATTTTTCATCGATTCTACCTTTAAAATCATTCCCTATTGCCAACAATAGGTACCCTATTGTCGACAAAATCTTAGCTAGGTTTTCCTACTAATACGTGTAAGTTGATACTACTACTGGGAAAGACAATATGAATAAATTTTCCTGTATATTTATGATCTGTGCCATAGCCATGTGGTATAGGTTCTGCCGCCGTGCCGCAAGGACCCGGGATCGAATCTCGGCGCAGGCAGTGGCGATTTTCTCTGTTGGGTATAGGAGAAAAATTCCAAGCACAATACCCCACTCTACCCAGGTGTCTGAAATGGGTACCGGTCTCGACCGGGGGAAAGCGTCATGGCGTCCTTGCGTTAGTTATAAGGCATTTGAAAATCCAATGTACAAGGTGATGTGTATCAGGCTTGATTGGAAGGTCCTTGCGTTAGTTATAAGGCATCTGAAAATCCAATGTACAAGGTGATGTGTATCAGGCTTGATTGGAAATAAAGCATCCGTAGATGCCTTCATCATTATATATTTTGCACTAAGTATAAGGACTGAAAGCTTATAAATACTACTGGACAGTGCCTCGGAGGATGTTCGCTATTAGTTAAAAAAATAAATACTCTACTGAACTGACTGAAAAAAAATTGTTTCCAACAGAATTACGGCATCAAATGAATATAATTGAATTTTAAGATGTCTTAATACACAAATCTTTGAAATCTAAACACATATAGGTATTACAATAGCTATGTCAATGGTTGAACAAACATTTAAGAAAAACGCTTCTGTTAGTGTTGACAAGGCTAGTTTCTATCTCTTATGGTTTCTCTATCAAATAGAGACTTTCATTGTAAGAAATGCATTATATGCAGCTTTTGTCCTACATTTCATGCATAATTTTTGCGAAAATAAGAAATTTTTCTTTCATTCGTTACAAAATGAATAGTTATTATACCCGCACCAGATTATGCTTCAAAGTGTCTCGTAATTTCAGTGTCTTCAGCACACTTATCACATCTAGCCCAGCTTCAATTTCTCTAATGTTTTGCAAAAGCTAAATGAATAAGTTTTGGTGCTCTTCAAGGTGAGCACAATGTGCTCGCCATAGCGCAAGTGGCTAGGGGTTCTGCCGCCGTGCGGGAGACCCGGAATCGATTCTCGGCGCTGGCGGTGGCGATTTTCTCTGTTGGGTATAGGAGAAAAATTCCAAGCACAATACCCCACTCTACCCAGGTGTCTGAAATGGGTACCGGTCTTGACCGAGGGAAAGCGTCACGGTGTCCTGGCGTTAGTTATAAGGCATTTGAAAATCCAATATACAAGGTGATATGTATCAGGCTTGATTGGAAATAAAGCATCCGTAGATGCCTTCATTATTATTATTATCATTATTATTACTACCTACAGCCCAGTTCATGCTCTAACTTTTGTTGTCTACAAGCTACCGTACTCATTTCTGACTTCAACGGAGTCAAAATGTAAAAAGTGGGAAATCAGCTCGAACTGATCAGCTATCTGTCACAGGTGTTGTGCTCTGATTATCATTTGACAAGCAGAGCCCCAGTACGGTGGGAGCTACCTACGTTCGTGGTGTTCTATTTGTAATTGTTTTGGCGTTGTCGAGAGTGACGGCGCTAGTTTCCAGTTAAAATCACGATTTCTCACATGAAAATTGAACTGAACTGTAGGAAGCAATTCAAAAGTAAGAGGAAAAATTTCGTACATAATCAAAATTAGCTAAAGTATCTTACGAACCTCAGCCTGCTTCAAACAACTGCTTACAGTTAAACAAAAACAGAATACCAGAATTACATTAAAAAATTTCATGAGTTTTTATGAGCAAAATTTGAGATAGGCAGCTAAAAACAGGCCACTCGTCTAACACTACTCAGTGACAAGTAATGTCGAAACCATTGCCTCAGCTGTGGAAGTTTAAAAAATTGACTGAGATGGTCATACCTGAGAAGTTGAAATCCTTCGCAACTAATTCTTACCAAGGAATGACGTATCATAGGTCAGTGAACTTCTGACATGTCGAGCAATTTTTACGGCTGTTATCCATTCACTATTAAGTTAAAGCTCTGGTAATGAGTGATTAAATTTGGTTTACTGACTATTTGGTAAAAATGCCATTAACCGGTAACCGATGTTTCTCTCTGACATTTGAGACATCCGAAAAATGTCGCTAGAATACACCCATCAAGGGGTCAAATTTTGGCGAATATTTCCACACCTGTGCATGAGTGTATGATGACCCTATCTATGATAAGAGTTTCACCAGAGCACAAGAATATTTTTTACCACGAATGCTGTTAGGATGGATATATTTGTTTGTCATCCACAATTTGTTCAAGCAAAAAGGCTAAATCTCGTCATTTTTGATGGGCCGTGCACACTAGTCATTGAATATTTCACGCGCTTTTCTGGCTCAATCCGGCAACCGAATAACCGCTTCAAATTGATACCCACGGTAGAGGCAAAAAGGTAGGGTCATTTTTATGGGGGGAAAGTAGACTTCTTCCTGTTCGGCTAGCCAATAAAAAGGCTTTATTTAAAACAAACTTTATGACGTCACCAGAACGCAGTGACGTTAGGCCAATAGTGGAGACGGATTTTGGGGGTAGCAGTGCTACCAGATGCAATATGAGCGCTGCCATTGGTTCGTTGCCGTGACGTCAGCAAACTCACAAAGTCGACGAAAAAAGACTGGTACTACCTTGTTTCCTCTATCGTGTTGATACTCAACAGCCACATCTGACATGTAACAACCACCACACGCACTTGTGAACTGGACGTCCTGGATTTAACCAGTATGGAAGTACTGAACTGATTGTGCGCGTGACCAGTGGCAGGTGTGCACATTTTATTACGCGCTGTCAATACTTATTTTGCCAGTTCGTTGAAAAGGTGCTATTTTTAAAGCGAACAGAAGTGTTTACGGACCTAAGACAACATTTGATCACTAACCATAACGTTCGGTAGCGTGAATTAGTTCAGCAGGAGGGAATACATTTTTAAATGAATTCAACGGAAAATTTTTAATAGCTAATTTTCTTCTAGAAAAATTCTTCGCGATTCCCTTACTGTGGTCATATTCAGCTGAAATCCATCAATATTAGCTCATTATATCCAGAGTCTGCTCAACTCCAAACGAAGATTAATTAACACAATTGAAATTTAACCAGGCATGTACGTTTTTCTAGAGGCTAGGAACGAATTTTTCCCTAATGATCAACGAGACAAATAACTCTATGAATTCATTTAAAAAAAACGATTTGAAATGAAAGCGAAAACAACCCAAATCATTATAATTATGTTTATTCTGTTTTACACAATGATATTATGCGACACCACACGCACATAGGCAGAATTTCGATTCAGTTGTTTGTGAAGGGTTCAGAACACAGAGGCTTTCTTTTCCCGTTGGACAAGTTCAAAGCTTACCAATTCGTCAATCAGGAAGCATAGTATTTCAAAGGATGATATTCAAAAGAATGATAGTATTTCTGTTTCAATTAAGGCCGCCCACCAACTGATGCGATTCGCCTGAATCGGCAGTGAGTTAGGTAACACAATGCTATTCCTACGGTGCTACAAATGAACCGTGCGATTTCGCAAGGCGTCGCACCAATAGAATCGCATCAGTGGGCGGGCGGCCTTACACGTTGCTTGCGATACGACGCACCGACGAGTCGTGCTTAGGTTCTTCATGCTGCGAAACGACCCCTCGATAGGTCGGTTGAAATTATTTTTAACAATCTTTTAAAATTAATTGCACGGAATAGACCCAATTCATGTTAGGTTTTTATAAATATGCTAACAACTTTTGACTTTTAATTTGAGTTGAATATTGAACTTGAGTTCAACCCATCACAGAAAACGTGTTAGTCGGTCGTGAAGCTAACCTTAGAACAGCGTTGAACGAATTCAACTAAGCTAAGAAATTGTAGATCAGTCCATGTTAACATGAAATTACTTTGTTTGATTACATATTTTCAGCATTCAAAATACATTAATTGCTAATTTATAGAAAAAAGTTTCATAACAACGTTTCTTTTTTGAATTTTCAAAACCCCAAATATGGACCTGAGTGAAGGTTCGAACAGTACAAATTGAACTGTATAATTATAATATAGATTGAGGCATTAACAAGTCATGGATATTTCTTTCAAAGTACAGACAGGTCTAATACTTATGAGGAACAATTAATGATACCAATTCACAATAAACTGAAAATGGACCTTGGTTACTTGAGTAGAGAGTTTGGCATATTAAAGATTTCAGAACAATGCTAAAATAGCAATGTTTCAATTCCGCAGAAAATCAAGTTATATTTCAAACACGAGACAGTTTACCTTCAAATTCGCGGCATCCATTCAAGCATAGGCCTTGCTGATTTGCGTACAGCATAATTACACTCGAAGGTATAAAAAGCAGTGATTTGTCATAATTTTTTAAGACAAAATCTTTTTTACGGTAGTTCCACAATAAATTCTGCCAAGGCAACGATATCATGAAAATTCTACAAGAAAATACGACATTGTTTACAAAAGTTGATTTCTTCATTCAGGAATGCGATACATTGATTGTACAGAAAATAAAATGAAAAACATTGGTTACATGTCTTCTGCACAATACCTATACGCATCTTCTGCAATGGCAGCTTTACTACTAAGTTTAGCAAAGTATTCGTGTTCAAACCCGTTTGACCTATCAACTCCATCCCACCGGTACCCAGGCCTCACGTTGAACCTATTGGCAGGAAACGGTCCTTGGTAAACAGGGCGCTTGGGTTTGTTGCTGTCTTGTTTTTCCTTTTTCTGACTCAGATACTCCAGCATGGGATCTTCTGCCAGCATTTTAGACTTGTACATTTCGTTCAAGTCTTCATCCTTTTCCGACCGTGCGAAGCTTTTGGTCATCTCGTGTTGGATATCAGCGAGTCTTTTCTCCCTCTGCTCCACTTGAGCAATGCCTTTGTTCCAGAACTTGTGCTTCTCTTCAGCAGCACGCTGCAGGCTTTCTTCTCTTTGCTTTCGCGCCACATCCTCGGCGCTGTCTTTCTTCAGCTTGCCTCTCTTTCGAGCCAATAGATACTCTGCGCTGGTGAGCATTTTCTCAGGGCGATTTTCTTTTTTTGGGAGAACAGTCTTTCTAGGAGGGGATTCATCTGAATCACGTGCTTTAGACCGAGAATCTACACGTCCTATTCTAGGGGGTGATTCATCAGAATCAAGTCTTCCTTTTCTAGGTGGTGATTCATCAGAATCAAGTCTTCCTTTTCTAGGTGGACTTTCATCTGAATCTAGTCTTGATTGCCTAGGAGGCGATTCATCAGAATCTAACCGTTTTGTTCTCTGTGTTGACTCATCAGAATCATACCTTTTCCTTTTAGGAGACTGATCAAGAGGAATCTTATTTTTATTCTGAGATCTACTAGAATCAACATTGCTCCCGCCTGAAGGCTCTCTTGGTGGGGATTCATCAGAATCTATTCTTTGCTTTCTTTGAGGAGATCCGGCTACAGTGGCGGACTTGTCCATATTTTCTAATTTTTTACTAGGAGGTGAACCATCTGAATCAGAATCATACCGCTTACCCCGAGAGCCACCATCACCATTTTTGAGCGCACTATCAGCTGAAGTCTCAGCAGTCTTCTTCCACTTGGATCCGAGAGCTTTCTGTTCTTCCCTAAACTTGGTCTTGGCACAATCGTAGGTGACTTCAGCAATTGTTGGACCATCATCGTCATCTGCATAGCCATAGGCGATGTTTTGCAGATGCCCCACGTCCTCATCCACTATCTGCAGGCTGAATAAATTTCAATTACTTACAAGTTTTGATTCAATAACAGCACATCCTGTTGCCAGCTACAGCAATATACATAGCTTATGCAAGAGAAATTTAATCTGCAAAGTACCACCAAAAGTCAGCATGTTGAAACATAACAGCAATCGGAAGAAAAGCAAATGCATAGATTTAAGAATATTTCACTCAGTTGAGCTGAAGATATGACGTAAATTATTTCAATGATGGTAGAATAAGGAAAATACTTTCAGAAATGATCAAAAATACTGAAAGCTCAAAATAGGGTAACAAAAAAGTGATTAAGGTAGTTGAAATACTGATTCAACTGTTGCCTACAGTACACAAGTTCTTATAAGCACAAACATTTTATATCATAATTATAGGTAGCCAAGTTTAAGCAGCACATCACTAGTAGCTCATTTGCCAACTATAGCAGTTTTTTACAAATCTGGCCTTATGATGTCAGAATAACAGTTTTCAGTAATTCTCTAATACCAAAAAATTAAAGGTACTTGACATTTCAACTCTTGAAATTATACAGCCTGTCTTTCTGATAAATTTTGATGTTTTATGTTGGCTTCATACAATAAATGGAAAAAAAACATCCATTTCACTTATCTAATACAGCTTCTAATAAACAAATTTTTATATATGCTAATGCAATTGGCATTCAGTTTAACATGGTTAGAGATAATAGCTTTAGTTAAGATTCACTTTAAATAAACCATTATGATTGAGTAAGGGAAATTGAAATTAAATAAAAGAGCAGCATGAAGTCAGTGCTGTAATTGCAATTTTCTGAATGCAGCCCTTCCACTGTAAGGTTTACCCATCACCAATACAGGAATATTTTTTTCAAATGTGTGCTTATCAGTCAACTTTACGAGAAGAACAGCTAGCTACTGCAATACTTACTGATTAATAGCAGCCTTCTCCTTCTTCTTCTTTTTTTTCTTTTTCTTCTGACTGTCACCACCTGATAAATACTTTTTGAGATATTCTTTCTGGCTGATACCTGTCATTTTTTCTGAAATAAGAAAAGATACATTTTTAAAATGAAAACAGACTATAACCAATCAGGACAGGTCAAATATTCTTGAAAATATTGAAAAGAGTCAACTACATGAAAAAACAATAACACATAAAAACATTGGTCAATATTGATTTTAGGTGCTTCACGGAAATTAAGAATTCCGTTCCAAACAATCACTAAAGGAACACATTTAAAAGCGTTTTACATGAGTATCATTCTGCTTGCTGATCATTATTTTTGAATTATTCAACTTTGAAGTTGGCTTTTGCGCACCAAAGGACAGGATGTTCCAACAACACAGCAAGCGCGCCAAGCAGAATTTAATTAATAACGGAAGCTAACCCCCTATTATAAACGTAAACAGGTTGGGGCATGAGGGGGGGCCAGAGTTCTTCTATTGGAAATTATAAATAAAGGTTCTAAACCACCCATTAGGGTGACGTCCGCAATTGTGTTTACATCAGCTCCAAAATGGCGGCCACCCGGTACGGTCACCGCCATCTTAGAGCTGACGTAAACAAAATTGCGGACGTCACCCTAATGGGTGGGTTAGAACCTTTATTCATAATTTTCACTAGAAGAACTCTGGCTTCCCCTCATGACCCAACCTGTTTACATTTGTAATAGGGGGTTAGCTTCCGTTATTAATTAAATTCTGCTTGGCGCGTGAAAGCCAACTTCAAAGTTGAATAATTAAAAAAAAACGCATCGGCTAGCAGAATGACATTCTTATAAAACACTTTTAAATATGTTCCTTTAGTGATTGTTTGGAACAGAATTCTTAATTTCCGTGAGGCACCTAAAATCAATATTGACCAAAATATTTATTAATTAACTCTATATAAGATGAAGTCTTCCTACAATGCATTATTTTAAAAATTAGCTTTCTATATTGAAACGTAGAGTGCTAAAGCATTTGATATTCAAATCAGCCTTATTATTCACCTTGGTTTTGAAATATCAAGTAGTAGTAGTAACATGGGTTTGCTAGCGCTTCAGTTACTCAAACTATATCGCACCGAAGGTCACATAATTTAATTCGTATCAGACTCTTCTAAATAATTACACAAGATAAACATCAATATTATTAGAAACATCAAAATTATATGAGCATCATGGTCATAATTACAACTCAAAATTACAAGTGTCTCCCCATTAAAATTTGTACACAACACAGTACATTCGAACGCACTGAGCAGCCAAACCCCGTAGGGGGTTTCAGCTGCCCACCCATTTAAGGCCGGACGCCTTACCCACGCTGAAACCCCCGAGGTATCAACGCAGCGCGCCCGGCCATATTACAGTTTCTTCATCCTCAAAACTTCCAAGACGAAAATCCCGTCTGGCTATAACGCCTTATAGCGTGGCTTCCCGTTAACTCTCTTGAAGTAGTACAACAAGGAGTACATACATAGGAGTACAAGGAGTAATATCAAAAGGAGGAGTACAAGGAGTACAACAAGGAGTAATATCAAAATGAATTATCCTCTTAAATGATACACATAGCAATTAGTCACTTATTTCCAAAAAACAGACTTTTCTCACACAAAATTAAACAAATTTACTTCTCTTATAGGTACCTTGGGTTTTAGGTACCTCGGGTCGGATGTGACTGTTAAGGATAGTATGGAAGTAGAAGTGAAGCATCGAGTGAGTGAAGGTTGTAAGACATTGGGTGCAATGAGGAAAGTTTTTGAATGCAGGAGTTTGAGTATGAATGCTAAGAGGGGACTGTATGAAAGTTTGATTGTGCCAGTTTTGTTGTATGGAGCAGAGTCCTGGGGGTTGAGAGCAGCTGAGAGGAGGAAGTTGGATGTGCTTGAGATGAAGTGTTTGAGGAGCATGTATGGAGTAACTAGAAGAGATAGGATCAGGAATGAGTTGGTTAGGGGGCAGACGGGTGTTATCAAAAAGTTGAGCAGGCGAGTGGATGAAAGAGTGCTTGGATGGTTTGGGCATGTAGAAAGAATAAATGTTGAGCGGCTGGTGAAAAAGATATATATGTCGGAAGTGAGTGGTCTTCGAGCGCGAGGTAGACCACGGATGAGTTGGATGGATGAGGTGCGACGTGCTTTGTATGAGAGGGGTCTGACTGTGGACGTGGCGAGAGGGATGGCTGCAGACAGAAGTGAGTGGGGGCAGTGTATAAGGAGGTAATTATATTTTTGACGCGTTACTGGAAGCTGCCCGCGTGTGATGGGGTTGACCTGTCATGTGCGGGGGGAGGGGCTGCACTCAATGAAGCGGTCGGGGTAAACCAGCTGTGGCTGTCGGGCCTAGGCCGACTGTGGAAGGTGGTTGTACTGGGCTGCTGCTGATCCTTTCAGTTCTGATGCGGCTAGTGCTGCCTCTCTCGCCTCCTAGTGACTAAGTGTGGTGATTGTGGCCTGCTGTTGGCTACCCTCCCATAGGGAGGATAAGCCCGGTATATGTATGTATGTATGTATGTACTTCTCTTATAGACTCTATAAAATGTAGAGTCCATGAGAGAGCCAAAACTGAGAGAACATCAAGAAATTTTGCTCACAAGAGATGCATGACATATGTAAAACTTTCGGTCAATGTGAAGTTTAATGCAACCACGGAAAATAAGAATTCCGATCTTAGGAATCACTAAAGGAACCCATTTAAGAACGTATTACAACAATGACATTCTGCTCGCTGATGCGTTATTTTCGAATAATTGAACTTTGAAGTTGGCCTTTGCGCCAAAGGAAGCGAGCGCGTGAAACGGAATTTAATTAATAACGGAAGCTATTACAAACGTAAAGAGGTTGGGTCGTGAGGGGGAGGCACAGTTCTTCTAGTGAAAATTATAAATAAAGCTTCTAACCCACCCATTACGGTGACGACCGCAATCTTGTTGACATCAGGTCCAAGATGGCGGCGCCCATGGTGGTCGCCATCTTTGACCCGATGTAAACAAGATTGCGGTCGTCACCTAAATGGGTGGGTTAGAAGCTTTATTTATAATTTTCACCAGCAGAACTGTGCCTCCTCCTCACGACCCAACCTCTTTACGTTTGTAATAGGGGGTTAGCTTCCGTTTATAATTGAATTACGCTCGCTTCCTTTGGCGCGGGAAGGCCAACTTCAAAGTTCAATAATTTGAAAATAAAGCATCAGCGAGCAGAATGTCATTCATGTAAAACGTTCTTAAATGGGTTCCTTTAGTGATTCCTAAGATCGGAATTCTTATTTTCCGTGGTTGCATTAAACTTCACATTGACCAAACTTTCCATGAAAGTTTTAAAATAAACTATCTCAATTGAATTTTAGGTAAATGTTGAGGACGTTACCATAATTGATTTTCTAGTTTTGGATGCCTAAATATTGTTAATGAGATCAAAATAAATAAGTTTTTTTCAATGCACTTTCCATCAGAAATGAGTATTTTACAAGTTACAGCGGTTAATGAGTTACCGGAACTCCAGTGTTTGAGGCGGGAATAAATAAATAAGGGAAGCATCACCTTATTACAAACGTAAAGAGGTTGGGTCGTGAGGGGTAGCCACAGTTCTTTTAGTGAAAATTATAAATAAAGTGAAATTCTAGTATGCATTAACATAGATAAGGAGATGACGAGTTATATTGTTGATCCGAACGACTTAATTCGAATGTTCTCAGATACGTCGAACCCACAACATACCGGCGTTGAAGTTACGGACCTGCGGTCATCTCAAGGCTGCCAGTTACGTTGAAGCAGCGGTGATGGCTACATGTGTTTTGGCGCGCTTGCACATACTCGACCATTCGACGTAATGGGTCGGTTACAACCTTTATTTATAATTTTCACTAGAAGAACTGTGGCTACCCCTCACAACCCAACCTCTTTACGTTTGTAATAGTGGGTTTGCTTCTCTTATTTATTTTTTCCCGCCTCAAACAATGGAGTCATGGCAAAGTCGGCTTGGTTGGCGCGCGGCAATGCCTGTTTACTTTCACGTCGAACCGCGCGGTGCATTTTTTCCTGCCTCAAACACTGGAGTTCCGCTAACTCATTTACCGCTGTAACTTGTAAAATACTCATTTCCTACTGAAAGTGCATTGAAGATAACTTATTCATTTTGATCTCATTAACAATATTTAGGCATCCAAAACTAGAAAATCAATTATGGTCAAGTCCTCAACATTTACCGAACTTTATAATACATATCTGAAAACAATATTTACAAAACATTTAGTAGCTAGCACATTACCATCCAATCATTTCATCAAGATGGATTTTGCAGGAGGTGCATAATACTTCATATTAACCTCAAACCCATTTCTTGTCATTTGTGCAGCACAATCTTAATTTTCTAATTATTTATACCACTGTGAACTTCCAGCTTATATGCAGAATATGCAAAACTCTCTCAATGATGGATTTTTTGCTGCAAGAAATTTTTAACTTGACAATATAGCTCCAACACTATATTCACATTTCAGTATATCACTTAAAATTTAGTATCATATTCAAATCATAGTTTTCTTTTACTGATTTTGCATCATGTTATGATATATGTGATACTACATTCAATTGTGTTTGAGCCAGTAGCTATGAGCCCATGGCAATGATTGTTAATTTACTTCTTTAATGGCCCAACAATTATATAATTTTATGAAACATAATCACAAATAAATGCAACGTTTTATATCTGCTTCAAACCTTGGTATATAGGTATGTGAATAATTAGTTGACATACCACAACAGCTAATATATGAGCCATATTTGGTTGGATGGCTGAAGAGCTTTATGAGTGGTGACAAGTATCAGCAGACTTTGCTCCGAAATCGTTAATCATTAATAACCTACAACAATATTTGCCAATGAGGTACGTCCTTAATAATGCCGTTTCATCATGAGGATTTAGAATTAACTTTGAGTATCACTATGGTAGACTAAAAAAGTATGTATTTCACTGAAATAACTACTTAGAAATATATTTACTGGCTCACAAATTACCGAAAGCTTAGAAAAACAATGACTTTTCCGCATTAACTCTCGTAAACAAACAAAATTTTAGCAAAAAATATTTGTCTAACTTATGGAGCAGAGATCATGTGCTCTTTCTAGTTAGCATAAAAAAGTGTTATCTAAATACTGTTTGCCAACCAATCTACTGAGGCACAGCCAAGGGCACAGCATAAAAAAGACTTGAACTTGAACTTGAAATTGAGGGCCAACAGCGTCAGGGCCTTTGTAACGGCCTACAATTCCCTCCACAATTTCACACAAAGAGTTCAGCGCCTGAACTTGAACTTGAAATTGAGGGCCGACAGCGTCGGGGCCTTTGTAACGGCCTACAATTCCCTCCACAGTTATCACACAAAGAGTTCAGCGCCTGGTACCAGACTTGTCCACTAAACTACTCAGGAGTCAGGATCTACCAATCCTTGTCACAAGCTGCCATTGGATGGCGTCACTGGGATAGCCAGTGTGTCAAAACACCATCCCCAGGCATATTGGGTCATTACTGACCATTCTACCTGACTGGCTCATTCCAGTCACTGTCTGTTACTCCAGGCACGCACAAGAAACATTTTCATAGCCTCAGTGATACTCGCATTACACTCCTGATCCAATCCAGCAAGACAGCTCATACCGCAATCATCTTCAGCACACCTGGCATTCCACTCATTCTCTCCATACTGCTCAGACACCACATTCATAAAACTCTCTCTCTCTTGCTCATACTTACTACATTCCAGCACAAAATGCTCAATTGTTTCCTCTACTCCACTATTACACTGCTGACATAATCTGTTGTTATTCTCATTCCATCTCCAAGTACGTCTGTTTACACTCAATGACTTACATCTCACAGCAAACAAGAGTTGACTTCCAAAACTACCATCATAGAACAGCTCAAACTTAGGTGCTTTCTTTTTCATATACCAGTTAAGTGTAGGCTTCCGCATCATGCTAAGCTTCCACTTATTCAATCCATACTCTTTTGTTCGTCTCTCAATCTCTTTCTTCCACCTCTTGCAGTCCCACTCAGGCCCTACACCTCCAACATTTATTAAACTCCAGTCATCCACAGGTCTCCCAATTCTAACATGAATAATCTTTTGCATACTGAGTCTCCTTGCATGCCCCCAACATACTTTCTCCCAATAGCTTACACTCAGATTCCATTCAAAGATTCGCCTTACCCACCTGCTATTCTGCATTCTTTCAATTCTCACCTTATAATTCAGCACAGCTTTCATCATTCTTTCTGAAAATAGGCTCCACCCTAGGTCACCTCTAATGGCTTCTATAGCTGTCCATTTCGGAGCACCCAATGCTACACGTCCTACCTTATTTTGTATCACATCCAGCTTTTCAAGATCACTTCCATTCCAAGCAAGAGCACTCATACCATACATGACACTAGGTACAGCAACATACTTCCACATTCCTCTCACACATTCGTACTTGTTTGCTCTGTATCTGGCCACACTACCTAACCGTCCACTCCACTGCATTGCTTTAGCCACTTTCTCACCTTTAGTTCTAGAACATCCATCTTCACTTATCATACAACCTAGATATTTGTATTCTTTTGTTCTACCTATTCTGATTTCTCCAATATTCCACAGTCTGTCTCTATCAGTCTCATCACTATTTATAACCATGACCTTACTTTTATCGGCACCAAAGTTCATCTTGAAATCTGTACTATATCCATTCACAATGTCAAGCATCCTTTGTAGTTCATGACCACATTCACTAACCACAACCACATCATCAGCATACAACAAACAGCTCAGTCTATCATTACCAACTTTCAGTCCTAAACCACTCCCTCTCAGTCGAACTGCTAATTCTTCTGTGTACAATCCAAACAACAGGGGGGACAGAGTACAGCCCTGTCTCACTCCTCTAACACTCCTCACTTGCCCTGTTTCCAAATTTCCTAACCTGTAGATAGCACTTGTGTTCTCATACAGACTCTGTACAATGTTCACTATTTTTCTGCTAAACCCAACTTTTCTCAAAATTTCAAACAGCCTAACCCGATCCACTCTGTCATACGCCTTTTCAATATCCAGGAATGCTAAATATACCTTCTTGTTATCCTTCTTCATTCGCTCAATTATTTCACTCACTACAAACAGATTATCCTCCCCCCGTCTATCTTGCCTAAAACCATTCTGTTCTTCTCCCAGGACTCCTAATTCCTCAACTAAATTTTTCATTCTCTCATTCAAAATACCACAAAAGATCTTACATACGGTGTCACCCAGTGCAATTGGTCTGTAATTTTTAAGTTCTTTCATACTCTTATGTCCACCCTTATGCAACAGAACTACATTACACTTGTTCCAGTCATCCGGTACTCTTTCACTCTTCCATATCTCATCAAATAAACATTTCAACATACTGACTACACTCTCTCCTCCACATTTATAGAACTCATATGGTATCTTATCAGGGCCACATGCCTTTCCATTTTTCACTTTCTTCAAAAAACTTACAATCTCTTCACAAGTGATTTTGTCTTCCATTTGCAGTTCACGTTCATCTATCTGAAAATTTATTGGTTCATCATCTGTAACCTGCTCATTCATTCCACCAATGTCCTCCCAGTATTCTTCAACTGCTTTCACCATTTGCATCCTATCTTGCACACTGCAACCATTGACTACTAATTCATCAACTTGAACTTCACTACCTCTATCATTACCTTGTATAAACCTATACCAATCTTTTATTCCATCTGGACCTTTCTTTCTTAGATTTTCAACTTGGTGTCTCTCTTCTTTAACCCTAGCCTCATTGATCATTCTCTTTACTTTCTTCTGCTGGTCCTTGTACTCATTCCATACACTCTGCCATTCATCCTCAGTAATTCTGCGTCTTTCATACATTTTCCTCATACTGCGTTGTTTTTTATTTAAGGTCTTCCTTCTCGTTCGTTCTTCCTTTATCTCACTTGTAAACCACCTAGCATTCCCTGTACTTTTCCTGCATTTCATTCTACCAATCTTTTGCTTTGCCACATCATACAAGGTTCTTGCAATCTCCTTATTTAGGTCATTTACATTTCCACACCTGTTCCAGTTACATCAACTCAATTCATTTCTAAATTCTTCCCAGTTTGCCATTTTAATACGCCAATTTTCTCTTACTCTGCTGGCCTTCTGCATTGACTCCCTTCCACCCCAATTATATTCTAGTACAAGCATTTTATGGTCACTATCAATATCAAAATCATCTTCATCTACAAACATTTCTCTGACATATATTCTTGCTCTACTATTCACTATCATATAATCAATTGCAGTTTTACATTCCCTGCTTTGCCATGTATGCAAGCCATTTCCTATTGTTACATTCAGGTTCTCAAGTTCATTCTCATCACAGAAATCAATCAATTTTTGTCCATTTGCATTCACAGGCTCACCAAGTATACCAACATGGCCATTCATATCACCCATCACAATCAGAGGGCATCTGCAATGCTCTTGCACAATTCTTGTTAATATTTCATACTTTTTTACATTCTCTTGATGAGCTAAAATACCATCAGTTGTCATATAGCATACAACCACAATAACACATTCTCTGGCATGCATTCTATCACACTTTATTACTAACAGATCTTCACTCTCAGGTTCATTTCCAGCAGGAATTTCTTCTAATTTCCAATTTAAAGCATTTTTTACAATGAGACCAACTCCACCACCTCTTTTTTGCCAACTTACACGCCCTTTTCCAATCATATAGTACTTACTCTCCTTACATTTTAAACTGACTCTATCACGCATTTGGGTCTCTACTACACCAACACAATCCAAATCTCCATTCTCAAACTCTGCTACAAGGTCATTTAACTTTCCTGCATTCCATCCACGCACATTTATACATCCAAACCTTACAACACTATTGGACAATTCACGACATTTTTCATTTTTGCTCTGACAGCTTTCCATTCATCCAGTTCCACCTTCCATTACAATTTGATGAGTACACCCAATCCACTGGATGTATCTCCTGGAGAGTTTCATCTCACCTTCTTGAGTAAGGTGGACTCCATCTCCACGAAAACATCCACTCTGGATCAGGTTATCCATATCAAGGAAGCTGGAACCCATTTCACGCTTTCTCATACTCTCAGCTTTCATACTCATAATCCTTTCATGCACTTCCCTATTCACCTCCTTTTGCACCCTTTCATACTCCTCACCACATGCAGGCCTTCTCAGCAGGCTGGTCACAGCCACTCTTACATTCTTCTTTCGCGCCCTTTCAACAACATTCATAATTGCATTCACCGTATGCTCTCTCCCACATTCAAGCAATCCATTGCCACCTCCTTGCAGTACAACCATCCCTTCATCCATTCCATCTATCACTTCCTCAGCATGCCTACAAATCTCTTTCACTCCCTTTCCTCTCATGCTCGTACATCCACTACGGTCAGTCATTCTCACAAACCTATCCACATTCTTCACCATGCTGTCACCACATATTCTAATCGTAGGTCTCACTCTCCCTTTCATACTACTCTTTCGTTCAACTCTTCCACTCACATCACTCTTTCCATCCATCTTCCTTTCATTCACTTCCACTACAGGCGCCTGCACCTCATGTGGCATATCAACAGGTTGCTCCTTCACTCTCTTCCCATTCGTACTTCTTTCATCATGCTCATTCATCCTTCTACTCTCATCTGGCACATTTGCACCACCATTCACTTCATTTATTGCATTCACACTCCTTGCACCATCATCCACTTCATTTGCACTCCTTGCACCATCATCCACTTCATTTGCACTCCTTGCACCACCACCATTTACCTCTTCATTCACTGCATTTGCACCATTCTTATTCTTTCCTTCATTCAACTTTCTTTCATCCTTCAAGTCAGCCTCTAAAGCAACCATCAGAATTGTCAATCTCTCAACCTCCTCTTCCAACTTCTTTCTCTTGTCATTCAAACATTTCCAGCACGTAAACACAAGATCATTCAACTTCCTCCGACTCATCTCTCTCAAACCTTTGCATGCATCTATATCTACCCACTCTTTACAAGCCATGCACTCAATCTCCTCATCCATTCCACTTGCACCTCCCTTCCTACGACCAGTCCTATTTCTTGCCATCCTCAAACACAGACTTCTATCTCAGTACAAATTTCACAGGCAGAAGAAGTCTTCACTCACCAAATCTACTGAAAATCAAGTTATCAAACAAAAAGAAACAAAAAGGTTTCCTACTACTCACAGTCACTCTCTACAATGTCACACACTATACTCTTTATATGCAAAGAAAGCTTAACTACCAGTCAAAACACCTCAGTCAAAAATTGCAAGTCACCACACCAAAGTCCAATGCTCAGTCTCAACTCTCACGCAACAAAAAAAACTACTCTCACGAGCACTCCATACAAAGTCACACACTGTACTCACGTGAATATACAAACTATACCATTTTCCAGCAACTTCACTTTAATTCACCACAATATTCGTCGGAGGACCCAGAAACACGTGCACACCGCTCGGAACAGAAGTCCGATACTTGAACTTGAACTTGAAATCGAGGGCCGACAGCGTCGGGGCCTTTGTAACGGCCTACAATTCCCTCCACAGTTATCACACAAAGAGTTCAGCGCCTGGTACCAGACTTGTCCACTAAACTACTCAGGATCTACCAATCCTTGTCACAAGCTGCCTTTGGATGGCGTCACTGGGATAGCCAGTGTGTCAAAACACCATCCCCCGGCACATTGGGTCATTACAGCCCATTCTACCAGACTGGCTCATTCCAGTCACTGTCTCTTACTCCAGGCACGCACAAGAAACAATTTCATAGCCTCAGTGATACTCGCATTACACTCCCGATCCAATCCAGCTAGACAGCTCATACCGCAATCATCTTCAGCACATCTGGCATTCCACTCATTCTCTCCATACTGCTCAGACACCACATTCATAAAACTCTCTCTCTCTTGCTCATACTTACTACATTCCAGCACAAAATGCTCAATTGTTTCCTCTACTCCACTATTACACTGCTGACATAATCTGTTATTATTCTCATTCCATCTCCAAGTACGTCTGTTCACACTTAATGACTTACACCTCACAGCAAACAAGAGTTGACTTCCAAAACTACCATCATAGAACAGCTCAAACTTAGGTGCTTTCTTTTTCATATACCAGTTAAGTGTAGGCTTCCGCATCATGCTAAGCTTCCACTTATTCAATCCATACTCTTTTATTTGTCTCTCAATCTCTTTCTTCCACCTCTTGCAGTCCCACTCAGGCCCTACACCTCCTGCATTTATTAAACTCCAGTCATCCACAGGTCTCCCAATTCTAACATGAATAATCTTTTGCATACTGAGTTTCCTTGCATGCCCCCAACATACTTTCTCCCAATAGCTTACACTAAGATTCCATTCAAAGATTCGCCTTACCCACCTGCTATTCTGCATTCTTTCAATCCTCACCTTATAATTCAGCACAGCTTTCATCATTCTTTCTGAAAATAGGCTCCACCCTAGGTCACCTCTAATGGCTTCTATAGCTGTCCATTTCGGAGCACCCAATGCTACACGTCCTACCTTATTTTGTATCACATCCAGCTTTTCAAGATCACTTCCATTCCAAGCAAGAGCACTCATACCATACATGACACTAGGTACAGCAACATACTTCCACATTCCTCTCACACATTCGTACTTGTTTGCTCTGTATTTGGCCACACTACCTAACCGTCCACTCCACTGCATTGCTTTAGCCACTTTCTCACCTTTAGTTCTAGTACATCCATCTTCACTCATCATACAACCTAGATATTTGTATTCTTTTGTTCTACCTATTCTGATTTCTCCAATATTCCACAGTCTGTCTCTATCAGTCTCATCACTATTTATAACCATGACCTTACTTTTATCGGCACCAAAGTTCATCTTGAAATCTGTACTATATCCATTCACAATGTCAAGCATCCTTTGTAGTTCATGACCACATTCACTAACCACAACCACATCATCAGCATACAACAAACAGCTCAGTCTCTCATTACCAACTTTCAGTCCTAAACCACTCCCTCTCAGTCGAACTGCTAATTCTTCTGTGTACAATCCAAACAACAGGGGGGACAGAGTACAGCCCTGTCTCACTCCTCTAACACTCCTCACTTGCCCTGTTTCCAAATTTCCTAACCTGTAGATAGCACTTGTGTTCTCATACAGACTCTGTACAATGTTCACTATTTTTCTGCTAAAACCAACTTTTCTCAAAATTTCAAACAGCCTAACCCGATCCACTCTGTCATACGCCTTTTCAATATCCAGGAATGCTAAATATACCTTCTTGTTATCCTTCTTCATTCGCTCAATTATTTCACTCACTACAAACAGATTATCCTCCCCCCGTCTATCTTGCCTAAAACCATTCTGTTCTTCTCCCAGGACTCCTAATTCCTCAACTAAATTTTTCATTCTCTCATTCAAAATACCACAAAAGATCTTACATACGGTGTCACCCAGTGCAATTGGTCTGTAATTTTTAAGTTCTTTCATACTCTTATGTCCACCCTTATGCAACAGAACTACATTACACTTGTTCCAGTCATCCGGTACTCTTTCACTCTTCCATATCTCATCAAATAAACATTTCAACATACTGACTACACTCTCTCCTCCACATTTATAGAACTCATATGGTATCTTATCAGGACCACATGCCTTTCCATTTTTCACTTTCTTCAAAAAACTTACAATCTCTTCACAAGTGATTTCGTCTTCCATTTGCAGTTCATGTTCATCTATCAGAAAATTTATTGGTTCATCATCTGTAACCTGCTCATTCATTCCACCAATGTCCTCCCAGTATTCTTCAACTGCTTTCACCATTTGCATCCTATCTTGCACACTGCAACCATTGACTACTAATTCATCAACTTGAACTTCACTACCTCTATCATTACCTTGTATAAACCTATACCAATCTTTTATTCCATCTGGACCTTTCTTTCTTAGATTTTCAACTTGGTGTCTCTCTTCTTTAACCCTAGCCTCATTGATCATTCTCTTTACTTTCTTTTGCTGGTCCTTGTACTCATTCCATACACTCTGCCATTCATCCTCAGTAATTCTGCGTCTTTCATACATTTTCCTCATACTGCGTTGTTTTTTATTTAAAGTCTTCCTTCTCGTTCGTTCTTCCTTTATCTCACTCGTAAACCACCTAGCATTCCCTGTACTTTTCCTGCATTTCATTCTACCGATCTTTTGCTCTGCCACATCATACAAGGTTCTTGCAATCTCCTTATTTAGGTCATTTACATTTCCACACCTGTTCCAGTTACATCTACTCAATTCATTTCTAAATTCTTCCCAGTTTGCCATTTTAATACGCCAATTTTCTCTTACTCTGCTGGCCTTCTGCATCGGCTCCTTTCCACCCCAATTATATTCTAGTACAAGCATTTTATGGTCACTATCAATATCAAAATCATCTTCATCTACAAACATTTCTTTGACACACTCTCTTGCTCTACTATTCACTATCATATAGTCAATTGCAGTTTTACATTCCCTGCTTTGCCATGTATGCAAGCCATTTCCTATTGTTACATTTAGGTTCTCAAGTTCATTCTCATCACAGAAATCAATCAATTTTTGTCCATTTGCATTCACAGGCTCACCAAGTATACCAACATGGCCATTCATATCACCCATCAAAATCAGAGGGCATCTGCAATGCTCTTGCACAATTCTTGTTAATATTTCATACTTTTTTACATTCTCTTGATGAGCTAAAATACCATCAGTTGTCATATAGCATACAACCACAATAACACATTCTCTGGCATGCATTCTTTCACACTTTATTACTAACAGATCTTCACTCTCAGGTTCATTTCCAACAGGAATTTCTTCTAATTTCCAATTTAGAGCATTTTTTACAATGAGACCAACTCCACCACCTCTTTTTTGCCAACTTACACGCCCTTTTCCAATCATGTAGTACTTACTCTCCTTACATTTTAAACTGACTCTATCACGCATTTGGGTCTCTACTACACCAACACAATCCAAATCTCCATTCTCAAATTCTGCTACAAGGTCATTTAACTTTCCTGCATTCCATCCACGCACATTTATACATCCAAACCTTACAACACTATTGGACAATTCACAACATTTTTCATTTTTGCTCTGACAGCTTTCCATTCATCCAGTTCCACCTTCCATTACAATATGAGTACACCCAATCCACTGGATGTATCTCCTGGAGAGTTTCATCTCACCTTCTTGAGTAAGGTGGACTCCATCTCCACGAAAACACCCACTCTGGATCAGGTCATCCATATCAAGGAAGCTGGAACCTATTTCACGCTTCCTCATACTCTCAGCTTTCATACTCATAATCCTTTTATGCACTTCCCTATTCACCTCTTTTCGCACCCTTTCATACTCCTCACCACATGCAGGCCTTCTCAGCAGACTGGTCACAGCCACTCTTACATTCTTCTTTCGCGCCCTTTCAACAACATTCATAATTGCATTCACAGTACGCTCTCTCCCACATTCAAGCAATCCATTGCCACCTCTTTGCAGTACAACCATCCCTTCATCCATTCCATCTATCACTTCCTCAGCATGCCTACAAATCTCATTCACTCCCTTTCCTCTCATGCTCGTACATCCACTACGGTCAGTCATACTCACAAACCTATCCACATTCTTCACCATGCTGTCACCACATATTCTAATCGTAGGTCTCACTCTCCCTTTCATACTCCTCTTTCGTTCAACTCTTCCACTCACATCACTCTTTCCATCCATCTTCCTTTCATTCACTTCCACTACAGGCGCCTGCACCTCATGTGGCATATCAACAGGTTGCTCCTTCACTCTCTTCCCATTCGTACTTCTTTCATCATGCTCATTCATCCTTCTACTTTCATCTGGCACATTTGCACCACCATTCACTTCATTTATTGCATTCACACTCCTTGCACCATCATCCACTTCATTTGCACTCCTTGCACCATCATCCACTTCATTTGTACTCCTTGCACCACCACCATTTACCTCTTCATTCACTGCATTTGCACCATTCTCATTCTTTCCTTCATTCAACTTCCTTTCATCCTTCAAATCGGCCTCTAAAGCAACCATCAGAATTGTCAATCTCTCAACCTCCTCTTCCAACTTCTTTCTCTCGTCATTCAAACATTTCCAGCACGTAAACACAAGCTCATTCAACTTCCTCCGACTCATCTCTCTCAAACCTTTGCATGCATCTATATCTACCCACTCTTTACAAGTCATGCAAGAGATAAACGTACGAAGTGAACCATTCCAAGCAAGAGCACTCATACCTAAACTACCTACACACTTTGAAGTCATGTTTGTTTACCACACTGCGTCCGGACTCCAAACTCAAATTAAAAAATCAAGTAAGCATTAATCGGACGTGTCATTGAAACGAATCCAATACCTCTAAGGTGGTTTATATTGATATAATTTTCTTCATAAAACTTATTAAAAATTATTTACAGGATTCAGCCTTAATGGGATGTAAAAATATCTCAATTTTAATAACCCAGTCCTAATGATGACAAAAAGCATTCACCGTGATAATGTATACATTTTTCCATCACGTACAAGCTGCATGACTTCAATATGTTGAGGAAACGTATTTCTAATGGACAGACAGATTCAGAAACTGCCCGTTGAGGATATACCAATCTCGTTGCCATCCCACTTTAGCAAGATGAACTCCGCTAAGAGCTTCAACTTCCATGAATTTCAATCAAGTCTATTCCTAAGCTTCTATCAACTATACTTCAATACTATGTTATAAGAGCAGTCGCAGGAGACTATCATTCGCTGTCAAAAAAAGCTTTAAACAAAATCGTTTCAACACGTCACTTCCAGTTTGAGAGTGACATGAACGTAGATATCTTTAGGAAAGTCTAGAACATCAATCTAGATATATCAAATTCGTAAATTTTTGTTTTTTTTTGGCTGCAATATATGAAGAGAAACCTCACATGAATCCACGACAGACATCAACGATAAACCCCTCATCCCTCCTCTTTGCAGATGACGCAAAGATCTTCAAAGAGATTGCAACAGAAAATGATGTTCTTGCCTTGCAGAGGGACCTTACTAGATTGCAGGAGTGGAGCAGGAAGTGGCTACTGGATTTTAATCCCGACAAGTGTGTTACCATGCATATAGGCTATCGTAACCCGGGACATACTTATAACCTCGGAGGAAAACAACTTAAGACGTCGGACCTGGAGAAAGACCTTGGAGTTTATATATCATCGGATCTCAAGCCGGGACATCATATTGGAAAGGTGGCAGCTAAGGGAAACAAAATGGTTGGACTTATAAAGAGAAATTTGCCAGATTTGAACATGGAAAGTGGTAAAACTCTGTATTGTTCATTAGTGAGACCACATCTCGAATATGCAGTGCAAAGCTGATCACCTTATTACAGAAGAGACATTCAGGAACTGGTAGTAGTAGTAGTAGTAGTATTAGCATTGATTTGCTAGCGCTTCAGTAATTCGTACTATATCGCGCGGTAGATCTCACAGTTTAAAATACAGGATTCACATCGTTACACAAAAGCACACTATATAAATGTTGTTCAAAGTTTGTCACAATAACCATCATGGAAACACAACAGCAGCCATCATAAAGACCGCTTCAATTGCCACCCACATCATTGTCATTTTATAAGAGTCCTAGTTGATCTTTGAAGAGATCATCTACAGAGCGACGCACAATCCGCGAAACACAGGACAGCCAAAAAACCCCGTAGGGGATTTCAGCTGCCCACCCATTTATGACCGGGCGCCTTACCCACGCTGAAATCCCCAGAGGCATCTACGCAGCGCACCCGGCCATATTGTAGTTTAGTCATCCACATCTCAGACGTGAAAAGTTCCTTGATTACGCTGTCCCTTTCCTGGCTAAATTTGAGACATCAAGTTGCACTTCTCTAGAAACATTTTAAGCGCCGTCACACTGAAAGCTGAACGCTCGATTTCCTTGAGCATTCCGGTCATTACATCCTCATCAGGACCTCGCAGTCTCGGGAAGCACACATTCCTGGCAGCAGCATACCGGGGGCACTCAACAAGAAAGTGTTTGACAGTCAGAGGAACGTGGCACCGCTCACATCGAGGCTGCGGCTGTCGCTCCATCAAGTGCCCGTGCGTCAAACGAGTATGGCCAATACGAAGGCGGCAGAGTATCACCTCCATCCGACGAGGGCGACAACTAGATGATGTCCACTCACGTACGGTGGGTTTTATAATTCTTAATTTATTGTTAATTGTTCTATCCCACTCCTGTTGCCACAAGCTTCTCACTGCAGCCTTTATCCGTGGGTAGTGGTCTCGGAAAGGGACCATCGAGTTCAGCGTCTCCTCGTTTGTCTCCGCAGCCCGTTTAGCCTCATGGTCAGCTCGCTCATTGCCCGATACTCCCACATGTCCGGGCACCCAGCACAGCATGACACTCTTGCGTCTACTTGCAAAGTTAATTAGCATCACGACAATTTCAGCAATGAGCGGGTGCGTACTATTATACATCTGTATGGCATCAATTACACTTTTTGAGTCAACAAAAATAGTGAAGGGCCCACATGGATACTCCTCAATCAGCTTCAGCGCCTCCATCACACCGTACAATTCTGCTGTGAAAATTGATGACTCTGGGAGCAGCTTCCTTGCACTGACCCTTTCCCCAGACACAGCAGCACATCCTACAGCATCTCCCGTTTTAGATCCATCAGTGTAGAACTTTACAGACTTAGCGTGCTTTTCCATTACATGGTCCATAAAAATTCCCTTCAGGATGTAGTCTGGCACGGATTCCTTCTTGGGCATCCGGCATCCGGGGCAAAAACTATCTATAGGGACGCGCCACGTCGCAGTATTTTCTAAGAGTACTGGAAGTATTTGCATGGGTCTCAATTGCATAGCAGCTGTAATCACAGGGTAGTCCACAGACGAAGGTATGAAATAAGGAAAAGGCAGGTGTCGTCCAAGGGGCGCGTGCACACTAACCCATGCAGGAGACAACGGGACTTGTTCCAGCCTGGCTAGGTACTGCAGGGTTAGTTGCACACGTCGAAGCCACAGAGGAGGCTCTCCGCTCTCCACGCACAGGCTGTAAGAGGGTGAGGATCGAAAAGCACCAGTGCTTAGCCTGATAGCTGCATGGTGCACTGGGTTCAGTTTAGCCAGAGTCGATTCTTTTGCATATTGATATACTATGCAGCCGTAGTCTATTTTACTCCTGATAAGAGTTCTATATAGTCGCAACAGCGTCATTCGGTCTGCTCCCCACGCTACTCCGGATAAACACTTAAGGAGATTCATTCTCCGAGCACACTCAACCTTGAGGGCTGCCAAGTGAGGTTTCCAGGTGAGCTTATCATCCACAGTCATCCCCAAAAACTTGACGCTGTGCGCAAAAGCCACCCGTCCCTCCCCCAGCACCAGTCGAGGGGGATCACATCGGCCACGTCCCTGGAAATGAAGGCCTACAGTCTTCTCAGTAGAAAAGGTGAAGCCATGTTCAAGAGCCCAGTTGTTCACTTTGTTGATGGCTTTCTGCATTCTGCGAGTCACTGCAGGCAATAATGCAGATGAGGAGTACAGCATAAAATCGTCCACATACAGAGAGGCTAAAATGCCAGGGGGGAGGACCGAAGTAATACCGTTCAAGGCGACATTAAAAAGCGAGCAACTCATGACGCTGCCTTGAGGCAGGCCTTCACGCTGAAGCTGCAGTGAGGAGAAAGTACCACCCACTCTAACACGGAAGGTTCTCTCACCAAGAAACTCCTGGATATACAAGGCCATATTACCACGGAGTCCATATCCATGCAATGATTTGAGGATCCCATATCTCCACGCAGTATCATAGGCCTTGTGCAGGTCAAAGAAAACGCATACAGTCTGTCGGCGTTCTGCGAGGTTAGTTACCAGGTAGTTCTGTAGACGGAGCAGAGCATCTATGGTTCCGCGGTGTTGTCGGAAACCAAACTGTACGGGATTTAACAGTTCTTCGGCCTCCAGCCATCGCGTGAGCCGTACATTTACCATCTTTTCCAGCAGCTTACCAAGGCAGCTAGTCAGGGCAATAGGTCGATAGTTATCTGGGTTAGAGGCAGGCTTGTTGGGCTTAGCAAAAGCCATGATTGTTGCTGTTCGCCATTGCTGCGGATATGTGTGTGTGCTCCAGATTTTGTTGTATATATAGAGAAGGAATGATATTGCCGTATGATCCACATTTTTCATCATTTGATAGTAAACACCATCAGGCCCGGGGGCTGTGTTTTTGCACTTTTTTAAGGCACAATAAAGCTCTACTATTGTGAGGGGATCGTTGTAAGAGTAGGTGGAATTAGTCAAAAAATCAAGTGGTTGCCGCTCTTGTTGACGTCTGAGAGCCAAGGAGGGATACCCGCTGCTGACACGACAGAAGCTCCGAGCCAAAGCTTCTGTTACGCGATCCGGATCTGCCGTGAGAGAGCCATCAATTTCCAAACACAGTGACCTGTGTCCATAATTTCCCTTCATTTTGTTCACTCTCTGCCATACCTTGGCCATAGGGGTGTCGGTATTCAGGCCGGAGACATACTTCTGCCACGATGTCTTACGCGCTACATCCTTTACTAGTTGCGCTCGAGCCCTCGCTCGGTTGTAGGCGATCTTATGGGCCAGCTCTTTAGTTCGTTGGTAGCGCCGCAAGGCTCGCTTCCGTTCACAATTAGCTATTGCACACTCGTTGTTCCACCATGGAACACGATGTTTCTGGCAGCCTCCCTGAGACTTTGGGATGGCAGCGTCGGCAGCCGCACGCACTGTTCTGACAAAGTGATCGACCAGCTCATCCACACTGCAACTCTCATCTGGTTCTTCCATTCGCGAGCAGGATTCGAAGTTTTTCCAGTTTGCCTTTTTAAAATTGAGGCGTGGATCCACGGGCTCAGGTTGGTACCGTACCAAACTCAAAAGGATAGGACAGTGGTCACTACCACACGTATCCTCAAGCACAGACCACTGTGTATCAGGAAAAATGTCGGGCGTGCACATACTGACGTCGATTGCAGAGGAGGTACCGCTTTGTACATGAAAGTGAGTGTGGGCTCCGGTGTTCAATAGGCACAACTCGGTAGCATCCAAAAACTCTTCCACCGCTCTGCCATGCCGATCATTTATCAAATTGCCCCAACGAACATGTTTGGCATTTACGTCTCCAAGAATGAACGCTGGTCTTGCTAGTTGGTTACTGAGAAGGATGAGGTCCTGTGAGGTTAAGGGATCTCCAGGTGATGTATAGATATTGCATACGGAGACCATACGTTGCCCGATACACAAACGGAGGGCCAGGGCCTGTAGTCCAGTATTAATTGTTATTTTACTATAACCCACATCTCTCCGCACAAGTATTGCAAGTCCCGTTCCGGGCACTGGATTAGGCACCGGGGAAAAAACCTCAATGCAATAGTTGTTTGGGGGTGTAGGGTTCAGGCTTCCAAGAAGGGTCTCCTGGAGGCAAACGCACCAAGGTTGGTACTCCTCAAGGAGGGCCCTCAAATCTCCGTAGTTACGTCGAAATCCTCTAATATTCCATTGGATACAGGTGTTCACGGTTTACCAGTTCGAGATTTAGCACGCGTGGAGTCCTTCTCAGCACCCTCATTCAGAGCGGTTGCCAGATCAGGCGGCACGGGGCTTATGGGTCTATCATCCCATGTATGAATTGGCACTGCGGGACTTGGCTTAGTTGGGAAGCCACGCGGGATAGGAAATTTCTTCAACATATGCGACGCGACATCTTCTGGGACAAATGTGACGCGTTCCAGAGAGCGAACACGCTGCGTCACAATATGCCGCTCACTATCCCGCTCAGACCTGCGACCGTCCGCTCGAGGAACCGAAAGGTCACGTCCAGCGCTCCCCACAGCCCCACTTCCACTGCCGGGCATCCGCACGCCTGGTCGGGGCACTCTATCCACTTTGCATTTTGGTTCCGATATACCACCAGGCGGGGCTTCCGGCTCCAGAATAATCTTTGCCTGGCTTGGAAGTGCATCAAGAGCTCTTTCGGTGACTCTAGGTGCTTTTGCCACATTACCCATGTTGTTGCTGTGGGTCAGCGACGTGCCGCTCTGTGTACGCTTTCTCGAGGTTATTATAGAAGGTATTGTTCTCAAAGGTTCACCAGGTGTGTTTGGCTGGTCCGCCACCAAAGTTTCCGTTGGATTTCTTTTCGCTCTACTTTTGGATGCAGGTGGTTGTTCTTCAGTTGCAGATATTCTTGGGATGGCCGCTCCACCAGCACCCGGCTCCCGTTCCACTGCAGTATTCCTCAGCTGGCACCGGCCAGCAGGGCCGGGAACACGGTTGGTGGGCATCGCTTGAGGGGTTTTAGCCTTCTCTGCATACGTAACTCGGGTTTTATTGAAACGGCTGCCAACCACGCGCTTAGCCTCGCCATAGCTGATGCGCTGGTTTGTCTGCACCGCTAGGGTTTCCTCTTCAAGTTTATAATAGAAACAAGACTGAGAGCTAGCAGGATGTTGCTCACCACAGTTGGCACATTGGGGAGATTTGGTGCAGGGCAGTTCATGCTGTTCTTCCGCGCAGTTGACGCACACGCCAGGCTCAACACGGCAGGACCTGGCACCATGCCCAAAGTCCTGGCACTTGAAACAGCGGCGGGGCTTCGGCACGTACTGGCGCACGAGGCATCTTGTCCATCCAATGTCTACAGACTGTGGTAGGTGGCAGCGGTCAAAAGTGAGAATGTATATTGACGAGGGCATCAAAACTCCCCGCTCGAATCTCTTGATCCGGTATAATGCTTTCACTTCGAATTGCTTCAGTTCCTCTAGGAGGCGGTCGTCGCTATACTGAGGATAGTTGTCGTACCATATGGTACCCTTGCACTCATTAAGTCTGTCATGAGGAGACACCTGCACGCCAACTCCCGCAAGGGACCGCAGGCCTAAGATAATCGCACTTTAGTGCTGGTTGCGCACCTCAACCAATAGACCGCCGTTCCGGGTCTCTGTTACTTTCGCAGGTCTGCCACCAAGTCCCCTGCACAGTTGACGATTGGCTTCAATCACGTCAACGTGGCTCATGGGCGATCCATCCTTGGTTTTAATAATGAAAAATCTTTTAAATTCCGTTGGGAGAGCTGCATTTTCGTTATCATCGACACTGGCCAGGGGCTCTGCAAACAAATGTTGCCGCCGAACACGGCGCTTGTGTCGGTGTGGTTGCACCCTTTGTCTCGGAGATGGGGGAACATGAGGTTCAAGGATAATATTCATTTTCTCAGACGGCCCGGCTTCAGCGTCACCACTCGCAGAAGACTGTGATGGTGGTTGCTGCGCCAATGGCAAAGTTGAGGAAGATTCAGTACAGGTGTCCGTGCGTGAGGGTCCAGTCGTCACCGAAGATATAGCGGGAAGATTTTCCATGTTGAGAAAAGGTAAGGTTTCACCTGTCACCCCGAGCCAGCACCTAAGACGGCCGCCTACAAGGGGATCCCTGTTGTCGGGCACACGTAGTCCCAACGGGAACGCTCGCTAGGTACAGGCATAGCAGTCAGAGTGACCAGGATCAGCAGGTTGATGCGCTTGACTAGTCGAAGGCGCGTTCCCGCACGTCAAGGACGTTTAAGCAGCCCCCCGCCTACCCAGCCACCCCTCCCACTAGCCCTCGCCGCATGCGACTTCAAAACTGGCAGGACGGGCCTAGGCTCCTGCCAGCCCCCAAGGAGAGGTCAGAGCGTGGTCCAGGAGAAGGCCAGGTCATCCGAAGAGAGAAAGTCAGCACAAATCCGTATAGAAGTCCAAGTCAGTAGGGTGGTCACAATGCTGCCATCTCTCTTCGTCTGACCCCTCAACCCAGGCCACTCTACCATGGTTGCACCTGGGTAGCACAGCCCTGGGCATCATAGAGGCACGCAAGCCCCCTCCCCGCGACAAGGGCGAGATGGCGCGAGGGGGTTCAGGAACTGGAAAAGGTGCAAAGGAGAATGGCCAGAATTATACCAGAACTGAGGACTGTGAGCTACTTGGAGAGATGCGAACGACTGGGGCTTACGACACTGGAAAAAAGAAGGAAGAGAGGGGATTTAATAGAAACCTACAAGATTTTGAAAGGCATGGAGAATGTTGATTATAGATTGTTCTTTGAGTACAGTGATGCTGTGACAAGGCCCAACTCAAAAACGCTTAAGAAAAGAGGTCACTGGAGAACCATCGCCAGAGCAAATTCATTCAGTGTAAGAGTTATCAACGACTGGAACTCTCTCCCGGAGGATGTAGTGACTGCTGCGACCATTGGTGCCTTCAAGGCCAGACTGGACCAATGTGCCTGGTCCATGAATGAGTGAGGGAGGTACTGATTTGCCCCACAAACAAGTTTTGACTCTAGAAAAGTCCGTAGTAAGTGTTAGAGAAGCGAATGAGGGATTATTTTAGAGAAAGTGTTTGGATTTCACACAATTGTAAGATGAAGAGATGGGAGCCCTATAAGACAAAGTCTTAACCTCCCATGCTTTTTTTTGAACTAGGTGTATAAACGGTACCGATGAGGTTGAGTTACTTGGATATTACAACAGGTCTGCAGCTGAAGACAGCAACATCGCGTTAAGCTCAGGAATCCAGAGATCTTCATTGGCACGTCATCATCAGTCGGGGTGGAGGAAGAGATGTATTCCTTATAGAGTCACTGATTTTCTTCAATAGAAACACGTCGGACCTGATACCTTCAGTGCTGCTTTCAAGGATTTGAAGTGGTTCTTATCAACGTTAGATGCAGTACTGGACATGGGACCAGTCAGAGCCAAAATGGGCAGACAATGGCGAATGGTTCAACATCCAGAAACATACAGTATTTTAGCTAGTTCTCAAACACGGGGTGGCATCACTACAGACATTTTATTTCAGTTACAGCCAATTGGCACGGCAAAGGCTCTTAGATGAGAAAGAAACTTCTCTGAAATATATTAATAAGAAGAAACATAAAACAAGTTTTTACGCTTCATGAAACTCAAACAGTTGTTCTCACATCGCTTGTTTCTTAGCCTCGAGAATTTTTCACATGAGTCACAACCATACATTTGGCTCATATAAAAATAGTTCCTATATTTTCTCTCGGTGAATGACAAGGCAAATAACACACAGCCACTGCAATGCCCATTTATTACTGATCCAACCTTAGTACTAGCGTTGACAATCATTGCGAAGACATCACACGTACATATGTATATACAAATCCATCATTAGGAGAAAAAAGGGCACAGCGAAAACACCTACGTTTTATTGCCCGTAAATATAACATCTGGCATACACGGCAAATAAGCTGGCTTCCTTTATTGCGATATACAAGGTAGGTTTCAACGTCGGTCAAATCTAGTGTATATGTATATACTTCGCTCCTAACGACTCGCACATGAATACTAATACGGGAGTGCAGCGTACTGATAGTTGTGAAGAAAGATAATATACTATATAGAATATACGGAAACACCGTCCAATAACCTTATAAACGAGAATTATAAATGACCTATAAATTATGTATTATGAATATACGGTGGCACTCTTACGCGCCTCGCTTCAGTACCAGACTAGTCAAACTCGGTGATGTCAGTCAGAACTTCGAGCGAAGGTTCCTATAACGCAAAATGCGGATTAAGATTCAAACTGAGAAGGAAACGTTGCTAATATGGCACCGTGGTAAGTGCTTTAGTGAGAAATTATGTCATTTTCGTTTATCGTAAACAGGGAACATTTATTCACTTAGAGTAGTAGGCATATCTTAGTAGATGTTCAAAGTTCACGGTAACGTTAAATAATACATAGAACTATATTTCGCATTCACTTTTGAACACATGATCACTTAAACTAAATAAAAATTTGTACCGGACAACTTGAAAATAGTTTTGTAATAGGTGCAATTCACTACAAAATGTCTTCAAATGAACATGGCTTCTTAGTAAATTCTGCACTATCGCTAACATTTTAAAAAAAAAGGCTAGAAGATAAAACTTAGAAACACAGCTTGTCCTCGCACAGCGTAGCCAAAGAGATAACAATGAAAACCTGTTTACATACGAACAAGTTAATAGAAGAAGTGCATTACAATCAAATTTTAAACATTTTATATCATAAAGCTCTTAAATTTATAGAAAAACCGCAAGAAGAATAAAATAGTCATCTTCGGGGCTAAATTTATGACTGAGAAAATAAAAACCAAAGCATGTTGCCCATTCAAATTTTGTGTTTTTCATAATGAAATTCACTCACTTCGACTTCTCAGCAGCTTGGCAGGGCTGTAGCATGCTGGCGTGTCTTTATCGTCAATATTTAATTTGAAAAAGGTAAAATTTCAAATCTTGGCCAGGAAAAATGCTAATCTGACTACCTTAGCCACACGTAACCTAACTTAGAAGAAGCAAAACGAGCAGCACGCAGTATCACAGAAACCAAAGTACATACCGTCATAATACAAGGAACAATGATCCAGCCAGGGTTAACAACTGGGAGCCAAAACTTAATTTCAAACACAAATGATGCATCATTTATAAACAGAAAAGAACACTGTTTACAATACCTCCGTGAACACAACTGTCAAGTGAGAATTTCAGCTCCCGGTCCGCCATACTGCAATTCCACAAGCTAAAATCAAAACCGGAAAGTTCGAGTCCTATTTTAATTACTGCAATTCGTGCCGTGAAAATCGGTAGGTAGGAGAAGGCTGAGATTGGGGCTATGAATTAGTGTGCTTGTTTTAATAATTTTATGTTCTTTAGAAATTTTGAGAATCGTTGACGCGAATGGACAATTACTGATTACAGCCAATATAATCTGCGAGGCGATGCTGGGCTCCAGTAGAGCAGCCTCGGCGATTGTAATTAAAAGAGAAAATAAACTCCCATGAACACAAATATGAACACGTCAATATGAACACAAAAGGTACCGAGTCCTGCACGCACAATTCATGTGTGGTAAACTGTAACAACCCAGTAAAGCCAAATTGTTTTGCTTGAAAACGAAATATTATGGTAACTTCCCTTAAATTTTCATTATTGAAATTCAGTACGGTGTGAACTTTTCATCAAGCACTTAGAATGTAAGAACAGTGTGGTGACTTTTTAATATCCTTCAAAAAAGACGTTGGCCTATAATGGGTTGTCAAATTTTCTTTAGTGCAACCCCCGAGACAATGACAATGATGGTGGATCCAGTCAAAATGTATCTAGTCCAACAATCTAAGTTCAGGCTTCTAACAAAATATTGGCGGCTTGACTACTGCACGGTGCAATGAGCTTGACTACTACTGCATTTACCAAGAAACATGTTCAACATACACACGATATTATCATCTGGTAAATCTGCATTAGTGATCAGCGGGCGTGAGCACAGAAAAAGGCCTTCCTCTAAGCCAGAGGTACTCAACCAGGGATTAATTTACCCCTAGGGGGGAAGGTAAAAAAAAAAAAATTACATTGACGGGGGTAAATAGTTGAAGTGCCTGATAATTTGAAAAATAAATCAGTGCAATTTAATTTTATAAAATAGAGAGAGAGAAAATGCAAAGAAAGTGTTCGATTTGTATGGGAGTAAGGGGTAAATGGAGGAATGCCTAAAGCCGAGGGGGTCAGTGATGGAGTAAATGTTGAGAGTGGCTGGTCTAAGCGTTGAGCGGGGCACTAGCCAACACACATGCCGGAATATAATACACACCCACACAGCAACGAAAGCTCATTTCATCTCAAGAATGTGTTCCGCTCATGCACCGGCTATACAAAATATTTGCATTTCACAAAAATAATCTTTCATGCTGCCAAGTCATCGAAAAGGTCAATAGCAGTAAAAATTTTGCCAATTTGCAAAGTAACTAAATGAAGTAGAAGATTTATGCTTAAACAAGCTTGAGGTCTAGCATACAACAAACTATAATGCTTAATTAAATCTAAGTAAGAAACCTATCACATCACGGGTTGGATTTTAAAAAACATTTTCTATCGAAAAAGAAATTTTTTCGTGCCTATGATAGTAAAAAAGATTAAAAACCTTCACGCAATAAAAAATTTGAATGCATAAAACATATATTTACATGCTCAAGAAGAATTTCGCAATCGTAATGGGCATATCAATCGCAGGCAAAATCACAATCGTAGGCAAATCACGTGATTTATAATATGCAGCACATGAAAAATAAAAAAAATCAACGATCCCGTGAATGTAAAAGCAACAGCACACAGAGAGGAACCTTTGAGGGATATGTGTTGAACTATGCAATGAGGAACACAAGCAAAGAAAAAAATGAGACACAAACAAAAAAAAAAGGGCACAAAATAAGACACAAACAAAGAAAAAAAGGACACAAAATTAGACACAAACAAAGAAAAAAAGGACACAAAATGAGACACAAACAGAGAAAAAAAAGGACACAAAATGAGACACAAACAAAGAAAAAAGGGCACAAAATAAGACACAAACAAAGAAAAAAGGGCACAAAATAAGACACAAACAAACAAAAAAAATGCCACATAATAAGACACAAACAAAGAAACAAAGGACACAAAATGAGACACAAACAAAGAAAAAAGGGCACAAAATAAGACACAAAGAAAGAAAAAAGGGCACAAAATATGACACAAACAAAGAAAAAAAAAGGACACAGAATAAGACACAAACAAAGAAAAAAAGGACACAAAATAAGACACAAAGAAAAAACGGACACAAAATAAGACACAAACAAAGAAAAAATGACACAAAACCAAGACAAGCACACTTTGCCCCTGGACTGTAGCCCACACACCAGTGTACAATGTGCTAATTTTAGCGCAGGGTTATCGAACTGGCCTTTTGTCATGCCAAAGTTATCAAACTTCGCGTTCTTTCAATTAACACATTGACTGCGATTTGATAAACTGAGGTTTAATTTCCAACTCAAATTTAAAATCAAAAGTTGTTACAAATAGCAAACATTAACTTGGTAAAATAAATACCATTAATTTAGAAAGATCGATGAACAATTTTCAAACGACCCATCGATGGGTCGTTTTGCAGCTGGAATAACATACGCAAGGCCCACCGGTTGCGGTCATACCGCAATGAATATGTTAAACCGATCTAAATAAGATAATTTTGGCAAGAGAAAATGCCAGTCTGGCTACAATCGCGCAATTCAAGAGCTGGAGCAACAGCGTCTACAAGCTTCAGAACAAGTACTTAGAACTAAAGCACTAACAACATCAGTGCAATTAAACGTCCCTACACTACAACATAAAAATGTCTATTCCCTAGTTCCCAACAAACACATGTCTCAAAAAACACGATACATAAAGTTTGTGTATATCTGCCTTCAAATTAAAAAATTTTGAGGATTATAGACACAGCACTTAAAAGATTTGTACATAGTTGAAAAAAAAGATTCATGATTAATAATTATGACATGACAGAGGATCCACACACCAGCATATAAAGAGGACTTCACGCGGTGACTTTAAGAGCGTGAACACCTGCAGGAACTCGGTCCTAGTCTCTACACACCGCGTCACCGCTGAAATTGCTAAGACATTGAAAACCATTAAATTTTTACACTAGGGAAACACAAAATCACACAACTTCTGCTGAATAATAATAATGATGATGATGATGTTGAGAGGTGTTGATAAAATCAAAATGAAAGCACGGATAGGAGTCTTTTCTTGCTCCCCTCTACGCATGCCATCTTACTTAACGTAACCCTCTTCATTAAATCAAAATGCGAACTAAAATCAAGCTTACCCTAAAGTAATAACCCCGCTGCAAACTAACACAAAAATAAGTTGTCTTCAGCTGAGGACACTTACTCTCTGCAACACAATTAGGTCACATAATCACTCACACAATAAATCATCAGTCTTGAATTCTCAACCTAAATAAAACATCTATAATATAAGTCAATATCCAATGAGAAATTAACACAGCCACAACGTGAGCAGGAATGGAGAGATATAATCGTAATAATAAGCCGTCTCATAGCCTCCTAACCTAACATAAAGACTAGTTCATCGCTTTGAACACATCATCGAAGCAAGACTGTACATAAACATTAATCACTGAACGGAATAGGGAGAGTAAATATAAAAAATGGTATCCCCACACACTCAAAATATGTTTGCATGAATCATGTGTTACATCAGTGAAGAATAAGCTTCAACATTACTACGGAATACTGTAACAACTCGCTCCATGCGACTGTTGTTAGTCATATTCAGGCAGAGGGTTTTACTATAGAACACTTTGCTACTGAGGATTGGTTAAGTCTGAAGTAATCGTTAAAACTCACTCCAATATTTCCTGGGAGAAAGAATTCGAATTGAAGAGCATAATTTCACAACTGCAATACCTAAAATTACTAGGAGGCAGGTCACAGAAACAGTGAAACAAAACTGCGAGTCACAATGGACAGCAAATCCACACCCGCTACTGGGCGTCTGTGATATGGTGAACTGAGCAACCAACCAACCATCCACGTAACTGAGATACGGTGGGTGCACCGCGCAACCAACCACCCACGTAGTTGTGATGTCATGGTAGTGGAAACAAGTCCCTCTATGGGAAAAAAAATACACCTCCTCTTGTTCGGCTGGCCAATAGAAAGGCTCTATTTCAAACACACTGGATGACATCACCATTGTGACACGGTCACGAAAAAAAGACTGGTTTGACGCTACCTTGTTTCTTCTACCGTGGATATGATGCACTGGGGACTTCATTCGGGAGGTGCACAAGGAATTTCGGAAGAGAATATTTTTGCAAGAAAAGTAGATGAAAGTTTCAAAGCTCGGAGTGCTGACCATTAATGCCATTTTAAAGTGAGAATCTCAGTTGCCTTAACCAAAGTTCAGCACGACTAAACAACTCCTGAAGTGGAAATTAGTTCGGGTAATCCATAATGCAGTTACTCAGAAATCCTACACCAGACTTGTTTGGAGTAGCGCAGCTAGGTAGCTGAACAGCAGTCAAGGCAATTGTGAGAAGCGATTAATATATCTTCTTCAGAGAAACTTAGCTAGGTAACAATAGAAGACAGATGAGTAAGAGAAGAACAGCGAAATAAGAGAAGCAGCAATAGATACTGCGCAATTAAACGGGCCTGTTATAAGAAAATATTTTCGAGTTGATGCTTGACCATACAGAAACAAAGCTACAGTAATAGGGTAAAAACAGCTCTAACAAAAGAAGGGTGATGTAGAGCAGCAGGTCGAGAAGCATGGAGTGGAGGATAAGGATTTAGAGCAGGAGGTCGAGAAAACTTGGCCTTGAGTGGAGGATCAGGATCATGGAGAGGAGCAGGAGGTGGAGCAGCACGGCGGATGCGGAGTTAGAGGAGATGGGAGTGCTGGGAGAGGAGATGAGCAGCGGTGGCGGCAGCGGTGCGCACGGTCACCTCGGGATCCTTCATGAGCAGCACCAGCCCCGTGGCGACGCCTGTCGCGCCCTCGTCCCCGCCCCACCGCACTACCTCTCCTGCACACACGTGTCATGTCCATGCACAGTGTTATGTCCATGCTAACTTCAAATTCGTACACATGCTATGTCTATAGAACATGTTATTTCCATGCTAACTTCAAACCCACAGCACGTCATGTCAAGTCTGACTGCTACACCAATCTACATAATGTTAATAGATCATGTCTAATACAATTATTGCATCAATTCCCATAATGACTTCACTTCAGACCCTCTCGCCTAATTTCCTGTCGCGCACGCTATCTTTGAAATACGGTTTTAGAAAAATTTCAATTTTCACGTTTATATTCATCAATTTACGGAATTTCAAGGCAGCAGACACGCTCACTACCCACAGTCAAGAAGGCAACGTGCTGACCTGTGAGGTGAGCAGCAGCAGCACGCAGCTCTGGCTGGCGGCTGTGGTAGTAGGAGCTCGCAGCCGCCAGCGTCAGGCTCAGCTGATCGCCTAGCCACGCCACCTGCAGCGCGGTGTGGTTAGCTTGGGTTGGGTTATGTTATGTTGGGTAAGGTCGAACTGAGGTTAGGTTAGAGGCTAGGTTAGGGGTCATTTAGGGCTAGGTTAGGTTTGCTTGTGTTGGGTTATGTTGAGTCATGTTGGGTTAGGTTAGGCCTCCCTAACCACAGCAAGGTGATCTGAAGGGAGCAACGGGCAATTTAGGCACGAACTGTGTCTCCACACTTAGCGGATAGAATATTGGAAAAAGTTCATAAATGGAGATAGGATTCGAAGACGAAAATAATTGCGGAAAAAATGGATAGAAGTCAATCAAAAAAATGATGGCCCATCCAAAACCAAAAAAAAACGTAACAACATAGAAAGGCCTACCTAACTTTCAGCTCTGGACCTTATATCTTTTTCTACGAAGCGCTTGTTTCCATGGATACAATAGTACAATGAGGGTAGGAATAACAGTAGCTAAGACATTGCCAGAGGGCATTCACTTTCTAAAGGCATCACTGAAAGTGAGAGAGATCGAGGATGTTCTCATAATCAATCGACCAGAGCATCCATTATTCATGTAAGCAAAAGTTACGCGCCAATTTAATTATGTCGATATTGAGAATAGCTGGCGACTGCTATCCAGCGCAAAGGTCACTCTCAAATATGCTAACCAACAACATGATATATTTTAGTACCTACAATTCATTGTACTTCGATCTTTTATTTCAGACATAATGATTTATTTTTTGAACCGATGATGGAGCTGGGCTCCGAAAAGTAATGATTAATTTCCTCGGAATTTTCTTTATTTCGACACTTCAACTGCGACGTGAGCCACTGGTGGTCACACGGGGAGTTTTGATAATGATGCTGACCTACCACAAGTCACAAACTCAATTTTCTTAAAAACTTAATCAACGCTAAAAAAAGGCACGATACAATTAATATCGCTATTTTCAACATTGCTTACTGCAATGGACTCTAAATTTGAGTTCAGTGTTAAACTTCAGTTTTACCTGCAGCCGTCAGTGTTAACATTTCTCAACAGACCACACGACGGCTGAGGAAACAAAACAGCACAGCAGACACAGCACACACCAACAGCGGGGCGAGGGCGGCCAGGAAGCTCTTGTAGTCCAGGGAGGAGGACGGACTGAGGCGCGTCTGCAGCAGCTGCTGCAGGTCAGTGCACGTGACGCGGTGGCTCAGGGACAGCAGGGCGCTCTTGCACATCTGCACACAGAGTAGTTGTTAGTCTCAGGCCCCATTTCCATTGAAAAGATGCTGTTTTCACAGAGGAATGGGAAAGGATTGTTTAGTTGGGGTCCCGTTCCCATTGAAGAGATGCCCCGTTCCATTGTTTGTTTTCAGAGAGGAATGGGAAAGGACACATCTGCACTCAGTATCCACAATATAGTTGTTAGTTTGAGGCCCTGCTCATATAGATATAGATAAGATGTTTGTTTTCACATAGGAATCAGAAAATGCCATTTGGTACGGACTCGGAAAGCATGGAACCTAAGCATAAGGTATGTTCTGACACAGGATACCCTGCGCATAGAAACTACAAGTTCGGAAGGAAAGGAAGCAGTAGAAAAAACAAAGAAGAGATAGCAAAGAAGGCAAAAAAACTGAAAGAGTGGGCAAGAAAGTTAAAGTCCAAGACGGCTAATGTATAGTTGAGGTAACCTAACATTATTTGCCCAGCCCCCATAGCATTGGATAGATGTGCGGCACCTACTACGTACAACAGAGGATAGATGAATCAACACTGAAGTACGGCTCCCACTCCCCTTGCATACATACAGAGGAACATTACGGGAGAAGCATTTGACAACAAGAGGAGCATTAACACAAAGAGAGCAATATTAACAGAAGGGGAGTTACATTAAGGCAAAGGGACTAACATCAACAGAAAGGAAGTGACGTAAACAGAAAGAATATGTAAAATTATCACCAAAGGAGTAACACCAGAGAGTAAGTAAAAGAGACACAAAGAGAATAAGATTAACAGAAAGAGAGAAGTATCAACTCAAAGCGAACTAACATCAACCGAAAGTGAGTAACATCAACAGAAAGTAAGCAAGATAGACACAAAGAGAATAACACGATAACAGAAAGAGAGAAACCTCAACTCAAAGCGAACAACCATAAGAGAAAACGGAGAATAAATTAACCCCAGCAGCATTGCTGCTGTCATTGCAAACAGAAGTGTGTGACTGACCACAACGGTGGGCTGGTGGGCGTCGGCGAGATGCACGACGGCAGCGAGCAGGTGTTGCTGCAGCTGCTCCTGGAACTCCTGCGTGTCGCCCACAACTGTGCTCAGCCCGCGCACCACACCGAAACTCGCCTCACGCACCTCGCCCGAGCTCTGGTGGAGAGAGTGGGACATCAACAAGGGCAGGTCTGTATGCTGTACTCATGAGTGGCAAATGTGACATCAGCATGGGCAGGTCTACATACTACTTGTAACCCCATGTAAGGCAGGTCTGAATAGCAGCCCACAATGGAGACTGGCCTGCACACAGTAACCCCATTTATCAGCACCTCATTAAAGCCAATACATCGCTAGCCCACAAGATGTGCACTTCGGTCCATGTATCACGCTTCCATGATACAATTTGAATCCCGGATTTCAATGGAACAAGAACTTCTCCGAAATATCACAGAAGTATTGGCTACCTTATCAGCAAAGTCGAGCAACAAAAGACCTAAATATCACACAATTCTCAACAAAAGACTGCTAAGTACCACATGAGTAATCGCTCCCATCTCAGCTAAGTCGAGCAACAAACAACCTAAATATCACATAATTCTCAACAAAAGACTTCTAAATATTACAGAAGTTTCCACTACCTTCTCAGCGAAGAGCCTGGCCCTGATGAGGAGGAGGGGCGTGTGGGGCAGCACCGTCTCAGGGGGCAGGAGAGGCAGGAGGGCCGCCAGGCCTCGTAGCGCCTCCACGCACACGCGCTCCTCCGGCGACAGCATCACCACTGCCGCTGAGCAGTACAGAACGAGATGAGATGAAATTTCTAAAGAGTTTGAGCTTAGCAGCACCACTGCCGCTGAGCAGCACAAAACGAGATGAGATTTCTAGAGAGTTTGAGCTTAGCATCACCACTGCCACTAAGCAGCACAGTATAGGTGAGATTTTTAGTTAGTTTGAGCCTTCCTTACCACAACAATGGTCTTCGAAAGGGAGGGAGGAGAGAGGCAACATTTAGTATACATTTAAGGGAACGTGGAATCTAAGCACAAGGCGTGTTCCAACACAATATCCCAGCGCTAAGAAACAGTTAGTTAAGAAAGAAATTTATGAAACATGATGAGAGAAAAGTTGAAGAAGACAGTAGTAGGTGCAGAAAAACAGGACAGCAGTGAACCAAAAAACGATATTCCGTAACAGAACAAAAAACCTATTTTATTTCAACAAGAAAAAGGCCTACTTAGCTATTACCTCGGGACCTCTTATTTTCCTCCAGGGAGCGCAAATTTCCATAAATACAACGGTTACATCTCCCTGAGAGGAGCATGAGGGAATTCAACGCTAAACACCACGAGATCAAGCGCTACACTCGAGCTCAGGAAATTAAACGACATAACGTGACAAATACAGCATTGCTACGCACCGAAATAAAATTCTAAATTTCACGACGATTATAATAGAGTATGAAATGTATTGAAGCAGAGGCCAGGCAAAGCCTTGGACTCTCGAGAGCCAACCAGTACCACACACACAAGCGCACACACTACATCAATACATGCACACTACACCGACACTCACGAGCACGCGTGCCGCTGGAGAGAGTAGCGTTGTCGGAGCGCACGTCACCGAGACAAGCGTCGATGCTGCCCAGCGTCTCCTCACGGGGGTCCGTGCCCCCTACCAGCGCCCCGATAATCTCGTGCAGGCGGTCATCCACCTGCGGGGTCAGGGTCGGTCATTAGGGCCCTCATAGAGCTGTGACGCTTCTAGGTCTCGCCAAAAAATGTTAAGGCAAAGTTAATGGGGATTTTGAACCAAGCTAACCACAAAACGTGCTCTAGCACAGGGGTTCCCAACTTTTTTTTCGCCCCGCACATCTGAAGGAATATCATTTGAACCTCGCACCCCCTGAAATCAAAATGCCAACGTATAGACAATGTTCTATAATTTAGCTGGGCTTTTCTTGCACCCCTGGCATATTGTCTCGCATCCCCAGGTTGGAAACCCCTGCTCTGGCACTTCAAGTGAAGAATTTTGAAACAAGCTTTAGCAGCTAAAGATCTTCGCATTGAGATTTAAAAATTCACTCATTATTTACAGATGTTAAAAAAGTTAGATAAAAATGAAGCAAAACATGCCCCTTCCAGCTTTCCACATATATGACAAAAAAAATCCCGTAGTAGTAAAAATGACAAACGTTAGTGACAGCAGTTGAAATTGCAAATATTACCACAATTCCACATGCAAACACAACACAAGCAAGAAAGAAATATTTACTGAAGAACATTAAAAGTAAATTATGAGGAAACATATGCAAATTCCCCACAAAAATTAAGCACATGGCAAACATCGTAAGCTACACAAAAATTAAGGTTAAGCCACTCTCTTAAATCTTTGCAAAATAACTCACGTCTCAAGTCAGAAACTGAGGTTTCTGTCAATTGAAATAACAGCCGTCACCAGAACCGTTAATATTTACGTCAATAAAAACTAAACAGGAATGTTACAGTAGCATTACGTTCAAATCCTCTCAGTAAAATACGAGTAATAGTAAAATACGAGTAATAAAATTCGAGTTAAAATTACAACAAAGGTATTCCCCACACAGGCCTTCTAAGAACATTGGCTTCATGACATTTGGACATTGTTCTACCAAAGGTCAAGCAAAATAACGCATGCAAAAATGCAATCGCAACGCATGCAATTTGCATGCAAATGTTTGCAAAATTGCAAATGCTTGCAAATGGACCTGAATTTTGAAATAGAGTACCTATGGCTATTCTTTTTCCATACCTATTTTGGAAATAATAATACGGTGAAAATTATCCGATAAGATTGGGAACATTTCTTTGCTGAGAAGAATGACTAGAGCGAAACACATTGCAAATTTGTTCAAACCTTGATTAGATACCACTCACTGATAATTTCTTTCTGCCCGTTTTTCAGCAACACAGATTTATGAATAAGCTCAATATTTTTGTAGGTCCGTAAAACGATAAAATGGAACATTTTTGTCAGTTTAAATAACCTCAGCTGAAAATAAGCGTGTAAATGGTAAGGAGCGCTCTAGGAAAATGATCTCAAGATCTTTGATCATTCTTACCTTCTCCACAAATAGAGTACTAGAAGCTGCAGAATTCAAGCAAGCCAGCTTAAAGCAGTAACCCCTAAGGCAGATGTCCACCTTTAAGTAATGTCCTGACAGTTCAAAACTGTGGCAAGCTCTATAGTCTCTTTGAAATACGTTTTTTTTAATCGGAAATAAATCTAGAACTTTTCATCAGATAGCATTGTGACAATTTCACGCATTGCAATTTAGGAACGATTAGAAATATAATTTAATAAAGACATGCACAACTAAAAACAGCCACAGGGCTACAAGAGGCAGCCCCAGTAGCGCGAGCACCACTAAAGGAATTGAAGAATCGAGGATGCACAAGAAAAAGCAGGCGTTAAGAATGACCAAGCAGAGTTAGCTAGGAATAAAAGGCTCGGCTGAGTCCATTCGATACTTCATAGTCACACACACCAGTCCAGAGAGACTATTCCACTCAACCACACTTAGGAGAATGAATTCCATGTCCATGTACTTCATCTTCTGCTGTATAGCATACACACACTGCCCCCTGATGTAAGTACTGCTGCACAACACACACAAGCCACCTCAGAGCTCTATACTGACGATCTCTCTGACAAAACGCCAACATTAAAAACTTTACAACAAATTGTCAGGTGAACTAAAAACTACAAGGATGGTGAAAGTTCTTTAATTGGAAAGAGCAAAAATGGCTATTCGCTTGAAAAATACAAAAAAGAATAAACGTACACAAAAATTACCAGAAAGCACGTGCGCAAATGGAGCGAGTGCGAAAGGATGAAGGGAACGAATTGAAGCTAAAATAACATGAATACAATGAATCGAAGTTGATGTAATTTCCCCAAAATAAGAGGTGAATATGAATTCAAAAGACAGCTACTGTAGCACAGAAAACATTGCTAGTAAAATCATGGACTGTAAGGAAAGAACTCTACAAGTCGGGTTTATAAGGACCGTTGCAATGAATAAAAACCATGAGAAAGCAGGAGTTGGAGAAATCAAATATTAAGAAGTAGAGGCACTAGACCAAAATATAACCAAAATATTAGAAGGTGGAAGCACTAGGCCAAAATATAACCAAAACCATCTTGGGCCTACAACCAGCACAAGGCGCAGGAACGCCTACCATATCTGACCCGCAGAATCTCCGACATTCCAGCCCTCAACACTCTGACTGCGAAGGGTTAAGCTCAAGTTCAATATTCAACTCGAATTTAAAGTCAACTGTAGTAAGAAACATGGAAAATGTCAAAAATTTACTGGATCGTGCTTCCATTTACTTATCATTAAGTATTTATGAAATTTGAGTTTGTGACTGCTGGTGGATCACCTGCATTATGAAAATTCTCTCCGTCTACACCGGTGGCTCACGTCGCAGTCAAAGTGTTAAAGAAAGTCACTAACCGCCACAAAGCTCGGTGTGCATTGGGAGCAGAAACTAAGCAATGTTACTCAAGGGGGGCCACACATCTTCTAAGCTATGTGAGCTTGGGCAGGAGGCAGCTGACTAGCTCTGGTGCAGGGCGAGGCATTCGAGCCTGACTCTACTGCAGTGACCACTGCAGTGTGACCACCGCAGTGTGACCACCGCAGTGACCACCGCAGTGACCACCGCAGTGACCACCGGAGTGACCCCAGTGCGAGGTGTGGTCGAAGGGCTGTGGATATCCAAGCTGAAGTCCTCAAGGTTAGATTGTTTCAAATAAAGTTTGACTACAATAAGCATTGAGCATCTGACAACCCTCTTGGTTTGCCACATGCTGACTTCTCACATCGCTGAAAAATTCTTCTGAAAATGAGTCACTTGGGATTTTGGCCAGAAAAAAGCTAATCTAGCTGAACCCGATTGAAATAACGAGAAATGTTACAATTAAATTGTTAGTATGAACTCACTTACCGAGAAAAAATATAGGAGCTTAAATTCTCAGTTCAGAGTGAGAATACTTACATCCATGAATTTGGGATAATTAAAGCTGTGGCCCAATGGGCTTGCAATTTTCTCTCACCAGCAATAAATATACCCTCGTGTCAGCTACCTGACAACCATTGTACCATCCGATCTCTTAATATTTAGACTCGATGTGATGACGAGGGAAAAAATACTCAGGTAGAGTAAAAATTCCCGAGGTTGACTTTGCCAACAGGAATGAGTGCTAGGCAACGCACACGCTGAGTGAATGTTGCTAACCCCGTAAAATTAGATAATATTGGCATAGCTTTGCTGTTTAAAATAGATAAAATTGGCACAACTTAGGGCTGTGAAATTATACAAAACTGGCATAATTTCGCCGTGTAACATTAGATAAAATTGAACAGTTCAGCTGAAGCCCCGGAGCCCGCTCAGCCGCCGACCACACCTCACACGCAGGGCTACAATAGGGCGAGACTCTGCCCAGGGAGAGGCAGACCGTTGCGCCGTCGGGTACTCACCCCAAACCACCGCGGAAAATAACACTAGAAAAGAAACAACGGAAACACACAATTAAAACTGCCCAGTTACTGGCATTAAAGACATGTCTACAAGAATCACCATCGTCGCGGCATCAACAGGGAACTTTAGAGTGAGATGAAAGAGGTGAAGTGGTTTTGACGCCCGGAGTGAGATGGCGTTTGCCAAAGGCTTCTATGACCCGCACACAGACCCAAAAAATAAAAATAAAAAGTAAAGCACTACTTCTACCGTACATTCCCGGAACCAGTAATGTTTCAGGAAAATTAGGTGGAATCTTCCGTAGTTTTAATACCAGCGTTCTTTTTATAATAATGACTTCTTTCTTACTCGTTTATTCTTGTCTTTTCTTTTTGCATCAGTACCGTTTTATTTGTGGAATCGTACCATGATAGAAATTAAAGTGTCTCAAATTTACCCTTGAAAAACTCCTCAGTGTATCCGTACTGCATACTGGTATTTTGAGGCTCCGAATTAAATGCAGAGATTTGACTGATCAATATCTGTGACCGCCAACTAAAAATGGAAATTCAAGAAGCAAAACTCAGCATAAAACCTGTGGTATATAGAAGATGAAACACAAAATACAAAATGAAAGTGACAACGCAAAACACGAGTATAATGCTTGGCGATAAGAGTGGTAAGCAATAAGTATGAAAACATGTTTGTGAAACGCCGTGAAGAAAATAAGGGCGCTGAAATTACAGGGAGAGATGAAAATATGAAGCACGAATGGAATGAAGTATGGGAAGTCGACATATGAAGAGATAAAGAGGATACAAAATTAATGGAGGAGTCAGACTATTTGCTATTTACATGCAACTTTCTTACGACCACACATAATATACGACACATCAAGTGGTAATAATATATACATGCAATAATACTGAAGCTCACTCAGCACATACCTACTCGAGAAACAAACACGTAAACAAAGTAACAACACACTAGAGGGCAGGAACGTGTGCCGATCTCAACACCAGGCAAGTGTAATTCGGCAAGTGTAATTAAGAACAATCTTACAGTTGCAGGGGAGTAAATGACAATTTAAGCAACAAGTAAGATAATCTCAAACTTTGCAGAATAAAAGCTTGTAGATTGCACCTTAACTTTGACCTAAACATATCTATTGATAACCTAATCTTATCTATTGATAACCTAATCTTATCTATTGATAACCTAAATTTATCTATTGATAACCTAAACTTATCTATTGATAACCTAAACTTATCTATGATAATAACCTAACTTATCTATTGATAATCTAAACTTGTCTATTGATAACCTAAACTTATCTATCGATAACCTAAACTCATCTATTGCAATTTTATCTTTCAATGGAGAATTTTGGCAGCACTACCCTGACATAGAACGAGCTGGAGCAAACCTTGACTCGTAAAACACAGAAACTGTTTCTCAGTACCGTGACCACATTCCTTCATGGCACATTTTGCTCGTAAGTGACATGAAAGTTCTCACTGCATAGGATCATGTGGTGGAGAGCAGCAACGGATGTAGTAAGATAAAGGAGCAACGGTTAACTCGCGCATGACGCAATGCAAGAAATGATTACGAGTTAGTTGAAGCCTCCTTAACTATAACAAACGTGTTCCAAGAGGCGATGACGCTATACACGATTTGATAAATTTGATTAAGCCTCACTAACTACAAAAAAGATGCTTCAAACAGAGAATAATGCTATACAAGATTAGATAAATAAGTTAGCTTAAGCCTCCCTTATCATAAGAAAGGTGTTCCCAAGAGATGATAAGGCTAAACAAGATAAAGGGGGATCAGTAAGAGGCCGAACGCAGCAGCAGCAGCAGGAGGAGCAGGGAGGTCCGGACACACCTCCCCGTGGTAGAGATACAAGACTAGATATATTAACTCACGCCTCCCTAACTACAACAAAGATACTTCAAAGAGATCATAACACTAAACTGGGATCAGTAAGAGGCCAAACGAAGCAGCAGCAGCAGCAGCAGCAGCAGTAGTAGTAGTAGTAGTAGTAGTAGTAGTAGTAGTAGGAGGAGGAGGAGGAGGAGAAGGAGGAGCAGGGAGGTCAGAACACACCTCCCCGTGGTAGAGATGGGCGTAGTGGGACAGTCCCCTCAGGGCGAGACGACGCACGTCAGGGCACACGTCCTGGGCGTACATGAGCAGCACGGCGGTCACTCGGCCCAGAGTCTCGTAGTCGCCACCGCAACCCTCGTACACGAGCTGGCTGTACAGCGCCGCTATCGCCGCCCTCTCGCCGCGCTCCGAGTGCGCGCTCGACAGGGACATGACGAGGGGCGCCAGCAGCCGGGGGCACGAGGTCACCAGCAGTCTGGAAGAGGGGAGGGTGAGCACTAGGAGGTATCGCTAGGGAAGCTCACAGGAAGAGGTCTCTCTCGAGGACCCGTTAGTTGATGTTCCACAGTATTTATATTTATAGAGAAGGTGAGCTCAAAGAGAAGGCATCTCTAGGAGAGCTCATGTGATGAGAGGCAGCGTGAGGTGGGGGTGAAATAGTGAGCAGGAAGACGAGGCATCTCTAACGTAGCTCATGTGATGAGAGGCAGTGAGAGGTCATGTGAAACAGCAGCCATTAGATCGAATTTGAAGTTGACACGCAAGGATGAATATTGAAAGCCGCTCTCGTTGGTCTACGTTCTGCAGTATATTCATACGACGAGCACTCATACACTGATCAAAGTAGCAACATTGTAGAATGTGTTGGAGCAAATCTGGACTCGTAAAACACGGTTAATGTTTTACAGGCAGCAAATTCCCTACATCGACAAGGATGGAGTGAAGAAGATATATTCCGCGGCTGTCATACGTGTGGTACAGAGGTAGCTGCGCGTTGTGCTTCGCATTAAAGACAAAAACTAGGAATTAAATAGGTCAATAATACCGTACGAACAGGGGGCCTAGTGCACAAGATACCTGACACCTCCAAAAAAAGAAAGAAAAACGCAGATATAGTCAAGAAAAAAATCAAAACCCCTCGCTGAGATTTTAAAATATACCAATTTTTCAATTGCTACACTAAGATGAATTTAAAATGTTACTAGTACAAGAAGAGGATAAAACTCCAAAAGCACGAGTACGTTACACACTAGTATAGCCCCGTTCTGTGAACACAAGTAGATGCCAGCAAAGCTTCGATTACCGCTCTCCTAATCTATAAATCTGACCAACACTCATTCAACCAGAGGCCAAGTCTACAGAGGATCAACTTCCGAACTGTGAAACATAAACAAGAGTGGATCATATAATACAAAATGATAGCCAGCCACAGGGTTGCAGGAAAGACGATGCTCACGGTGCGGCGCTCATAAGACACAAAATATTGGTTGGCTACAGGGTCCCAGGAAAGAAGATGCTTACGATGCAACAATCATAAGCACCTACACATAAAACAAGTTTGCCCAGGAAAGACGATGCTTACGTTGCGGTGCTGGAGAGCGTGTGCGTGAGGGTGTCGAGCGTGTGTGCGTGTGTGACGTCTGTGGCCTCCTGCAGGAGGCACTGACGCAGGCCTGAGCAGCCCAGCACGCCCCACACAGCGGCCAAGCACCCCAGCAGAGTCCTGCACATGACAACAAAGTGACGTCAGCAACTTTTCACTGGAGTACCTATACGCCTCAAATTAAAGTCAAGTATTTAATATTGCCGTTGAAGGGAACATTGTTTAGGTCAAGAAGAAGCAACACTGACGCAATTAATTTCAACACTTAGCAGCAGCTTCGAGTCTTACGGGTAAGAGGCCAACCCCCACAGAATTGTGATATAACACAATTGAACACTTATTTTTTATTAGAAACGTCTATTTCTAATAACCATTCAGTGATTTGTATGGCTACCACTACAAAAATGTCATGAGAGACGAAGGCACTATGACTGCATGGCCACAACAAAAAAATACAAAAAATTCAGGGAACTAAATTCATGAGAGGCAAAGGCAGTATAACTGCATGGCAACGACTACAAAACCGGCACAAAAAGAATTCTGGGAAGACGGAGGTGAAATGGCTACACGCGAACCAAAGCAGACCTGGCGGGCACAATATTGGCGGCGCCAGGGTTTGGCACAAAGGAGGACATGGGTTTGGAGGCGGCGGCTTCCTCTGAGGCAGCGGCGGACAGCGGGGTGTGGTGCAGGGGCGGCAGCACGCCCACGTAGCTGCCGTAGCGGGGCAGCAGTGTCGCCAGCAGCTCGGGCAAAGCGCCCAGCACAGCCTGGGGAGCATAAAATTACATCTTAGTCTAAGCCTTCCCAACCGCAACAAAGGCGTTCCAAAGAGAGGAAGGATGGATTCATCGTTTAGTATGGAGTTGAGGAATAACGGAATCTCTGCAGAAGGAGAAGGAAGACACCGTTTAGTATGGACTTCAGGGATTAGTTTAGATGTTAGTTAAAGCCTCCCTAACCGAAACAAAGGCGTTCCAAAGAGAGGAAGGAGAAAAATAACCTATAGTATGAAGTTAAGGGATTAGGTTATATGTTATTTCAAGCCTCCTTAACCGCAACAAATGCGTTCCAAAGAGAGGAAGAACTAAGGCATCATTTAGTATGGAGCAAAGCAAACGCGGAATCTATGCACAAGTGTGTAAAAACTGTAAAATGAATGAGAAGTTCATGAAACAAGATAAATGTTGAAGAAGAAGCAAGTCCTGAAAAACAGGACATCAGAGAACCTAAAAAAGATGGTTCATAACAAAACAAATAACATTCTATTTCAACAAAAAGGAGGCCTACCTAACTTTTAGCTCGGGACCTCACATATTGGGAGCATGTAACGAAGGCTACAATGTCGCAAAAATAGTAACACACACCAGCACGGAATGTGCTCAATTTTCACGTCCGGGCAGGGAAACAACCCACAATATTAGGGCATTCAGTCAACAACGCGGCGCGTAGCTAAGTTGACTTGAAGAACTTACGCTGCTAGCTGTATGGAACACCGACGAAATTTCCTCTCAAGCTCGGTTCGTATTCGCACCATATTTCACATTTCTAAGTTTCTCTAATTCAAAAACAACACTAGGCCTCCCCCATAATTTTTGCTTAGCCCTACTAACGCGTCCCAATTTATTCAACTGAAACCATTTCAAGTATGTCTCACTGATTGTAATGTCCCATTAACGCCATATGGATGAGGTGCTAATGATGATCATTTCAGGCTTTCGATCTTCCAGAAACTAGCGACTTCTTGCAATTTTACTCAAGTCATGGAGTCACATGCCTCGAGCACACTTCACCATCTATACATTCTGTAAAATAAGTCAATCTAAATGAGATACATTCCAATTGCAGCACCCTTAGTTTACAGAATTTAAAATCCCGAGCTCAAGGACAACAACAATAGTTATTAGCAATACGACGCTTGACGCTCTTTAACTACATCCTCATGTCAAGGGGCCATTCAGAATGGACCGTACAAAATCTGGAACCTTTGCACGAGGTGTGTTCCCACAGATGACACTTTGCGCATAGCACCAGTGAGGAGTGAAGAGAAAAAGCATGAGAAAAAGCATAAGAACAAGCATGAGAAAAAGCAAAAAAGCAGGAAAACTAAAGAAAGCACAGTGGTTACGAAAAACAGAGCCTATCAATAGCTGAGGTAACTTAATATTACCCCCATTGGGGGTGCCAGTGCTCGTAGAGTAACTGCCTTCCCTAGCAGAGGAGTAAGCCGTAGTTTAAATAGAACAGCCTATAGAAGAACTGACTTATCTAGCAGAGGAGTAGGCCGTAGTATAAATAGAACAGCCTATAGAAGAACTGACTTATCTAGCAGAGGAGTAGGCCGTAGTATAAATAGAACAGTTCGTAAAAGAGCTGACTTCTCTAGCAGAGGAGTAGGGATGCAGTTGGGAAGCGGGAGAGTCTCGTCCAGACCCCGGACGCCCGGCGGTGGCGGTGGTGGCGAGGGACGAGGGTGTGGTGCACGCAGTGTCCGCTGCCCCACCATGGCCCCCAGCAGGAGCTGTCAGGTCCGCCACAGACACGTTGGTGCTCTCAGGAGTCGCATTATCGCTGTGGACGTTCCCGTCCTCCACAGCAGCGTCCACAGCGGCGTATGCGCTGCATGTCTCTGTTGTCTGCAGCTTGTGCAGCAGCTGCGTCAAACCCAGAAGCGCCTGTACCGAGCATCAAGCATTAGCTTCACCATATAATGCACTCATAAAATACAGCAATAACAGACAACTCACGGCGAGGTGCAGGATGGCGATAACTTAGATAAGACATGATACATCTATAAAATACAACAGCACACAACTCATGGGGGTAACTTGGATACAATACGATACTTTCATAGAACACAACAGCACACAACTCACGACATGATGCCTCCGCAAAACACAAGATCAGATGACTCACGGCGAGGGGCTGGATGGCGGCAACCTTGACGTTGTGACCAGCGTGGGTGCGCTGGGGGGTGTAAGCGTGGGTGCGCTCGACCACCTGCTGCAGGTGGGTGAGGGCTTTGCACACCAGGGCCGGGTCGCAGCCTAGCGCCTGCCAGGTCTCGCTCACGCCCCTGCAACACATGCTCCTCGCTCAGTTACACCTCAACGATGTTGTCCAGTACTATTCCTACCCTCAGTTGCACCTCAACGATGTTGTCCAGTGCTATTTCTACGCTCAGTTACTCCTCAATGATCTTAGGTCCGAAACGTTTGATTTAGTATTGACCACATATAATTTCAGCAATGCGGACTTCTTTTTGGGTTTTGTTCTCAACTTTATGTTATCCAGTACTAGTCCTACGCTCAGCTATACCTGAATGATATTATCTAGTAATATTCCTACTGACGCTAGGCTAAACAAATTCGTCTCAATAATCAAATTAATGAACTGCTGATATTGGATTGCGGTAGATATCCATGGCAATAATATAATTGTAAACTAAAATGGCTACACACAAGCTTTGAACGATTTGAGTTTGTTACAGTGGTAAAAATGCTCTTCGATTTTTTGCCGAAGACAGAAAATAGCAGAGCTACACTCACACCCAGCATACACACACTGGCATCTGTGAATGGACTAAGAAACTATGTTAAAAGCTTATTTTCTTCACCTTGCAGCAATTAATAAGCAAAAGAATGAAAATGTTTACACATTTTTCCGATGGATTTTGACTGAAAAGAGCTTCCCCGTACACAGCGGAATGCTAAGGAACATTTAATGTTGAGTGGGTACGTTGGAATTACGAGTTGTCAAGTCTCCTTCTTTTCTTATACTTCATTCATTCTTTGATGTAAATCTGAATCAATATTTTCACCAGTTTTCCACAGTCTGCTTAAAGAAAATTCCATCAGATAGAAAATTTCAAAACATTTCAGTCGATAAGCCAAACAGCAACAACACAAATTTATCGAAAACGTTACAAATGCTACAGAGTTGCCCCCCGTAATTGGTGCGCACTTCATAAACACCCGTGGGGAGGGATGAAGTGTCCCTGTGAGAAGGGATGGAGTATCACACATCAGTGAGGGATGGGGTAACACACAGCAGGATGGTCTATCCCTGTGAGGGATGAGGTATCACACACCTGAGAGGGATGAGATATCACATACCGGGCTGGTGCATCCCTGTATGGGATGAGGCATCACATGCCTGTGAGGCGGGATGAAGTATTCCTGAGAGGAGGTATGAAGTAGCACACACCTGTGGAGGGGATGGGGCATCACCCACCTGTGGGAGGAATGGGGGCATCACCCACCTGTGGGGGGGAATGGGGGCATCACCCACCTGTGGGGGGGGATGGGGTAGCCCAGGAGGGTGTCGGCCAGCAGGGGGAGGTGAGGGGAGGCTAGGTGGGTGAGGCCCTCCACCATGATGGAGCGCGTCCGCTCGCTCTGCACGCGCTCTAGACGCCCGTACACGTGGTCTGCACGGCATGGTCATTTGTACAGATATTTACTACCGCTATGCATGTGGTCACGTCACTCGCACAAATATTCACTGCTGTTATACACATGGCCACGTCAATTACACCAACATTTACTGCTATAACACTCACAAATCACTTGTACCGACTCAGGTCTGCGCGCCGAACCGGCATGGTCACATCATTTGTACTGGCATTTACTGCTGTTATACTCTCAGTCACGTCACTTGTCCCGATATTTACTACTATAACACTCCTAGCCACATCACTTGCACTAACATTTAATACTATAATACTACACCGTATTGCTAGCAGCTGCATTCGTCGTCTTTTATAATAGTTAAGTAGTAGTATAGTAGTTAGTTTAATGCTTTGTTTGGATGGATAGACTGACCCAGGTGCTGTTTGCAGCACCAGACATTGCCCCAAGTGCTGTTTGTAGCACCAGACATTGCCCCAGGTGCTGTTTGCAGCACCAGACATTGCCCCAGGTGCTGTTTGCAGCACCAGACATTGCCCCAGGTGCTGTTTGCAGCACCAGACATTGCCCCAGGTGCTGTTTGCAGCACCAGACACTGACCCAGGAGCTGTTTGCAGCACTGACCCAGGAGCTGTTTGCAGTACTAATCCAGGAGCTGTTTGCTGCACCAGACACTGACCCAAGAGCAGCACCAGATACCAACCCAGGAGCTGTTTGCAGCAGTAGTGAAGGGTGTGGCCACGCTGGCGCAGCACCTCCGAGAGGAGGACGGCCACAGCGAGACGCGCCTCAGGCTGCCGGTCCTGCAGGCCGCCCGCTGTAGAGAACACCAGGCTCCGCAGCTGCACCCCGCTCAGCTCACGGCACAGCACCTGCTCGCCGGCACGTCATGACAGCTTCTTATATATCTATATGACATGTGTGACAGGATGCTATTGAAACATACTAGTCACAGGCTCTACTATCTTTGCAACATCATATATGAGATGTCAGGCTCAAATGCACACGTCTGAATGACATTGCACGTACGACAGGCACACACCTGCGCCACGGTCCTCAGAAGCCCCTCGTGTTCTGCGCCGCTGCTGCCACTGATCGCCTTCTGCACGTCCTGCACCAGTGATCATAATAATAAATACCCAGAGAAATAACAAACTTATGGTTATTGCTATTCAATTCAATAACCGGTCCTATTCTATTCTAACTTATCCAATAACTGGCCCAATTCTATTCTAACTTATCTCAACCCAACTTAACTGTCAATATCGAAGTTCGTTGACAGGTCCAATTCTATTCTAACTTATCCCAAGTTAACTTAACTACCAATTTTTTTACTTAAATAATGGCAGTTGACCAGACAGTTCACAGGAAGGTAACAACGGTTCTTGCCTCGTAAATTATAATACAATTGAGGAAAAATACTCGTCGCAATGCATGGGTTTCTCCTAAGACGGTTGCTGTTATAATGAAAGGAAACACTCATAGCAAAGGAAATAGTATGGGGTTAAGGGAACGGGGAATCTAAGCACAAGAAGAAAGGCTAAGAAACAAAATGAAAATTGAAGAAGAAAGTTAGAGGTGTTGAAAAACAGGGCAGCAGTGAACCGAAAAAAAAGTTGGTCATTATTTTATTTCCTATTTTATAGTCATTTTATTTCACATTCAACATATTTTCTTTCAACAACAAAAGAAGGCCTACCTAACTCTCAGCTCGGGACCTCACATTTTCCCCCTGGGAGGGCTATCTCCCATAGATACAATATTTGAATCCTCGAAGAGGATTTTTACCATCAATTATCTAATAATTCACATAGAGTGTATGTACAGAAATAAACGTGAGGGACTGGAATGAGGATAAAAATTAACTGAGATGCTGATTCGTTAATATACCACTACAGAATTCGACTATTTTGCCATCACAAAACCTTAACTGTTTTACAATGACAGCCAAGATCATCCCTACAAGAACACAACTCTGAACTTTTGTCCACCGCTCACCACAGAAGATACCGGAAACCTTTTGGTTCAACACCAGTCTCACTCAGTCAAACGGCCAAGATATTGACTACGGAATCATATCAATAGCAACAAGTATAGTAGTAACATACTAGTAAGGAGCTTGCTAGCACTTCAGAGGGAACCTCTATGTCGCACCGAAGGTGGTTTTATCCGCAGTTCAGATTATAAGGTAGCCAAAGCTTAAATATATTTTGATTCATCGGTTTCAGTAGGTCAAATCTAACGGAGTCAAGTAAGTAAATAGGCTCATTTAACGACAGCTTCGATCCCAGCCAGAACAAAAATAACTCCAGTCATCACCCACATCATCACCACCACGGCGCACGCAGGACTCAACTGGTATCGTGGTCATTTAACGAGTTACAGTACATTCAAACGCACTGGGCAACCAAACCCCAAAGGGGGTTTCAGCTGCCCACCCATTTATGGCCGGGCGCCTTACCCACGCTGAAACCCCCCGAGGTATCAACGCAGCGCGCCCGGCCATTTTGCAGTTTCCCATCTACAGTCCCCCAGGACGACATCACGTGTCGTTCAGTAGTATATACAATCAAAGTTTATATTAGTCCTCATCACTGTTCGTGTTCTTATATCTTCCCTGTTAATCCACAGAGTTGTAGGAATGTCAGCAGCGTAGTCACATCAAAGCGGCGCTTGGGAAACTCCGTTAGCATTTCCCGCATAGTAGCAGTCTGGTCCATATTTCGAGTATGGGGATAGAGTCGTCGACGCACAGCAGCATACCGAGGGCACTCGGCAAGCACATGTAGGACTGATATCGGCGTATGGCAAGCCTCGCACATAGTCGGCGGTCGGCGTTCCAAAAGATGTTCATGAGTAAGTTTAGTGTGCCCTATATATATACCTATACTAGTGTGCACGAGTATAGAGCCATGTTTTGATATCTGAGCTACCTTATTAATGAAACCAAGTATCTCTACTACGTATGAGCCTAGTTTCGGCATGAAAATTCATTTTCTAACTGGAGAATAGGAAACGAAAATATCAAGAGAAAGACATCAAGAAACACTAAAGAGACAAACGGTGAGGGCTGGAGAAATAAACAAAAATATTCAAGAGTAAGACGTCAGGGGAAATCTAAGGAGACTGGGGTAAGAATCAAAAGCATTCAAGAACATGATCTCCAGAAACATCAAGGCGACTGACAGTAAGAATAAAAATCAAAAACATTCAAGAACAAGATCTGAATAACCACTAAGGCGACTGACAGTGAGAGGCTGTAGGGCCTCCTCGGTCTGGTGGGGAGGCGCGGCGTTGTGGCGGGCGGCTATGCGCAGCACCGCCACCACGCAGCCCACGCCGCCACACCGCACCCCGCCGCACGGGTCGCCCAGGCGGGGTATCAGCGCCCCCAGCACGCTGCTCGTTTGGTGGAAGTTTACCGCCACCTGCGCGGGTGCAGGCACTTGCATCAGTACACGTCACACTTGATGGTATCCTGCATACCGACGGCCTCGTCAGTCTCTGCAGTACACGTCACAACAGGATGGTATCCTGCATACAGACAGCCACGTCACAACAGGATGGTATCCTGCATACAGACAGCCCCATCACAACAGGATGGTATCCTGCATACAGACAGCCACGTCACAACAGGATGGTATCCTGCATACAGACAGCCCCATCACAACAGGATGGTATCCTGCATACAGACAGCCACGTCACAACAGGATGGTATCCTGCATACAGACAGCCACGTCACAACAGGATGGTATCCTACGTACCGACCGGCCCGCCAGTACACGTCACAACAGGATGGTATCCTACATACCGACCGCCACGTCACAACAGGATGGTATCCTACACACCGACCGCCATGTCAGTCACTGCAGTACACGTCGCACCAAAAAGTATAGAGAATATCGATGCTTTCGACAGCTCTTATCATGAGGAGAGAGAACACCGTCATGATTAGTAGTAGCGCTCAATCATGCAACAAAATTGTACTAAAGGTTCTGGAAGGAAGGTAGTACCACCGTATTAAAATTATGCGTTTATTTATTGCAACAAAAATGTAATACTGGCCCCGCAATGAAGATGGTAGAGGGATATTTCGCATTATGCGCTCATTTATTGCAACACACAAAAATGTACTACTAGTCCTAAAACGATGAAAGTGAAACCATTAAAAAAATTCCAGGTGCTGCACCAACCCTAGCCAAGTGCGCACGAGATGAGCTGTTTGATTCAGTACCACGAATGTTAACTGATGTTGGTTTAGTCCAGATGCAGAATTCATTTTTTTCTGGCCAAAATTCTCAAGTTAGATCTTTTCTTAGATAAAACTCCCCAAAAAAAATACTCGTCATCTCGTAACCCTACAGTTGCCAGATGCAGAATGCTTTTAAGGACCAAATTTTATTTTTGAATGAAATAGCCCCAACTTGAGAATTAGAACTAGAAAAAAGCTAATCTAACAATCCTGCCTGAGATGTGAACAACGAGCCGTGTTATTGCGTAGCGTGGTGCCCAAAAACTGTACCAATACACCACTAAGACACTAGTAAAAATGAAATAAAATATAAGACACTAGAAGTAATTTCATAGGCACCAGCAGTAACAATGCAGCAACACAACGGCCAGCACAGCACCTGCGGAGGGAAGCTGAGGTGGGTGTTGTAGGTGTGGAGAGCGTGCAGCAGGAGGCAGATGGCGGCGCTGCGTGCGGTGGTGTGGGGGTGCAGCAGCCACGACTGCAGCAGCGTCGTCACGTCGTCCAGCGGCGCCGGCGTCGGGTCCCGCTGGATGATCGTTCTGTTATAGGGGAACTTGCTGAGCATCAGCGAGTCTTTGATGGTTCTCTTATAGCTAAAATTAAAGGGCAAGTAGCTCAACAACGGGGAGTCTTTGATAGTTCTGTTATAGTTAAATTAACGGGCAAGTTAGCTTAGCAATAGTCGCTTTTTGATGGTTCTGTAACAGGTAAAACTATAAAGCAAACTTGCTGAGCAACAGCGAGTCTTTTCTCTTATAGTTAAAATTAAAGGGCAAGTAGCTGAGCTCGGTCAACACACAGTGTGTCGACACACAGGCACCACTGAATTCACCCCCCTCTTTTATCTAGAAACGTTCAAAGGTGCTGCACTAACTCCACACATTTACACCCCACACCACTACACCTCAACACCCCACACCACACAAACCATTGTTCATCCTAGACCCTTCAGTTCAGTCAAAGAAAAAGGGTCATTGCACACACAGGTGATGCTTCCACGCAAGTTAAATACAAGTCACCTAGTCAGGGCAGCCAGTCCACACAACACCATTGAGGACTGTCAGTCCAGCCCATAACATAGCTGCTGGAATTTTGCTCACCTGAGCAGGAGGCTGAGCTGAGCGAAGGCCTTCCCCGCCTCACCCGTGAGTGCGTCCACCTCCACAGCCTCCCCCGCCTCACTGCACACAGAACCTCTCTTTAGACTCTATTGCTGCCTCACTGAGGCAGAGCCAGTGTGGGACCCACTGATTGGCTCAGTGATCATGCAGACGTGGCCAATGATAAAATTGGCAGCACAATTTTTGGATGATAGAATTGGCAGCACGATATTTAAATCATAAACTTGGCAGCACAATATTTGGATGATAGAATTAGCAGCAAAATTTTGAATGAAAAGGGCCATAGTACTACATTGACATAACCCAAGCACCAATGTGTGTGCTGGAATGATAGCTTGGTAACTCTGCTGGCGATTGACGTGAAGGAAAATGGAATACATTTTTGTGGTAGACAACACAAAAAATCAATTAAAAATAAGAATAAATGTGAACAATGAAACGAGATTGGGATTATAGGAACAAAATAAGACCAATAAAATGTTTCTACTATTTGGTGCATGAACTGCAGCTTTTGATGTCGCTACCAGCAAGGCATTATTTTTACTTTCCAGTGTTGTCAAAATAGAAAGTATCACAAGCAGTAATTTCGACGGAAGAATTTATCTTTGAAATATTCTAAAATAATTTTCGTCCTGCTAAAAAAGTCATGAATCTTTTAAGCTAAATAGGCACTCGTTAAGGATGTTTTATTCCAATCAATCAAGCCTGACACATATCTTGTACATTGGTTTTTCAAGTGTCATATAACTAACAACAAGACGCAACGATGGTTACCTCCTGTGAACTTTTTTCCCCCCACTGAACGCTGTAACGCTTCACGTACAAGACACAACTCTCTTTTTGCAACGAACCTTTCAACAAATTTCTTTTCAAAGCGAAGACTCACTTGTCATCAGAGGACTTCTTCGCAGCGGCGACGGTGCGAGAGCTCATGCCAGACAGACTGGGCAGATTAGCCGACGTGAAGGACGTGATGGAGTGACGTGGGGTGCTCAGAGCGCTGCCAGCTGAAGCCAAGCTCTTCAGGGTCGCGCTCGCTGATTGGCCGATGGAGCTGCGGTTGCCCGCGCCTCTGCCTGATGAGGATTGGTTGACAGGAGGGACAGTCCCACCCCCGGCTGGAGGGGGAGGTGGGGGGGCCACAGGAGCGGTGATGAGTTCGTGTGTGGCGTTGAGGGCGGCCTGCAGCAGGATGGTGCGCTCCTCCACCTCCAGCACCGGCTCTAGCAGGCTGAGCAGCAAGGTAAGGAACATGCCTGCAGATGATAGCTTTGCCATCTTCACAGAATATGGCCACAGGCACGAGCCAATGACAGAATGTGGCTATACCAGACATCACATCAGACACTAGATGCTTACACCACCACCACAAAACTGGAGTGAGAGGCACAAAGGATACAGACAACAACATCACACCAGACCCTAACACCACACCACACAACCCTACTGAGAGGCGCGCCCAAAGGATACACGAGGTCCCTGAGAGCAGCGATGACGGGAGCGAGGGAGCCGGGCGGGTCGGCGCAGCAGTTGACGAGGTGGGTGAGGAGCAACGGCCGCTGGGGCAGGCAGAACCCGCCCGGCACCGTCACCAGCGACCTGCACATGCTGCTGATCGTCTCCACCACCGCGCTCGACACGCACGCGTGCTGCCACACAGAGGTCTGCGTCAGGCACCTACACTGAACTGAGCTTTTGTCATAGTTATGGTAAAGATATAATTAACCCAGAGGTCTGCGTCAGATGCCTACATAACACTGAGCTTGTGTCACGGTTATGGTCAAGGTTACGTCCTACTCGCAAGAAATCATTGGGTTGCTAGACCGTAGTCTCAAGTCAAACTTCTAGGTTCCTTATGCTAAAATAGCTTCATTTACTTTAACTGTTGCAGAGCTGTTTGTCAATCTCGATACGTGCATCACGACAGAGGCATTCACACACAAAGAAGCTTTTTATAGTAGCTCACATTCAGATAATTAGGTAGCTTATAGAACTAAAGAAAGCTAGTCACATCGCAAGAATTTCGGCACTAATAGCAATATTTTGTACATCGGACATCCAAAAACACATCATAACGATACTCAAGTGATGGATGTTCGTTTGGTGAGTAGAGATGTTGAAATACAACGTAGAATGGGCTATGAATTAGTAAAAATTGTGACAAGGACCTAAAGCTATAATTTGCATGAACACTCAAATGTTATTTTACACAAAACGCAGTCGAGTGGCTGGTCGCAAACCAGGCACAACCCATACACGTGGGATTAGGGTCTCCTAACTCAAACTTTGGAGCTCATCTGAAATTCAGTGTTCAACTCAAATTTAAATTCAAAAGTTGTTAAAAATTTCAAAAATGCTAAAATTAACTGGGTTCATTCAATGGCATTAATTTTAAAAGATTGTTAAAACTTTGTCAAACAACCAATCAATGGGTCGTTCTGTAGCAGGAAAAACTTAAGCATACCCCCCAATGGGTCGTATTGTAGTCACCGTGTTACTTTAATAAATAAATATTTAGTATAAAAAAATTCGAAAAACCAAATTAAACAATTTCAACATTTCGGTTGGCCCATCAAATGTAGGAACTCCAGCACGGCGTTGGCATCCTCAGTCAGGCTGGAACTGAGAATGCATCTTGACTACTGAAGAGTAAATAATTCTGCGACATTTCCTTCAGTGGATACGTCACGCAAGCTAACACCAAGTTTTGAACGATAAGCTATTTCAAGACCCAAATCCCCACTTTAGAGTTTATTTCAGATAAAATTAGGTCATTAGAAATACGGAGAGTCTGGCTCCCTTCCAAGGCCTAAATCTGAGAATTTAACCAGAAAAGACAGTACACATACCCCATCACCTCGCATCACACACCACTACACATCATACATGAGCTCACAAGGCACACATGAGCTCACAAGGCACACATGAGCACACAAGGCACACAAGGCACACATGGGCACGCAAGGCACACATGGGCACACATGAGCACACAAGATACACATGAGCACACAAGGCACACATGAGCACACAAGGCACACATGAGCACACAAGGCACACATGAGCACACAAGGCACACATGGGCACACAAGGCACACATGAGCACACAAGGCACACATGGGCACACAAGGCACACATGAGCACACAAGGCACACATGAGCACACAAGATACACATGAGCACACAAGATACACATGAGCACACAAGATACACATGAGCACACAAGGCACACATGAGCACACAAGGCACACATGAGCACACAAGGCACACATGAGCACACAAGGCACACATGAGCACATGAGCACACAAGGCACACATGGGCACACAAGACACAAATGGGCACACAAGACACACATGAGCACACAAGACACACATGAGCACACAAGATACACATGAGCACACAAGGCACACATGGGCACACAAGACACACATGAGCACACAAGATACACATGAGCACACAAGACACACATGAGCACACAAGACACACATGAACACACAAGACACACATGAACACACAAGACACACATGAACACACAAGACACAAATGGGCACACAAGACACACACATGAGCACACAAGACACACATGAGCACACAAGACACACATGAGCTCACAAGACACAAATGGGCACACAAGACACACATGAGCACACAAGACACACATGAACACACAAGACACAAATGGGCACACAAGGCACACATGAGCACACAAGACACACATGAGCACACAAGACACACATGAGCACACAAGACACACATGAGCACACATGGCACACATGAGCACACAAGACTCACATGGGCTCACAAGACACACATGGGCACACAAGACACACATGAGCTCACAAGACACACATGAGCACACAAGACACACATGAGCACACAAGACACACATGAGCACACAAGACACACATGAGCACACAAGACACACATGAGCACACAAGACACACATGAGCACACATGGCACACATGAGCACACAAGACTCACATGGGCTCACAAGACACACATGGGCACACAAGACACACATGAGCTCACAAGACACACATGAGCACACAAGACACACATGAGCACCTAAGACACACATGAGCACACAAGACACACATGAGCACACAAGACACACATGAGCACACAAGACACACATGAGCACACAAGACACACATGAGCACACATGGCACACATGAGCACACAAGACTCACATGGGCTCACAAGACACACATGGGCTCACAAGACACACATGGGCTCACAAGACACACATGGGCTCACAAGACACACATGGGCTCACAAGACACGCATGAGCTCACAAGACACACATGGGCTCACAAGACACACATGGGCTCACAAGACACACATGGGCTCACAAGACACACATGGGCTCACAAGACACACATGGGCTCACAAGACACACATGGGCTCACAAGACACACATGGGCTCACAAGACACGCATGAGCTCACAAGACACACAAGGCACACCTTGTTGCTGTTGATGACGTTGAGGAGGTGCAGCATGACGGGGCCGTCGATGTGAGGCAGGAGGGCAGCGTGGGGCGTGAGGGCACACAGCTGCCCCAGACACACGACCACGCTGCCACGCACGCATGCGCTGCTCTCCCCGCTGTCCGACTGCATGCACACACGGTGTGAGAAATGAGGTAGTCATTTCTATGGCAAAATTCTCCTCCTCTTGTTTGGCTAGCCATTAGAAAAGCTCCATTTCAAACTCGCTGAATGACGTCACCATTGCGACATGTGGTTAGGCCAATAGTTGTGCCAGATTTGGGGCTAGCAGTGTCGTCAGATGCAATCTGAGCGTAGCTATTGGTACGTTGCCACGACGTCAGCATTGCCACACAGTTGACAAAAAAACGACTGGTTTGACCCTGCCTTGTTTTTTCTACAGTGGTATACTCTCTTCATTTTATGTATTAGCTGTTGATTATTTCTGACTCGTGTACACGGCCCATCAAAAATGACAGAATTCGATAGTTTCCTTTAAATAAGTCTTAAGATATGGATGACAAGATTCATCCCCGTGGGCACGAGACCACCCACCTTGAGCATGGCCATGAAGGAGTGGAGCTTCTTGTGGTCGGCCTCCTTGAGCCAAGCGGCCAGCAGGCCTACCACCAGCTGGGTGTGCCCTGCTGCACATTGCCCCACACACACGCCCAGGCTGCCTTGCTCTACAGGTAGAAGAAACGAAGTAGCGTCAAACAAGTCTTTTTTGTCAACAGTGTAGCAATGATACAAATCTTCTTTTGTCAATAGTGTAGCAATGATACAAATCTTCTTTTGTCAATAGTGTAGCAATGATACAAATCTTCTTTTGTCAATAGTGTAGCAATGATACAAATCTTCTTTTGCCAACAGTGTAGCAATGATACAAATCTTCTTTTGTCAATAGTGTAGCAATGATACAAATCTTCTTTTGTCAATAGTGTAGCAATGAAACAACTTTCTTTCGTCAACAGTGTAGCAATGATTCAGATCTTTTGTTGACAGCGTAGCAATGAAACAAGGTAGCATTAAACAAGTCTTTTTTCTAGTAGACAGTGTAGCAATGAAACAGTTTTTTTGTCGACAGTCTAGCAATGAAACAAAGTAGCGTCAAATTAGTCTTTTTTGTTGACAGTATAACAATGAAACAAGTCTTTTTTTGTTAATTGCAAAGCAATGAAGAAAGGTAGTGTCAAACAAGTTTTTTTTTTATCCACAATGTAGCAATGGTGATGCCAAGGCATCAAGCCAATAGCAGCACTCAGATTGAGTGCATTTTAATCAAATTCTACGATCGCAAAACTCAGATTTGTCGGTATTATCACTACATTTTCAAAGAATTTCAAGTCATTTTATTGCTGGTAACACTCACGGTTACCTGGATAACACTGACAAGAAAAACAGTATTCACATTAACAGAAAGCTCTCTAAAAATGAAGTAATAACCTCCATAAAAGAGTTACTTGTACGCTTTTAAAATCTACACACGAAGTTCGCCTACCAGTTCAGTACACACACACACACACACACACACACAATCTCGCATGGCATGCACCCAGCACACTCCTATGGTTGGTGAGGGCTATGACACGCACCCATCACATTCCTGTGGTTGGTGAGGGCGAGGGCGGAGTTGAGGGTGTCGGTGATGAGGCGAGTGTCTGTGGAGTGCCGCAGCGTCACCCCCAGCACCCCCATCAGGAACAGCTGACGCTCGCTCTCCGTCTCCCGCACCACCTCGCCCAGCTGCAGCACGCAGGGCATTGGGACATTAATAGCACCAAACATTTGTTTGCCCTACCTTGAATTTATAGCACAAAACATTAGCCCTCTCTTGTATTTATAGCACCAAAAAATTTCCCTATCTAGTTTGTTTATGCATTATCTTGATAATTTTTGCACTTGGGTGAGAGTTTTTGCACTTTTTATCTTGTTGGGTTCAATGCTGATTGTACTAGGAGTATCAGATTAGATTAGATGTTAGTTTCAGTCTCCCTAACCATTAAAAAAAAAGGCTCTAAAGAGGAAGGCACCATTTAGCATGGACAAAGGGAATGCAGAATCTATGCACTAGGGGCATAGAAACAGTAAGAAGAGAAAGAAGTTCCTGAAACAAGAAAATTAGTTGAAGAAAGTAGTAGATGCTGAAAAACAGGACAGCAGAGAACTGCAAAAAAAATGGCCCTAAATATAATGGAAAAAAATCCTTTCAACAAGAAGAAGGTCTACCTGTCATCTACCGGACCTCACATTTTCCCCCTAGGATCGCAAATTCCCGCAGATCCACTAGTTGTATCCCCCTGAGAGAGCTGGGCATCCATTTAACGTGACCTTTATAGCACTAATTGGAGGAAGTTTTTAGCCTGTCTAGTTCGTTTTAGCACTAACTGTAGCAGGAATATCAATCATCTTCATTGCATTAATACCTGAACTCAACCAAAAGCATTGGGTATAATATCTACAAGTAATACTGATATTGCAATATAGCTAATTCCATCCAAAATTATAAGAGGTGTAATCATCACAAAAAAATTAAGCTAAAGATTTGCAGCTAATTTAGGTCTCGCAAAAAAAGCGTCATGCTAAAAAATGAAAATGAATATGTAGATAGAGCAGGGTGAAAACACTAAATAACATGAAACTGAAAATTTTGAAATAACAGGATGAGAACATGGAATATATCAACACGGACTACATAAACATGTCACACCTACTGCACCAAAAACAAGGAAAACTGACCATGGCAGAGACGAGACCGTGAGTGAACTCCTCGTCAGCCATGGCGGAGAGCGTCTGGCTGAGCAGCTCCCGCACTGTGTCCTGCCACACCTGCAGCACCACCACCATTACTTATCTTTATACAAAGTGCGCCTCAATAATCGAACTCTCTATATTAGTTATATAAGATGAACAAAATTATATGATAGTTATACCCCCAAAGCAACATGAACAGAAAGAATAAAACTCGACTAATAATACCCTTGGTTTGTTTATTTGTTTGGTGTCCACTTCTTAAGAAACAGCTATGATTTGATTTAAAGGATGCCTAATGACCGTATCTGTGATACGAATTTCAGTAGTGCACAAGTACACGAATATTTTAATCGTGGGCACTATTAGAATGGATAAATTTAATTGTCATCCATACCTTGAAAGCTATTTCAGAGATAAAGGAAACTATTGAATCCAGTCATTTTTGACAAGTTCTGTACACTAGTCAGAAATGATTAGCATCTAATAAAACGAAGAGAGTATACGGAAGGTTAGTGAGCCTGCACGGTTCTGACCTGCAGAGCAGTCGCGTCTTGCTCATTGGCAGCGAGACTGACGCACGTCCGCCGCAGCTGCTCGACCTGCTCACGCCACTGCTGGGAGTGCAACTCAGTGCTGAGGTGCCCTCCCAAAGGTCCCAGCACAGCGAGAGCCGTGCCCCCCAGGGGAGGGTGCATAGAAGGTTCAGCACAGAAAGACAACAGTCGCGTCACCAACATCTGCGGCGTGACGCAGTTGGGCAGCGTGGGCAGGAGAGGCAGTAAGGGCAAAGCTTGGGGCGAATGGTGGGGCCTGGATATGAGGTGAGCAACGCAAGGCAACACCGTGGGCAGGCTGGACTCGTACTCGCTGCCTATCAAGAATGTCAGGAGGCGCGGCCATAACAGCGGGTGCGCACACAGCACAGTGGTTGTCAGTAGATAGAGGGCCCGACTGCATGTGTCTCCAACAGTCTCTTCACCCATGTGGCCACCAGCAAGGCTGTTTCGAGGGCCACAAAGAAGACCAGTACCCGCGCCCGCACTGTGGCGCACTAAATAAGTCACGAGAGCAGGTGCTGTGGTGTCGTCCAGATGCCCATTGTGACACAACTCCAGTATGAGCTGCGCTACAGCTCTGATGACGCGCGTATTGGAGTCACTCAATATAGGACTGAGCAAGCGGACAGTGCCGGCGATGATGTCATCAGACAACACTTTACAGCCAATCAAATGCTTTGTTACAACAAGAGCAGCCACTCGCTGAACGTGGCTTGCATTCTCAAGCCTCGTGAGCAGCTGTACTCCCATCTGAGCGGGATAGGCAAGAGCTATGAGATGGCAACATCGTAGCGCCTCGCTGTGGTTGCTGACACTTGTAGGCTCGCTGTAACTTGGGGCCACACTCGCTTGGGTCAGCACGGCACCCATCACAAGGTCCAAGTGAAGCTTCAAGCAGTCATGGGCTTCTTGCTGGGTGACAGCAGCAAGCACTTGCGCCAGGGTCGAGGTCAGGTTATACGGGAGGGATATTTTCCTGTACAGACCAATGATGACAGTTATCACAGTAGGGGCGATGGATTCGAGTTTTTCGCGGCTCAGGAGAGGGCTAATGTGACCAATCGCAGCGATCGTCTCGTTCCGGAGGTCTGTGTTGTTTGACTTCAGCCACTGATTGACGAGTGTATCAGCGATAAGGTCACACTGCTCACTGTAATGGTGGAATGCCACGGCTTGACTTTCTTTAGCCCCGGGAACAGCGCTGGCATCACTGACGCTGTGAGGATCTGCAGGAAGGTCTTCGGTATTTAGATCCACAGTGAGACCATCTTCTGGGGTTGAGTCTGAGCACAGGACTGAGTCATTTGGTGCCTTCAAACCGTCGCTGACAGGGCTGTCGGGGGATATGGAGTTCGTGATGATCGGAGCGTCTCCACAGCCTTTCTCAGCCTCATTTAGCTCTTGCTCTAGAGTCATCTCTTGACCAGGCTCTCGGTCAGGGAGCTCAGGTGGCACATCATCACCGACGTCACTGTTTGCATCAAGGACTTCACTGTTAATAACATCATCCTCATTCTTCTCGAAAACATCCTCTTCGTTCTTCTCAAAAACCGAGTCCTCGTGGTCATTCTCCCTATCGCTGGAGCTGTTCTGCTGCACTTTCAAGTCGTTCTCAGCCACAGCCTCGGCGACGGTCTGCGCAAGTTTGGTGACTGTAGCAGCAATGACAGCCCGAGCCTGGTCACTGGAAACAGCGCTCCCTGCTTCGTGCATGGCCTCGAGCAGTTGGGCCACCTTGCTCACACTGTGCTTTGGGTCGCTGCTGCACACGTTCCCCAGGCTCTCCACTGCGCTCTGCCACGCCACGTCCTTCACGCTGGTGTTCGAGATGGCGCCAAGCAGGGCATCGCACACCTAGCAGGAATAATTAACACGCTATGAAGGTCACCATCAGTAAACAAAATAATGAACTCCATCTGCTGGTCACTACCTGCAAACAAAATAATTAACATGCTATGTAGTTCATCAGTAAACGAAATAATGAACTCGCTATGTAGTTCACAATCACTGAACAAACTAATCAACTTGCTGTGTAATTCACCATCAGTAAACAACCTTTAGTAGCTGGATAAATTTGCTATGAGCTTTGAAGTTCTGCAATATTAAAGCAGTTCTGTAAGCACCACCTATATATTTTGAGAAGCTTTGCACAATACAAAATCCAAGCATCAAAGCAATGGTGTAAAAAAATAAAAATGTAACTTTGCGTGACTCACGTTACTTGACTTGCAATACCTAGGATAAATTTAGTTGTCTTAAAATCCAGTAATTACAGAAACGTTTTGATGACGATCTGTGTAGTGTGATCATTTTTGAATGGAATACTTGCTTAGGTCAAAATAACTTTATATAATGCATTCAGGATAGGCAATGATAAAACTAAAAAACAATGCGCAAAGATGATCATCAATTATCAGTAATCACACCAAACACACTTTTTTAGAAAACCTCAAGTTATTAAAAATTGTTGGCAAATTTTAATGGCCACCCATTCCTTCCAGTTTAACTAAAGAGCACATTGAGTTTACAACGTGATCTTTATTAGCCAGTAAGCAAACACAACGGATCAGTTGAAGGCATCACATAATGAGAAATACCATGAACAAAGTTAAAAAAGAAGCCATGTTACCTGTTTTAAACTAGAGGCTCCTAAAAGCCTCAGGTCTGGAACAATGTTAACAAAAGGAGCAGCACTGAAAATACCCAATAAAGTCAAGTCCATCCAGAATGACAAGATAAGTTAAAAGACATGAATAACACCAGTGTACAACAGGAAGTGTTGTGCACTGGTGGAAGTGTGTCACCAGTGTTATATCAGTATACAACGGAAAGTGCTGCATCAATGTTGTACCAGTGTGCAACAGGAAGTGTTGCACCAGTGTTATACCAAACAAAAAAGACCTGCAAGAAGAAGTTATGTCTAGACGCAATGGTGACGAGCAGGTTGTCTGCAGCCACCCTGACGGTGTTGGTGGCAGAGGCGCGCGTGAGCTGATGTACAGCCTCTGACAGCCAGTCGCCCAGGATGCCCTCATCCAGGGGCACTTGACTTGTGAGCACCGCATTGCCCTGATCTGTGCTGTTGGCTTTGTTGTTGTTGCTGCTGCTCGCTTTGCCAAGAGAGACTCGAGCGCAGTCCACCATCACTTTCTGGCTGATGGACATCAGTGTGGCCAGCACCCCAGGCTGAACAAACACGAAGAGTAAGTAAATGCAGCACAACTACAAACTTCAAAGCCAGGTTAGCCTTTGGGAGAACCAAACTTTCAATTTTTGATTGTATTGTACACAAAATTTGCCATAGAGAGCACTTAGCGTTTAAGCATACCTACAGACAAGATAACAGCTTTTCTGAGATTCAAATATCATTCATGATGTGTATGATTATTAAGCATAGAGGGCCTTACAGCAGGAGATGGCTGCTGCATGCATGTGTGGAGCAGAGCACGCAGCACAGGCCTGGGCTGCTGGGCACCAAGTGTGCACAAGGACGTCTGGGCAGCCACTCTCACATCTGCACACACGTCACCAATGCTGCACACCAGCGCCCATACCACACCTGTAATGAAAGTCAAGTCAGCAACAATATAAGCTTAACACATTTCTGCAGCTGGTTTGTTTAGGCTGTAGGTAATAAAATTGAAAAATCAACTTTACTTTTGAAATACATTTCTATCCTCTCTATGAATTGTGAAAAATGTAATTGTGCAATATTTTACCTAGTACACTAAATTCTATCTTAACCCTTTAACGCCCACATTTTTATACTCATATTACCGTTATCACAACCACTATCACTAAACCAACACTAGCATTAGGTAGTCACTGTTATCAAGATGTGGAAGGAACTGCCCCTCGGCAGTGAAGTTCATAGGACACATTAGTGAACAAATTGGATAAGAAATACAATATATTATTGTTATTTTTGAAAGAGGACCGTACAGTCCACTTGGGCGTTAAAGGGTTAAAAAAAGAAAGCAAGATAATTAAAATACTATTCATTCATACTGGAACATAAATGAGCAATTTACCTAATGGTACTCATATGACCCATTATGTAGTCAGCTAGTTAACTTGGCATAAGTCACAGCTAACAACTATCTACAATTGCTTCTAAGTCACCAAGAAGCTTATTTTAAAGGTTCATCTAAATTTTTAGTGCTAAGTAAGTCACATAAATAAAGTTTAAATGTGTGTGATGCCTCCCTTGACATTTGTATTAAAAATGATAAATATTACTTACCAAAAGGGTGCAAGTATTTTATTCAGAATGAATGCTAATCATTAGGAAGTAATTTATGTCAAAATATTTAATGTGAATCTGCAATATTTTCATTTCATCACTTCAACAAATCATTCAACTGTAAAGCAAATAATCAATTAATTAACTTAGTATTTAATTTACTAAAATAAAAAAGCACATCTTTTTAAAGGAATATATTTTATTTCATTTTTTTATTATAAAAACTTCCAGGAAAGATGTCTCTTGAAAAGTGACCATTTTTTCTCCCATTCTCAATGAGTAAGTCGTCCCCTTCACAGGCATGACTTATATCAGTTTTCAATTGTTTTAGCCTAATATCTTTCCTTGCAGTTACCTATCTATGCTTCTGTAAGGTCTAAGCTGATTCAGCTAGCCTTCAAAATCTGAATTGTTAAACTAATGCATTATCTTCTGAAAACATATAGTATTTCTAATGTTTTAGCTGTTACGGAACGTGGCTCGGTCAGAGCACGTAACGCAGGGGGACTCGAAACCCCAGACAGCAAGAGAAAGAAAAATAAAGATATGAAATACACAGTCTGAGAGTTGGACAGAAAGGTAGGAAATTAACAGTGTTTAATTGGTGTGTACTCCGCGAATACCGAGTTGACAAGCATGGGGAGAATAACAAACTTTGAAAGATTAAAACACATTTATTTTTGAGATGAATACGTGGATATGTGCACAAGGCATTTAAACAGAATTGACATGAGAGAGCACAACTGCGTTAATGAAAGGTACGCACATTTCTACCGCCATAAAACTTTAACCCTTTAACGCCCACATTTTTATACTCATATTACCGTTATCACAACCACTATCACTAAACCGACACTGGCATTAGGTGGTCACTGTTATCAAGATGTGGAAGAAACTGTCTCTCGGCAGTGAAGTTCAAAGGACACATTAGTGAACAAATTGAATAAGAAATACAATATATTATTGTTATTTTTGAAAGAGGACCATTCAGTCCACTTGGGCGTTATAGGGTTAAACACGACATGATATAAATGTGATGCTTACCGAGAATTCAAGTTACCAATACTCCATCGCTGACAACAATTTAAGCATCCACAAAATTGCAGGTTCCACAAGCAACACAAAGCACAATACTTGCGAGAATAACATATCACGATTTAACCTGGACTTGTAACAAGGTGTCAAATTATATGAAGCGCCGCACCATTCACATCGTGAATTCGATCCTCGACTAAATAAACACAGGAAACCGATTGCCTATAATTTAGATGATTTTGCGCGATACTTTGAAAAGCACTTTTCTGGGTGCTGTTCTACATTTTGAAATTGAACTTCTATCACCACCTTAAAGAGCTCTCACAACCATAAAACACTCGCCCTTTTAATAATAAGTGATTCACTGATAGATATTCACTGCCGATGTGCTATCGTTCACTGCTGATCTCCTTCGGCGTTGCTTAGAATTGCGGCTGTCCTGGGCGGATGTCTCGCCAACGCGCTGCAGCGGTACCTTCCCCTGCTCCCTCTTCGTGCTGCCGGCATCACAACTCGTATTCGCAGCTGCCCTGGTGCCTGGAATTTCTTAAGTGTTTCGTTCAGCCCAGGATTCCTTGAAGCATTGGTGAGCCAATTCACTGGAGTTTGTGCGTTGATCTTCACATTGTTGGTGAACGAACTTAACTGTTGACATTCGCAATGTTAGCGATTGCGTGGCTCCAAATCTTGATGCTGAAGTTGCCTGTGAGTTCGGCCCCGATGCAAAGATATTTGAATGCTCTCAGTTGAATCTCTGACGCGTTTACACATGACGACCACCGATGCGAGGCTGGTTTGCTTCGATCAGGTTTCTTTTGTAAGACGGTGCTTCAACGGTTGCCGACGTCCAACGTTGTTTCTTGCACTTCGAATTGTTAACTTTGCTCCAACATTCAGATTGCAGTTTGATAGAAGGCAAGCCGGCGCTTGCCGACCTGCTATGTGGTGCACCCTCAGACGTCGTGCGCCTCCTCTCACGTGCGTCCAAAAATCCTCTCGAGGCTTCATCTTCCCTCCTTATAAGTGTTTCGCTTCCTTCCTTCGAGATGGATCCAGATCATTCCATTCTACAGAGGCTGCATCTTGATTGGCGGAATCCTTGTTTGTTCTGACGTCTGGGACTCCCATTGGTGTGTGCTCAGACACACCTTCTCGCGTCATTCCTTTCACGAGCGGTGATTCGCTCAGGTCGTGTGGGCCTCTGTTTCTACGTCACGTCATCCTCTTGCTCTCCGTAGCCTCGACTTGTGTGTGCGTGTGCGTGTGTTGATGTGCGTCGTGTGCTCTGTGCTTTGCTTGCGTATGTGAGACGCTTGCGATGCCTGCACTCGCAGGTCTGGTGGGGTGCTGGCCACAACACGGTTGACAGTGATTAATGTTAGCTCTTAAGCTTGGGAAATATGATCCACACCACTGCTCCAGCTCAGCTTTTCTTATGTCGAGCTAGCCCTTGCGATATCGCTCAAACAATCGCTGCTTGTTTTCGACAGAACAGTGAAGAATTGACCTTACACACACGGGTAAACTTTGGTTGCTATATTCTCACGCTCAAGAATACCAGTGATAACGGTTTTTTGACATTTCCTAAATTTGTCGCAGCCTTACGTGATATAGTGTCACCTAAAGTGATGCATCTTCCCAAAAACATTTTACGAGCATTTTCCCAAAAAGATATTTTACGAGAGTATTTCTATTCCAAAAAAAATTATAATTACAAGAATTTCCCAAAAAAAATGTAATTACGAGAGTGTTTCCTAACTATATTGTTAGGAAACACTCTCGTAATTACATTTTTTTTTGGGAAATTCTCGTAATTATAATTTTTTTTGGAATAGAAATACTCTCGTAAAATATCTTTTTGGGAAAATGCTCGTAAAAATGCTCGTAAAATGTTTTTGGGAAGATGCATCACTTTAGGTGACACTATATCATGTAAAGCTGCGACAAATTTAGGAAATGTCAAAAAACCGTTATCACTGGTATTCTTGAGCGTGAGAATATAGCAACCAAAGTTTACCCGTGTGTGTAAGGTCAATTCTTCACTGTTCTGTCGAAAACAAGCAGCGATTGTTTGAGCGATATCGCAAGGGCTAGCTCGACATAAGAAAAGCTGAGCTGGAGCAGTGGTGTGGATCATATTTCCCGAGCTTAAGAGCTAACATTAATCACTGTCAACCGTGTTGTGGCCAGCACCCCACCAGACCTGCGAGTGCAGGCATCGCAAGGGACTCACATACACAAGCAAAGCACAGAGCACACGACGCACATCAACACACGCGCACACACACACACACAACACAAATAGCACACACAAGTCGAGGCTACGGAGAGCAAGAGGATGACGTGACGTAGGAACAGAGGCCCACACGACCTGAGCGAATCACCGCTCGTGAAAGGAATGACGCGAGAAGGTGTGTCTGAGCACTCACCAAAGGGAGTCCCAGACGTCAGAACAAACAAGGATTCCGCCAATCAGGATGCAGATGCTGCCTCTGTAGAATGGAATGATCTGGATCCATCTCGAAGGAAGGAAGCGAAACACTTATAAGGAGGGAAGATGAAGCCTCGAGAGGATTTTTGGACGCACGTGAGAGGAGGCGCACGACGTCTGAGGGTGCACCACATAGCAGGTTGGCAAGCGCCGGCTTGCCTTCTACCAAACTGCAATCTGAATGTTGGAGCAAAGTTAACAATTCGAATTGCAAGAAACAACGTTGGACGTCGGCAACCGTTGAAGCACCGTCTTACAAAAGAAACCTGATCGAAGTAAACCAGCCTCGCATCGGTGGTCGTCATGTGTAAACGCGTCAGAGATTCAACCGAGAGCATTCAAATATCTTTGCATCGGGGCCAAACTCACAGGCAACTTCAGCATCAAGATTTGGAGCCACGCAATCGCTAACATTGCGAATGTCAACAGTTAAGTTCGTTCACCAACAATGCGAAGATCAACGCACAAACTACAGTGAATTGGCTCACCAACGCTTCAAGGAACCCTGGGCTGAACAAAACTCTTAAGAAATTCCAGGCACCAGGGCAGCTGCGAATACGAGTTGTGATGCCGGCAGCACGAAGAGGGAGCGGGGGAAGGTACCGCTGCAGCGCGTTGGCGAGACATCCGCCCAGGACAGCCGCAATTCTAAGCAACGACGAAGGAGATCAGCAGTGAACGATAGCATATCGGCAGTGAATATCTATCAGTGAATCACTTATTATTAAAAGGGCGAGTGTTTTATGGTTGTGAGAGCTCTTTAAGGTGGTGATATAAGTTCAATTTCAAAATGTAGAACAGCACCCAGTAAAGTGCTTTTCAAAGTATTGCACAAAATCATCTAAATTATAGGCAATCGGTTTCCTGTGTTTATTTAGTCGAGGATCAAATTCACGTTGTGAATGGTGCGGCGCTTCATATAATTCGACACCTTGTTACAAGTCCAGGTTAAATCGTGATATGTTATTCTTGCAAGTATTGTGCTTTGTGTTGCTTGTGGAACCTGCAATTTTGTGGATGCGTAAATTGTTGTCAGCGATGGAGTATTGGTAACTTGAATTCTCGGTAAGCATCACATTTATATCATGTCGTGTTTAAAGTTTTATGGCGGTAGAAATGTGCGTACCTTTCATTAACGCAGTTGTGCTCTCTCATGTCAATTCTGTCTAAATGCCTTGTGTACATATCCACGTGTTCATCTCAAAAATAAATATGTTTTAAGCTTTCAAAGTTTGTTATTCTCCCCATGCTTGTCAACTCGGTATTTGCGGAGTACACACCAATTAAACACTGTTAATTTCCTACCTTTCTGTCCAACTCTCAGACTGTGTATTTCATATCTTTATTTTTCTTTCTCTTGCTGTCGGGAGTTTCGAGTCCCCCTGCGTTACGTGCTCTGACCGAGCCACGTTCCGTAACATAGCTTAGAAAGCACCAACTCTCATTTTTTATTAAATATAATAAAATATCCATCATATAATTTCAACAAATTTAGCAGAAGATTAAACATTATGTTATAATGCATATAAAACAATCAGTAATGAGAATAAGTAGACTTAGCCTAAATTTAAACCATAGGTGGGATGTAAAATTATTATATGATATAAAGATAAATACTAGGCAGCTACAAAATAAAAAAAAAATTTTTTACTTTTATCTTGTTTGATATGCAACAATTATATTAGAAAACAAATATTTAAAACTGAAAAAATATTTTAAAATAAAAAAAATTTTGTATGAAATAATCATAGCATGAAGAATGCCAAGAAGGAAAAATTAAGGTACCTTGATCCTTGATACCTTGAGATACCTTGATTGTTTTGTTTGATGGTAAAGTGAAAAAACAAAATTAAATTACCAAATGCACGGCAATGACCTTGCTTTAAAGATTACAAATTTTATAATATTCAGTAAAACTATTAGATATTACTTCTACAACATATCTAAAACAAAAACATCAAAGGTAAAAAGAAATGGGAGACTGTGCCTTGGTTTAGGCCTTAGGCTCTCTGGTATATAAACAGTGAAATACAGTACTCACACAAGAGAGCAAAATTCTTAGAAAACAAACATGAAAGGTTTCTGGGATTACCCCATTATAAATGACTTTCATGAATGAAAGACCATTGAAGTCTACTTCAGGTGACTCATCGTTTGAAGTTAAAGTTAGGACAATGAGTAAGTCGTAGGTCACTTCCTTACCTTTTTCATTGAATTCTGACGGTGGCGCCATCATCTCCAGTAACTTAAAATAGGTTTATAGACTTTTCCGCGGCTCCACCACAGACCAGGGAGCGACTCTGGTCTCCAAATGTTAATCGACCAGCCACTCTTATGAGTAGGCTGAGGTTTCTAGATGTTTTCTTTACATGAGTTAATTTATCAAGAGCAAATAATAAATATAGATATCAAACTAATGAACCCTTTCAAAAAAGGTGAATATATTGACACAATTGATGGCTTTAACAATAATCAAACTAAATAGGTAAAATTGAAATATCTTCTGACGATGACACAAAGTCTGAACTCTTCAACAGCTGTTCGGATTAGTATTCCTACAAACTCTTCCGCAGCTAACGAAAACGGCTAAATGAAGATGCGCTAAATGCTTTGTGTTCATGCACATATAATTTGTAAGCCGTCAATATAGCTTAAAATAAGCTCGGTAAGATCTCAGCGCGCTTTAAAAATACAGTTATTTGATGCAAAATGAAAGAAATACATGGGTAATAATATGTAAAAGGAGGAGGGTTTATTATGTGACGTTCTTTCGTGTTTCGAGTACCAATAGGAACAATGAAAAACATTCACAAATTTGATGAAGAAGCCCGTTGAATTTGATTTGGGTATTATTTAGTAAATTAATTTATCATTTTCGTTTTGAAAATGCTTGCCGGAAATCATGAAATTTTCCGCAGCTAAAATTTTCAATTGCCTGCTTTGATCCTTAATAATAATCCTTAGTTACAGAACATACTGAATGAGTACTGACGAATCTCATTTACCTGGTATCTCCATTGCTGAACAATCTCCCTCGCTCATTGTTTTATAATTCAAGACATCAAACAACAGTTTTGAAGTATGCGTAGGTATTATGATTTGACCGCCTATACGTTGTCATTTGCGGACATGCTTACTTGTATATGTGTGTACGTATATAGGTGTATGTGCGCATATGTGTGTGTATATGTGCACGTACAACTGTGTGCACTAGAGTAGATGAACCAGTCGAAGGTGCATTTTATGTCATTCCTCTCCGTTTCTGTGCAAGCATCAAACTAGACCGTCATGGTACCTATGTAAAGTTCGAGTTTAGTAGCACTGTGGCTTAACTCAAGTTTTACTTTAGAACGGTTTGCATTCTATGCTTATCTAGATTTTTGAAGGTTAAAGTTGAATATTGAGGAATTTAATTTTTTCACAAGATGTTCATTTAATAATGGCGAGGTCACCAGTGTTTTTGCAAACACACTTAGTTGCTAATTGAATGATTTACGGCATCTGACTTCTGAGAAGTTAAGTGTAGGGGTTCGGACGCGCTCTTTCCGGCGTCTTTAATCAAACACAAATTACTATAATTTTCACCTCGGAACTGGACCATCGAAAGGACAAGGAAGTAGATATGTTAATTTATCTCTGGCCTTTTATTGGTTGGCTGGCAGATTGTCTCTTCAGGATGGGCTGATGTTGAGGTCCGATCTTGAGTAGGAACTGCAACCGGCCCACGGCTGCGTTGGTGATGTGGTGAGTGTATTTGTGGAGAAGGTCGTGTGCAAATGGTACCCAATGGTTAAAGACGGCAATAGCGTCTCTGATAAGTGAGGACGGTAAGGTGCAATTCCTCCAGTGGTTTTTGAAAATAGACTTGCAGGTTATGCAGCAGTTGGGTTAGCTGTAACCAAAAATGTCTCAATTCTGAGTGAGGTGGAGGAGGAATTGGGTACTTGCGCTTGCCGTCCAGTGATTGTGGGTTTATTAGAAGTAAGAAGGCAACAATGAAGGAGGCAGTTATTTTGCCAAGTCTGGCTACCGGGTTATTTTACCCTTTTTGATATGATCGGGCAAGGTAAGGTAGGTGAAGTGGCGGTGGAATGTAAAGTGTCTCGTAGCTTCCTGTACGGGAATAATACACTGGGTGAAAATGCACAAGGTAACAACCACATATCAACACATGCTATGCTGCAAACAATCTGGCATTAACATGCCGCCTCAAAGCGAGGAGTCTCTTCGAAAAACGACCCCCACCAGCACTCTGGCGCCGGAGTGCAAGCGGGGGTCAGCTTCGGAGCGCTGACAATTTGCTCGGAGCCAGATATTAATTCTAATATTTCTAACGGCATGAAGCTAAAATTCTACACTAGTAATTCACACAGGCAAACTTTGCCTGGTGAAACTAAGATGGCATAAGCAGTGAACTGAGTATCCTGCATCACTTAATTAATAGCTAATGGTAAAAATCTACAGCATCTGCTAAATGCAAATGAACTAGAAAACACATGTTCCCAGTTCTTCCTAACTGAAATAATCAATGTACAATGACTAAGAATTATACAATTACCATCTAAATAAACCTAAAAAAAACATCAATAATATTTAATGTAGAATTACTGATCCTATGAGGAAAATCAGGTATTTAGTTATTGGTATTCACCTAACATTTAAGACAATGGTAAGTTGAGGCAATTCAGTTTAATAATTACCATCTAAATAAACCTAAAAAAACATCAATAATATTTAAGGTAAATATACTGATTCTATGAGGAAAATCAGTGGTAAAAAATGTGCTTGGTATTTACAAAGGTTTGTTCTGATTATCATCACAACAAAGATTGACTATAACCTTGGTTAAGAATGGTTTTTAATGTTGACTGTACATAAAAACTACAACCATGTGATTATCTCAAAACCCTACTTAATTGAAATTACAGCTGTGACAAAATACAGCTGTCAAACAAAATGAGAATGATAATTTGGTTGCTTTGATTTAAAACAATTAAAGAGAAAAAACTGATAATTTGATGCAAGTCTAACTTGATCACAAATATACACCCTATTGAAGATTGGCTAAAGAAGTTATTTTAAAAAGGAGAGATTTTAGCCTGAATAAAAAATACCATCATGTTGGAAAGGTTGAAATAAAAGTTGTTTTAAAAACAAAGGAGAATTTAAGCTTGAATAAAAAATAACATCAATACCCAAGGGAAAATACCCTGAGGGAACTACTAGTTCTAGGCAAGACATCCTAAGCATTTAGCACACTGGAAAATTTAGTCGATTCTCTCAATACGTGCACAATAATATTATTGACAATTTACATATAATGCCTAAATATAGTTACCCGTCGATCAACAATAGCACACACAATTCTCTAATTCTCACCAGCGAAACAACTGAGATGCAGACACTTTGAATGACTTGTTACGAATGGCGCTAGTGCGAGTGAAAATGTTGCCGACACAGCGTCATGGAGGGTTTCGTTACACCGCGAAAGTGATTTCTTAGAGATTTAATTTTTCGGTACACAATTTTAATAGAACTGAGGATAGAAGTTAGTGAATTTTGTAATGTGATTTTATGCTAATGGTCGAATTTATTTTACTGAATTTTTAGATGATCATTCTGAGAATTTCGAAATTCCGACTGGGTTGCGGAATAGAGATTCACTACAGCTACCCCCCAACGCATGTGGACCGAAAGGTCCGGTAACAGTGAAGCTGTTACCTGTAGATACCCGAAATGAATATAAAAGGAAGAAAAATATCCCAACAGAAGGCTTGACAGGAGGAAATATAGAAAAAAATATTGACAGATCAGAAGTCACCACCCTAAGTCTGCGCGTAACGAGCTGGCGGACGGCTAGGTCTGCCAAAGCTGCTAACGCGCTCGGGGGCAATAGTAGGGTTAGGCTGTGGAGCTGTGAAAGTTGACGTTCGGATTCCCAACTGGGACAACGAACGGGTCTCTGAGGCTTTATCGTGATGAGGAACAACAGCAACAGAAACATCAGCCGAATTGGAGGCACCCGAATTACGAGGTTCCGACGACGTTCTTAGAACGGTCTTCAAGGGAACGACGAACTCGTTACACTCCATAGTGGGAGGCAGGTTCCTAGCCAAGACAGAAAGGTGCAACTCGGTGGCCTCGACAGGTGTTGACCTGGGGGTAATTTGCAACCTGGGTTGCGGCTCATGAGTGTTGGTAGAACGATCATCAGGGAAGGACACATATGCTGCCTTAAGTCTATCTATGCTAACGCTGTCGCTCTTGGTACCCCTTTCGATTAGAAAGTATTTCGGCGTCCTCTTTAGGACCCTGTAAGAGCCATCATAGGGACGTCGTAAGGGGGTTTTCACACCGTCCACCCGAACGTAAACATGTGTGCACGTGTTCAACAATGGATCAAGGCTTTCGGATGGTAAAGGCAGGCGAGGCGGTTGGTAAACCAATTCGCGCATGGCGCGTTTGAGACGCGCCGCGTAATCAGTGATTCTACTGAAGGAATCGTCAATTTTGTACTCGGGATCAATAACATCTCCGGGCAATCTTAAGGACTTCCCGTAAAGCAATTCGGAGGACGTGCACTTTTGGTCCTGACGGAACAGGTTACGTAGTGTGAGTAAGACGACCGGCAATCGGTCGGCCCAGTCGTCGTTGCACTTTAAACAGCGTAATGACGCTTTTAGATCCCGATGGACTCTCTCAATGAGGCCATTTGATTGAGGGTGGAATGCGGTGGTCGCGATGTTGTCACTACCTAGGATTTTGGAGATTTCTAACCACAAGGAGGAGGTAAACTGAGCCCCACGATCATGAGTGATGCTCAGAGGGACCATAAAACGGGAGATCCACGTCTCTACGAAGGTTCGAGCTACGGTTTCTGCCGTTATGTTAGCAATGGGAACAGCCTCGACCCACCTAGAGAAGCGGTCGATCATAGTGAGTAAATACGAGAACCCGCGAGAGTTTGGAAGCGGGCCTACCAAATCTATATTGACTGCATCAAACTTCCCCCCAGAGAAAACACAAGGTTGAATTGCGGCTTTGTTGTGTCGAGTGACTTTGCTAGCTTGGCAATCTGGGCAATTGCGAACGTACTCTCTTATGGCCCTACGCATCCCGGGCCAGACAAAACGATCTGCGATTAGGCGGAAAGTTCTCTCTGTCCCAGGATGAGATAGCGCATGATAGTGTTTAATGACGGGCAAATGCAAATTTGTAGGCAGGTAGTATCGGTTAGGCCGGTCAGCGTCACAGTAAACGCCTTCTCTGAGTGACAGCTTTAGAGACGAGCTAGGAGACTCAATCAAAGATTGGATCTCCGTGTCGTTTTTTTGTTCGGTGATGATATCATCCAACGAAATCATGTGCACAGAAGGTCGGAACTCGGGCGCCAACGGGTTTAATACCACGTTGTGCACACGCGATAAGCAGTCAGCGACCGTGTTCTCGTCCCCCTTAATGTGCCTGAGATCGTTAGTGAACTGTGCTATGTAACTCAGGTGCCGACTTTCACGAGGGGAGTGGCGGTCAGGAGGCATTCTTATTGCGTTGATCAGAGGCTTATGGTCGGTGAATACCGTGAACTGACGTGCTTCCAAGGTATATCGGAAGTGTTTAATGGAGAGGTAAATCGCCAGGAGCTCTCTCCCGAACGTGCTATAACGCTGTTCGGTGGGAGAAAGTTTCCGACTAAAGAACGCCAGGGGAGTCGTGTTTTTGTTCACGGTTTGCTGTAGTACCGCGCCGACAGCAAGATCTGACGCATCTACTACTAGGTTGAGTTGTGCGTTCGGGTGTGGGTAAGCCAACTCCGTCGCATTAGCGAGTTCCTCTTTAATTGCTTTGAATGCCTCCTCAGCCTCACTGTTCCACTCGATCAGTACAGACTTCCCTCGTTTTTTTGCTCTAATGAGGGAGGAGAGTGGTGCCAGAGTCGCCGCACAGTTCCTTAGGAATCGGTGGTAAAAATTCACCGATCCCAAGAACCTGCGCAACTCTCTCTGTGTAGAGGGCTTGGGGAAATTTCGGATAGCTTCTACCTTATCGGGGAGTGGCCTAATGCCCTTATCTGAGATGTGGTGACCTAGAAAAGTCAGTTCCTTCTTTCCCAGTACACACTTTGCTGGATTGATCAGCAGAGCGTGCGACGCTAGTCGTTTGCACAGCTCTCTCAAATGATGCACGTGCTCCTCAGGCGTCCCCGAAGCCACAAGCACATCATCGAGGTAACAATACAAAAACGGGAGGTCGGAAAGGACTTCAGTCATGTGCCGCTGAAAAGTCTGTGGAGCATTTCGCAAGCCATACGGCATACGAAGATACTCGTACAAACCAAACGGCGTACAGACTGCGGTCTTCTGAATAGAGCTTTCCTCCATTGGAATCTGATGGAAAGCTCTCTTCAGATCCACGGTGGAAAAGATTTTTGCCCCTGACAGATTTGCAGTAAAATCATGCAAGTGTGGGATGGGAAATCTGTCGGGTACAGTTACGGAGTTGAGTTGGCGATAATCGCCGCAAATACGCAACTCGCCGTTACTCTTTGGCACAATCAACAAGGGACTGGCCCAGGGACTTTTCGAGATGCGAACTGTCCCTTCCTGGACCATTTTTGTAAACTCGGCTTTTACTTCCTGCAATCGATCATGGGGCAAACGTCTTACTTTCGCGTAAACAGGAGGGCCGCTCGTCGATATGTGGTGTTGCGTCAGCGTGTTATTTTGCAACGTTACATTAGGTTGAAAGAGTGAGGGGAATTCGAGCAACACCCGTTGGTAGGGACATGTACTCTCTAGGTTAGGGGAGACGCTTGACGTAACGTTCACCATATCGACGGCACTAAGGGGTCTTTGCACTCGGTTTTCGCTATCATATAGGCATCCGTTTCTCACATCCACCACCAATGCAAACTTCTGAAGAAAATCGGCACCAATGATGGGTGTGTCCACATCAGCCACTATGAATTCGAAGCTCAAGGTACGTTTGAAATTTAGGGAACACGACAGCGTTCGCGTGCCGTAACAGAGTATAGGAGTGCCATTAGCAGCACGCAAGTTTGGAATGCCCGTGGTATTTTTGTCTTTGTCAGTTGCGGGGATTAGGCTTACCGAACTCCCGGTATCGATCAGAAATCGAATACCGGTAGCCGGATCACTTATGAATAAGCAGCGAGTAGCGTTTGTTTTCGTATGCGCTGGCGTTCGACTCGCATTTACGCCGCGCTGTTCCCGTTTTTTGGGTAAAGTAGTACATAAAGCGGACAATTCGGTGACTCACATTTACGAGCCTTGTGCAAGTACTTTCTGTGATACCAGCACCATTCCTCCTCCAGATTGTCTCGTGAACCCTGGCCCTGAACGGTATTTGAACTGCTGGCCCTCTGATGTTTAAATGAACGGTTCACAATTTTGTGCCTGTCAAACGGAACGGTGTGTGCGGGATTATCGGCTTGCTGATACGCCGTTGTTTGGTGTGCAACCCCATGAACTCTATCCGTGTGTTCGGCTTGCTGGGTAGCAACTTCTAGTGCTCCAACTCGCTGAACTAACTCGCGCAATAATCTTTCCGTTTCGTTTGGGCTGGTTTGATTGACCACTGGAGTAGCGGCACAGCTATTCGGTGTCTGGTTTTCACAGGCAATAATTTTCTCGGCTAATTCTGCGAGAACGTCCAGGTTCACAGAGGAATCTTGTGTATGGAGGAATGGTTGAAGGCGTAAGGGCAAGCGTTGGATGTACAATGTCTTTAGGGTATCGTCATCCATGACCCCCTTCGCTAATTTACGCATTTCTTTAAGTAGCGCTAGAGGTGTTTGGCTATTGTAGGTGGTGAGATTACTCGTCAAAGCCTGGATTCTTTGGGCTCTATCCTTGCTGTAGCGTTTTAAAACATGATCTTTGAGGGTGGAATAAGGTTCGGGTGAGTTAGCGTTACAAACCCCAGAGAGGTCGTCTAGGCAAGTAGTGGGCAGGGCCCTTAATAATGAATAATATTTGATTTTCTCGGAATCTATGGATAGGCTTTCGAAGTGTTCTTCGGTTTGGAAGAACCATGAGTCCAGACTTTGAATCGCGAACGGTGTTAATTTTACGGAAACCACCTGACCGTCGTTATTCTCGATACCATCGTTTGGCGCCATAATGCTTCAAATGTTCCCCAAGAATTAATGATAACGCGCGTTGCAATAGCTTTTTGTTTCGATTAAGTTTTTATGTTACTTTTGTGCTTCAGTAGCAATGGTGCTGCAGTAGCAATGGAAATTGCGAAGGTTATTAGTAAGGAGCTTCAGTAGCAATGGAAAAAAAATTCCTAGAAGGTCTCCTATGGTTTGCTTCAGTAGCAATGGAAATGCATGAAGAGTTTTGTAAAAAAGGTGGCTTCAGTAGCAATGGATAAACATGAAGAATTTGTTAGGATAGCCTGCAGTAGCAATAGCTTATTGTTAGGGAACAGTTTGGAGAGGAATTACTCTCTTTAGCTACTGAGAGTAGGGGAAAGAAACTACCTCCTTCAAGGTCAGCCATGCACAGAAGTTGACAGCACTAGACATGCGCTCCCAATCCTTCCGATGGTGGTCCGAGTGAGTATTTATATCTGATTAAACGACTCTGGGTTATCATCAGTGTAAAGTTCGAGTTTAGTAGCACTGTGGCTTAACTCAAGTTTTACTTTAGAACGGTTTGCATTCTATGCTTATCTAGATTTAAAGGTTAAAGTTGAATATTGAGGAATTTAATTTTTTCACAAGATGTTCATTTAATAATGGCGAGGTCACCAGTGTTTTTGCAAACACACTTAGTTGCTAATTGAATGATTTACGGCATCTGACTTCTGAGAAGTTAAGTGTAGGGGTTCGGACGCGCTCTTTCCGGCGTCTTTAATCAAACACAAATTACTATAATTTTCACCTCGGAACTGGACCATCGAAAGGACAAGGAAGTAGATATGTTAATTTATCTCTGGCCTTTTATTGGTTGGCTGGCAGATTGTCTCTTCAGGATGGGCTGATGTTGAGGTCCGATCTTGAGTAGGAACTGCAACCGGCCCACGGCTGCGTTGGTGATGTGGTGAGTGTATTTGTGGAGAAGGTCGTGTGCAAATGGTACCCAATGGTTAAAGACGGCAATAGCGTCTCTGATAAGTGAGGACGGTAAGGTGCAATTCCTCCGGTGGTTTTTGAAAATAGACTTGCAGGTTATGCAGCAGTTGGGTTAGCTGTAACCAAAAATGTCTCAATTCTGAGTGAGGTGGAGGAGGAATTGGGTACTTGCGCTTGCCGTCCAGTGATTGTGGGTTTATTAGAAGTAAGAAGGCAACAATGAAGGAGGCAGTTATTTTGCTAAGTCTGGCTACCGGGTTATTTTACCCTTTTTGATATGATCGGGCAAGGTAAGGTAGGTGAAGTGGCGGTGGAATGTAAAGTGTCTCGTAGCTTCCTGTACGGGAATAATACACTGGGTGAAAATGCACAAGGTAACAACCACATATCAACACATGCTATGCTGCAAACAATCTGGCATTAACATGCCGCCTCAAAGCGAGGAGTCTCTTCGAAAAACGACCCCCACCAGCACTCTGGCGCCGGAGTGCAAGCGGGGGTCAGCTTCGGAGCGCTGACAATTTGCTCGGAGCCAGATATTAATTCTAATATTTCTAACGGCATGAAGCTAAAATTCTACACTAGTAATTCACACAGGCAAACTTTGCCTGGTGAAACTAAGATGGCATAAGCAGTGAACTGAGTATCCTGCATCACTTAATTAATAGCTAATGGTGAAAATCTACAGCATCTGCTAAATGCAAATGAACTAGAAAACACATGTTCCCAGTTCTTCCTAACTGAAATAATCAATGTACAATGACTAAGAATTATACAATTACCATCTAAATAAACCTAAAAAAAACATCAATAATATTTTATGTAGAATTACTGATCCTATGAGGAAAATCAGGTATTTAGTTATTGGTATTCACCTAACATTTAAGACAATGGTAAGTTGAGGCAATTCAGTTTAATAATTACCATCTAAATAAACCTAAAAAAACATCAATAATATTTAAGGTAAATATACTGATTCTATGAGGAAAATCAGTGGTAAAAAATGTGCTTGGTATTTACAAAGGTTTGTTCTGATTATCATCACAACAAAGATTGACTATAACCTTGGTTAAGAATGGTTTTTAATGTTGACTGTACATAAAAACTACAACCATGTGATTATCTCAAAACCCTACTTAATTGAAATTACAGCTGTGACAAAATACAGCTGTCAAACAAAATGAGAATGATAATTTGGTTGCTTTGATTTAAAACAATTAAAGAGAAAAAACTGATAATTTGATGCAAGTCTAACTTGATCACAAATATACACCCTATTGAAGATTGGCTAAAGAAGTTATTTTAAAAAGGAGAGATTTTAGCCTGAATAAAAAATACCATCATGTTGGAAAGGTTGAAATAAAAGTTGTTTTAAAAACAAAGGAGAATTTAAGCTTGAATAAAAAATAACATCAATACCCAAGGGAAAATACCCTGAGGGAACTACTAGTTCTAGGCAAGACATCCTAAGCATTTAGCACACTGGAAAATTTAGTCGATTCTCTCAATACGTGCACAATAATATTATTGACAATTTACATATAATGCCTAAATATAGTTACCCGTCGATCAACAATAGCACACACAATTCTCTAATTCTCACCAGCGAAACAACTGAGATGCAGACACTTTGAATGACTTGTTACGAATGGCGCTAGTGCGAGTGAAAATGTTGCCGACACAGCGTCATGGAGGGTTTCGTTACACCGCGAAAGTGATTTCTTAGAGATTTAATTTTTCGGTACACAATTTTAATAGAATTGAGGATAGAAGTTAGTGAATTTCGTAATGTGATTTTATGCTAATGGTCGAATTTATTTTACTGAATTTTTAGATGATCATTCTGAGAATTTCGAAATTCCGACTGGGTTGCGGAATAGAGATTCACTACACCTATGTGTGTGTGTGTTGATCAATTACAGACATTCTGCACCATATTACAAAGATAATGTATTTTTTCTAATATGAAATTGTAAAGCATCCATGTAAAAAAAATAAATTCGTTGTGTGATCATCCATTTATACTGCAGTAATATACTTATTCGGCTTATAGTTATATGCTTATAATAATGTGATACCTATGTTTGTTTATCAATTGAAGACAATTTGCGCCATATTTCAAAGATAATGTGATTTTTTTTTTCTAATATGAAACCTTTATAGGACATTAATGTTTTCTTTCTTATTCACGTCCCACAATCGTTTTCATGTTTCTGACTTAAGTAGACTGTTTTGTGCCACTATTTTTAGTACGAAATTTTATAAAATTCATGCTATAATAAAAGATATTTTCTCCGTTTCCCTCGATTGGAATTCTGGTTTATACTGACTAGTTTACGCTGATATTTGCGCATATGCTTACTTGTGTAAATGTGTACGTGTCCACGCTATGCGTATGACACTCTGTAGAATGCGTATGTATTGCCTCGATGCATAGAAATGCATTTGTGTATGCTTACGAGTCAGGTGTAAATATGTGCGTGGGTATATGTGTGCATGTGTATGTGTAAATATTTACATGTATACGTGTATATATGTGTGTACTAGACTGACAACTAGCATTTTACTGGAGATAATGGTCTTTTTTTCAGTGCACTCTCAACTTGTAACATTACCTAACTCGTCATATCTTTAGTATTGTAAAGCATTCATGTAAAAACTATACATTTGTTGTGCGATCATCCATTTATATTTAAATAAAATGCTTGTTAACTAATGACCGTTATGTTAAAATTGTTGAATCAGAAATACAAAACCTATAATCTTCTTGCTCCTCATGCTTATATGTACACACGTGTGTGTCCATGTTAACGAAACCGGTGTTTTTCGTAACCTAGGCACACACATGGCCGTAAAACGCGTGTATATATATATGTGTGTGTGTGTATGTGTGTGTGAGTGTGTATGGATATATACACACATGCATACGTATATGTACATATGTGTGTATATGGATATATATTTATATATATGTGGTGTTCTCCCTCAGGCTGCTTTACACTCCGGGCAGACTATGTAAATATCTTTAGACTTTGTGAAATATCTTTGCCCGAAGTGAGTGCCTGAGGTGCAAACGAACCGGCAAGGTGAGGAAAACACAACTGGAATAAACGCCGTATTATTATGAAGATCGCCGACAATAATGGCACAAGGGAATATTACAGTCGAGTAATACAGTGACAGATGACGTCTTGGCGGACCGACGGTTGTCGGGGAGATGCTGCGTGGTTGAGGGGCGAGAGCAGACCGGTGAGGCTGCTGCTGTCCGAGGGTCTCGACCGAGGAGTACCAGAGGCGGTAGCGGGGAACTGGTGCGACTAGCAAGCAACAAGACGTGGCGGCTGGCTGTTGAGGAGGCGGTGAAGCCGACGGTTGAGGTGCTGGCGGAGCGTCGAGGCTTAGTGTGAATATCAGGGCCGCTGAGAGTGTACTGTACTCCGCTGGATGCGCGGCTGTTTATATAGGCCTTGCTGGAGGTTGACTCTACTCGTCCGGGTCTCTGATTGGTGGAAACGCCTGTTTACTTTCACGTCGGACCGCGCGGTGTATTGAAGCGTGCGAGGGAACGCCTGTTTACTTTCACGTCGGACCGCGCGGTGTATTGAAGCGTGCGAAGGTTGTGGTGGTGTGTGTTCATACCACCACAGGTGCAGACACACCACCACATATATATATATATATTTTTTTTTATGCTTCCTTAAAATGACACTTGTGAACATTGACCGAAACAAGCGATTTCATATATTATTTCCTGGCGTCAAGAATTGCGAAGTCTTATGTCATGTACATGTAAACTGTCAAAAGTGTTTTCACCCCACAATGAAAATGCATCGTCCATGAAATTGTGTTATCTCTTACAATTATCATTACATGTATTATCAAATGTAGATTAAGCTAGATTAGGAGTTCATTGCCCTCAATCATTTCTTTTGACTAGTGACACGAGTTTTTCAATACTCGTGTGTGTGTATCATCTAAGTGTATTAATTTTAAGATATTTTAAAAACCAATGATGGTACTTTTGTACCATCTCTATTGGAAATAAACCGTTTTTCTTTTTCTTTCTTTCTTTTGATCACAACAAAACTGAGTTCTGGCGAAAGTACTGTGGGTGCCGAACTGGATAGAACCAGGGTCATCCATGTCCAAAGTGTGTTGCTTACATCCTCCAGCCTTGAAGAGGGCGAAATGATTGCTCAATTAAGATTACGTTATTTTCTTCACCTATTTATTCTTTATTTCACTAACAAAAAACTGAGCCAGTTAACTTTTATCAGTTTCCTCCGAGTTATGTACATCGGAAATAGCCCACAGTTTTTTTTGCAACTCAAACTCCGAGCTTTAGAGTATCATCGATTATTACCATTAAATAAGTTAATTGAGATTCTTTAGCTAAATGGTGATTTGAAGGGGCAGAAAAAAAGGACCATTTAGAATAGACTTAAGAAAACGGACATACATAGAGAAGGTGTGTTCTTATTTATGATACTCCGCGCATAGAGACAGCAAGTTAGGAAAGAAGAGGAAAAAATGAAATAGAGCACGAAACTGGAAGAAAGGAAGTGGGTTCGAACGATAAATGTTCTAAGGCCTATCTACAGTTGAGGTTACTCAACAGTTCTGGCGGCGCGAGTTACTGCAGCACAGGAAAGACAAACTGTTGTGTAGTTTATTTTCAACACATAAGGTTCTTTTAGCTGTAGCTGCAAACTACAGTTTCAGTAGCTTTAGACTACCAAGGCAGGAGTAAGGAAACACTGGTACGCGCGAATCAGTGTACTGGCGGCTGTCAGTTACAGACTTCCTCTTAAAACCAGCCGTGCCCGGAAGTCAGGCAAGAGCGCGTAACAATGCCTTCCGGAGCTGGCAAAGGAGGAGCGTAGCAACAGCTTCCGGAGCTCTTACTCATAGAACCAGTGCCACCTTATAACGACGCATATTTTAATATACAACACAAACCTACTCAATCTTAACAGATTTGCAATTCTATGCTCCTTGAGAAGTCCTTAGAAAATATTGAGGTACGCCCTCAAACTTAACGGCAATAGTACTTAATAGAATGATTAGATTATTAGTTAGTTTAGGCCTCCCTATCCTCAACAAATGAGATCCAAAGAGAGGAAGGAAGAAGGCACCATTTAGTATGGAGTTAAGGGAACATGGAATCTATGCAGAAAGGGCATAGAAACAATAAGATGAGAAAGAAGTCCATGAAAATGGATCAAAGTCGAAGAAGAAAGTAGTAGGTGCTGAAAAACAGGACAGCAGTGAACCGAAAAAAGATGGTCCGTATCAAAACAAAACCTATGATATTTCAACAAAAAGAAAGCCTACCTAACCTTTAGCTCAGGCCCTCACATTGTCCCCCTGGGAGCGCTAACTAAACAGAATGACTAATTTCTTTTCGTCCATCCAGTTGTTCTTCTTTTCTAGGGCGTTTTTAACCCTATGTTAGACCATAAAGGCTCTGCTGATTTTGTTGCATAGCGTTATCAGTGTAAATTGAAGGACACGTTTTTGGCACACCCAATACGCAAGTCACTTTGTCTGATCTATTGTTCGCGCTCTTAGCTAGAAATGAGGATATTAATGTGACCAAACATTCAGGAGAAAGTTTAATGGAAACAATGAGATACTGACAATGTCAATCTTCAAAATAAATAGGAAAACAACGGTGTACAATTTCCCACGACTTTCCCCACAGATCGATACATTTTGTTTACATAAGAAAATTTCAAATAAATTCCTGAACTCAGCATCAAACTGTCCTAGTTTTTATACGTGTATACGGATTAACATAAAAATTACCAGCTTCATGTAAAAATATAAAGATAGCAATCGCAACATTTCTATCACATTACACAAGTCAAAACTATCATTCGGATAGCATTTTGTCTCAACAGTCTTGACTTCGTAGAAATGGCCTTCTTGACTTCATGGAAATGGCCTAAGAGATTTACACGATCATCAAAGCCTCTGGCACTCCTAACTCTTTTGGGTCAGAAATCCTACCAATATTTTGTCCTCTGTAGCTCTTACTGGTTGACCTCACGTTCCTTCTCGGCAACTCCAGGGTAGATAACGTGTGGCAATCTCTGCTGCACAGAGGGATCAATAGCTAACGCACATTCTCAGCCCAATGTGGCCTCAGACTACGCATTCTAGCATTCTCTCCCTACATAACTTTCCAATCTATAGCTCTCACTCTCGAGTTGTTCTCCATGCTAGCACTTTAGTTTACATTTTCCGTTCATTCCTTACTCTTTCAATTCCTTCCGTTTTATGGAAGGCAAGAGCTCCTAAACCTATGAATCAGAGCATATTTCCACCCCCTTAGAAAGAAAGAATATAAGGAGCGGAAAACATGCATTTCTGCTAATTTCCAAACATACTCAATAACGGCAATTAGTAAAATGCTAATCCAATACTGGTTGCAAATAACCTTCGACATTCAGCAGGCTTTCACACTGTTGAGTCACTGTAGAGCTTTGCCGGAAATATTTAGGAAATTTGAAGGGTGTTATCACACAGGCTTCTAAGCCACAAGTCAAGATGTAGAACAGTGAGCCATAGCAACATTGGTTAACACTTTGAGTGCGACGTGACCCACCGGTGGTCAATGAGGGAATTTTCATAGCACTGCTGACTGATCAGCAGTCCCTGACTCAATTTACATACATGCTTAATGAAAACTATATGAGAGTACGATCCATTTAATGCTCGTTATTTTTGAACCTGATCTCTAAAAATAACTCAAAATTTGAATTGGATATTGAACTTCACTTTAATCCGCCGCACTAAACGGGGTAATTTGAAAGATTCCACCAATTTTCAGCCTTCTCTCCCCAACTTTAAGCGACGCGCTTAGCTCCGGAATTTCTTGAACAGAGCGTGCTTGTGCTCTTTGGCCCCCCCTGGAGCATGGCGGCGCTTCTCGGCATAGATGGCATCATCAGCACCAGACACGCTGGCCATGTTGCCTGGACGTCGCTGGAATGAAGCGCCACCTGGACCTGGCTTGCCTCCTACGTCAGTCACACCCTCTTCGTACAAGTCGCTCTCTGCAGCAGCCAAAATACTTTCCAGAAGACTCAGTTTTTCTTCTTTCGTTGAATACAGAAGCTCTTCTTTGTCAAAGCCCGTCAGCTTGTTTGGGGTGATGACTTGGTAAGCGTAGCCTTGGTTAATAAGGAAGCTCTGACGCTTGCGCGAGTAACCCATCTCACGTGTGTCTTGGGAGAGCAGAGCGTAGAAAAATGCGTTGAAGTTTTCTGCCACTGCGCTTTTTTTGGCTCGCAAGATACGTCCTAACCTTTGCGCTTCCTGTCGTCGAGAGCCGCCTTGTGACGAAATTTCAATAAGCACGTTTGCCTCTGGAATGTCAAACGACGTGTCAGCAACGCGACTGAAGAAAATCGTGTTTACTTTCGGATTCAACTTGAAATTTTGAATGATCATCATTCTTTCTTTTTGACTCGTTTTACCACAGATAAAGGGCTTGTTCATCGCCATTGCATAGTGCCTCAAAGCAAAGACTTCGTCGATGAAGACAATTATTTTGTCGCATCGCTGTTCATGATACTTGATCAAAAATTGGCACGTACGGAATTTGTTGGGATTCATGGCGCACAAAAGTTTAATTTTCTGATCAGAGACTTTACCTGTGAGATACTCTTTGTAAAATTCAGGAGTCATAGGACACCACACTTCAGCACACTGGACTTTGGCAATGAAGCCTTCTTTTTGCAGCTCCAACCAGTTGGCCTCGTACAACTTAGGGCCTATCAAGAAGTTGAGATCAGCAATTTTATCATCTTCTCTGACTAGGGTAGCGGTAAGGCCGAGCTTGCAGTGGGCCTGAACGATGGTGAGTACTCTTCTGAACATCTTAGCAGGGATAGTATGCACCTCATCCAGGACCATAATGCCCCATTCCTGCTCCTTGAGCCACTGCATCGTCTGCTCAGCCTCGTATGCGCGTTTCTGCTGATGCGAGATCATGGCATAGGTTGTGACAAGAATGCCGGCATTGTACGGCTTGTCTTTAGCATCCGAAGTGAACCTGCAAATCATGTCATCGGTGGCTGTAGACCACATCTTGAATTGCTGTTTCCACTGTTCAACAGACACTCCCGAGTTGCAAAGCACCAACGCTTTCTTGTTGACTGTGCAACAGGCAGTCACACCCACCAAGCTCTTGCCTGCACCACACGGCAACACGATGATGCCAGACCGAGCACGTCCGTTGCCGAACATTTTCCGAAGCGACTTCTCTTGGTACGGTCGAAGCACAGCGCTTGGCTTCAAGTCTATCTTAATATCATCGTTCACTGTGTCATTCTTGAAGTCATACTCTGCTAGCAAAGGATAGTCTAAACTAATGCATGTTTTCTGTAGAAGTTCAATTTTGTCCTGGGTTATTTCAAACGACAATGTCTTGAGGTCTTTGTCCTCTTCCTCTTCATCATCAGCTTTATCGATCTTATCGTAAAAACTGGCAATATCTTCAGGAACGAGGTCATCATTTTTCTCCCCATCTACTTGCGTTATGTCAGTACTTCCTTGCGTTTCTCCCGCCATTTGACCTTGGTGACTAGTGAACATTATAGAAGAAACCTTCTGTTTCTCAGTGGACACAAGCCCTTCATCAGGGCGCAGCATGCACTCTTGGATGGCTGCATTCTTGATAAGCGTTTGGATCACATCTGGGAAGTCGCTTTCAACATAGTAACGATTCCGTTTCAACACGAGCTTAACTTTACCATATGAAAGCGTGCATGCCTCGATGAAGTCACAGATGCCAGCAGGCAGCGTGGTCTTACTGAGGCGTTTGAGGTAGTCCACAATGTCGCTGGTCTGCAATCCAACACTGACAGCTGCGTACAGCGAGTACGCAGTCAGTTTGTATTCGTGGATGTGCTCCGGTCGACACACGGGCTCTGCTATGGTAATTAAGAAATCCTTGGCATGTTTGTAGACGGGAGAAAAGGCTTCTAGAAATATGTGGCCATTTGGGGCAACCCAGAGAGGGCGACTAGAGTGGTCATCTCGGAGCGCCATGATGCTACGGAAGTCCTGCGCTCCAAACTCGTCTTTTGGGATGTCTGCTTGGCTACGTTCCTGCAATAAAAAATGTAGAATAACAAATATAAACTGCAAGCTTGAACCAATATAAATTAGAATTTAGAAATTTAATATTGGGATCACAGTAGTTAGCTATACAATATATAACTAAGCTAGGCAAAAAAAAAAGAACTCGTAGTGGTCACAAGGAAAAATTACCATAATTCAACCATGAGAAATTGAAATATAACTATAAAATAAAGGGAAACACTCTAGACCTTTTAACCCTGGAAAATAAACTGGGTGGTACCCAAACTATTTGACTTATCACTCTGCAAATGATAAATCTCATGAAAAATTGACAGGCCAACCCAAAAATTACTATCAACGGGTCAATCCATATTGTTCACAGGCCAACCCATAATATTTTTGGGTAACTCAAAATATTACTCAAACTTGAGAGTGTGAGTAATATTTTGGACTAAACTTAAAGCCTAAAAAAACTTGAGACCCTCACTATTCAAGAACTTGAGTCAAGACAGTCACCAGTAGCAGCCTCTACTCTGCAAACCCAGCTGGGCTGTGCTTCAATGAACATTCAAGCTTGAGATTGCAGAGCAATTACAGCAACAATTTCAAACTTGCTCTCAAAAAAATTAATGATTATAGACTCTAAAATTCAATTACAATCAGATTCTGCTACTCCATTCATACAATGATAAAGTTCTTTAGTTTAAACTCAAGTTCAAAATTTCATGCAAAAATTTGATGCAACTATTGAACATCAGATGAAGACACTTCTGGAGATCATCTGGATCTTACAATGGCCAGAGTTAAAGAGAAGTAAAAAAAGTTAAGCCTACCTTAATAAAAATCTCAAACTATAATACTCTTATAAATAGTGCTGCTGATTCTGGTGTTGGAAGCTTTTAAATGGTACACTGGATATTAATTCTCATAGTACACTGCCATGAACAGACAAAATATCCACATCTTCAATGGAAGCTCAAGAATCCCATAAATCTAACAAGCACAAGTTCCCAAGATGTGCTAAATGGAGATCTCTTTTGTGTACCACAGAATAGGAATAATTCTACACACTGAGGCTAAATTTAATATCACAGACTATTTACCTGGCACCACTCTGTAATTAAAGTCATATTTTTATGTATGATGATAATTCCTAGTTTGTTGGATATGATGAATGCCTTACTTTCATATTAGTTTAACACTCAAGCATCTATTTTCTGATTCATCAGAACTTTATCAGCACCCCACATTGCATGCACAGATGTTTCTCCAAATTAATAATACACTAATTTATATATCTTACCTAACAAACCCTCTAGAGAATCAACTATCTACAAAACTTGAGAAATAAGTTTATCAAATACCACCAACAAAAAACAATCAAGCAGAAATCTACACAAATGCCACTAGCCGCTTACCTCAACATTCTGTGTAGAGGCTGCTGGAATGCCTTCCAAGTCATCCAAATCATCCTCGTCAGAGTCATCACGCCTTCTCTTCTTGCCTTTGTCAAAGTATTTGCTTTTCTTGCCCATTATTAGAAGTTCAGTTTGTCAAAGCTGAAAATACAACAAATTTCATGAATTTCAGTTTACTTGAAAACATTTTTACACAAATTTAGAAAAAATACTATGAAATACAAGCAGGAGCACAGTCTACCAAGATTGACATATGATCTATTACTCAATAATGTGCACGGCCTGTCAAAACTGACGGGATTCAATATCTTTCTTGAACAAACTTTCCAGACGTGGATGACTAACAAATATTTCTATCCTAACAGTTCCCAGGATAAAAAATATTATTGCACTTGCACACTGGTAGAACTCGTATCACAGATACAGTTATTATGGCTATCTTTATGAGCATGACAGAGAAATGGAAGAAGTGGACTTGAAACAAATAAACCATGGGTAATTGTAAAGTAGTAGCAGGACCGGTGGAAATTTCTAGGTGGACCCGTGTGAAAATTCTCTCAATATTACCTAAACTTTGCTAACCTATTCTAAACAAACACACATCCTGATACAGTTATCAACATATCAATGCATGTGAAGGCCATTTTTTAATGTTATACTATGAAATTCAGTAACCATGATACCACATTACACAAACTTAGGCATTTTTCATTTCTTAAGAAGCGGACACCAAAAAAATATGCAAAGAAACAACGGGTACTATTAGGTTAGATAATATTACAAACGTCATAAAATCTAGCTTGTGCATACGAGTTTAGATGAAGGCAAACATTTTTGGTCAATGTGAAGTTTAATGCAATCACGGAAAATAAGAATTCCGATCTTAGGAATCACTAAAGGAACCCATTTAAGAACGTTTTACAGGAATGACATTCTGCTCGCTGATGCGTTATTTTCGAATAATTGAACTTTGAAGTTGGCCTTGGCGCCAAAGGAAGCGAGCGCGTGAAACGGAATTTAATTAATAACGGAAGCTATTAAAAACGTAAAGAGGTTGGGTCGTGAGGGGGAGGCACAGTTCTTCTAGTGAAAATTATAAATAAAGCTTCTAACCCACCCATTAGGGTGACGACCGCAATCTTGTTGACATCGGGCCCAAGATGGCGGCACCCATGGTGGTCGCCATGTTAGACCCGATGTAAACAAGATTGCGGTCGTCACCCTAATGGGTGGGTTAGAAGCTTTATTTATAATTTTCCCTAGAAGAACTGTGCCTCACCCTCACGTCCCAACCTCTTTACGTTTCTAAAAGGGGGTTAGCTTCTGTTTTTAATTAAATTACGCTCGCTTCCTTTGGGGCGGGAAGGCCAACTTCAAAGTTCAATAATTCGAAAAGAAAGCATCAGCGAGCACAATGTTATTCTTGTAAAACATTTTTAAATGTGTTCCTTTAGTGATTCTTTGGATCTGAATTATTATTTTCCGTGGTTGCATTAAACTTCACATTGACCACATTTTCTGTAGCTGTTTTTGACCTAAACAGGCATTTAATGCTAACTAGTTGGGTATAAACAGATTTTCCTAATCACATATTTCATATTAACATACCAGACTTCTCTCTACATATTACTATGTAATTTTCCTTCAGATACAAATAATTCCACACAAATGCAACAGCATCTACAAGCCATACTATTAGGTAGCCTATCAATTCAAACATTCAAACAACTCTATCCTTAAAAACTCTTCAAGCTGCTAACAATCTGGTAAATCTGAAGGAGATGACAGTTGTCGATTTTCCACTTTTTGGTGCCTGAACCTAATTAATTGAATCAAAATAAACAAGTTTTCTTCTATTCTTTTTTTTCGTCTCAAATGAGTATTTTACGATTTATAGCGGTAAGTTTAGTTTCGTCATTGATGACGAATGCGCTCGAATAAACAGCTACTCATCGATTTTCGAATTTTTGTTGCTTGAAACATGGTAATAACATCGAAAAAAAACAACTTTTATTCTATACACTTTTTTCGTCAAATGAGTATTTAACGAGGTACAGCGGTAGGTTTGGTTTCGTCTTTCAAGACAGAGCGCTGGAAGCGAGACGCCATTGCAGTATTGCCATACAACTCGATCAAAGAATTTCTTTCCGCTTCAAAGACTGGAGTTGCGGTGTCATTTACCGCTATAACTAATAAAATACGCATTTGAGACGGAAAGTGCATAGAAAAAAACTTGTTTATTTCGATCTAATTAACTATGCTAAGGGATCGAAATTTACAAAATCGACAACTGTCATCTCCTTCAGATTTACCCATATTCTTTATCATTATCTAAATATTCTGGCTTGCTGGATTGATTCTTAAAAAAGTACAGAATAATTTTCTAGCCTTGGCATCCACAAATATTTGAAGAATAATATCAAAAATATTTTATGAAAAGAGATCTGGAACTCAACACTGGAAGCAATAGCGGTAAATGTGTAGCGTTGGTCAGTAATCAATTTTCCACTTTTCGGTGCCTAGAAATAGGTAATTAGATCTAAAAAAAATCTATGCACTTTCCGTCAGAAATGAGTATTTAACGAGTTATGGCGGTAGGTTTAGTTTTGTCTTTGATGACGAATGCGCTCGAACAGCTACTCATCGATTTTTGAATTTTTTTTGCTTAAATCGTGGTAATAACATCGAAATAAACAACTTTTCTTCTATACACTTTTTTCGTCAAACGAGTATTTGACGAGGTATAGCGGTAGGTTTGGTTTTGTCTTTGATGACGATCAGGCTGGAAGCGAGACTTTATTGCAGAGTTGCCATACCACAGGATCGATGAATTTCTTTCCGCTTCAAACACTGGAGTCGCGTTTACTAATTTACCACAATAACTAGTAAAATATTCATTTCCGACAGAAAGTTCGTAGAAGAAAACTTGTTTATTTCGATCTAACTAATTGACTAAGATTAGACACCAAAAAGTGGAAAATCGATTACTGACCAACGCTACACATTTACCGCAATAGCTTATGGTTAAAATTGTTACAGTATCCAATGGCTCATACTTATCTCAACACATGGATCAGATAAAAGCATACCTACGGTCTAACACAATGATAATTGAAATTGGCACACAGCGTAACCAAGCTGGCCTCAAAAACGTTTTTAGAAGTTAGAACCAATATCAATTCTAATGAAATTATCTCACATCCTCTTCAGATAAAATACTTACTTTTGCTTCAAAAAAACCGTAACGAATTTACCAATAAACAACTTCATGCATCAGTTAATTTATAACCACAAGATGCGACACACTTACGACAAGCTCGCATGGCGTAATGACGAAATGTGGAAAATTTGGTCAGTCGTCCGCGAGCTTTACATCCGCTGATTTAATCAAGAACAACTTTAATTCTTGCGTCTAAATTTTAAGTTCAATTCAGATCTTTAGTTTAATGTGTTTTAGTTGCGTTACCAGTAGTTCACCTCAGTTCATTTATCTCCATTAGCATCTTCGATTCAAAGGGAAATTCTCGAGGAGGTTTATTAGAAATAAGCTCACTCTGACATAATTAAGAAATTACTTCACTCAAATCCTGCTTGGTAATATTTTTAATGTTACAAAAACTGAGAGTAACTCTGTTTGTATCCTAAAATATCAACCACTGTCCCTGAATTTGTTCTTTTAGATATTTGTATTCCGATGTTGTTTTTGAAAGGCTTATCATTATGACTTATTCTGTATTTCCTGCTAAAATGTTGCAACAGTATTTTTGTCTACCTTTTCAAAATCTATTTCCTTCGCTTGTGATATTTTTTATGCTTTTCACTTTGTTAATATGTGCTTAATTAAATAAATATAAGTAGTAGGCCAGGGACTACTTAATTTCTATTTGTATTTTTGAGGAAATATGCATACTTCTAATCAAAGTCTAGAAGGAAGAGAGGTTAAATGTCTTTCTTTCGTTCTTTCTTAATTAATTTATTCTTTATGATCTACAAAGCCACTGTTTTCTCTGTTTGATTAGAAGGTTGAGTAACCATTTATTGTAGTAAACTCTTTTTTTTGCCGTGAGTCCTGCAATTTTTGACTTAAGAAAAACAGTTCTTCTAAAGCTCAAAGGAAACGAAAAAAGACGTTTCGTTAGAAACTCTTGAACTCATTGGGTTAGCATTTCCCTAACTCCATCACCCACTCACTCCCTAACCTAACCTCTCATCCACTCATTCACACTCCCACCCACCCACCAGATAATTACCAAAGAAGCTGTTTTTCTGGTTGAAATGTGCCTAATGTTGTGCTGGTATCGAACTAGGGTTACCCTTGGCCACACTGTACCACGACGTTACCCTCGCGCTTCTGGGGACAGAGCGTCAGTAAAGATGCAATGGTATAGTAAAAAGGTGGGGAGATTAAAATCGAAACATAACCTTTTATTTCCAAAGTTTGACGCTATACCATCTTGTCTAAAACAAAGGCATTTTTAAGTGAAATGTTCTAGTTAGTTTTTTATTCATTTGTTTTCCTTTTAGGGGGAAAGAAAAAAAAAGAAAAAAAAGAAAAACGGTTTATTTCCAATAGAGATGGTACAAAAGTACCATCATTGGTTTTTAAAATATCTTAAAATTAATACACTTAGATGATACACACACACGAGTATTGAAAAACTCGTGTCACTAGTCAAAAGAAATGATTGAGGGCAATGAACTCCTAATCTAGCTTAGTCTACATTTGATAATACATGTAATGATAATTGTAAGAGATAACACAATTTCATGGACGATGCATTTTCACTGTGGGGTGAAAACACTTTTGACAGTTTACATGTACATGACATAAAACTTCGCAATTCTTGACGCCAGGAAATAATATATGAAATCGCTTGTTTCGGTCAATGTTCACAAGTGTCATTTTAAGGAAGCATGAAAAAAAGAAAAATATATATACAGGGTGTTTCAAAAATACACGGCATAATTTCAGGTATGTATTTCCCACATGTAGACAATCAAAATAGTTCATTACAACATATGTCCGGAAATGCTTCATTTCCGAGTTATGGCCTTCACAACATTGAAATTCACCGGAACGTTTTTCTTTCCGCAGGTCGTTGCCATTACAGAAGATGTTCAAAATGACCACCTCCTGCTTGAATACAGACCTCACATCGATGTCTCATTGACCTGCGAACACGATCCCACACTCCAGGAATGTTGCGTACGTCCTCAGAGCGTGCGACAATTCGATTCCGAAGGGATTCCAAATCAGGCACCGGAGACGAATAAACCAATGATTTTAAATGGCCCCACAAGTAGAAATCGAGAGGGTTCAGATCAGGTGAGCGTGGAGGCCAAGCAATTGGGCCACCTCTACCTATCCATCGATCAGGAAATCTTCGATCCAAGTACCGGCGAGCCGTACGACTGAAGTGTGCAGGAGCGCCGTCATGCAAGAAGTGAGCGTGCTGACGATCGATCAGTGGAGTGTCGTCATAAACATCAGGTATGATGTTTTCCAGGAAGTTTGTGTACGCCTGCCCCGTAAGTCTGTTTACAAGTACATGGGGTCCAACTAACCGATCACCAATGATACCGGCCCACATGTTGAGGGAGAACCGCACCTGGTGATGAGATACAACAGTTGCATTTGGGTTTTCATACGCCCATACATGCTGATTGTGGAGATTTGTTATGCCATCTCGTGTGAACTGTGCTTCATCTGTAAATAATACTAAGGCAGGAAAGTTCGGATTTGCAGCACATTGCTGCAAGAACCACTGACAGTACCTAACTCGTGCAGGGTAATCTGCTGGTGACAGCGCCTGTACACGTTGCAAATGGTAAGGATACAATTGATACCCTTTCAGCAGTCTCCAGACAGTCGTATGGGGAACATTCACTTGCAACGCTAACCTTCGTGTGCTGATAGAAGGAGTTCTGTTCACAATCTCCAGAATCTCCTCCTGTTCTTCTGGAGTTGTAGATCTTGGTCGTCCCCTTCCCAATCCAGGAGAGTCAAATTTTCCATACTCGCACAGACGCTGATGGAGACTTACAAATGTCTTCCGATCTGGACATTGTCGCTGTGGGTACCTCTCCTGGTACAAACGACGAGCCAGCGCAGCACTGCCGTCTGCCTTACCGTAGATCAAGTGCATCTCTGCCAGCTCCTGATTTGTGTACATGACACACAGTCGAACGCCAAACACAACACTGAATTTAACCTTCGCCTAGGAATGATCTGTCAGAGTGCCCTCTTAATGTGTCCTTTGACGGCAACGACCTGCGGAAAGAAAAACGTTCCGGTGAATTTCAATGTTGTGAAGGCCATAACTCGGAAATGAAGCATTTCCGGACATATGTTGTAATGAACTATTTTGATTGTCTACATGTGGGAAATACATACCTGAAATTATGCCGTGTATTTTTGAAACACCCTGTATATATATATATATATCCATATACACACATATGTACACATACGTATGCATGTGAGTGTATATCCATACACACACACACTTACACACACACACGCACACATATATACATATGTGTACATATAAGCATGAGGACCAAGAAGATTATAGGTTTTGTATTTCTGATTCAACAATTTTAACATAACGGTCATTAGTTAACAAGCTTTTTATTTAAATATAAATGGATGATCGCACAACAAATGTATAGTTTTTACATGAATGCTTTACAATACTAAAGATATGACGAGTTAGGTAATGTTACAAGTTGAGAGTGCACAGAAAAAAGACCATTATCTCTAGTAAAATGCTAGTTGTCAGTTTAGTACACATATATGTGCACGTATACATGTAAATATTTACACATACACATGCACACATATACCCACGCACATATTTACACCTAACTCGTAAGCATACACAAATGCATTTCTATGCATCGAGGCAATACATACGCATTCTACAGAGTGTCATACGCATAGCGTGGACACGTACACATTTACACAAGTAAGCATGTGCGCAAATATCAGCGTAAACTAGTCAGTATAAACCAGAATTCCAATCGAGGGAAACGGAGAAAATATCTTTTATTATAGCATGAATTTTATAAAATTTCGTACTAAAAATAGTGGCACAAAACAGTCTACTTAAGTCAGAAACATGAAAACGATTGTGGGACGTGAATAAGAAAGAAAATATTAATGTCCTATAAAGGTTTCATATTAGAAAAAAAATCACATTATCTTTGAAATATGGCGCAAATTGTCGTCAATTGATAAACAAACATAGGTATCACATTATTATAAGCATATAACTATAAGCCGAATAAGTATGTTACTGCAGTATAAATGGATGATCACACAACGAATTTTTTTTTACATGGATGCTTTACAATTTCATATTATAAAAAATACATTATCTTTGTAATATGGTGCTGGGGCGATTGTGAAAATCATTACTGAAATGCGAAACTCATGCATTAATCCCTCATTAAAATGCATGTAATTTATTGTGAGTATCTGTTTCTTCACAAATTCATTTTCTTCAGCTATGGCCTTCGACGAATAATGCAATTTTTCATTCCCACTACTAAAAACTTTCTTGATTACTTAATTGACAGAAAAGATGAACCTATGTATCTTCAATGCCACTTTAGGGAGAGTACCATGAGCTTTAATGTTGCTCCATTTTATTCCTCAATAAGTCCTTAATATATTACGGGAAACCTGAATGGGTGCATAATTGTAAACAGTAGCTTCTCAGCATTGAAGGTAAAGCATAAAATGAGGAATAAGTCTTCGTAACTGATGTTATAGAACTGATGTTAAAGCAAAAAACCTCAGACGCTAATTATTTTTCAAAATATACCCACAGTTATCACAGATAAAGAGTTTATAAGTAATAATTCAACTCGTAGAACTTAGGTCATCTTTTTCAGAAAATGCATTGGGAGAAACATTGGCCCAAAATGGAAATATGATTTAAGAATCAAGTTCGGTTTCTTGCTGCTTCTTTTTTATTGTGAGCTTACATAATAGATGAAAATGACTCAATAATGTCTCAGTTATTGAACTCTCTTAAGAAATAACTGAAATTTATACTGATATTTGTTCGAGTAAACTCGATAAAATATTGATAAGCGTCATTTGAAAAACGTACACGTGTGTTTGTTGGTTTCTTCATTTTCCTAAAATTTACTTCCAATTGGAAACACTCTCTCACAGCATGTGTTGGTTTCCTGGCCAATGCCCGCAATATATTCACCCACGTAAACGTATTACGAAGATATCTCTAAGCCTCAAAATTATAAGGTTATTCAAATTATATAGTTGAAAGAAGATTCCAAAGGAGTGTGTGGTGTCGAGCTCTCAATGTCCTCTTCCTGCTCTCAGCATGAGAGGGTTTGGTCGAGAGGCTCGACTTGAAAGTCGCCTCCTGCAGTAATTGCCTGACCCGAAAGCAGCGTTTGATTGTTGTCTGTTTATCGAATGAAAAGCAGGTCGATCTAATTTTCGGCTTCTGACGAGACTGGTTTCAAACTAATCTAAAATACGTGTATCAGACACGCGTCTAATAGTTAGACAAATATAATTCGTTAGAATTGGGTTGCAGGGGTGAATGGTCGATAGACTTTAGGTGATTTTCAGCTGAATCGTACAATTGAGACGTAAATTACTGGGTCAACATGTTGTCAAGATTTCACTATATGCTCTTGCACGTCGCTTACTATTTTATTTTATTTTTAATGATTGTTGTAACTATTTCATTTATTTCAGTGACGGTAGGAGAATTAATAGTTTTAAACGAAAGACTAATGATGCTGATTGCGATCTACGATACGATCAAAGATACACGTGAATTTTGTTTTTTCTGGTTTTCTAAAATGAAATACTGCTTCCTACTATTCTCTCGCTACAATAAGTGGATAATTAAAATCGGAAAGGAAATAAGGAGTGCAATTGAAGAGGATTGTGAATAATTTCTGATAAAACCAGGCTGCCAGTTGCGAAGTGGTGGTATTGGAGAAAGTGACCTTTGCTGCCGTCGGAAAGTCTTATTTCAGAAACTTGGATTGTATTCTTTGAAAGTTACGGACATCAGAGTTCTGATGGAATTACTATCACGTGAAACGAATCTTTTGTTGAGGATTCTCTTGAAATATTTCGAGTACTTGCTACCAACTATTTACATCTTGACATGAGATTCTATTGAGCCGGCTATGGTGTTTCCACTGTTTATGAGCGAAGTAAGTTTTTTCAAGTTTATAAATATCATCCCATAATTTATCAATTGTGTACTTGGAAACGCAAAAATCCACCAAAATAGATTATTTTCGTCACCCATATCATTGAAAGGAAACTCATGAGACAAATAATTTATTGACGATTTTTTTATGGAAATTCGAGGATCAGCTGAGACTCAAAATTTCTTTGAATTTTATATCGAACATCTTGGCCTAGGATGGACTAAGAGGTAAAGAAGAAACATTTTCCAGCTTCACTTTTTCATTAGACTCTTGATGTATTTCACCACGTAACAAAGCTTAAAGCTACTCACACAGTCCACAAATTTATAAAAAACAGCTTTCGATGTGGGTTTCAAAATTCCATGACGTTTATACAATAGACACAGCCAATTTTTATAAGAAATAAATAGTAATCTTGGCCGTCTGTTTCTACTCGCAGTGGTTGAATGGAGTTCTTTTTTTTTTAATTGTACAAGAGATTTGGCAATAATTAGCTCAGTTAATAAAATTTTTACGCATTTTCAAGAAATTAAGTTGGACTTAGAGTGATTGAAATTCAAATGGTTAACTCGGTATTAAAGCCTAAGCATTTCAAAACTATGAAATGTGACTTGAATCTGAAATTTCAACGTCACACATAGTTAGCGTAAATACTACACAAAACATATATTCATGATAAAGTCGTCCATTCACGGTACACTTGATTTCATAAAACACACAAATTCTACAGTAACATCGCTGCTTAAGCTAAGACGACGGCAATCTTAGACACAGCACAGAATATTTTGCAGCAACGGAACGTTCATGGAGGTCTGACATTTACTTATGAAACGACATTTGATGAACAAAGACAATCATCAGAGTAAACACACATCATCTTGCGATTTGTAGTAATTAATTAACATTAGGAGAGCAGGGAATGGTATGCAGTATACGTGAGAACAACCCATTTGAATCTGTGATAAAACTAATCAGGTTATACTTTGGGGTAATTGTATCGGGGTTTACACCTCGGCAAGAATGTTACATTCTAAAACACCGGCAAGACAAACAGGTACTTTCAAACGTTTTCTTCTGTATTTACATGCTGACTTGAGTTGAACATACATCACGGTATACCCTGACAAACATACAGGGTGCAACAGTCAATCCTGTATTTCAAAGAAGTCTGCGCAAAATAAATTCAAAAATGCATCATTAACTACCGCACCCAGTAACATAATTTGTTGCCTTTCAATAAGCTTAGTTCAGGTGGCTTAATGCTTGAGAAGAGCATTCGAAGTCGTACGTTCAACTCCCGCACCTCTTCTTCATTTTTCACTTCTCAATACTGTAAGTAAGAATATAAGTAAGAAAGCTATAAACACTGCAAAATATCTTTGTACGTCTCGCTTATGTTGATGATAACGGATGGCTCGTTCACACGGTCCTCCGATATCTCAAAACTTAAATACTCACTTGTTTTAAATAAGGATGTTTTATCTAAATCAAGCCTGATACATATCATCTTGTACGTTTTTAGAAGGCTTTACAACTAACGTCAGGACGCAATGACGGTTACGCCAGGTAAATCCGAGGGTTTGGCAGGCAGCAGGTAAATGCGTATTGTCGAATCCCAACTCGACCATCGTTGACATTATAACTATGGCGCTTGTGACAACTACACGCGTAGGTGTTTAACACCTTTGATACATGGCGTATTTAACGCCTTTGACACACGGCGTATTCAACACCTTTGATACGTGACAGCTCGTGACGCTAAAAAAAATCAGTCACAGCTCTACGGTCTCCCTTTTGATGCAGGTGCCAGAGGGGCGACGATGTTTACACGGAAGAGGCTTCAAGAAAACTGGCGCGATGAGCTTCAAAGCCTGCGGCCGGATTTTTAAACAATTGATATATCGTCGTAGCGACTTAGAGGAATTTACGTGTTCGACTACGACAGAATAAATTGTTTGAAAATCCGACCTCTGTTCTATTAATCATACTGACAAAACTAAAAAAACACGCAGGGACCGGCAGTTCGATTGTGTTACGCACGGTAGAACATTGTTTAACTTAAAGACTAGGGACTGTATTTTCAAACATTTTATGTCATCGTACTGGCTAAACGCGCAGCGATAGTTGTGTTGACTTGTCTACGCAACGTGCTAATTTATCAGACCAAATTTTTTAAATTTGAGCTTTTTTCGAATGAAATTTTAGTACTGAGCGTCTGTCAACCATGGATAGTTGATAAATGTACGTTTTATTTGAAAAAGCTCAAACTTTTGAAATTTTAATAAAAAAACAATAAGTAGTACAATAAAGTCACCAGCAGAACTTTATTGCCTACGGTATAGCTGCGATGACGCTAATTGTTTACAAACAAGTAATTTAAAGGTGGATATTTATACAAATAGTAATTTGGAGGCGGATATTCATTTAAATAGTAATTTAGAGGTGGATATTGATACTTTTCAAATTGTTGTAGGGGCACAGCCAGCGATAAGCGTTCATCAGTCAATTTGGCTAAATTACGCGCTGGTTTTCGGAGTTAAATTCTTAAATTTTCAGCTTTTTTCAAGCAAAATTGATGCATATAACATTTGACAAAATTACATGGATGCCAGAGGTTGTGTTTTTAGCAACAATCAGTCAAAAAGAGCACGTTAGAGCGGAAAATTAGTACGTAAGGCAGCAAAGTCGAAGGGTGAATTTTTGTTGACCGCTGTATCGCTACGACAATGTAAAATATTTCAACATCTGACCTCAGACTTACTGCCGTGTACCTATAGTACCTAACATCACCAATATCAGTCTGCTCTAGTAGGTCAAACAACGAACCGCATGAAATTTCTGAGTTCAAAAACTTCCGAATGCTAGAAACGCCAAAAAAACTTACGAAAATAGAACCTTTATTTCTTAAGCAACTTGTGACTCATTTTCCAAAACGAGAGATAAAGTATTTTACAATATCTATCTGTATAACAGACCTATTCCCTCTACCAAGGACAGTATAACCATACAACGAGGATCAGTTTCATTCCCTTTTACACGTTCCCCACGTATTGGGGCATATATATGAATGACATTTCATCTATTTCGACATTTCATTACTGTTATAACACGAGGTGAAATGTTTTCGTGTAATTTTTTCATTTTTTTGAGGGGATGAATATATGTTCGAGCAGTAAAGTTGATTTTCAACTTCTACTACTTACCACCTAACCAAACAAACCGCTTACAACCGCGGAAACGCGGTGAACGTGTTAATCAAAACTACCCATAATTGTTCACACACCTATAGCCTTTTTTCCACAGCAATACCCGAAAGCTCGATGATGGTTTTCCTCGACCGCTTTATGTTGACTAGAAGATTTTAAGCCCACAATCGCCCATCCTTATTAATAAAGCTGGGTAACTCTCAAGGGCCGAGAGCCCCCTACGTCACTCATTTAAATTGCGCCGCAGTCAGACACTCCCATCGCTTTCCACTCATGTCTTACTAGTGCACATCTTCTATGTAGCTTCCTCTAGCGCTGTGGTCTCCAAACAACTTCCCGCGGGCCAAATCTGGCAAGCCAGTGTGATCAATCCGGCCCGCGATAGCTAATGGACTACTCTAGAATTTATCGATAATTTCAGGAAAATTAAAACGGTTTTAGCCCATGAAACTTACTGGAATATTCAGTATGGGCCTAAGGCATAAGGCTTCTATTCTGAGAGTCTTGCCAATAAAAAAATTCAGTTCTCGTTTAAGTATAATGAAGTTATCAAAAGTTCTACATCAGACTCATGTACTAGTACTACAGTATTAAATAGAGGTTATCTATGATACAGAATGTACTTTTAACTGCTTTAAATTCATTTGGCGTTAGCTAGAAACTTCATAATACGTAGAATACTATTTGTTTGCTCTAACATCTTTCAATCGTTTTGTACACGATAAAAACTAGTATCTTCTCGCAAACATATACACATAGTTGAGTTTTGCTTCCATACTTCAATTATTTATCGCAGTCCAGTTAACCTGTAAAACTGAAGGCTCCGTTCTCTCGTTCTGATCTTCAATTCTTTCGTAAATTTTTGTAGATTTTTCATCGGACTCAGATAGAGGCAGACTAAGTCAGACAAGTTGTTTGGTGAAAAATGGGAGACCAACAGGGAAGATGAACCTTACTTTCCGAAAGATTTTAGAAACATTTTTTAAGGATATTTGTCATGGTCTGTTGGGAGGCGTTGACTGGAAGAATAATTGTCCTATCTTCAGGACTATGTCACACTTCTGAGATTTTTACGTTTCTCCTTAGCTTGGATCGCTAGAGGCAATTTCTTTCGGAGCACTCGTCTTTGGATCGTTACTGACGTCGGGTTATTTTTTCTAGTTGTTGAAGCTTATAAAATTCTATTTTATACCTGAAGCTGATAAAATTGTGATACTGCTTCCAATGCTCTCTGTATTCTTTGCCTTGGTGACACATTTTTACAGCATGATTTCAGCATGAAGATACTGTTTCTGAGACAACGGGAATAAATTATTTTTTTTCTGAGAGACAACAAACAACGGCATCTACGGATGCTTTATTTCCAATTTCAAGCCTGATTCATATCACCTTCTATATTGGATTTTCAAATGCCTTATAACTAACGCCAGGACGCCATGACGCTTTCCCCCGTCAAGACCGGTACCCATTTCAGACACCTGGGTAGAGTGGGGTATTGTGCTTTGAATTTTTCCCCTAAACCCAACAGAGAAAATCGCCATCCAGCGCCGGGACTCGAACCCGCGTTTCCCGCGCGGCAGGCAGGGCTTATAGACACACGGCTATGACGAGCATGGCTTTACACAAAATTTGCCTTTTTAGAAAGTGCAATCCTATGTTCATCGGCTTCTATGTACAGTTATATCACCATTTTCATGTAGCAATAACCAGTAAAAATATACTTTTTCATCCGGCACATTTTTGAGTTGAGTAAAGGAAAAACATTTCTTTTGCAAATGAATCTTGTATGAAGTCGAGACGCCACACTTCTATTCATCAGATACGTGAGCTAAGCGTTGTTAAGCTGGATTTAATATTCATACGCACTTTGAAAAACTCACAGAGCTTACAGTAATATTATAAGTTTGGCACGAGATATAGCCAAGTAACTGCTAACGAGGCTTATTTAGGCTAGAAACATGAATATTAACACAGACAAGCAAAAGGGGAGGTCACAATACGTTATGTCATTTCCTTGGCATGTCACTGACAGATAAAACACAATTCACTGCGTTCTAAAAATAGAATCTCGATAAAAACCTGCGGTAGATTCAACACAGAAGAATATAATCTAATTCTTGTTCAACACGACACAAGTCCAGCTTGTAGGTATTTCTACTGATTACTTTGAATGTTATATACGACAGTTGAAGCACTCGCAAGGCTATAGGTTACCTATCACAAATTGGCGGAAGCCCTGCCGCTGCTGCTCCGACCGCCGCCTTTGGAGAGGGTCTTCCCGAGCGATTTGATTGCGTTTTTCAGCAACGACACAAAGACGCCGCGAATGTCTTTACTGAAGAGAAAGTACAGCAGGAAACTGAGGCCGTAGTTCAAAAACTCCAGGTTGTTAGCCACCGCTCGAAATATTTGAAAGCCCAAGTTGTTTCTGTGCGAGTCTCTGTAGGTGATGATGGAGAGGATGGCGGACGGGATGTTCGTGATGAAGAAAGTGACGATGATGGACACGAGCAGCAGCACGAGGCGGCGTTCACGGTCGTGGCGACGTTCACCTTTGCGTATTGCAGAGGAGGACATTTGGTGGCCGCGAACTGCAACCAATGAAAGAATAGAGTTAATATTGATAACTAAATACTAGTGTCTGGGGATTCATGATGCATTTCCCGCAGTAACTTTAATTTTCATCATTGTGTGCTAGTATCTTGAAGTTCATGAATTGCAATAAAATGAAAGAATTTAATTAATATTTATCACTGATTGCTAGGATCTGATGATCACGAACTGCACCCAATGAAATAATATAGTTAATATTGATAACTAAATGCTAGTGTCTTGCGGTTCATGAACTTCAACTAATGAAAGAATGTAATAAATATTGATAAGTAAATGCTAGTGTTTTGGGGTTCATGAACTTCAACCAATAAAAGAATGTAATTAATATATCTTGGAGTCCATGATGCGTTCCACGTAGTGGCTTTTCATAACTAATTGTATGATTGCTTGAGTTCAAAAAATACGGTCGAGAGCTTTAAATTTCATTTGGATTAACTTTCCGAGGCAAAATTTACTATGAGCTTCCCTTTCGCAAAATATTTTTCATCGGACTTGTTTCGAATAAAAAAATAATGCCGTCTTGATTTATGTGCACTGAGTCTTGTGAAATACTACAAAAGAATTCACTGGTAGTTTTGAAACGAAATTTGTAAATCGTTCAGCGCAGTCACTCCGTTTATCAACTGTAATCACAAAATGCGATTAAATCTAACATAGAGGAGTTCAGTGCTTTCGTTTACGGGGCACCAAAACACGAAAAACAAAGGGACAGAAAACGCACATCATGAGAAGCAATTTTGTAAAGCGGCACAAAACCTTCAAATGGAGTTGACAAGACGTATTTTATCAACCATAAAATCACAGAAAACGAGGCGCGCAAATGTTTTATTTACCTGAGGGATCTACCACGAGGCTTTCCTCATTTTCAGCGTGGACCGGCTCGATGCGGTACATTGTCGGGCCTTGAGAATCTTCGGGGCATTTGTCTTGCATGCAGTCATCAATCTTCGTCTCAAGTCGCACTGCGTCGTATTGGAGCGGCTCTTGTAAATCCTGACAAATGGAAGGACAAGCTGAAGAGCCCGGGTGACTAGTGACGTGCTCCTGTGAATAGGAAGCTAAGTGAATGGTTGAGATGTGTGGTGTTTCTGAGGAGCAAATGTCTCCTAGTTCTTCTTCAGATCGTTGACAGACCGTGGCGAGATTTGATGGGCCAATTTTTTGGAGAGATTGGAGTGGTAACTCATCTTCCGGATCTTCATCACTCAACGAATTAACTCGGCTTAACTGCGATGGTGGAGCTTCCAACACATGATGCGGCTTAAGTGATGAGTGTGGGAAGCCTTCAACAGCATCCAAGTCGGTTTCAAGAAGTCCGGACGGTTTCCTGCAACAATCAAAGATATTCTGATTTTCTTTGGGACCAGCGAAAGTGTCTCTAACAAGTTTATCCGGACGCCTGCAATCATTTGCTTCTTCATTCTCTTCATGGCGTGCGCTGCCATTTTCTTGGTTCTTTTCACTGTCCAACCTTCCATTACGATCTTTCGATACGTGCTGCACATGTTTCCGAGGTGTCGCGTCGTACTGAACACTCGCATGCTGAACATGAGCATCATGTTGAGGAGGTGCTTGGCTTACTTCGTTGGCCGAGATGGACGGATGGCCTGATATTTCCGAGCACCCGATGCCATGCGACATTAATTTTCTCCTTGCGCTGATTTTTTTGAACTCGATAATGATGCGGGAATTGAGATACGCCAACATCAAAGCTGGGGCCAGTCTGCAAAATAAATTTTCAGGTGTTATTAAAGCTCCACTTTTCACAGGATCAGTTTTGCCGGCTTCAAAGGCAGTCTTGGTGGATGCGGCTTAAAATGATCTGCGAGCCACAAATTTTGAAAAAATCTACCAATTTTTGTGAAATGCTAACCAGAAAACTATGCAGCACATGTAAAATAATACTGAGACAATGTAACTTTCGGAAATGAATACATAGGAATCAAATTCACTCAAGCCCGTCCTTCAAATCTAACGTTCAAGAGTTACTTTTCACAATCTAGTTCTTACAGTAGCAGATGAAATCAGGTTTACTATTTCGGCAATTTTTTACTCAAGTTCTCAAGTTTATGTTTTTTTCATGCAAGTTTGTCTGAAAATGAATTTTAACCATCTGGCAAACCTTCAAGGCTGCCAGATGTGAAGTTGATTTTAATATTGAGTTCGACCTGGAAGTATCCCAAATATGAAGATTCAGGGTAAAAAATCTACAATTGTTGTTTTTAGGTAAATGGAAGCGGCATAAATTCTGATTTGCATAAGACTAAAAAATGGATTATGGAATATTTTAATTCCAATCACGCATATACACATTCCTGCACATTGATTTTACGATAGTCATGTCGCTGACGCCTTAACACTTTGACTGCGGCAGGTAAAACTTAAGTTTAATATTCAACTCATTTAAAGGCAGTTGCAGAGAACAATGTTAAAAATAGCAAACATTAACTGGATCGTGTCTTCGCTTAGTAATGATGAAGTACTTCTGAAAATTAAGTTTGTGACTACTGGTCGGGGAACAACATTGCCAAAATTCTCTCCGTGACCATCGGTGGCTGAGGTAGCAGTCAGAGTGTCAACAAAATAACGGTTATCTCAGATTGAGCAGTCGCACTTATTTTAAAAGCCTGAGTCGAGGGGTACATCTTGGCTACCTTTCTTCCTTTTCCCGAGACGAAGAAACACCAGTCTCACAGAGCATGGGCTTCAAACCCAAAACCTTACTCACGAATTGCGAGCGGCCCCGAACGCCACAAACCATCTCCCATTTATATAATATTCACGCCTTGTTACGCTACGTGCTGCCAAGTCGACTGAGACGATCTTACTCCTACTAGCTTTACCGCTGCGGTAATGAAAAAAGCTGAAAATCTGGCCCTAGGTCTTGTTTCGATAGCGTAACAATTGCTACACTACGTGCTGCCAAGTCGACTGAGTAGATCTCACTCCGCCAGCTTTACCGCTGCGATAAGACAAAAAAAGGCCGAAAATCTGGCCCTAGGTCTTGTTTCACTTGCGTAACGACAGAGCTGCCCTGACCCAATACCGAGGTGACGGCTTAATTACGAGTCGGTCTAACCTCAATAGCGATCAGGGACTCAGTCTCTTAGATCGCAGGTTATTTCGGCCACCCCACGCTTCCCTCCTCTCGCGCCAGAGCCTGACAGCTGTTTAGAGAAGACCCGCTGCGCAAGAGTCACTGTCGCTTGTTAGCTAACTCAGCCTCAAATTGGACGAATATGTTGATGTGCTTCCTAAAATGCCTTTGCCTCTGAAACACAATGCAGGGCTCATGCACTCTACCTAAGTATCATTGCATCAAGGATCTATAACTCAAGGTTTACATACACTCTACACGAACATTACGCTACACGTATACTACACTTAGGACCTACAGTTCAAGGTAGTTCGAATTGATTTAGTTATTTTAGAGAATGATTTTACTGTAGAAATGATGAGCTTCTTGAAATGACTTTGCCTCTGAAATACATCGCAGAGCTCATTCACTTTGCATGAGTATCATTGCATCGAAGACTTACGTATGGTTGAAGGTAGTTCAAGTTTATTTAGAGGATTGATTTACTCTAGAAAAGTAGGCAAAGATTTAATTAATGGCTGACAGAAAAAGACTGAGCTCATTTGACCCCTGTTGATTTTTTTGCGATGATTTTCAAGTGACTGATAAAATTTGATCTTCATTTTGATGACACTGGGCATGAGGACAGCCTGAGAATGGGCCACTTCGCTCGTATTCGCCGCTATTTTCTGTTCAATTCAATTTAATTTCGTACTATCCTATTCAACAGCTTTCTGTTATTTTCTTAACATGTAGTCATGTTCAATTCTATTCTATTATTCTATTCTATTTTATTCTATTCTACTGTGCAGTATTCTGTTCTTTTCTTAACTTGTAGCCATGTTCTATTCTATTCTATTCTACTATGCAGTATTCTGTTCTATTCTTATCTTGTAGCCATGTTCTATTCTATTCTATTCTACTGTGCAGTATTCTGTTCTTTTCTTAACTTGCAGCTATTTTCCATTTTCCTTTATTTTATTCTATTCTATGGTATTCTGGTCTTTTCTTAACATGTTGCCCCCTTCTATTCTATTTATTTCTATTCTATTCTACAGTATTCTGTTCTTTTCTTAACCCACCACCTCAAACACGCCATTCCTAAAAGTTTATCACCGAATATTAGAGCCAATAACAATATACCAGGACATTTTCCCTAGACAAAGAGGGCAACCTTCGCTCTCAGACCATGATAGTAATAGCGTCCAGCATCGACGTTCATCGATCATCTCAGTAATGGGAGCCGACAGCACATTACTCGGCAGAAAATTGCGCTTGGCCCGTGTTGTTAAGGGAAAATAATTGACAGTTTTAAAATGAGACACTTGCATTACACGGAGAAGAGTAATGAAACAATGAGTAGTGCAATTAGCTCACACGAGTAGGAAGAACCTTAGGAATATTTCTGGCACGAGTGATGTCATGAGAACCGAAGTCCCTAGAACATTCATTCTTTGAAACGCCACGTCGATGAAGGAGCTTCTATTAATAAGTGCAACTCTACGGATTTAGCTCCGAATATTTCAGTAACTCGACAAGCCCAATTCTAACTCTATGGATTTAGCTCCGAATATTTCAGTATCTCGACTAGCACAATTGTAATTCTACGGATTTAGCTCCGAATATTTCAGGAACTCGACTAGCAAAATTGTAACTCTATGGATTTAGCTCCAAATATTTCAGTTACTCGACTGGTTAAACAGTAACTCTACGATTTAGCTTCGGACATTTCGGTAACTCGACTGGTTCAATAGTTACTCTATGGATTTAGCTCCGAATATTTCAGAAACTCGACAAGCACGATTGTAACTCTACGGATTTAGCTCCGAATATTTCAGTAACTCGACTGGTTAGATAGTAACTCTACGGATTTAGCTTCGAACATTTCAGTAACTCAAAGTGCACAAAGGTAACTACGGATTTAGGTTCGACTATTTCAGTATCTTAATGAGCTCAAAAATTATTCTAGGGATTTAACTTCATATATTTCAGTAGCTCGACGAACACAACTGTACATGTACGGATTTAGCTTGAGAGTTTCAAAAAGAGAGAGTTGCCTTTAAAAATTAAATCTCAACATAGCCCGCATCTGACATCCCCACTAGCTCTCTGTTCTAGTTTCGAAAACGTTTTTTTATTTGCAAAGTGAGATGCTGACAATGACGGTAACGAACGTTTGTTTTGGGCAAACGAACTAATTAATAATCAAATTGTTTTTAAGCGATAAATAGCAAACCTTGTCAATAGTTACTTCTTCATTTTAACTAGACGTAGAATATGAACTTTTGTTAACTCTTTATGATTTTTTTAGTCTAAAATACAAGCTATCGTGTCACAGTTACAAAATGTCCCTTTTTAATATTCCGTCAAGACAACAACAGCTCCGAATATTTCAGTACTTGTTTTATGTTTTTATCATGAATATTATTTACAAATAATATTCAATTGAAGTTCGAAGTTCTATACCAAGATGCGCCAATCAAACAAGAATTTGAAATAAACTTTTAACCGAGTGCCGTAATTTAGTTTTGTACTCTCCGTAGCGCGAGAGATTAGACGTGCAATGGAAACCCTGGTTCGATCCTCGCCCGGCCCTCGCCTTTTCACAAGAGGCTGCGCAGCCTCTCAGGTGACAGTATCAAAAAGAGAAAACCTGAAGAGGATAAAAGGGAACTCTACTTGATGAGCTGTACTTCGCTCACTCACCAACTTTATTATATTTAGAACCTGCAAAACCATTTGAGTGACTCAATTATTTCAATGAGCGATCAATAAAGACGTTTCCTTTCAACTACGTTTTCTGCAGTGTCATTTTCTAACTTTTGCGGTATTGTGTGCCACCGAAGTCAAAAAACGTAACCCTGTTTTCAAGCGACTACACTAACTCCTCCAGTTCTTCCTTACCATTTACCTTCGTCTATTAATATTCATTAGTATGTAGGATTAGAACACTAGCTTTTACATTTTAAATAGTTCATCTTGTTCAAGGAGAAGACGTTCAAAATATCGAAGTGTATGCGCAGCGTTGTTTTCGCCGCTCGAGAGCTTCTGCCAAGACATTTTGTCAACGCTTTTCAAATAAATTCATCCTAGGATTGTTTATTTATGTCATCTAACAGTCAGTTTACTTTCCTTCGCTTTCTTTTCTTTACCTTTCTTTCTTACTTTTCTTTACTTTTTCTTTACTTTTCTTGATCGTATTTTCGGAACCTCCGACACAGGCAAATATTCCGAGTCCCAGTCCGTATTTCTGAAGTTGATGTATTCAAATTTAAATGACATTTAAATTAATGGCAACGAGGCCTCGAGTCTTCAAGCGAGCCTGTACTGGCTGAGTTTAATACGGCAAAATAAAGCAGCTGGCACCTAATTTAATTCCTGGAAAAGGTTCAAACTTTCTAGTTATTCGTAATTTCTCATATGAAAATTATTTCGAATACTATGTACTCTGATAAGCATGAGGTTAATTAACGCAGTATCTGTTTGTGAAGTAGCTTATTTTGTTAAAGTTATCGAAATAGCATTTAAAAGAATAAATAATTCTTTGTGTTGCCATAATTGATCATGACATCGGTGGTGTTTTTTTATCTCTGTTTTGGAAAGTATTGTTTTTATAGTTTTACGATATGTTTCAATTTAAATCACAAATAATATGTGAGCTCACACAAAGTTAAACACCAATTGAATTTATGCACGTATACTATCAGCGCATCCCTTGAAATGCGCATACTGCAGCTTTGGCCCAGTCAGAGAATGACGCACTAATGTACGAATACAATATACAGCACAGCACAACATGCAAGCATGAAACGGGCCGACATGAGAGCATTATAGGAACACAGAAATCGTACACCTGGGATACCAATCCACACAAAGCCTCATGAAACCATGGCGAGAAATGTATCTCATATATGTATCAAACCGTGACAAAATATATCTCTTGTTAAATATGTATCCCACCGTAGCGAAATATGTTTCGTAAATATGTACCACATCGTGTAGAAATATGTATCTTATCAAATATTTACCAAACAGGGCGAAAAATATGTCTTATTGAATATGAAACTGTGTTAAAAATATGTCGTATTAAAAATGTGTCAAGCGAGGGCGAGAAATATATCTTAAATACTTGCCAAACCGTGGCAAAACGTATATCTTATTAAAAATATATCAAACCGCGGGAGAAATTTATCTCAAATATACATCAAAATATACCTGGCGCAGAGCTCGAGCAGACAGGCGTAGGCGATGAACAAAGGAGAGTCGCGCACGTCCTTCCAGTCTTCGGGCAGATAGAGATCAGGGCTGCCGTCGACCGGCATCACCCGCTGGTGGCACACCATCATGGGAATGTAGATGATGAAGGCAACCACGAAAGACATGGCGATGCGGACGGAGGCGACGTAGTGGCTGTAGAGGTTCCGATATTTGCGTGGGTAGCAAACTGCCACGAACCTGTCGATGCTGAGACCCACTACGATGTACACGCTGGCCGCCATCAGCGCGTTCCCGATCGGGATCTGACGAGGAGAAAACATGGCCAAGATGCTATCATTCTTTTGCAAAACCAAACGTTTCGTATACTGTATACCGAGCGATGGTTGCCGATTAAAATCTGACGAGGAGAAGACATGGCCAAAACGATACTATTATTTTGGACAAAAAAACTTTTCGTATACTGTATTACGAGAGGTGAAAATGTAACCAAAATATTGGTATACCTTTCGTGAGATTCATTCGGTGGTTAGCTATTGAGAGAAAGGGTAGTTCATATTCAAGATTAGTTTAAAAACGTTTGAAAAAGTTCACCTGCTCTTCGTATTCAATTGGAAATGACAAATATAACTATTTCAGTTTAATTTTTGCAATATATGTCAACAGATTTTTCACTCAAATCAGCAGCGGGCCATGTATTAAAAATAAAGGTTTTTGCGCGTAATCTTTGAGTGATCTACTTTCTGACAGATTTTTTCCTAGGTTCAACACTGTGGAAAGAATATAGAAAATAAATATTTTTGTGCGTAATATTTGAGCGATCTGCTTTCTGATAGAGAATTTCATCTACGTTAAATATTGAGAAAAGAAGTGCTCAGCGCAATCTGAACGGAACATCTCCCCGGTGCGAACGCTGCTCCCAACGCATAGAAAAACTACACTACAGAGGCCGGCCATAAATATAAAGTTGGCAACAAGCTCACCAATGTCAGCGGTGGTCCCAGAAGGTGTAGCATCGGATTGTGTTTCCGTGGGATTGGACCAAAGTTAAAAATATCTCTCTAAATCTAGCACTGACATGTGTGTCGCTTAGATACAAGCAGGGAAAGTTTTCACGCAAGAGTAAGATAATTTACAATGAAGATATGAATATCATACGAGTAAAGATTATTGCACTGTCACACGCAAGAATAAGATAATATACAATGAAGATACGAATATAATACCAGTAAAGACTATTGAACTTTTCCTGGAAAGTTGTGTTTTCCCTTTTTACTAACTTTATAGAACAAGACTGACGATTTCCGAAAAAATAAACATCGCTTCGTATTGAAATGAGGTTCGCAAACTTCCATACCGTGGGGACCAACGCTGGCATTCGCTCACTCTAGAGACCTCAATTTTATCGACGCCGATGAACAACTAGCAAGCATCGAGTGAGCTCGTTTATAAAGCTCTTAACTTGCGTTTCGGTGAAATGGTGCAGGTTTTCCAAAAACTTCAAGTCATCGTGGCTGTACAGCTGAAAACGTTCGATGTTTTATGCTTAACTAGTCAACCCTCTTTATCTAAAATAAAAAAGAAGGCGAAATGAAGGGAAGGCCGCAAGAAATAAAAAAATTCAATCTCTCGAGAGTTGATGAGGCCGAGCTTGTATCACAGACACGCTCATCACATACTTTTGGCTGGCTTCGGACAGACAGACAAACAGACAGACGCGGCTCTTATTATAGTATAGATTGTCTACAGTATGTGCTACGGCACATAGCGAAGCCATATACCGAAATTACTTCTACACAAATGAGATTCTATTGCAGCTTTAGCGATTCTTATTATAAACCCGATGGTTTTCTCACAATAAATTCTGATTGATTGCTTTTTCCATATATCAGTCCCCCAAAACATAAAAATGGGGGCAAAATGATAAGTAGTTTATGAAAAATGGTATAAAATTAGGTCTAGTCCATTTGGTAAGAGTTGATACCTTATAACTGTGTTCTGGTTAGAAAAAACAATAAATAAAGGGGCTAAAATATCCCAATTCCATGGATGATACGAAGTATCTCAATGTAGGAAATTGAGAGCATTAAATAATTTTGCTAGCAAACAAAACCAAAAAGATATGCACCGCGCAGCAGAGGAAAATGTTATTTTGTGTTAAAATGGCATAAAATCTATTAGCATAAAAATAAGTGCATGTGTTATGTACTATTATTCAGTGTTTTTAACCTCTTATACGGCCAAAACCCTTGTTTAACAAAGCTTGAGCTCCTTCTATTTCACGCAACAAGCACAATATTGAATATGGATTGAAATAATGAGAAGGGCAATTAGCTCACACAAGCTAGAAGAAATTTAGGAAAATTTCTGACACGGGTGATGTTATGAGAACTGAAGTACCTAGAACATTCGTACCCTGAAACTCCAAGTCGATAAAGGAGCTCATATCAACAATTGTAACTCTACGGATTTAGCTCCGAATGTTTCAATAACTCGACTGGCAGAATTGTTACTCTACGGCTTTAGCTCCGAGTGTTTCAGTAACTCGACCCGTTGCCTCATTAGACTGGGCATTAGGACTTGTAAACATATAAAGAACAGCTGTGCATGCAGCGGAATGAATAAGCCGGGGACTAATTGAACCTGAAAGTCAGAGGATACTATATTATAATAAAAAATACACATTTGCAGGGTTTTATCTTCCAATATGTGTAAGAAGTATTAAGCTTACATAGGGTTGCTATAAATGACAAGATTCTATACACCAAATTTTCATGATATCCATTTGTCCCGATTGCACCTCAAAATAAGAGTGAAATGAAATTTTATTTATCAATATATTTTACCGGTGTATTTATAAAGTACTTATTTAGGTGTTCGCTTGGACCACCTTTGGAAGTGTAGAGAGTCACTGGAATAGCTCAAGTGTAAAAACAGTTCAATTCTCGAGCGATGAATCATTAACTCAATGTCTTTGGCAGGTAAAACTGAAGTTCAGTATACAACTAAAATTTAAAGTCAATTTAAAGTAAGCAATGTTGGAAGTAGCTAACATTAACTGGTTCGTGCCTTCATTTAGTTTACGATGGGATACCATCACTAGACTAAACTGCAGCTGCAGGCCCAGTATGATAGCACAAAACGAAGAGATCAGGGCAGCTGATAAGATAGAGTGTGAGTTGCGTGGTTGAATTATTGATATGAACTACGTAGCGGGAGGTTCCGAATACATAATAGGACAAACACCAATTAATTTATTAATGATCCAATGAATTAATCCAATGAATTAATGAATGATCCCATAGTAGGGCAAACATCAATTACTGAATGACCCAATAATAGGGCAAACATCAGTTAATTAATGGTCCAATAGCACAAGCGCGACCATAAAAACTGAGTATTGGATTTTTGCGAGCGCGACCATAATTCCATAAACTGGGTTTATGGGTTTAAATGTTGCTGTATGTACGGATGTAAAGTGTCAAATCAGCTAAAGTTTTTAATGTCACTTATTTAATGAATTCTTTCCTACTTTTTCTACAGTAAATACATCCTCTAATGGGTGTAAAGGTTGCCTTTAAAAACAGACAGCTGAGGCACTGTAGTTAATATTCGATCTTAAGACGAAAATTTACGTTGGACTTGGGAAGACAGAGACTTTCTTCCGGCACTAACACTTCAATTAGCTACTCTCTTGCGCTGTGTTAGAATAAAGAAATACTATACAACATTATAAAAGGGATGAATAAAGTGTTATAAAAGGAATGATTACAGTGTTATATAAGGAATGATTATATGAACAGACTAAATTAAGGAACGTTTCTAAATAAGTTTAAAAATATACTACAAAATGAAAAGTGTGATTCAAGTTGGAATTCTTGAAATTGTAAATCTTGTCAGACAGAGTGATTGGCCTTGGAAGTTGACGATTTCACTTGTAGAAAACGGGTTATTTAATATTTTAAAAAATCGAAGTTCGTTAATGGAACGTCCACTTTATTTTACGGCCTTGAAAAGGAAGACCGTCAAAGTGATGAGCAAATTGGTATTTTACTGGGCTTGAAACATCACCCTATCTCATCACATTCTACAGGCATATACAGTATGTCCCGCAAAAACCCGAACCGCGTATTTATTTTCTCGTATTAGTAATACCTTCATAATCAGTAATACCTTTTCTATAGGTTAATTTTGAAGAATAATTTTGCTAGACATTAAATCCTTTTGGTATTCTTATGATGATATTACTGATACGGGAAAATAAATACTCGGTTCAGGTTTTCGTGGGACATACTCTACAGAAACAAGAAGTAATTGAGTCATCCTTGGTCTCGGAACAACTTCAAACTTCCATAAAGCATCAATTGCTTCACATTGTGTGCTGTCCTTGACTCTTGCCTCTTTTCAGCCGAGCAAAGAACCATCATTTCCATTTTGCCCTCTTAGCATTCAGGAAGAAGAGTTTTCTAGAGCCTCTTCTTCGGCACGTCGAATGTCGCCTCAAACACGACAGAAGCTATCAGCTCTTCCAGGCGAGCCAATGTTCGAATTAAAGCTGCCGTGAAATTTAAGATGAACTGGACCAAGAATTTTTAATCTTATGTTAAGAGTTTCATGGCAAATTGTTTCGTGTCAGGCACTCAGCTGCGTGAACAACATGAGCGTGTTGTTGAGGTGTTCTGGAATTTGGAGCTGTATTTTTCGCGCTCTTCTGTTGAGAAATTACCATTACGAGATTAATGGAAGGCAAAATTATGTACAGCAACTGCAAAATGTATGAACATAATACACCCTCAAGGGAAAATGCTACTTTTCAGCGAAGTCATTAAAATAGGAAACATCTTTCATAAAACTCAGAGTGTTTCACAAAAAGTGACTAAAATAAGATAGTTGTGAAATGGAAAAGCTGATGCGCATCAAAGTCACTGGAAAAGTACGAGTAAAAAATTGTCTATTTTTTTGGCAAAAAAATTCCTTCGTTTCGAGCATCAATACATACTAAAATTGATTCGAGATTAGCAATGCATGAGCCATGATACTGAGAAAATAACGAACAACGAGGCAAAAAGTTTCAAAATATTGAAAAAGTTCTTAAAATTCTTCAATCTAGTGGTTACTTATAATTATCCTAATACTTATAGTTTTATATTTATTTACCCTAACTCTCGTATAAATATCGTAATACTTGAAATGTAAAATCTTTAACATTTAAAAAAAATCGTTTTAGGGTACTAGAATCTTTATTGAATGCTTGGGTTTTGCGTCTTATATTTCTCAGCACCGATTCCTCAACCTCGATTTTACGTTTTTACAATAGAATAATGATAATTATTTCTTATCAGAGTGGATCACTTTATTCTCGATTTTTGGGAGTAAAAATGATTTTCTTCAAAAATTAAATAACAACTAAGAATAGTTTACAAAAATGGCCGCTTAGAATATTTCTGCCTTAGAATATTGCCGCACGGATGATTATTAGTAAACAAAATATATTGTATTAATCGCGATCGCCGGTATGAAAGAATCTTGTATTAAGAGGAAGGAGATAAGCAGCCATATAGTTAGTACCTCTTCATACATAAGATAGAATTTGGAGATAGGCAGAAAAGTTTCGAAAGTATCACTATATTTTAGCAAATCAATTTGGAAAAAAGATCTGACGGAGAAGAATTACCTCAATTTCACGATAGCAATACTGAAAATCTCCGTCACTTAAGAAGAAAAAGTTCTTGAGTAGGGGGGATGCAGGTGGCCCCTACATTTCAATCTCGAGGAGTGGTTTGCTTTCTTACACCATTTGTCGGCCAAAACGTCAAAACATGAGCAAAAGCAGGCCCTTCCAAACTAGAGCAATCGATTAGCGGTGTAAACTTCGGAAGCAAGAAGTTGGGAGCCCCTTTTTTGCAATGGGCAAACTCCTCTCTTACGGTGACTACAGTCCTGATTTATGAGGGAAATTTAAGGCGTCAGACTTTCACCGGAATATGACTACTAAATTTGGGTAACTGAGTTTTAACGATGGCATTCATCTATCACACGGAAATGAATATGCATCATCGAAGAAAGTTTAAATTGCGTGGAGTCATCATTAAAATTCATATATCCTTGTTCATCTAACATCGGGCAGAAAGCTCTGTCAGTATCAGGCGCCTTACTGTGGAACAGACTCCCCCAGAGCTTCAAAACCCCTCAAACACTGAGGGAATTCAAAACTAAAATGGCTCTCTATCTTGCGTCAACACAATAAGTGTGAACTGCAGTACGTGCTGGAAGAGAAGTCGGGAATTTTTATTGCTAGTTATCTTCTCTCTCGATACATTATACAACAATCAGTACAGATTTATAATATGCACATGCAATATGACTGCCCGTACACGAGTATCAAGTACATGTACGTATGTACGCACATGTAGCGCACGTATGTGCGTATATGCGTATGGATATAGGTGTACGTATGTGCGTGTCTGTAAGTTTAGAACATATTCCCCTTAAAAATGCTTATGTTGATCCTGTGTGACGCAGTGTCATCGTTTACACTCTTCCAGTATGCTTCGGCCACACCATTTGAGGTTGTTTTGACTTTCTCGTTTTGCCCCAGCAATGTTGATAATGTTACGGTTGGCATTGTACATCGGTCCCTCTCATCTATTTTGAATCCGGTGAATTTTTCTGTGCCAAAGCTTGTAGTATACGAAATTAAAATTTTTCCGTTATTGTAAAATCCTCATTTCATCCGTACCAGGTATTTTAGTTTACATAAGTTGATATAAAACAATGTAAAACTGCCTCTAACATCAACCTAGCAGTCAAAGATGCAAATTAATTTTGGATCTACCCGTTTTACTTTCAACCTTTAATCCCTCATTTCACTAGTTCCAACGTTCGTAAGCTCAAATTTCAATATGGAAGTGCACCAGCTGGAGTGTTCTTAACAACGCATCACATGTACAAAGTTTTCTTGACCCCTTGAAATATAATCCAGTATTAAAATCAGACCAACACAACGGAGAGAATGCATTTATCTACGTACTTTTCTCCTAATTATTTGTTTCAAAACTTAACCGATAGAAATATTACGATCCTCATGTATTTGATATCAACACAATGGAAGAAATGCATTTTCTTTGTACTTTTCTCCCAATCATTTGTTTCAAAATCAACCAATATAAATATTACGATCTTCATGTATTCTATCTCAAGTCATGGTCTTAACTTTAAGATACTCGAAAGAACTTTTCGCTCATATTGAAGCTTTTTGAACATGCGACGTTGTTCATTAGCAATTTTTTACTTTACTGCGCTCGTGTGTACATTGGTGTTCCAGCTATGTAGCAAATATTACGGACTCGTGATCCAATAACGCGCACCCCAACAAGAGTATTTTCAGCTATGTGTCACAGGGATTTTGTGTTCTTAGTGACTCACATTCATCTTGCATTTCCAAACCCAAATTAATTACCGCAAAGAGAGAGAGGATGGTAAATGTGAGGGTATTTTAGTAACTACTTTCTCTACTTCGGTCTCATTGAAACATTTAAAAAAGGCCTCGGATTTGACGAATGTCCTAACTTTAAAGATCATCATTTTAATCTTCTTATTCTGGTCTCAAATTGCTGTCGTAAGCTTTGTGTGGTAAACTCTTCTCACCTTTTTATTCTCGTGAATACACTACGACAACACTAATTTTAGATAGTTAACTTTTGTACGGTTCCACCTATGTTGAAAATATTACAGCTAGCAATGTGAAACAATACTTTTCATGTCTTTAACCATGATGAACTCTTTGCGCCAGTACTATTAGCGTAGGTAAGAAATATCATAACCATTTTGTGTTTTTTTATCGCAAATATTATCGTTGTGACACTTTACATAGGGATGAAAGACCGGATGTGGGGTTTCACTGGATGTAGGGTATAAACAAATGTCAAGCGTAATCAAATATAGAGGCATGACCGGTTGCGGGGCATCACCGGAAGAGGGAGTGAAGTGTTATCGGATGGGCGAAAGAAATTTTTGGATTTTGGAGTTGATAATTTATTAGAAAAATAATAAGCTCCATTTCCATTTCCGGGCTCCACAGATGAAGTACTAGTAATTGTGGAAAAGCAACCTTCATTCCGCTGCATGGAACCAACAGTTGTGATGCTCATAATATTCGACAGGAATAAGTAAGATCAATATTAGAATGACTTAGCGAACGTAAAATAAGGTAAATTTTCACTTCCTAGCAAAAATTTCAGAAATTGAAACTTAGAAATTGAAACACAGAAACTGAAACTTAGTGCCGCCCTCCAAATGCAAACGATCCTCTTATACATATTATTGTTTATTTTTTATTAACTTGCGCTTCTCCCTAAATCCTGTGTCGAGAACTATCATGTGTATTACGATAACCAAGTATGAATAGCAATTAAGGATCTAAATCATATGTTTCAACACTTAACATGGATATTACGATAACCATGTATAAATAGCAATTAAGGGTTTCTATGCTAAGGTATTTGAATGCATTTTTTCGCTCTCATTTTTCAATACTTGTGCGTACTAATGAAAGTGTTTTCAAATGAGCGTCACGAGGATTGTGCTCTCTTAGTTCAAAATCAGATTAGGCAAGGTAAGGAACTTATTTTTGTTGTACTTTTCTATCAATGATTTTGTTTCAACATTCTACACGGGTATTACGATACCAATGTGTTATAATCATTTAAGGATGTTAATATTAAGGTGTTTTAAAAACCAATGTATCGACAATTCATGTTTGTACTTTATTGGAAATAAAATGTTTTTTTCTTCTTTTTTCTATAACTGGACGTATTTTTCAAGAGAAAGTACAACATTAATTATAAATGAAATGCCACTTTAAAAATTTGTTTAATATGTCCAAATAGTAACATATCCTACTCAATGAGTCGCATTTTTTAAAAGAGATCATACGCAGGTCGCTCAAAACGATGTGTTAAGTTTTGATTAATGGTACAATGTAAAATTCATAAGCTTAGTATCTGATACTCGTACAGATTACTAAAAATTTCGCACGGTTGAGCCTCAAAATATGTTTATGAGATTCAAATAGAACGGAAAGAAAAAATAAAACATCAAGAAAATATTAGGTATAGCTTTTCTGCTAAGCAGTCTAACTTTGAAGGTAATAGCAAAGAAAAACTTCACTATCCAGCATCGTAAATGCGAGTTAAAGAGGCAAAATATAAATAAAGCTGCTCCGCATTTCATTTTTATTTTTTTCCCTTTTAACTCACATTTACGATACTGGATAGTGAAATTCTGATATTTTGGATGTATTCAGTTTTTCGTCTTGTCAATGTTTTATTTAGACAACAATCTGAATACTTGAAGAGCAATTTTGTGAATTTGTCCCGGTTTTCACTCAATGCCTGTATATTTTTTTATTTTGCAGATTATGACTGACGATGAGCTGAGGCATGAAACGTTTCATTCAAATGATTTTAAAGTTCTTTTTTGCTATTAACTTCAAACCAATGAAATATTGTAATCCAATCTTTGATGGAATACGTAGCCAGTGAAGTATTGCTGGAACTCTCCGTGTAAACTAAACTGAAGATCAAGCGATGCTTTGATTCACGTTTCTGGACGAATCTTTTTGGGAGCGAGCAACTCCAGGAGGGAACAAGACACAAATCGAGTTTCCCTGCCCTTGGTTCTCGTGGCCTTCGCAGTCGCATGTGACTGGATTCTTAAGTCGAGTCTGGACGTGCTAAGTTACTCCAGCAGTCACAGACTCACTTTTGCAGGAGCGTGACTTTGTAGTTTGACACGCTGATTATTTATTTGTTTGGTGTCCGCTTCTTCCGTCTCTCTGTCACGCTTACTAGGATGCTCAACAAGTTAATTTTTTATTTGTTTGGTGTCCACTTCTTCCGTCCTCTGTCACGCTTACTAGGATGCTTAGCAAATTAATTTTTTATTTGTTTGGTGTCCGCTTCTTCCGTCTCTATGTCACGCTTACTAGGATGCTCAACAAGTTAATTTTTTATTTGTTTGGTGTCCGCTTCTTCAGCCTCTCTGTCACGCTTACTAGGATGCTTAGCAAATTAATTATTTATTTGTTTGGTGTCCGCTTCTTCCGTCTCTCTGTCACGCTTACTAGGATGCTTAGCAAATTAATTTTTTATTTGTTTGGTGTCCGCTTCTTCCGTCTCTCTGTCACGCTTACTAGGATGCTTAGCAAATTAATTTTTTAATTGTTTGGTGTCCGCTTCTTCCGTCTCTATGTCACGCTTACTAGGATGCTCAACAAGTTAATTTTTTATTTGTTTGGTGTCCGCTTCTTCAGCCTCTCTGTCACGCTTACTAGGATGCTTAGCAAATTAATTTTTTATTTGTTTGGTGTCCGCTTCTTCCGTCTCTCTGTCACGCTTACTAGGATGCTTAGCAAATTAATTTTTTATTTGTTTGGTGTCCGCTTCTTCAGCCTCTCTGTCACGCTTACTAGGATGCTTAGCGAATTAATTTTTTATTTGTTTGGTGTCCGCTTCTTCAGCCTCTCTGTCACGCTTACTAGGATGCTTGGCAAATTAATTTTTTATTTGTTTGGTGTCCGCTTCTTCCGTCTCTCTGTCACGCTTACTAGGATGCTTAGCAAATTAATTTTTTATTTGTTTGGTGTCCGCTTCTTCAGCCTCTCTGTCACGCTTACTAGGATGCTTAGCAAATTAATTTTTTATTTGTTTGGTGTCCGCTTCTTCCGTCTCTCTGTCACGCTTACTAGGATGCTTAGCAAATTAATTTTTTATTTGTTTGGTGTCCGCTTCTTCCGTCTCTATGTCACGCTTACTAGGATGCTTAGCAAATTAATTTTTTATTTGTTTGGTGTCCGCTTCTTCCGTCTCTCTGTCACGCTTACTAGGATGCTTAGCAAATTAATTTTTTATTTGTTTGGTGTCCGCTTCTTCCATCTCTATGTCACGCTTACTAGGATGCTCAACAAGTTAATTTTTTATTTGTTTGGTGTCCGCTTCTTCCGTCTCTATGTCACGCTTACTAGGATGCTTAGCAAATTAATTTTTTATTTGTTTGGTGTCCGCTTCTTCCGTCTCTATGTCACGCTTACTAGGATGCTTAGCAAATTAATTTTTTATTTGTTTGGTGTCCGCTTCTTCCGTCTCTCTGGCACGCTTACTAGGATGCTTAGCAAATTAAATTTTTATTTGTTTGGTGTCCGCTTCTTCAGCCTCTCTGTCACGCTTACTAGGATGCTTAGCAAATTAATTTTTTATTTGTTTGGTGTCCGCTTCTTCCGTCTCTCTGTCACGCTTACTAGGATGCTTAGCTAATTAATTTTTTAGTTGTTTGGTGTCCGCTTCTTCAGCCTCTCTGTCACGCTTACTAGGATGCTTAACAAATTAATTTTTTATTTGTTTGGTGTCCGCTTCTTCCGTCTCTCTGTCACGCTTACTAGGATGCTTAGCAAATTAATTTTTTATTTGTTTGGTGTCCGCTTCTTCAGCCTCTCTGTCACGCTTACTAGGATACTTAGCAAATTAATTTTTTATTTGTTTGGTGTCCGCTTCTTCCGTCTCTCTGTCACGCTTACTAGGATGCTTAACTAATTAATTTTTTATTTGTTTGGTGTCCGCTTCTTCAGCCTCTCTGTCACGCTTACTAGGATGCTTAGCAAATTAATTTTTTATTTGTTTGGTGTCCGCTTCTTCCGTCTCTCTGTCACGCTTACTAGGATGCTTAGCAAATTAATTTTTTATTTGCTTGGTGTCCGCTTCTTCAGCCTCTCTGTCACGCTTACTAGGATGCTTAGCAAATTAATTTTTTATTTGTTTGGTGTCCGCTTCTTCAGCCTCTCTGTCACGCTTACTAGGATGCTTAGCAAATTAATTTTTTATTTGTTTGGTGTCCGCTTCTTCCGTCTCTCTGTCACGCTTACTAGGATGCTTAGCAAATTAATTTTTTATTTGTTTGGTGTCCGCTTCTTCCGTCTCTATGTCACGCTTACTAGGATGCTTAGCAAATTAATTTTTTATTTGTTTGGTGTCCGCTTCTTCCGTCTCTCTGTCACGCTTACTAGGATGCTTAGCAAATTAATTTTTTATTTGTTTGGTGTCCGCTTCTTCCATCTCTATGTCACGCTTACTAGGATGCTCAACAAGTTAATTTTTTATTTGTTTGGTGTCCGCTTCTTCCGTCTCTATGTCACGCTTACTAGGATGCTTAGCAAATTAATTTTTTATTTGTTTGGTGTCCGCTTCTTCCGTCTCTATGTCACGCTTACTAGGATGCTTAGCAAATTAATTTTTTATTTGTTTGGTGTCTGCTTCTTCCGTCTCTCTGGCACGCTTACTAGGATGCTTAGCAAATTAAATTTTTATTTGTTTGGTGTCCGCTTCTTCAGCCTCTCTGTCACGCTTACTAGGATGCTTAGCAAATTAATTTTTTATTTGTTTGGTGTCCGCTTCTTCCGTCTCTCTGTCACGCTTACTAGGATGCTTAGCTAATTAATTTTTTAGTTGTTTGGTGTCCGCTTCTTCAGCCTCTCTGTCACGCTTACTAGGATGCTTAACAAATTAATTTTTTATTTGTTTGGTGTCCGCTTCTTCCGTCTCTCTGTCACGCTTACTAGGATGCTTAGCAAATTAATTTTTTATTTGTTTGGTGTCCGCTTCTTCAGCCTCTCTGTCACGCTTACTAGGATACTTAGCAAATTAATTTTTTATTTGTTTGGTGTCCGCTTCTTCCGTCTCTCTGTCACGCTTACTAGGATGCTTAACTAATTAATTTTTTATTTGTTTGGTGTCCGCTTCTTCAGCCTCTCTGTCACGCTTACTAGGATGCTTAGCAAATTAATTTTTTATTTGTTTGGTGTCCGCTTCTTCCGTCTCTCTGTCACGCTTACTAGGATGCTTAGCAAATTAATTTTTTATTTGCTTGGTGTCCGCTTCTTCAGCCTCTCTGTCACGCTTACTAGGATGCTTAGCAAATTAATTTTTTATTTGTTTGGTGTCCGCTTCTTCAGCCTCTCTGTCACGCTTACTAGGATGCTTAGCGAATTAATTTTTTATTTGTTTGGTGTCCGCTTCTTCCGCCTCTCTGTCACGCTTACTAGGATGCTTAGCAAATTAATTTTTTATTTGTTTGGTGTCCGCTTCTTCAGCCTCTCTGTCACGCTTACTAGGATGCTTAGCAAATTAATTTTTTATTTGTTTGGTGTCCGCTTCTTGTGCCTCTCTGTCACGCTGCGTCTTCAGCCTCTCTGTCACGCGTATATAAGGATGCTCAACGCATTGGTTGCGATGCGACACATCGATGGGTCGCTTGCAAAAGTTTTAACAATCTCTTAAAATTATTGGTGTTTAATGGGCACAGTTAATGTTTGGTGTTTATGACATTTATTACAATTTTTTAATTTAAATTTCAGTCGAATACCGAACTTCAGTTTATTTAATCGTAGTCAACGTATTAACAATTCTCTCAGAAAGAAGATATGAGGTCCCGAAATGAAGGGAAGGTAAGCCTTCCTTTTGTTGAAATAAAATAAGTTTTTACTTGGTTATGGACTATTTTTTTTCGCTACACTGCTGTATTTTTTTAAGCTCTTTTGCCTTTTTTCTTTAACTTTTATCTTGCTGTATAAAGATCTTTCTTAAATGTTTCCATGCGTATGAAGTATTTCGTGAAAAACACCTCGTGTTTAACTTCCCTGTTCCCTTCACTCTACACTAAGTGGTGCCTTTCGATCTCAGGAAGGCTGAGACTAACTTACCTAATTTAATCTTATTCAATCTGAAATATTTCTTTACAACTTACATTCACATTGTTACAAGTAAGGCATGAGAATTTTTCAATTTCTACGAGAGAACAGTATTAGCATTGTGGGTGAAATAATGCAATATAACAATGGCAACCTATGAAGAAATGAACAAATCCTGCAGTGAACTAAGGTAAATGACTTAGTGTGCTTATGTTTATATCTTAGAACTAATGAAGCGGACGAGACAAATATATCAGTATCAAATTACGAAAAAGTACAGATGGATATTCTAGTCAAAGTTTTCTCCGTGTGATGTCTTGTGGATTTTAATGACAGTGTTATTATCCTTCCCAAGTTTATTGGGGGAGAAGTGTGGTTAGAATCGATATATTGCCAGAATTTGTTTTAGATTACATCCGGTATTTGTTTCAGCTTTCTTTATTTTTCTTTACAACATATTGTCAGAACTTGTGTAAAATTGCTTCCGATAATTATTTTGGCTTTATTTATTTTTCTTCATCTAACAATTTGAGAGCAAGTGAGTTCCAAGTCTACTGTTGAACGGCGAGTGGGTGAAGGCCTCGCTCATGTCAAGAGGTATGGAATTTCATGTATCAACTTACATTTCATGTATCAACTTACATTTCATATATCAACTTACATTACATGTATCAACTTACATTTCATATATCAACTTACATTACATGTATCAACTTACATTTCATGTATCAACTTACATTTCATGTATCAACTCACATTTCATGTATCAACTTACATTTCATGTATCAACTTACATTTCATATATCAACTTACATTACATGTATCAACTTACATTTCATGTATCAACTTACATTACATGTATCAACTTACATTACATGTATCAACTTACATTTCATGTATCAACTTACATTTCATGTATCAACTTACATTACATGTATCAACTTACATTACATGTATCAACTTACATTTCATGTATCAACTTACATTACATGTATCAACTTACATTTCATGTATCAACTTACATTTCATGTATCAACTTACATTACATGTATCAACTTACATTACATGTATCAACTTACATTTCATGTATCAACTTACATTACATGTATCAACTTACATTTCATGTATCAACTTACATTTCATGTATCAACTTACATTACATGTATCAACTTACATTTCATGTATCAACTTACATTACATGTATCAACTTACATTTCATGTATCAACTTACATTTCATGTATCAACTTACATTACATGTATCAACTTACATTTCATGTATCAACTTACATTTCATGTATCAACTTACATTTCATGTATCAACTTACATTTCATGTATCAATTTACATTTCACGCATCAACTTACATTTCATGTATCAACTTACATTACATGTATCAACATGAATTTCATGTATCAACTTACATTTCATGTATCAACATAAATTTCATGTATCAATTTACATTTCATTTATCAACATACATTCCATGTATCAACTCACATCTCATGTATCAACTTACATTTCATGTATCAACATACATTTCATGTATCAAATCACATTTCATGTATCAACTTACATTTCATGTATCAACTCACATTTCATGTATCAACTTACATTACATGTATCAACATAAATTTCATGTATCAACTTACATTTCATGTATCAACATAAATTTCATGTATCAACTTACATTTCATTTATCAACATACATTTCATGTATCAACTCACATTTCATGAATCAACTCACATTTCATGTATCAACTTACATTTCATGTATCAACTTACATTTCACGCATCAACTTACATTTCATGTATCAATTTACATTTCACGCATCAACTTACATTTCATGTATCAACTCACATTTCATGTATCAACTTACATTTCATGTATTAACTTACATTTCATGTATCAACTTACATTACATGTATCAACAATTTCATGTATCAACTTACATTACATGTATCATCTCACATATCATGTATCGACTAACATTACATGTATCAACTTACATTTCATGTATCACCTTACATTTCACGTATCAACTTACATTTCATGTATCAACTCACATTTCATGTATCAACTTACATTACATGTATCAACATAAATTTCATGTATCAACTTACATTTCATGTATCAACAAAAATTTCACGTATCAACTTACATTTCATGTATCAACTCACATTTCATGTATCAACTTACATTACATGTATCAACATAAATTTCATGTATCAACTTACATTACATGTATCAACATAAATTTCATGTATCAACTTACATTTCATGTATCAACAAAAATTTCATGTATCAACTTACATTTCATGCATCAACTCACATTTCATGTATCAACTCACATTTCATGAATCAACTCACATTTCACGTATCAACTTACATTACATGTATCAACATAAATTTCATGTATCAACTTACATTTCATGAATCAACTCACATTTCATGAATCAACTCACATTTCACGTATCAACTTACATTTCATGTATCAACTCACATTTCATGTATCAACTTACATTACATGTATCAAACATAAATTTCATGTATCAACTTACATTTCATGTATCAACATAAATTTCATGTATCAACTTACATTTCATGTATCAACTTACATTTCACGCATCAACTTACATTTCATGTATCAATTTACATTTCACGCATCAACTTACATTTCATGTATCAACTCACATTTCATGTATCAACTCACATTTCATGTATCAACTCACATTTCATGTATCAACTTACATTTCATGTATCAACTTACATTTCACGCATCAACTTACATTTCATGTATCAACTCACATTTCATGTATCAACTTACATTTCATGTATCAATTTACATTTCATGTATCAACTTACATTTCACGCATCAACTTACATTTCATGTATCAACTCACATTTCATGTATCAACTTACATTTCATGTATCAACTTACATTTCATGTATCAACTTACATTTCATGTATCAACTTACATTTCACGCATCAACTTACATTTCATGTATCAACTCACATTTCATGTATCAACTTACATTTCATGTATCAACTTACATTTCATGTATCAACTTACATTTCACGCATCAACTTACATTTCATGTATCAATTTACATTTCACGCATCAACTTACATTTCACGCATCAACTCACATTTCATGTATCAACTCACATTTCATGTATCAACTTACATTTCATGTATCAACTCACATTTCATGTATCAACTTACATTTCATGTATCAACTTACATTTCATGTATCAACTCACATTTCATGTATCAACTTACATTTCATGTATCAACTTACATTTCATGTATCAACTCACATTTCATGTATCAACTTACATTTCATGTATCAACTCACATTTCACGCATCAACTTACATTTCATGTATCAACTTACATTTCATGTATCAACTTACATTTCATGTATCAACTCACATTTCACGCATCAACTTACATTTCACGCATCAACTTACATTTCATGTATCAACTCACATTTCATGTATCAACTTACATTTCATGTATCAACTCACATTTCATGTATCAACTTACATTTCATGTATCAACTTACATTTCACGCATCAACTTACATTTCATGTATCAACTTACATTTCATGTATCAACTCACATTTCATGTATCAACTTACATTTCATGTATCAACTCACATTTCATGTATCAACTTACATTTCATGTATCAACTTACATTTCACGCATCAACTTACATTTCATGTATCAATTTACATTTCACGCATCAACTTACATTTCATGTATCAACTCACATTTCATGTATCAACTTACATTTCATGTATCAACTCACATTTCATGTATCAACTCACATTTCATGCATCAACTTACATTTCACGCATCAACTTACATTTCATGTATCAACTTACATTTCACGCATCAACTTACATTTCATGTATCAATTTACATTTCACGCATCAACTCACATTTCATGTATCAACTTACATTTCATGTATCAACTTACATTTCATGTATCAACTTACATTTCACGCATCAACTTACATTTCATGTATCAATTTACATTTCACGCATCAACTTACATTTCATGTATCAACTCACATTTCATGTATCAACTTACATTTCATGTATCAACTCACATTTCATTTATCAACTTACATTTCATGTATCAACTCACATTTCATGTATCAACTCCCATTTCATGTATCAACATAAACTTCATATATCGACTTACATTTCATGTATCAACTCACATTTCATGTATCAACTCACATTTCATGTATCAACATAAACTTCATATATCGACTTACATTTCATGTATCAGCTTACATTTCACGCATCAACTTACATTTCATGTATCAATTTACATTTCACGCATCAACTTACATTTCATGTATTTAAACAATTTAAACAATTTAAACAATTTATTTACCACAGGAGATACAGAGGTAGAATGTTTCTTAAGTCTAATACAATGGTCAGAGTTGAGTATAGCTACCTGTGGGCCCGAATAAGTTCAGCGACTTCTAGGGCATCCTACCATTACATTATTCTAGGGCGTACAATAATGTTTAACCTAATTCACTCAGCCTAGTTTCGCATTAGACTGATCAACAGGATAATGAACTCGATATTGATGTTTAATTTTACAATATAGGTCATATGGACAATATTTAACAGTATATTCGATAACGATTTGGGAGCAGACTGAAAATCGGCGATATTACTCATGGCAAATTGCATTATTAGGACCAGACATGTAGGAGGCAGGATTTGACTTGGTGATCTTACACGACTAGTATTCTGATAAGAAGTGAGACTCAAGATTTCTTTTAAATACCTTGTAAGAATTACTTTCACGGATCTCCGCAGGTATTGAGTTCCAGGTTTTAGTTCCAACGAATAGTATACTATGTTGCGAGCGGGCCTTTGAATAATAAGGAAGCATGAATTTACTTTTATTTCGTGTTAAATGGTCGTGATGACCAGTTTGCGCAGTTAATAACTGTTGAAGGCTATTGTCGCCATCATTAGCTAATGTTTTGTAGATGAAATTGCAGATTGAGATTTTGTAGAGATCCGAGAGTTTAAGTATTTTTAAATTTTTGAATGAATCATTTGTGTGAGCATTATATTCTAGGTTCTTTACCGCTCTGATGGCTCTTTTTTGCAGAGTAAAAATTATATTAGTTTTATTTTTATCAGTTCCATGCCATGCTTCTATTCCGTATTGCAGGTATGGTGAAATGAGCGTTCGATAAAGCATTAGTAAGGCTGTTTCAGGCAGGAAATTTTTAACTTTATTCAGGATTCCGATGGATTTTGATAATTTAGAACTAATATGAGTGATGTGCTCTTTGAAGGTCAGATGTTTATCTATTATGATGCCCAGAAATTTGCATGAGTTGGTTTCTTTGATTTCACCTTCGCCAATTTTAATGGATGGTAGAGATATATTTTTCTTGTATGAGAACGTAATATAATTTGTTTTATCGATATTGAGGCTTATTTTATTAGCTTTAAGCCACAGTGAAACCTTATGGAGTTCATTATTTATACTCTCCGCAATCGTAGTGGGATTTTCGTTCGGAAGGACCGCAGAAAGCGTACTGTCATCGGCAAAAAGTATGAATTTAAAAAATGATGTAGATTTAATAATATCATTGATAAAAATCAGAAAAAGGAGAGGCCCAAGAACAGATCCTTGTGGAACTCCATGGCTAATTTTTTGTGGGTCCGATTTTGCGTCGTCAATGACAACGTATTGCTTCCGATTTGTTAGGTATGATCTGAACCAATCATGGGCAACCCCACGAATGCCATAACAATGAAGTTTCGAGAGTAATATGTTATGGTCCACACAATCGAATGCCTTTCGAAAGTCAAGAAATACAGAGAAGACAGTCTTTCCGTTATCTATATTAGAATAAAGGAATTGTAAATGATTTAATATTGCCTGTGTTGTTGATTTTTTACAGCGAAAGCCGTATTGTTTATCATAGAGAAATGATTTTTGTTCAAAATAAGAGTACACTTTTTTATACACAATTTTCTCGAATACCTTGCTAATAATTGGTAACATGGAGATAGGTCGATAATTGTTTACACAGGTTTTTTCACCATTTTTAAAGATAGGGGTTACTCTAGCAACTTTGAGGGAGTTCGGGAAAGTGCCTAGTAAGAGAGACTGGTTAATAATATTGGATATCAGCATGTATCAACTCACATTTCATGTATCAACTCACATTTCATGTATCAACTTACATTTCACGCATCAACTTACATTTCATGTATCAACTTACATTTCACGCATCAACTTACATTTCATGTATCAATTTACATTTCACGCATCAACTCACATTTCATGTATCAACTTACATTTCATGTATCAACTTACATTTCATGTATCAACTTACATTTCACGCATCAACTTACATTTCATGTATCAACTTACATTTCATATATCAACTTACATTTCACGCATCAACTTACATTTCATGTATCAACTTACATTTCACGCATCAACTTACATTTCATGTATCAATTTACATTTCACGCATCAACTTACATTTCATGTATCAACTCACATTTCATGTATCAACTTACATTTCATGTATCAACTCACATTTCATTTATCAACTTACATTTCACGCATCAACTTACATTTCACGCATCAACTTACATTTCATGTATCAACTCACATTTCATTTATCAACTTACATTTCATGTATCAACTCACATTTCATGTATCAACTCACATTTCATGTATCAACATAAACTTCATATATCGACTTACATTTCATGTATCAACTCACATTTCATGTATCAACTCACATTTCATGTATCAACTTACATTTCATGTATCAACTCGCATTTCATTTATCAACTTACATTTCATGTATCAACTCACATTTCATGTATCAACTCACATTTCATGTATCAACATAAACTTCATATATCGACTTACATTTCATGTATCAACTCACATTTCATGTATCAACTCACATTTCATGTATCAACATAAACTTCATATATCGACTTACATTTCATGTTTCAACTCACATTTCATGTATCAACTCACATTTCATGTATCAACATAAACTTCATATATCGACTTACATTTCATGTATCAACTCACATTTCATGTATCAACTTACATTTCATGTATCAACATAAACTTCATATATCGACTTACATTTCATGTATCAACTTACATTTCATGTATCAACATAAACTTCATATATCGACTTACATTTCATGTATCAACTCACATTTCATGTATCAACTTACATTTCATGTATCAACTCACATTTCATGTATCAACTTACATTTCATGTATCAACTCACATTTCATGTATCAACATAAACTTCATATATCGACTTACATTTCATGTATCAACTCACATTTCATGTATCAACTTACATTTCATGTATCAACATAAACTTCATATATCGACTTACATTTCATGTATCAACTCACATTTCATGTATCAACTTACATTTCATGTATCAACTCACATTTCATGTATCAACATAAACTTCATATATCGACTTACATTTCATGTATCAACTCACATTTCATGTATCAACTTACATTTCATGTATCAACTCACATTTCATGTATCAACTTACATTTCATGTATCAACTCACATTTCATGTATCAACATAAACTTCATATATCGACTTACATTTCATGTATCAACTCACATTTCATGTATCAACTTACATTTCATGTATCAACATAAACTTCATATATCGACTTACATTTCATGTATCAACTCACATTTCATGTATCAACTTACATTTCATGTATCAACTCACATTTCATGTATCAACATAAACTTCATATATCGACTTACATTTCATGTATCAACTCACATTTCATGTATCAACTTACATTTCATGTATCAACGTAAACTTCATATATCGACTTACATTTCATGTATCAACTTACATTTCATGTATCAACATAAACTTCATATATCGACTTACATTTCATGTATCAACTTACATTTCATGTATCAACATAAACTTCATATATCGACTTACATTTCATGTATCAACTCACATTTCAAGTATCAACTTTTTTGGAAATAAACGGTTTTTCATTCTTCCTTTCTTTTAAGTTTCAGTGATACTTTGTCTTACATTAATAAAGTAATTATTCATGTATCTGTAGCGCCGTCCTCATAGTGTAAAGTACAATATCACCTACAATAAATTTTATTGTGTTCTAGTATCACGTTCAATAAGATTTATTGTGTTCTAATCAAAGAAGTTCAATTTGTTTCCCAAGACGGATTTTATGACGACTTTCCTGCGTCATGGGCAAGATAAAGTTGTAGTTCTCAAGATTTGCTAGCTGACAATCAATGCTCAATGTTTGTTCTGCTTTGGAACTAATTCCTGAGTTGTATTCCGGCAGTATTTTTATTCTCAGATGTTAGTTCGCTCGTCGGAGAAATGTAACCAAAAGGAATGGAATAACATAAAATAGATGGAAATAGAATGAAATTAATTGGATTACTATAAAATAAGACGGACCAAGACAGAGTAGGGCAGAACAGAAAAGAGCAGGAAGAGTACAACAGAGCCAAACTGAGCAGGATTGATCAAAACAGAGCGGAGCAGTGCAGAGCAGAGCATAGTGGAGCAGAGCATAGCAGAGCAGAGCATAGTGGAGCAGAGCGGAGCAGTGCAGAGCAGAGCATAGTGGAGCAGAGCGGAGCAGTGTAGAGTAGAGCATAGTGAAGCAGAGCAAAGCCTTGCAGAGCAGACTAGAGTGAAATAGAGCAGAGCGTACCAGAGCATAGCATGGCAGAGCAGAGCATAGTGGAGCAAAGCCTTGCAGAGCAGACTAGAGTGGAATAGAGCAGAGCGTTCCAGAGCAGAGCAGAGCATGGCATAGCAGAGCAGAGTAGAGCAGAGCCGAATAAAATGCAGCTGCAGCACCTCGCCAAATTCTCGAGCAGTAACCCAAGTCCCCATCGTGGATGGCATTAGCCTCATTAGCACAGCCCACCTAAGATCCTCGACAGCGAACAAGTATGGCAAATTTGGCCATCAAAAGCTCTACTCCAAGTAGAGTAGCTGTAGAGTGAAATCCTTTCTAACGACACATTGAATTTGCAAACCTGATAGCAGCTTCAATTTTAGATTTTGCAAAAGTTTTGTAGTTTGCGAGATACAAAACGTTCTTGTTGAAAACTGCTTGTAAAATGCCAGCTCACGATCAACATGTTCATTAGAGACACTAACTTCCTTTCATGATAACTTTTGCTCGAGTAACCCAATTTGCCTTGTGATTTCACATTTGGGATTAGCATATGATACACATTGAGAAGCGCATATTCGTGATCGTTTTTGATAATCTGCGCTACTAATGAATCTGCCACATTTCACCATACTTTTTCGCTGTCCAGGGTCTTGAAAAAGAACAGAACTCATTAAGGCTTAGTTTTCGTCGCAGATAGAGAGCAAACAAAGGGCGATGGAACTAACGAATTCTGACCAATTTTTAGAGCCATGCTCTAAAATATTTTGCTTTTTGCTTTACATAAATATTTTGCTTTTTGAAAATCCGAAAAATGAATAAAAGTACTAAGAAACACGTATTCATTTTGGTTAATATCTGACTCGTTTGTTTTTTGTTCTGTTTCAGAGTAGATAGTAACTTAAGAGGTTGAAACGTTCATTTATACTCACTGAATTTCTTCAATAAGGTAATAATTACCCTAAATACGTGGTCCAATGCACTTTCATTTATCATCTATAATTAATATGGATTAACTGAAAGAAAGCACAGTCTATGATACTGACAGCAGAAACGTCGAGGCACCACATGTTTTACTAACCCTCATGAGCTTTGAGGAGTCCCAAATTAATAATCACAAACGCATGTCTAAGCAGGTAAAGTAGATGTGGTGGCGCTTGCCGGAGCCTCACAAGGTCGCGACATGTTCCTAATATTTGCGTCTAGAGGAGCAGCTGAAATCTAAACACACGCGCTTCTACAGCAGCCCGCCAGTCAAAAGATGAAGGCTGGGATGCAGGGGATCTTGTAAGAGAAACAACGAAAGAAGCAAAGCTTAACAGCGGGGAGGCTTGGCTTGTTAAAAATATGTGCCGCTGCTCGCAAGTTCACTGATGCGCAACCTCATTTTTTAAATTATCCTTTGAAATCGGAGTGGGCTCTTCTCATTCTCAAGTGAAATACCTTGAGATAATTTAGTAGTTTGTTAAATCTACGGAGTATAGCACTCTTATAGCGTCACACAAACGATTTTTCAATGTTTCAAAAAGACGATTTCTGTTTATGTTTTTTGCAAGTATTACCAAAAATGGTATTTTTTATATAACCAACTACAATTCGAGATGCTCTAGATTATAGTGAACATTGTCATGCGCAATGCACATTCGTGTTTTACTTTTGGTTTATCACCATTTAGGAACCAATATAACTTCCAACAAAAGCTGGCAAGAGAAACATAAAAAGAATATTTTATTCTATTAACCCTTTGACTGCGATGGGCTAAAATGAAGTTCAACATCCAACTCAAATTTAAAGTCAAAAGTTGTTAAAAATTTTATAAATAGCAGACATTAACCGGGTAAAATAAATACCATTTTTTAACTTAAAAAGATTGTTAAAAAGAATTCAAACCACCCGTCGGCGGGCCGTTCTGCAGCTGAAAAAATTTACGAGGTTTTTCTGATACTGGTGTACTGTAATCTGAGCAAGGACAAAAAATTCTGATTGTTTCTTGAAAAATTACAACTTTAATTGAAAATAAAATATTCACAGATATTTTCCAGACTGTTAGGCTGTAGCATTATATCTTTCGACCATGAAAATGGTCACAATACCTCGTGAGATGAATATCTATCATCGTTAATTCAGCACTAGTGTTACACGAACTCATCCATTTTTATAATAATCCAGTTGATTAACACAATTTGTATTCTGATTTCATATTTGGTATCAGCATATGATAAATATTGAGATAAGCACATTCGTGCTGACTTTTATTGATCTGCGCTACTAGTCAGCTCTTTCTCGTGAGCTCTCCAGTCAAATCGGGGATTTCTCATAAGCTTTCGTGACTATCATTTTAATTACTGCGGTCCTGCGAGTTTAATTCATCAGACGACAGAAGCTAGACTTCCTGATTCGCTATCTCGGCTGCTCAGAACCTCATCTCAAAGGATATTTTTCGCGCTGCTAAATGGACCTCTATTACGTGGATGCAAAGAGCTTCTTCGAGTACGAAGAGAAAATTTTGAAGCTCTGTTGATCTTACCCAAATTTTTGGTAGTGTTTTGCATTATGAAAGAAGGAATCAGTCTTTTTTTTAATTGTTAATAGAACTTGAACATAACGATCTTCTATTATTCCTTCTTCATTCTCAAAAAAAAAACTTTGGTGATTTTCTTGCAATCCGAAAGCACACGTGTTAAAATTAATGCATATGAACAGTTATTATGAAAACAGTTTGTGTCAGAAATCCGGCTGTTTTGTTTTTGGTTGAGCGGATTGAAATCAAAAATATTCTCATATTCTTATTGGTTAGAAATATTTTGTTGGATAATTTTTCTCCTGATTGCAAGTAATATTGACTCTCTTTAGCCACCTAACTTTCTATCCTGGTGTAACATGAAACACTGCAAGTCCACTCATTTTTTTCATTTTTTTCAAGTGTTATTCAGACCGCCACGGCTGAAACTCTTCATTGCGTCATAAGGATTGAGTTTTTGATCTTTCATCAATGACCTCTTCTTACAAGGGCTGATCATTTTCTCCAGTTTGACATCCCGAGACTGGTTCTTCTCCTCCATCGTATTATTCTCAAGCCTATCCACCATTCTGTCCGCTGTGCTTGAAAGGACTTCTCAGACAGAAGACATCGTATGGCTCTTGATGCTACTTCTGAAGTTTCGAGCGACGAATTTTCTTTCCTCTTAACTCAATTCTCATTTACAGCGAGGCTGAACTAAAACTATTTTGACAGTTTTCATTCTTGCAATATCTAAATAACTCAACCGGTATTTCATTGTTTTCGAAATTTTTTATAGACATGACCAAAGCATCCTCCTACAAAAGTGGGAAATTGAGGATTTGTTAATTCTCATATTTCTTAGAAATTGCTTCATTTGGGATATCCTTATATCTTCAATAATATTTTTGTTGTTCTTGGTACACGGTCGATAACTTCTATTATTTTCTAATCCCGTTCTGATCTTTAGTTTTAAGAAGAGGCAGAACCCTTGGAGCCTGATTGCCGTTAATATAACAGTTCCTTTTACCAGTAAATTGAAGCTTCAGAGTCAACTGCAAAAAGGCTAGAAAACTGACTCCTTTTCTTTAAATTGTAAAAAAGAAAAAAATTACGTACATTTCGTACTTATATTTTAAGTTTATTTTCACGAAAGGTTGCTAAAGAAATTCAAAAACATGTCGTCTGAGAGCTTAAGAAAAGAATTCGGTCATGTGGAGAATTTTTGACACGTGATCTCACTACGCACATAGAGTTTGGCTGTCAATGTTTAAACAATTTTAAACAATTTAAACAATTTAAACAATTTATTTACCACAGGAGATACAGAGGTAGGTGATACAGAGGTAGAGTTTTACTTAAGTCTAGTACAATGGTCAAATTTGAGTATAGCTACCTGTGGGCCCGAATAAGTTCAGCGACTTCTAGGGCATCCTACCATCACGCTATTCTAGGGTGTACAAAAGTTTAACCTAGTTCACTTAACCTAGTTTCGCATTAGACTGATCATTGAGATGATTAACTCGATATTTTACAAGTCGGCTATATTTAACAGTATGTTCGATAAAACGATTCAAGAGCAGAGAGAAGATTGGTTATGGTACACAAGGCAAGTTACATTATGACATTATCATTAGTTACATGTAGGAGGCAAGATTTCGACACGGTGATCTTACACTACTAGTATTCTGATAGGAAGTGAGACTCAAGATGTCTTTTGAATACTTTGTACGAATTACATTCACGGATCTCTGCAGGTATAGAGTTCCAAGTTTTGGTTCCAACGAAGAGAATACTGTGTTGCGACCTGGCCTTTGAATAATAAGGAAGCATGAATTTACTTCCATTTCGGGTTAAATGGTCGTGATGACCAGTTTGCGCAGTCAATAATTGTCTTAGGCTATTGTCGCCATCATTTCTTAATGTTTTGTAAATGAAATTACAGATGGAGATTTTGTATAGATCCGAAAGTTTAAGTATTTGTAAATTTTTGAAAGAATCATTTGTGTGAGCATTATATTCTAGGTTCTTTACCGCTCTGACAGCCCTTTTCTGCAGAGTAAAAATTTTGTTGGTTTTATTTTTATCAGTTCCGTGCCATGCTTCTATTCCGTATTGCAAGTATGGAGAAATGAGCGTTCGGTAGAGCATTTGTAAAGCTGTTTCAGGCAGAAAATTTTTAACTTTATTTAGGATTCCGATGGATTTTGATAATTTAGAACTAATATGAGTGATGTGCTCTTTGAAGGTCAGATGTTTATCTATTATGATGCCCAGAAACTTACATGAGTTGGTTTCTTCGATTTCACCTTCGCCAATTTTAATGCATGGGAGAGATACATCTTTCTTGTATGAGAAAGTAATATAATTTGTTTTATCGATATTTAGGCTTATTTTATTAGCGTTGAGCCACGATGAAACCTTGTGAAGTTCAGTATTTATACTCTCCACAATCATAGCAGGATTTTGGTTCGGAAGGACCGCAGAAAGCGTACTGTCATCGGCAAAAAGTATGAATTTGAAGAATGATGTAGATTTTACAATATCATTGATAAAAATCAGAAACAAGAGAGGCCCGAGAACAGATCCTTGTGGAACTCCATGGCTAATTGTCTGTGGGTCTGATTTTGCGTCGTCAATGACAACGTATTGCTTCCGATTTGTTAGGTATGATCTGAACCAATCATGGGCAATCCCTCGAATGCCATAACAGTGTAGTTTCGATAATAGTATTTTATGGTCCACACAATCAAATGCTTTTCGGAAGTCAAGAAATACAGAGAAGACAGGCTTTCCTTCATCTATATTAGAATAGAGGAATTGTAAATGATTTAATATAGCCTGTGTTGTTGATTTTTTAGAGCGAAAACCGTATTGTTTATCGTAAAGAAATGATTTTTGTTCAAAATAAGAGTACACTTTTTTATACACAATCTTTTCGAATACTTTGCTAATAATTGGTAGAATGGAGATAGGTCGATAATTGTTTACACAGGTTTTTTCACCACTTTTAAAGATAGGGGTTACTCTAGCAACTTTGAGGGAGTTCGGGAAAGTGCCTAGTAAGAGAGACTGGTTAATAATATTTGATATCAGTGGGGCTACAATGTCAGCAATAACTTTAAGTACTTTAGTCGGAAACGTTTGTAACCCACTCGATTTATTTTTCATGTTGTTTATGCACGTAATTACATCGGAGGAGTTTGTAGGCGTAAAGAAAAAGGAGTTGGGTTCTCGAATATGATCCATAAATTCCAGGTGATCAGTAGGTTCACTTGGAATACCATCAGCTATTGTTTTCCCTACGTTTACGAAGAAGTTGTTAAAGAGATTAGCAATTTCTTTCTTCTCATGATATTTTACATTATCTTGAACAACATATTCAATTTTCTTTTTATCGGCATTATTCGGTTTACAGCAGGAGTTAAGGAGATGCCAAATCTTTTTAACGTCAGTTTTGAATTGAGTAAACTTGAGCGTAAAGTAGTTCTTTTTTGATGTTCTTATCTGGTTTGTTACATAGTTTCTAAATCGGTTATATGTTTCTCTAGATATTCGTCCTTCGCAAAGGAGGGCTAGGTACGCTTGACGTTTCTTTATATTTATCACGATGTCTCTGGTAATCCAGGGCTTATGTTTATTTTTCGGGGTAACTGTACGAGTTACAATTGGGCAACACTGATTGTATGCGGTCATTATAGTTTCAGTCAACTTTACTACTGCTTCATCAATGCTCGTAGTATTATTGTTTTGTTGAGAGATGTGCAATGTAGGCATTGATTCTTCTAGAACGGTGAGCATTTCTTCAAGATTTGATTCGTTTATTTTACGATATGAGTAAGTTTCAGCCCGTGCCTTGGTGCAAGCAATATAGACATTTTTCTTAATAAGAAAAACTGGGAAGTGATCTGATAAGTCAGAAGTAATTATTCCAGCAAGAAAATCACTAGGGTCTGTCATAAAGATATTGTCAAGCAGCGTAGCACACTCTGAGGTTATTCGTGTAGGCTTTGTAATGATCGGAAGGAAGGATTGAGACTGAAAGGTAGTTAGGAAATTAGAGATTGGTTCCTGGCTTTCATGTTTCAGTAGATCATAATTGAAGTCACCGCATATTATTATGTCATTGTATAAGGGCCTGTTGAACTGAGAAATAATACGATTCAATTCATTCAGGAAGGATATAGGACAGGCTGTAGGAGGCCTATACACCGTTCCAAGCACAATGCGTTTACCATCTCTAAAAAGTTCTACGAAGAGTGATTCTATATGATCCTGATTCATGGTTGCACTTGCTATGGTTCTCGAGTCTATGTGGTTAGATATATATGTGCTGATGCCTCCGCCCCGCTGGTTTTTTCTTAGCGAATGGTAACTATGATAATTTTCAAATCGAATCATGTCTTTAGTCGAGTCATCTAGCCAGCTTTCGGTGAAGCTAATCACGTCTAGGTTATATTTAAGTTCAGTAATAGTACATTGTATCTCTTCCAATTTTGGATAGAGTGACCTACAGTTCCAACACAGGAGTGAGAAATCTCGGTCAGTTATTCGTATAGTTTCGTTGAATTCTGATATATTAGTATACCTACACTCTTGAGAGTCGTTTAGGTTTGGATATATTCTGTTCAAATGATTGAAATCTGGATCGATTTCCTCAAATATTACAGGGTGATCAGTCATTTAAAATAAGTAAAAGTAAGAATTAGGTACTATAGAGCTTAAGACGAAATACAGAGTCAAGCTTAAAGGGATATTTCAGTCTAAAAAGTAGCTTATTAAGTAAGAGAGAATAGAGTAAAAAAGAAAAATCTAGCGCGATTTCGTGAGTACACACAAACTCAGTTCATGAGCGAGTGATAATGGAGTTCAATATCACAACATTGGTGCAAACAGATTGCTAAGGGCGTTTTCACAAGTTCACATACAACAGGTAATAAGTTTCTAAAGATTATGACGACAATGATACAATCAGCTAATATGGTTTACGCGTAATAATAACTGTAGTGGTAAATAGAGAAGAATTCACAGTAACATTGGTTGGTGAAAAATTACTAATTGCGATGTTACAAAATGTGACACACAGTTGTCATAGATGTTTACACACACATCTATTATTTATTTGTTATAATATTGGAGTTCGATATCACTACATTGGTGCAAACAGATTGCTGAGGGCGTTTTCATAAGTTCACATACAAGAGGGAATAAGTTTTAAAGATTATGATGACAATGATACAATCAGCTAATATGGTTTACGCGTAATAATAACTAGTGGTAAATAAGGAAGAATTCACAGTAATATTGGTAAGTGAAAAATTGCTGATAGATTATAATGACAATGATATAATCAGATTATAAGAAGATTACAACGACAATGATATAATCAGATTATAAGAAGATTACAACGACAATGATATAATCAGCTAATATGGTTTACGCGTAATAATACTTAAGTGGTTAAGAAGAGAAAAAATTCACAGTAACATTGGGAGGTAAAAAATTGCTGATTGCGTTGTTTTAAAAGTTCATACACAGCTGTCATAAATGTTTACAAGCACATCTGTTATACACTTGTATAGATTCAGGTTGAACGAGCATCACGTTGAGGTTTACTGACATGATACCTAATTGAGGTTAAATTAATACGAAATTGACATATTTAGGGGATGAAAATGAAATTGACTAATTTAGGGGATCACCTAGTCTAGGGAATTTAGGGGATCACCTAATGACAATGATATAATCAGCTAATATGGTTTACGCGTAATAAAAAAACTTTAGTGGTAAAAAATGAAAAAAAAAATCACAGTAACATTGGGAGGTAAAAATTGCTGATTGCGTTGTTGCAAAAGTTCACATACACCTATCATAAATGTTTACAAACACATCTGTTAAACATTTGTATAGATTCAGGTTAAGCTAACATCAAGTTGAGGATAAGCTGATATGATATCTAATTGGGGTTAAACTAGCACGAAAACTGACAATCAAATTGAGGAGATCACCTAGTCTAGTCACCCATGACTTGTTTTGATGTCATATTGAGTTGTTGCATCAGGTATTGCTCGAGGTCATCTGGCGTGTTGATCTCGCGGCGTCTTGAATCTGGGTTTCCGGGGTTAAATATGAAAATGTTTCCATCCTGTGTTTTTGGGGTTCCAACTTTATCCGGGAATTTCCTTTTGGCCATCCTCAGAATGTACATGGCGTTAGCTCGTGAAGGTATGAGGTATTCATTTATGAAGAAGAACTTTGGTTTCTTTTCTCGGCAGGCGTTGAGAATTTCACGTTTTTTGTTGTAATCTTTTAGTTCAAATGCAATGTTTCTTTGATCTACGTTCCCAGTTACTGGTTTTTTCCCCATTCTTGTAGCTGACGTCATATCAGTGTCGGAGAGGTCAATGTTGATCTTGTCCTTCAGGAGTTTGCAGACTGTATCCTTACAGATTTCGTTTGCGTGAGATTGCGGTATTTCCCTTCCAGAAATGACGAGAGTGCATTTTTTGTCTTCAATGTCTCGGCGTTGATTATTTTTTTCCAACTGGTCGAGGCGGGAGGTTAAGCTATCCATTTTCTTGTTCTGTTCATCGAGAATTTTTTTGTGTTCCGCTTCTTTTGTTCCAAATAGCGTTTTAAGGTGGCTTATTTCATTTTGCATTTTTTCAATATCACTATTAAATTTTGTCATCACTGAATCGAAGTATTTTATTAAGACAGAGACCACTTCTTTACCGCCTTTCGTTAGGCTAGACACATCAGGGTATTGACCAAACTTCGGTTGAAATTCGGTGCTGTTGTTGCTGTTGTTGTTGGTGCTGTTGTTGGTGCTGTTGCTGGTACTGCGTCGTTTGTTAGCCATCTTGAAGATTGAGGGAGTGCGGTCGTTGTGTAAACGAGGGTTGAATACTCTCACGCTTTTGAGGGAATATTATGCTTTTAGTTTGATTATTTTTATATATGGGGTATTTAAATCACATTTGAATACTCAGGACGAGAGTGGGTACCCATTTAGGTTAGAGGTACATTCTTTCTAACAATAGGCACTTTGTTTCGGAGCAAGCGCCACACCCGTCCTCACACCACGGAGTCACTGAAGACACTGATGTTCTGAAAACGAGTTCAAATTCATTGAATAATTATATTTCCTGACATGTCCTCACAGAAAATTCGTAAATGAAACAGTCCTTCCGCCTCAAAATGCGCAGCAAAATTTCATTCTTCTTTTTATTTCTGATGAGAACTTGAAGCAAATTAACGAGCTTAGACCCAGACATGTTTTGCCGAGCCTTCCGAGCTCTCACATGTGATTTTAACTCTTCTTTGAGTGCGTAAATTTTCTTGAGCTATAATTTAACACTTTGACTGCGACTACTAAATATTAAGTTCAACACTAAACTCAAATTTAAAGTCAATTGTAGTAAACTATTTTGAATCCACCAAACATGAACTGGATCGTGCCTTCATTTAGCTTTGATTAAGTATTTATGATAATTGAATTTGCGACTACTGGTCGGTCAGCAGCATGAAGAAAATTATCTCCGTGTGCCATCAGTGGCGCAGGTCGCAGTCACAGTGTTAATAACGCCGTATCTTTCATTCTTGAAGACATCTTTGTTTGAAAAGACGATACTTCTCCCTGAAGAAATACTCTGGTAAGACTTCTTCAAAGCTTTAGCACTATTCACTGTCATGCAGAATCAGGCTTAAAACTCAAACAGCTTCATAAATGAAACCTGAGTATATATTTATATTATAAAAACTGCCTTACACCACTGTCATGTCTACCCCATCATTTTGCCAATTTAAATGGAAATTTTCAATCTGTCCTTGAACTTATCGAAATGTAATTTAGATTTTAATTCAAGCTTTCTGGTAAATATGTCGAAAAATCCCTGGGCTGATATCCAGTATGTTCACGATGAGGGGACTGATGTCCAGTATGTTCCCCATTAGTGGACTGATGTCCAGTATGTTCCCCATTAGTGGACTGATGTCCAGTATGTTCCCCATGAGTGGACTGATGTCCAGTGTGCTCAAATAAATTATTTCTAACTATGCATTCACCACTTAACACTGCCAACGGTTGTGTTAATCACATCGAATGCATGGACTATAATTAAAATGGTTCTTCAGTAAATACATTGAGAAGAATTCAAACGAAAATGAAACGTCTTCTCGTTATTATAGATGCAACTATAGAGCAGAATTTCTGTAATGTTCGGCTGTACTGCCGCTTTAATAAAATGAATTTCTCTATTTATCACAGTCACCTCTCTTCTGAGTACCTGCCTTCTACTGTCACGGTAACATTCGAACGTATTAGAAACAACTGTCATAATAAATATTTACTTGAATTCCAAAAAAAAAATTTCACATCAAAAGCATTTGGATTTTCATCACAAACGTGCAGTGGAAGGCACCAGTTTTTATAAATACTTAACATTCTAGACGCAATTCTCACGTCAATAACGTTCAGATTTTCATCACGAACGTACGGTAGGGCGCACCTGTTTCCAGGACGTTATTTTTTCACAGACTACAGGACAATAAGAACTACGTGAGAGGAAGACAGCCAAAAACACAGGGTCTTGCCCCCGACGTCCAGAAATAGCTCCAGACCATCAGTCTCGAGCGCGGCCACGAGCCACCTCGGCGTGGGATTAGCAGCTTCCAGCAGCTCTAGCTGGCATTCGAAATATTCCATGGCATCGCTTCTGTTGAGCATCTGTGACATGTTTTATGGGTTTGTGTACGTTTTCATGGGCTTGTGTGCGTTTTTTATGGGTGTATGTGCGTGCTTCATGGGCTTATGTACGTGTACATGTTTCATGGGTTCATGTTCGTTCATGTACATGTATCATGGGTTCATGTTTGTGTACACGTTTCATAGGTTTATGTACGTGTTTCATGGGTTCATGTTCGTTCATGTACAGGTTTCATGGGTTCATGTTTGTGTACATGTTTCATAGGTTTATGTACATCGTTCATGGGTTCATGTTCGTTCATGTACGTTTCATGGGTTCATGTTTGTGTACATGTTTCACAGGTTTGTGTACGTGTTTCATGGGTTCATGTTCGTTCATGTACATGTTTCATGGGTTCATGTTTGTGTACATGTTTCATAGGTTTATGTACGTGTTTCATGGGTTCATGTTCGTTCATGTACGTTTCATGGGTTCATGTTTATGTACATGTTTCATAGGTTTATGTACGTGTTTCATGGGTTCATGCTCGTGTACAACCTAACCAAACTTGAACGAATCCTGACTTAGACCAATTAACATTTTTACAGTCACCTGTTGCAAGTAAAATGACAGCTGATATAATCGAATGAATGATTTCATGTTGAGCTCTTTTTTCGCATGACGCTAAATTGTTTTGCTTCATGGCTTTTCCTGTAATTAACGTACCGTCTTGATGTCATTCTCAAGATAAGTAAACCTAAAATTAAAGTAAATCCGATAAATACTGCCTTTAATAATTAGCAGTCATATATCTTAAGTGCAATTTGGAGAAGAAATTTCACACCAATATTCATTTAAAGTTGCGTTAATCGAAAGTTGCGTTAATCGAAAATTGCGTTAATCGAAAATTGCGTTAATCGAAAGTTGCGTTAACCGAAAGTTGCGTTAATCGAAAGTTGCGTTAATCGAAAATTGCGTTAATCGAAAATTGCGTTAATCGAAAGTTTCGTTAACCGAAAGTTGCCTTAATCGAAAGTTGCGTTAATCGAAAATTGCGTTAATCGAAAGTTGCGTTAACCGAAAGTTGCGTTAATCGAAAGTTGCGTTAGTCGAAAGTTGCGTTAATCGAAAGTTGCGTTAATCGAAAGTTGCGTTAGTCGAAAGTTGCATTAATTGAAAGTTGCATTAATCGAAAGTTGCGTTAATCGAAAGTTGCGTTAGTCGAAAGATGCGTTAGTCGAAAGTTGCATTAACACGTTAGTTGCGATGGGTCAAACTGAAGTTCAATATTCAACTTAAATTTAAAGTCAAAAGTGATAAGCAAATTTGTAAATATCAAACATTACCTGGGCCTGTTAAATACCATTAATTTAGAAAGGTTGTTAGAATTTTTCAAAACGACCCATCGATGGGTCGTTTCGCAGCAGGAAAAACCTAAGTACGACCCACCGGTGGGTCGTACCGCAATGAATGTGTTAATCGAAAGTTGCGTTAATCGAAAGTTGCGTTAATCGAAATTTGCGTTAATCGGAAGTTGCGTTAATCGAAAGTTGCGTTAATCGAAAGTTGCGTTAGTCGAAAGTTGTGTTAATCGAAAGTTGCGTTAAACAAATAAAAAGTCCTTTAAATATTTTACCTTCCCGTAGGACTTTGCTGTCCTTTGGCGAAAAAAGCGTGATATATTGCATTCAGTGCTAAATTTGCTCCTTGAGGTGGTGTTAGAATTACTCTGCCGGGTGGCAGTCTCTTCGTCACTCTGACGTCGGCGACAACCTGATGCCAGTCCAGTGCCAGTCTAATGACGGTGGTGATAACGGTAATGTGAGTTCGTAAATGCTGATGTTGTACTTAAATAGTGACGTGTGAAGGTCAAGGCCGACGAGACAAACAATTTTATATCCTCCGTAGAACACACGCACGCAAATTCATATTCTCTGAACCCACACCCCCCCCCCCAAAAAAAAAAAAACACTTGATACTCTCCGTAGAACATACGTACATAAATTCATATTCTCCTTCATGATCCTCAATAGACATCAGTTACTTCTGAGCGAGAAGCTATCAACAAGCATTGTATTAAAGATGCTTAGATTTAAACTTCCCCACCATTAAAGTTACCTCTGCCCATGCAAGATACAACCGTCGGAATTCAAGCATCGAAAGTGAGTAGTCGTAGGGAAGTAATAAACGTAGACGAGCTGATGCAAAATGCAGACGCAGCAGCTGCGAGTGTTGGTGGTGGAGTGAAACATACCAGCGCTGAATCACTGCCTGAATCACTGTCTGAATCCCTGCCTGAATCACTGTCTGAATAGCTGCCTGAATCACTGCCTGAATCGCTGCCGGAATCACTGCCTGAATTGCTGCCTGAATCACTGCAGGAATCACTGCCAGAATTACAGCCTGAATCATCGCTTGAATCGTTGCCTGAATCACTGCCTAATCGTACGTAGTATGGCGTCTCATGAACGCATGTAGACAATCAAATAAATGCGAAAGTTTGTTTCTTGGGAAACAAGAGCACATAGGTGGATCGTTGTGAGTGGACATTTAAGTGATGTATTTAACACGTGTTGGATAACTGTGAACTTCACGACTGGAAACAAGATCCCAGTAGTGTAAGGAAGACAGGGATATGCATAAGTGACGTATTTTTATATATGTTGAATATTTGTGAAACTTTACGAAAGTTCCAAGCATATACAAAGTAGAGTTAAAGGCAAACTGTGCACAAGTGTTATCTTTATTCCTACATGGATATTTCCTCAGCTGTGTGTAAAACGTTCAAAGAGGATTTACAACCCGATGTTGCAGAGAACCCGGCACAGAGCAAGCCCCTTTAAAAATTGCAAATGAGATTACAACTCTGACAAAATTGGCTTCAAAGCCATTGACTCAGACAGAAAATTTCCAATAAGCCTTGCATGAACATCGAAATTCTATAAATAAGTTAAAATAGCGGTGGAAATAAGACTTACAGAAAAAATGGGATACTTCTCTACCGTAAGTTGCTCAATGAGTTTGGATCGTCATAAAATGAATAACTTATTTATATGTCCGTATTTAAAAAAAAATGAGTATTGGCTACCACGCGCATTCGCAACAGCTCCAATTCTGGGAGCCTTTGCAACATCTATCATCATGACGGTTACCAAATCTTCTTAATGAAGTTTTAGTAGAAAAAATTCAAATTGGAGAATTTAACTTTGAGAAGAAGCCAATTTGGCAACGCTGAGCCTAATCTCCAGATCTCCAGCAGCAGGCAGCCCAACACCAGATGGCGCCACGAAATTACGTCGTCTCCGGCGACTCGGAGACGCTTCGTTTGCTTACATGTTCTTGCGTTTTTTGTTTCCTACGCTAGACGACGCAAATATAGGAACTTTTGTTACGTTATCGCTTTCGGAAAGATTTTTGAATAAGTTTTAGGGAAAATATGAAAAATTTTGTAAAGTTATCTCTCTCAAAAAGTTATTGAGGCAATTTCAGGATTCTCTAGAAATTCGAGATGGATTTGTAAATTGACTGTCTGGGACGCTAGGCGCATACCCTTCAGAACCACTGGTGTGGAAAAATAAAAAATTGAAACAATTTATTTCCAATAAAGATGGTACAAAAATCACATCAAAATCACATCAACCCGCACCCTCAATTTGGTTAGACAAATCATTTTGGTTTCTCATAATAATACTTTTAAGAACAGTCATTTGTGCTTTTATAATTGAAAACCGATGCTCCCTTTGAGGATTCAAGATTTCACATCATTCCTTACTTTTTGAACATTGTGAATGACATACATTCATGCCATGTGCTAACATTTATATTTTTACTCACGCAACATTGGCACGCACTCACTTTCTCGATGTTTTACGTGTCAGTAAAAATGATCAAAACCAGGATGCCTTTAACTGCTTTTTCTACGTCAATTTCAGCGATTCTGCCAATTTCGGCGATTTAAGTGCAGAATAGCGTCAAGGTGACGCCGATCGTAACTCTTCCGTTCGTCAAGATATTTTAAAAACCAATGCTGTAAACATTTCATGTTTAAACTTTATTGGAAATACACTTTTTTTCTTTCATTCCCACAGAATCCAGCGTTCTGGTAAGGGCACGATTACCTCGTATGTTGCCTACTATGAAGCTAAAGGGCTTCTATGGCTTCAATCTATGGTTGTAAATTAACTATGAATTATGCAGGAATTGGTCATTCCATTTCATGCTTGACTGCCTCAATTCTGCCTTAAAACGGCTGCTAGCGGCAGAGGAAGGGCGGAGAACCGACCTCTCGGCCTCAGAGATGCACGGATCCGCATGATTTGCTCTCGAGTTTGTGATAATGGCTTTCTCAGCTCTGGGATGATGATCTCAGGCAATATTTTATTGGGACTTGGTTTTTAGAGGACAAGTGGTTAAAAACATTAGGTATACTGACAGGTGTTATACCTGTGAAAGGGTTAGAGGCTGTTTAAGTTTTTGTTGTTAAGGCAGTTAAGTTTTAACATTGTTTTTGTTAAATATTTACAATTCTTGGAAACAGTTGGTACAATTGTTAGACCTCGGGAGGGAAGAACTACTAAACATTTCTTTTATGAATTATAAAAGTTACTATTTTTCCATGACAAAAAAATTCGAAAAACCTTAAAATTAAAGTTGAAACATTTTCGTATTCATTTGGAACACTGTACAGAATAAGAAAAAGGAACGATTCTGCTTTCGCAAAAACGGAGCATTGAGCTGAAGATTAATTGACAAAACGCAACATACTTCTGAACCTTGGAAATATACACGAAAAAGAAAAAGAAAAACATTTTATTTCCAATAAAGTACATATGTCGATACATTGGTTTTTAAAACGCCTTAACATTAATCATCCTAAATTGATAATAACACATTGGTATTGAAGTACCCGTGTAAAAGTTGAAAAGAAAATCATTGACAGGTGGGCAACACCCAGGCCCTTTAAAACTCATATGCTCCGCAGAGTGAAAGTACTTTCGGTTTTATACGATCGTATCACATACAGTTCTAAATGATCCTGGTATTTTCAATTTTACATTACCCTTCGATTTTAAGTGATCTTTCGATTTTATAAAGCATTTCGATTTTACATACCTACCTTTTGATTTCATATTACCGGCAGTTCTAGATGACTTTGGTGATTTTCTTTAGGTTATAGGATACACTAATTATTCTAAATGATGTTGATATTTTCAATTTTACATTACCTTTCGATTTTATAATGCCTCCGAATTTTACAATACCTTTTGATTTTATATAACCGGCAGTTCTAGATGACTTTGATGGTTTTTCTTTGGGTCATAGGATACACTAATTGACAACTGACGTCAGTTTCTAGCTTTAGAAATAGATTTCCATCGTTTTGAACAATACCAGCCATGGAGGCTAAATTTGTCCCTTACCGTCGATAGCTTCACTGGCTAAAGTTATTTCAGCCTTGCTATTTTAAATTTGTGTATTTTTAAATGCTGAAAACTTGGAATAAATTTTATCGAAATGTACCTTACCTAGGTCGGTAAAATAAAATGAAAATCTTATTTATATGTCTGAATTTTTTTAAAATGAGTGTTGGCTACCACGCGCATTCGCAACAGCTTCAATTCTTGGAGCATTTGCATTATCTATCAGCATGATGGTTACCAAATACTGAGTGTATAAATACTATCTTTGCCGGGAAAGAGCACGAATACGATACACTAACAAGGAATGGATGCTGGCAGCATTCAGTACTCGAGAAGCAGCGCTTGCCATTTCGAAGTCGTAAATAATTCGGCAGCGACGTGCAGTGTTCTCTCAACACCAAAAAGTGGAGACGCTGGCGCAAAAATCCAACTCAGGCCTACGTTTCTTGTGGGGACGTTAGATTCAGGTTCTGTAATAACTTTTGAATAATGTGAATGATATATTTTCAGCTTATTTTCTAACAGCTGCAAATTCCTTCACGCAACACGTACACATGCTTTTACTGAGTTTATGATTATTTTCAAGGGAAAATAATCAAAATCAGGGTATGAATTTAACTGCTTTTTTGCGTGCAGTTTTTGGTGATCTTTGGGTGGCTTGGATAATTGTACGGGAATGAAGCTCGTCGCTGTGGCCATATTCTATTCTATTCTATTCAACCCTTTTTTTAAATGCAGCGGTCAGGAGGTCACAAACACGCGATCCGAGTACCATTCACATGCCTTATAACTCACAGCTGGTCAGTGGCGTTACGGATGATCAAGGGATAGACTTTGGTGCATTTTACGTTGTCGTAGCAGCATAGCTGACAGCGAAAGCTTCGCTAACGTCCTGGCTAACCTACGTGTTTTTTCGAGTTAAAATACTCGAGTTTGAGATTTTTAAATATATTTTGAGCGCACATAATTCGGCAACGTAGGTAGTGTTTCCCTTGTTACAAATGATGGAAAAGTCTGCTTAAAATCCATCCTAGCCGAAGAGAACAGCTGCAGAAAAACCGAGAAACCGCTGAAGGATTCTCGGTGACATAACCAGATTGTCTCACTCAGATGAAGGAAGAAATTTAGGGTCGACTTTATTTAAAATAGTACCACTTACGAGATATTTCGTATCGTGCACACAAAGTTTTATCGAGACGGTGATCTTATTTAGTAGCATTGCTGCGCAGCGAAGTCTTGCAACCTCACCGCGCTTCTTACGGCACGGCTCGCATGAAATACACATGAATATTCTGAAATGCTCGCCTCTACGAGTATGAGAAAACCGTAAATGGAAGCTGTGTCTGTAAAATGGCCATACTGATTTCAAAGCGATTCGGCTTCAGGCCCCACGCTAAGGAAGAAATGGCAACTGTGACTTTAAAATAGTTATACGTATTTCATGACAGTTCTGCTTCAGGCCCCATGCAAAGGAAGGAAAAGCAAGATGCAGCGGTAGGAAAAATTCCTGAGCCACGTTCACCAGGCCTTACGTTTTGGCTTTGAGTGAACTATGAGACTGTAATCTCACTTACATTAGGCTATCAATATTTTGTGCAGGTACGAAATCCCAGCCCAATATTTTGTCGTACTGACGCCACAAAATTAGGAAAAAGAGCATGCTGTACTAACCCGCCACGGAGATATTGATTACATGTGAATCACGTTTTATTGTAAATCTTTCAATATGAAAAATTTGATACTTCCATGGTAATCTAAATGGGAAAATGAAAAAATATCATTAATTAACTTTAGAATTAATACAGGCTGACTAGACCTACAATATTAAATGATGATATTGTTAAGATTTGAACGAGAAAGTCGACTTTTGAGTCTGAGACTAGACAGTACCACAAACTTGTACAGTACAGCGAACATTTATACTAACTGCTTGGACCGTGAACTAAAATAATGCTATTTTATGTTAAAGGTAAATAACTTACAATCGCTTTTAAAGTTATTGGAAATACTGAATTGCTTGAGTAACAGACGAATTTCCCTCAAAATATGCGAATCTCTTGAAAAATGCCAGCCTTCAAGTTTTTTTTTGAAAATGCAACAATCCGTCAGAATGAGAGAGCAACATTTGATACTGGAGGCTGTATTGAACTTCAACGGGACAATTAAATTTCGTTTACAAGTTTGAAAAAAATGCTTAAGCGGCGTGACTGAAAAATTGTAGAGCATTTATTAATGAATATGACGCCGTAGCCTACTTGAAATCGTAGGCGGATTCCGCTCTCCTTTTATCCTGCTTGACCTCAACTATTTTGTTCGAGGCCGAGGGAAAGTTGAATCAACTCGATATTGGAAGTCATACATGATTCGGGGAGACGTTCTGTTTTCGATATTTTTCCATCACTAAGAGAACACCCGAGAGGGCATACTGGGGCTTCTGAGAGAATATTAAAGAGATGATGCTATCAAAGTCTGGCTGATCACATGCTCGCTTCTGGTCGACCTTATCGCTACTCTGGTGTTGCAAACACGCTTTTTAAGTTATATACCATGTGGGGGAGGGTATGAATTGGCTACACCGTATCGCTACTCTGGTGTTGCAAATACGCTTTCGAAGTTATATAACATGTGGGGGAGGTTATTAATTGGCTACACCGTATCGTTACTCTGGTATTGCAGGCACGCATTTTAGCTATGAAGGTTATGGCAAAGGATAAGCAATTTTATGATTTTGATATATTTTTTATTCAATGCATGTATATTTTGTACTTGCAAATATGACTGATGATGAGCTGAGGCTCGAAACTTTCATTAAAATGATTTTGAAGTTCTTCTTTGCTATAACCTTCGTTGTTAAACTGCTTAGCAGAAAAGATATTCCTAATATTGTTCACTCATTTAAGCATTTATAAACCATGTGAGGGAGAGCAAAAATTGGTGTAGCGATACTGTCTATAATGGCTTAACATTTTACCACAAATGGCCTTTTTTTCAAGAAATTGTGACAGCGAACACTTTTCTGGCCTTTTTTCAAGAAATTGTGACAGTGAACACTTTTGTGATCATGCGCTGTTACATCGAACTTTTTTGTGCTTGAAAGGTAGCTGTAATCAAATTTAACCATTGTACTAGACTTAAGAAACATTCTATCTTTGAATCACCTGTGGTGAATAAATTGTTTAAAATGGTTTAAATTGTTTAAAAACGCTACGCGTGTGTCTTCATTCGTTTTTGAAACCGTCAATGAGGTGATGTAAATTTCATTCACCATATCCACATTATAAAAAAGTACGTTTTTAAACGTCAAGTCATAGTGAAAATGATGTGTAAAACGTAGTATACATGGAGGGTTTCCAATACTTGTATAATTTGAAGTTCGATGCTTGCTCTTACTGCAATTCGATAAAAGTTTATAAAAATGTATATAGATGTATATTTATATATATATTTTTTTTACATCTACATCTATATGCATATAAGTACCCGTCCACGTGATAATTTACGCAGGTTAGGGCGAATAATTGAATAATTATTCACCAATTCACTAACGCACATTTACAGCAAGAAAGATGTTCCCTGAACGCAAGTTACCGAAAATTCTTATTCGTCAATTGCTTCAAGTTTTAAAAATTTACAGAAAAAATAACTACAGTCTTTCTTGCATGGTAATTTGCGTTTCATAATATTAATTTTTAATCAATTCCTCATAAGTGTCATTTTCGTTGAGTCTTCGTTTCTATAAACTCAATCATCGCGTTCAATCAATCAACCAGTCAATCAATGCGTTTAATCAGTTATTCAATGTGTTCAATCAATCAATCAACAAGTCAATCAATGCGTTTAATCAGTCAGTGCGTCCAATCAATCAATGCGCTCAATCAATCATTCAATGTGTTCAATCAATCAGTTAATCATTGCATTCAATTAATCAGTCAATCATCCACTGCGTTCAATCGATCAATGAATTAATCAACCAATGCGTTCAATCGATCAATGAATTAATCAATCAATGCGTTCAATCAATCAATGAGTTCAAGTTGCACGCGCAAGTTCAAAGGCAACATACTGAAATACGCAGAGTATACAAGCAAAGTGCCATCATAGACAACAAGGTCCATGCCCGACGTTATCAGAAAATGGCCGCATGAGCACCGCCTTCACAAAGGTGCAATATCCTGAGCAGGTTATTTTAGGGCACGGCCGGTGGTGGATAGCAAGAAATCGGGGACGTCGTAACTTCTTCCACGTCGACGTCTTCTCGCACTTCTTCCATAATCCATCAATCTTTACAACGTCGTTAATAATTTCCGGCTATCAAGTTTAAAATAATACCGGCAAAAGTATGCGTATTCTGAAGGCCCGAGAAAAGGTATTCTGAGGCCCTTTAAGGCTTTATTATCAGGTAATTCCTTTGTATTTGTTGCCCTGGAGGAAGGGAGGCAGAGATGGGTGCGAGGACGCTGACCTTATCCTCTGTAGCTGCTTGTGATGCGAGTGTGGTGCTGGGATGGTGATGGTCTATGATAGTGTGGTGATGGTCTATGATAGTGTGGTGATGGTCTGTGATAGTGTGGTGATGGTCGATAAGTGTGGTGATGGTCTATGATAATGTGGTGATGGTTTATGCATTAAATGTTGATTTTGCCAAGATGATGCCATTAAACTATGCAAATACTCTCTAGCTTCGGCTGTTCAGGCTATTATTGGGAGAGATTTCATTGTCTTCATATTTTATTTATACCGTAAAAGTGAATTGAAGCTCAAAAGAAGTTGCAGAATCTGCTTCAAATTTTAAGGTTGCGTTTGCGACTGTGACCAGATGTTGAAGGTAGTACTTTTATCTCGTGCGTTAACTCTTTTGCTACCGAGTATTTTACTTGCAGATGGGAGCTTTCGCTGCTGTGCATTAGAGTATACTCGTAAGTCTCGTAATTCACCCCAAAATTAAAGTGAGTCCCATGGAATTAGGCCTAAAAATGGGCCTTATTCCATGTATATGAATAAAAATAAACCTAAAAAATATGATAATTTTGGATTAATTTTTGCGCTTATATTTCCGAGTCTGTTTTGCATCATAATTCATTCAAAAAATGGAGGAAGCCCCAAGGGATAAAGCAAGAGGGTAGGCCTAAAAAATATGATAATTTTGGATAAATTTTCCCATAGGTATTTCCGAGTCTGTTTTTCCGGAGTATCTGTGTTTTTGTGACCTAATTAGTACAGCTCTTACATTGGGCGAACGAAACAATAGATGCTCTGGTGAAAAGTTAGACAAAGTTCACCATGGAACAGAACAAATAGCCAAAACTTTGTAGGAACGTTTTAGTCGACTGGTAATGAAAGGTTTTAAATTCTATTTAAGTTCAGTTCAATAATTGTAGTTACGAAAAAAAATTATAGTCGACTGGTAATGAAATGTTTTAATTTTATGTACGTTTAATAAATTGTATTTACGAAATAGAATTTTAGTCGACTGGTAATGAAAGGTTTTAAATTCTGTTTAAGATTAAAAATTGAATTTATGAAATAGAATTAAATTGTACTTGATTAAATTGTATTTCGTAATTCGTTTCGTATGCTCATTTAAAATGCTTTTTCGAAGTTGCTGCTTCATACTGTCAAATTATTGCATGAAAATTTTGGTACTTGCACCAATTGTGAAGTGTTAACTTGTTGATAAATTCGTAGCCCAAACCATAAATTCTTTCTAAAACTATTGTGAAATCTCATGCTATAACTGTCGTTTCTTTTTCTCATTCCACTGAGGTGGAGAAAAATGGAAGCTCTTTTATCCAATAATGTAAATTAAATTTCTCCAACAATAATAGTTTGTTTTTCAGTGATTCGGTTTCATTTTTTTGAACGAAAATACACTACGTATTTTCAACGATATTAACGAGTGATACTCAATTTTGTCTCAAAAGACAGCAGTCGAGCAAAAGGCAATTCACAATACCCTTTCAAAAAAGAAATAAATGCTGTGTACATTTTTGAGCTAGAATAAATGACAGAAATATCTGAATTATTTAAAAGCTCTCGGGAACTCTTACGCTAGACCCTCGCTACTTAACCAAGAATATACTATTTTGAATGCAAGTTTCTCCAAGTGAGGAGCTGATGCTCGTTTGAATTTGATGTTGATTCTTTTGAAGTCCACGCAACATCTGTTCCTTTGAGTCGTCGCCCAAGGTAAAGATCTATTATTGCAGGTCTCGAATTCATGACTAGCAATTTAGCTTGGAGAATGTTTGCAGATGATTTGCCTTGTAAGAAATGCTTGAATTATACAGTACACAGATGAAGGCAGAAATTTCACGTAGAGAATGTCTGGAGATGCTTTGCTTCGTTAGAAAAGCTCTAGTTATGCAGAATATTCATGAAGGCAAGTATTAATTCGGAGATGCACGAATTTACGACGAATTACACGCAATAACGTTCGTTGCAGTTGTAAAGTTGTGTAACAACTTTTGTTGGCTCCAACAGAGTTGTGGTATTTGCTTCTTCAAGAGAAATCTACCTAAGCTTCTAAATTTAGGTATACGGTAATGAAGAATTGTGTCAGTTCTGTGGCTTAATTCGTCACAAACTGGCGATGTTTTTGCTAACTGTGAATGGATAACCAAACCTCGAAAATATAGAAGTATTCTGAATCACCTTCTCGTCAATATCGGAAACTGTCGGCTTCGAAAATTTAATTGAGAGTTTCATTGAAAAAATTATCGTGAATAATTCAAAACTCAAAATTATCTCGACAATTTTATTTTTCTGTGTTTGTCTGTGTGTAGCAACTTTCAAATCTATAAATGGCGATCTCTAAAAACTAGATTGAATTAGAATTGTTTTTCCTTAAGCTTTTTATACTGTACTCGTAATTTTTAGATTTCCGTGGAGAGATCTAATCCTGTTTATTTGGACGAGATCGTCCCTCAAAATCTCAGCAGAAACTCATGCCCTGACGAATCACGTAATTTTAATTCTCAACTTTGCCCTACGAGTATAGCCTTAATTCACTACTTGTGCTTGAATTATTATTGCGTAACTTTCATACCCAACCTCAACACGGAAATTCTGTTAATAAATTCCCTGCAGCATCCCAATGCATCACACTCTTAGTGTTACCAGGATGCCTCATATTGTTCTTAATCACGCATTGCCGGTTGTGGCTTTGTGTTCTCAGTGAAAATACATGTTTGCCTGCATAGCTTGCACATTTCTTTTTTATTTCTACTTTAACTATTAGGGTACTTTTTTATGGGCTACATTTTTGTGCTCGAATTTCACTCCCAAAACATTTGGATTGCTCTTATTCTGCAATCTTGTGAGGCAAGTTGATTGTTTTTTTTTCTTACCTTAGAAATAATACCTGTTCTCGTACCTCTTTTCCGGAACCATTTCTTCAAACCTTTGTCAGTCGCTGGGATTCAAAGCTAAGCATTCAACAAGTGTGAATGGTGAGGTTCGAAATTTCTGTTTGATCACTGTTCAGCATATTTTAACTAGTCCAGCGTTCTTTGAAACTTCCATTTACTGATGTATTTTTATAAACATGCGAGTGTATTATGTTTTTTCTGTATTTAACTGTCTTTGTACCTCAGGCTGGGGGAATTTCTCGTCCTTTCTAAGGCTTCTACACTTTCGGCTAAAACAGTTTGTGCGATGGCTGAACGTTTACGATGGAACGTGTACGATTTCAGCTAAAGGTGAAAGTGTACGATTTCGGCCAAAGCTGAAAGTGTACGATTTCGGCCAAAGCTGAAAGTGTACGATTTTGGCTAAAACTGAACGTGTACAATGGAAATATAGCATAAAATCTAACAAGTTGATTATTGTTCGATTGCGTTTGATAGGTCTTACCTAAAGGATGTATCTAATCCACTGAGAATGGCAAGATCAGTGACACTAAACAGGTGATTAACTTAAGGGCATCCGATGTGACACCGCACGATTGAGGCCACGGATGTGGTTGGTAAAGCCACCCAGGATGACAAAGCGAACCCGCGCGTCTCAGATTACGGTGATCTAATACGACCTGGACACTCCATAATTCTAATGAAATAGAGCGAGCAATATTAATCGCCCTCGAGTATCTATCGCAGGAATATTGGAGCAGGTCTCCTTTGATAGATTTGCTGCCGGAAGCAGCGACACTTATTATCACGAGTGCAATTACTCTCCAGGATTTTGAAACATTTACTGCGTAGTAGCGGAGCAGCCGGGACCGAAAGTTCGCTTATCGATTTGGCTGCACGCCATGTTATTTTTTTTAAAAACATTATCATCACTGAACTGTTCTTCAAATGAGATTTCTTTGGCTAAAATTCTCACTTCTGAATTGTTTTTCAAATGAGATTTTGTCGCTGAAATTCACATCTTTGAACTGTTTTTCAAATGAAATTTGGGCTCTGAAAGTCTGACAACCTAGGTAGCGTTGCCTTCAAAAGTTATTGACTGGTAAATATTTCATTAGGTTGCTTCTGCTACCGGTGTCCACTCATACATCCGCTTGTCATGCATACAAAATAGCCCCATAATCAATTCATTGCAGTGGGCATGAATTTGTTGGAGCCTATACATGTACAGTATGTGGGTAAGTCATGCATGTGCTCAGCTTATATTTAATAATCAAGCTCAAAAATAAAGATAGGAATATTTTTCAGGTTATGAGTTCTGCACTTAAACGTTACTTAAAGCACTTCCGGCATGTGATAAAAATATGTAACAAGTTTTTGAAGACTCCCTAAGTCTCTGAGTTTATGTAGAAAAGACTTGTTTATACTACTAACATATAAAAATTAATGAAATAATGCATCACTTGAATTTCAGAGAGGCAATTCATATTCGAATTTCTACATTCAGGGATATCTTTATCATCATTACGAAGTTTGAAACAAAAAAATTTTTTTCAAGTGTTCTCGAATAAATATGACAGAAAGCGTCAGCCGTGAAAATTTTTGAATTTCAAGGAACTCTTTCTGAAATCCTGATGATTTTCAACTAATATCATTCACCCCAATTAACTTAAATTTGGTAATCAGCGCACTGAAATATCAATTGGTATCCTTCCTATCAATGTAAAAGTTGTTTGCGTTCAGCAGATGTTAACTCGGCCAAGTTTCTACAGTAAAAAAATCTCACTGAAAGCCTGGTGATTTTCTCAAAGTAACGAATATCATTTTAATTAAACAATATTTAAGAATTCTGCACACAAAGAAGGCCTAAAAAGATTAATAAACACAGCATCTAAAAATATAGTTTCAGAAATGCTTGCATGTTGGAGATCGTTAGATATTGTGGTAATTTGCACCACAGTTCTGTTTGTTATTAAAACCAACGTATTTCTCTCAGTAACATCCAATTCCTCTGAGATCTTCAACCAAATCAGGTACATGCGTTGGCCGGGAGTTCGATATTAACATGTAAGAATTATTGACTATGCATGATTTTTGTATAGCCTGGAATTTATTGTCGAACGTGCTTTTATGCTCACCTTGAATTGATCATACTCTGTATTTTGCAGAACTGATGATGGTCCCGGTTTTTTTAACGAAAAAATGACTAATTTTATTAACATTTTCTTCGCTTTTAAATTTTTAATGACGGACATTAATGTTAGCCATGGGTGCTATATTAACACGACAGAAATTAGACTATCTTCATCCACTTCAGCTGAAGCATTTACAAAAGTCGAATATCTGATCACTACCGACCTCAACATGTGCGAGGTAGAAGGCAGCGAAGTACGGCACGGGGGTGTCGCGAGAGTGGAAGGCGAAGGGCAGGAGGATGGCACACACCAGCAAGTTGGCCACCGCCAGCCACTTCAGGTACCTGCGTCGGGAACACAAGGAGGCTACGGTTACTGCTGATGATCACGAAATTTGGATAGGAAAACAACGGCGACACCGTTACTGCTGATGATCATGAAATTTAGATAATCAATAACCTGGAATTCATTTTAAAAATATCAGTTTGAAGTTGAAATTTCAGTCATATTTGAGGAACCTCTGTTATAAATATCTGAGTGTTATATAAAAGTGTTATAAATATCTCTGTTATAAATATCTCTGGTTAGTGGTCTGGAAAGTGAAGTTCCCATTCATTTCAGCTTATTTCATGCTGATTTTAAGTTTCAGGCCAGCTGAAAATTGAACAAAATTATTTTCCATGAAAAGCTGACAAAAGTTTTGTGAGTAAAGTTTACTCATTGATAAAGATAATGGTTGTAAAGAACAATTTTTGATTTGAAATTAATTTAAATTATAAGTTTATTTCAGCAAACTGAGCTGCGAGCCACCCAATCAAAAATGTAACCCATCGCACAAACGTCAATAGTTTAAATGATAAATAAAATGAAGGGAAATGACGAGCAAATGAAGGAAATGTGGGTATGGTTAGAAGTTGTCACTCACCTCGTCAAGACTGTCACCATGCAGTTAAGGTATCACTGTACCGTTAAGGTATCATCACTATACTACATACACTATCATAGAGGCTATATTTCTTTGAACGTGATCAGATCGTTGAGCTACATATTCAAGGTTTGTCAGAGCGCGACATCGCTACAATGCAATGTGTTGTGTACACTCTGTAATTACTTTTAAATTTATTTTTCTCGTGAAATAGGTTTTTCCTTCTTCAATGAAGCTTCTAATCATTGAAGTACACGACTTTGTAGTTACCTATGATTAGTTATTGGAATTTTAAAGTAAATAACTTTGTAATTATGTGTGTTCAATTATTAGAATTTTTCAACTATTTCTTCACACAAGATGGTCGCATTCTTGAGCTAGAAAAAAATTCTGGGTTTTCAAATTTTGGCCACGCTTGTAAATTTTACGAGGCTCCTTTTTATGTCATCGAGCGCTGCTCTCATATTCAAGACGCCGCTTTAGGGGAATTAGCTGTAGTGATTTCTGATAAAAATTGCCAAACAATTTTTCGTATGCTTCTTTTAAAAACGGTCTCATAGATACTAACTGACGCAATCTAAAATTCTATTTTCATAGTTTAGAGAGTTTAGCCGCTTGATTATTTTTAAGCAGCTTGTGTAGCAGGCCGCTTAACTTTGGACAACCACTTTCGAAGGAGAACTGAAGGCAATTCAGGAACGCAATATTTCTTTCAGCTAACTTACTGACAAGGCATCTAAAAATTCAATAGCAGCGAAGTTACTGTAATTGTTTCTTATTTCTTTTCTTATCGCTATTTTAGAAATTCTTCCATGGCGCAATTTTCGAATCTTTTCTTGGCGTAACTTTTTTCATTGGTGCTGAGGATGCAACATCAAGTATTCAAAGTTTAAAATCTAGATTCGGAATTTTATTTTCACTCCCAGTGAGATATTGGCCGAGTTTGCGCGGTGGAGTTGCGGAAATTTTTCGGGTGGCGGATGTCGATCGACTTAACTCCTTGGAAACAAGGGCCAGGCCTTGAGACTCTTGAAGGAGTTTCCTAGAAGACAAGTCCTGAACTTGGATTATTGAGTCTTTGAGATTAGGTCTTTCTCCGTTCTTTACTAATTTCAAAGCGTTTTCACTAAAGTGACTTCTAAGTGAAATTTTAAACTTGGATTATTGAGTCTCCGATCTTTCTCCGTTCTTTTCTAATTTCAAAGCATTTTCATTTAAGTCACTTTTGAGTGAAATTCAACCCATCGTGTTGAATATCTTTTCAGTTTTGAAATGCCATTTTATTTTTTTTTGAGACAAGATAGATTTGACTTAAAACGACTTGAACGATTCAAACAATTCATTCATTCCAAGTGATACATCAAAAAGATTATTCCTTAAAAGTATTATAATGATCAAATTTTAATACAGCCACTTGTGGGCCCAAATAAGTTCAGCGACTTCTTGCTTATCCTATCAAAATGCTCAAAAGATTAAGATGATTCCTACCCAACTTTTAATAAACTTCATAATTCTCTTAGAGTATAAATGATGGAAGGTTCCCTCATGATTTCAATTCAAGAAAATTGTGAAATTTAAAAGTGAAACAATACAGAAGTTTTATTTATTTTATTGGCAGCATCGCAAAAAATCACCACCAACATTTTTGCTACATATAACAAAAATATCACTGCAGTCAACACCATTTTGAAACTCATTTTTCTCAGAGTGGCAAATTCAACGTTGCAGTAAAAAAGCGAGTTGAAATATTTTGCGACGAAGAAGCGTAAGAATCCTCCCCGCATAGAAAAGAGAAGAGTCGAAAAAGCGTCAACAAACACAAACATAAACGACAAAAGAAAAAAATTCTGAAATACACAGCCCAAAATCCCGGAAGACAATTAGTTAACGAAATCACGTATCCTAGATGCGCAGTTCATTGGGTTTAAATTGTGTAGAGCCATGAAAAATTGGCCGACTGATCATCAGAAGCAAGTTAATCCTCATTTGAATAGAATGTGACGTTCAGGCTTTTTTCAAAGCGAGGTCTCTTCTGCAGGCAGACAAGAGCGCGGCGTGGACGGGTGCCCGCTAATGAGAATCTTTCGAAGCCGAATCGAAAACTCATTACAGGGAAGGAGGGGTAGGCACAGCAGCAACAGCTATTTCGCTTTAAAAAATTCATTTAATGTAATTCCCCCACACTTCGTCCACAAAGCTAAGTCCCCTTAAAAAATAACTGAAACACATTAGAAGTTCAAAAAAATATTGTAAAACTCTACAAAAACGCCTGATTTTGATATGATTTAATGTCTGTCGGAAATTCAGAGTTAAAATTTACATTCTCGGCTTTGGACTTAGAAACAGCAAAAGAAGATATCCGCTTGGGGTTACTGAACGAGTGGAAGTTCGTTTGCATAAATCTGCATGTTGTATTAACCTTCCTCACGACCTGTCAGAGTTGTTCGGACCGCAAAAATGCTAAAAAATAATTCTTTTCCACACAGTCAAGGCGAGTTCAAAAGCTTGTTATCTTTTTCATTTCTTTAAAGGCAAAGAGTGTTTCAACTATTTTCCCGGCCTCCGTTTGACTAGAAAGCGTATTGATCATTCTCGTAGTATGATTTAATAGTCAAGCTAGAAATTTAATTTTTAGCTTTTATGAAGTCATGAGAAATGAAAAATACTTCGCGCTCCATTAAGGACAAACGAACTTTTAAGTCAACTTTAAACTACTACATCACTTGTGTCCTGATTACTGAAGAATTTATACATCAAAGTTTCAAGAAAAACGTTATAAAATAATGACTTTGTTCAGCTCAAAAGGGAGCTCAAAAAACCTTGCGCTCACCTGTCGGTGTAATCAAGTTTAGAAAATGAAAGAAGGCGCGGCGCGAACTGCACTCAGGCAGAGAGAGCGGCGAGTTCCCCCCTGGAGACCGACAAGGTCTAAGTAATCAACAGGTGACGCAGCTGTGGCTAAGAACCTCTCAAGTTTGCAACAAAAAATTCGCTAATGTTTAATTGAAAGTTTCTAGATAGGCATTTTTCTCGTTTTCCCCTCAGACATCTGTTCCTGGACATCTGTTTTCAACAGATTTATTTTCGAGAACTTCTGTTAACTTCTTCGAAAGAAACGCAGTTGACTTCTTGTGAAAGGTTAGATGACGGAAGAGAACGCGGGATAGGTTGTTCTATTTACTATTTTATTACGCACGAGTAAATGTTGCGCAACCCTTTCTTTTAGCATTAAATCAAGTTTTGAAGAAAGCTGATAGAGAAATAGATTAAATTTTTCAATGACGATATTAGCCTTACAGGCATAAGCTACAAAATGGGAACAAAAAATTTGTGGGTTCAGGACAAGACTTAGAAACATACAAAAAATTATTAAGGTTAGGCATAAAGAGTAAACTAAGAAGATTATCCATAAGTCCCATGATATATAACCGAGTGGCTACTATAGGTATTAAATTATAAAAGAAGGGACCGACAAATCGTAAGCGTCCACCCATTTTATTGGATTCATGAACATGCCGCCGCGAATCATTTAAGAGACCACAGAGAAAGTCTGTTCAAGACTGAGCTTTGCATTCATGCCCGTCAGATCATCTAGAAAAATACCAATGGCAATCACCAGACAGATGCTCTACATTAATAATAACGTAAATAATAATTAAAGTGTCGGAAAAATTCTCTTTCAATGCGGCTTCACGTAATTTAGCTTGTTCAAAGGCGGTAAACTTGTAACCTTTTGAAAAAAAATAGCAAGAGGAAATTTGTTTCTTCTTGTCTTATTTTCAAATCTTTAGGTTAACACGAGTAACTTGACATACGTAAGAACTCAGAGATTTTTTTTGAATTTGAATTTACCTATGCAAAAACTCTTCACAACCTAAATTAGGTTGAATTTTTTTTCAGTACGAGGACTTTCGGAGGCTTTCAAATCTGTATTTATTTACAAAATTTAATCTCGTTTTAATTCTACATTCACAAGTACAATTTTTCCTATTTAACTCCTGATTACATGCACATTTAAGTCCTCTCAGGATAAATTTTTACTGCATTACTGATAAAAATAAAGACGATTGTCGAGAACATCTCTTTAACCAACACTCGGACAAATTGCGCACTGGTAATTTCAGAAGCATTCGTACTGAATTAATTGAAAATAATACACTCATCGTAGATCATAAATTATAATTTATGTTAATAATTTTCGGAGATCATATATTATCATTTGTGATAGTAATCGTCGGAGATCATATATTGTAATTCATGATAATTATCAAACGCTTGAATGTCCCTTAAAATAATGACGTAACTTCTGCAGTGCCCGTGCAACTACAAGCTTGATAAGCCCGGAATTGCTTGCTACAGTCAGCCTGCAGCGAGCGTGCCGTCACTTTTACCTTCGCAACTTCGGGCTCACAACAAACGAAGCCTCGCTGGGTACCATTGCGTAGACTTAATTATGTAGACACTACGTAGACCTAATTAGGAAAGAACAATTTGCTACACTCGCTTTCAGGGAGTACAGAACGAGTAAATCATGATGTGAGACGATCCATTTCTGCAGGAGGTGCAATGTTCTCAATACTGCAGACATGTTCTATTCTGTAATGAGTGTGTCAATACTGCAGACATGTTCTATTCTGTAATGAGTGTGTCAATACTGCAGACATGTTCTATTCTGTAATGAGTGTGCCAATACTGCAGACATGTTCTATTCTGTAATGAGTGTGTCAATACTGCAGACATGTTCTATTCTGTAATGAGTGTGTCAATACTGCAGACATGTTCTATTCTGTAATGAGTGTGTCACTACTGCAGACATTTTCTATTCTGTAATGAGTGTGTCAATATTGCAGACATGTTCTATTCTGTAATGAGTGTGTCACTACTGCAGACATGTTCTATTCTGTAATGAGTGTGTCAATACTGCAGACATGTTCTATTCTGTAATGAGTGTGTCAATACTGCAGACATGTTCTATTCTGTAATGAGTGTGTCACTACTGCAGACATGTTCTATTCTGTAATGTGTGTCACTACTGCAGACATGTTCTATTCTGTAATGAGTGTGTCAATACTGCAGACATGTTCTATTCTGTAATGAGTGTGTCAATACTGCAGACATGTTCTATTCTGTAATGAGTGTGCCAATACTGCAGACATGTTCTATTCTGTAATGAGTGTGTCAATACTGCAGACATGTTCTATTCTGTAATGAGTGTGTCAATACTGCAGACATGTTCTATTCTGTAATGAGTGTGTCACTACTGCAGACATTTTCTATTCTGTAATGAGTGTGTCAATATTGCAGACATGTTCTATTCTGTAATGAGTGTGTCACTACTGCAGACATGTTCTATTCTGTAATGAGTGTGTCAATACTGCAGACATGTTCTATTCTGTAATGAGTGTGTCAATACTGCAGACATGTTCTATTCTGTAATGAGTGTGTCACTACTGCAGACATGTTCTATTCTGTAATGTGTGTCACTACTGCAGACATGTTCTATTCTGTAATGAGTGTGTCAATACTGCAGACATGTTCTATTCTGTAATGAGTGTGTCAATACTGCAGACATGTTCTATTCTGTAATGAGTGTGTCACTACTGCAGACATTTTCTATTCTGTAATGAGTGTGTCAATACTACAGACATGTTCTATTCTGTAATGAGTGTGTCACTACTGCAGACATGTTCTATTCTGTAATGAGTGTGTCACTACTGCAGATATGTTCTATTCTGTAATGAGTGTGTCAATACTGCAGACATGTTCTATTCTGTAATGAGTGTGTCAATACTGCAGACATGTTCTATTCTGTAATGAGTGTGTCACTACTGCAGACATGTTCTATTCTGTAATGAGTGTGTCACTACTGCAGACATGTTCTATTCTGTAATGTGTGTCACTACTGCAGATATGTTCTATTCTGTAATGAGTGTGTCAATACTGTAGACATGTTCTATTCTGTAATGAGTGTGTCAATACTGCAGACATGTTCTATTCTGTAATGAGTGTGTCACTACTGCAGGCATGTTCTATTCTGTAATGAGTGTGTCAATACTGCAGACATGTTCTATTCTGTAATGCATGTGTCAATACTGCAGACATGTTCTATTCTGTAATGAGTGTGTCAATACTGCAGACATGTTCTATTCTGTAATGAGTGTGTCAATGCTGCAGGAATGTTCTATTCTGTAATGAGTGTGTCAATACTGCAGACATGTTCTATTCTCTAATGAGTGTGTCAATACTGCAGGCATGTTCTATTCTGTAATGAGTGTGTCAATACTGCAGGCATGTTCTATTCTGTAATAAGTGTGTCAACACTGCAGACATGTTCTATTCTGTAATGAGTGTGTCAACACTGCAGACATATTCTATTCTATAATGAGTGTGTCAATGCTGCAGGCATGTTCTATTCTGTAATGAGTCTCAATACTGCAGACATGTTCTATTCTATAATGAGTGTGTCAACACTGCAGACATATTCTATTCTGTAATGAGTGTGTCACTACTGCAGACATGTTCTATTCTGTAATGAGTCTCAATACTGCAGACATGTTCTATTCTGTAATGAGTGTGTCACTACTGCAGACATGTTCTATTCTGTAATGAGTGTGTCAATACTGCAGACATGTTCTATTCTGTAATGAGTGTGTCAATACTGCAGACATGTTCTATTCTGTAATGAGTGTGTCAACACTGCAGACATGTTCTATTCTGTAATGAGTGTGTCAATACTGCAGATATGTTCTATTCTGTAATGAGTGTGTCAATACTGCAGACATGTTCTATTCTGTAATGAGTGTGTTACTACTGCAGACATGTTCTATTCTGTAATGAGTGTGTCACTACTGCAGACATGTTCTATTCTGTAATGAGTGTGTCAATACTGCAGACATGTTCTATTCTGTAATGAGTGTGTCAATACTGCAGACATGTTCTATTCTGTAATGAGTGTGTCACTACTGCAGACATGTTCTATTCTGTAATGAGTGTGTCACTACTGCAGACATGTTCTATTCTGTAATGAGCGTGTCAATACTGCAGGCGTGTTCTATTCTGTAATGAGTGTGTCAACACTGCAGACATGTTCTATTCTGTAATGAGTGTGTCAATACTGCAGATATGTTCTATTCTGTAATGAGTGTGTCAATACTGCAGACATGTTCTATTCTGTAATGAGTGTGTCACTACTGCAGACATGTTCTATTCTGTAATGAGTGTGTCACTACTGCAGACATTTTCTATTCTGTAATGAGTGTGTCAATACTGCAGACATGTTCTATTCTGTAATGAGTGTGTCAATACTGCAGACATGTTCTATTCTGTAATGAGTGTGTCAATACTGCAGGCATGTTCTATTCTGAAATGAGTGTGTCAATACTGCAGACATGTTCTATTCTGTAATGAGTGTGTCAATACTGCAGACATGTTCTATTCTGTAATGAGTGTGTCAATACTGCAGACATGTTCTATTCTGTAATGAGTGTGCCAATGCTGCAGGCATGTTCTATTCTGTAATGAGTGTGTCAATACTGCAGGCATGTTCTATTCTGAAATGAGTGTGTCAATACTGCAGACATGTTCTACCCTGCAAATTGAACTTTCAAAATTACCACCACTACAAGTTAATCGAAACATTCTCGAGTATTGTTAAAGAGCGAGTAATATATGACAAGTGTGGCATGACAGAAGTAATTGTTTCCATTGGAGCGGATGAAAAATTTAATTGTAGCTTTACTTTGAGGACTCTCATTAAAGCATGGTGTTGAACCTGTGGGGAATGCCCCACTGGTCGGGAATGGCGGAGTTGTTAGGTGAGGAATCTCGTGCATTTGTTCCACCCACAAAAAATAGATAGGATTTCAAAATCCAATACATTACTTCCAACTGTAGACTTACTTTACAAATCACAACCATTCACAGGCTGTTTTTAAAAACAAAAACAACCATAAAGAGGTATTGTATGTCATGTTTGGGTAACAGTGACAACACTGCTGGGTTAGGAATGTCACAGATAAGTAAAAGGAAGTTGCTGTGGCGGGGAATGGAATGAGTTGGCTCACTAAATCTGATGAATTGGGGAAAAAAGTTTAAGAACCACTGCATTAGAGCATGTTGCTAAACTGCTGCTATGTGTGCATTGACGTATTACTTTACTGTAAAAATGTGTGTGTTTTGTATTACAAGTTAGAGTGAAAATTCGGCCGAATGAAATAATTTGTTTTTGAGAAGTGGCAGAGCCACAAATACAAAACTGGGATGAATGATGAGTGGAAATACAGAAAACGGCTACCAATAAAATTATTTATTCAAACATAGAGCACGGATGAAGTAACATGTTTTAAATCATTTCTACCGCCGCTAAAGCCATCACGCCACAAGGGTCTCAGAGAAGCAACAAAAAATCACTACATGTACTCAAATAACTCATAATAAGTTCATATGATGAAAAACAATCAATTTGAGAATTTTTGAGTCTGAATCAGCTCATGACATTAACTTGGCCCAAACTGTCCAAATGATTGCGCTGTCCGGAAGCCAACAATGATCGAGTCAAATTGTACGCTGGAACCAATGAACTCAGTCGGTGACCTGCAACCCAAAACGGCGAGTGTCCAACGTGAATGCACTTTATGCCCGTCAATCAAAATTTGTTTCCAGTTATAGCCTGAAATTTTTGTCTATCAATTGAAGAGTCGAGCATTCTTTTTTCTTACTGCTGATAAACACGCTATTCATTCCTTTTTGTCCATTTGCTCCTCACTTATTATCAATTACTGTAAATTCAATGTTTTTTCCTGTTTTTTTTTATATATCAAAAAATGCCCTCAGGTATTTTATCTTTGTCCTCAATAATTTTCTTACCTCACACAACCCTAGTTTTATTTTAGCTAAGCAGCTTCCGCTAGACGCGTGCGCTTTACACTTTATACAAAATAATTAATTAATTAATATGACTGAACTCAAAAATAAATTAATCTGATTGAAGCCAAACATTAATATCAGTTGCCAAATAGCTGAGCTTCATTGATTTTTTGCTCATTTGAAATGATGTCGCGAGCGAAACCCACGTTCTCCTATTCAGTCAGATTCGGTTTTTCTCCCCAATTTTTGCGACATTCACTTTCGGATCCTCCGATTGGCTGTTCATTGTTTGTGTTTTGAATTCTAATTATGATTATAACTAATCAAGCGTTTTCTGTTACTTTTGATAGCCGCAATGCAATGCACCGAGTTTTGTTAGATTTCAACAAAACTAAACAAGGGGAGACTTCATTACAGCGCAATTAAAAGACTATCACAAAATACTTACGTAATTTTTTGTGTGTCGTCGCTGATATGGTGACCTTGTGAATATTCGTACTGAAGTCTATCAGTAAGAAAGATTATAATGTTTTTTGATTCTTTAGAATAAATTATCGTTACTATTCGTTGAAAGTTATAGTACAATAACTGTTATGTACCACCAGGAAAAAGACCTCGCGCTAATTATTGTGGTGTTGAATTGGATTCTCAGAAGCACAGCTTATTTTGTTAGGGAAAAAAGAGGATTATTATTTTTTTTTCTAGTAGTAACTCTTCACTGCATGGTGTGCCGAATAGGACACATACTGAATTTTGCTGTCTATAAAAATAATTAATTAAAGGAGATATATTTCTACGATTTGTATCACTAACGAGAGGTAATATACATACATAAAATACCCGCGTACGATACGTGTTCGCTACGCCTCTCAAGTGGTACATTTCAGTTTGGACGCCATTGCTAAAAAGCGCATTTCCATATTTCCAAAAATAATTCAAGCAGTGAAAGGTTAAAAATACGCACAGCGTTATCGAGTCTGCTGCATTGACCCTCACGATCTCAACGCGTGACTTGGACATGAAATTGACGTGTCGCGGCCATGTAGGCCACACGTGACGGAGCTGCTCTCTGATAAGCTTTCGTTTTCCGGGGACTTTGATGGCGAGCTCCAATTGAATTCGAATTGTGTTGCCACAAAAAAATGGATTCTTTACATAATGATGAACAAAGAACTTTACGTAAAAAATTACATAGAAATTTACGTAGAACTTTACATAGTAATCCTTAACATAGCAAAGAATGTTCATGCTTTACATGGTAAAGAATCGCGTGGATTTGCGCTGAACGCATTTTCAAATCGGTACAACATTTGAAGTTCCTGCCATAAAGCTACGGAAAATTATCGCAACAACCATCGTGATATTACCGTTTTTAATAGGCAGTTAAGGAAAAGATTTGGATCTGACTACCGTGCAGAGTTGACACTGGCTAAGAGGTCTTAAGAGTTACATTTTATTTCGAGGGTGATCAGATTCACAATTTCTGTCGAGAGAAAAAATAATATGGATGCCCAAGTGTAGGCGTAGACTCATGATGAAGGGCAATTAATTTGAAAATTTCCAAAACTAATTCAGTTCTGTTCAGCGCGCCTGCAAATCTGACGGCGATCTGACGGCGCTGATCGGCTCAGTCTGCCGCTGCCCAAAACGTTGACGGGATGAGCTATGCAGGGAACGTTACTGCGAAAACTGCCGACGATGTTATTGGCTACTAGTTCATCCCCCCCTTTATTTGAAATAAGAAAGAAGGCGAAATAAAAGAAAGGCCGTAAGAAATGAAAAAATTAATCTCTCGAGAGTTGATAGATGACGCCGAGTGCACACAGCCCGTCAAAAATGTATAATAATGTTCGACAAATCACATGACACACGTACCTATTTCCTAAGAATTCACGTGATATTTATTCCTTCTCGAATTTGATGGATTAATACACTGAAAATTGTGGAGTTGATGAAGCTTGTATCACAGATACGCTCATCACACACTGCTGGCTGGCTTCGGACAGACAGACAGACAGACACCGCTCTTATTATAGTGTTGATTGTGAAAAGAAAAGCTTACACAAGAAGTAAACATAAACATTGTCAGAAACAAGATGGTCTCGGAAAAACACAGTGAACTGTAGTGTTGTTACAAAAATTTTCGTAGCTTTGTAACAGGAACTTTAAATGTTGTGCCAATTTGAAAAGGCGTTCAGCGCAAATCTACGCGACTCTTCGCCATGTAAAGAATCCAGCTCTTTTTGTTGCAACGCAATTCGAATTCTATCGGCGCTCGCCATCAAAGCAATAGAGTAAATAAAATAAATATGAAAATTGTTTAAAGCAGAGACTCTTAACCTTTTTTCCCAAATTCACCAGTTTTTAGTGAGAAAACTGTCCATTTCCCACCACAGCAACTTCCTTTTACTCATCTATGACATTCCTAACCCATGCAGCAGTGTTGTGATTTTTACCCAAACATGACATACAATACCTCATTATGTTTGTTTTTGTAATTAAAACAGTCAGTACGTGATTGTGATTTGTAAAGCAAGTAAACATTTGGATGAAATGTGTTATATTCCGAAATAATATTGACTTTGTTTAGCTGGAAACACATGCACGAGATTCCCCACCTGGCAACTCCGCCATTCCGCTGGACTCTAAAGCGAGGTCTCGGAAAAAAAAACAGTGTACTGCAGTTCATGCAATTCATTTAAATAATATCTCATTGACCTACTTTCATGCTTGAGGAGAGGAGAAAAGTGACGGAGCAATTTGTCAGAGACTGACACTAACAAGCAATTTTGTACTACACCGCTTACTGTTTAACGAGCTTCAAGAGACTCCGTAATTTGAGCGATGGTCCAGCTTCTGATAATTTATGCCTCTTGGAGAGGTTATTAATGACAATTGATTAAGTGCTGCGTTACTCATAATGCCGGAGGACAAACCTACATGAGCGTCAGTTTTAAGTTGAGTATTCCATGTTATACTTGAACAAATTTAGACCGCCAGCACAATAGGTAAAAAGGCTCACTTCGATCAACACAATGCGTTGGAACGGTGCAGAAATATTCTGCCCTCACTTGGGCTTATAGTTCCAGATCTAATTTGAACTTGTAGCCTTCGAGGGTTCACAAAGTTAACACAGAGGTAGGAACATTTCTTCATTCGTTGGTGCATTTTCTTGCAGTGTTTACTTACTGTTCCCGGGCAATCCTTTGAGCCTTTGAGAAACTTCCATGACTCTCCTGCGCACCATTTATCGCCACCCGAGATTTTAGTACAAAAATATTGCATAAAGCGTTGTTAGGAAGTCACTTTCAACGGCGGGAGAGACGCTTTGAAGTCTGGTCAGGGACCAGCGGGCTCTTAAATCGAGACGTTTCAAGAGACGTTTTAAAATTATAATTTATGTACATACTTTGATTTGATGAAAATTCTCGTTTTGAGTTATAAAACACAGTCGCGAGTGGCACCTGAGAAGTTCTGTGAACGTGAACAATTCTGTCCAATGAAAGACATCAAAGCCTCATAGTAATGTAAATCAAACGCTACTTTTGGGTTGATTTTCTCGGAAATTTTTTTCTCACAATAAAATGTATGACCAATACGGATAAAAAGTAAATAATGTGCTCTTTGAAAATGCACCTTGGAAAAATTTTGTTGTTTGTTATTAATTTAGAAACTATAGAAAAAAATAATATGAAAATCGAGGAAAATAGGAATGAAACAAACATACGCACGTACTTAAATTTTCTGGGAAAGAAGTGATATAAAACAGAAATGATCAAGTCCCTAAAACAACAGAATCAAAAAGTAACCTGACGATGTCAGGAGGAATCGGCATTAAAATACAAAACGGCTTTAAGACTTTGTAGCTAACTTTACTTCAATTAAAATGTTTTAATTAGTGCAGGCAAAGTTGACGGCGCCATCTTGAGCACGAAGTCTGCTACTTACTACTGCTTGCTTATCTTCTGATAATTATCAGAAGATAAGCTACTCCTAGTCAACACTTAGCGAGTTTTTAACATCATGCGAGGTAGGAGGAAGCGAAGTGACTGTGTGGAACACACATTAATCTGGTCTATCTTGATCTCATATTATGCATAATAATAGCGAAGTAATTAGAAGGTAACCAGAACTATCAAAGCTTAATGCACTAACCTGAATGTCGGTCCCCTTAGAGTCGGTCTGCTGAGCACCAGAAGGTTGATGATGTTGCTCAGGACGCCGAAGATGATGATGACAGGAGCCACGAGGTTGTACGCTATTTGTCCGACGTATTCAATTTGAGCACTGACGAGCGATGACCCGTTGTCGCAGTCGTACAGAGGTGTGGGCAACATGGTACTTGTTCCTATTATACTCAGAGTTTCTCGTTCACAGTGAGGTAAAATTCCCGCCACCAAGGAAACCCTGTTAACTTGAGCAGCGATCACGTTACAATTTGGTTGTGGGCAACATTGTACTTGTTTCTATTATAACTCACAGTTCCTTGTTCACACAGTTTCTCCCACCACTAAGATAATCTTGTTAATTTAGGATGCAATTTAAGCTGATCAATTTAGTCTCTTGTCACTCTAGGCGTCATAAGCGCATAGAAATACAATGAAACAAGTCACTGCTACGTACTTAATTCCCGAAAACCAAAACTAATTCAAATTAGAGATTCCATGCTCGCAAAACACGTGTTACAAGCCTACATGCATTCATTCATTAGAGTTCTATTGAATCTATTTCCACTAACGCACAAATGCAGTTATTCATGCTAATTAGATGCGAGCGTTGGATATCAAAACATGTTTTGCGGCGCTCTGTAAAGTATAAATAATTAATTTAACACCAACGTTAGATCATTTTCGTTTTTAGTAGATTTATTTATTTTCTATTTATACCACTTCGATAAATAATTAATTCAGCATCAACACTATAATAATTTTGCCTCTAATTGCTTTATTTCTTTTCTGTTTATACCTCTTCGGCCGCCACTGTTCAAGATAATTAATTTGTCAAAATTTGCCTGAATAGACATTGCAAAACATAGGCCAGCTCATTGCTTAGCACGCCAGATGACATCACACCCACAATACAAAGCCAGATAGCTAACCGGCGTTTTTGAAACGATGTCCAATGTTATCAAAACATGATGCATTAAAGCTCATTGATGTCTTCAACTCAAATAATAATTATTTATTTAAAATAATTCAATACTAAAAGCATATATAATATAAACAATAATATATGTATAATATACATAAAACAAATATAATTTATAGTAAAACATAATACTCCTCAATTAATACAAAATACAAAATATTATCGAAACATGACGTATTAACGTTAATTGACGTCTTCAGCTCCAATGATTTTTTATGATTCTCGCAATTTATAATTATAAAGATGTTACACGCCTTTTTATTTAACACTCATAACAAAGAGCAAGTGCGACATCCTTGGCCACCAAGCTCAAAATAAAGACTGACATTGGAATCATTCTCAGGCAGAGTTCAGAAGCTTCTTTTTTCTTTCTTTATTGCCAAACCAGACATTGAAGTGAGTTATCAAAATCTTCATAGAAAGTTCTAGAGAGTCGTACTCCAAGTTTCTTCTGTACCCTCTCCTCACGTATCACCTCTCCAATTCTCTTTGACACCCTTGACGCTGTTGCGTTTTGCCAGCTAAAAGGGAGCTGTGCTACGTCCCAAAAATTTCGGGCTCTGAATCAAGTTTCTGAAGTAGAATCTATCGCTCTAGGATTTTTATGAAATTGCACTTTTATTCCTTAAATATAAAGGCAAAAATATACGACATTAATGTTTGCAACAGCACTTGATCTTTACAGGGAAGTAATTCTCTTTGGGTGCTTTCAGTGGCTGATTCAGCTCAAATAATGCGGATTTGGCCCTATTTTTTTCCAGGCCATTTGTACCAGATTTGATGAGAGCTTTTTAAAACTTAATGGTATTCTTAGCGTGCATTGGATCAAGTTGCGGCCTATTGAAATTATGAAAATATTTTTGAAATATAAAAATATTACTTAATAGTTTCTTACGTGGGAAATTTCCATCTTAAAAGATGCTGTGTAATCGCGGTCCTGCGGTTACACGTTTATTTCTAGCAGACCTTCTTCCAAATGCAGTCGCACAAAATGAATTTTTAGGATATCATTAACACTTTAACAGGGACGTGCGACACCGGTGGCCACGGAGGGGATTTTCATAATGCAGTTGACCGATTAGTAGTCACAAAATTAATTTTTATGAATACCTAATCAAAGCGAAATGAAGGCACGAATCAGGTAATGTTTGCTATTTTCAACATTTCTTACTACAAATGATTTTAAATTTTAGTTGAATATCAAACCTCAGTTTCACCTGCCGTAGTCAAAGTGTTAAAGGCATTATCTCTTGTATCTGAATATCTTTCGTGCGAGGTTTTCGCCAATGTTTCGTCCTTGAAGAATATTTTTCTCGTCGACGTTATCGCCATGTATGGAACCTCAATAATTTAAACATGCATTTCGTTTTGGAGGATTTCTCGGTCAGTCGAGGTCGGTCAATGAAGCTTCCTTGTGTCAATCAATCATCCTTTTCACGTGCCTTTTGATGAATTCAAATTGCTTTTTCTTAAATTGTACTTGAATTTTACGTGCCTTTTGATGAATCCGAATTACTTTTTCTTAAATTGTACTTACATTATTTCTTTCTTAAATGGTTCTCTCGCAGGCGGTTTTACTCGGATTCTGAGCTTTTCATGCAATACGGTGATTAATTTTCTTTTCGCGGATTCGGATATCGGAAAATATCCTCGCCTAAATAATCTGAACCGTATTTATAGTTTCTTGATCTATACTTTTGAATCAATGCTAGCGGTAACAGCTTTAAAATTTCTATTGATAAATTAGTTGCTTATGAGCATTTATGCTCTGACGTACAATATTTACAAGATAATGATTTGCATTTTTAGTTTAATTCTAACTACCCTGATGGCCTGTCAGCAACAGAGAACAGATAAACGAATTTTATAATACGTTCAGGGATGCGATTTTTAAGTCGCATATTACCAATGTTTTTGTGGACTTGATATTATTATGCTTGCTATTATTATGACTTGTTTATTATGCAACAACGAGAATCTTGCTAAACTTACACTTTGTGGTGCTTCACGTTTTGTGGAACCGCGTTTTGTACATTACTAGACACTGTTGTAAATGTTATGAAACATATTTTCATTCAATGAACACCTGCTCTTCTGTCAAAAAAGCATCTGCAAAATTACAGAAGTTGCGGGAACTCGGTTAAAGATAGAAAAATATCAATTTATCATTTTTTTAGCGATACCTTGCGGTAAATTTATTGTTCCTCTCTGAAAGTCTTTAGAGAAGGAAATACAACTTCCTCTCTTTTAGCTGACATGTGGCGACTTTTTAACATCCAGGGAGATGGGAGCAAGCGAAGTTACTGTGAGGAACTCAAGTTAACATGTCTATCTTGTGTCGTTATATTTTGAAAAATCGTTTTTTTTTTCTAAATGGGTCTCTCCATTTTAAAACAGGGTTGTGCAGATAGTTCCCAGCTTCTAAACTAAGGAGAGGGAGTGGGTGAGTGAAGAGTAAGCTCAGTTAGGAAGGGATTTTTTTCTTTAAACTCTTCTATCAGCCTTTTCCATTTACTAATAACAATAGAGGGAGCTGCAGTCGGCGAAAATACCGAGGGGACCAAACTGAGATCGAACCAGGGTCTTTCTGTTCAAAAATCTCTCGCCCTACTCCTCTGCCACGGAGAGGCTAAAAAGCTTAACTTTGTCCCAGTTTCAATTGATCAAATAGTTTGAAATCGGATTTTTTGGGAAAGAAAAAGAAAAAAGACGTTTATAAATAATGCGTCAACACAGCAGAGCGTAAAATATTGCTTCAGAACATTTGAAGAGCGTAAAAATTCTAACGCAAGCTTTCGCTATGGAAAGTGATTAGCAAATATGCTAGACTTACTCAGCTTATTAACTTCTTGTCAACTTTAGCAGCAGTTACACTTCCAGTTAAATAAAAAAAGAAGGAAAAAGCAAGCGAAAAAAACGCTCAAGTTTCATTTGAAGATTTTCTGCCATAAAATACATGGTGTCCCAGAAGTCGCGCACCGTACAATAATTCGTGAGTCTTTTTTGTGCGTCAGGTTAGATCAGATGTGGGTGAGAAACTAACAGTACAAAAATACTTCAATTGCTTTTTATGTTTGGAAAAGATGGGGCAACATACCATTCTGTAGCTTGATCAAATTGATACACATACGAATTTTTACCAAAACCTGGATGGTGCGCAGTTTCGGGGACACTCTGTATTTTACGGCAGAAAATCTACAAGGGAGCAAAACTAAAACTAGGGAGACAAGGAACTGTACTGTATACACTAGCAAGAAAACTGTAAAAAAGTGCATTGAACTTCTTCAACAAGGGCACAGATCGCCAGGGTGGTCCCCTGCACCCACCCAACCGCCTCTAGACAGGCAGGAACAGCTCGCCATTACAAAGAAGGCTTATTTTCGCTGCCACAAAAGCCGCGGCGCAGGAGGCACTTGCTCAGCAGAACAGTAATGGCTTCCACGTGTTCCGCTGCTGACGCTCCATCGTAATCGCGAATATTACCGCAGGTTTTTAATAAAACGACGGGTGGCACGCGTTAATGTGTTAATGTTTTGGTTACGCTCTTTATCTTTGCGTAATTAGCGCTTATTGGTGATTTTTGTGTCGCGTAAATATGCCATCGTAATCGGGAATATTACAGCAGGTTTTCAACCAAATAACGGGTGGTACGCGTTATTGTGTTAATGTTATGGTTGTGCTCTTCATATTTTCTTAATAAGCTTTTATTGGTGAATATTTGTGTCGCGCAAATAAGCTCAACATGTTCTTGCTCTGAAAATTGTATACGCATGAGCTGCTAATTGTGAATTAAATTAGTTCAAGTTCACCCACAAACACCAAAAATTGTTTCACTGAATACGAGGTTGCCTAAACCAAATATTGTTTCACTGAATACGAGGTTGCCTAAACCAAATATTGTTTCACTGAATACGAGGTTGCCCAAACAAAATATTGTTTCACTGAATACAAGGTTTCCTAAACCAAATATTGTTTCACTGTACACGAGGAAACCAAAAATTGTCTCACTGGATGCAAAGATTGCCAAGACTCCCACGTCCCATTCCGACGAGCGGCTTTGCGTCACTGACCGTTAACTGTCAAGTGCCTGCCCGTTCCAGACGCTCGGCGCGACGGAAACCGTCTGGAAACCAAGGTCATCACCCCGTCTCCCTTGTTATCTGTTTGATATCCACGATACGCTCTAAAAGAAATTGCGTGACGATAGCCTGCCTCAAGTGAATGATTTATGCTTCCTCGATGTGTCGCGGTGATGGATGACTTCTGAGCTGCTAGAGGCAAGGTTTTATGGATGGATAACGAGGCAGAACTTCACAACTGAGTGAGTTATTGACAACAGCCACGAAAGTGAAGTTTGTGCTTTGTTAACCGCGTAACACGTGCGTAGAAGGCTCGAAATATTGCAAATAAATTCTATTCAGTTTGCGCAAAAGCTGGAAGCCTTCTTCTCTGCACAGTTCTCACGTGTGTTAGCCGAAGTGTTTGATGCTTTTGTTATACTGGAAAACTTTTCGCCTGATGGACTAGATGGCCTTTTGATATACGTTCCACTTCAGCGATGAAGCAAAGATAATGCGATCCATGATCTACATAGACGTCAACATTATTGATTCTCTTTTGTTTGTTTTCTGTGAGAGATTCAAACGTTGAAACGGGTGTTGTATGATGAAAAATGTTTGCATTGTTTTATGGTTGTAATCATTTGAAGATGATTAACAGTTTTAAAACGTCTCCATAATGTAGTCCTTGTAATAGACTTTTGTGAAGTACTTGTGATGAGAAAGAAAATCAATTCAGATGAGGTTCGATGTACATCTGAAATAATTTCATACGCATCGCGTTTATGCCGTGATTTATAAAATATTTTAACACAGATCGAAGCGTAAACAAGAAACATCAACAGTTTACTTTATGCAACGTTACCCAATGACTTCAGAATTTAAGAGATGCTTTTCTCAAGCAGCCCAAGGAAGAAGACGAAATTGAACTCACGTTTAGGCTTCTTCCTTGGTACACACATGAGGACTGGTGCAGTCGCGGTAATTAGTGTAAATAGGCCTTCAAGCTGGAGTTTGAAGTTGTTCAAGAGTGTAACGGGAGCTTTAAAGCCACTAAGAGACAAACTGCAACTGCTTCACAAAGTAACCCACGGAATGCGTAAGTAGTTGAGCACTTTGTTAACTTAAAATGTGCTCTAAGGAGTTTGTGTGGTGTGGACGTAAACTCAAGTGGGATACCAACTGTGTAGCTTGGCACAAGAAATACTGAATCGAATACTTAACATGGGTCAAAAATACATACAATTCGATGTATGTCATATGGGGAATAAACTCAAACGCAAGATTTACACACGTACGAGTAGCAAACTAACTAAACTTAGTAGAGCTGGTAGCAGTAATAAAGGTTATTTCTATCTCACACGATAGTCACCATGTGTCCCATCTCGAGACATGCTCGACCCTCAACATCAGAGAAAGACCGAAGACCATTCTTAGTAAACAATGCAACGGATGCCAATTGAGTAGCACAATCAAAGAGAAAGAACTACACAATACATTGTGCCAGAAACAGGCAAACAATGTGGATGGTGACCTTTCATCCAAGCCTAATTTTGTTTTTTCAAGGCCACTGAAGTCGGAGCATCTCGATCAGTAAACACTCGAATAATTACTTAGGAAATCGTACGAAAAAAGTAAGACTTGCTTTTGGTTGAAAGTCTCAGAATCAGCATAAACTAACTTCAAGGATTGATTGATTCTGGCAGAGCGAGAGTTGATATACTTTCAAGTATTCGGAGCGTCGTCTCTTTGGTAAGCCATTGTACATTTAAAAAGCAATCCTGAGAGACTAATCTAAAATTTAAATTCACCATAAAGAAATTTAAATATCAAATACACGAGCTAAAACCAATTATCGAAAGATGGCATGAATAGTAGTGCTGAGCAGTGCATCCCACGCAATTTCTTAGCCAAGGACACTATGTCGAACCCCGTGTGAAAATCCTCCCGGAAATTCAGAAGTGACAACATCGAAAAATTGGAATAGCGCTCTCGAGCAAACAGAATGACTTGAACAATCATACCTTCCCTAGTTCCAATGTGAGAACAGTCATACCCTCCCTAGTTCCAATGTGTCAAAATCAACAACAAGAGGGAAATGGAAATGGTGACTCAGAAAGTTCTAGTGAAGAAGTGAAGTAGGAAAGTTTTCTTTGACGTCGCCAAGAAATCTGCAGGTACAAGGCTAGAAGTTACTTTCTCCAAAGCGATAAATGTAACTTAATTAAAATTATTCTGTGCGATAATTTAAAACTATCGAGAGGTACGCATTAGATGGAAATTTAGAGTTATTGACTGTTAGACAGTTTTGATAGCGGTTTGAAAGTGAGCGATGAAATTTTGTTCAGGAAAAGTACGAGTAATAGCAATTACAGAGGATAGTATATTTTACCCCGATATTTTTTTGTTTGCAAGAGGAGTTGAGAGTAGAGGGTAGCCATAGTATTTGAAGAAAAGACGTATCGAATACCGCTCCGGAAAAAATGCAGAAAATGAAATAGAGAAGTGAAATGCATTAAACGCGAGCTTTTTTTTACTGCTTCAATTTTGAATCGAATCGATGCTGATGATACCTTGGGCAATAAAAAAATTCGCTCCTAGTTCAGAGAAAGCGCCTACATATTACTACAGTGAGTATGAAATTTTGATTGAATACAGATGAGTGCGAAAATGCCGAAGACTGAAAAGTGATCACACTGATGTGTTGCTGTGGAATGGATGGTAGCATGTTGAGAATTAAGATACTGTTAAAATTAAGAATTAATATACTGTTAAAATTAAGAATTAATATACTGTTAAAATTAAAAATTAGGATACTCAGGAAATTAACTATAAGATACTGTTAAAATTAAGAATTAAGATACTGTTAAAATTAAGAATTAAGATTCTGTTAAAATTAAGAAGTAAGATACTGTTAAAATTAAGAATTAAGATGCTGTTAAAATTAAGAAGTAAGATACTGGTAAAATTAAGAATTAAGATGCTGTTAAAATTAAGAAGTAAGATACTGTTAAAATTAAGAATTAAGATGCTGTTGAAGCTTAGAATCAAAATACTGTTAAAACTAAGAATTGAGATGCTGTTAAAGTTTAGAATTAATTTAGAATTAATAATGTTAAAAAAGTCGGCACAACGTATCTTTATTTCATAACGAGAAAAGTGCCTTCCACGCACCATTTATAAAGAAGTGATTTGGAATGAACATCGGCTGTGGACAATAACCCATTTTTTATAATGATTGTAAGGGAAAATATTCGACAGTGTGGGGATGGTGCGAAACTTATCATAATTCTATCAATTTCATCGTATTGATGTTTTTTAAAACGGAGAGCGCATCTTTACGTAGAGCATTTGAAATTCACATTTTTGCTCCACTATGTGTATTTTTTATTTATTTTTCAGGAAATAATCATGTTGTAATAAGAAATTTTCAATATTTGTTTAATTTAAATATCTTTTTTGTAGGCGATCTTCCTACAAAGTATTTCAGTTGCATTTTCGTTTGAAAAATTCCACTGAGCTTTGAACAGAATATTTTAATCACGTTGACATTGTGAGTCGAAATTGAAGCGCATTTCATGCCTATGATTATTCTTTAGAGCCTAAAATCGATAAATCGTACGACTCTGACTTTTTAATGGTAAAAAATAGCCTTCTTGATAGGACGCCTTAGAAGTCGCTGAACTTATTCGGACCCACAGGTAGCTATACTCAAATGTGTCCATTGTACTGGACTTGAGATACAATCTGTTGTTGTAGCACTTGTGGTAAGCAAATTGTTTATAACTGTTATTTTTGAGTATTCATGGTTATTTTAAAATTATTATTTTTTGAGTATTGGTTGATCCATTGAGTTGTTTGCACATCGCGACAACCAGTGGAGTTAGTTTGAAAATCTCACTTTGCTAAAAACTTTCGCATCCTCAGATTTACCTCTCGCGCCGGGGCGCTAGCGAGCATCTCGTCATCAAGACTCAGTAACTTGAACTTTTAAATTTTTATCCTTCGATTTATTTACGTTTTCTAGCTTTAAGTAAACTTACTGAACATTTTAATTGCGTTCGAAAAGTTTGTCTTGTTAGCGCTTAAATCAACAACACGTGCGATTTAAACAGCTCTCAGAAAATGTTTTTTTGGGGACTTAGAAAGCTTGACACAAATGCCCGATATTCTGAATACGTTGACTATGTTTGCGCGGTTGCTATACGGTTTGTTAGACTGTAAATAGCAGAACTGAAACATTATTTTCCATTTTTTGCTCGAATATATTTCTATTCTTTCTCAGAGGAGTAGAATATATAATTGAACGATAATATCTTCATTTGTATGCCAAAATCTACTTAAAAAAGTAGTAAAACAATTTAAATGCTATGCGTTCATACCGGTATTTTAGTGGGGAATATGCCTAATAATACAGAAATGCACCAATACGTAGGCAAGGTATTGAGTAAAAAAACGAAGCATGTGAGATCCAGCGCAGTAATAAGTTAAGGAAACATACATTTTGAGTTGCGTCCGATATTGCTGGTGAGCACAGCTGAATCCCAGAGGTTAACCATGTGATACTTCACATTCCTAGGGTGGAATAACTGATGATATTATTCTACGTTACTGCATCATTTTTAATACATGCGTTCATGAATACATAATTCTCATGTTTATTGTAGAATTGTGATACGCCTAGCTTCTAATTGAACTGGAATCCATTAATATCGATGGTGAATTTGTAATTTTTTCTAATTCTCTATGATCTCGCTAAGGATGTAGTTGACACATTTCAGGATTAGAGAGTAATTTAAGTTACAATTAAAACCGCTCAGAAAACTTTCCCATCAGTAAAAGGGAAAAATTACTCAATAATTTTTCTATTTCCTCAATGCCCTCACATGAGAGCTTTCTCAAATCATGACTTCCTTGAAGAAATTTTCTGGATGTTCAACGGCGAATTATTTTTCCTTTTTTGAAGTAGGACATACGAAGTCACACGGTAAAAACTTGGAATTGCTCAAAAACATCATTTTAAAGCTCACTGACAAACATAACGAGTGTGTGGAATAAGAAAATTTTCCAAGCCATTAGCATCCTATATCACTGAAGAAGTTAGAACTCTGTTCAAATGATAATAATCAGTCCCAGGAAACAATCATAACAATAGTGATTCATTATTGTAGCGTTATGAACGACCTGGTTAGGACACGAGGATAAAAGCCAGAAAATCAAAATGTTTGGTGAATTGTTTTCCTTTCTTTGAAAACTTAAAGCTAAAATTTATTCTGTGGAATAGTTCACATTACTGTGAGCTTACGTTCGCTCTTTGCCCACAGGCCTATTAAAGGTCAAATGGAAAATTCTTGCTTTTTTATAAAAGCAATTTTTGAGATACTGAATGACTGCATGTGCTTATATCTCAATTCCTACCTCACTGGGTTGTGAAAAGCAACGTTGACCAATCTAAATCTTTGGTTTAAGAAGTTGTGCTCTATAAATTCAAGCCTGCACCAAACACATCGCATATTAATTGAACAAATCACATTTGAACGAGGTGTCAGAAATTGGTTCAAGCGTTTCCATTTCGAAGATAGGTGACTTGAAGATCACAATCACTCTGTATGTAAATTTCAGTTCAACAAACAGCGCCGCCTGATGTTAACAAACCAACAACTGAGGCCCGGTAAACTTTTCTAGTGATTTGGTTGTACAAATGACCTGTCTAAAATTGCTTGCAGCCGATCGTTGTCGAGTAGTCTTTTTTTCGTTACTAAGGTTTTTTCTCAGGAGATGGTGCAGAAAGGTTTTCTTTTTACTTAGTGGATTTTGAGTTGTTTTTTATCACATCTGACCGCTGGTGTGAATTGATAGTGTGGAAAGCGGCATGTCATCAATAAGCTGCTGAAAACACTATAGAGAACACCATACTCTTATTTCTATACTCTATTTATGACTGGAATTCAGGTTTTTAACTTACAAGAAAATGCTTGCAGACATAATTATGATAAGCGAGCTAATGATAATCCGGTAAAGTTAAATATTCGGGTTAAAAATATAAAAAAATGCAAAGCAATCGTCTCTAGCCCGGAAAGTTTCTTTTGAGGTGTCTTTCCTTTGCTACAAAGTACAGAACGCAGTGATGCTCAACTCAGCCGTACAGCAAATTCGGGCTGAAAGCTAAGCCTTATCTCTTCGGGTCCAGAGTACAAAAGAAAAAATCCCATTAGTTCGCTTGAAGATGGCAAGAAAGTGGGCCATGGCTTGTGACAACATTGTGAGAAGACAATGAGAACAACCTGTCACATTTCCTACAATTTTCTTCGTTTGTGAAGAGACTCAATACTCACATTTCGGACTCTACAAAATGCAGTTAATGAACGATTTTACTCTTTCTTTTAATATCGGTGTAACTCTGTTGTATTTATCTAAGAATTACATAGCCGATATTTTTTTCTGAACTACGCTGTATGCTAAGAAAAGTTCAAATATATTCAAAAATAAAATGGAAGAGCACACCGTGCAACGACTCGTCTTGTACAAGCATAACATGTTGCCATAACGTAGTGAAGAACTCTAAGTCATCACTGTGTAAACTATGAGCATAATATAAAAAATACTGAACATAAAATATACTGAACATACCAAATATAAAAATGAACATAATATAAATATACAGTAAGAAAAATGTTCACGGAAACAATTCCTCGCCACGCAGCAATCAGCGACGTCCTAGTTTTAGGTTGGCTTTTGAAAATAATTCTCTGGAAACGAATTCTTTTCTAACCGCAATATTGTTCAGTCCTTTGACCGTCCTCGGAAGCTATCCACAGGATCTGTCAGAGATCAACAAAAGTAATCTGAGTCTCAGACAAAATATTGGGGATCAGAGACGCAATTCCTGACCCAGAAGCTGCTAAATACTGACGGAAAGGGTTGCCTCATCACAAAAAGCTTTGAAAGAAACTAATCAGATCCAGAATATTTTCGGAATAAGTCTTTCAGTTGAAACCAGTAACGCTCTTTGACAATAGGTATTTTGTGATTTGAAATAGAATTAAATTGTGTGTTAATTATTGATATTGTTACCAAATTGATAATCGTGCAAAACCACATTTAATGATGTCCCTTGACTGGAAAACGCCATGAGTCGCGTAAATCGATTTTATTAGACAAAGTACATTTCTCACAAGCTTGTGGACACAGAACATTAACATTTTTTCTCAATTTTTCCGGCTCATAACTTGAAAATCGATCAAGTCAGAAACAGTAGCGTTGAAGTGTTGCTTTTGCTTGATTAATGATCAGTCCCGAGTGAAAATCAAGTGTTAGTAATCAATTTAAGAGGGAGTTTATCCCCTTGGTCTAGACTCGACGTCTCGGCTCCTATAACAGCAAATTAACTTTCCAATTTCCCAGAAACGATAAACTTTACTGAGAGGACAAACTACCTTGTTCCTCATCCTAATTAGCGAGTGTTTCATCGCGTAGTTTATTAGACCGTATGTAGGTGGTATTGAAGTCGCCAGAGCATTAGCTCTGTTAATTGAGTTGAGTTGGAAGACAAATATATTCGAAAGCACAAAGTTTAGCCGTTGAAGTTAATGCATTTTTGGTGTTAATATGTGCCTGCTATTTATTTTTTATTACGTCGCGAACCAATTTTTTTATTCAGGGGCATTAAACCTGGTGATTTAACGAATTTAATTTCCGTTATTATGCCCAACACGACTTAATGTCAAGAGACCCACTACTTTTTTTTAGAATATTGTCAGCTTTCTAAGAGTGTGGCCCATATGTATTACATTACACATAATTTATTTTTCAAACGTTTAATTACTAACATCAGGACGCAATGACGGTTACCCCGGGCTGAAGCGGGTATCAATTTCCGACACCTGGGTAGAGTGGGGAATTGTTTTAAAGTTTTCCCTATTCCAAGCGCGAAGGTTCACCGGACTGGCAATGCCGGGAATCGAACCTGCGACCTTCACGTGGCAGGCAGGCCTCTTAACCACCAGGCCACGGTGACCACGGCAACAAAAAGTCTCACTACGATATCACTTCAATGACGAACGCCAACGTAACTTAATCAGGAAATGATTTAAACGTACTATAAAGTCTATTCTTAAACTTTAAGTTAACTTTCGTGAGTTTAAATAGCGTTGAGTTTAATCCGAGGTCGCCACATTGGCCTTTTTACCTTGGTCAAAATTTGTAAATTAGGCATTTTTCACACTATATTTAGCCATAAAATCTCACTATCTAGAAACTATGATGAGTTGTGAGAAGTAGATTGATTTACGTGGGGAAGTTTATTTTAAAACACAAAGTTTGGCACTTTGACTAGAAAAAGGCAAACTTGGCAACCCTTCTCCAAACCAATTATTCCCGTGATCCCATGGTTCGTCATGGCTAAAACGAATTCGGGTGATAAACTTGCAGTAAGTAATTTCACTGATAATTATTCATTGCTAGTTTAACTTTACTCTATATAAATTCCAAATGAGCTGCCTGAAAGTTACCAAAACGTTTTCGCGACAATTAATTTTTTTATAATTGACGGGAGTTAATTGGCTTTTTAGCAATCTTCCTCAATTATCTTTTCCATGTTCACAAATCCGCTCACTAACTCTATGAACGTTAGGTTCACAATTTTAAAACGCTTCCTACTTACCATCAAGCGGTAACTTTGTCAAAACGCGAAAACAACTTTCTACTTATCATCAAGCGGTCGGTTTTCAAAGGAACGCCATCAAATTATACCTACCGCAACCATATATTCTGCAAGAATACGCTTCTCTCTTTTGTATTTCTGTTCACAATTTGATGAATCCTTGCCTGCCTAGAAGTACAAAGCTCCAAACGGTCCTCAAGTTCTCCAAGAGGCCTCCTCTGACGCTCGGATGTTCATCATCGCAACTGAATTTCAGTTCAACGTAGAGTAAAGCTAAACGATATTCAATGAAATGTACTGTAAGTACAGCATCAGCATCAAGACTGTTGAGTTCTGCAACTCAGTGGTTTTCAGTATGCTTAATAAAGCATACGCTATATATTTTATTTACGTATTCGTCTCTCAAATAAAAACGTGCAATTTTTAAACTTATCGTTTAGGTAGTTTACGTATTACACGCACGATTTTATATATGAATTTGAATCTCTATTTGAATCTCTAATCTCTTACAATTTTTAAAATTATCGTGCTCTAACATTGACAAACGCTTGATGTTGATATGCTGAACTAATGCACAAAATTTTAGAGTAAGCGTTAGCCTTTAGCTTTCATTTACGCTCGAAGTGTTTTTGCAAAATCTTGTATGTGAGGTTTTAAAATAAATAATTATGTTGTCCTACACCTCATTTAATTTTGCGTTTAGAGCTGTAATAAAGCAGCCAGAGGCATGGTAGACATTCTCTGAAAGAGAGAACAACGCACAAAGCACAAAAACATGTTTGCAGTGAGTAATGGAAGAGTATTTACTCTCAAAGGCAAAATCGATCAAATACAGTATACTCTTAAGTTTTGCTGTTCGATCCCGTTCATAAAGTTGAATACCAGAGCTTGATAAAAAAGGAATTAGAAATTAAACGTGGGCATCGATTCGAAAATTGAATTTATATTCGTGGTACTCTTCTGTACTAATTAATAATATCCATTGTGCATTTTATTTTTTCAAAAATTAATTTTTTTAAACTCTACAGGCATTTCGTGCTCTGTACAGCTTTCTTACTTTTATTGTTCAGCGATGAAACAAATTTGAGACCTCCTTGGAAAATCGAAATAATGCCTCTTCCATATTGGTTCTTCTTTTCATTTTACGCATTAGATTTCCAAAAAATCGCCCTTTTAATTCTATCTTTCTTCTAAAGTTGATCGGCTCTCTGATATCTTCCATCTCGAAACTGCGAGCGTGCGGTCGTTCACGCAAGTCTCCATTGTTTGATCTCTTGATGAAGCAAAACATTTTCCTGCATCTCAAACACGCCATGTAATTTCTCATTCGGGATTCAATCTAGCTAAAGAGATTATGCGCCGCTCACATCCGCAGTTAATTTAAAGAGAGTGGCTATTATTAGCAGGAGAGTGCAGCTTTGGAGACGGATGTTTGAAATTTTACCCATTTGGAACCCACTTTTAAATATTTTTTGCTTTGAGGCTTTAAAAATATGAGAGATTTCGATTACCTATATGGATCGGAAGAAGATAATAAATATGGAAGCCGTGCCCTCATGGCGACTTCCTTCAAAAAGATCCGAGGATTCCGGCCACAAAAATTTCGACGACGGAGGCCCGATCCTCTGCCCCACCTCACCCAAGTTATTGAGGAGAGGAGTTTATGAACGCTATTTCTTCAGTTTGTCACTCCGAGTTTATTTGCGGTATTTTTTCGTAACCAGAATTTAAACAAGCTGTTTCCTGGTAATCAGAATTTAAATATGATGTTTCTGGAGTTAGGTTATAAACCCATTTTATTATCGAACTGGTAATTATAATTTGAATATTCAGATGCTGTTTCTGGAGCTATGTTATTACCTCATTTTTTAACGAACTTTAGGCGTCCCATTTGAATCTGGAGCTCTGATCGGACAAGGACAGCCACCGGCAGCTCGAATAATGAATTAGCAGAAGTTGTTTTTCAGGAAAAGTTCAGATATAAATAACTTCTTTCGTCGCTTTGGAAGCTTAGTATTTGAATGCTTAGTCTCTTCGCGTTTACAAGTCAGAAACAGTTTGGATTATTGAGGAAAATAGGCGTTATTAGAGTTGCAGTAAATACTCCTTATTTTCCTCTGCGAATTGCATGTAAAGTATAATTGAAAATATACCAAGGTGTTCAGTCATTCTGTTAAGATTCATACAACCGGCAGGAACTTTGGACTCCAGGCGAACGATCTGTACTGAAATCTCTCACGCCTGACCGGCGCCGGAAGAGGCACAGATGTACGTTTTATGGACAGAATCCTCAGAAGAAACGAGACATAAATTGAATTAAGTTCTCGTAACTCGTCTCGTCTCGTCTGAGAGAAAGACAGCTGCGCCTTTAACAGCACAGGTACCCTTCATTTCCTGAAATTTCATGTAAGAACTTTTCTCTTCATATCGACTCATAAAAATATGGGAGTTGATGCTACTATTTTATGCTCGTGTTATTTTCTGGTTTGCTCTTTTATCACAAATCTAGAGATGATATATCTGTGTCAACGTGCGTTAAAGACATGAGCATACATTAAAATCGGAAAACAACATTGGAGATCAGTCTACTTCACAGATTACTGTGATACATCTGTGTCATCGCATGAAGGGGTGTATACACATTGAAGACATAAGCATACTTTAAAATTGGAAAACCACATTGTAAATCAAAGTACTTTATAGATTGCTGGCTCTTATTCGTAAATCTTTGACTTTGCCTGCACACTGGCACAAGTTTAATATGATTCATTATTGCAATGTTGGCAGGATGAATAACCAGGTATGGGGTGGTTAGAAATAGCAGCACTCCAGGACTTCACTAGAGCTGCTAATCCAGGTGTTCTGAACTCTATTGATCAACTCCCTGTGAACTGGAATTAAATCATTCGCTTTTCCATTGTTCTCCGCTAATTGCTTTGTTTTCTGTGCACATTTCCATATACGTGGTCCATTGATTAGGCCGAGTGCACTCCATCGCAGGCAGGGCAAAAAATTGGGATTTTTTCCACATAAGCCTCGCCACTAATGCAACACATAAGTTCACCCACTTGTAACTTTTGAAAGAATGCACCTATGGACTTAAAATTATTCTCAAACGTAAGAATGTTTTAATTATTTTGAGAGCAATTTGAAGTCGATAGGTGCGTTTTTTCGAAAGTTACAAGTGGGTGAACTTATGTGTTGCATTAGTGGCGGGGCTTATCTGGAAAAGATCCGGAAATTGACTAGGGATATACTTACTTATTTCAATCACTTATTTTAGCACGTTCGCTACGTTTCCGCGGTTGTTAACGGTTGGTTTGGTCAACTTGTAAAAAGCAGAATTAGGACCCATGGACTTTACTGCTTGAATGTATTTCTATCCTTCCCATTAAATATGAAAAATGCAATAATTATTGTACGATAACTTTTCACCTCGTGTGAGTGCCGTTATTTTCTAAAAAGGCCGCGAAACAGACGAAATGTCATTCATTCATACCGGTACGTGAATGAACAATTTACTCAGTGGTACTCATATGTCCCAATACGTGGAGAATGTTTTAACACAATGGTACAAATTTGGTAGGGCAAAAATACAGTGAAGAAGACAAATATTCCGCTTGTTCTGATCGAGGAGCAAATGGTGCGGACATTCAATGCTTTTAAAGAGCCCTCCCTTTCTTACCATTATTGTTTAATTTTCTAACGATGAATGCATGCAAAAAGTGTACGCTGAGCGAGACATTTCCCAACTGCTGCGTCACGCTTACCACAATGTCTATTGAGATTTTCCGTACTACATTTTCCTATTGAGATTTTCCTACGGGGTCTTGTGCTATGGTGGCCATGTATACTTAGGAACTAATTAAGTTAATTGTTTGCGCATATTATTTTGCAACCAGAAAATTTTTGATGTGGACATTTATTTTAAAAAACTTTATTTTATTGGAACAAATGTCAAACAGGGAAATTTTTAAATCTTCATAATGAAAAAATGGCTACTTCGGCTCTAAGGGTTCAACATTCAGTTCATGTGGAATCAGCTCCGGATAAAAGAAGATCGCAGAAGCATGTCTGAAATCTTGATTGTTCTCTCAAAGGAAAAATAGTACGAAAATATACACTAGTTCTTTTAATGTGCACCGTATGTTCTGCTACGTTTAATTACTAAGAGTACACCATTCCAAGATCTGCACATGATCAAAATGGTGCTTAATAAAGTTTAAGAAGTACATTCGCGTTGAAATGTAGGTGTCTCGAGAGCAACGATATTTCTTTTCTGCTTAATAGCTCTTTTGATTAAAAAACGCTATTTGCCCCCATATCCCTGTACTCCATTGCATTATAACGAGAGACAACACGCAGTTCTGCCACAACATTAATACCCATTCTCTCTGAACGCGAGAAGCAAAAGAGAACCCTAAAATACACTTTAATATCGGGGGTAAGACGTTCTAATACCACAACATTAATACTCGTTCTTTCAGAACGCGAGTAGCAAAAGAGAACCCTAAAATATACTTTAAAATCGGGGGTAAGACGTTCTAATACCACAACATTAATACCCGTTCTTTCTGAACGCGAGTAGCAAAAGAGAACCCTAAAATACACTTTAAAATCGGGGGTAAGACGTTCTAATACCACAACATTAATACCCGTTCTCTGTGAACGCGAGTAGCAAAAGAGAACCCTAAAATACACTTTAAAATCGGGGGTAAGACGTTCTAATACCACAACATTAATACCCGTTCTCTCTGAACGCGAGTAGCAAAAGAGAACCCTAAAATACACTTTAAAATCGGGGGTAAGACATTCTAATACCACAACATTAATACCCGTTCTCTCTGAACGCGAGAAGCGAAAGAAAACCTTAAAACACACTTTAATATCGGGCGTAAGACGTTCTAATACCACAACATTAATACCCGTTCTCTGTGAACGCGAGTAGCAAAAGAGAACCCTAAAATACACTTTAAAATCGGGGGTAAGACGTTCTAATACCACAACATTAATACCCGTTCTCTGTGAACGCGAGTAGCAAAAGAGAACCCTAAAATACACTTTAAAATCGGGGGTAAGACATTCTAATACCACAACATTAATACCCGTTCTCTCTGAACGCGAGAAGCGAAAGAAAACCTTAAAACACACTTTAATATCGGGCGTAAGACGTTCTAATACCAAAACATTAATACCCGTTCTCTCTGAAAGCGTGAAGCAAAAGAGAACCCTAAAATACACTTTAATATCGAAGGTAAAACGCACGTCCCAGAGGAGAGCCGTAAATATAACTTTCAGTGCAACCATGGATCCGCTTCTAAGAAGAAGCTCACGCTACTCCTAAACTGGACGTAATAAAATGAAAAGCTCGAAAGAATTAACGAGAACTGCGCAACGCTTGTGGGACGGTGCGTGCCCCTGAAATATTAAGCGTCTCTTGCTGGACAGTTTCGTTCTCACTCGCCATAAATTAGAGTGATGTATTATGCAGTTCAGGACGAAGTGACGCTAGTAACTGGACTTGCATGTTGTGTCGTAATCGCGGCGGTGTGCTGGGCGACGGGAGGTGTGTGCATGGCATACACGGTACAGCTTGAGTCATTACGTCAAAATTCAGTGAAGAACGCTTGATGAGAGACTGAATAAGGATTTACAAGGAATAAGGAAGGAGTCTATGCAAATTATTTACAGCACATCCGTGATGAAAACGAACAGGAAAAAATAGCTTGATCAACGGAACATTGAAAAACACAATTTAGTGTAACGCATGGCATCAATATTATGCGTCGGGGGAATGAGTTAGAAGTTGAGTTATGAAGCTTATCCGGAGAAAAATTTAAACAATTTAAACAATTTATTTACCACAGGAGATACAGAGGTAGAGTTTTACTTAAGTCTAGTACAATGGTCAAATTTGAGTATAGCTACCTGTGGGCCCGAATAAGTTCAGCGACTTCTAGGGCATCCTACCATCACGCTATTCTAGGGTGTACAAAAGTTTAACCTAGTTCACTTAACCTAGTTTCGCATTAGACTGATCATTGAGATGATTAACTCGATATTTTACAAGTCGGCTATATTTAACAGTATGTTCGATAAAACGATTCAAGAGCAGAGAGGAGATTGGTTATGGTACACAAGGCAAGTTACATTATGACATTATCATTAGTTACATGTAGGAGGCAAGATTTCGACACGGTGATCTTACACTACTAGTATTCTGATAGGAAGTGAGACTCAAGATGTCTTTTGAATACTTTGTACGAATTACATTCACGGATCTCTGCAGGTATAGAGTTCCAAGTTTTGGTTCCAACGAAGAGAATACTGTGTTGCGACCTGGCCTTTGAATAATAAGGAAGCATGAATTTACTTCTATTTCGGGTTAAATGGTCGTGATGACCAGTTTGCGCAGTCAATAATTGTCTTAGGCTATTGTCGCCATCATTTCTTAATGTTTTGTAAATGAAATTACAGATGGAGATTTTGTATAGATCCGAAAGTTTAAGTATTTGTAAATTTTTGAAAGAATCATTTGTGTGAGCATTATATTCTAGGTTCTTTACCGCTCTGACAGCCCTTTTCTGCAGAGTAAAAATTTTGTTGGTTTTATTTTTATCAGTTCCGTGCCATGCTTCTATTCCGTATTGCAAGTATGGAGAAATGAGCGTTCGGTAGAGCATTTGTAAAGCTGTTTCAGGCAGAAAATTTTTAACTTTATTTAGGATTCCGATGGATTTTGATAATTTAGAACTAATATGAGTGATGTGCTCTTTGAAGGTCAGATGTTTATCTATTATGATGCCCAGAAACTTACATGAGTTGGTTTCTTCGATTTCACCTTCGCCAATTTTAATGCATGGGAGAGATACATCTTTCTTGTATGAGAAAGTAATATAATTTGTTTTATCGATATTTAGGCTTATTTTATTAGCTTTGAGCCACGATGAAACCTTGTGAAGTTCAGTATTTATACTCTCCACAATCATAGCAGGATTTTGGTTCGGAAGGACCGCAGAAAGCGTACTGTCATCGGCAAAAAGTATGAATTTGAAGAATGATGTAGATTTTACAATATCATTGATAAAAATCAGAAACAAGAGAGGCCCGAGAACAGATCCTTGTGGAACTCCATGGCTAATTGTCTGTGGGTCTGATTTTGCGTCGTCAATGACAACGTATTGCTTCCGATTTGTTAGGTATGATCTGAACCAATCATGGGCAATCCCTCGAATGCCATAACAGTGTAGTTTCGATAATAGTATTTTATGGTCCACACAATCAAATGCTTTTCGGAAGTCAAGAAATACAGAGAAGACAGGCTTTCCTTCATCTATATTAGAATAGAGGAATTGTAAATGATTTAATATAGCCTGTGTTGTTGATTTTTTAGAGCGAAAACCGTATTGTTTATCGTAAAGAAATGATTTTTGTTCAAAATAAGAGTACACTTTTTTATACACAATCTTTTCGAATACTTTGCTAATAATTGGTAGAATGGAGATAGGTCGATAATTGTTTACACAGGTTTTTTCACCACTTTTAAAGATAGGGGTTACTCTAGCAACTTTGAGGGAGTTCGGGAAAGTGCCTAGTAAGAGAGACTGGTTAATAATATTTGATATCAGTGGGGCTACAATGTCAGCAATAACTTTAAGTACTTTAGTCGGAAACGTTTGTAACCCACTCGATTTATTTTTCATGTTGTTTATGCACGTAATTACATCGGAGGAGTTTGTAGGCGTAAAGAAAAAGGAGTTGGGTTCTCGAATATGATCCATAAATTCCAGGTGATCAGTAGGTTCACTTGGAATACCATCAGCTATTGTTTTCCCTACGTTTACGAAGAAGTTGTTAAAGAGATTAGCAATTTCTTTCTTCTCATGATATTTTACATTATCTTGAACAACATATTCAATTTTCTTTTTATCGGCATTATTCGGTTTACAGCAGGAGTTAAGGAGATGCCAAATCTTTTTAACGTCAGTTTTGAATTGAGTAAACTTGAGCGTAAAGTAGTTCTTTTTTGATGTTCTTATCTGGTTTGTTACATAGTTTCTAAATCGGTTATATGTTTCTCTAGATATTCGTCCTTCGCAAAGGAGGGCTAGGTACGCTTGACGTTTCTTTATATTTATCACGATGTCTCTGGTAATCCAGGGCTTATGTTTATTTTTCGGGGTAACTGTACGAGTTACAATTGGGCAACACTGATTGTATGCGGTCATTATAGTTTCAGTCAACTTTACTACTGCTTCATCAATGCTCGTAGTATTATTGTTTTGTTGAGAGATGTGCAATGTAGGCATTGATTCTTCTAGAACGGTGCGCATTTCTTCAAGATTTGATTCGTTTATTTTACGATATGAGTAAGTTTCAGCCCGTGCCTTGGTGCAAGCAATATAGACATTTTTCTTAATAAGAAAAACTGGGAAGTGATCTGATAAGTCAGAAGTAATTATTCCAGCAAGAAAATCACTAGGGTCTGTCATAAAGATATTGTCAAGCAGCGTAGCACACTCTGAGGTTATTCGTGTAGGCTTTGTAATGATCGGAAGGAAGGATTGAGACTGAAAGGTAGTTAGGAAATTAGAGATTGGTTCATGGCTTTCATGTTTCAGTAGATCATAATTGAAGTCACCGCATATTATTATGTCATTGTATAAGGGCCTGTTGAACTGAGAAATAATACGATTCAATTCATTCAGGAAGGATATAGGACAGGCTGTAGGAGGCCTATACACCGTTCCAAGCACAATGCGTTTACCATCTCTAAAAAGTTCTACGAAGAGTGATTCTATATGATCCTGATTCATGGTTGCACTTGCTATGGTTCTCGAGTCTATGTGGTTAGATATATATGTGCTGATGCCTCCGCCCCGCTGGTTTTTTCTTAGCGAATGGTAACTATGATAATTTTCAAATCGAATCATGTCTTTAGTCGAGTCATCTAGCCAGCTTTCGGTGAAGCTAATCACGTCTAGGTTATATTTAAGTTCAGTAATAGTACATTGTATCTCTTCCAATTTTGGATAGAGTGACCTACAGTTCCAACACAGGAGTGAGAAATCTCGGTCAGTTATTCGTATAGTTTCGTTGAATTCTGATATATTAGTATACCTACACTCTTGAGAGTCGTTTAGGTTTGGATATATTCTGTTCAAATGATTGAAATCTGGATCGATTTCCTCAAATATTACAGGGTGATCAGTCATTTAAAATAAGTAAAAGTAAGAATTAGGTACTATAGAGCTTAAGACGAAATACAGAGTCAAGCTTAAAGGGATATTTCAGTCTAAAAAGTAGCTTATTAAGTAAGAGAGAATAGAGTAAAAAAGAAAAATCTAGCGCGATTTCGTGAGTACACACAAATTCAGTCCATGAGCGAGTGATAATGGAGTTCAATATCACAACATTGGTGCAAACAGATTGCTAAGGGCGTTTTCGCAAGTTCACATACAACAGGTAATAAATTTCTAAAGATTATGACGACAATGATACAATCAGCTAATATGGTTTACGCGTAATAATAACTGTAGTGGTAAATAGAGAAGAATTCACAGTAACATTGGTTGGTGAAAAATTACTAATTGCGATGTTACAAAATGTGACACACAGTTGTCATAGATGTTTACACACACATCTATTATTTATTTGTTATAATATTGGAGTTCGATATCACTACATTGGTGCAAACAGATTGCTGAGGGCGTTTTCATAAGTTCACATACAAGAGGGAATAAGTTTTAAAGATTATGATGACAATGATACAATCAGCTAATATGGTTTACGCGTAATAATAACTGTAGTGGTAAATAAGGAAGAATTCACAGTAATATTGGTAAGTGAAAAATTGCTGATAGATTATAATGACAATGATATAATCAGATTATAAGAAGATTACAACGACAATGATATAATCAGATTATAAGAAGATTACAACGACAATGATATAATCAGCTAATATGGTTGTACGATGGCAGTGGAGGGCAGAAGCGATTATCAGATTATAAGAAGATTACAACGACAATGATATAATCAGCTAATATGGTTTACGCGTAATAATACTTAAGTGGTTAAGAAGAGAAAAAATTCACAGTAACATTGGGAGGTAAAAAATTGCTGATTGCGTTGTTTCAAAAGTTCACACACAGCTGTCATAAATGTTTACAAGCACATCTGTTATACACTTGTATAGATTCAGGTTGAACGAGCATCACGTTGAGGTTTACTGACATGATACCTAATTGAGGTTAAATTAATACGAAATTGACATATTTAGGGGATGAAAATGAAATTGACTAATTTAGGGGATCACCTAGTCTAGGGAATTTAGGGGATCACCTAATGACAATGATATAATCAGCTAATATGGTTTACGCGTAATAAAAAAACTTTAGTGGTAAAAAATGAAAAAAAATCACAGTAACATTGGGAGGTAAAAATTGCTGATTGCGTTGTTGCAAAAGTTCACATACACCTATCATAAATGTTTACAAACACATCTGTTAAACATTTGTATAGATTCAGGTTAAGCTAACATCAAGTTGAGGATAAGCTGATATGATATCTAATTGGGGTTAAACTAGCACGAAAACTGACAATCAAATTGAGGAGATCACCTAGTCTAGTCACCCATGACTTGTTTTGATGTCATATTGAGTTGTTGCATCAGGTATTGCTCGAGGTCATCTGGCGTGTTGATCAAATGCATGAAGAAACAAAATTCTGCACATCTTAAGGTGCACATAATGATTGTAGCGACATCAGGGATGCCAGAAATGGCACTAATCTTTGGCGATGAAAAAAATAGTACCATTATATTATAATTTACAGTGTAAAAAAGATAATAATACAATTGCATTGTCATTCACACTACGATAGAGACAGCCATGCTATTTAGTTATAATTTATTCTACAACGAAGATAACAATACCATTACATTATCATTTACACTACAATGAAAACAACAATACAATCATATTATCATTTACACTGCAATGAAGACAACAATACAATCATATCATCATTTACACTACAAAGAAGACAATAATGCAATCATAATATCATTTATTATACAATTATTACTGCTGTCGTGAACAACACTGCAATGAGCTATAAAACCCGAAGCCGTCTGAACTACTTCTAATAGAATACTACCAGAGATAGAATGGCCCGACCATAAATATTATAGCGCTCGGGTCATTAAATGGTGCTATCTGGACGTGGACGTGGTAATGGGTCATTTGTTATGGTCTGCGTGAGGTCGTGCATCATAAGACATGGCGAGATGAGTTTGGACATGGCGAGATGAGTTTGGACATGGCGAGATGAGTCTTGACATGACATGAGTCTTGACATGACGACAAGAGACTTGACAGGGCGAGACTTGTAGAAGGCTGAAGTAGCTCAGATGGGTAATGGTTCTCTCATAAGACTTCAAATCAAACAACCTGCAAGGCTTCAAATAATTTCAAGCCAAGAGACTTCTCCTTTTGTCAGCAGTAAGTCTCAAGAACCGCGATAAAAACCCTGTTGAATTCGTTTGATTTTCGGCATGAACTTTAACCATTGAACATTTACCATAAACATAAACATTAACCATTAACCATGAACATTAAACATTGAACATTAACCATTGAACATTAACCATTGAACATTAACCATTGAACATTAACCATTAATCATTGAACATTAACCATTAACCATTGAACATTAACCATTAACCATGAACATTAACCATAAGTTTTTCATGTTTCTCCCATAAAGTTTACATCGTTTGCGCCAGGTAATAACCTTTTGTCAATAGAAAATTCTTTTAAAGTCAACGGCTTGAACTAGTAAAATTTAAAAAGCCTGAATCCTTTATCAAATTTTACAGCCGATAAACAAAGCAGTATAGTCCCCTAAGCTCTATCAAAACAATTATGCTTTAATTTTTACAGCTAACCTAAAAAATACCGAATTACTAAATGTCTCTTCAAAATTATACTACCTACCTACATACTGTACTCCTCAACATATAAAGCTTCTCTTAATTACAACACCGCGTTAACGCAGTCTGGTCCCTTAAGTAACCTGCCATTTTTCGCACAACCGCAAAAAAACGCAAAAAAGTAACCGCAAAAAAACAGGCCTGCGCCAAGAAAGAAAGGGTGCGATCAAGCGTAAGCGGCTGCTTTTATTATTCCTGACTCGTGAGCCAGCGAAAGGAAGACTTATCAGTCGGACTTTTTCCTGCCTCACTTGGCCACTCCTTGAGTGTGGTATCTGCAAGCTTAAAGTATAGTTCTACCGTTTCACATCAAGACATTTCGCATTCAAACCGCAAAAAAGAAGGCCTGTGTCGGGAAAAACGGTGTTATCAAACTCAAGTTATCAAAATTCCTGGTGAAAGGAAGACTAACGGCCAGACTTTTCCTTCTTCATTTGGCCAATCTCTGAGTGAAAGGTCATATCTGCAAGTCTATAGTTCCATTGTTTCACATCAAAGTCCTAGCCACTAGAGCGTCAATCGGGATCGTGTTCAAAAAGAGTTTCTTATTTGAGTCATTCCTTGCATTTCTGTACTAGCACAGCCCTAATCACAGTTCATTTAAAAATGAACAATTCGAATTATAATTTGTGTTTGATGTGATCAGAGTAGAATTTGTTTTAGAGCTGTAGAGCAGTTGAAACAGTTTGCAGGTCGCATCTTCCGCTCAGAGACCAAGTGAATGAGTGAAAAGTTCGGCTGTTTTTTTCCATCATTCGTTGTTCCAAATGTTTTGTGTAGGTTGCATTCCAAAGTTAGGGCGCTCTAGAACATATCGTATTAAATGTCCTTTAAACAAAATGACAGTCACCGTAATTTTTTTCTAAATTAAATTACAGTCATGATTAAAATACAATTTTGTTACTCTCGCATTGCAAAACTTTCGAACTGGCAGTTAAAATCACAAGACATAGGCAACAACTATTTTTCACTCAACTGATCCTGATCATGAGGCCAATAATTTATCCCCATAAACCACTCAGCGAAAATTCGTTATGCGCGCACAAATCAGCGTTCTTATTCCCTCACATCGCCGTTGCATCGAAAACTCAACTGATTTTTTTTCCAATAAAATTGATTTGGAAAGTTTCTGATGACTCATGCTTATTAAAAACACTCATGAATTACATTTATTTCATCATATTTTAATTGAGGATGCCAGCTTTGCGCCTGGCAGATGGCGTGAGCTTTAAAATAAGAGTAACGTTAATCACAAAGCCTAATGACATTATTAATCAGATCACACCTAACGAGTTCCCATGGATGCACCGCCAAATCGATTGCTGATTTTTCCCTAAAAATTAATTGAAGGCCAGAGGACTCGCGTTCGCTCTGTCACTGAGGACTCGCGTTCGCTCTGTCACTGAGGACTCGCGTTCGCTCTGTCACTGAGGACTCGCGTTCACTCTGTCACTGAGGACTCGCGTTCGCTCTGTCACTGAAGACTCGCGTTCACTCTATCACTGAGGACTCGCGTTCACTCTGTCACTGAGGACTCGCGTTCACTCTGTCACTGAGGACTCGCGTTCACTCTGTCACTGAGGACTCGCGTTCGCTCTGTCACTGAGGACTCGCGTTCGCTCTGTCACTGAGGACTCGCGTTCACTCTGTCACTGAGGACTCGCGTTCGCTCTGTCACTGAAGACTCGCGTTCACTCTATCACTGAGGACTCGCGTTCACTCTGTCACTGAGGACTCGCGTTCACTCTGTCACTGAGGACTCGCGTTCACTCTGTCACTGAGGACTCGCGTTCACTCTGTCACTGAGGACTCGCGTTCACTCTATCACTGAGGACTCGCGTTCACTCTGTCACTGAGGACTCGCGTTCACTCTGTCACTGAAGACTCGCGTTCACTCTGTCACTGAGGACTCGCGTTCACTCTGTCACTGAGGACTCGCGTTCACTCTGTCACTGAGGACTCGCGTTCACTCTGTCACTGAAGACTCGCGTTCACTCTGTCACTGAGGACTCGCGTTCGCTCTGTCACTGAGGACTCGCGTTCACTCTGTCACTGAGGACTCGCGTTCACTCTGTCACTGAGGACTCGCGTTCGCTCTGTCACTGAGGACTCGCGTTCACTCTGTCACTGAGGACTCGCGTTCGCTCTGTCACTGAGGACTCGCGTTCGCTCTGTCACTGAGGACTCGCGTTCGCTCTGTCACTGAGGACTCGCGTTCGCTCTGTCACTGAGGACTTGCGTTCGCTCTGTCACTGAGGACTCGCGTTCGCTCTGTCACTGAGGACTTGCGTTCGCTCTGTCACTGAGGACTCGCGTTCGCTCTGTCACTGAGGACTCGCGTTCGCTCTGTCACTGAGGACTCGCGTTCGCTCTGTCACTGAGGACTCGCGTTCGCTCTGTCACTGAGGACTCGCGTTCGCTCTGTCACTGAGGACTCGCGTTCACTCTGTCACTGAGGACTCGCGTTCGCTCTGTCACTGAGGACTCGCGTTCGCTCTGTCACTGAGGACTCGCGTTCGCTCTGTCACTGAGGACTCGCGTTCACTCTGTCACTGAGGACTCGCGTTCGCTCTGTCACTGAGGACTCGCGTTCGCTCTGTCACTGAGGACTCGCGTTCGCTCTGTCACTGAGGACTCGCGTTCGCTCTGTCACTGAGGACTTGCGTTCACTCTGTCACTGAGGACTCGCGTTCACTCTGTCACTGAGGACTCGCGTTCGCTCTGTCACTGAGGACTCGCGTTCGCTCTGTCACTGAGGACTTGCGTTCACTCTGTCACTGAAGACTCGCGTTCGCTCTGTCACTGAGGACTCGCGTTCGCTCTGTCACTGAGGACTCGCGTTCGCTCTGTCACTAAGGACTCGCGTTCGTTCTGTCACTGAGCGAATGCGAGCGCACGAGCGTTCAAGCGGCAGTTTTATTGCAACCAATATTCAGCGGCAATAAAAAGTCCTTGTTTTGAGCCCAGGTATGCTGATTTTACGTACGTTTTCGGGTAATTCTAATACTCAATCATGGGTGCTCGAGAATTTTTGAGATAAATCACGGTCCAAACAAAAACTAACTGGGAAAAGCCTAGTCTAACTTTTTCACCGGAGCATGCATGCTTTTCGCCGGAGCGATTTAATTACTTGGGTGGCGAAAAATATGCATGCAGGCGGCAAAAAAAGTTAGACTGGGAAACGATTCGCAGTGACTGGAAATTAAGCGTTCGGCAAATAATTATAAGCGATGGAGCTCGCAAGCACTCACTCACTCACAGCTGTATCCTAAGTGTTTTGTTCAGTTTACTTTTTGTATCCTAAGTGTTTTGTTCAGTTTACTTTTGTATCTTAAGTGTTTTGTTCAGTTTACTTTTGTATCCTAAGTGTTTTGTTCAGTTTACTTTTGTATCTTAAGTGCTTTGTTCAGTTTACTTTTGTATCTTAAGTGTTTTGTTCAGTTTACTTTTGTATCCTAAGTGTTTTGTTCAGTTTACTTTTAAAGTTGATGTGCTGTAGAATGCAGGCTATCATTTGCAATAAAAAAATCACAGCAAGTATTTTTTTACTGACGAGACTTACTGCTAATTACAAGAGAGATCTCATGTGTTTTATAATGATCATCTATGTTTCATTGAAAGAAAATTTTTTAGACTACCGCCAGTTTTACCAGATCTGTTGTTTTTGGAAACTTTACAGGATCCCGAGTATCTCAGCAAACTCCTTTTTCTGCGTTTTGGAGAATAATGATTGTGCTTCCTGATCGATTCAGAATAGGGGAATGAATGATTTATTGAATCAAGGGAAAAGTGAGATACAAAAAAAAATCTAAAACAACATTAAAATTTTAGCCCCACGTTTGTTCAAATATTTATTCTTCAAACTTACTGTGCTTCATAAGCATACTAATGAACTTCTCTGCAAAAAAATTTGAAATCAGAAGCATAGGCAAATGATTAGCAGAAAAACGCTAGAATGAAATTTGGCATTTAGGTTTGAATTATAGTTGTCTTCATAGCCCATAAATCAGTCTGTCTTTTTCTGCCTATAATACTGCGAAGCATCAACAAAAAAAGCATTCATATAGTAATTTTTGTTTATTTAAATCTCAAGACAGAATATTGCACTCGTGTCTGTTGTTCAAACTCGAGTGCTGAGAGCACTTCTAATCCGACTTTCATACGAATTTCCGGCATTCCAGGAAGTCTGGAAATCTTTTATTTCTTTGAAACCAATACAACAGAACACAAGGGCATCAATAGAACATTCGTGATACGTTCGCTAACAGTTCACAAAACTACTTTTCAAACGTGCTTCCTGATGGCAGAGTTGATATCACCTGCGAAGACGACAGTTTTTTCCGAAGTGACGAAGCGTCTTCTTGAAAGTACAAATCCGACTCGCTTTCATCTTACAAGGTGTTATTCCAGTATATTGCGATCGCGAACTTTACGTTGAAAGGATTTGTAAAAAACAAACACAATAGCACTATCGAAGAAGAAGAAGTTTGAATGACAGTTAAAATTCTCAATAAATAATAATAAAACTCTTAGGCACCTTTGTGTTGCACCAAGAAATGAATGCGATCCATCGTTCGTGTAATTTTGAAAATAAAATTTGGAAACCCTGTTTTCAGAGAAGAGCGACGAGATGCATGTCGTTCAACGCCTTAAAAATACGAGCATTACACGAGGTGTCCGGCACTCATAAAGTTTGAGATCAATTTCCTGCAGCTGCAGTAAAGAAAAATTTTATGTGAAAGCTGTATAGAAAAGGAGCAGGTTGTTTCATCTCTTCGTCGAATCTCATCATGAGAAACATCGCAACTTTTGTGACGTTGAAAATAAATTTGTTCTGATATAAGATGTAATATTTAAATTGTAGATCACTGCAATTTGGAGTAACCAACTGTCACCAATTCTCCGTCCAAAATCATTGATGATATCAATGCTAAAAAAACTTGGAAACGCGTTATAAAAAGAACATCTTCATATGCTGGTAGTAGCCCTCCTCATCTGAATCATCAAGTGTACAGTATTTATTGCGGACTACCAATTGCTTAATCTATTTTAAATTGTGTTTCCATTCAGATTTTATAAATGATATTTGAGCTCAGCGAGTAGGATTCAGATCATCATAATCCTGATAACTATTTCCATATTAATTACATTATGTGAATTAGGCTAAACATTATTGTACACCTTAGAATAACGTTGATGGTAGGATACCCTAGAAGTCGCTGAACTTATTCGTTCCCACAGGTAGCTATACTCCAATTTGTCCATTGTACTTGACTTAAGAAACAATCTACCTCCGTATCGCTTGTGGTAAATAATTTTTTTTTGTATATTTCATTCGCCTTGCTTCAACTTCGTTATTAATTTTGCCAATCCAGCAGCATCTAATACACTTAAGGACCATCGATTTCCTAGAACCTGTTTGTTAGGAACTTTTTTGAATTGGAAAAAATTCTGATAGGAACTTTGAAACGCGCATCGAAACTTAAAATTTGTCGCCAAAGTTGGAGCGGAAATATGGGTAGCAGGAACACCTGTCGTTCTGGCGCTCATTCTGATACTTTAATTTTAGTAAAGCAGATTGAAAAATTTTCCCATTAGTTTTCACTTTTATTTCTTATTTTGTAAATCACACGATATCATGAATAATATTGTCGTAATCATATAGGGTAGAGTATTATTGACAATGAACATCATGTAAAATCACATGATTCGGGTAGGATATCAAATAACGGATTTAACCTCCTTAAAGATTCCTTTAGGCTTTTTATTTAATTTAATATTTTTAATAAAATTTAATTCAATCTTCTTTAGAATTCTTGTTATGTGCAACTCACTCATTGTAGAAATGACGGAGAACGACTTTGAATAAAATGTACGCAGATAGATGCACGAGACCTTGAACAATCGAATTTGTCATTATTTGATTCATGCTTCGTATTTGTTTGGTCAGGGAAAATCAAACAAAAAATAATCTCTGGTCCAAATAAATAGGTCATTCTGCCAAATTCTCGGAAAATCGCTGGTCTACGCGCATTTGCTCGTATTAACTTGGCTCAAATACTTCAGTATTAATATCTATCGACTGGTAATTTGAAGTACGCATTTGCATTGAAATTAGCTCTTTTGGGTGAAAAAACCATGGACGAGTGCGAGCTCAAACGCCTGCTTTGAGATTGGATCTCCAGCATCAGAGGAAATTTGTATGTGGGACGTAGCCCATACACATCGGTTATCGTTTTACATCACTCTCTCACTGTCTTTGTTGTTTTATCTATTCATTATCATTATCAAAATCATAATAACTTGAAATATGGGAATATATTTTTACATTTTTCGCTGAATATCTTTTGAAAATATTGACATGCACCGTTATGATACCCGATTACATTTACCAACTAGCTAACCAACAACCAAGCAACTGGAAATATTATTGTTAAGACATCTTAACTACAGGCGTTGATTATTGTTTCAACTTAAAAAAATGTTATTTGTTTCTTTGCTTCTATCGAACTTTTTTAGCGTGGAAATCATTACCCACCAATGTGCTGTTGTCAGCGGTTGTTGATTAACTTTCTTGTTTTGAATGAAAATTGGATAGCCATAAGCAAACCCTGCGGTACTAATTCGACGGCCACCTAACGGAGCTTCACTAATCCAATATCCATCAGGAAGCTCTGCCCTGCAGGCCAAACGTCCATTAAGAGCTCTACCGACTGATGAAGCTGTCACACACAAAAATGAGCCAATTATTTGGACGAGAGTGAGAGAAATTTAAAATTTCTGCAATGCCAATTTTCACTGTATTGGTATTTGGAAACTTATGAATGCACACAAGGAATATTTTCCTGGACTTGTGATCAAAATACGAATACCAAAAGACATTTTTTCTACTGTAGAAATATGCCTGTAGGTACGTTAATCCCTTGATTTGTTTGAACAATAAATATCAATCAAAATTTAAATATGCAATTTTTGTTACTAGTTATTATTTACTGCTTCGAAGGTGCCTGAAGATATGGTAAGATCTGATCAAACCACAACACAGCTATAAGGTTAGAGCAGAGCTTTTAAAATTATAATGAAGTTTTTTGATATATGGGCTTACGTAAAAACTATCGTACAATGAGTAATATCCTAAATTTTAACCCAAAAAATAATTAGACTATTAAAGGTAAATCTATTCACTGTTCGTTAATTATGAAGTGAGTGTGGTACGTATGAAGAACTTAAAACACCTCGAGGTAAGTTTATGGCAAAACTCTAAGGACATTAAGCCAAAATGAAATAAAAAAATACATATAAAATTTCCTGGAAGAAAAAACCTAAATGATGTTAATTCCATCTACAAAATTTACATTACCTACCTCTGAGTGAATGCCATTTCAATTTATTATGGGCATTTTCAACAGCATTCCATGACTAATGGTCTCATGCTTCAGGCTGAAGTCTGCGCTCGAGATCCATAAAGCTCTTGCATTCATGAAGGAGTTACGGAGGCTGTTGTGATGAAACGAAGCTATTCGTATCCCCGGTGGCTCGGGCTGAAGGGATGAGGTATGTTTCTGTCAGCAGCTTGTAATATTTAGCGATGTTGAGAGATGGATGACTTGGCCAGAGTCATTGAAAAGAAACTAAACTCTTCTCATCAGAGATAATGCAACATGCAATATTAAGCGATGCTGAGAGATGGATGACTTGGCCAGATTCATTGAAAAGAAGCTAAACTATTCTCATTAAAAACTTAGTATTCTCCATATATATCCAAGAAATAGTTCTCAGTGAAAACATGTAGTGCTTCTTTGCCCTGGCCAGACTCATTGAAAATGTGGTAATTTGTTTTATTGAAAAATAAATAGTCATCTTCATATATATTCAAAATATAGTTCACACCAAAATGAAAACTAAAACATGCAGTTTTTTTTCCACGAAGATCCGATGGTTTACTAAATTAAACAAAATGCGAATTTCACTGCGAAGATAACAGTCGTGTGGCAGTGAGAAGTGATTGACATAAAAAAGCTTTTATTTCTTGAAGTACTCAATGTATAGTGTGGTGCCAAATTTAGTGTGATACTAATTATAGTTTACTGATAAATTAAGTGTGATACGAAATTTAGGTTACTCATAAATTTAGTGTGATACTAAATTTAGTTTACTGATAAATTTAGTGTGAAACTATATTTAATTTACTGATAAATTTAGTGTGAAACTAAATTTAGTTTACTGATAAATTTAGTATGATACTAAATTTAGTTTACTGATAAATTTAGTGTGAAAATAAATTTAGTTTACTAATAAATTTAGTGTGAAACTAAATTTAGTTTACTGATAAATTTAGCATGATGCTAAATTTAGTTTACTAATAAATTTAGTGTGATGCTAAATTTAGTTTACTGAATAATTTAGTGTGAAACTAAATTTAGTTTACTGATAAATTTAGTGTGAAATTTAATTTAGTTTACTGATAATGATGCCAATTCTAGTTTAAAGATAAATTTAGAGCGCTGTCATATACCCATCGCGACGCATTATTTCTGTCTCACTACTGCGAGTTGCTTACATATTTTTATTTTTTAATTACTTTTGTGAGTTATTATTTTATTTTGTACTTAATAATTGCTTCATGTTTTAGACGATGTTGCGTAATACATATAAATAGCTCTAACGTGTTCAGTGAATGTCATAATCTGATTGAAGTCGATATCAGCTTATTCGCATGAGCTTAATTTTCTTGGGCTGCTCACGCAATTATATTCATTTTTCCGCGATAACAGAAAAAATATTTCAATTTTAATCAACGCATCATAAAACGATAAAAGTTCTTGATGAAATCTCTCAGAGTTTATTCGACAGTTCTGAACTCTGCTTTGAGTGAGAAAAATGCCGAAACAAAAGCTCACTAAAATAATCAGGAAGAAACTCTGTGAATATGAAACGACATTTTTGTATTCCGAGAAAAGATCTGAAGCCAGAATCTGGCTGCCCTCGATGTTTGCTTGAGCGCCTTGTGTAAATTTCTGCTCATCTGCATAAAAGATTGCTTCGGGATCAATTTTAATCAGCGTCTGACATTCTTGATTTTCTCGAAAGAAACTTTCTTTTCTGGAATAATTGGACGCTTCTCATTCTCATGCGATCTTTCTCATCTTCTTAGCTGTCTTGCATCTCACACGCAGAGCGTTTCATCGTCAGGACGAGCTGGATTAAGTCTCTATTGATCTCTTCAGTGCCAGGTTAAAATGATGATACATCTTACTGTCATTACATCGTAATCCATATTTACACAGCGCTCTCCCATAATTTACAAACGTACTCATCTTTCTTCTTTGGGTGGATCGTTAATGATAAATTATTATAATACAAAAGTTATCCATCTGAAAGTTGAACTATTTACCTTCCACATAATGTAGCAAGTATACATGCACCTTCAAATTTGTTAGCATTAATCAACGTACTTGTGCCGTAATAAATAAACCTACACAGATATTAGAAATTTCGTGTCGAGATATAATGAAAGTTGGGCAATGGAGACTAAAAACTGAAGTAAAAAGTAATATTTCATCATTGTTCGTCAGTCAATATATTTTAAAAATTATAACTTCAGTTCGCATTAAAATTCCTCAATCGTATGCTTTAAAATGACGCATATCAGGAATATTAGTCTAAAGAAACACCCCCACTGTAAAAATTGATGCTCGTTGTACATGTAAACTACAGTCCTAAGTACTTTCAAGTAGAAATGAATTCCTGTAATCCTAATACAGTATGTACTGCACTGCTTTTACTGTTGAGTTAGATTTCGGCTCTCTAATCCTTCAATCCAATCAATCCTTCATTCAAGCAAATCCTTAATTTCGGCTCTCTAATCCTTCAATCCAATCCTTCATTTGGGCAAATCCTTAATTTCGGCTCTCTAATCCTTCAATCCAATCCTTCATTTGGGCAAATCCTTAATTTTGGCTCTCTAATCCTTCAATCCAATCCTTCATTTGGGCAAATCCTTAATTTCGGCTCTCTAATCCTTCAATCCAATCCTTCATTTGGGCAAATCCTTAATTTTGGCTCTCTAATCCTTCAATCCAATACTTCATTTGGGCAAATCCTTAATTTCGGCTCTCTAATCCTTCAATCCAATCCTTCATTTGGGCAAATCCTTAATTTCGGCTCTCTAATCCTTCAATCCAATCCTTCATTTGGGCAAATCCTTAATTTCGGCTCTCTAATCCTTCAATCCAATCCTTTATTTGGGCAAATCCTTAATTTCGGCTCTCTAATCCTTCAATCCAATCCTTCATTTGGGCAAATCCTTAATTTCGGCTCTCTAATCCTTCAATCCATTCCTTCATTTGGGCAAATCCTTAATTTCGGCTCTCTAATCCTTCAATCCAATCCTTCATTTGGGCAAATCCTTAATTTCGGCTCTCTAATCCTTCAATCCAATCCTTCATTTGGGCAAATCCTTAATTTCGGCTCTCTAATCCTTCAATCCAATCCTTCATTTGGGCAAATCCTAAATTTCGGCTCTCTAATCCTTCAATCCAATCCTTCATTTGGGCAAATCCTTAATTTCGGCTCTCTAATCCTTCAATCCAATCCTTCATTTGGGCAAATCCTTAATTTCGGCTCTCTAATCCTTCAATCCAATCCTTCATTTGGGCAAATCCTTAATTTTGGCTCTCTAATCCTTCAATCCAATCCTTCATTTGGGCAAATCCTTAATTTCGGCTCTCTAATCCTTCAATCCAATCCTTCATTTGGGCAAATCCTTAATTTCGGCTCTCTAATCCTTCAATCCAATCCTTCATTTGGGCAAATCCTTAATTTCGGCTCTCTAATCCTTCAATCCAATCCTTCATTTGGGCAAATCCTTAATTTTGGCTCTCTAATCCTTCAATCCAATCCTTCATTTGGGCAAATCCTTAATTTCGGCTCTATAATCCTTCAATCCAATCCTTCATTTGGGCAAATCCTTAATTTCGGCTCTCTAATCCTTCAATCCAATCCTTCATTTAAGCAAATCCTTAATTTTGGCTCTCTAATCCTTCAATCCAATCCTTCATTTGGGCAAATCCTTAATTTTGGCTCTCTAATCCTTCAATCCAATCCATCATTTGGGCAAATCCTTAATTTCGGCTCTCTAATCCTTCAATCCAATCCTTCATTTGGGCAAATCCTTAATTTTGGCTCTCTAATCCTTCAATCCAAACCTTCATTTGGGCAAATCCTTAATTTCGGCTCTCTAATCCTTCAATCCAATCCTTCATTTGGGCAAATCCTTAATTTCGGCTCTCTAATCCTTCAATCCAATCCTTCATTTGGGCAAATCCTTAATTTTGGCTCTCTAATCCTTCAATCCAATCCTTCATTTGGGCAAATCCTTAATTTCGGCTCTCTAATCCTTCAATCCAATCCTTCATTTGGGCAAATCCTTAATTTCGGCTCTCTAATCCTTCAATCCAATCCTTCATTTGGGCAAATCCTTAATTTCGGCTCTCTAATCCTTCAATCCAATCCTTCATTTGGGCAAATCCTTAATTTCGGCTCTCTAATCCTTCAATCCAATCCTTCATTTGGGCAAATCCTTAATTTCGGCTCTCTAATCCTTCAATCCAATCCTTCATTTGGGCAAATCCTTAATTTCGGCTCTCTAATCCTTCAATCCAATCCTTCATTTGAGCAAATCCCTACTTTCGGCTCTCTAAATGAAAGCAATCTCTTCAGTATCTTTTTGCAAGAGCTTCCGGTTTTGCAGCCTCATGTAGGCCATCCTTTTGAATTTTCGTGGACCATATTCAGTTTAACATTCTCTTCCAGTGTCGGTCATTTCTTCTTTTCTATTTTTCAGCAGTTGAGAACACCCGTGTTAGTCTCCACTCCTACCTCTTCAGTTCTATCTCGTGAAATATTGCGAAATCTTTTTTAATTCCCTTGTGATCACCGGGCTCTTGCTTAATCTAGGGATAGGTTTTATCTGCCTCTCATTCGCTAGTCTTTTTCCTTTTAAATTGAATTTCGTCCTATTCTAGAGTAATAGCAGTTACAGAACATGCGGTAAGTAGCAAAACGGGGAACACTAAAAGAACTCTCGGATGTTCTGTACGATTCAGGTCTTATAGGACCGTAAATACTGGTGAATATTGGAGCTCTAAAAAATTAACAGAATGAACTGAACTTCAACAGTACCATGCTCATATCGCTCACGTGAAATGTCAATTTTATATATACTGACTCTTGCTTCTAGGGATAAAAGGTCTTCTCTAGTTTAATTACAGAAAGGAAAACATCACAAGAATTAAAATATAATAAAAGATACCTAAGTACTCAGGGCGAACGAATATGTAGTGTTGATAAAAGAGGAGAGAAGAAGAGAATTATTGTTTGAAAAGAAGATTCTTCTCAGTCGATGATGGAAGCTTTAGGGTAAACCAACGCTTGACGTAAATAGTTTAAAGTGAACATAGAGCAGGAAACCAGAGGAACAACAATGAATGCAAGGTTAATTAAGTGGAGGGACGATGAATGAAGGGCAATGTTTCAACGGCCCATTCGTATTCACAAAAGGCAAAGCCAAGAATGTGAGCAGGTATCGTGACACGATGAGTTAAGCCATGCTGTTGCCGGCTGATCCTAAAAACACAGCAAGATTTTTTCCTTGTTACGATTCCATTTGAGACCAAATGAGGATCAGGAGATAACCAGGTGGTCATCAGGGCTGGAATGATCACTTGACGAGGAACAATGGCCCCACTATAGATTTTTTGCTAATTTTAACGCCGATATCCCCGGGGCTGCTTGCTTGCGACCTTCTGCTGCTGGCGTTTCAGGGTCGCCAGATCTGATTTTTTTCTGACCAGAATCTTTGAGTTTGGATTTTTTAATGGAATCCGGCCAAAAGACTACCCTAAATCTGGTAATTCTGGGAATTTTCCAGTTTTATGCGGGGTGCCTGAAATTCACAGGTATGTTACACCGATTAAACTTATACTTTATCAGCGTGCTCTACCCATGATTCCGAAGTTCAAATAAATCTAGTAACTTCAGGAACCCATTTCTGAAACGGTAGATACTTCATAGACAATTTATATTTAACTTAAATAGTTCTACTTATGTTTCCAAAGTTAGGACAAATCTAGTAATTTCATGGACACATTTCTGCAACAGTAGATACCTCATAGACAATTTATATTTAACTTAAATAGCTCTACTCATGATTCTAAAGTTTGGATAAATCTAGTAACTTCATGGACACATTTATGCAACAGTAGATACTTCATGGATAATTTATATATAACTTAAATAATGGGAGCAATTTGTTTGTGTGAACTTTTTAAGCAGCGGCTATTTTGCCAGTGGGCCATTAGAGGACGCCATTTATTCATTACTCTGCCGTATTATCCAAAATAATGTAAATTGCACGAACTACGATGTCATTCAATCTGACCGGCTGTTCGAAATATATACATTTTTTATGCTGTTATTAATTAATTCATTAATGTACAAGCGAATAAACTAAGTCACAATGAGCTCAAATCTTACCTCTGATTGGAAATTAACTTTTAGTTTACTGAGAAAATCTGCTTCTGAACCAAAGGTCCCCAGCGTGTACAAATTTGCTTTGCTCTTGTTGTCTCACTCAGTCATTAGTCAATAGATTATTTACTATATCAGCGACTGTCACTCGAATATTTAGCGAAGAAAAGAAGCGAATCAGATACGTTTGTTACATGTTTCTATAAATAGTTTAGAATTTCAAATTAATTACTGATGTTTTAGCAAGCCATGGTTCTTTGGTATTGTGATTAACTTTGTAAGTCATTTAATAAAAGATAAATTTGGGGTATATAAAGGAATCACTTTGTGTACAGTTATTGAAAGATGACAATGCTATCGGTGTCATAACATTTTCTAGCGTAGGAAATCAACGAGAATTAAATATATAAAAAAATCTACGGAATTATCTATTAAGATTTAAATATCAAGCTGCCTTGACAATGAATACGATTATTATAGTTTTAAGCTCTATTCCGATGCATATATATGTGATTATTTCTTAGTGCTACGCTAAAAAATGAGCATTTTTTGCTTGTTAAAAGCATATGCTTGACTTACTTCGAAATAAAAGAACAGGATTTAGATGAACAGACGGTGTCATACTTCCTTTAAAAGTCACATTTCAAAAAAGTACGATAATGCACCAAAGTTCCAAGAAAATAAATATTATTTGCCATTCCTTTGATAAAGAAAAGAACTATCATTTGTCATTCTTTTGATAAAAAGGGAGCAAAAATGTAAAGTGAACGCTCGCCAATCTTGTTTCATGCAAAATTCTGTCAGCAGGAAAATTGCAACGTGAAAATCTTATTATAGTTTAGAATCAGTAAATCGTCTAGTGCTTCGTTCAAAAGAAAATCGAGATCCGTGCAATCAAGGTGCTTTCTTCGCTGAAATAACCTCTACTGCGATCTGTACTTTGAAGAAACGTCGACTCAAGGACATCAAAACTTCAGGCGATCAGAAAGAAATAATTCAGGTCGTCTAGACCAGTGAGTGTGTTGAAAGTGTTCCTAAAAGTGTTTTTTCCTAGATTTTAAAAACTGCAGAGAAAAGAAAATAACGTATCGTTATAACAGAACTGGAAGAGATCTTTTAAAGCTAGTTTTCTTTATTATTTTCTTCATTGTTCGAACGTTGTGAGACCGGTGAACGCGACGGATATTTCAGAGAACGATGATTTAGATAATTCATTTTCCAGGTGTTTCAAAGAGGAGTTTAAAATTTATTGTGTCCACATTGGAAACTTGTTCAGGGCATTTTTTGGTGACATTTTACTGACACGTGTTGTTGCAGCATTGATAAAACCGTGTAAAAATGAGGGACATGGATATTTTCTGGACTCTAATCTGTTACTAAAACAGGGCAGCACACCTGTGAAATTTCCGATGTTACGAAATTCGAGGCACAACCCTTCATTACGAAATTCAGAGGAGGGTTGTGCCTCAATCAACTATACTCGATATTAAATACACCAGGGGGTCAAATTTGAATCAACATGATCAAGCTACGGCTTCGGTTGAACCCACTATTAACAAAATGTTCCTCAGTCTAGAACAGGGCTTCTCAACCTTTCTATCGTCGTGTACCCCCTTAGCTTAATGCTGTATCTTCATGTACCCCCAGCATAGGTAAAGGTTCAAGAAACTATAAAAATACACCCAGTGATTAATAATTCCATACACTTATACGGTTGCATGTGAATATATACGGTACATTTAAACATAAAACGTATGTTGAATGTACCCCTAGGGGTACAAGTAACCCCGGTTGAGAAGCCCTGGGCTGGAAAATAATGCAAAAAAGTTACGAACATTGTTATTGGGTTAGAGTATATATGGGAGTCGCAGTTGGTAACAATAGTATTAAGAAAATGCTCTTAAGTCTAGGACATAATGCTAAGAGGCAGCGAGCAGTGTAATTGGAATATGGTAATGATAAGAGTCGCAGATCTGACAATTTAGCAACACACAGACTGGAACTTGGCAAAAGAACAGCGATTGATGGGAACCAATAAAAAAAAGCCAAGGCAGGTAGCAGCAGCGACCGCAGGGCTACGAAGTACCAGATGCTACAATTTAACGCAGCTGGTACTTGCGCAATTGAAGAAGTACTCTCACAGGTGCAAAGTACTGAGATGTACTCTCACAGGCGCAAATTACTGAGAAGTACTCTCACAGGCGCAAAGTACTGAGATGTACTCTCACAGGCGCAAATTACTGAGAAGTACTCTCACAGGCGCAAATTACTGAGATGTACTCTCACAGGCGCAAATTACTGAGAAGTACTCTCACAGGCGCAAATTACTGAGATGTACTCTCACAGGCGCAAATTACTGAGAAGTACTCTCACAGGCGTAAATTACTGAGAAGTACTCTCACAGGCGCAAATTACTGAGAAGTACTCTCACAGGCGCAAATTACTGAGATGTACTCTCACAGGCGCAAATTACTGAGAAGTACTCTCACAGGCGCGAAGTACTGAGATGTACTCTCACAGGCGTAAATTACTGAGAAGTACTCTCACAGGCGTAAATTACTGAGAAGTACTCTCACAGGCGCAAATTACTGAGAAGTACTCTCACAGGCGCAAATTACTGAGAAGTACTCTCACAGGCGTAAACTACTGAGAAGTACTCTCACAGGTGTAAATTACTGAGAAGTACTCTCACAGGCGCAAATTACTGAGATGTATTCTCACAGGCGCAAATTACTGAGAAGTACTCTCACAGGCGCAAACTACTGAGATGTACTCTCACAGGCGCAAATTACTGAGAAGTACTCTCACAGGCGCAAATTACTGAGAAGTACTCTCACAGGCGCAAATTTCTAAGAAGAAGTATCCACAGGAGCACAAAAAAATTAACCTTTTGGTAGGTTGTATAACATGTGGTACGGAGTTTCAAACAAAGGGTTTGATGCAAGCAAGAACAGGGTTTGATGCAAGCAAGAACAGGGTTTGATACAAGCAAGAACAGGGTTTGATGCAAGCAAGAACAGGGTTTGATGCAAGCAAGAACAGGGTTTGATGCAAGCAAGAACAGGGTTTGATACAAACAAGAACAGGGTTTGATGCAAGCAAGAACAGGGTTTGATGCACGCAAGAACAGGGTTTGCTGCAAGCAAGAACAGGGTTTGATGCAAGCAAGAACAGGGTTTGATGCAAGCAAGAACAGGGTTTGATGCAAGCAAGAACAAGGTTTGATGCGAGCAAGAACATAGTTTGATGAAAGCTATGCAATAGAAACTTTAGTCAGATTTACAGTTTTTGGGTAATCTAAATTCTGCTAGTGAAAGAAATGTGAAGTTAGAGAAGTAACCAAGGTTTAATATCAACTGGAAAAAATGAGGGCTAATATTATGGTGCCATCTGGTTCGGCATGCCACGATGGGACATCACAAGTTTTGCATTAGATTTAATCAAATAGGTTGAACAAAATTGAACAATATACGTTGATTTGAAAACGGTCAAATTTTTCTTCTTAACAATGAAAATATAAAAATTAGTCATGTTTCCTGTGTTTATAAGATAGCCAAGCCAGGGATAAACACTGGGAAAACAAAATTAAATAAATCACTGAATTTTTGACTCCCGGCACTAAAATACTGCACACCAACTGCCAGATGACCGAAGAAAAACATTTAACCCCCTTTTCTACGTGTTAAACTAGCGCTCACGAAGTAATTCTTGAACGCTGTTAACTTAAAGCGTGACTGTGTCTAATTCAGAAGAGCGTTATTTCTTAATCGAGGATGCGTGTAATACTGAATAATTAGAGATGCTGAAATAATTACTGGACAACTAACTATTAATAAGTGATGTGGAAAAAGAAGAGTGTTATTTCTTAGTTGAGGTAAGAGATGGATATAGTTACTGGGTAACTATTGATTAGTGATATGGAAAAAGAAGCAAAGAAAACCTCAGTGGCTGTCGTAGAAGAATCTCTTCTAAGCAAGGAGGTTCAAGCTAAATAGTTAAAAAGCCTGTACTTTTTACCTTAGTATTCAATATGAGATCGTTATCACGCGTTCAATAAACGACCGGTCGTAAGATTTTTATTTTATTGACGGCGATCTATTAAATGAAGAAACATTTGTCTTCATACTTTTGAGTTATTTTCCTGCGGTGCATTAATCAAAGCAAATGAACTACAGGATTGATTTCCAGGCGCAATTCTTGCAGAAGAGCTTATGAAGATTTAATCAAGCTAAAAGTAGGAAGCTAAGAAACTCATTCATTATTGTAGGGTGAGTTTAAGCCTGCAATAATGAATGAATTTTGAATGAATAATGAATGAAACCCTAGCGTGGATAAATCGTTTTATCGAACCTTGAGCAAGCCTAGAACGATTAATAGAACTACCGAACAGAAATATATTGTTGTCTGATTTTTACACGAATATTTGCACATTTTAAACCTAATTGTGAATAATTCCTAAGTTATGATACATTAGGAAATTTCCTTATCGCATATTGAGTGAATAAAACAGGTGTTCATGAAAAAAAAGACTATTGTCCTCGGATTTTTACTCAAATATTTGCATATTTTAAACCTAATTGTGAATAATTCCTAAATTACATTTAAAATTTCCTCGTTTGCATATTGACTGCATAAAACAAGTGTCCATGAAAGTGGCCTCACGTGGGTGAGGGCAGAAGATTTATAGCATCAATGAAAATTGTGGTGCTTCTTGGCGCACACAGGCCGCATGCAACAAAGCCATTCAATAAAGGAACATCGTGTGTGCGGTGCCCATTGCTTACAAATGACATGTGCGTAAGTGTTTGTTGTTCCTTTGTGCGGTTCACTCTGTTAGCTCAGGACCAATAGAGTAAATGAGGCGCGTTTTGGCGACAAGAGTTCATTGAGTTCGTAATGATGTGCCTCGAAAATCCTTTTAAATAATTCGATTCTATCGGTTTCTTCCCAGCAAACCATTTGTTGCTTCTCTCATTGGACGCTTGGACATTCAATAATGCTATAAATATTGTCTGGGTTTAAAATGCAGGTGTGATAAAACATGAAGCATAATTATAGGTAAATAACGATTGCCTCACTATTACGTAATGTATTGTTACGTGAGAGACCAGTGAGAAGTAAGAGCAAAATTCATAATTCTTCTACAATCAATTACTCTTTTTGCTTGCAAATGCGGTAGTAATTTAAGTTGTTAATCCTGAATTGTTATTTAGCACAATTTTTACTTGTGGAACAGAAATATCGGAACGTAGTGTGTCTATTGAAGCAATGAACAAAATTTGCTAAAATTCCCAGCTAATCTCATGAAATCGTCAAGCCAAAAGCGAAACAAATTAAGAATTTGAAAGTTTTAAAGCAGTTGCGAGAGACTGACAGCAGCTATTTTAAAATTTAAAAAAATCCATTAATTAATGGTGATTTTTTTCAAAATGACCAACTCAAATTAAAAAAAAAATTGTATCAGAAATGAAGATACTGACATCAGAATTAAAAGTCAGTCAATGCACGATGAAATTATTCAAAAAATATCTGAAGGCGTCCGTAGGTATTCTACTTCGAAAAATTTACATAGTTGAAATTATTGCATACGCCAGTAATATTTCAAGAGGAGGTCATCATTTTGATATTAAATGTATTTAATCCCGATAATGACAGATTGGTTCAGCATGGAATCGTTTTCTTTTAGATATAAAAACCGTCTGCCCTCTGATCTATGTTCTCGAATAATACCAATACTTATTTTTAACCAAATTTCTAAATTGTTTATATATAAGTATTGTTAATATGCCTCGAAATAATAAGAATGCTTGTTTTGAAATGAATTTTTAAATAGTTTAAGCATAAGTATTGTTGCCTGCAGTGCGGGTCCGGCTACGTTGGTTGTGCACACCGTTCCTTTAGGGTGAGATATATCGAGTAAGCTGGTCGGGGTTAGAGAAATATGAGTCTTAACTAAATGTACACTTTCAGCTGTTACAATTACACAGTACAGTGTGACGTAATGGTAAGGATATCCAATTAATAAACTCTGAGTTTTTGCTCAAAAATATACCGATCTTCATATCCGAGGATTTCTTTGTATGTGCAAGACCTGTTCTGAATTCTATGTAATGCTCTTTCCACTCCGAAGTAGCGAAATATTTTTGAAACGCCTAAATGATAAATTGTATATTTTACATGTTTTGAGCTTTTCCATAATATGTTATCATATTATACTGTGAATCGAGTTTTGCATAGCACTGCATTTTTTTTCATATTTTTTGGTAATGGTTGTACTTTTCCCGAAGCTACCACATTCATTTAGCAATATTTTCAGAGTAGGGAATCTTCGAAAATATTTTTGTTTTTCTTATTTACTTCAATAAGTTTATCAGAAATAATAAAAAATCATGCACTCAATATAAAAGCAGTGGCACTTCTGAATTTTTCTTCTCAAATGTAGAAGCCAGTTTGTAATGCGTACGCAGATTAGGAAAGGAATGGTTGCGGATGGTCCATTATTTCTGATCACGTCGGGAGAGTTACGACCGGTCGATTCGATGTTGTCTTTGATGTTTATTATTTCTAGCTGTATTATTGCAAGTATTAATGAGGCTAGTGTTTCTGAACGAACGGGTGAATGTATTTTTTGTCATAGACCCCCAATTTCTATCTCTAGCTTTCTATTCGAAGTAGAAGTAAAATGTAATTAAAACAAAACAAATCTTCGTGGGGCATAACCATACTCCCGTAAGTGTGGGAATCTGACGAGGTTACTTGTAAAGAGAATTGTCTGATCTTTCACTGAGGAAAAACCAAGTGTAATGATAAACTCGAATGCAGTTTTTTAGTCAGAAAAAAATATTTCATGGAATAATTCTAGCTCCCAACACATGTGCAACCATATTTTAACAGGGTTGATGGTTTTCTCATGTGAACTTACGACTTATCGAAATCGTATGACCAAAAAGTCAATTAACCAACTTGGCTGAAAGAAAATAGCCTTGGTAATTTTCCTGTATCAGTGTGACGGAATGACCCCTTTCAAAAAATTAAAGCTAGCTGGTGTACTCATTTACACTGAACTTCATTGGCTTTTCATGTAGTCAATAGTTTACCAGAATGATTAATTCACTGTACTTAACACGTGCAAGGGACGAGATTGTTGCAAAGCAATCGCAAAAATTTGATCGCATTGAAATTTTATTTTTCATTGCAATTTTCATTGTAATTACATTTCCAATTTTATCGCAGAAATTAATTTCAAAAAATAATTCTGTGATCGCGACGTCTATAGATTTTTTCGATTAAGTACACTCCGTAGTAGTTTTGGGTGAACCATTAAAGAAAATTTACCTTTGACTACTTTTAGCAATTTTTGGAATTGCTTACTTTAAAAAATTATTTTAGAACTTACTTGTGAGAGCATCAATGTCTGGGAAACACTGTTAAAAAACAACTATAAGAAGAAACAACTGCTTTGCACTATAAAGCAAGTAAAATTCGTTGATACATTAGAAAATCAAAATTAAGATTAATTTTTCTCTGCATCATTCATCACTTCATTCTCTCGGCATCATTCATTACATCACTTTTGCTTTCTGCAAGTACACCATTTCTAAATTAACGTCGGTTTTGATGAAACTCGTGGGGAAATGTGATGAGGTCCAATATCTTTGCTTCCGTGGCCATGGATCATTGTAATTCGTATACTTAGTGAAGTTGACAAAGCGTGCGATTGCGTGTTAATTTAAGACGAAAAGAGAGGAACGCAAGATTTGCGAGTCTCATATTCGCTTTAGACTGATAAATAGAGCATTAAATCGCGTAGCACTTTCAGAATTATTGCTAAGGTGGATAATTGTGACTTAAGGCGTTACATATCGCTTTACAGAAGAGGTAATGACACCTAGGTAACAGAACCCTAATGGAACGGGAACGGTTACGACCGGTCGATTGGCTGTCATATTTAATATATATTATTTTTACAAATATTACTAGGCTAGTGTTTTGGAACGAACAAATGAACGTGAGTTTTTCTATAAATTCTACGGATTGGCTGACCATGGCTGGCCATTCCTTAGAATTAGGAGCCCGAATAAGGGAAATGAGATAAATGGTGAATCAAGTATTCAGTTATCTAGTTTCTCATGAGGCACATGTTTGAAATAGACTTGATATAGACGTGTGTCTTTGATATTAACCCTCAATTTCACGGTAATGGCCGTCCATGCTCATAAGGCACACAAAAAAGTCAATCGGGCTCACACAAATCGCCCGTTGCTTATTCGGATGCACTTACCAGCTCGATGAGAAGATGAATTGAGATACGGTTAGCTGCGTTAGACAGGACAGGCAATGTGAATGAATGTCCCGTAATAACCTACTAGTCATCTCAGAATTTGTGGGCTGGAAGAAAAGATTGAAACTGTGAAGAGACATCACAGTTCATTGATTGATTCATTGAAAAGACATCATTGGAATATTAAATGTTAAAGGTAGGGTATCCCTGATGGTGAAACACGTTGAAATAATCTTGATATTCTCTCTGTTACGACCGGTTATTCGAAGCGAGAAATAACAAGCTCAAATTTACTGGAGTTATCATGTTTGAAAATTGTATAAAACGAGAAAGCGAGTAGAATAAAATACCATACTATTGTTCACACAAGGAGTCGAACACCAGCGCAACTGAAGCCTTGTTTGACACCTCACTTCTACCCCCGAAGAGTCTGCACGATAAGAGAGGGAATGCGTGCTTGATGTGTCTCAGATAACCTATGGAGGTATTAAATATCGGCAATGCTTCTTATATTTATAGGAGGCATTAGCAGGCCGTCCTCTAAGAAGCAATGCCTCCTTCATCCATAGGAGGTTTAAGAGAGTGTCCGAATGGAGAGGTAATTTCTCTTACATCTATAGGAAGGATTAGAGGCACCCTATAGGCGGCAATGCCTTTTTTATATAAGGAGGCAGTAAGAGGCATCCTTTAGAAAGCAAGGCCTCTTACATATATATATATATATATATATCTATATATATATATATATATATATAGAGAGAGAGAGAGAGAGAGGCATTAGCTATTAGCAGGCATCCTCCAAGAAGCAATTCATCCTTTATCTATGGGAAGCATTAGAGGCATCCTATTGGAGGCATTTCAGTCTTCAATTATAGGAGGCGTCCTATAGCACCATTCGATAGGAGGCATCCTATAGGAGGCGCAGGCGGCACGCTAGCGCACCAAACGAAGAGTTCTCTCACAGTGAGGTAATTTACGCTCGAGTGCCTGCGAGGCATGCGGGTATGGCTGACCCAAAATGCCAGGACGGGATTAACTACTAACTAAAAGTTTTTCTGAATTAAGAGTAAATTTTCCCTAAAACTTTTCCTAAATTTAGATTAATTATTAACTAAGACTTTTTAACTTTAGATTAACTATTTACTAAGACTTTTCCTAAATTTAGATAATCAAGACTTTTATAATTTTAGATTAATTATTAGTTAATCCTTTTTTTAAATTTCCGTGAGCACAGAAAAAATGATTTGAATTTACTTGTTTAAAGTTAACGCGTTCTTGAGTCATACAAATTCGATCTAAATATTATTTAACAGATCCCCTCAGTGGATGCTATCTTGGTCAATTTCATGGAATTTTTATATTACTCACTATGCTTTCGTCCAGCTAAAAAAATCATAATCGAATGAAATTTGATTTTTATCCTAAATAAATGAAAAAAATTAGGTAAAATAAGCACTAACAACAACCTAATGTAGGTTGCTGCACTTACAGCATGTTTTGAAACTGAGTAAGTTGAAAATATATTGAAATGAAAATTATTTCATCTACTCTATACGCAAACACTTGGTTGACTTCTATGTAGAGCTCATTTCAAGTCGCTGCTAATGGCTCAATAATTTTAAGACTCAGATAACAATTTTCAATTAACTGTACGCTATAATTTTCTTAATGTAGCATTTAAATGGGAACTTGAGGCATCTATTTCAATTGAATTTGAATTATGAGAACATATTTCGCAAGCAGTTATGCATCTTGTTCTTTTAATCAAAAAGATTGAAAACAAATTATTTCATTCATGAGTAGTAGGTCTACTTGTACAACGTATTTTTCAAGTGTTTACCACTTTTTTCAGATGGTACGCACTCGCGTGGTAACAGCAGGCAACTCTGTCTACAATTAAAGTGAAATGACTCCTGTAAATTCAACGTAATTGCCATCATTACGGCAGCTCATTGCCTGTATTTTAAATACAAGATAGGCTACCAGGACAAGGACCGAAATCTTCGCATTCGCTGCACCAACTGCACTGCTAATTTTTGCCATTGCCTGAAACAAGAAAGAAGGATTAAGCTGTTGTTGCTCCAATGGCACAAAGGGTGACAACGCTGCACTCGTACAATTGTTGTATCAATGGCACAAAAGGTCACAACGCTGCACACGGACAATTTTTGCCAATGACACAAGAGGTGACAACGATGCACTCGTTCAATTGTTGTGTCAATGACACAAAAGGTCACAACGCTGCACACGAACAATTGTTGTGTCAATGACACAAAAGGTCACAACGCTGCATATGAACAATTGTTGAATATTTCTGCGTAACCTCTCCTGTACAAAGACAGCCTGAATAAAGGTAATGAGTACAAAGGAAATCAAACATTCGTTCACCTAGTTCCTTATACAGATGTTTTATTTGTCCCGTATATAGTAAACTAAATTCGGCTGTCTTTGAGAGCTGGCTGCAGAATCCATTGAGTAGTATATTGGAGCTTCTGTTCCTTGGTTAACTGTTAACTTTGTGTGTAGGTAAATTTATACACAGCTGTCTCATTCCCTGTTCTGCTACTTCAATGCACATAAAAACTTTGCGTATAACAAACAAATAACCACCCAAGTGAATAAAAATTGATTTTTAGAGTTTTTAATCTATCAAACCCAGCTGATACTCGTATTTCTTAGTCACAAAATTACACCACGCAAGCAAAAGTTTTTTCTTCAAAAGGATTGAGACGTCGATGTCTTCTAAGTCTTGTGAATAAAAAACACTCTAATTAGCGCTCATTTAGACTCCTTAGCCTCCCGGTCCCACTACCTGACTTGCGTGGGTCACACGAATGAAAGCAAATGGTCAATAAACAGTGTAAGTTACACAATTAACTTTCCTGTCCTCCCACCCAAGCCTTCAGTTCTGGCAGAGATGACTGAAGCAGTCTGCTGTCTGAAATCGTTTATGAGGAGTGAAAATAAGCATAATTTTTTTAATTTTTCGGTCCTCGCTCTTTAAATCTTTCAGTCTGCTGTCTGAAATCGTTTATGAGGAGTGAAAATAAGCATAATTTTGTTGATGCTCTATATCATGTTGAAGAAACCATAATAGAAATGGTATACGCACTCTCTTGTCTGAGATCATTTGTACTTACATAACAAGGTATGAAAATGAGCATGACTGAGTACATGGCATTATTTTGGTAGACGAAAGATGATAGACGCAGTCCACAGCCTGACCTTATTTGTATTTAATAAAAAATTTAAATAAACATGAATGAGTAAGTCATATTATTTGGATGGCGCGTAGCAAAAGTTGGCAGTCCAAAGCCTGAGATTATTTGCACTTGTGAGGAACAAAAATAAACGCAACTGCGTAAAATACTTCATTTTAAAGAGATGATAGACGGCAGACCGCAGTCTGAAATTATTTGTATTCAATGAAGAATAAAATTTGCATGAGTGCGTAGATCATTTTAAAGAGGTGACAGATGGCAGACCCAGTCTACAGTCAGAAATAATTTATATATAAATGAAGAATGAAAATAAGCATGGCCACGTAGACAACATCATTTTGATGAGATGGAAGCTAGAATCAAGGGTCCTCAAGGGCACGTTTTGGTGACGGTCGCTGTCATCAGAATCTTCTAAAAACTAAGGTCAACACTGAAATAAAAGAATACGTAAGTTAAGGTCACAGTAAGCTGAGTAACTATAGATGAAGCACAAAATACAAATTAAACAACAAAGCAGAAATATTGTCAGTTGCAACGAAAGTGTGTGTGCAATTTCGAATTATTAGCGCTTGTTTTGAATTCAAGCCTATGGTTCGTAATATCTAAACTTAAAAATAACAGTTTCTTTATCCTTCTTTGTTATGCAAAATTCTGAAATCCACCACAATCGCAGAACTTTGCACTTCCCGCTGGAGGTTATGTAAAATTTTTAAATCCCCCTTTGCTGGTGTGGAAAATTTTTAAATCCACTTCCCGCAAGAGCGCCGTAATTGCAGGGAGCAAACCAATTACACGCTTCACACAAATAAAAGTAATAAGAACACGTAACTCAATATCCTCATCACCATATTAGTCTTCTCTTAATTGGCCGAACAAAGTTATGCCCTGTAGAAGAAAGTAGAAATTGAGTACAAATTCAGTTGTAACTAAATAAATAAATTGCAATGAAAACAAGTTAGATTAAAATAACGAGGGTACGTAAAGAGTGAATTAAGCTAAGTAAACAATAAGCAAATCAAGAGATGAATGTTTCGCTTACGTCTGAAATTTCACAGAAGTTATATTGACATTGAGAAAAAAAATCAGTTTTGAAATGAGCACTGTACTATTTTTTGTTTTGCATCTCACGTAACTCGCTCTCATCCAACCGGAAATTCAGGCCAATGAGAATAAAAAACAGGTTTTAAATAACGAACCTTATATGCAATTTTCAGCCTCGCATGCTCCGTAACTCGTTCTTATCTAACAGTAAATTCACGCCAGCCGAGCTGTGTCTTAACCGCATCGCATAATTCAAGCATCATTTGGTCGGACTTCTAAATCCTACGCTGATTACATTAGCGTGTTGTTATTTTTCAGTGAGCTGCTACCATTGCTCTCATATTCGTTGTAAATTTTGTCAAGAAATTTTATTTACGAAAATTTATAAAATATTTTACAACGATAAACTTTCGCTCCTCTCAAATAATTCAAAGCTTATTTCATAGTAATTGTTCTTTAAGGAACAATGGATATTCTTATAAATGCCATATACTTGTTTAGGCCTCAATGGAATAGAATGGATACTCTTTTAAATGCCATATACTTGTTTTAGCACACTGTTGGTAATATCACATTTCTAATAATATCAGCAACAATGACATGAATACCAATACCTTTTAGTCGAACACCAAATTCTCAGTAAGTATCGACCGTAGCTGATCAACAATCACTACGCGAAGTTCCCTTAACTTCATTGAAGATACAAAAAGGCATTACATTTAAACGTGTCCAATTACTCTCAAACCAAATAGAAAGCATAACCAGTTCAATGAAGGCTTGTTCTCTGAAATCACAACTTTTGTCAGGACCCCCTGGCAACAACAAAGATCGTCTCATCGTCGAAGTCACCATACACAAGGAAAATGGAAGTGCTACAAGGAACTCGTTAGCGGACCAAAATAATTGAATGCAATTTTCGCTCGGTATATACAAGACAGTAATTGGCTTGCGCAATTTCACGGCAGAAAACTTGAGACCCGCTGTCACCGGATTGAGACCGAAAAAATGGCCCAAGAAAGAGTGCTGCAAGCACCATCATCATCATCCATGCAACTGAGGCTAGCGCAGGTTTTACATATCTGTGATGCGAGTTCCATTACGTCCGAGAATACAAAACTTTCCTAATTGCAATTCAGAGGACGGATGCCGAAAAAGAAGTAAGTGGGTAACTTTGCCAGACTGCGGTCTGTCGCTAGTATTCTGATATTCTCATTTTGGACCAATTAAATGTTCGGTCCACTCGTTACTCTTACTCGAATAAAAACTCGTTATCTCATGTAACATTTCTGCTTACAATTCCTAATGCCACATGGATAGGGTGTTTTCGAGTTTTATTTTCATTGCTTCTAGCGACTTTAGTTTTACCCACGAGACCAAAAATAAATAGATCGGTAAGGGGGCTGACCTAATTTTAGCTGAGTGAAAAATCTTTTTAAAACTAAAATTGGACAGCTAGAGACTCACGAGTTTTGTTACGATATGCCAAGTTTTTCATTCTTTTGCGATTTCCTTTACAGTTTTTTCAGTTCAATCCTACCTCAAATTTAGGCAAATCGAATTGATAATTATTGCACATTAATCAGCCAAAAAAAATCAGAGCCTTAAAAAAGGCCTTCGATTTTAGGTGGCTCTCTAATGCTGAAGTTTGCAAGCTTAAGGACGGAAATAACTTTAATTGGTGTCTTGGGAATAATATACAACACACTCCACTCTACAAAACAATGCACACTTTGTTTCCTGCTTGGTTCGTGCATCTGTTCCAACTCACGCCTTATAAACTAGTTACCCGAGAACAAAATAGTAATTACAAATTTTGGCTTCTCTGTGGTATTTTGTTTTTAATGATTGAAATGTGTTTGAAACTTTTCTTACCACAATTAGGTAGAGGAATCACAAAAATATGTATTCATTCAATTGATTCTTATAAAAACGTTTTTTTACCAATGAATTCAACTAAAATATCACGAGGTAATTTTCGGGCTCTTGTACTCGTGCGTTAATGCTCGTAAGCTGTTATTTTTACTATTATTATTATTATTATTATTATAGATATAAAATTCATTGCTTTTTAAAAATGATTACAATCCATTTATCATCTACGTTAGTAGAAACTGAACTCAAAGTTAATGGCATTTCCTTCATTTTTCACATTCAGTTACAGAGAACGCATTCGACGAGGGTCGCTACTTTGAACAAGGCATCATCTTCTGCAGCTTTGAAAAATTTTATGGTGACGGCCCAAATTTATGGTGACGGCCCAAATTTATGGTGACGGCCCAAATTTATGGTGACGGCCCAAATTTATGGTGACAGGCCAAATTTATGGTGACGGCACAAATTTATGGTGACGGCCCAAATTTATGGTGACGGCCCAAATTTATGGTGACGGCCCAAATTTATGGTGACGGCCCAAATTTATGGTGACGGCCCAAATTTATGGGGACGGCCCAAATTTAACGATTCGTAGAATGCACCCACGTAATATGGCTTCGCTGTACGTGTCATTTAGAGACCTGATAACCACGCTATGCGATACTCCTAGTCTAACTTTTTCGCCACCTACATGCATCTTTTTTGCCGCCTAAACGATATAATCACTTAAATCACTAAGGTGGCGAAAAACATGCATGCAGGCGGCGTAAAAGTTAGACTGGGCTGCGGTGGCACATCTTTTCTCCGTAGTTGAGGATCAAACAAGTAGAACCAGATGTCTGAAGTCACTACAAATTTCAACGTTGGAAAATATGTTCTCTCGTATCCCAATTTCTTGTACGCATACGAATATAAGTTGCTTCGTGTACAATTCGTTATTTAGAATATAATATAAAAATCCCTTCGAGTGATAACTTTTTCAACCATATAAAAAAATTCTGGAGCAAGTCCCATGCAGAACAGCTTACAGTCTTCTCCACCAAAATCGGATTTAGATTGCACTGCCCGAGCTGGTTAAGGCAACGAACAGCGTATACAAAACTTACGACAGCAAACATGGATGCTTTTGCAGTGAGCTTAGCTTCTCTTAGATCAGAGGCAGCTGCCAGGTTTCACACAAAAGAACCCAGAAAAAAGATATGAACATGAAATCGTCAAACAAAGTTTCTGTTTTGATTTAAACTCGTTAACCGAAATTCAACGAAATGGTTTAGTTCTTTATGAGTGAACTACTGTAACATATATACTGCTCTGCCTAATGATGCAAAAATTTTTCGCAGGAAGTTTATTTTTCCTAGCGAACTTGGCTCGAGCTACTATGGAGGCAGCATTTCAACACAGCACTGATCCATGAGAAATGTAACTCCAGTTCTTTTGTCAAAATATAAAAAAAATATACCTGTGATAATTTTTCATCAGCTCTGCTTGATCTATTTACAATGTGTCGGTAATTTTAGAGAAATCAAAATTCGCTCTAGACGTGTCAGTTTTTCCACGTCACATAACCTTCATACTCCAAGACTAAAAATAACAAAATCGTTGGCATACTCTTTAGGGTTTCATTTCTCATAGCATATAAGAAATGAATTTCTTTCACTTCATTTCTTTAAAATTTTATTTCTTTCATCAGATTTCGAAAGATGCAAGCGAGCTTATCTTCAGGAACATACCAACATTCTCCTAGTCTATTTATTCAAAAAAACACGTTGATTCACCAACTACCCCACGAACACTATAAAAAAATTAGGTGCAGTCGGGGGAAAAGAGAGAGTTCTGCCACCAGTAAATTAAGTCTGCCACATCAGACAAGTCTCCAATTTCGTGTGGAAAAAGGATGCAATAAGCCGCAACTGAGATCGCCGATCGTCCCAATAATGCATGAAGGCATTCCTCCCCGCCTCCACAGAAGGTCTTCTCTGACTTGCCGAGGCTACGGAGCAGTGTGGGATATATTTGATATTAAGTTTGCCACTCCCCCATGAATTTCAATATTATGTTAAATATCTATGCTTACTGCGGTTTCTTCCAAGAATATATTTAATCTGAAGTCTTCCAGGGCGTCAGATGTGTTTTTGATTCCCATATGAATTTCTGTATCATATTCAGTATTTCTGTTTACTGTGGATTCTTCCCAGAATATATTTTTTGTCATTTCTAGCCGCTAGATGTGTTTTTCAATTCCTTATGAATTTCAAATTCATATATCATATCAAGTATGTATATTTACTGCAGTTTCTTTCCGGAATATATTTTTTTCACCATTTCCTGTTATGAGATGTGTTTTTCACTCTTTTATGGATTTCAACATCGTATTAAATATGCATGTTAACGGCGGTTTTTCCTGGAATATATGTTTTATGTTTTCCTCTCCCTCATGAATGTTAACACTATATTATATGTGTTCGTATGCTTACTGCGGTTATTTTCAATAATATTTCTTTGTATAATGTCAGTGTCGTCTGAGCAGAGCGTTACACTTTGGCTGTCCAGGTCCCGGGTTACAATTTTCCGTATCTGCTCGGTACACTCACGGACGCGGGTGGCTCTTCAGTTGATGGAGAAAATGAAAAAGACGTAAAAAGAAATGAAAAAAGAAATGTAAATGTAAATTCTCTTCAGTGCTCTTGCACCGTATTTCAGTGGGGTTGTAAATGTAAAATAAAATGCAGTTGTACCTTGTAATGCAGGTGTAATGTAAAAATAAAATGCATTTGTACCTTGTAATGCAGTTGTAATGTAAAATAAAATGCAGTTGTACCGTGTGATGCAGTTGTAATGTAAAATTGAATACTGTTGAAACGATCAAATTTGTTTTACAAAAATTTGCATATTTCTTCTTTCTGTTGAAGAGAACTCAGGCTTGTTTGGTAAGGTTGCATGAATATCATTGGGATTTGAAACAAACCATCTATTCATCATGAATTATTGAATCTTAAGTTTCGTTCATAACGCATTTGTATTATCAGCATTTTATCCCTATGATGAAATAATCGGTGAGCATTAAAAAAAATCCTCTACTTCATTGTGGATAATTTGTAAAATTCTCTGCTTTATTCCAGTATGAGATATTTTTGCCTTTAATAACTTTTCCCTCCTACTCGAACAACTGCATGTTATATTCTAACTACATGAATATATAACATTGTATGTTTGTTTGTTATTGTATGTATGTTGGCATATCGAACAACTGCATGTTATATTCTAACTACATGAATATATAACATTGTATGTTTGTTTGTTATTGTATGTATGTTGACATATCGAACAACTGCATGTTATATTCTAACTACATGAATATATAACATTGTATGTTTGTTTGTTATTGTATGTATGTTGGCATATCGAACAACTGCATGTTATATTCTAACTACAAGAATATATAACATTGTATGTTTGTTTGTTATTGTATGCATGTTGACATATCGAACAGCTGCATGTTATATTCTAACTACATGAATATATAGCATTGTATGTTTGTATGTTATTGTATGTATGTTGGCATATCGAACAACTGCATGTTATATTCTAACTACATGAATATGTAACATTGTATGTTTGTATGTTATTGTATGTATGTTGGCATATCGAACAACTGCATGTTATATTCTAACTACATGAATATATAACATTGTATGTTTGTTTGTTATTGTATGTATGTTGACACATCGTACAACTGCATGTTATATTCTAACTACAACAATATATAACATTGTATGTTTGTATGTTATTGTATGCATGTTGACATATCGAACAACTGCATGTTATATTCTAACTACATGAATATATAACATTGTATGTTTGTATGTTATTGTATGCATGTTGACATATCGTACAACTGCATGTTATATTCTAACTACATGAATATATAACATTGTATGTTTGTATGTTATTGTATGTATGTTGACATATCGTACAACTGCATGTTATATTCTAACTGCATGAATATATAACATTGTATGTTTGTATGTTATTGTATGTATGTTGACACATCGTACAACTGCATGTTATATTCTAACTACAACAATATATAACATTGTATGTTTGTATGTTATTGTATGCATGTTGACATATCGTACAACTGCATGTTATATTCTAACTACATGAATATATAACATTGTATGTTTGTATGTTATTGTATGTATGTTGACATATCGTACAACTGCATGTTATATTCTAACTACAACAATATATAACATTGTGTGTTTGTATGTTATTGTATGTATGTTGACATATCCCCTCAGAATTTATTCTACACAAGCGGGTTATTTGTTCAAAATTGTTTTTTACCTTTCTGTCCCGTTTGTTCCCGTTGATGCTCACATTTAGCTTGAGCTCTATTCTGAAAAAGTCGAGAACCACAAATCATTGCAGTGGTCAATGTATTTCTTACATTTTGCAATAATTGTTGCATTTAATCATTCCACACTATCGTGTAGAATGTTAAATTGTTGCATTTCATCATTTCACACGAACGTGTTGAATGAAAAATTGTTGCATTTCATCATTCAAGGACATTTCACCCACCCGAGTGTTGCTGTAGCTAAAACATCTCAAAAACTAAACAGCAGCCTGAGACCAGAACAGAATATTGTGTTCCTGAAAAGCCTGGCCGTCACAATGGAAGTCCGGCGCCGCCATTAAGAAGGGTAATTGCTCGAAAAAATTCGTTTCGTTGTTTTGTGGGTCAAGCGAGGTCGTCAATAAATGTGCCGTAGGCACTTCCAGGGACCGAGATAAAGTATTGTTTTTGTAACTAAGTAAGAATTTCTCCAGGGGCCGAGATACATAGCAGCTCGAGTTACAGTATTTTTTTGTTGTTGCCTACCAAGAATTTCTTCAGGGCTGAGGTACATAGAAACCTGAGATAAAGTATTGTTTTTTTGCAACTAACCAAAAATTACACATAGCAGCTCGAAATGAATAATTTTTTGTTGATGTTAACTAATAATTTCGTGAGCATATGTTGAAGAATCAGTCACTAATTAAAAATGTTATTTCTCTCACTTACACGTCTTTGTCTGTTATAAATTGATCAGTGCAAATAAGCTTAGGTATTTATGCACACTGCAGGTAATGAGTGAGTTCAAAACGATGCTCTGAACATTTGCATTTACATTTTTGGTAACGTCCGTATTTCCAGATGCCTACACATATGAAGCATGTCCTAAACGACTGAATAATTTCGTAAAAGTTCCCTTTATTTTCGCAGCTGAACGGACTCTCCAAATTTAAATGAAGGCGTATAATTTTAATGCGAAGCGATACAAAATTAACGCTGAAAATCAACCCCAATGAATAATATTCAAAAATTGAGAAAGCAAAATGCGTATAAACCTGAACCAAAGCGCATTAGATCAACCGAAAATCAACACTGAAAAATAATGAAAATGTGCTATGGAATCTCGAATAAAATTAGCAGCTCTTCATAACAAAATAGAGTAGTTTAAATTCAATAAAATTTTCTTTCAAGATCAACTTGGTAATTTGGGTACTGATGAGTACAGTTGTGGGCCTATTTGTATACAACGTTTTCAAATGTGATTTTTTAGTGGTTTTTGACACCAGTGGAAGTTCAAACAAATCTATTTTCTCAACAGCACTAGAGAACTCAGGTGTCGTGTTTACTTTCTGCTCTAAATCGTAACACTCATCCAAATAGTCACTATATTACAAAACGAAAAGGACCGCCACCTTACTAATGCCCATAAGTTGTTTAAGATAATTCGTTCTTAACAATGATTGTAATTGTCATTATCTCTCTCGTTTACGCTAATGATTACAATTGGGATTATCCTTTCAGTTATAATGAAAATGCTTTTGTATTGCAATAAAACTATAGTTCTAGGCCAGGAAGCTACCTATTTCAGAACTGTACTACCACAAAGGAAAAGCTAGATTATCTCACTTCTGACAGCGCACGCGCAAGACCTACTTTACACTGCTATACTCACTCCAACAACAGATCACCAGATCGACTGATGGAATCTAATACAGCTCTTCACTTTACTTGCTCACTTCGATGATAAACTGTAAAAAAGGCTACTTTTCAGGCAACTGTCAGGAAAAAAATGCGATATTTAGAGAAGCATATTAACATTTTATTCATGATTTGCATTCTTGGTGTAAATGGTTGAACTTATTTAAGTGATAGCAAAGATACGAATGCACTTAAATTAGCTCGCAGAGCGGACACATTGTCTCTGGCGCCGTGTAACACGACCGAGCCTCTGCCCATAGTGGCTACGGCCAGCTGCAGTCTCTCTCTAATGGTATGTTGAGCGTACTCATCAGTCCTCCATGCATAGATGGCTTTTGCGTCATTTTACTCGGCATTACAGGCTTATTTTGTGCAACAACAGAAAAAACCTTATTGACAACTTTTGCGATATCGTAACTTGTGAAACAGGTTTATTTGTGGTACAATATAAGCAATTCATTGCTGAATTTGCGTCATCGAAATCGATATAGAAAACAAGTTTATTTGAGCTGCACGAGAAAAAACTTATCGAGCTGCACGAGAAAACTTACTTTAGCGTCATCGAACTTTGCATAATAGGTATCTTTTGAGCTACAGTAAAAGAAACTGTAGCTCTTGGGACATCGTAGCTGTTTCATTCTTATATTTTAAATGAGACCATAAAAACAGGAATGAGCCATAAAGCAAATTATACCCAGGTTTGTTACCGTAAAAAAACCGTGAAAAAAATTCAGATTTGAAAAAAGAAATTCTATTATTTTGAAGTCTAAGCCAATGCCCAGAGCTGGTGTTGCAGAGCAGGGTTAAAATCAAAATAATTCGAATATCATTGTAAATTTTCAAACACATCTTTAATGTTGTGATCAAAGAGCGAGGAAATATGCAAACGTGATAATAGAAAATGAAAATTTGCTTCTTGAGTTAAAATGATGCAAAAAATGAGAACAAGTTCCTAACTGCAGCACGCGACCGAAATAGCGTAATTTATTCTATTTATTCCTTAGCTCACACTCTCAAATTAATTTCGGGGTATCTCGTATGATAAATTGTATTCATAATTCATGAAACGAGCTAACCAGTACTAGTCGAAAAAAGAAAAGAAGGAAAAAAGATAAACTAGCATTAAGTAATGAGGTAGCACGGTAAACGAGTTCGAAATTAATTGTTGAGGCTGAAATTTGGCTAATAAATAATACACACCTCACTACAATATTCGCTGAGAAAGCAAAACAAGGAATTAAAAAACTTAGCCACTTTTACACCTAGGTTGGTGTTGCGATGAGTTCACATCGTTGAGTTGAGAATATGAGTTCATATTCATATTCTTTGCATCCACAAATGTTGATACATAAAATTTTACACGTTCTCGTAAAGGTAACCAGCTCTTGTACAACACATTGGATTTGCAAAATTATTTTAATATGAAGGTCCATAATTGATAGACACACCATACGAGGCGTACAATTGCCAGGTGCGAGCCTAAAACAGGTACCAAAGCGACCATAATTTAACCTTTACTTTTTAGCATCAAAACCTTTTAACAAAATAAATTAACACTTGAAGGGCGACTTGACCCACCGGTGGTCAATGAGGGGATTTTCATAACGCTGCTGACCGATCAGCAGTCACTAACTCAATTTCAATAAATACATAATAAAAAACTAAATTAAGGCACGATCTATTTGATATTAGTTATTTTCAAAACTTATCGCAAAAAGACTATAATATGAGTTGAATATTGAAGTTCAGTTTAAACCCGCACCACTAAACAAACCAAGATGATCATGCGCGTCCCTGCAGGTGGGAACACGCTACGTCACACACCTCACACCACCGCAGCTCGACCACAACTAACGAACTGAGGGCACAGGAGTGACAGGATTGCCGCTGCCCATAGAAGCGCGTCACAAAGATGCCGCTGTCGAATCATTTCTTCTTTGTGTATATACGCAAATCTTTTATTCCCTCCGTAGTTTAATTACCAGCAATCTTTTTCTTTTGTTTATGTATAGACGCAAACCTTTTATTATCCCCTTACGTCACTTGCAGGCAGTCTTCTTTTGATTAAAGTAATGTCTGGATTGATTTTTTTGTAGTAACACAGTCCGCACAAATTCTGCCTTCATTCTCAAATTTTCAAGAGTGTATTTTCTGATTGTTTCGCTCAATAAAATAATTAACCCCTGACACAGCTATTTTAAACCAACTGTTTTGAAAATAAACAGTTTTTCTTTTTTCCAACTTGTTCACAAACCGGTTTAATTATTTTACAGCAATATGTTGTTTTTTTTATCATTGAATGAACGACTGAAATAAAAAGTACACACTAAATCTATTCATAACAAAGCGCAATCGAAAATTAATATTTTTCAGACTGACGACGAAACCCTCGCCTGAACTAGCACTAATTAAAGGAATGAGGTAGGTCGGTAAACGAGTTTGAAATTAATAGCTGAGGCTGAAATTTGTCTAATAAATAAATACAGATACAATAAATACACAACAACATTCGCTGAGAAAAAGGAACAAGGAGTTAAAAAACTTAGCCTCTTTAAAACCGACGCTGGTGTTGCGATGTGTTCATACCTTTGAGTGGCGAATATGAGTTCACATTCATATTTTTTGAGCTTAATGCACAGAATTATTCTGAGTCCGAGTTAATACTTGAAATATTCGTGATAAACATCTGTATGTGAATTACATTCTCCCCACAATGAGGATCGTTGCTATTGCTGTAGCCTTCAAAATATATTTGTGCCTTCCCGGAATAACTTCAATTTTTCGGGCTCGAGGTAAGGAATGGCCGCAGGGAAGAATTTTTTCGTTTCAAATAAATTTTTTTCTCGAAGAATTTTTTCGCGCTCGAGGCAAGGAATGACCGCATGGAAGAATTTTTTCGTTTCAAATAAATTTTTTTCTCGAAGAATTTTTTCGCGCTCGAGGCAAGGAATGACCGCATGGAAGAATTTTTTCGTTTCAAATAAATTTTTTTCTCGAAGAATTTTTTCGCGCTCGAGGCAAGGAATGGCCGCAGGGAAGAATTTTTTCGTTTCAAATAAATTTTTTTCTCGAAGAATTTTTTCGCGCTCGAGGCAAGGAATGACCGCATGGAAGAATTTTTTCGCTGCTCACAGACGTCACCCAACTGTAAGGCTGCTCAGTATTGCTTTCGAGTTCTCAGTTCCCCTTGCAAAGAGGAAGGTGAACTTTTTCAAAAACATAGTTGCAAAAGTGATTTTTGAACTGTAAATATGGTATTCAAACTAATGTGGGCCATAAAAAAACATTCACAGTGAAAAAAGGATAAAAACACAAGTTTACTGGAATATATAACTTCAACATTGTATAAAGATTATATATACGACCATTTAATTTTAATAACCTCTCATTTGAACGAAGAGAATAGTCAAAAGTTTTCCTGATTCAAAAGCTTCAAAACTGAGGAGTTTTACGAATGATTTACTTGAGTAATTCTTTTGTAGTATTTAATCATCATATTTTGGTGCAATTTAATTATTTTTAAACATATATTTTCTCATATTTTACAAGCATTTCTTTATGCAGCACGCTTTAGGAGCGTACATGAATTAAAACATTTTAAAATCTAGTTATTGATGTTGCCAGGTGTATACTGCAAATCTTGAGTGCTTTGCGCCTTCAAACGACTTTGATTAATATAAGTGGACTGCAATGAGAAACAATTCATCAGTAGCCTGCAACAAAGAGAAAAGGTTGAATGCTCTCAGAATTTCACAAAAAAAAACATATTGCGGGGAAAAAAGACTGAGAAACAAAATTTTTCTTGAAAATTTTTTTCCTAACATTTGCCGTCACTAGCACTTAAAGAATCTAAAAGTATTATTTTCATCTGCCAGAAAATTAAAAATCAATTAAAGGATTCGAAATGAACCTTGGAATAAAAATGCTAACGTTTAAATTTGAAATTGACAATGTCGAATACTTTCTTTGTTTTGAAGATTAAATTTTTTTCAAAATCTGTTTAGTCGAATTATTTTGTTCAAAAACATTCAGAGTAACATGCAATATGTTATCTGACTATTGTAAGTAGTTGCGGCGCACATTACAATAACATTCAGTAACACTACGGTCCAAGAAAAGAATGTGAACTAACCGAGAGTTGTAGTAAAGTTTATTCATTGTTTAATACGTCTTTCAATATAAGTGCACACTAATGAGAGGGTATTCAACAAAGCGCTAGGGTTGTGTTTTCCAATTACTAATAATTATTTGCATTGTCAAAATCATATTAACGCATAGAAGGGTAATCTTTTTTTTGGGGTTTTGCTCTCAATCACTTTTGTTTCGACACGTGACATGGGTATTACGATGCCCATGTGTAGGTGACAACTAAGGGTTAATGTTAAGATATTTTAAAATGCTTGAAATTATTTTATGCTTGAAATTTATTAGAAATGAACTTTTTTTGCATCATTCTGCATTAGAGCTTTCCAACCTGTAGGAGGTATACAGTTTCCCTTCTTTTGCACCATTAGTATTGTGTTATATTTTTTATTAAGCAGTCAAACGGAAACAAACGCTGTAACATACTTTTTTTACTTTTTTGTACCTGGTATACCTAAAAGTCAAGTAGCTTGCAACACAAAATTATTTTTTTCAGTTATTAATGAGGTAGCAGGGATGGTGAATGAGGGTATTCACTATTTAAGGCAGGAGAAGGCCTTTGCTCTGCACTGTGCAGTAACGAACGATGAAGACAAGTGAGCACGTTTTAGGCGCTGAAAGTAGTGTGAGATTCTGTTTTAAATTACGTTACTGTTTAAAATGATCTCAGGTTTCCACGTTCCCATATTAAAAAACCCTGATTCTTATTCTTCAGCTCTCATCAAAAATCAACTCACAATTCCTGCTACAGCCCCGCTTCCGCAAACCTTTTTCCATTTCGACGTTACTTGATGTGATTGTAGGTGTAATTGCTGCTATATTTAGACGATTGGGACTCCAAACGATCAAATTTAACCTTATGTGGACAAACAGAGTTCCATGCTACGGTGATAATACTCTTTTATTCTTTTACCAGATGATTTTTTATTTTCTCGTTAGACCAATTATTAGGTTGGCAGCAGAATTTTCTTGTCTCCGTAGACTGAGGAATGAACTGCCATTCAGTAATAAAGTTCGAAGAGTACGTGTGGGTTAAATTCATAAAATATTATGGATTTATGACATTTATAGAACGCGATTTTGAAATCTATTTGGGTGGTAATGAGCAATACTTTTACGATTCATTAGAAGCGCGAATAAAATGAATAGAACTTTTTAATTTTTGTTTAGCTAAACATTCCGTTAATGTCCTTAGGCGCAAGTTGAATAATTTTGTTGAAAGTAAAGGCTGCTCCGATTTTTCTACCTGGAAAAAAGCGTTAAAGTTTTGACGACGTCGTATTATTTCATCGCTGTCGTATAGGAACGCTTAACGAAAACTATCAAAAAGAACGCACATTTTTACCACAGTGCCGTCTTACCGCAACGACATCAAGATCGAGGAAACCAGCATCAAGTGTTGCTGCGCCGTCTTCATTTCAACTTTGCATTCATTTGTCCATCACGCGTCCTTGATTCACAACAATTATCATCGAAAATTTACGAATATATTTTCCTTGGTCCTTGAAATATACGCTATAACTCTTGAACAAAACAATTTTAAAATGGCTGTGTTTACGAGGGTACTGAGTTGCTGGTAAAAAGCCTTTTTTTGTACTTCGACCGGATGAAATGCGTGGACTGCCCTCGATTCGCTAACTCACAATGCGATTCTGAATATTTAAGTTTTGATTCTAAGGTTATTCTAATAATATATTTTCAATGTTTTCATGACACCTAGAAAACAAGCTCAATTTAATGCAGCGTTTTTCTGTAGAATAATTACAAGATATGGCAATGCTTGTTTATCATATTCGTACATGAGTATGCACTGATAATACTATTCATACCTGAAATTCCAAGCATGGCAACAATGTAGTATAGCTCGCTATTGCAGTTAATATTTGAAGGGAACAAAGCGTCGATTGTACAGTTTTAGGTTCAATAAATCGCTTCTGAAAGAGAACAGAGCTTGTTCTGTGGAGCGACAAGCGTTAACGGGAAGATTTTTACGAGATCTTTTTTACTATTATGATCTCACTCAAAAAACAAATTAAAGCCACGGCTCATTCAGTGGGCTGTTGAACGCAACACTGAAGGTTCATCACCAGTCCAAGGAATTTACACAAGGAATATTTGAAAAAACGTCGTCAGCCACAAAATAAAGCGAGATACCCGGTGAACTCTATACAAGTCTTACATTATTCATTATTTATATGAGTTTATCAATTGATACAGACAGAGTTACCTAAAAGACTATAATGAGATTTTCATTTAAAAAATTTTACGACTTTAAAATTCTTTGTCCGTTTTTGCAGTAAATTTTACGAAACCGAGGGTTGGTTTGGTTGCCAGTCGTTCCCCGAGATCTTGTCCAATTTATAGTAACTTGAATTTAAATAAAAACAGTAAAATGGTGGTTCTAGAACGTACAGTGCGATGTTGATGGTTAACCGTAACTTAATGGTGCTTTGATCATCGGAATATTTAATTTTGATTGACATATTTGTTGTGGGTTTCTAGGAAAACGAGGACACGAAAACATGAAAGTTTTCATAACCTAGTCGAGCTCCGTCACTCACTGCAACAGCCGCGAGCTGAGCGTTGCGATGCCTTCCTGTAGCTAGGCGATGTATTTATTTCATTTACAACAAGATCACAGAAAAAAAGAAACATGTCGAGAAAATAAGGTACATCAACGATATTTTTTCGTTTGATGTCCGGAGAAAATAACACGCCAAGTGCTGAAATACTGGCGTTATTTGCGCTGAAAATACTAAAATACTAAGCAGTGCATAAAGAAAATTCATTCAGTTTTACTCAGACTTTTACAAAAAATAACAAGCATTAGAGAAGCATTCTTGAGCTCGTACATTAGCGCATGTGAATGCAGATGTATACGACTTTATTGAAAAACTGGATTAATCTATTCCACCTTGCTTTTATTGAATAAATATTTTAGAACCAACACATTTCATACATTTGAAAACGCGTTAAACAATAAGAAGTTTGTATTTTTTAAGTTTTAATGTATCTGCTGTATATATGTACATAGATAGCAACGCTCAAAAAAAATCTTTCTTTTAGCTTGCCTGAAAGAACATTCTGAGTACGATTTGCTGATGAGCTCTTCGTAGACTCTCTGCAAAGGCATTGTACTCTAACTAAATGCTTATTCCTTGTTATATAACCACCATGTGCAGTATCATAAGTATCATACGCAGCGTACACTTTACTGTACTTTTCCTGATAATTAAGGTGGCAGGTAACACGAACGATCTGAGAAAGATGCTTCCAGTATTCCAACTCTGGCTTTTCCTATCTAGGTAGCAAGAAAACTTTTTTGTTAAGACTTCCGACTACGCGCAAACTTACAGGGATATCGAGGGTGAGTATGTTGCTGCCGAATTTGTACTTCAGGCAAGCTGTCATCCAGAGGAATATTTTGTTCCCTGTTAAGTAGCGGACGTGCGGCACATACTGTAATGTTTTGTGTTGGTGAACTTGACGCAAGCAACTGTGCGCGAAAAATTATTAGGTGTATCAGTACGAGCAACTGTATAAACTACAGCCTGATTGAGTGAGTGCAGAGACTATTCATTGAACCAGCTGTTAAGACAAATGTATATTTCAGGCCCAATGTTGATAAATAAATTGTTTAAATTGTTTAAATTGATCAAATTGCTTAAATTGTTCAAATTTTTTAAGTTTTTTAAATTTGCGCTAGGCGTTAATAACGTCGCAGTAACTACGCAGCTGTGCAGGAGCACATGACGCAGCAAATGACGCAGGATATTATCGGAAATTCCCGACTCCAAAACGCGCCATTTGCAGATGATGGAGGCGCACCTGCTGCTGCTGCGTGGCAGGACGCTAGGATGTGATAATATTAATAACATTAACAATAATTATAATTTAACTCATTATTAAACAATTAGCAGAGCATGGAATAGCAGCGGCTTTTGACTTTGAGGATGGGTTAATAACTCTAAATTATGCTCGCTGATAATTGATATATAATTTAATCGTGTGCCAACTTCGTAGCTGTTGGTGATTTGTTCACTGTGTCTCTCATAATGACTAAGTTGAAATTTTGTTATTAACTGTAAATGCATCAGAGATATGCTTATAGGTGGAGTCGACTTAAGCCGTGGAATATATTATGCTAATTTCAGTGAGTTTTTCAGTTCTAACAAAAAGTGGTGGAAAAAATCTTTGCAATTTGACTTCGACTTTTTGGCAAAAACTGAAAGCATTTTGGACGCATTCATGCGTCCGTCTTTGAATACGTGTATACGAATCGAGATAACAAACCTTTTAGTAAAATTAATTTATTACGTTTTGACGAAACAAATATTTTTCCAAAAAATAATTTCGAAACATAGGAATCAGCTTGAGCTTGACTAGAGCAGTCTGTGATATGCGGTGAGCTTCTCCCGTTGATTTTTATCTCGAGACAAACATTTAAAAAACATCACACGTAAGGTGCATTCAAAAAATGTCTTCAATCTTCATTTTGAAACTTGAATTACTTAAGTTCAAGTTATAGAATTAAATTCAAGTTAACGCAGCCAACGAAAAGAAGCTGGGATGACTTATTAGAGAGAAGCAAAGTCGGTATTTTTTACTAGAGAAAAAAATAGAAGCAAAGCATCGACTTGTAGAGCACAGCAGCCTCTTGAGTTGCCTAATTGGTCGGAACACTTGAGGAAGAGTTGGCCAATGAAAGCCGCAGCTCTGAAGCAAGGTCACACGTGCATCAATACGAGCTGAGGTGCGACGTACGATCAAGGATGTAAGTTTCGAGTGAGGCCCTAAGTTGTCGTACTAATTGGGGCGCAGTGAGGCGGCGCATACATTTAAAGATTTCCTCTTTTGAACGTGCCAAATAAATAAGCACTGAATCATATCTATAGATCTGGCCTATATACCTTAAGATCTCGCCTATATACCTATAGATCAGGCCTATATCATATATAGGCCTATATACCTGTAGATCTGATATTGTTAAAAATGAGAATAGTGCGATGAGTGAATTATATGAATTACTCCATATTCAGAGAATGTTTCCGCTATTTGAACCTTAGTGTGTAAAAAAATCATGCGAATTGACATTAAAATCAAATTCTCTCCTCCTCAAAATAAATTCTGTTATTTGTTGTTATTATTATTCAGATTAGAAAAATCAGATTAATATATTAGAAAAGTAGACTGTCGTGTAAGAAGGAGGGCATGTATTTATGCAGCCCCTATTCCTGCAATGTACCGATTTAATTACTTATAAGATTAACGCTTAGAGGCAATTTGAGAAATGTTAAAGATAAAGAGTGTAATGTAAAAACCTTTGAATATCTAAAAGAAATTGAGCAGAAGTCAGTGAGAGGATGAATCCAAGCAAAATTGTGGTACGAGGGTAAAACACCGTAAATGATAATCGCTAAAACATTTATGAATTGACCATTTGCATCCAAAATTTCAATTGCGTGTGAGTTAATGAAAAGATTGTTCGGCTCGACGCCAAAGCAGGATGATAGTAATGATATTTTATGCATGGTATCTTCCTACAGAATGAGACAGGCAGAATTCCACTAGTACCAAGAAGTTGAGATTATTAACACTGAATATGAAGCATTTTGTGCCAATACTAAAATATCTCACATACTTTGAACATCGATTAATTTTTCAAACAATAAAAATCAAATTTTTATAACTAGAGATAGTAGTAAGATAGTACTACAATCGGATAGTAATACTACTAGAGATAGTAGTAGGATAGCAGTAACATAGAAGTAGGATAGTAATAGTAGGATAGTACGAGAAAAATCAAAACCGAAATTTCATTGTTTTTAAGGGTAGAGCAAGGAATAATTCGCTCCACTTTTTGTCGGAGTCACACAAATTTTGTTATTGTTTTTAAATTGAGCAAGTACTGTTCACAAAGGAATTTTTGATCGAGGTCAACGTGCCGGAAATTAGGGCAGGAAGACCTAGACGCAATAATGTGCGTCTCATTTGCGACTCGCATGGAGCGCGTGACGATGGATTCTTTTTTCAGGTTCTCATCAGTGAAAGTAATGCTTGAAAGGGAATGGTTTGTGATGAGTGTTTTTGAGGATTTTTGTCATGTTTGAAAGTAAAAAATTGTTCAGGTTCTCATCAGTGAAATCAATGTTTGAAAGGAAAAGGCTTGTGCTGAGTGTTTTTGCTGCTTCTAGTCAATCTAATTGGCACGATGCGATCGAAATTAATTGGAATTTTGCACAATGCCTAGCGCATTCTACCAAAGAAAGTCAAAACGAATAGCCTCCCAAGGTAGAAGGTTATACACAGTCCCACTCTGTATTTAGTACATTAGTGATTCACCTAATTTTGCCAATGGTGGTTACACTGTCTAGCGTCATCAGAGGTATTGTGTGGAGATAAATCTCATCCCGAGACTCGGATTATCAGATAATCAGTAAACTAACGTTGATGGTTTTTATTTATGGTTTCCTCATGATTTAGTACAAAACATTTTCGCACGGCCATCAGTTCAGTTACTTTCAAATTACTTCATGTTATAATGGACATCATGATGAAAATATCGACAATTTTTAAGCCGCCATGGATGAGCCAAACACATAAACCTGAGTAATTAACAAATTATCAATTTAGCTGTGCCGTTTTCGTATGAATTAACTTGAATTTGTTGTATTGGAAAATACTGCGGTTTCTGTACCTATTATTTACAAACAGGAATATAAGGAACCACATTGCACCGCTGAGGCACTAAAAGACTGACGGTCAACAGATGCAAGACCTTGACTGCATGCAGTGTGCTCGATCAATTCGTTTATTCAAAATTTATTATCTACAGAAATGAATTGTCACATTTGGTTAACGCAATTTTTTTTGGCCCATTTGAGGAATGATTTCAAAGATAACTCATTCGTCATAGTGATCTATTACTCAACAATATATCTTTTTTGTACAGGACTAGCTATTTGGTTCGAATTTCTGGCTCTGGAGAGTGTTTTAGCGCAAGTTTCTATAACACAGCTTTCGATTGGAGGAATGGAGTTACTGTTTTTTGTTGGTTTTCAATGCCTTGCTCGAACCAAATCCTCGTATATTCTATCCATGTTTACGACATGTTTAACGAAAAAATGAAGCTATAACATATTTGCGTGAATCGGATTCATGCCCTGACGTTATATACAAATTCAAACAAAAAGCTTGTTATAAAAACTTAAAAAAATGTGTTGATAAGAAAATACAATACTTTCGCCCTACATGCGATATTTATCAATATGAATCACAGTTTTTCAGCACTTCGTCAAAAGAAACAATTTTAAAGGCATTACCATAACGCGCGTACATTAGTGATAAAATATGTAATAATAAAAATGATAAATCACTTCGCAGAAATAATAGACTGAACAATATATTTCGGTAAATCTTTCAAGCTTTGTCATAATATAAAAGGGGAATTTGTCCAGTTTGTCCTAATATTACAAATGCAGTCAGCTAGTGTGAACGGGTTGCTTCTATGCACTCTTCTTTTTCATAGTCTACAAAATCAAACATGTCTGGTATCATTTAAAAAAAATTGTATCTTTCCTTGCACCACACTACTTTGCCATTCACCTACGATCATTTTTGATTCACCTGCTATTGGAATTTGAAGTGCCATTAGATGTTTTTCTACACGAGTAGAAAGGCTTCCGTCGACGCCGCTGAGGCTCTTCAGTCTATTGCTTTTCTTGCATGACGTAGAGAAGCCCTCCTTGCTATAGGCATCGACGCAAATACTCCAGGCAATCAGGGGAATTGTAGGCAAAACATTCGGCGTAAACAACGTACAAGCCACAGCGCACCTCCTCCTAAATATTTATGCGATAAATTGCGCTTATTTCTCATCGAAGGCGATACGAGGAGCGTCCATCTTGGAAGAGGCCAGAATTTATTCAACAGACAAAAGCGCTGAACGATCAGCCTGCGCAAAAAAGCGTAATATATGCCTTCGATACGCGGTTGCTTCAAGCTATTCGAGGCTGAACACTGAAAAAATATCACTGGATTAAAATTGAACTTGAAGTTGCACTCATTTTCCTGTCATATGACTCGAGAAGAACACCCAAATAGCTCATTTTATGGTGTTTCCTAAGTGCAGCGTTTTGTATTCTTAGTTATACCTGTTACTGAGTACGAAGTTAGTGCATTTCATTTTCTTACGTTTTGAGAAATAAGTCGAAAAATAAATAGCTTGGAGTAGCTTGATAAAGCATTACGCGTATTATTGAGACTGTGTGATCATTACGGTGGAATATCGAAAAGCTCTGCAGTTATCTGTTTAATTTTGGGAGACTTCTCTACTGCAGTTCTTTATTGTCGTTAATTCATGAGGCTAATTTATGAGGAAATATTCAAGCAAATAATAACTATCTTACCTATTTTATTTTCATTCAATGAAGGCTCGTAATGGTGTTCTCCACATGAGGTGAACTGGCAATTTTTTCCCTCACAAGTATAGTCATCGTGCACACTTCTACGCGTTTACTTCTACGTGCCTCTCACCAACACTTCATGATTTCAAAAAGCCTTATTCCTTGTTTCTATCGTCTAAAAAAGCCAAATTCTGATGAAAATGTAAACTGAGTTCGTAGAAAATGGTGGCAGACGTTGACATGCTTATATAAATGCTGTGAAAACAGACAGCGGTACAGAGATCTTTTTATGAATCTCATCAACTACTGTGTTGCTGCATCAAAGAAGTGTTCATTGCAATACAAGTACCAGTATGATGACGAGGTGCCACACGATGCCTGTTAGCCGAGTCTGACTATTTCGCCGCCTGCATGCATGTTTTTCGCCGCGTAAGTGATTGAATTGCTCAAATTGCTTTGGCGGCGAAAAACATGCATGCAGGTGGCGAAAAAGTTAGACTAGGAAGCCTCGTCTCGTAGCGCTCATTACACCTGTGATCGTCAGAGCAGGGACGAATGTTCCTGTAGAAATTTGCTATTTTTTGGGGGAATTAACATTCATGGAATAGCTGTGATCGTCACAGCAGGGACGAATCTTCATGTCGGCATTTGATGATTATCTCAGAATTAATATTCATGGAATCACTGCACCCTTACGAGCTGTACGGAGCTATGCATACAAAGCCTAATTAATTTTCGAATGAGTTATTCAACTGTTGCTTCGGTGCAACGTTTTGTATTTTTAGTCACACGTTTTACTGAGTAGGAAGTTAGGGCATTCCATTCTCATCGGCTTTGAGAAATAAATAGAAAAATGAATAGCTTGTAGTCGTTTGATAAATTTTTACGCGATCTTTACGCGTAATAAAGCTATACGCGAAAATCTGTGCGATCATTACGGAGGAATATTGAGTGAATAATGATACTATTACCTGAAACGGTGAGCTATTTGCAATCTGTGAAGGCAGATTATTTTTTCGAGCCGAAATTTTCTTCAGCTGGCCAAATTTATTCGAAAAAAGACTAAGGCATTATATTTTGGTCTGAAAAAGTTGAGTTGATGACTCTACGTTTCATAGCGATTTGAAGGGCAACCCAGAGTAGAAGAAATAAAGTAGGGTCAAACCAGCCTTTTTCTTCGACCATGTGACAATGCTGACGTCATGGCAACGAACCAATAGCAGCGCTCATATTGCATTTGGCAACACTGCTAGCCCCAGATCTGGCACCTCTATTGGCATAACGACATGTTGAAATAGTGACGTCACAAAGTTTTATTGGAATGATGCCGTGTTATTGGCTAGCCGAACAAGAGGAGGTGTATTTTCCCCCATTGAAGTGACTCTAACTTGTTTTCTCTACTATGGGACAACCCAGCTCAGAGGATGTAGCTATGTCCAAACTTTGTGCTTCGTTTACTCTTTCAGTTTTAACAGATATTTTCTTAATTTAATCACGATTGCAGTATAATTGCAGTAATATCTCTTCACTTCTCTTTTTATTTTGGGGAAAACTTTCAATTTTAAAGCTCGTTCATGGTGTTCATAATTGAGGTGCAAGTTACGTGCCGCAGGCACAAGATACATAAGCTGCTACGATGTATGTTTTTGCTACATCTGTAGCTGCTGTTTTGATAATGATGAGGATAATACAACAGCAAGACAAACATTCACGAAGTCCGGCATTTTAGTTCCAAACACCATAAGAAACTACTGCTAAATGAAAATCTGGAGATCAAAAGTTTGTAAACATTCATCCGTTTATGGGAATACGTTTGAATTTTTAAAATGTAATGTAAAACTGGGCAATGCAAAATGGCTTATAGAACACGGCAATGGCTAAATTCCATCTTTTAAAACTAGAAAGAAAACATTTGAGCGCTAGTAAACAAACTGTAACGCCACCTCATAATACGTAGGAGATCTACAGCGTAACTTCCTAAGTACATATTACGTTTTGACACAGTGAATTATTTATCGCATGCTGAGAGAAAATCAATCTTGTTTTTGAGTCTTGAATATTGCAGCAATCGTGCCTGAGTCCTGAAGTGAAGCTTGAGATGGTAGCTAATGTTTGCAATAACTAACTCACCGATTCCAGAGGGCTCAAAGAAATGTATTCAACATGTTTACTTTCAGCAAAACTCGGATCTTTTCCGGATAAGCCCCGCCACTAAGGCAACACATAATTTCACCCACTTGCAACTTTCGAAACGATGCACCCATCGACTTCAAATTACTCTAAACCGAAAGAATGTTTTAATCTTTCTTTTTTAATCTCTAATTTGAAGTTGTTTGGTGCAATATTTCAAAAGTTACAAGTGGGTGAACTTATGTGTAGCATTAGCGGCGGGGCTTATCTGAAAAAGATCCCAAAACTCAATTCATTGACGAATTTTCTATTTGTAGGTGGTATCATAGATACCCCGAAGAATAATTATTGAGTGACAACGTCAGTTTCAAAACGCAGTAAAACCCACGCCAGTCCTAATCTCTGGAAAATTTAACTACGTGAAATAGAAGACTTTTTTGGCGTGACTAAAGTATAAAAAATTAACTTCTTCAAATAGTATTAGGAAATTTCATAGTCAGAATAGCTATTTTGATTAGTTTTTTGAAACAATATGTGCTAGAATGTACTGATTTCATTAAACGAATCACATAAAAACAAGTTGTTTGTGTCTTAATACATCTAAACAAAAACTGTATCACATAAACTTGTACTATTTAAGTGGTCAACTTTGATAACTTTAGTGCTATTGATGATATTAAAATATTGAAGAAAAGTTCTCTAAGACCGCACTCTTTTGTCGTTTACAAACATTGACATCCACAGCGACTGAATACATAAGCACGACCACCAAGGCATTCTGTATTCATGAGACGGATCACGGCAGAAGGAGTTGCCACACCAGTCGCTCCGAACCAGTTTGTGCTTTGCGGTTTTGTCTCATGCAGGAATGTCGACCTCGCTTTGGGCGAGAGAGCTTTCAAGATTATTTCCTCCGTGTTTGTCTCTATTAATTTGTTTATTCTAAAAAAATTAAAACATCAATTCTAAAGGACTAAAACTTATTAATTCTAAAAGGCTAAAACTTATTAATTCTAAAAGACTAAAGCTCATTTATTCTAAAACACTAAAATCATTCTTTCTAAAGGATTAAAACTTATTTACTTAATTAAAGAAGTCAAAGTTCAAATTCTTGGAGATCTTAATTAAAAATAGGAAGACTAATGACACAACGCTTAGCTCCAACGCTTGTTGGATCTACATCCCTTAGCCTGCGTATTCGTGTGGCTGAGCATGCTGGACGAAGTCACCGTACTAATAACCTTTTATCAGCACCTTCTCACTCTGCAATACGCACACATGCAGAAAAATGCGACCTGCCTGTTAGACTATCTGACTTTGAAGTATTAGGCCGAGGAAGTAACCCAATAGAACTCAGAATATTAGAATCTCTTTTCATTTATAGACTAAAGCCAAATCTCAATGATATGCAGTCTGCCTATCCCCTACAAATAGTTTGTTAGCAAATGTTTCTAATTTCATGTTTGTTTTTACCATTGTGATTTTCTGAATGATGTCTGATTTGTAATCTTTACTTTTACAGTGTTGAGAATGACCACTGCTAGTTGGTCGAAACGTTCACTTTTATCGATTTATCAACCAATTAGTACAAAATTAGTACAAAATGAGTCTAAGCGTTGTGTCATTAGTTTCCTATTTTTAATTATTTACTTAATAGACGAAAACTTTTCTAAAAGGCTAAAACTCATTAATTATATAAGACTATACATATCAATTCTAAAAGAGTAAACTGATTAATATTCTAAAAGAGTAAACTGATTAATTCTAAAGGACTAAAACTTAAAAAATTATACTACGTCTCGTGAGAATTCATGAATCAGTTTTCTGTAGCCACTAACTCGTATTCAATTTACTGAAAATAAATACACGCATTTTCGCCAGCATGCACTCATTTTTGACTAACTGTTTAAGCGATCATTCATGATCACGTCAAAAAGGGAGATCCATTAAAAATACAACAATTGATGACCATCATTTTCCAATCAGCTCTTTTGAAGAAAACCATACATTCACAGAGCCATCTCACAGGTTACAATTTTCAAAAGCCTATACGTTCAAGGGTTCGAAAGTTGATCAACTTGAAGAGCTGCCATAGCTCGGTCGTGAACTTTCCGGTCAATTAAATTTATGTTTTTCTTTTGATTACGTAAGTCATGTTGTTTGTTTGGCTTGTATAAATAATTAATTTATTATTCATGTTATTAAATTTTTATGCATAGTTGAGTGTCCAAATAATTGCTTGAGCTCGGCTGGGATACTCTCTAACATATTGGACTACTCTCTAACATCCGACTCTTCACTCTTCTATGTACTTAAATCAAGAAGATGAACCATTTTCACAACTACCGTAACAATAGAGTAATTAGTGAAGATCAATAAATATGTTTTGAACGTGACTGAAATCAAGGACTAACTCATCTAGACAACTTTCAGAACTTGTTTCCCTCCCACGCTGGTTGTCTGTAGCGCTGGTACGGCAAGCAAGCGACGGAAGTTCTATTTAACAAAGTTTCTTCCCCAAGAGAACTTAAATAAATATTCACGTTTTCAGAAACGTAAAAGGAATGCGTAATTTTGGAATGCGTAAGGAATGCGTAATCACAATTTTGTCATGTTGATAGACTTCATTTGATAGGGTAAATATAGAACATATTCGAATAATACATAGATTTATTGGCTTATATGAACAGAACTAAAGCTACATTCTTTACAGTGTGTTCGTCAATTAATAAACAATAAATTAGGACTTCACGAAGCGAACCACGATGTCTCAGGCCACAAATTCCATCTGAACACTAACAAAGGGGATTCCTTCATCCAATTCTTTTCACTAATCAGTACAAAAATAAAGAGCAGTTGGTTTCCCGCATTTTTTCTCTAATTCACTTCACTCTAATGATAAACACTCATATATTGATTTTCGAGAAGAAACAAAATCACTCCAAGTCCCAAGGGCCCAAAGCGAACCACGAATTCATAAAACGATCAAACAACAACCCAGGAACTCGGAAATCACTTGTATTCAAATGCAACATCGCTATTTTAGCAAATCAAATTTTTTTAAAACTCGCCATAGCCTAACCAATGGGGAAAATTAAGTGAACGAGAATTTAACAGTTGCGGCATAACTCTAATACATGTCAGATTGAACGCGTTCTGAAGACATTCAGTGTAATCGGTCCAGATAAGATAAAAAATCGGAAGGAATTTGAACATGTGTTGACCAGCGAAAAAATTTCAAATCTCCTTCCAATAAGAGCAGACAACTCCGAGGAGGACGAAGAGTACCTATACGACGTGACTATGTGGTTACACAGGGCAGCGATCTGGCAACTCTGCACGGTTTTCAATCTTGAATGCTCAAGTTTACATAAAAACCCTAACTCGATCATTTTTGCCTGAATAAAGCAGCACATAGTTTAGCCAGGTCGATAGAAAAAATTTCGCGACCGGAAGTACAGCTAAGCTTAGCCGTAACCTTTGAGTTCCATTGAGAAATGCTGCTTAAATGGCACGCTCAATTGCATTATATCGTGAGAGGGAAAGCAATATTCTCGGGGGTTAACATGAAGACAGAACAGACAAGAAGTATTTTAAGCTGGACACAAATCGGAGTTCAAAGCCAGTCAGCAATCGTTGCGGTTCTACACGAGTTATTATAAATCTCTAACACCTGTTACACGATGCCCAACTTTTAACTAATCAAATTTTCTGCTACGTTTTTCTAATTTTAAATCTGCATTTTCAGCCAGCACGCACAAAGTGTGGTTGAATAATTACGTGAATCATAATGTTGATCATCTGGAATCTAGATGCTCAAATAACCAATATAAGATTGTAATTGTAATCACTGAGTGACATCAAATAAATCTGTCCTCAATTCTATAAATCTGTTATCAACTCAAGCAATCTGTCATCAGTTCACAAAATCTGCCATCAACCCAAGAAATCAGTCATCAACTCGAGAAATCTGTCACCAACTCCACGTCAACACTCCAGTCTCATCAGGTACAGCAGACAGCAGGCTGGCTTATAGTGCATTCAAAAACGAAAAATTAGCATAATAAACTGGAAAAATTCACCATCAGCGCGCTAGGTTCAACGAGCAAGGTTGAGCGAAACCTAAAAAGAACACCGACGATGGCACCTTCAGCACAACGCTACAAAACTTCACCACCTGAACACAATCTTTTATCTAACTCGAGGCACTGCGCGCAAGCGACCTAAAAGTTTAAATATTCATGCTTACAAAAATTAGGACACGATGAAGGCAAGAAGATATGGCGTACTGAACCCTGTGATCAGCCGAGACCGGCGCGCTAACTACAGCGTAAGGCCCATTTCACAGCGAGCTAGCAAAGCAGCATCTAGCAAGCTCACATCTAGCAAGCTCGCATGAGCTGTCTAGTAAGCTTGCATGAACTATCTAGCAAGCTCGCATGAGCTATCTAGTAAGCTCGCATGAACTATCTAGCAAGCTCGCATGAGCTATCTAGCAAGCTCGCAAGAGCTATCAAGCAAGCTCACATGAGGAGCCATCTAGAAGACGGTCTGCGAGACTGGTAGGTAGGAATAGCACTATTACGAGCCGTTGCCTTTACTCTGAGCTTGCACGCTTTATCCAGCATCCAGCATTCGAGGTGAAAATGCTATTCCTACCTGACAGTCGCACAGACCGTCTGCTAGATAGCTCATGCGAGCTTGCTATATGCTGCTTTTCTTGCTCAGTGTGAGATGGGCTTAACTGAGCGCACACACTGCATTGCAACACAAGCTAGACTTGCTGGCACGCATGCGCTCTGCTAACTACCAAGCTGCTTGGACTACCAATGAATTTAACACGTTGACAGCGGTGAGTTACACTGAAGTTCAAAATGTAACTAAAATTTAAAGTGAACTGTAGTGAGTGATTTTAAAAATAGCAAACATTGACTGGATTGAGCCTTTATTTAGCTTTGATTAAGCATTTATGGAAATGGAGTTTGTGACTACTGGTCGGTCAGCAGCATTATGAAAATTCTCTCAGTGTACACCGGCAGTAAACACCGCGACCAACGCGTTAAGAAAGATGATTTGGCCAGGCTTAGCCATAACGAAGATTTAAAACCACATGCGCATTAATGCGTCTGATTCCTAAGATGAAAAGCGAGGCGAAAATCGCTGTACATGTAGTCATTTTTTATAAACAAAGTCTAAAGGAATAAGATTGGTTGTTGTCTGTAGCGATTTGTTTCGCAGACAGAAGTTCAGTTATAGAGCGCTCGATGGCCTTCATGTTAGCTCGGCAATAATTTCGTGCCCTGAAGATGAATCGTTGAGTTGCGTTAGTTCATGCTATAGACAGAACATAGCAAGACTAGCAATGTGAGTCGGAATGACGAAAAATGGAAGAATTGAGTACACAAATGAAATTACATCTGTAGGGATGAGGGCTGTTTCTTATTAACTTCTGTTGTCCCGTTCCAATGGGAAATGTTGAAAGTACAAAATCCCGCCTTAAGAAAACAAAGAAGCATCCTCCAGAAAAAACGGCATTGATTTCGTCATTAGGATTTACGCAGAAATTAATTACGTTGCAACAAGCGCATTAGCATCGAACTCTACTGCACAAGCACAGAATTAAACCAAAGGAACGCTACAGGAGAGAAACCAGTTTTTATTATTTCTATTATTATATGGGGTTTTTTCCGAGAGAAACCAATTTTCTCCAGCTAATCCATCACAACGAGGTCGAAATAAAAAGAGAACCACAATTTTGTCCAGCATATCTATTCTATTAATGAGGTCGAAATGAGAAGAGAACCACAATTTTGTCCAGCATATCTATTCTATTAATGAGGTAGAAATGAGAAGAGAACCACAATTTTGTCCAGCATATCTATTCTATTAATGAGGTAGAAATGAGAAGAGAACCACAATTTTGTCCAGCATATCTATTCTATTAATGAGGTCGAAATGAGAAGAGAACCCTCGATAGTTGAATGCCTCTTCTGATTCACGGCACATAAGTACGGAAATGTATACAAGAGGGCAGTCTCTACAGCTGCTCAGCACGATGGTCACTGTGTTCAATACCTAGGCCAACTGTATTAGAAAATATAAATTGAAAGATCCATTTGTTTCAGACCTTAAACACCAAATATTCTAACTGCAATCGGGAAATGATCGATTCACTGTGGAATTTTCAGCAACTAGAGGGTCTACTGAGAAAAAATAAGGAAAGTATCACAAAAATCAGGCCTCCACGAAAATACAAGTTTCTGCTCAACACAAGCACAATTGTTGCTGCTCAACACAAGCACAATTGTTGCTGCTCAACACAAGCACAATTGTTGCTGCTCAACACAAGCACAATTGTTGCTGCTCAACACAAGCACAATTGTTGCTGCTCAACGCAAGCACAATTGTTGCTACTCAACACAATCACAATTATTGCTGCTCAACACAAGCACAATTGTTGCTGCTCAACACAAGCACAATTGTTGCTGCTCAACGCAAGCACAATTGTTGCTGCTCAACACAATCACAATTGTTGCTGCTCAACACAATCACAATTGTTGCTGCTCAACGCAAGCACAATTGTTGCTGCTCAACGCAAGCACAATTGTTGCTACCCAACACAAGCACAATTGTTGCTGCTCAGCGCAAGCACAATTGTTGCTGCTCAACACAAGCACAATACGTGAACACAAACACGACCACCAGCGCCGCGTCGTGCAACACAACTTCGTTCACAACACAACGAGAAACAAAAGAAAAACACAAGACACAACAAGGAACGGAAAACAACAAAAAAACACAAGTAGTTTGGCCGCCCCCGAATTCGGTCTCCACTCTCACTGCAACAGATTAATTCCAGTTTGAAATATAATAAAAATACATAATTACATCAATGTCAAACTGCCTTAAGAGAATCTCGCATGTCTACAATTTAAGTCCTATTTTATAATCTAAAATATGACTAGATATTAATTGTTTTCACGTTCCTAGTTGTGTGTGAACACTTCAGAAAGTCTACCTGCAAGCTCAGTGTATACTTTATATATCTATATATAAATATTTATATATATTGTATGCGTTCCATAGAATACCATGCGCAACTGACTAAAAGCAAAAAGTCAGGCACAAGCAATCATATCGAAACATCACCACTTTTAGTCACCGAACAGCGAAATTATTTGAGCTGCCTTAAACCGCAAAACTCAACCATTCAATATGAACATACACAAACCGTGAAATAATAACACGACTTTTCACTGACACTCTAAACAGCATTGTACTATCAATTAAAGTTAAATATGAGGGTAATAATGATCAAGTACCGGTACTCCTCCATCTCAACACTAACATGGCACTCCCGAGCGAGGACATACGTATATCATTGCGCTAAATGAAGGCTACATTTCCCCACCGAAGTTACAACAATTCTTCAAAGAAAACATGGGTCTGAGACCGAGAAAGTTCAACACTAGATCTCAGTTCACAAATACGCTAGAAACGAACTACTATTATTCATAACAACCGAAACTCAGCAAACACATTTAATAACGCTGAGTTGTTGGCATCATTTTCGGTGACTGAAAAATGAAACTATCATTTTTTTGACACGCATCCAAGTCATCGACAGCATCCGGCTTCGACGTGAAGCTGGTATTTCTAACTCGTATTGTAGAGCCAGCCACAGAGAACTTTAAAATCTGTTGAAGTTGCGAAATGGAGATGTTAGGAGAAAAACATGGCACATCACATTTGTTATGAATCGTTTTACATGCACGTGCAGGAATTTGTGTTGCAGCACAACCCCGAGAGGCCAGGGTAAACTATAATACAAAGGTACTAAGTTATACGCAACTCTGAATTTCGAATGTACGTAAGTTCAACAGACTGGACATAAGTAAGTGCGATTGCTAGGGTAAAAATTAGATTACACACTGTCTACTCTTACAGCTACGGTCTAAACATCTAGTAAGTAATTGTTACCAAAATATTGTCAACAATTTATAGAAGGCAGGCAAAAGTTGACGTCTGCCTTAATTGGAAAGGAAGGCTGGTAAGAGGTGAGCAGCGCACACACCGTCCGACAACACCATTCGCCTCGAGGAAAAAATGTTTACTCGCGCCTACCAAGCTATTGAGGCTGAAATTATGTCAAGTTATCATTTGCATTAGCATAAAAATGAGAAACGACTTCTAGTTTATAATAACATCGAGTCATCATTTGCACTAGCATAACAATGAGAAACGACTTTTAATTTTTAATATCGAATCATCATTTGCTAATGCATTAGCATAAAAATGAGAAACAACTTCTGATTTACATGGAATCAAAACCCAAAAGTTGACAGAGTTGTCACGAAAACGATGATGGGCCACGTTACAAACATCAGGACAGTATGTCCCTACCCAGATGTAGCGAAAGTTAATGTTTAAGACACCAGAAGTAGGACAGGTATACTAGGTTCACTGCTGCAGGGAGCAGACAACGGTAGAAGAAACAAGGAAAAGTCATTTCTATGGGGGAAAATACATCTCCTCTTGTTTGGCTAGCCAATAGAACGGCTATATTTCAAACAAGCTTTATGACGTCACCATTGCGACATGTCGTTAGGCCAATAGTGGTACCAGGTTTGGGGCTTGCAATGTTGCCAGCCTCAATCTGAGCACTGCTATTGGTTCGTTTGCCATGACGCCAGCATTGTCACACGGTCGATGAAAAAATACTGGTTTCACCCTACCTTGTTTCTTATACCGCGGTGCAGACACACAATACCACGACAGGGAATCACTGTACAGCTTCTGAAAACTAGTAATTATTTACGCTCAATGTCAAAGCGTAAAAACAATTTTAGCTGCAAGGGCCATTCAAGTTGAACTTTGCCATTAGACTGACGAAGGTTAGGAATAATGCTTTCGCAGCAGCGACATTGAGCAAATCAATAAAAATTCGGAATTGTGTTTAGATCAGGTAATTTTAATTTCTGCAAGGTTTTGTAGGATTTTCTAGTTATACGAATAAGTATTTATATGGCTTTGTGTAAAATGGGGTATCATATTATTATGTAACACTTTGCTTTTGAATCTATCTTTGGCGTACACATTCTCATATGATTTGTGTTGATTTTACGATACGAATTGGAGAATAATTTACGAGACTTGGTTCATTTCGACACTCTTCAGCGAAACAACATACCAGCCAGCGAACTTACACGTATATGTCGCTTCACTTATTTTAAAAGTTATTTAAAGAGTGAAATCAACGTCCGCTTGCATTCATGCAAGCACACACCGTCGTTTGCATTCATGCAACAACACACGCAGCTCGCGGCGACATGAGTACACTTCTAAGAGCTGCGGATGACGAACTTTATTAGGACACTTGCCACTTATATTGCACATCAAGATGGCATATACTAAGAAGCAGTTGGAATATATAGAGGCAGTTCACATGAAAACTCGCACAACTCAAAATTACAAATCTTCACCACCGCATGCATGCTGCAAATGCGGTAACTCACGTCTTAAGACGAATAAGCCCACGAACACAATGCCCGTGTGCGCCATCATTCATAATACAAGAACAGAGCCATTTCTTCTTCAAATCTCCAGTAGAAACCCAATTCTCAGATAATATACAACATTTAACACTTGGTGGAATATCAAGATAGCTTCTGCATGCTACGCTAGAAATCTATAAGTGGAATGGGTCTAGGAATGCTTTCGCGGTATAGTTCATCGGTTTCAACTGTCGATAGACAATGTTGCTTGTACTACTTATAGAGAGGAATAGCAAGAAGCGCAGTAACGGTCGAGGAAACTAAGTACAAAGGCGAAGACGAAAGAATACTGCAACAATATTTAAATCCTCAGCTTTAAGATGATGCAGATATTAAGCTGAGCACTCACATAATCGTCTTCAGCCCAAACAAGCAGGGTTGCCAGATTTACCTTTTTCCAGTCAAAAATTTCAAGCTTTGGCTTTATCAAACGAAATTTGAACTCAAAAACCATTAAGAATTTGGTAATTCTACAGAGTTACCAGATGCTGAGTGCTCATGAAGTCTGAATTTCATAAGGCTATCAAAATTGAAGATTTGGGTTAGAAAAGAGGAAAATTTGACAATCTAAGCCATGATAGAAAAGCTAGTTGCCTGCTATTACGCAACCGCAAGAGCACATGCCATACCTACAGAGTGCCTTGAGTTGTAAACACATACACAGATCAGGAGCGAGAGTACAGAGTAACAGTAATAAAAATGAGAACAACATGAGAAAAATGCTTCGAGGTCGGTAATGTCTGGACAGTGAGTAAACAAGGCAATATATACATACATCATACGGGATGTTACGCAACATCTCACAACAAGAGAACTTTGGGCAGTTATTAATATTTACACAGAAAGAGGAAAAAGGAAGAACATAAAAATAAATAACAGGATTTACAATAGAAATTATTTACAGAAAGAACCCTGCACAAAATGCCGCGGATGTGCGAAGCTTCATCGCAGAACTGAATTGCGCTCGAGAAGGCTGATGCAATTGAACAGCTCCTTTTTCAAATAAAATAATTTCAGCGAGTACCTTATTAGGAATAACGATATCTATTCTTATTTACGGTAAAACAATAGCGTTTTTCCTACAAATTGTTCACATACAAAAAGAGCCTTCAAAACACAGAGGGAGTTTAAAATTTTAATTTCTTTTTAGGTGCGTTCAGGAAGACGACCATTACAGGTACTTTTTGTAACGAATTTCCCCCTGTAATAATACCAATCTCTTTGCACAGCTTCAACCTTCAAATGCCTCACCTGGCACCAAAATTTTAGCTGAAAAAAATCATATAAATGCAAGACAATAGACTCGAGAGATTCGTAACGTCCTAGTCTAACTTTTTCGCCGCCTAAGCGATTTAATAGCTTAACTCGCTTAGGTGGCGAAAAACATGCATGCAGGCGGCGAAAAGTTGGACTGGTGTTTGCTCACGCAAGCCTGTGGTGCAGCTGCGAAAGCTATTCATAGTGAGCCCTCCTTTATAACGAAACAACTTTTGTAAAACACACAGCTGTGCACACGGAGACACTTCATTGTCTTACTCAGATTGTATAAGAGGAAGATACAATTAACAGTCAACAGCCAAATTTTTACAAGGGCTCGTGAGGCTAGCAAGAAAAATATGTAGTCAGGAGTTTTGAATTAAATTCAACGAACCCACTAGAGTGAACTATTTCACACAAAGAACACGTTAATTAATGATCGACCATAATAAATGGTATACGAAAGAGGGAATACATGAATATAAGAACGAGGCACAGGAGATGCCTGATGGATAGGGCGCGATACAAGTACGACGGGCAGTTTAGCGCATGGAGAAGTTAGGGTCCTTGTAAATTACTTGCCAAAAATTGCAACGCAAAATAACTTAGAACTTCTCGTACACCCGCTTCATTATAGCTGATGATCATTGGAAAAAATAACAACTTCTAGTAGAGTACGGCTTTGTTTTTGATTTACGAACATAAAAAAAGTGTAGCCGTCGAACAAATGATCCATTAAATAGAGCCATTAACAAAGCACCTACGCTACTTTACGAATAACACTCAGTGAATTACTACGACACAAACTTCGGTCAAAGTTCAATGTGAGGGAGTGACGTTACATCAGCTGTGTGACAGTTGCATCACATTCCAAAATTCAAAATTATATCGTAACCCGATGTGCAGGTCATCAACTACTGCAATTTTCCACCTACCTGGAAATAATTACGAACAGTTGCATCACGTTCGACAGTTCAAAATTACACCGTAACCTAATGTGCAAGTCATCAACTACTACAAATTTTCATCGACGCAGAAATAATTACGAAGTTTTTAGACATATGATCCTCATGGGCCATGATAGAGCATGAATGCCTTCACGTATCAACTCTGTTCAGATGTGAAGCGATGACTTTACTTTGCTTGAGACGAATTTAAACATGACCTCTCACAATCATTGACGGACGCCGTGGAATGCTAGTCTTTAAATAACTTTGACGTGCAGTTCGCTTTTTTTACAATTCAACTTTTCTGATCCCTGAAAGTTTGCAGCAAATCTGGCTGATCAGAGGACACGACGTGAATTTCAGAACTTGGATTTCGCCATTTCAATCACAGAACTCGAACTTCAGAATTAGAATTTCAGAGCTTGGATTTCGCCATTTCAATCACAGAACTCGAACTTCAGAATTAGAATTTCAGAGCTTGAGAGAAAGCTTCGACGGTTGTCGTGGAGGAAGGAGCGGTGACAAGTCACTCTCGAGCTCGATCACCATCAATTTCCTGCTCCGCTTCCGAGTCGGAGGAGTGAACTGATGGAGTGGCTCGTCCCACGGCGCTCTGGAAAGTAACACCTCGGGTCAAGTAAAAAATACTCGAGTCAAAACACACGAAAATACTCTGTACACCTGGCAGCCTAGACTGGAGACGACGGATACTCGTCTCACACACGTCACACAACACCCGCCTCACACGCGTAACACAACACCCGCCTCACGCACGTCACACAACACCCGCCTCTCACACGTCACACAACACCCGCCTCACACACGTCACACAACACCCGCCTCACACACGTCACACAACACCCGCTTCACACACGTCTCACAACACCCGCCTCACACACGTCCCACTCACTATGAGGCTGGAGGAGTATCCGCCTCACATAAGCCACACAACACCCGCCTCACACACGTCACACAACACCCGCCTCACACACGTCACACAACACCCGCCTCACACACGTCACACTCACCACGAGGCTGGAGGAGTATCCGCCTCACATAAGCCACACAACACCCGCCTCACACACGTCACACAACACCCGCCTCACACACGTCCCACTCACCATTAGGCTGGAGGAGTATCTATGCTGAGGAGGCCGGAGAGGCGGCCGCTGGTACAAAGGTGCTGACGGCACCACGTGACTCTCTGCCGTGCTGCTGCTCATGCTGCTACCTCGGTGGCGGGCAACCGGCCGCCGCAGCACGCTGCCGTACACAAGAGAATTGTTGACCGAATGTTTCAGTACCGTGACGTTGCTGGTGAGTGTATACAGTCGAGATAAACGGGTGGTTTCAGTACCATGAGGTGTGCTTTCAGAACCGTGACGTCGCTATTGAATGTGTACAGTTCAGAAGGTAAAATTTAAACAGATGGTTTTAGTACAATGACGTCGCTATTGAATGTAATCTGCTGCATTGCTGTTTTAGTAACGTCGAGCTGTTTAACATAGTAGAATAGTTCAAGATGTTATGGCATTTTTAATGAGGCGTAAAAGGTATAAGAGTTTCAACTGTTTCCTCGTAGCGATAGAAATGAACAAGTAAATATCTTAGTGGCATCAAGGAGAATTTGAAAATTAACTTGATTAACAAAACTATGTTGAAAAACATATTGCGAAACACATAATCTTGGATATGAAAATAAAAGCGAAACGAAAATCTATGTACCAAATAACTGCACATGGGCCTTAATAACTACACATGGGCCTTAATTACTGCACATGGGCCTTAATAACTGCACATGGGCCTTAATAACTGCACATGGGCCTTAATAACTGCACATGGTCCTTATTACTGCACATGGGCCTTAATAACTGCACATGGGCCTTAATAACTACACATGGGCCTTAATTACTGCACATGGGCCTTAATAACTGCACATGGGCCTTAATAACTGCACATGGGCCTTAATAACTGCACATGGTCCTTATTACTGCACATGGGCCTTAATAACTGCCCATGGTCCTTATTACTGCACATGGGCCTTAATAACTGCCCATGGTCCTTATTACTGCACATGGGCCTTAATAACTGCATATGGGCCGGCACATGGGCCATAATCCTCAGGAACCCAATGTTCCTACGCACGAAAATTACAAAAAAATAAGGCAGAATTTTTTTTTGATTGGTGTCATTAATAAACGAAATAGGTGGGCCGTGTTCAAGTACATCTGATGTTTTCTTTTTCAGGATTATAGGGGACAGCTCAAGTCAAGAAATTGAACCACCCTAGATTTATTTTTACAATGAAGTTACATAATGAGTTAAGACTCATCCTCCTGCTCAAATTGTTCACATTGCAGCAACAAAGTCAGACAACTAACAACTTGTTCATCGGCAGCGATAATATAACGATCGTTTGTAAAGCGGAGTTATTTAGTTATTGAATACGCCTCATATAAGCAGCTCGGCCCTCCAGTAGTACCATCAAATTTCATCATAGTCGTTGTACAGGTATTGAGCACAGGTCCCAAAAATATTAAATAAAAAGATCCATCACTTGCAGTAGTCGACGGTCTAGTCTAACTTGTGCTCATCTCAACCTACGCGGTTCAACACTCCAGTAAAAATATCAAATTTCTGGAGAATAATCGTTCTACAGGTATCATTTAATTTCAGAACTTGACCCTACAGGTTCACTGTTCGCAAAAATATTATGTAAAAAGATTCATCACTTGCAGTCGTCGGCAGCTTAAGTTATGCTCATCTCTACCAACGCGATCGCGGCAAAGTTCAGCACCAACGTCATCGCAACGAAGTCGACTTCTCACCTGCGCCTCGTCATTACGTGGTAGCGCGACGATGACTCAGCACATCCCTCGTCTTCTGACACGTCATCGTCCTCGTGACTGGAGTCCAACTCGCTGGAGGCCACCACGTCAGGCTCAGGGTAGTCAAGACGGTCACTCACGTCGTCTTCCTCGTCTCTGTCACTGTCATGGTCGCGGTTGACAGACCTACGCGCTTCATCATCATCGTCTTCACTGTCATCGCTGTCTTCGTCGTCAGGGTCTACAGGCAAGTCATCGTCATCGTAATCGTCTTCATTTTCATCAATAAGGCCTTCCTCGTCGTCTTGCTCCAGCTGCTCGTCTACCACAGCACCAGGCTGATCGGATGGCACCAAGAACGTTCCAGCGGGAGCCACAGACTTCGGATCTTCGCCACGTCTCCAAAAGGAACCGTCTCCTGCAACTTCGTAGGCTTCGTCAGCAGGGCTCTCGAGGACGTGGGAGCGACGTGACCCAGCTTGGAGGGCCTTCGTCACGAAGAAGCTGTGGTGCTGCTCGTAGTGCTGCTGGCGGTCGCCCTCTAGCGCAGGGCGGCGCTTGTGGAGGTGGTGGTGGTGCGGTGCTGCTGTGCTGCCTGCGTGTCCATAGTTACTTCCATTTAGACGATTTGGACAATTTAAACGATTTAAATAATTTAAACAATTTAAGCATTGTAAACGATTCAAACAATTTACACATTTTAAACAATTTGAAAAATTTAATAAATTTAAAACATTAAGCAATTTAAATAATTTGAATAATTTAAAAAATTTAAACAATTTGAACAATTAAAGCAGTTTAAAAAATTTAAGAAATTTAAAACCTTTAAGTAATTTAAACAATTTAAACAATTTATGGAATTCAAGCAAATTCAACAATTTAAACAATGTAAACTATTTAAATAATTAAAAAAGTAAACAACTTAAACAATTTATGTATCACAAGCGATTCAGAAGTAGGTTATTTCTTCAGTCTAGTGCAACGGTCAAGTTTGAGTGTAGCTCCCTGTGGGCCCGAAAAGGTTTAGTGACTTCTAGGGCATCCTATCATCAACGCTATTCTAAGGTGTCCACTTAGGTTTAGCCTAATTCACTCAACCATTACGAGTCAGTTAGGAAATAAATATTAGTGCTACTATAGCGTGAGGTCTACTACACTATATAGCATGAGATCTACCACTAGCCAGCACTATTGCGTGACGTTAGATTACGTTACTAATGGATATTACTTATTCCCATGTATTTAATTTGGCGATAAACACTTAATTTGTACGTTTCAAACTGCGCCTGGGTAGGCGATATTTGGTAGACATCATGCGATAGAAGCACCTAAAAATCTCCACTAACAACTGGCAGTTGTTGTCGTGTGAACGGCTGGCAAAGAACAGCTGTTATGTCATCATCTACACATGAATGAGCGACCGTTTACGTATGATCAACTCCAAACGACTTATCCCGGAATTTATTTAGTCAGGTAGAAATCTCTGCCATTTGGCTCCCCTTGTGTTTCATTTTGAAAAAGGATTATAAGAGACGTATAACCGCAGAGCTGAAGTGCCTCTACTAACTTTGGGTTAGCAATTTATGCTGTGGAGTTAAGATGAAGGTGTTGTAACTTCACTGGAGAATTTGATGAATAATTCACAGCGTTTCTGTGCAACGACATTCTACGAGTTGATTGGTAGGCTATTGACCCCGCACTGATGGACGGTGGAGACTAGAATACGTGAGGTGTGCCGAGAGTTATAAACTCTCGTTCTTATTTTATGTAGTGCTTGGTGAATTTATGTAGTGCTTGGTGAATTTATGAAGTGCTTGGTGAATTCCTACTGAGCAAAACGCATGATGAAAAAAGATTGCTGCCTCTGGGACTAGGTTAAGTGAAGATCATGTGTTTGAAGTTGGATGCATCTGTGGAGATATGTTCGGCAAAGATACTAGAAAATGAATGAACAAAATTACTTAAGAAGCTCTGTAGTAGGTATTGCTCTGTATTCTATTGTAAAAGGTCAATTGTTGCACTGGCCTGCACTCAACTATTTGAGGGACATGTTGGTCTGAACCGAAAGTAGCCCGTTTTTTTAAGAAAATTGTTGAAATAATGCTCAGTTTCAGGGCAAGTAAAGGTAATGTTATAAACACTCGGCCACGATCTAACTCAATAACAATACGAGGAAATAACAGTATAATAATACTAAACTATACTACGATTTTATTACTATAGTCAAAAAGTCGCAGGGCAAGCAAAGTTGACGTTATACACTCGGCTATGATCTAACTCATCACCAATACTTGGAAATAACAGTATAATAACACTAAAACATACCAATTTTTTTAACAGTGTAATTCTAATTGGATAAATAATAATAACAATAATAGAAGTAATAATAATAATAATAATAAATAATACTATAATCCAAACCGAACGTCAACCCAGAAACATCGCCTTCCGAAGGCGCGAGACTGGAGGCCGTATAATAATACTAAACTATACTACTTTTTTATTACTATAATCCAAATTGGTTAAATAATAATAATAATAATATTACTATAATCCAAAACGAACGTCAACCCAAAAACCTCACCTTCAGAAGGCGCGAGACTTGCGGACTGGACGCCGGGCTTTTGAGATCCGGATTCGCCGACACTGCGCCGCCCTTTGCCGGCACGACCACTGGCCGAAAATGCCGCGTCCGAGGCAGGGTCGGACAACACCCTCTCTATGGGGTCCCACTGGTCATTTTGGCGGTCACTGAACTGTTGTTGGTACCCGTACTGCTGGTGGTGGTGCTCCTGTATATGCTGCGCCACCACCAGTTCCCGCACTTCGGCTGCTGCTACCTCCTGCTGCTGCTGCTGGTTGTTATTGTTGATGATCTGGATGGTTTGCAAGGTCTCCTCCACGCATGAGAGCGGAGGCAACGAAGCGTCGGAGGTTGTGAGGGAGGGTGGGATGTTTTTGTTGTTGTCGTCCGTAGTTCCGGACTCGGAGGATGCCAAGCGAGCAATAGTACGGGCCACAGGGCACAGCTGACAGTGCTCGCACGCACACGGGGTTGACTGATGCAGTGACGTTTGAAGAGAAGATTGCTGCGGTGTACGGGGGTTCGCCACGCCTTTATAGTTACTGTTGCCATTCGGACTGGAGTCTTCTTCTTTTTGCTCCTGGCTTTTGGTCATGACTGCTATGAGTTCTCTCTGTAGGAGCTCGAACTCTTGGTTGAACTTTCGTTGAGCCTCGTCCTGGGAGGTCTGTACGAGGTGAGACAGGAGTGCGGTGGGAGGCGACGCGGCGGTGGTGGAGTCGGTGTCTGTGCACACCTCCATGCAGCTCTCCGTCTGTGTGCTGCTGTCCACCAGACCGCTGCGGCCAGGGCTCAGGCTTTGGACCTGAAGAAAGTTATGGGGAATTCAGCACAGAATTCTTCGAAAATGCACGTACGTGAAATTTAGCATAGAATTGTTCCAAAAGACTCCTAATCTAAATTCAGCTCAAATTTCTTACAAAATGCACCTGCTCTAAATGCCCCAGGTACGATAGAAGCTAAGTAATGGAATGATCGATGTGACAAAATATCCCAAGCACGAAAAAGGTAACTAATGGATCGATCGATGTGACTGTATTATGAAAAACCTACAAACTAAAATTCAATCAAGGACATTTTAAGAGGAATATTCAAATTTCAGATTTATATTTCTCATACATTTTAATTCTATTGAATAAGATCACTGAGGAACTTAAATTTGTAGACCAGTCTTTTTCCACATTTTATTGTATTGATATCAAAGAACACAGGAAAAAAATAAATTTCCCACCCGTCTGACGAGGGAAGGACTGCTGCCGTGATCAGCAGGGCTGGAGCGGTGGGTGAGGGCACCCAGACTGCCGCTGCCGAGACTCCGCGCCTTCTGGTGGCGGCTGGAGTGACGCTGGTGGCGCGTTTTCTCGGAGGGTGCCGCCCCCTGCACACAAGGTCCTCGTGAGCCATTTCATAAAATATAAAATATAAGTACAAGGTTTCATCTAGGACAAACATCATAAAAAAGCAAGCGCCTCCTGGGCACAAGGTCCTCGTGAGCCATTTTAACGCGTGGGTTAAATATGAAGAACAAGGTTCCATTTAGGTTCAACGACTTGGATAACGGCTCATTCGAATCAACATTAAGAATTCAAGACTAATTCTCCAGCGCTTGTGGAATTCCAAAAACAAATTCCCACCATAAATACAAAGAATTAGATTCTTTCTAGGACCAATATCATGGAAACAGGCATATTCGAATTAACATTAAGATAGCGTGACTTCTGCTGATCGTTTCAACAGAAAAAAAAACGTTCTTACTTTAGACGTTCGTCCGCTGGAAGCTTCATCTGAAGTGTTGGTGCCCTTGGACTTCCGAGGCCCGAAGAGGGAAGACGGCCGCGTGGTGGTAGAAAGAGGTATGTTGTTGCTGCCCATTTCTGTGTAGAGTGGCTTCTTGGAGCCCGATGTGAGGGTGCCACTCGGGTACACCACCTCGATCGGGTCAGGGCTCACGCACGCCGAGGACGAGCTTTCGTCCGCTCGGCCTGTGGGGGAAAAAATTCCGGGAATTTGGAAATTTGAAACACAGAAATTTTGGTGCTAAAATTTGTGAATTTGAGTATTGAAACCTGGAATTCTTGGTGCCAAAATCCATGAACTTGAATGCTGAAATCCAGAAATTTTGACACCAAAACCGTGAATTTGAGTATTAATCTCAGAAATTTTAGTGCCCATATCTGTGAACTTGAATGTTAAAACAAATAAATTTTAGTACTAAAATCTGTGAATTTGAGTATTCAAGCCCAGAAGCTTTACTTCCAAAATCCGTGAACATAAAGATTAAAACACAGAAGTTTTAATCCGAAAATCGTTAACTTGAATATTATAACGGAAAAATTTCAACACAAAAACCTGTGAATTTAACCATCGAAACAAGACAACCACTGAACCAGGGCTCTACCTTCACACAACGCACTCCACACCACCAGTACACAGAAACAACGCGAGAAATACGTAAGGCCCCACCTTTAGAAGGTCGCGGGTCACTGCTGAGCAAGCTGCTCCGAGACGATGTAAGTTTCTGCTGCGCTTTCAAAAGACTGCCCTTGACCAGGCTGCTGCCGCGCTTGCTGCGCTTCTGATGCACGGGACTGCGTTGCTGTTGCTGCTTGATCACCTCTTCACGTCTGGGCAGACAAATTCTCATCAGAACAAGAGTAAATCACACGTTTTATCCAGTCTAATTTTTTCTCCACCTGAATGCATATTTTTCGCCACCCAAGTAATTAAATCGCTTAGGCGGCGAAAAACATGCATGCTCCAGCGAAAAAGTTTGACTGGGAAAGAAATTAGTATACGTTTGTAACTCGCCTGGACGGGCTTCATTCCTTTTTCTGGATGTTCGATGAGCGTCTCATGCTAACCAATTACACATTTTTGAAGCTGTTATTGTTCCTAATTTGACTGGCGGTACTTCATGCCCTTCTTTGGATCTTCGATGAGCGTTTCACGCTTACACCTTTCATGTTAGCATGAAACTTAAAAATCGAAGTAACCGCGAAGGGTTCAAAACGAATGTACGAAACAGCTCTTTGCCGAGACCAGCGCAAATAAGAGCAAAAGACCGTAGACTCTTCAGCTGCTGGTTGGCGTTCTTTTTAAACCCTTCAGCAGATCAATAAATTTTAGGTCGATAGGTAATGCTATTAATATTTGGTCAAGTAGTAGAGATGGAATCTTGTGAATTAAACTTCGAACCTTTTAACACCCTATTGAACCATACGGCTTTCTTAGAGCCTTAATATATTATAATTTTTGTAAAATTTCTTCTCCCAATCCCATCTTTATGTTCACTGGCGAGTGGCAGTTCCTTCTTCACTTTGATGTCGGTGACAATCTGACGCCAGTGCCAGTCGAATGAAGGTGGTCGGGATAACGGTAATACTAACACAAAAATTCTTAAGTTTAGGAGCCAACTTTATAAAATCCAAATTTTGGGGGTCTGTAACGAAATTTTACGGTAATTTTTCTTCAATGATCATAAATAAAACTCAGTAACTGTGAACTTTTTATTGAAGCATTCAAAAAATAATAACGATGTAAGTGATTTCCAAATGAAAGTACCGTGGTTGCTGTAGTGTTGAGACTCACTTGTTGATCTCTTTTTCTCGCTGCTCGAGCTGGAGCATGGCGGCAGAGAGCTCAAGGTAGAGATCGTTGGCGATGTTGAGTTTCCTCTCGTAGTGCTCGCGTACGTCCTGGATGTAGGAAGAAAAAATTAGTAGCACTTCAAAATGAGTGTTCGAACGGCCTCAATTCAAAATGAGTGTTCGAGCGGGCTCAACTTCTAGCTTAACATTTTTGCCGAGGCATCTATGATTTTAGTCGCCCAGTGTACTGACTATACTTGTGTAGCTAAAATCACAGGCGAAAAATTTAAACAGGGCTGGAAGAATGGATTTAAAACAGGCACCCTAATTTTCATCTCAAGGAGCTGATATAAGCTCACTAGTTTCAGGAAAAAATTACGTTAAGATTCAGTTAACTGAGCTAACAATAATGAAAATGTTGATCTGTGAAACCATGGCCGGAGCAGAATGTTGCATTTCTTTAGGAACCATAAATCTCTGGTGAGCTCTCAACACAGGACACAGAGGGAAGAGATGCTGAGCACAAAAATTAGATGTTAGTTTAAGCCTCCCTAACCGCAACAAAGGTGTTCTAAAAAGAGGAAGGCACCAGTTTTCATGGAGTTAAGGGAATGCGGAATCTATGTACAAAGTGCATAGAAACAGTAATTTGAGAAAGAAGTTCATGAAACGAGACAAATGTTGAAGAAGAAAGTAGTCGATGCTGAAAAATGGGACAGCAGTGTACCGAAAATATTAGTCCGTAAGAAAACAAGAGAACCTATTCTATTTCAACAAAAAGGAAGGCCTAGCTGACGGTTAGCTTGGGACCTGGCTGGGTACAAAACTACAGGGTGATTGGAAAGTAGCTCCCTATTTTAAAAATTTTACAAGAGATACAAGAGCAATTAAATTGTCATATATTAGGGAACATACATTATAAATTTTAACCAAAAATAACTGCACATAAAAAATTTAAACAAATTTTGAAATAAGGAGCTACTTTTCAATCACCCAGTAGAAGATTGAAATCACCCTGTGGATGATTGAAATCACCCTGGGGATGATTGAAATCACCCAGTAGAAGATTGAAATCACCCTGGGGATGATTGAAATCACCCTGGGGATGATTGAAATCACCCTGGGGATGATTGAAATCACCCTCATGCTCACCTGCGCGTGCTTCAGCTCCTGCTGGCGTCGGCAGATGAGGTCCTCCTCGTAGCCCGGGGCTGCGCTGTGTGACGCTAGGATCCGACCTCGCGACGAGGCCTTCATGTGGGACAGCTCTGCTCGGATTTCCTCTTGCCACGAAGCCTACCAAGCGAAAATCAACAATTAATGAACAAAATCGTCTCCCATTAAAATTTGCTTTAAGATCTTAATAAAAAACGTATGGATATGTTTCTTAAAAATTTTGTGGAATATATATACGAGTATATATATATATATATATGTGTTTTTTATGGAGATCTTAAGCGAATTTTTCTGTTTTCCCCTGCTTCAGCACTGATTATGGATTTCTAATAATTCCGAAACGTATGCAATACACGTAATGTTCGGTTTTACTCAGGTTCTTCTTTTTTATTCTAAATGTACATTGTACTATATATCGTACATTGCACTATATATTCAAAACACAACGGAAAATGAGCCCCAAGAACCAATGGGAAGTGGAAGAAAACAGCGATTATTGTGCAACAGGATGCGCCGATCGTTCTCATCGACTGTTTAATAGAATTAACTCCGCCTCATCAATTATTTAAAATTAAAAACCAAATACTCATGAAGATCAATTGTAAATTAGCTATCAACAAACAACACTAAGCTTAATGTAAAAAATGACTCTACTCATCAGCAAGAGAATTCTCTTTTTGGGATTTTTAAGTTCAATCTTATGAACTTGTGGTCTATGAAACAACTTCCTGAAAGGACCTATTTATTATCGAACGCCCCTAGTAATATGAACCTGCTCATTCTCTGTAATTTTAGCAACCCCTCATTGAACTCAATTTCCTTAATCTTTATTAAGTTCAATATTTACGATGAAATACGGCAAGAAGGACTCAGAAATTGCTACTACATGAGTTTGGCATACTACGAGAGGGTATTAGATATTGGCACCACCTGAGTTTGGAATTCTGCGAAAAGGCATTAGGGTACGCCCTGAGTATGGTATACTGCTAAAAGACTTTAGATATTGGCACAACCTGATTTCGGTATACCGCAAGAAAGACTCAAATATTTCGCCTCTACCTGAGTTTGATATACTGCGAGAAGGCCTAAGGAATTACCAGTACCTGAGTTTGGAAGTAGTCCTCGGGAGTTTTGGTGACGATCTCGACTACTGCGATGTCGAGGTGCATGAGGATGTGTTTGAAGGAGGGGCGGTGCCGAGATTCAGGGTTCCAGCACATCTGCACGATGAGCCTGTCGAACAAGCGTCAATATTCGGCTTTATTGAGCAGGGCTCGACTGCTAATGAAAACGTCCTTTTGTTGTAAATCAATTCCTTCATGAAAGAAAGTTGCAGTTTTTTTGTAACAAGTGTGTAATGAAGCTGAGATACCAAAAAGTACCACGAAGATAGAACGATAAGCAAGACTCGACTGACAAAAAAAAAACATTCTGGTGCTGTTAATACAGTTCTCCCTAGAAGCAAGGGGCTGTTAGTGCTTTTTTAGCGAGAGACTAATAAAGTTGAGACACAGAAGAAACACCAATAATTGCAATCATTATTCGAACAAGTTGATCAAAATAGAGGATAAAATACAAATGAAATTTTTAAATCCGAAATTAAATTCGGTTAGTGTGCGGCAGCGGTATTCATTGCTTTCTACATCTAAAAAAAAAGGAAATGCTGACTGGATATGTTATCTCCATGTATAAATAGAAAAGTTCAATGAATATCCTATAGCTGAACCAAATGCACGTATAATAAATGCAAAAATCACTTTACGATATAAGTACTAGGCACATCAAAAACCCTCTTCACGTACTAAATAAGAACATATTCAAAATTATTCAATCTTAGCTTAAACATTTAAGGATGATCACCGAAAGTTAAAGTAGAACTCAAAGCACCAGTCACTCACTTGAAACCGTCAGGGTAAAAAGTTAAAGTAAAAGTAAAAGTTAAAGTCAAAAGTTAAAGTAAAAGTTAAAGTATGACGAAAGGTATGACCATCAAAAGTTAAAGTATGACAAAAGGCATGACCATCAAAAGTTGAAGTATGACAAAAGGTATGACCATCAAAAGTTAAAGTATGACATAAAATTTCATTTGCTCACTTGAAACCGTCAGGGCAGGAGTTGGGTATGGGCAAGTGGAGGGAATTGCTGCCGACACCGTAGATGATGGCAGAATTATCGACCTCTCGGTAGGGAATTTCGCCGGTAAGCAGCTCCCACAGCACCACGCCGAATGACCTGCCAACCCATAGTAAGGCCCGCTAAAGTTCCCTTCCACTCGAAGTTTTAAGTAATCTATAGTCAAAAAGGCATGTATAATAATATTTATGGAGTGGTTAAAAATATAACGTTTCAAAATAACACGAAAATATGCATAATGGATTTATCATAACTATTGTGAAATGACTTGACGACGAAAATGTTTAGAATACCATCTACATATGGAAGACCATTGCACATCACTTTAAATAGGATAAAACGGAAATACGAGTATAACATCTGTAGTGGACGGAAAAAACAGACTACGTAGCAGCAGTTTGTACTTCATGTAAATTAGCTGATTCTGAAGAAATATTTCTCAAGTTAAGCACAGTCCTCTACAGTAAAACTTTTCTGTACATTATTTCATATTTCCGAAGAGTGCAAACAAGTGATAACTTCCCTGGCATCTCGTCTACCCATCAGTTATTCGACATCATCTTATCTGAGCATCACCTTCTAATAATAAAATTAGAACCAGTTCTTAAACACACAAGAAGCTTTATTCAAGTTTTGAAAAACAATGACTAACAATGATCTGTACAATTAAATTGAGGTTCGTAAAAGGCAATCTTTAACTCGAGGACTGTCTGAAAAAGACAGATTTTTAGAAAATCTCACTTTTAGGAAAAAAAGGAAAACCAACGTGGCTAAGAATGCCATCATAAAAAAAACAAACGTTTCGAATTACATGATTATTAACAATCGACTGTCTGTACTTGATATTCCCTGTACACCGAAAGCGCGTTGCTCTCTCCTCATGGCCCCCCAACTGACCAGATATCGACCTTCTCGCTGCAAGGCTCGTTCCTGATGACCTCAGGAGCCATCCAAGCGAGCGTGCCGGCGAAGCTCATGATGGCACTCACGTCGTTCCACTCTCGACTGGTCCCAAAGTCGCTGATCTTGACGCGCTGTTGGTCCCCGATCAGCACGCTGGGATGCGATCACATCGTTAGTTAGATTATATTAGATGTTAGTTTATATACTGTATTAGTGCACGAACTGCGCCATGCCGAACCCAGGGGTTCGATTCACCGTACAGCTGGGGTTCGATCGAACCCAGATTAATAACCACTGCATTTGACTGAAGCAAGAATATCAACCGTTCTAACACTGTAAAAAAAGCTTAAAGCTTGAGCACAATGGAGTTTTGAAATTGTTTCAAATAAAACTAGTCTCAACGCGCTAAATAACAAAAATCAGTATCAGGGTAAATAAAGTGTTATCTTCCCAAAATAGCCCTCACGATAAAAAAAAAGCTGAACGCTTATGTACAACGGAGTATCAAGACTTTTAAAAGAGATTAGCTCACTAAATAACTAAAATAAGTATCAGAGTACATCACAAACCCTTATCTTCCCGAAACAGGTCTCCTCACTTGGGACTTTTGAGATCTCGGTGGATGATGCGGTGCAGGTGGAGGTAGTTCATGCCCTGAGCTATCTGCTTCGCCCAGCTGGCGACCAGCTGCGGCGGGATCTTGTGGCCGTTCTTGATGAGGTTGAAGAGTGGCCCGAACGGGCAGTACTCCATCACGATGCAGAATACGGGCGGCGTTGTGCATACACCTCTGGTGGGCGGCAGACAAAGATTATTATTGTTTAATGATTGATTGATTATAAGAGAGTTTAAGCTTCCCTTTACCACGACAGAGATGTTTAAAGAGAGGAAGGATGAAGGTACCATTTAGTATGGAGTTAAGGGAACGTGGAATCAATGTACCAGGTGCATAGAAACAGAAAGCTAAAAAAGAAGTTGATGAAACACGGAAAAAGTTAAAGAAGAATGTAGTAGGTGCTGAAAAACAGGACAGCAGTGAACCGAAAAAAGATGGTGCGCAATGAAACAAAAAATCTATCCTATTTCAAGAAAAAAAAGGCCAACCTAAAATTTAGCTCATTACTCATAATTGTTTAGCAACATTTGATTCATGAAATATCCTACAGCAACGAGTGAGCAATAACACGTTGATATCACTCTCATACTTCGAAAAAAATCATGTAAGTATTTGTGTCTGGCTATCTATTATTGATATTTTTTATTTAAAGTTTACCGAATCTTCGTCTCTGTCGTCTCAACCGAGAGTACACACGCGCACTTAAAGAAGAGAGGTTCCACTGTTAAACCATGCCATCACGAGGAGTGTTTGATTAAGATATTCAAGATATTTTCTAGAAATAGAAACGAACCTTCACTCACTCTCCAAATTAAACCATATTCTAAAGTTCACAGTATGATGTTAGGAAACAGCATTGATGTTGGAAAGTGAAACATTTAGAAAGAACTCTCAAATTTACAATGTTTCTGTCTCTATAGGTAAGTGATTTATGTCCAACAGATGCGGCTAGGCCATTAATACTCTGACCGTGATTGGTAAGCTGAAGTTCAATTTTCAACTCAAATTTAAAGTCAATTTTGAGAAGCAATTTTGAAAATAACAGGCCTTAACTGGATCATGCCCTCATGTAGCTTTAATTAAGTTTTCATGGAAATTGAGTTTAAAACTACCGGTCGGTCAGCGACATTATGAAAATGTCTTCCGTGGCCACCGGTGGTTCACGTTGCAGTCAAAGTGTTAACAAAGCAACTCTTACTGAAAACTACCACAATTCATCTCAGAGCAGAAAGATGTAGATGCGTAAAAGCAAAAGCATAAAGGTATAAGCAAACTTGTAAGAGAGCAGTCGCAAAGTAAATTCAAGCATTGAGAAAGTCAATAATTTCTAGCTCAAGGCCACACTGGGCGCTCATTTGAGGGCAAGACCTCGTTACACGTGGTCATGACTCGCACGCTCGCTCTAGCACAGGGCTTCTCAAAATTTCTATTGTCGTGTACCTCCTTAGCTTAATGCTGTATCTTCATGTACCCCCAGCACAGTTATACGTTTAGGAAACTATAAAAATGCACTTAATGATTAATAATTACATATACCTATCCGGTTGTGTGTAAATATTTATTGTAAATTTTAGCATATGAAGTATGCTAAATGTACCCCTAGGGGTACATGTCCCCCCGGTTGAGAAGCCCTGCTCTGGCACATCGATCTTCATGTCCGGAGCTCGTAAGCTGAACACAATTTAATAAACTCAAGCAATTTATTAAGGGCAAATGACGCATCTAGTAGGTTGTTTCTGAACGCTATTATAGAGTACACATTTGAGTAGCTACACGTTTTCTGCGATGGGACCCACCAGTGATCACTGACTGGATTTTCATGATATAACTGGCAGACCTGCAGTCACTAACTCAATATACATAAAAACTTACTGAAAAATAAACGACGGCACCATCTATCTCATGTTTGCTATTTTCAAGATTGTCTTCTAAAATTAACCTTAATATGAGATGAATATTGAAGTTTATAACCCACCCTTACACGCGTTCCGGCCATCTGTATCTCTGCTATCTTGAGGTTGCTATTCATCACTAAAAATATTCTAAATCTTATTAATTATGGAGCAAAGGTGAGCAATTAACTTCTAAGTTTAGCACGGGTTAGGGAGAACTGTGAATCTTAGTCAAATTTATATAATTTAGCGCCAGGTAATCTATGTACGGCGCGCCATGAAAGTAATAATGAATGCCTGTTCAACTGGATTAACTCTTTATCAGGCTCTTTAGTAGCGATACTATGGTGTCGTGGCAGCCTAGATTAAATGGTAAAAATATTCAGATTTGCCGCTCACTATATATGTATATATATATATATCAATGCTTGCACTAACAAAATAACATATAAACTGTCCGTGACATTTTGAAAAAAATACATGGTGCAAAAAATCAGTGTTTTTTTAGTGTTCAAACAGCCCAGAGTCTGCAAGTGAATGATTTTCTAGGAGTGACTGCGGCTGGAGAAGCGAAAACATAATATTTAATTAGGCCATCCATGTTACTTAGCAGCTTTTTGAAAATGCGTACGGATTACAAATGTAAAGTTAGTTAACCGAAATACGAAGTTAGTAGCAACCGCATTCCTTCGAAACCAAGAAGCCTTTGAAAGATGGAAAATTTGTTTGAAATAAAAGAGAAAACTCACTCGCTCTCTAAAATTACACCCTCATTCCTTGAAAGGCGGAATTTTTTTATAGAAACAGAGATGAAACCTAACTCACTCTCCAAATTAAACCCAATTTTAAAGTTCACAGCATGGATGTCAGAAAACTAAAAACCATACATAAACAAAAACGAAAAAAAGAATACGATCACTCCCTCGAACCATACGATGTTAGCATGGCTTAGTACATAATGGACGTCAGGAAGCTAAAACCCAGGAATATATAAAAAAGAATTAAGAGGGAGACGACCACTCACTTGAACCTGACGATGTTGGCATGGTTGAGCTTCCTGAGGTGGTTGATCTCCGTCTCCTGCTTGTCCTTGACCTTCTTGACGGCGACGAGGGCGCCCCTCAGACGCCCCCTGAACACGGCGCCCTGCGCCCCCGACCCGAGCCACTCCAGGTCTCCGATGTCCTCGAACGGGATGTTCCAGTCGCCCTCTGGCGTGCCACAATCATCGTAGTTGCTCTTAATGGCCTTCCCAATATTCTTATTTCTAAAATTTCTACTTGATCCCAATTTGCAAAATCACTACTTAATCTCAATTTTTAAAATCACTACTTTATCCCGATTTCTAAAATCATTCCGTTTTCAATCTTGATTTCTGAATTTTGATTCAATCCGATTCTCAAACTACGTATTCAATCATGATTTATAAATCTTTAGTCAATCCCTATATTAAAAATCTCTACTTCATCCCAATTTGCAAAATCCCTACGTATTTCCAATTTTTAAAAACTTTATTCAATCCAAATCACCTCCTTAATTCTAATTTTCAAAATTCCTCTCTAATCCCAATTTATAAAATCCCTACTTAATCCGATTTGGAAAAACTCACCTAATCTCAATTTCAAAAATCTTTATTTAATATAAATTTGTAAAATATTTATTCACTCCTAATTTTAAAGCACCTATTTAATCGCAATTTCTAAAATATTAATTCAATCCCAATTTTCAAAGTACCCATTTGATCCTAATTTCCAAAAGCCCTATTAAATTTCAATTTTTACAACCCCTACTTAGTCCCCTTAGCTAATTCCAAATTCCACTTGTGAAATCAACAGAAGCACTTACCCAGGAAGATAGAAGACTATGGTACTCTGAGAGATTTTATCATAGTCTGAAAATAACTCATCATTATCCATAGGCTTCTAGAGAAAAATCCTCCTTTCAACATTTCTTCTAGCCTTTCTGGAAGAGCGCCAGAAGTTTTCTAATCTTATTGTGAACACAACGCATCATTACCCTTATATTGTGAACACAACAAATCATTCCTCTATATTTCAAAGAGAAAACCCTCGTCACTGACCATTTCCTTCCGGCCTCTCAGGAAGAGCGCCCGAAGTTTTGCCAATGATGCCCCAGACGGGCTTGAGGCAGCCCATGATGCCCTCAAACCAGTGCTGCTTGTTGCTACCCGGCATCGCTGGTGGCGTGTCGGGCGAGGTGTCGCATTTGCTTACCAGCTCCAGGCGGCTGTCCGCAACCTGCGAAATAGAGAAGCACTAAATCTGGGGTTCCTAATAAAGATGCAGTAAGCCCCGGGTTCACAAACTTTGTCCGCATCCTTCGAAATAGAAATGCACGGAGCGAATTTCTTCGGTAACACAGACTGCAACAGGAACATTCAGAGAGCTAACAGGAATACCAACTCATAGAATGCAACAGGAACATTCAGAGAGCTGGTACGTGCAGGGGTAGGAGCTTCATGAATTAAAATTCGAAATAGGTAAGCATTTTACTTGAATAAGGAATGAAGCCTTTGAATCTACATCCATATCTAATTGATCATTCATAAACTTGCGTCAGCAGGCCTGGCTTTGCGATGAATTCAACATTTGTTAGCATAAATTGATCAAAGCATTACAAGATCTTAGGTTCCAAGAGATCAAACTTAGCACATTTAATTAGAATGGAATAAGAGACATTAGCACTGTCAGCATTATATGCTTTCCTGACAAGCAAGCCATAAGAGTTTACTCCAGTGCGTCCATACCATGAATAATGAGAAGATGATAATAATTTTATCTTTCAAATATAGGCCCATGTACTTCATAATACGATATTATATTTAAGCCCATCTGTGTTGCAGACGGGAGATTGTTACGAACAGAAGGAAGTTCAACACTTTTACTGCAACTTATAGAAATTAAGTTTAGCTTTTCGAATAAATGGCATGAAAAATTACAATAGTTGTCACCTCTCAACAATACCTCTACAAAGAAACCGCACGCTTTACAAATTGAGGCAACGGATCGCAAATAAAATAAGGTTAAAAATACGCTTTTCAATGTCCATGAAACTAAGTATCGTGTGCAAACGAATTAAATTAGGCAACAAAGGGATTGAACTTTTCCATGTTTTTTTTTTGTTCATTTGTTTCGGCGATTGTATTGTAAATGTGTGTACATCAGCTAAGGAATTTTACTTCAAGACATTTCAAAAACGAATGATGTTTTTCTCATCATCTTACTATGAAAAAACTATTTTTCTTTTTTATCGCTTGCTTTTATAAAGCACCTATTGACAAACACCTTGCCAACGACTTAAATTAACGGATCACAACTAAAATAACGCTAGAACTAAAATAAGACTAGAAATAAAATAAAGTAAAAACTACGCTTCCCAATGTTCACGAAACTGAATTTCACGTCCAGAGTACCATTGGCACACACCTTCCCGTCGTGCGGTGCGCTGGAGGGTCGCTGTGTGGTGACTGTGGTGGAGTTGGTGATGTGTGGTGCGGTGCCGCCGTTTGCGGGCAGCAGCAGGGACTGGATGTCTTCGTCGGAGTGTGGTGAGGTGGTGCCCTGGTCCCGTGGTGGTGGGGGCAGGGGACTGGTGGTGGTACCGCCTCTCATCGTGTAGTCCTCGTCCTCCATGCGCAACATACTGCAAAGGATAAACAAAATATGACCTTATGACATACTGCATAGTTCAAATGAAATATGATTTTCCGCCTCTGCAACGTACAAACAAGACATGACCTTCCGACAAAACATGACTTTCCTCCATGCGCAACATACTGCAACGTACGAACAAAATATGACCTTCCGACATACTGCAACGTCCCAACAAGACATGATTTTCACACAGAACATGACTTTCCGACATCCCAACGTACAAACAAAACATGATTTTCCGGCATGCTGCAACTTACGAACAAAACATCACCTTCCGACATTGATGACTCACACCTAAAATGACCAACGTGGAAAATTTTCAATTAAGATAAATTTAGATATAGCTCAAAGGCACAAACACTACTTTTGAGGGTTAGCAAATATATTGACATAAGAAAATGACAACTCACCGGGACGTTTTTCGCTTCCTGAGCCCAAGGCGCTCTGCCACGCTAGGGCACTGAGAGCACCGCATTCTGGTACACTAACTCACGCAACACTACATAAGCTCAACATTGAGTCTGTTTTAATATACTTCACTCCTGGGGGAACCTGCAAAGAATCTGACGCTTCAGGAGGGAAGCTTTTTAACTCGTCTTTTTTGAACAGTACAGATTTTCAGCACTTTGAACTCAGTCTGGCTGATTATATTGTAAAAAAGAAGCTTCCAAAATCGAAAATGGATGCGCTCACACACTTTTATCGTTACACGTTTTATCACAACTATGCATGAACTTTCCTACTTAAACTTGCACTCATAAACCGGAACAGTGCGGAGACAGTAACTTCTGCTGCCACAAACATGAAGAGAAACAATACACATTTAATGTTCACGAATGGTAGACAACGATCCAAATTCGGTAGATGATTTCCATTCCGTTTCACCAACACATCGGATTTCATTCAGCCCACACGATAACATATTATGGACCTATTTTAACACACTTTAATCGATTGTTAAATTTGTTCTTAGCAAAAAATGTTCTACAGTAAAATTCTGCCGGCTAAGAGGCAGAAAGGCAAAGGCGTTGCATCAGCCGCTCAGCAAGAAAAAGATCAAGAAAAAGAGCAATCACAAGAGCAAGAAAAAGAGTAAGCAGAAGAGCGAGCAAAGGAGCAAGCAGAAGAGCAACCGTGGATAATTCAGTATGGAATACAATCTAAAATCAGTTACAAGCTACGAAGTGAGCTTTGAGAAAACAGAGCTCAAGTTACCAGTTCCGTTTTGCAATTCAGATACAACGCACTAGAATTCCAAAGCAACGATATTTTTCGAAAGCTACAATACAAAAGGAGCATAACAAAAATCTCATTGTGCGTCATTAAAATCTACAAAATCTGAGAAATGAAGTATCGTGTCGTCTTTTACTTCAAGTTCGCGCAACGAAAGTAAATCTTTTTTAACCCGAAAATGTGTAGCCCCACTCACACCACTAAGTGCTTTAGATGTCCGTACAACTAAAAGCATGATTTGTTCAAATAACTCGCATGAGTTTAAGTAGCTCAAAACTTGCAAGCCAGCATTAGTTAGATAAGTTCAAAAACACTGCAATTGCATCTCAGAACCATAACACATCAATGGAGAAAGTCGCGCCATCACTGAAGCCGCTTCCTAGCTTAAAAATTTAAGTATTCAAAGCTTACAGCAAGCATAGGTAAAATAAGTTCAAACATTTCAATAACCTAATTGTCAAACATTTAAATAACCGGTAGCACCGCAGCAAAGATAACAATGCAGGCAAAGATGACAATCGAGGCAAAAATAACAATGGAGAAGTTCTGTAGTCCCACTAAAGGCTGTTGCAGACAAGGCATTCGCGCTGCCTGGAGTGACAGGAGCCGTGGAGACCATGGGACAGGCCTCTGCAGACTGCAGGGTCACTTCCGGTGCCACAGAACTTTTTGCGTCGCGTGCTCAAATTGCTCGGTCAATGCGGTCTTTCTCAGGGCGCTACCGCAGTCTCGAGAGCCACGTGTTTCGAGGTTCAAGATCAAGGTAAACTACCGGCACAACAGCTGCAAAGTATCTGGAATACTATCTCTTTTTGGATACTACCACGTTCTGTTCAAAGAAAAAAGATGATGAAATTACGTCGTAAATTCCTCAGGATTTGAACGATTTTCCAAGAAGTCATTGACCAAGAATTCCATCCCTTATAAATTGTAACCGAAGACTATCGCGGTTCAAGCTAGTAACAAAATTATAGAAAAAGGGAAAAACTTTACACAGTACTTCAGAACTCAGTACTCCACTAAACAGAGCTGCGAGCTTTAAAGTCCCCATTCAAAGTTGAACATTCGAAGAAGCGCCTGCCTTTCCTAGAAAGGAAGCCAGAACCGGAAGTTGGGCAGCAGTTCCGGGTGGTGGCGGTCACGTGGGCTGACGAGCGCGGGCAAACCGCTGCAGTATGCAAAGGCCGGCCGCACTTCCGGTATCAGTGATACAAGCTTAGCGGTTCGGTGTCGGATTTTACAATGATTTACATATATAATCGAAGCTGTAAAGCTACCTACTTAATATTTATGTAGTTTAAACAACGTGACGAGGTGGTAAGTAGTAATTAGAGGCAGATTGCAGACATCAATGGTTATTTTCCTAAAAACCGAGCATGCAAAGAGAAATTTTGGATCTTGAAGTACCTTAAGGCAAACTGAGGTCTGTTTACCGTAGAATTTCTCTTTTCATGCTCGTTTTGTATAATAATAACCATTGATGTCTGCAATCTGTCTCTACGTACTACTGCAGTGTCCACCTGCTTTGCGCGATTTACCGTAGGCGTTAGAATCCTGTCTGTTTACCACTTCTCACCACCACCCCTCACCACCACCCCTCTGAGGTTTATTTACCGCTCCTCACCACCGCCCCTCTGAGGTCTATTTACCGCTCCTCACCCCGCCCGTCTGAGGTCTATTTACCGCCCCTCACCCCGCCCGTCTGAGGTCTATTTACCGCCCCTCACCCCACCCCTCTGAGGTCTATTTACCGCCCCCCACCCCCACCCCTCTGAGGTCTATTTACCGCCCCTTCAAGGCTAGCGTCCCTCAGTGCGCCGGTCGATGCCACTTCTGAGAACGGCAGTGTTTGCTGAGGGCTTGTGTTCGGCCAGTGCTAAGTATTGAATGGTTTGTTCGCTCAAGTCTAAATGCAAAGCAAAATTGACTCTAGAATAACTCGTATAATGACAAATGCCAAGCAAAATTGATTCTAGAATGACTTGTATAATGGCAAATGCAAAGCAAAATTGATTCCAGAATAACTTTTATAATGGCAAATGCAAAGTAAAATCGATTCTAGAATCACTCGTATAACGAATAAGTTAGCGCGTTCATAACAGCTCTCGTTAAGCTTTCCAAGGCAATTCATACTCGTAATGAACTGATGTCTTAATACCAGCTTTATAATAGCATTTTCAATAACTTATGAACAATTAATGTTCATGATTGCCGATAAACGAATCTTCAACACTATTTATAGTTAAATGGTGTTTAAAAATATTGAATAATGGGTTACAAACAAGTCCCATCTCAGCGCAAATAAAAATCTCTTTAATCTTTGAGGGTCAACAGTTGAGCCTGCCTCTGGGAATAAAATGCTGTGGAGTAAATTAAAAAATCTAGAGACATTTTCCTTCCTCACAAGAGCACGTGCTGTTCGTTCCGATGGTAATTAGCCTCATGATATTTATGAAATAAATGACTATTAAAAATGATATTGAGAGCACTCTCAACAAAAACGAATGAGAATAAATAATATTGAGAGCGCTCTCAATAAAAACGAATGAGTAATAAATAATTTAGAGAGCGCTGTCAACGCTGAAATTCTCATGTATCAAAAGTATTGATTTAAAAAAGAAACTGCCCATATCAGGTAAATGGAATGAGCTAATGTTTTTAGAACATTCAAGTTCTCAACGCCTAAAAATTACGACACAAAAGTTCAATCTTCCTTTTCTTATAAAAAGCCACGTCAGAAAATGACATAAATCTACGGACTCTACGTTTAACATTTAGTTTACTTTCACCACATCGGTGGTCAAGGCTTATGAATGCAATTCAAGGAATTATAAATTTAACATAATTGGTAAATAAATTCAACATACTTGATAAATGAATTCAACATACTTGATAAATAAAATTTGACATACTTGTTCAACTTGGAAAATTTCGAAAAATCAAAATGATATTATAATAACTTAGAATGTATATTCCAATTTAACTTCGGAAATAATTGCTCCCTAAAAAACGAATAAAAGAGAAAACTAAGTCTGAAATGAAGCCTTTTTAAATTTTTAGAACTTGACGTTTACAGAACTGATTGTCCCACCTCAATAAAATAATATTATACGAAACCAACAGAGACTAGAATGTGTGAAAAATAAGAAACGTGAATTTCAATTGAACGTGTCATATATTAAGAAATCATTTACATCGTGGCTAAATACCGATTCAACCCACATAAACACAGTGCAGCATGAGACTCAAAAACGTTGATTTTTTACCCGATGTACTATGCAGTCAGCCGAACCCCGTAATTAGTTCTGATTTTATTTCTACTTCTGGTAACAAGTCTACTTTGATCCGTGAATCATATTCATCGGTGATTACTATTATTCAGCTCATTTTGTTATTATGTAACTTACTCATGCCCGAGCCAAACGTAGTGCTCTATGCGTATGAAATGCGAAGCAAAGCATTCACGCATATTCTAAACAAGAAATTCATTAGGTTTGTACACTCAACGTATGAGCACATCCTTCATCGGCTGACGGAGCGTCTAGTTTGGATGAAACTTGCTCAGGCGATAGCTCCATCAAATAAAACTTGCTTCAGCGATGGCTCCATCAAATAAAACTTGCTCAGGCGATAGCTCCATCAAATAAAACTTGCTCAGGCGATAGATCCATCAAATAAAACTTGCTCAGGCGATGGCTCCATCAAATTAAACTTGCTCAGGCGATAGCTCCATCAAATAAAACTTGCTCAGGCGATATCTCCATCAAATAAAACTTGCTCAGGCGATAGCTCCATCAAATAAAACTTGCTCAGGCGATAGCTCCATCAAATAAAACTTGCTCAGGCGATATCTCCATCAAATAAAACTTGCTCAGGCGATAGCTCCATCAAATAAAACTTGCTCAGGCGATAGATCCATTAAATAAAAACTTGCTCACAATAACTCCATCAAATAAAAACTTGCGTAGACAATGCTCCATTAAATAAAAACTTGTATAGACAATGCTCCATCAAATAAAATCTTGCTTAGACAATAGCTCCGTCAACGAAAACAAAAAGCTCTTTCCCTGCACAAAAATGGGTCCGAAATTTTATGAAACCTATGTTTGCAGAGGAACTATGTAACAATAGTTTTATTGTGGCGCGTCAATAAGCATCCAACAAATTGATTATAACTGTCATTATTGTTATAGCTTACACGCAATCAGTCCGCAAATGCGCGAATGTACATTTTTGGCATGAAATTCATTAAGCAAAAAATTTTCATACTATATACATTTCCGATAGGTTTAATTTAATCCTTTGAACATAGTACATTACCTAATTCTTCTCTCAATCTTACGTTGAAATTAATCGGGAAAAAAGTCAACCTATTCATGCTTTCACCACCTTCCACTCGATCACTGAAGTGTGGATTGCTATCCATTTGACACGGCCCTTTTCTTCGTATATTACTGCTATGGATGATACTGCTATGGATGATGGATGATACTGCTATGAATGATGGATGATACTGCTATGGATGATAGATGATACTGCTATGGATGATGGACGATACTGCAATGGATGTTGGATGATACGTTCGAACGAAAGTAGCAGTTATATTCACATAGATACAGCTTCATTTTATAATTTGTTAGAGTATGATGGTTGACATGTTTGTTTTTTGATTACAGTATATTGTTCTGGTTCGATAATCTCTGGTCTATTACAGTGAATTAAAACGATTTTGAAGCGTTCACGTTGTATATATATATATATATTTAATCTTTTTTTGCTCCTCAGGATTGAGTTTTTATGGTCTTTTACGGTAATCTGAAACGATTTTTTAAACGTGCGCTTCATCGACGGCAGTGAACCACGTTGGTTTCATCAAACCTAAGCCTGATTATGTTGAGCATACGATTTCTTCTTAAACTCATAATCTAAATAACCGTGGAAAGAATTAAAGAAGACTCATACCATCATCAACCAACTTGTAAGAAGAAACGTAATCGTGGAATTGATGCGGAAACTGCGAGATTGAAAGGATTTAAAAGTAGAGGATGAGTCCTTACTGAAGATAATGGCTTCAATTCATGAATAATATCAGAATTGAGACTTGCCACATATACTATAATCCATTAAATACTTTATTTTTCAGGTACAATTGGACCCTTCGATCACAGCAGGCACCAGAGGAGAGAAGACGACCTTCAGAGGCGGAATTTTTTGTTGCATCACAGGAGTGTGATCGATGGGACTCAACTTCCTTCCCATCATATACATATGTTTCTACCTAAATAACCGTGCGACAATTCAATCGATAAAGTTACATCACAGGAGTGTAATCGATGGGACTCAACTTCTCTACCATCTACCAACATATGTTTCTACCTATATAACCGCATGACAATGCGACCGATATAATATGTTTTCTACATTTCCAGTAAAAGTCTTCATTTCATTACGTCACTAATTGATAGAAGCCGTTTCCTGTCTTTCAAGGAATATTCAATATTTTAATCAGCAACTACTTGATACCAGTCATTTCGTGTGTTCCTGGTAACAGTTACTATTTAGGTGCTTCAGTACTTGATAAAAACTGTTTCCTGTCTTTCCGTGAACGTCCAATATTTTATTCCGCAGCTATTTGATGATAGTTATTTCCTATCTTTCCAGGAACAGTTATTCCTTTGTTGCGTAAGTACGTCATAGAAACTGTTTTCTCACTAGAATGAAAAGAAGAGCCGGAGTAAAAGCGATCATTGCTGCAAGCGTTTCGGGATTAAAATTCCATCATCAGTACTGAAACAGGAGAAAAAAATTTGTCTTTTTGAAAAAAAACAGTAAAAATCATATGGATATATTTTCGAAAAAATTCTCTGAATGTCTAAAACCCTATTTTAATTCCGAAACGTTTGCAATAAATGTAATTTTGGTTTTTAATGTGGTTATTCGTTTTATTCTACGAATAAGATTCTCGATGAATCGCCCTATTGGAAATAATTGCACAGTCATTATTTTATTGCCTCACTACAGACTCTCAGCTAAGTGCTCAGATCTGCTTTTCTATAAAAAAAACATTGAATTTGTGTCAGTTTTTCAAACAAAAATTTGTTCATTCAGAACACCTTGTAGAATCGTCTAAAGGCCTTTATATTGAATAATTTAGATATCTTGAGGTTTCTTGCTAGAAAATGGCAAACTAATGTGCAACCCTGATTTACAGTGCCGCCCAGAATATAGATATCTTGAGGTTTGCAACCCTGATTTCCAGCGCCATCGAGGTGTAACTTTTTTCTTGGGGCATCTATGATCTTAGCCGCCCAAGTCCAGCCTCTGCACTGGGCGGCTGAAATCACAGACGCTGCGGATAAAAAGATAGGCCAGCGGCCTCGCACAACAGAGAGACGAGCGGAAACAGGTGTGCAGGCGGCCGTTTCCTATGGCATCACAACGCCCCACAGGTGCTTTAAAAAACGCAGTCTATGTACATTTTCACGAGGACATTCATTATTATAACTGGCACCAGCCACTTCCATGTATGTGCTCGGTTTCCGGTGTGTGTTTCCTATGGCAACCCCACTTTGCACAGGTGCTTTAACTAAAAAAAAAACACGTTCTATGTATATTTTCACGAGGACGTTCTTTGTGATAACGGGCACTAGCTGTTTGTATGTTTGTGTTTAATTTCCGGTATAGTAACTTTTAGCTCTTTGATTTTACACACAAAGAATTTGTATTTTCACAGCCAGCCTGTGTAAACAGATTAAAAACTATATGACTTTATAAGGACGAAAAATATCTCATGCATAATTATCTAAGGCAACTTTAATAAAATTGTAGTTATTCAACATAATCCATTGTTCAAGATGAGGATGCGCAAATACGCGAAGCTCAAAAAGTTAATGCCTTTATTGTAATATTCTCTTTGTTCATATGCTGTATCCTGAAACGACATTTTACATAGAGAGAAGCACAGATAAATTCACAGGAAAAAAAGCCAACCACGAATAAAATTATACTCCCTATTTTTATCGAGAGTTCACAGTCTAGTAAACTCCCAGAAAAAAATAGGGAGTAAAATATATGTCGGGACAGCACGTACCTGCACTGGGCCAAGCATTGCTGTCGTTGGGCTTCGGTCACCTTTTAGGGTGATTGGTAGCGCAGTCGATAGCGTGCCGGCTCGGTAATTTATAAGTCCTGAGTTCGAGTCTCGGAACTCCTTGTGTACGAATAAAATTATGAGCATGAATAGTCGATACCATTGACATGGACAATTCCCTTACAAATTTTAATTACAACAATTAATATCACTAAAGGTCGCTATTAAAAAAAATTACAGGAGGGAAACAATAGTTGAAAACTGTACAATTTTGCTGTCAGTACACATGCGCAGGTTACATTTCCAATAACATTGTTGAGTCGGAGCTTACGGCCATCTTGCACACTTCGAGAGTTCAACAGTTTGAGTCCAACTTAACACTTTGGCTGCGGTGTGTTTATCTGGACTTTAATATTCATCTCAAAGTTAAATTCAAAAGTTGTTAGCAATTTTAAAAATAGCAAACATTAACAGAATCCATTGAAATCCATTGATTTTAAAAGATTGTTAAAACTTTTTCAAACGACCCATCGATGGGGCGTTTCGTAGCGGGAAGAACGTAAGGACGACCCACAGATGGGTGCTATCGCAGTCAGCGTGTTAATACCTAGCGGGTAAAGCTATCGCAGTCAACTATCGTTAAAATTATCGCAGTCAACGCGTTAATACCTAGTGGGTAAAACTTCCTTCCTTTATGCATTAGAGCCTACCGGCAACAAAAGTAAGTTGACACATTCATTTGCTAGCCCTTCACTCACCGGTAGGTGTAGTGATGAAATCAAAATAAAGCTTTCAGTTTAACGCAGATTTATAAAATCAAAATGGTCGAACATTGGGAGTTAATGTTAAGTCTTTCATAAGTTGGATCCCAAGCATCTAAAACAACTCGGAACATTAGGGAAGTTATCCCGAGACAGGAAGCATAAGGTGAAGCTACTCGTTACTGGGACCTCACGTCGCCAAATCTGCAGTACTGAGCTACTCGGGTCTCGGAGTCGCTACTCGTGTGCCAAAACGCTGAGTCTGCAAATTTTCTTCATCTTGTCAGACCAAAGACCCTGAACCGAACTGTTAGCTCGCTGCTTGCGGTACGACTCGTTGATGGGTGGTTTGAAAAATGTTGACAATCTCTTAAATTAATGTTATTTAAGGTACCCGGTTCATGCTCGATTTGTATTTATAAAATTACTAGAAATTTTCGACGCTAAATTTGAGTTGAATCCAACCAAACCATCGCAGTCAACGGGTTTAAAGATAAACCACTCGAAATCAATACAATCACTTGAGGGGCAGACTTTTGCAATGGCTAACCACGAGGTTTGAACACGATTGGTAGGTCAATTTTGAGCCCAGTTGAATTGCGGTACATTAAGCAATTACTGAGAAGTGAGCACAGTGGTCTGGTGAGGTTGATTTATAAGATCATTTTGGATAATTTAGGTTTAAACACAGCGCATAAGCTCAATCAAAGGATTTATGTGGCCACGATGAAACAGAACGTTTTTGTAGCTTGAGGCTCTTTTCGAATATTTCAAGCCAGTTGTTCAAAATCCATCTTTTTGTGTAAACTAAATAGAGGGCAAAGCAAGAAACGAGTGGGGCTCACTTTCTGACGATATCGTGATCAAGAACTTTACCAAATAGAAGTATATCCATGCGTCTATTTCAGTCTGGCCATTTCCAGGTATGCTGAGAGCGTGAAGAGGTTCTAAATTGCGCCGGGACGTTACTGCTGGAAGTAATCTTCCACTACGCCGCTCTATGCAACGTAAAGCCAGCCCAGTGGCCTAGAAACTGTGGGCGTTCAACAGCCCTCCCCTCCCATGCTCCCCGCCCTCCCTGGCTCTCCTATAGAGGACGATGTCGATAAGGAAGACAAAGAGCTTCTGTGGAGCATTTCACGATAGAAGCAAAGCCAAAGCTGGCAACGATCATAAAACTTTCATTGGCTCTACATAACGTAACTTGAAAACACCGATGCGAGCAAATAATATTGACCCTCACAACTTGCAGTAACAGGTTAATCCTCTATTGTTGCTTAACACAACTGCGGTGAGTTAAATTGAAGTTCCGTATTCAATTCAAATTTAGATTAAAAATTCTTTAGAAGTGTAATAAATATCAAAGATGAACTGTGTCCATCAGATACCATTAATTTTAAAATATTGTTAGCACTTTTTCAAGCGAACCATCGATGGGTCGTATCGCAGTCAGCGTGTTTCATCGAAAGTATTTCAAATATCACATTGCACTGTACCCATTTACGGGTACAAATAAGTTGAGACCTGTATCTCTGCTATGGACTCAAATTTTCAAATTTCTCAAAGTACAACAGAGGGACGGGGCTAATACAACAGTACATATGTCCCACAAAAATCCGAACCGATTATTTATTTTCCCGTATCAGTAATACCATCATATGAATACCATAAGCATTTAATTTCAAGCAATTATGATGGTATTACTGATACGGAAAAATAAATACCCGGGTTGGGTTTTCGTGGGACATACTGCATAGCTCAGAAAATGATACCATTTCGGCCACCGCACAAAGGGTAGTTGAAGAACAACGAAACAAAACCTTCTTTGAACGCTATCTGTTCAATTATTCTGAATGGATGGAAGAGCGGAGCCATCGAAGGTCGAGAGCAGGCAGATGAAACTTCATGAGGCGAATCAATGCAGCTGCAACAGCAGCACATACACCTAAAAATAGATCACGGAGCGTCTGCCTGAACGTTCAGCAGCGCGTCTATGTATGGTGCCACGTCCACGCTATGAGACTAAGCGCCCGTATACCGAGATTTTATTTTTTGAATACGACATTCAAGCTTGTGTGGATAAACCTGAATGTTTATGATGACTGTTTCACGTTTAACTCAAAATAACTGTAATTTATTTAATTAATTAATGGACGTTACTGAAGGATTTTATGTACTACCAACGTAGCACGAGTTCGTAGTAAACTAGTAGTCACGGTAGAGGAAACAAGGTAGGTTCAAACCCGTCTTTTCTTTTGTTAACGGTGGGGTTTTGCTGAAGTCACGGCAACGAACCAATAGCAGCGATCATATTTCATCTCGTAGCACTGCTACCATCAAATCTGGCTTCACTATTGGCCAAACGACATGGTGTTTTGGTGACGTCATAAAGTTTGTTTAAAATAATGCCTTTCTATAGGCTAGCCGAGTAAGAGGAAGTGTATTTTCTCCCATAGAAATGACCCTACCTTGTTTCCTTTACCGTGCTAGTAGTGCTTGAGTTAGTTTAACTAACCTCGATATTTTGCCTATCTTATGCCCCTCATACGTATCTTATGCCCCTCATATGTATCTTATGCCCCTCATATGTATCTTATGCCCCTCATATGTATCTTATGCCCCTCATATGTATCTTATGCCCTCAAATGATGTTAATTTAAGATAAACTTAACATCATATGTAATATTTGTGGAACATATGTTCAACAATCTATGGAATTTAAACATTACAGACGAGGAACAAATGATCCGGCCAACTAGAGTTGGCCGGAAAATCGAAAATCTTACCAAATTAATATAATTATTTTGAGTTAAACGTGAAACAGTCATCATGAACTTTCAGGTTTACCCCCACCAGCTTGAATATCGCATGCGGCTGCATTGTATTGCGTTAATATGCCAAGTATTCAGTAAATACTTGGCGTACACCTACTTATTCTCGTAAAGATACAAAATCTGTTCGTCATAGCCGAGATAAAGTTGTAAAAATAATAATAAATGTCACGCTTATTACGCACTATCTCTGTTTCAGAAAAAAAACACGTGATAATTGTAAACGCATCTACAAATAAAACAGCGCACCTGAAAGGGCTCACCGAAATAAATGGAACACTTGTTCAACAAAAAAGTGGAGATTTTAAATTGGATTCACTCTACAGCAGTGTTCGAATCTTCATCAACCTTCATTAAAATAAACCACCAAAATCTACTTGTTTCCAGCAGAGGAACGACCTAGCGATTCGTAAAGCAGAACCTACTTCAGCTTTTTCAGAGATGGTGACGATGAGAACAGACTCTGAAGCACGTTCACGACAGGTGTCCAATGCATGCGCGAGCTCCAGCTAGCAGCGGTGCAGAGCAGGTGCTCTATACGTCACACTCGTACTCTTTACACCCAATTTACCGTCAATGAGCTATCATCGTGGCACTGAAAAGCCATCAACGATCGGGAAAATTACACTAACCAATATCGTGATCTCGCCACACATGTTAGAAATGCTCGTGATTGTATGGCGCACTTAAACGCCTGCATTTAACTCATTACAAGGTGACTCCCGAAATAGTCACAGACTGACACGCTTCACTATTTGAAAAATGCAGTCGTGGTTGAAGAATTCAAAGTGATTGGAAAAGAATCACTGAATGCCATATTTCAAATGTTTCACTGTTGGAAAAATACAGTCGTGATTGAAGAATTCAAGGTGACTGCCGAAATAATTTCTCACTGAAATGCTTCCATGCTTCACTATTGGAAAAATGCAGTCGTGATTGAAGGATTCTTTCTGTTTCCTTCATACGAGAATATCTTCTGGAGTAGCGACCATGAAACTCATCGACTCGTGCATGACGTTACTTGCATCCATTCAAACATCGAACTACCTACCCAGGCTAACTTTTTCGGAGGGGCATCTATAATTTTAGCAGCTTACGTTCAACTCATGCATTGGGCGGTCAAAATTACAGTAGCAACAGCGAAAAAGACTGCTGTTCTAGGCTGTATTAGCCTAGCCACTCAAGTACCTCTCCAGTACTCTTAAAAAAATGTCCCTGATGTAGGAACTCATTTTTTGTTTTGAGACTGAAATTGAGACTGATTGTTATAAGAGCTGATTTGGTTGCACAATGAATTTGAAGTTACTTGTTTATAACTTATTTATTGAAGATTTGATCCTAGTATCAGCACTGTGGAGAGAATTATCACAGAGAAACCTGAGTAAAAATTTCAAACAGCAACTTTGTAAGCGCATAAAATACCAGTTCCTCGGTCGACCCAGCTCTCAACTTAGGTTAAATGAAGAGAATGCACTTTGATAAAACACAAAAAGAAAGAGAGTAAAGAAAGGGTTAAATGAAGGCACTAGTGCAAAAGGTTGGTTACTAACTTCTCCAGTCTCCCCACATGGGCGAGAAAGACTATAGAAGGGAAACATGAAGCCTGCTAAAAATACTTCTAAGCTTACAACACTGTTGCTCATCCTGGGGTAGGTAGGTAGCTAGGGCAGCTACAGAGCAGCGCAAGCTGCTCAGAGTAAACTTACGAAAATAGACACTTCCAACCCTGAGTCTAAATCAAAATATTTTACTTATGCCCAAAGAAAATTAATCATCAATATCATGCAATTAACGCCAGGTGTCTACATAAATTTATGAATAAATAAATTTATTTTTTTTTTGCAATTCCACCTGTTATTACAATGGGAGTCTCATTGAACACCTTAAATTGGTTGGTCCGTTTTAAATGGTCGGTCAGTCTTTCTTTTACACTTTTCTAGGTTGCTTAATGCCAGTACTGTGATACGAGTTTCACCAGTGCACATGTACACGAATATTTTAACAGCGGGTGCTGTTGGGATGGATATACAGTATTTGTTTATTATCCACATCTGGAAGATTTACTTAAAGGCAATATCAAATTACGTCATGTTTTAAGGATGGTATACACTAGTATAAGATAATCCACTTCTGAGCATCTCAAAGAAAGAGAGAAAGGCACACTTGTCTTGTTTTTAAGTCATGATGTGTTTTATATTAATGATCAGTTTTTATTCCACTTAATGCTTTCTTAGCAAGCATGTGCTCTGCTTAGTGGAAATACTTATGTTTTATACAGCCCTTATAAATTAATCCATGGCGAGAGATACAAGAGTCCTTAATAATTACCAGCTATGTATGAAAAAAATCGGGACTAAAATAGATGAAAGAGAGGCGTTAGGATTATGTTCACCGTTATTATTATTTAATGTTATTATTTAATGGCGGCTTAAGGATCGAGTTCTCTAGTTTTCCTTAATTCCATGATAAATAAATATTGCGTATGAAATAACCCATCGGCTTTTCATTTGGCAGCAAATATAACGTATAAAACAGTCGGTCTCAAACGATCGACGCACATAGCTTACATTAACGGGTCAGAAAACCCAAGTTACATTCTTCAACGCTCTCTAACTTCACTGGTAATTATTAAGAGGCGGCATCGAAGTACTTCTACGGTAAAGGAAACAATGTAAGGTCATTTCACTGGGGAAAAATTACACCTCCACTTGTTCGGCTAGGCAATAAAATGGCTTAATTTCGAACACACTGGATGACGTCACCATTGCGATCGTTGGACCAACAGTGGTGCCGGCTTTGGGGCTAGCAGTGTTGTCAGAGGCAATATGAGTGCTGCTATTGGTTCGATACCATAACATCAGCATTGCGATATGTCGTTCGGCCAATATCGGTGCCGGATTTGGGGCTAGCAGTGTTGGCAGAGGCAATCTGAGCGCTGTTATTGGTTCGATACCATGACGTCAGCATTGCCACACGGTCGACAAAAAAAAAGACTAGTTTGGCCCAACCTTGTTTCTTCTACCGTGGGCTACGCTCGAGAGACCACGAAAGCCACAACGGTCAGGTAGGGAAAGTTCACGGGAGATTAACTAGAAACAATGGAGGTCGGTAGGCGCCACACCTTCCAGGACCAAAAGTAGCACTCCGAAACAGAGATGCCAGATCGGCTTTTTCTCTGATACTGATTCTCAACTTTCGGATGCGAATATTGTTTGAAAAAAAGAAAACGAAGTTAGACAAAAATGGGAGTTTGGTTTTTGTCATCTTTTTGTTTCATATATATTGGAAATAAACAGATTTGTTTTTTTTTCTTTTATGTTCGTGAGTGAAATAAGCTAAGTCAAGGTTATTTTTAGGAACAATCAAGATTAGAATGACGATTCCAACAAGGTTTAATTAAAGAATAGGTTCTTAAAATTAATACTGAATTAAATTAAAATTAAAGCAGCACGTAGAAGGTTCTGGCAGTTGTAGTAAGTGCTGCAGTGAAGAGACGCGTGACTGTCTTGTTGTATTCCGATGACGTATTTCCACTGGAAAATTCCGCCCCAATGTAGCTAGACAATTGGAAATAGAGTGGTATAATGCGGTAGTTTATTGGTAGACTTTGAGAGGGAAGATGACATACGTATCCTCTATACCCGTGGTCTAATTCATTTATTTATTAAGTGTACATTAGCGAACAACTTTTAAGTAAGTTGTATAAATTCATTTAAAGCTGCATTAAAGACGTTGAATTTGAAGACTACATTCATTTAAAGCCGGATTAAAGCCGCTGAATTTAAAGACTTAGTTCATTTAAAGCCGCAATTGAAGACGCTGAACTTAAAGACTTAATCCATTTAAAGACGTTGAAACTGGGCCACGGATTGCATCTCAACAGAGATTCAGATATCATATCGAAATTATTCACTTGACTTCTCTGAATACGTGAATAAAATCAAATAGGGACCATGCGATAACCTATATAACTGATAGCAAAAGAAACCAGATTGAAACACATGTACGTGCTTATAAAACACATGTATAAGCATAATGATATGAGGGCATTTTGCATGAAGCTCATGATATCGGGCACCTGCTGACCTTGCCCTCAATATAGTGCAGAGTCCATTCACTGTTCTCGTAATATGGCCCAGCAGTGGCGCAGGCAGCCGAAAATTTAATAATTTCGGGGGCAGACATTAATTCATACAAACTGAAGTTCGATATTCAGCTCAAATTTAAAGTCAATTTTTGTAAGCAATTTTGAAAAAGTTAACGTTAACTGGACCTTGCCTTCATTTAGCTTTAAGTAAGTGTTTGTGAAAATCGAGTTTGTGACTACTAGTCGGTCGACAGAATTATGAAAATCCCCTTCGTGGCCACCGGTTGTGCGTTGCGCTCAGTGTTAACATATGCTTTCTTGAAATAACAAATAAATAGCGTGCCAGGTTAGTAATTGTGCAACAACGGCACAGACATATTATGCAGGTATGTATGCACTGCGGTAGCGTATTTTTCACTGCACTGGACTGTATTTGCAACACGGTCGGTTCACGGCAGATTTAACGGCACCATACACTGCCGTAAAGCGACTTCAAACACCTCTCACAGCGCTCACTTTCAACAGAGCAAAATGCATCACACGCAACTCACAAACAAGAACTCTCTGCCAACGCATTCGTAATTTCAGCCCTGCTGATAAATTTAAAGGAAATTAAGTTAGTAATATCGATGCAATTAAAAAACGAATTCCAAGAAAACGTGCAGATATTGGGGCAAAAAACTTGAGTTAAAAGGTACGTTATACGTTAGACTCTAAGAAGCTTGAGTTCTCAGCTTCCATCTCGAGAAATAAGATGCCACAGCAGCTCTGTGACCATAATCCAGCTAGCTGTCCTATAGGAATTTTTTGTCCCAAGCTCATCTTATTTGGCCAGCGCAGGTACACAAACCGTGCCCAAATAACCCCTCCGGCATGTGGAACCCATGAGTCACCTGAGGCTTGAAGCATCTCCTTGTTTTCTTCAATGATCTGAATGATGATCATTTTCTGAGGAGAATATTTACATAATCACGAAGTTTGAACAGATTACACTGTTATTTAGATATTTTAGTAGCGAAATTATCAAATTATAACCAAGCTATTGCAACGACTTAGAGGTGAGTTAGAGTAATTAATTGCACGTAAACATTTAAACGTAGCCGTTCTCAATGGAGACAGATAGCCGTTCCTTAGGTCTATTTCTTAAGCCTAGAGCGCAGTAAAGCCTCGTCTTTCCCACAGCAGTGCGGCTTTAGAACCTCGGGTTACTTCCACACAAATGCTGCTTCAACGGCGAAAGAGAGAAAATTAGAGAAAGAAAGAAAGAGACGCTATAACTTCAGCCGAACGAATGCAGTTTTAAAGTCAATCAATTTACGAAAAGTAGCACGGATACACTGAAACGAGTAAGTATCGAGGATATACTGGAAAAAATAAGTATCACGAATACATTGGAAAAAATACATATCACGTGTATGGAACAAATAAGTATCACGGATACACTAGAAAGGATGTAAATCACGGATACACTGGAACGAATAAGTATCACGGATCCGTTGGGAAGGACACATATAACGGATACACTGGAATGAATAAGTATCACGGATACACTGGCATGAAAAAGTATCACGGATACACGAATCCACAATAGAGGAATTTGCGGAAAAATGAGCATTGTGCCAGCACCTGCGCACCAGTGAAGGGAGTGACATGAATGGCAAATTAAGAGTACGATGCAAAAGTTTACTCCATCAGTCAGCCGTCAATGTATAGGAATGAGTGTAGTTATTTGCGATCAACGTGGAGTTTTAATGCATGCGATAAATATACAATTTCACCATCAAAGTATGAAGGAAATAAGGATTATGGTTTAAATTTAGCAGCACATCTGAAGCACTCGCTAGAAAATGCTGGCAGCTCTCCCTCTGTTCGTACATGTTGTTCTGATTCATTCAAATGCAAGTATTTTATTTGATTCGTGCAGTTTGCAACCTTGGTAACAATTAGCAACATTTAACAATTTTACCAACAATTTGTTACCATGGTAACAAATGCAAGGTAACATATGCAAGGTAGCAAATGCTTGAGTTTACGGAATAAGTTCGGAATAACGGAATAGAACGGAATAAGTTCGCTATTTGAAAATAAGTTCGCTTTTGGGAAATAAGTTCGCTATTGGAAAAAAAGTACGATTTTGGAAAATAAGTTCGCTATTGGAAAATAAGTTCCTTATTAGAAAGCAGTCAGGTTCAGTAGCAGCACTGCAGACAAATGACCCACAAAAAAATTCGAGTTCCGCCGAGGGTCAATGCAGAGAGAGGGTGGTCTCTCAAGTTTATAGCACATAGAGCAATTTTGTTTCCTTATAGAAAACATCATTAAATTCAGTGCGTGATTATTAAATTTAATTTGTTATTAAACCCAGGGATTGATATTTAAATTCATTTAATAAAATAGATATTTAACTTAACTTATTTATTAATAAATTCAGTGACTGGTTTTACCCTTTGATGCACTCAACTCACATTGCTAGGAATGGGAAATAAATTTTTATCGCTTGTGAAGGCATTCATTGCGTTCGTGATGATGAACTTAGATACCTAAGTCAAATTTAAAAAATTAAGAAAAAAGTTTTTTTACACTTCAATGTAGGCATGATTAATGGTCATAGTAATTTACTGCTAAATTGATTCAAAAAGTGAAAACCAAATATCCAACTAGTATTCATTATACTGCAGATTTCGACCGCAATCTTCTGCTTTAATAATGCATGAAGATACAAAAGATAACTGTTCTTCTGTTGCTATGCGTTGACATCTGAACACACACAAACAACAATGCACACACACAACCGTGCACATACTCAACTATGCACACACACACAAAACCCTGTACACACACTTTCGTATTATTGCCCTTGTAAGATGAGAGCACGATAACTATTCTAGTTATATTAGCAACAATGCAAAGTGATCATCATAACCTTGATGATGATAATCTATCTAACCGTATTAGAAGGATTTAGATTGATCTTTGCCGAGTGCCGAAAACTGTTCGGGATCATCTTTGAAATCATCAATAAGTTATCTTTAAAGACATCAAAAAAGTTTCGTTGTTAATGACTTCCCATTGCGCTATGTTCCCTTGTTTGAAATTCTTGCATCAAAGTAACGCACGCATTATAGTTCTTGAAAGAGGACATCTGGAGCTCATTACCAGCGCAGCACTCAGAGAAAAATACCCAAAATCGGTTTTCTGGGACACTACGACGCAACTTCTACATTGTACGAAGAAATAAAGTTAGACACTTGGAGCGCTAGCTGAGGAGATCGACGCGGCTGCGCTAAGTTCTGGAATCAATGGCCGCAGTCACGTCACGCACGTCACGCAAAGATGACGTTCGCATGTAGATGAGCATTGGATGGTCACGTCACCACACAACACACCTCACGTCAATACACGATATCATCAAACGACCATTTAAGGAATTCCATTGCTTATTAATCAAAAAGCATACACGGCCGTCAAAAATGACGGGATTCGATGTTGTCATCGAACAAATTTTCCAGATGTGGATGCCCAACAAATATATCCATCCCAACAGTAACCGCCATTAAAATATTCTTGTACTTGTGCACTGGTGAAACTCGTATCACAGATACGGTCAGTAAGCATCCTTATGAGCGTCACAGAGAGACGGAAGGTGCGGACACTAAACAAATATATATAAATAAATAAACAAAACCAGGGTATTGTTACTAAGTAAGATTATTATTGAGACGCTGTTTAAGCTCTCATCAACTAAACTAATCGTTTCCATTTTCTCAAAATTTTTGGGATCAGTAAAGACAAATTCAATTTTTTGACCCAAGCTTTCGGCTAGATTAGCTAGCCGTCATCAGGGGAACGATGTATTTTTCAACAAAACCTCTTATGGTATCCGCGTGTATCTAGTATACAAAACATATTCTTCGTGACTAATCTTCGTAAACAAATCGTGAACAACGCATGATATTATGTGCTAACTGAGATGCCAAATAGCAGCCATACTTCCAGTTAAGGCCAGCCCAGGAGCACGGTAGAGGAAACAAGGTAGGTTCAAACCAATCTTTTTTTTCATTGATGGTGTGATTTTGCAGACGTCATGGCAACGAACCAATAGCAGCGCTCATATTGCATCTGGAAGCACTGATACCTCCTAATCTGGCTCCACTATTGGCCCAACGACATCGTGTTTTGGTGACGTCATAAAGTTTGTTAGAAATAAAGCCTTTCTATTGGCTAGCCGAACAAGATGAGGTGTATTTTCTCCCATAGAAATGACCCTACCTTGTTTTCTCTACCGTGCCCAGGAGCACAGTGGAGCGATTACTGTACTTGGTGATTATTTATTCGATGAAATGAAATTACAGCGCACCAATGATAATGGTCTAGTGGACATCACATTAATCACTAAAGTATGAGAGACGATTTGAAGGTTTACTGCAGTGAAAAAAAAATAAACTGACGAACAGCTGATTACATTGCCGATGTTTATATTTGAGTGTTTAAATATCGTTACCTATTTATCACGACAACACACTTGAAATTGCCGATGAGTTGTTGTGAAAAGAACAGCAAATTTTTCTTAAAAGCACTACGGCAATTGAAATGTAAAAATAATGGCAAGGTGCGTATTTTATTAATTTAAGATTCATGGCAATTGGAGTATAAAAATAATGGCAGAAACAAGTTTTTTCTTGATTTGAGATTAATTATTACTTTGAAAATCGTAACAAGCACAGAAAGATGACTGATGTGAGGTCCACATGGCCCACAATTTCATAACAGTTTTAGACTTAAAGAATGAGCGATACTTCATCAACTGGCAGCGCTAATGCAAACAGAAACTTCATCGCACCGAAATAAATAGTAAGAACGATATATATTTATATGTTCAACGCACTCTTCAAAAAGAATACACAAGCACTAACGGATAGAGAACGAAGTAGAGGCCTTACATAATTCAAGATTGGAATAATTCCAACAGCTTTGAACCTGAATAACTCGTCATGAATTTCACGGCAATATTACAATCTCACGAATCCAGAGAATTTCCAGCGTTAAATTAAGCCAGTAACGGCAAAACAAAAACAAAAACATTTTACAAAATCATTTTGCTTTAAAATGAAAAATTACAGTAGTTTTGCTTACATTACCACACATGAAATCAGTACGATGAGAACATTTCACCGAATCATTCAGAATAAAAGAACTTTGTGAGTGATTTCTTAACGTCCTTCAGAAAGAACGTTGCCGATAAAAGATCATGGAAACACATATATTCACACAAAAACATGCGTGGAAACCACCCTTGCATTTTCACGAGCAACATTTCACAGGCTGTCCTCAACCACTAGTGATAACACTAACTTTACAGGCAGAGCCACAAATAACTCCATAGGTTCATTCCAGTTGACATTTGCATAAAATATTCCCAGAGGATAGTCACCGCTCACGCACCCGCTGCACGCAAGCCGAGGTAATAAATTCTGAGCTTTAATCTTTGATCCACAAAATAATTTTGAATTCAGACAACGCTAAAACAACGAAGAAACTCTCAGCTGCTTCAGCCACTTGTTTTGCACGGCACGGGACCAATGCCTCCTGTATGTCTACATACACATACACACAGTCCAGTATGTCTACAAATGCATACACATACGCATCATATATATACATAGTCATCGGCATTCACAAGAACAGCTGAGCATGACAAGTAAGGAAAGATCGATAGGCATGAGATAAATTCACCTGAATCTTACGACGTTTAGAGCGAACGGCATCTTTCGAATGCAACTCTGCATGCCATAGCTTCATTCCAATGCAACTCTGCATGCCATGGCTTCATTCCAATACAGCTCTATATGCCATAGCTTCATTTCAATGCAACTCTGGATGCCATGGCTTCATTCCAATGCAACCAACATGGCTTTTTACAACCTAGAAGTGCAGCCTGATGTGGGAGGCTCGAAAGCTTCATTCATATTCGCTGCATAAGCAAATCATAACCGGAAATCCCATTTCTTTGTACGATTTATATATGATTTTATTGGTGATACCTCATCGGGTAGCAGCGTTAGCATGAAGTGATAAAAAAGAGGTGAACTTGGCTTCACATTTGCTAACAACTCGTCGGAGAGTAGCGTCGGTATGGCGTGAAAAAAAGAGGTGCTCTTGGCTTCCATTTTGGTTATAGCGGAAAAGGAACGGTCAAATCATCATGAGACCACACTTAGCCCGCGTTAAGAGATACTGTGATGACATGAATTCACATTTGCTTGTTGCTTGTGCCGGGAAAGAATTTCCTGCGTGTGCATTAACACGGTAACCGCAACGGTTGAAAGTAAAATTCAATATTCAACTCAAATTTACAACCAATTGTCGTGAGCATTTTTGAAAATAGCAAACATTAACTGGATTGTGCCTTCATTTAGTTCTGATAAAAGTATTTCCAAAAATCGAGTTTGTGACTACTGGTTATGTCAGTAGCATAATGAAGATTCCCTCCGTGTACCACCGGTGTCTCACATGGCGGGTAGCGTGTCAATATTGTTGGCTGAAAATTTGTTGCGTTGGTGCCTGTGGGTGACTGGTGTCTGACGACACACGCCCTGGCAACAACCCGACAATTTGCCTGTTTTTGATGCAATTTTTGTATTCTACTATACGTATAATACTGCACGGCGCTAACAAACGGCCACACCTGCAGTTGTCATTACGTATTAGCAGATGTGAGGGCCATTTTTTCCAGGTAAATTGATGATCTGGAACTGAAGAAGCCGCTGGCATAGCAACAGCCAAATCATATGCATTTACCCATGCAAAATGATTTGCAAGTCAGCGAGGCTCTGACGCAACCGATCGTTTTCTCAAGACCTGCCAAAAGGCGTAATGCAGATGACACTTCAGATGGATTTTACACCTCGTCTTAAGGACCTTTATGTTGAGAATTTTCCTCCAATTTTTGTAATACGTTCTATGTGCAAACTTTTTTGAAAATGAACGCTTTTTCTTTCTGTCTTCATTGGGAAATTTCGCGTCCGCGACCAGTCGGGAAACTTGCGTTATGTCCCGAGCGATGGCGGTGTGACGTCAGTGCTGACGTGTGTTGCGTTCTCTTCACGGTCTGCTGGTGTGTGTTGGGTCACACATACACACACACAAGGTATATACAAGCTATACACACACACACACCTAAGCTACACACGAGCTACGTACACCCAGGAGCCACACACACACAAGCCACTCACACACACACAAAAGCCACACACACACACACGCACATTCCACCTTCGACCTGTCCACGACATTGACGTCGCGTTCGCCTTAGCAGCACACAGCGCCTTCACATTCAGTGGAACATCTTCGCGTTCAGTTTCTATCACGCATTTGTCTCAAATTTTCTATCATGCATTTGTCTAAAATCGGAAAATTTGTATTGAAATTTGATGGAGTGATGGAGTGATAAATTTGATGGAGTGATGGAGTGATAAATTTGATGGAGTGATAAATTAATTGGCCCTTGTTCCATCTCGTGACATTTCTATGATGCATTTTTATAGAAATGGGCTACTTAAAATGAAATTTTGAGAGAAATATAGCATGATAAGCATGTAAGCCCACGAACCATTTCGTATCGTTCCCATGATGGGTTCCTCTGTAATTCGATATTTTTTGGAAAACTTTGGGGGGACACAATATACCTTTGATTTAATAATAAAATTAAAATAAATACTAAGGGAATATTTAGTAATCCAACACAACACAAATGATTTACAGCCAAAATTAAAACAAAACCTAAGGTAATATATAGTAATCGAAAAAAGTGGATGATCATAAATGCATAAAATCGTAACTAAGCTACCACTGGCGTTATGAAGGAGCACAACAGGGAGACTACATTAATATCCAATGCCACTCCTCATTTTCATTCCTTCTGCTTAGAGGACGGTATCTTCCATTACACAGCTCGAGCATCTATGAAGAAAGGTTGAACTGTTCGAAAGATTCATCACCACATCTCAGGAGACTACTAAATGACTCTATTAAATTCAAATTATGAATATCACACACATCACACTTTGAATCACGGGAGACTGTTTATTGACTCGACTATATTCAAATTATGAATAACACACACATCACACTATGAATCACAGGAGACTGTTTATTGACTCGACTATATTCAAATTATGAATAGCACATACATCACACTTTGAAGATCGCAGTAGACTGTCAAATTACTCGATTGTATTTAAATTCTGAACATCATATACGCTTGTGGTGTTCACATTCTCAACACCACATACATCACACTCAGACGGCTGGTGGCACTATCTCTGTCCTACGCACTGTAGCTTGTCTCACATGCTTCCAAAATATCATCGCCGTGAAATCTTCGCAAACGTAAAAAACTATAATTATATACGTTTATTAAATTTTTTAGATTTTATTATTTTTTTTTATTTTACTTTATTTTATTTATTTAATATTATTTGATTATTTATGTACGTAAAAACATAATTATATACGTTTATTATATTTTGCAAAATATATATTTATATTTTTATATAATTATATGCACATTTACAGCGAACTATGTATATTGAGAACATGTACGTACTTGTGGTGCATAACATTTTATGATACATTGCAATGAATTTTAAAATACATAACACGATCGAATGGTAATTCGTGAATAATTCTCCTATATACACACAGTGCAGTTCACTGTCGGAAATGCGTCCTTTTACATAATTGGCTTGCAAAAAATAAAATAGAAGAAGCTCCTCGAGAAAATGGAGGGAAAAATACGATCTAACCACAAAAAAGCTGTGGCTTAACTTTTGGCGCGACTAAAACCAATCTATGTACTCCTATTATAATTTTTCCTAACTGATATAGGTGGAGTTGAACAAAACACTGCGCACAAAACCAAAATTCACGTTTCCCAAGCTATCGAAAAGAGACATTTTCTGGAATTTTTCACGGTCCTTCGACGACTCAGGCACCGTGAAAAGTTGCTACCTGGAGCACACCTGCATCTTACAAATGCATTAAAGCATAAACTAATTCTATGGTTGAACTCATGGAAAAGTTGGCTCGTTAACAGGAACACGGCAGGTACAGCGTCAGAGCTGATGGGAACACCTGTACTAACAAACAATGCAGTCATTCACTCAATCGCAGGCTACGGCGCGGACAAAAACGCGCGCAACCGTCCACTCTGACAGCCAGATGAACACTGGCATAAGTGGCATTGGCCAGGCCACTGAGGCCAGCTGGCCAGGTGACCGGCCACTCGCCACCTGTTTTCTACAGCTGTGCTACAGTAGGCCTACCTAGTATTGGCCATTTTTATATCCAAAGTCGTTGGGATTATTCTTATTTATTATAAAAGTTTGTTATGAAGTCCACTCTCCATCTCATGTACGCGAAGCATCATCAGTCACTTCAGACAGGTTGTTATGACTATATTACAGCGGTAACGTTACAGTAGTAGTGGTAGTAGAAGTGGTAGTACCTTTGGTCTGTTATACAGAGTTACAGCAGCAGTGGTAATAGCAGTGGTAGTAGTACCATAGGTCTGCTACACAAAGTTGGAATAGCAGTGGTAGTAGAAGTGGTAGTTCCTTAGGTCTGCTATGCAGAGTTACAACAGCAGTGGTAGTAGAAGTAGCAGTACCATAGGCCTGCAATACAAAATTACAGCAAGCAAGGAGTGGCTGCACAGAGAGTACATGACACAAACCAAGCAAGTGCTTGACTTCTCGAACAAATATGATTCCATAAAATGGGTAAGAAACCTGTATTTAATAGCAAGACCCCCTCCCATTGAACATAAACACTGGGTCCAAACAACATATCCGCAAGTCCGTGAAGCCGCTGTGTTGGCGCACAACGCCAGCTGTGTCTTGACTGCCAAAGCGGACTAGGGCGGATTTTAATAAGTAAATACGAAATTGTAAATTTTTTAAAAATGTAAAAATGTTTTGTTTTATAACCTTACCGCGTGTCAGAAATGAATAACCTAGGAACTAACCTATTGAAATATATGAAGTAACCTATAGAGACTTAAGAAATAATTCCTGGAAAAATAGGAAATAACCTATAGTAATACAGGAAATCACCTATAGAAATATAAGAAATAATCTATGGAAATAAAAGAAATAACCTTTGAAAATTTAGGAAATAACATTTGAAAAACAACAAACAAACACAACAACTTTAAGCGGATACCGTGCTAGCAGCTGGACAGCAACAAAACAGCTCAAAAACCTGCACCGTCGTCTTCTCTCTTCCTCTACCTGGTAGTCAAGGATATGTAGTTTGAAACTAGTTTTCAAAATCCACATGCAGTTTTGAAAAGTTACAGCAATTCAATTAAAGGAAGGTCGAGTGCATCAAAAACAGTAACAAGAGAGTGATAAAGTCTCATGACTTAATTTAAGACATTACACTTTATCACCGTGTAATCTAATGTAAAAAAAATTACGTAGACGATTATGAATTTACTGCAATGGAAGAGGCTCAAATTTAATAAAAAAGAAATCAAGTGCATCAAAAACAAAAATAAGAGATTCACAAATTTTCATTATTTAATTTGAGATTATATTTCCAATAGGGTGATTCTTCGAGAATCTTATTCGTAGAATAAAAAGAAGAACCAGAGTAAAAACGAACATTAAATTAAATGCAAATGTTTTGGAATTAAAATTCCATCATCAGTCCTGGAACAGGAGAGATAAAAAAATAAATTGTCTATTTTAAAAACAAAAATCATAGATATTCTACAAAATTCTCTAAATCTCTAAAAAGTTCAATTTTTTCATTCATACTCAAACATTTAATTTGAGATATTGCACTATATCACAGTGCAATCTAATGTGAAAGCACTTACATAAAATAAAAAGCGTTGCTTACGACTACGTTGGGAGCGGCTATTACAGCGCCCAACTCTGTCAAAAAAAAAAACACGTGTAACTTACGTTATTTATCCAATCTCTGCAATTTATAACACATGGAAACATGCAGGATTAAAAAATATTTTTTACGTAAACAAAAGTCACCTGTCTTCACGTGTTACAAAACAGGTAAAACATGCATAACAAAAAAAATACTTTTTACGTAAACCTAAGTCACCTGTCTCCACATGCAAATTAATCTCACTTCAACTTTTTCGCCGCGTCATCTATGATGTTAGCCGCCCAAGTATGCACGGTATGTATTACACAGTCTAACTTTTTCACCGCCTGCATGCATGTTTTCCGCCGCCCAAGTAATTAAATCGCTTTGGCAGCAAAAAACATGCATGCTCCAGTCAAAAACTTAGACAGGGTAACAGCGCTGAGCGGCTAAAAATATAGATGCCCGGGAAAAAGTTCGACTATGATGAAGCGAGGCAAAACATATCTCACCTTTTCCTGAAGTCGATAGAGTCCGTGCTGCGTGCAACACATAGTACAGATAGTCACCTCACCACAAAAACTGTCACGTCAACGTACAAATTACAACTGTCATCACGAATATATCATTGAGAAATAAGATGCAGATTTATAGGTATTCTTAAAGGGTAACCGATTTTACAAATGAAGCATTCCACGCCGTAGTAGACAATTTCTTTAAAAAAAGTTTTCACAAAAAAGCATTACATATCACAATAGACAATTTCTTTTGAAAAAAGGCTTATGCAAGAACAAAAACATAAAAACATATGGATTTTAAGAGGTCGAGAGGACGTAGGTGAGGATCCGCTATTTGCAGATAGCGTTTTATAAGGTCATAGCAAAAGTGATGCTGAAAATGAAATTTGAGAATGTAAAGAATTGGTGAGGCATCAATGTACAGTATGCCCCACATAAGCCGGAACCGAGTATTTATACCCGGATCAGTAATACCATCATAAGAATACCCGTGTCAGTAATACCACCATAAGAATACCCGTATCAGTAATACCACCATAGGAATACCCGCATCAGTAATTCCATCAAAATTTTGCTTGAAATTAGATGCCTATGGTATTCTTATGATGGTATTACTGATATGGGAAAATATATACTAGGTTTTGGTTTTGTGGGACCACTGTATCCGGAGGGCAAGACGCTACACGACAATAACGCTGTCTACAACCACAAGTAACGAGAGCCAACTGCCATCACTTAATATTGGAGTTCTTCCGTCAACCCGGTATGATATGTATGATCATTATGACCGATTGAGTTTCTTTGAAAGTAATAAGCGCGATCTAGTGATAAGTTTGTAATGTTATGGCATTCTAAAAAGTGTACCTAGCGAGACGCCATCACAAAATGCACAGAGTTTTGAGCTTGAACATTCTAAAAAGGCAAGTGTTTTCTTCTGAGTCGCAACAGTTATTTTCAACTTATTATTAGATGGTGTTTGAGTCAGCAGATAAATTTGAGATCTTTTTAACGTGGATTTCAAAAAGAGTGCAATGGAAGGAAATGTAAAATGATAATTAATTCGTACAAATATCGCGCAACGAACGCAAGGCTGAACAGAACTCCGAAGACTCAACTTTTCTTCGCGCTCTATTTCATCACCTAGCTAGAAAGTTAATTAGACATTGTACGATAACTTTCAAAGGAAAAGTAGTTAATATCGAGCTGTCAGTCATACCAGCAATAAACTGCTGGCCAATAGCTATCAGTAACACCAGCAGTAAACTGCTGGCCAATAGCTGTCAGTAACACCAGCAGTAAACTGCTGGCCAATAGCTGTCAGTAACACCAGCAGTAAACTGCTGGCCAATAGCTGTCAGCAACACCACGGTAAGATCGCTAACAAGCCGGCGTCAGTTCACGCTTTGCTACAACAAACAGCGAAAAAAGGAATTACGGTTGCGTTACGTGAGGAAGTTAGGAAAAAGTTCCAATACTTAGAAAGCAGCGGGCGTTGAGTGAAAAGGCCTAAGTAGGTAAAAGCAGTAGCGTCGGTAAGAAGGCCGTGAAAGTTTAGTTTGAAAGAGATTGAACACCCAGTCAAACTTTTTCGCAGCCTGAATACATGTTTTTCGCCGCCTAAGCAATTTAAAAGCTTAAATCGCTTAGGCGACGAAAAACATGTATGCAGGCAGCGAAAAAGTTAACCTGGGAGAAGGAGAAAACACGGCGATGAAGAAATTTACAACGGTTGTTAGGATGACGTACAAGCTTAGCAACATGAATATGGACGTGTGACGGCCAAGAAAAGTAAGGCGCGTATGAAAGAAGAATATTCACAGTTGAGAGTTGGCCTGAATAAATGAGAGTCGCATTGCCTGATGACAACTGAACGACGACGTTGCCTAACGACAACTGAACTGAAACAAACTCTCAGGTTCTAACGAAAATTGAGCGAAAGAACATGTTCTGTAGAAGTTTTCAGAAATGATGTAACGGTGTCGAAGCAATCCAGAAAAGTGATCTAGAAGTCTGATCTGTAGAACCACAGGAAACAAGTGGACAAATAAACATCACAGCAGAAAATGGCAGCAACTAAAACATCAGTAAACATTCGACCCTCAAGGAATCTGAACCACAAATCAACATCACAGCAGAAAATGGCAGCAACTAAAACATCAGTAAACATTCGACCCAGCCCTGGTGATTCCAGCGACTTTCCATCACGCTGAGTTTGGGTGTGGAGAGAGAGAGTGCGCCACAAAGGGACAATATATAGAAGCTTACGGACCTTCCCAGTTCAAGTCTATCGCCGTTGCACATATGATTTTAGCTATCCTGTGCTTAAACTGTACTTGGGCGGCTAAAATTATAGATGCCCCGGCGAAAAAATAAAATGTGTTGTTGCAGCATTTAGTACACTATTTGGTAAATCAAACCAACGCAATAAGCCTAAAGATATATGGTACGGCAGCATTTGTTATACTATTTGATAAACCAATGAAGTCTAAAGGTAACCAATAAACATTAAGATATATTGATTTGGCACATAACTAATAAATTCACATTCAGCTACTCATCACCCACGTAGAGGAGGTGCAGAGAAATAATCTTGCGATCTTGAGAAAATTTTATACTATGAATGAAATTTTGAAAGTACGTGTCTGAAATTGAATTACGTAAAATAAAAAAATAATCTGATGATCTTGTCCACATTTTTTATAATAAGCGAAACTTTAGAGCCACCAAGATGAAATTGTTATTACTGAATTAAATAAATCCCCGATCTCATTCAAAATTTTTCCCAGTATTGAAATTTTAAACACACCCGCATAAAATTCTAACAACCCAAAGTTGATAAATTGCACACAAATAACCTGAAAGAGTCATTAGAACAGAAAGAGTTCGATGTTTAGTTAGATGAAATTTTAAATTTCAAAGATTCAAATAACCAGAGTTTGATTAATTGCTTGAAAATAACCCGACCGAGTCATCAGAAGAAAAAATTCGATGTTTTTCGTAACATTTGCTGTTACATAAGTACCTGGTGGTGAAGGCATCTTCTCTATCAGACGGTAGCTGTTGTTGCAGGTGTTGGTGGTGCAGGTGTTGGTGCAGGTGGTGCAGGTGTTGGTGGTGCAGGTGTTGAGGCAGGTTGCGTGTGTCGACCACAGTGCCGCCTCCGGCCTGCTGCTGCATCTCCCACCTGCAAAAAATTTCAATCCAAGGTAATAAAATAAAATTAAATACTCCATAATTATTGATATTACCCCACCTACACGCAAGTGAATAACATTCCAATCCAGATTAATAAAACTAAAAATCATGACCATATTGAGCTCTCACCATTCACAAATTCATGACCGCAGTGAGCACTCACCATTCAGAAATTCATGACCGTAGTGAGCACTCACCATTCACAAAGTCATGACCGCAGTGAGCACTCACCATTCACAAAGTCATGACCGTAGTGAGCACTCACCATTCCCAAAGTCAAAACCGCAGTGAGCACTCACCATTCCCAAAGTCATAACCGCAGTGAGCACTCACCATTCAGAAATTCATGACCACAGTGAGTACTCAGCATTCACAAAATCACGACCACAGCAATCACAGCAGCCCAGCAGGTGGTAGCGTGTTGCATTACCGAGAAATCTGAGCAGAAAACGTTCCCGTCTGTCAGAATGTTGCACGAGGAGCAAAAATGTGGACTGCACATACTCCGGAAACCGATCTGCTTTAATTTGTTGATGACAAAATCATTTCTGATATGTCAATCGACAAGCGCTGAAACGTCTAAATTTTCATTTAATTAATTCTCTGTACTGGTATATAATGAGTCATGAGTGTGGAAAAAAGCACATACTGACAAAGCACGCACATGAACGGCTCGCAAGAGTTCAATTTTGGCACAGGTGACACGTGTTCCTTAACTCAAGGTCATTTTAACCAGATTTCTATTTATAAGTTTTTTTGCAAATGCGACAGCCTGATGGTAAGTCGTCAGTGAGATCAATGCCGACACCTGCACGCCTAACATGCATATTAAATTTACTTGCTGAAAATGACTCAGAATTTGCTTGCTGAAAATGCTACTGAATTTACTTGCTGAAAATGCTACTGAATTTACTTGCTGAAAATGCTACTGAATTTACTTGCTGAAAATGCTACTGAATTTACTTGCTGAAAATGCTACTGAATTTCCTTGCTGAAAATGCCGCCGAATTTATTCGCTGGAAATACCTCAGAATTTACCTGCCACCTAAAAAAAATTTCTACAATTGTTATTCACTCTAAAAAGGTACATAAAAGTAGAGAAAAATCCGTGTTCGGAAAGGTGAGTTGAAGCTTCAACATATAAACAAGACATCCTACAAATATATAAGAAGAAATATATTTTTTGGTACAGTATGAAAAACTAGATGCAATTGCAGCATCAACTGCTGCTGTAAATTTGATCAACATTCATTAACAATTTAAGAAACAGGGTTTTCAATCAAATTTAAACCAAGGAACTTTAATTTAAAAATTAAAAAAAAACAGGGACATTCATTAAAAATTTAAAAGCCAGGATTGAAAGAAGAAATTAAAACAGGTCACTTAAATTTAAAAATTTAATAGCAGGAACAACATTCGGTAAAAACTTAGCAACCAGGATTTTCCAAAAATAAGGCATGAATGTGAGTAAAACAACAACGAAGATAGATACTTGCGTCACTGGTGTAGCGTGCATACCTCAATTGAACCGGAAACGCAGCTGATTTGTAACTGTTCATTCGAGATACAAATTGCTTATTTTATTGTTCACAGTCACCACACTCGGCCTTCCTATAAACAATACACTCGGCCTTCCTCCTTCATGACCTTCCTTCCTCACGCTCGACCTTCCTCTAACCATCAAAAATTCAACGCGGAAAAGAAAGAGCACTTCACAACGGGAGTCTGAGACGAGCTGAATAGTATATGAAAGAGCAACTAACTTCAGTGAGTACAAATTTCACCTCTGAAACCTGCAAGAACATCTGTCAAAAATTGTGCAGGAAATTCACGGAATAAATAACTATTCTCACACAAGCCATGCCCGTGAAAAACGAAAATCCCAACCCATTCGGGGTAATAAATTTGCAGTGAATTTTTTTTACCCCAGCACTGTACCACGCATTGATATTCCCTGTCGGAGCAGCTACATGTGTGTAGAACGGATACAGCTGTGGTCGGAAGTGAAAAGATGTTTTTGGCAAGTGATATTTTCTAGCACATACAGTAAATTGAAGCCTCGCGAAAATAAATAGAGGTTCCCAAAAATTTTGACGAGCAATGAAGTTCAGCACTTTTGGATTCGGTCAGTTTGATTTTGAATTCGTTCAGTTTGATTTTGGATACGTTCATTTTGATTTCGGATACGTTCAGTTTAATTTTGGATTCGTTCAGTTTAATAACAAGAGCAGCACATCATACAAAGAGCTGTACACAAAGACATCATATCACAAATTATGGCAAAATGAGGCAGTGTGGTATATGGAAATAGATACTAATCTTATGTAACCACTATCTCCAAAGCCCCTCAGTAACCACTACTACCAGAAAAATACGTTCTGTGAAATTTACCGTAAACTGCGCATGTGGTCACCGTAATCTAGTAGTTGAGAGAGCTCGTCTTCTGTGTGTAATGACCGAGGGTACGACACTCCGCAGTGGGAGACCGATGTTTCTTCTCATTGGGAAAAAGAAGAACGTGTTATAACTTCCCACTTTACGCTGATGTAAGAAATACGTAATGCTCGAGAAGGTTGAACTATTATTGTATTCTGTATTCATTTTGGTAATGATAGTCAGGCATTGAAGAGCACATTCGGGGCTATTGTGACAGGTGTTAAATCCCAGTACAAGCCGCAACACCAACACAGAAAACACCAACCAGCACCGAAAAAATCAATCATCTGTAGCATAACAAGCTACAGCCCAATAACAAACACCAGCTCTCAACAGCAAAACACTGCATCACCAACACAGTAAACACCAGCCACCACCATAATAAGCTGCAACACCAACACAACAAACACTAGCCCGAGATGACATAAATAATTGCACTATAACCACACAAAGCGACCACCACCAGCATAACAAGCTGCAGCACCAATACAGCAAACAACAGGCCTCCACCACCACCAACACCACCACCACCACCAGCAGCATCTGGTATTCCCCAAGTCAGCAGAGGTTTTCCTGGAAGCGAGGGAGTGTCTGCTTCATGTTACCCTCACCCTCTCTCCCCTCTCTTCCCTCTCTCTGCCCTCTTTTCCCTCTCTTCCCTCACTTCCCTCTCTTCTCTCCCTTTCTTCTTCCCTCTCTCTCCTCTCTCTCCCATCTTCCCCCTCTCTCACCTCTCTCCTCTCTCTCCTACACTCTCTCACCTCTCTTCCTTCTTTTTTTTCTCTGCTCTCTTTTCCCTCTCTTTCCTCACTTCTCTCTTTTTCCTCTCTTTCCTCTCTTCCCTCTCTCTCCCCTCTCTTTTTTCTCTCCTCCCTCTCTTCTCTCTCCCCTCTCTTCCCTACCCCTTCTCTCTTTTCCCTCTTTTACCTCTCTGCCCTCCTTTCCCCCTCTTCCCTCGCTTCCCTCTCTCCTCTCTCTCCAATCTTCCCTCTCGCTCCCCTCTCTCCTCTCTCCCCCCTCCTTCACTCTCTCCCCTCTCTTCCCTTTCTCCTTTCTTCTCTATCCCCTCTCTTCCCTCTCTCCTCTCTCTCCTCTCTCTTCCCTCTTCCCCCTCTCTTCCTTCTCTCTCTTCCTTCTTCCCTCTCTCCCCTCTCTCCTCTAAGCCCCTTGTTACCACGTGTTCGTCTCACTCCGAGAGCTCTCAGTTCCCAGTGTTGAAGCTGCGCTCTGTAGTGCGTTGTTCCATTATACTGGTTTTAGAGCCTTATTTTAAAATAAGTATGCACATGTCCTTTTCATACAGCGCTTTTAGATATCAGTAAAGTCGGATCTATCCAAAACTCAGCTTATTCCATCCTGTTTCTGTTCTATTCATCTATTTTTTTCATTATTCGCGTAAGCCGAAGAGTGCGGGCTGTGGTCTCCAGCATCAATTTTGTGGTTTGGTTTTTGAGACATGGTCAATTCTGACTTAATCATAATGGGTTTCATTCAAAACGTTAAATCCAAGTTTCCTCCAGAAGTATTCAAGCCCTCCAAAAGTAGTTTATCCTCTCATAATCCCCCCGCGAAGCGCTCATTCCCATAGATACAATAGTTGTATCCCCCTGAGAGGATTATCCGCAATATTTTTCCTTCAAAAACGTTGAAGCCCTCCACTAATATTTTGTTTGTAAGTCCATGTACATGCAAAGGTTTACAACTTTACATGCTAAAAATGTTCATTAAATATGGAAACACATAGTCTGAATCGCACTCAAATATATAAGTTTCTCAGCCTTCACATCTAAACATCATTAATTAGAGTTGTTCTCCAATAATATCAGTGATGAGTTACGGTAAAAATCTCTTGTTCGAGCTTGTCAAGCCTTGAAATATTCTAAGGTAGAAATTGGGTGGAACTTAGCGAAGAGATCCGTAGAAATTCGATCATAATCTCATCAGCCACGATTCTCAAATTTTGTTTAGAATGAGCGAAGGCTCGAAGCATTCGAAGACGTCGCTTCCAAGATCTTCCTCTCCCATTTCCATCTCAGTAAACTGACTATGCAAGAGAGATTTGCTTTGTTTGCGAAATACCACTACCAAAATATGACAAAGTCAAACAGATCGAAATCCGGTGTGTATCATTTTGAAATTAAACACAATAACCCAGTGTAACTTTTTCGCCGGAGCATGCATGTGTTTCGTCGCCCAAACGATTTAACTACTTGGGCGGCGAAAAAAATTGCATGCAGGTGGCGAAAAAGTTAGAGTGGGAAGGAGGTAGTTATTTCTTAACTCCATTTGTACCACTTAGTAGTCAGTTTGAATGCTAAAAGCCGCGAGTGCACACACTACAACACTGAACCAAGTAAATAAAACAACTTATCAACCTAAGATGACCAGCTGTGGTTGGGTTCACAAATTACGCTAATTCCGGAAAATAACTCATTTCACGCTTCTATTTTTAATCGAATTTGGTCATTTTTGAGCACTGGAAGATATTGCTCAATTCACTCGTATGTTTTGTTCGCTGCTTTTTATGTGAGAACCAAGCGTTTACGACACAAAAAAATCTTGATTGTAGAAAGTCAAAAACTGAAAAAAATTGAAGAGAACAATGTAAAATCACCTATGACTGTCAGGGCAATGAAAGAGAGTTCCAACATCCCCTGCTGGAACGTGTTTATCGTCTCAGAATTTTGTTTTGATTGAACAAAACCATTCGTTCAACGATATCAAATTAAAGGAGTGATCAATAAAGCTGCCAGTTTCAGCATATAAAAAGATGCCATTTTCTCTCCAATGAAAATGTTCCGTCAGAACCGGGGACCGACGAAACCAAGGCTCTTCATCTACCCTTTCTTCAGTGATACTTCAAATATATACTAGTCCACCCCCCTTTTTTTGAAATGAGAAAGAAGGCGAATTGATAGAAAGGCTGTAAAACAAACAAAATTCAATCTCTCGAGAGTTGATGAGGCCGAGTACTCACGGTCCGTATCACAGATACGCTCATCACACTCTTTCTGCAGGCTTTGGAGAGACAGACAGACAGACAGACGGACGGACGCAGTTATTATATTATAGATTTAGTAAAGGTAAAGTATTTAAATCCCTTTGGGAAATTTATGAATGGTCTAAAGTACAAACATGAAATTTCTGTTCTGCTCAAAGAAACGTTGTAATGTCTGAGTCTCAGATGTTAAAAACAAATCAATAAAAAATTCCACCCGGCAAATTCGGTTTTGACGAAGGGAATTGTTTGTTTTCTGTCGCACGCTAACCGAGTTCTTAATAAAAATAAGCATGGCATTAATACATACATTTTAGGACACTCATCTTAAAAAACATGTGCAGACGTTAGTGATGTTTAATTAGATTTAAATAGTATTCAGAGGCCCAGCCCTCCCACGCTAAGATAAGAGGCTTTTAAACTCAATCAAAAAATTAAATTCAGGGGAAAAAATAAGAGTGAATTCATTGAAAAAATAAGAGTGAATTCATTAAAAAAATATGAGTGAATTCATTGAAAAAATAGAAGTGAATTCTTTGAAAAAGTAAGAGTGAATTCATTGAAAAAATAAGAGTGAATTCATTGAAAAAATAAGAGTGAATTCATTGAAAAAATAAGAGTGAATTCATTAAAAAAATCAGAGTGAATTCATTGAAAAAATAAGAATGAATTCATTGAAAAAATAGGTGTGAATTCACCCTAGTTCATCAATTATGAAAGAATAGCAAAGTATTTAACCAGATTCCAGTGTGACGTATTGAAAAAAGTACTGACGTAATGAACATATTAGGAATATCGTTGCTGCTAAGCAGTTTAACGACGCACAAAGAAGAAGTGAGGCTTGAAACGTTCCATTAAAATGATTTTAAAGTTCTTCTTTGCTATACCTTCGTAATGAAAATATGCTGAAAGTCTAGCTTCCAATAAGCAAGTACTGGCGCGATGAATACAAGGTGATGAACTGTCATCCAATATGCTGAAAACAAGGTGATGAACCAACTGTTTAGCAACAAGTCTGGCGTAATGAGCAAGTCCAACATTACTAGCGTATCGAACATAAGGTGATAGTCAACGAGAACTGGCGTAATGAAAAAGTCAAACATTAAAACAAGGTGATAGTCAACGAGAAGTGGCGTTATGAACAAGTCCTACATAACTAGCTCAATGATAAAAACCTGGCGATGGAACAGCTACCAGTGTACAAGTCTGGCGTAAAGTGCACAGCGGAAACGTCGGGTTCATGAGGGATGCGGTATTGTTGAGGCCATGGAAGCACACACACACACACACACACACACGCACACGCACCAGATCAATAAGAAGGAGCAGGGCCCCTGCACTAGCGGCGCCTCTCAGGCACCTGGTAACAGCGACCGTATCTGTGATACGAGTTTCACTAGTGCAAAAGTACAAGAATATTTTAATGGCAGGTACTGTTGGGATGGATATATTTTTTTGTCATCCATGTCAGCAAGATTTATTCAAGGAAAACATTGAATCCCGTTATTTTGGACGGGCCGTGTGCACTGGTATCTTAAAAAACACGCAGTTTTATGAGAAGCAACATTTTAGACACACGAAAATCGAGGGACTAAGTGAAACACCGATTTGAGAAACCAAGATAGTTTGAAAAATAATCTGGTGAATCACAAAATGGGTCATAGAATAACCATTCCACGGATCGTTCCACAAAACACCGGCTATTCCTCTGTCTCACCGTGCCTCTCCCCATAGTAGTGGCCGCAGCCTCTGAACGGTGATGCTTGGACCCGGACTTGTTATCTACAGACAAGGTCGCTACCGTCCCTCGGCTGGGAAAACCGTCCTGGCTTTATTAACACAATCATGGCAAAGTCACACAATGCAAAGTCCCATCCAGACTGCAGTAACACAGACAACAACGTCAAAGTCACACAGTTTCACTTCTCAACTAGCAATGTCAAAGTCATACAATTTCACTTTTTCTACTAACAACGCGAAAGTCATACAATTTTACTTCTCAACTACGATTCTCGGTCCCGCAACACTAAAGACTCTAACCACACTAAAAAATTTACGATGCTGCGACTCAGTGCGTAGCAGTAAACAAATCTTCAGTTCGGTGAGAAGCACAAAAAATTAATTATAAAACTATAACCATTTTATATTAGCAAAATTTTTATGAAATATCCTGGGATTCCCTCCCGATTCAAGATTAATGATGTTTTTGGTTTTCTGACCCTTCAGGCGTTGTTGGTTACATCCAAAAACGAAAACTTGTCCAAAATACTAGTGTTTTTCTTCAGGAATCCAAAGTTCTCATGGCGCCACACACATGGAGCTTAGGCCTAGACAATATTTTACGAGAGCGAATGTGACCTTGAATTGCTCGATCTATGGTTCCAGCAAGATATCTTTCCTGGAACCTGGACCTGCAGCTCAGCGGCGCTGTTGGCAGCTGCGCCAAGCGTCCTCGAGAGGCCGGTTCGGAGAAAGCGCTCCAGTTATTTTTGTAAAAAATAATGGCAGTTTTGTTTGTTGATGGCGTTTGGTGTTTGTTGACGCAGGGGGTGAAGTGCAGGGTTCCAGGAGACGATAAAATACACCATATTCCTCGTAGAACATTAATTCATCCGTGCACTTTCTACACGACATACAACAACAGAGCCACCGTGGTTGTTGATGTTCTTTATATCACAGCACTTGATACGGTGAATGAAGAGCAATGGCTGAAGAGATGAATGAAGTCCCTGCGAATGTTCTCTTTCAGGCCGAACCTAAAAATATCCTTTTTTAAGAATAGTTTTAGGTTCGGATTAAATTTATAACAACCTAAATTTTAAACAACTATTGACTTTAAATTTGAGTTGGATATTGAATTCCAGCTTAACCCATCGCAGGTCAATGTGTTAATGCACTCAGTGGGACGGGTAAGGGTGTAAACTTAAAAAAAACGCAGGAATATTCAAATTTTCACACACGAGCAGTTCGAAAGGTGGCTGCTGAGGTGGTAGTTACGGGACCCATAATGGCGTTTAAAGATGCTATTATCTCATTCAGGCACTGCATCTCTGTGTAGAGGGCGAAAATTATCGAACAATTTCTTTCTTTTTTTGTTTCTCGAGGAAAACTGAGAAGGAACTTCTCAACAACTCTACCCCGTATTTTCTCTAGTTATCCAATCTCCTTGAAAGCCTCACTCCCTTAATGGTGCTTCTTGGACAAACCTTTTCAATCCTCATCGAGTCCCGTGCATTAAACTTTAAAATGGGCAGCAATTAGGACACCTCTTCAGTCAATTATTTCGATCTTATGGGAATGCTCTTAGCCAGGAAATTAAAATTTTCAAAAATATCAGAAAAATCGTAAATATCTTTGACTTTAAGGGATGGCTTTTTGGTAACAAATCATAACTTTTAGGATAAAAATACAAAATATCGTGAATATCGTGCTGTCTTCTGGACAGTTCTAACGGAAACAAAGTCTCATGCTTCGTTATTAAACGAGGAAAAAGTTTAATCACAGCTAAAAATGCTCACACAATCTAACTGATAAGCCGTCAAGTTCCCCTACGGTATTCTTCCGGAAGTAGATAACTCGGAACGATGTCAGAGAAAAAGCCAATTTTTATCACTGAGATCACCAAAAATAGAGAACACTCATGTGTTCAAGAATTACGAGAACAGTGTTAGAACGGACGAACCTTCAAAGGCATCAGCTGCGAGGCTATGCTGTGTGACGATATGACTCCTTGCCTACGGTAAGGGGTTATTTCAAGAAAAGTACTACACGGTTTCCACGAGATAGAAACGAATAATTTCAATTCTCTACATGAAGTGTCGTATGAATACCATGTTGTCGCAAAATGTACAAGTTTTCTCAGCTTCAATTCTCTATTTTCCAAACAAAAAGTAAGCATTTAACCGTTTTCAGCGAGTCATGGGACATTAGAACGCTGTTACGCCATTCTATTGACACTAAGAACGTTCAGTGCCAAGTGGCCGGATTCTCTAAAAAAATTCACGCCATCATAGCATACGGTAGGATAGCATAAGGTTTTCCAAGGCTGGGCTAAGTACTTATAGCACGTGTCCAAGATACGAGCAAGTATCGAAAATGCTATTGCATGTATCCAAGATATACACGTATTTAAGATTCTAATACGTATCCGAGATACCAGCATGTATCCAGGATACTATCGCACGTATCCAAGATACTATCATATGTATCCACGATACTAACACGTATTCAAGGTTCTAAATAGTACGTATCCAAGATTCTAGCACGTATTCAAGATACTACTAAGTACGTATCCAAGAATACTATCGCATGTATCCAAGACACTAACACGTATCCAAGACACTAACACATATTCAAGATAAGCACGTATCCAAGATACTATCCCCCTTATCCAAGATACTAGAGACTGTAATAACGAAAAATTCGAAAACCCGCCTTTGCATGACGTTGCTCCTGGTCACATGGCGCAAGAACTCGCCGGTGCGCGGCGTGGTCACGTAGCCGCGTTCCCTCAGGCCAGATACGCTATCGCCTATTGCACATGATAACCCATGATAGGGAAACTCCAAGGGTTCAGACTTACCGTTACGGGTACGATTTTAGATTTTTTACAGTTCCGGAAATATTCTGCCGCTCCTTTATTGTGTTTTGTGGTAGTGAAATATGGGCACTCCTAGCTGGGTAGAGGGATGTGAATTATTATTTAAATATTCATACTGAATGGGTATACGAAAATCAGTATTTCAACGTGGTAAACACAATGACAGACTCAATGAATAAGAGAAAGTTTTTGTTTGGAAGTTGATAAAGGCACTGATGAGGAATGGAGCGAATTGTGTTATAATAAATATGAATCTGTTTTGTATTTCTGAAACTAGTGGGAGCAGTTCAATTAATAATATAAATGAAATAAAGAGGCAAATATAAAAATATCGAATATAGCACTGTGAAACTTGATTAGTTGCCCAGTCTAACTTTTTCGCCGCCTGCATGCAGGTTTTCGCCGCCTTAGCCATGTAAGCGATTAAATATCTTAGGCGGCGAAAAACATGCATGTAGGCGGCGAAAAATTTAGACTGGGTTGAACAACAAAAACCCTTCTTAAAAAAAATGAAAATCATTAAAAAATGTTTTTTTTCAGCTGGAGCAAATATGCATCCAGCAATTTCAACACATTTATTGCGGCACGACCCACCGGTGGGTCGTGCATAAGGCCCGTTTCACACCGAGCTAGCGAAACGCCACCTAGCAAGCTCGCATGAGCTATCTAGCAGACGGTCTGCGAGACTGGTAGGTAGGAATAGCACTATTGCGAGGGGTTGACTTCACGCTGAACTCGCATGTTTCATCCAGCATTCAGCACGCGAAGTGAAAATGCTATTCTTACCTGCCAGTCTAGGTAGGTAATTTTATTTCTCGACAAACAATGTCAAAGTCATACACTTTTACTTCTCAATTACAGTTCTCGGTCCCATATAAGGGATGAATATTAGTTAATGAAGGCAGTTTATTCGTTTAAACACGCATGAAAGTCTCCCCAGAACCAACACACCACAGCGCCAGGGACGGATCGAAGTATTGGTCGCACTAACCATTGTTTAGCATCGGTGTCGACAAGAAATATCTGTTGTCGATATTGGCTAGCATTGGTCACATTTCTGTGGCTATTCCTAGCTTAGTATTGACTGCAGCAGCTATTTATACGACGCAGAAACAGTCCAATTTTCACATACAAGCGCTGTCATTGACTATCAGCCCATTTTTACAACAGGGCCACCTAAAACAGCTAATACAAAATTTGTAAAATATTCAGCACGGAGCAACGGACCAACGGACTTGACGTGTTCCGAAAGAAAGTCACGTCAAAATATCTTGAGCTCTCATGGAGGATCTAAATTAATAACTCCAAACACCGATCTACAATAAAACTGAATAAAAACTGATCTACAAATAAACTAATACAAATAGTACGTATTCAAAATACTAACACGTATCCAAGATACTAGACACTATAATAGGGCTCATGTATTCCTCATTCAAGAAGTTTTTAAATTCCAAATTTTGTGACCGCCCACCTATGACAACAGTACGAAAAAAAGATTTCTATTTTGTTACACCCTATGCTGGTTGCCAATCTGAAAAATTGAAGGAAGAATTGCTGACGCTTTTATCAGAACATTCCATGCATATTAATTTTCGCATAATTTTACAAATGAAAGTGAATAAAACCTGATCCACAAATAAGGAGACTTAAAGCTCAAAATTCAACTCTCAGTCACGTCACTTTCGTGGCATTTGTGAGAACAACGTATACTACTCGAAATTTTCAACGTATTAAATACCTCAGGTGGAATAGAATTTATACGCTACCGTTGTAAGCGTGAGATGTGTTTCCAGTTTTATCAAGTGAAGCTACCATGGTAAGTGTGTGTTGCGTTATATTTCCATTGGTGTTATGTTATGTTGCCATTTTTAGTGGGTAATATGTTACGTTACTATTGAAGTGTGAGTTATGTTGTATAACAATTTAAAAAAAAGCCAATATTTTTGTCATGTATCTCATATGCCATCCTTTTTTTGGAAATAAACGGGTTTTCTTATCACTTTGCGTTACCATCTAATATATGTAGTGCATTTGGTGCTCAGGTGTGCCCCACACCGACAACTTACCTACAGTAATTAAATATATCATGCTTTCCCTCCCGAGCATTACTACTACACGTGCAGGCTTAGGAAACCGTCACAAGCTTTAATTACCTTAACTTGTGCAGGCTGCTAGCTTTTAAAACGTGAATTATCTCGTATAGAAATTGCTTATATCAAACTGCAGTTGTTAACATCGACTTCTCTGTCTCAAACAGAAATAAGAGTATTTGTTTCTTGGTCACCTTGATTTACAGTTGAAACTCACATATTTTTAGGCCTAGCTAAGACTGAAGGGGTCACACACTGAGTAGAGTTGCAACATAATAGGGAAAGGGTGAATATACTACTTTGCTCTGATCCTTATTTCAATTCCATGATCCGTACAGTAAATAATCTGAAATACAACTGATAACAAATACGGAAAAAACAGACTCAAGAATTAATGCAAAAAGCACTAAGAACATAATAAATATATTGATAACATTAAGTAAACAAAAAATGCCACTCAAAATGGACAACAGCCCGCAGCGGACAGAAAACAATTCAATCAAAAAAAGTCTAACCTGCACTTAAGAAAGCCAATCTCATCACCGCACAAAGTTTGAACGAATGGAACACAAACAAGTTGTGGACCACGTGACCTCGGCAAATAGTTAACATTAATCTGTATCGTATCGAAGTTTACATTAGTCTGTAACACTGGCACTCGTTTTTATTCACTGGAAGGGAAGCTAAACCGTCGAAATTCCTCTTCAAATGCATCTAAAACCAACGTGATAGGAAAAAGTCCTTAAAATTGACCCCATAGTCGATAAACGCTCGTCTGAACTCCCTCTCGGGGAATTTTAATGCACGTTTTTCTTCTTAGGATTTAATCCGCGATTCTCTTGCTAGGATTTAATCTGCGTTTTCTTGCCAGGATTTAACCCGCGTTTTTCTTACCAGGATTTAATCTGTGTCTTTCTTGCTAGGATTTAATCCACGTTTTTCTTCCTAGGATTTAATGCGCGTTTTTCCTGCAAGGATTTAATCTGCGTTTCTCTTGCCAGGATTTAATCCGTGTTTCTCTTGCCAGGATTTAATCCGTGTTTCTCTTGACAGGATTTAATCCGTGTTTCTCTTGGCAGGATTTAATCCGTGTTTCTCTTGACAGGATTTAATCCGTGTTTCTCTTGACAGGATTCAATCCGTGTTTTTCTTGACAGGATTTAATCCGTGTTTCTCTTGACAGGATTTAATCCGTGTTTCTCTTGACAGGATTTAATCCGTGTTTCTCTTGGCAGGATTTAATCCGTGTTTCTCTTGACAGGATTTAATCCGTGTTTCTCTTGCCAGGATTTAATGCGCGTTTTTCCTGCAAGGATTTAATCTGCGTTTCTCTTGCCAGGATTTAATCCGTGTTTCTCTTGCCAGGATTTAATCCGTGTTTCTCTTGCCAGGATTTAATCCGTGTTTCTCTTGACAGGATTTAATCCGTGTTTCTCTTGGCAGGATTTAATCCGTGTTTCTCTTGACAGGATTTAATCCGCGTTTTCTTGCCAGGATTTAATGCGCGTTTTTCCTGCAAGGATTTAATCTGCGTTTCTCTTGCCAGGATTTAATCCGTGTTTCTCTTGCCAGGATTTAATCCGTGTTTCTCTTGACAGGATTTAATCCGTGTTTCTCTTGGCAGGATTTAATCCGTGTTTCTCTTGACAGGATTCAATCCGTGTTTTTCTTGACAGGATTTAATCCGTGTTTCTCTTGACAGGATTTAATCCGTGTTTCTCTTGACAGGATTTAATCCGTGTTTCTCTTGGCAGGATTTAATCCGTGTTTCTCTTGACAGGATTCAATCCGTGTTTTTCTTGACAGGATTTAATCCGTGTTTCTCTTGACAGGATTTAATCCGTGTTTCTCTTGACAGGATTTAATCCGTGTTTCTCTTGGCAGGATTTAATCCGTGTTTCTCTTGACAGGATTTAATCCGTGTTTCTCTTGACAGGATTTAATCCGTGTTTCTCTTGACAGGATTTAATCCGTGTTTCTCTTGGCAGGATTTAATCCGTGTTTCTCTTGACAGGATTTAATCCGTGTTTCTCTTGGCAGGATTTAATCCGTGTTTCTCTTGGCAGGATTTAATCCGTGTTTCTCTTGGCAGGATTTAATCCGTGTTTCTCTTGACAGGATTTAATCCGTGTTTCTCTTGACAGGATTTAATCCGTGTTTCTCTTGGCAGGATTTAATCCGTGTTTCTCTTGGCAGGATTTAATCCGTGTTTCTCTTGACAGGATTTAATCCGTGTTTCTCTTGGCAGGATTTAATCCGTGTTTCTCTTGGCAGGATTTAATCCGTGTTTCTCTTGACAGGATTTAATCCGTGTTTCTCTTGACAGGATTTAATCCGTGTTTCTGTTGACAGGATTTAATCCGTGTTTCTCTTGGCAGGATTTAATCCGTGTTTCTCTTGACAGGATTTAATCCGTGTTTCTGTTGACAGGATTTAATCCGTGTTTCTCTTGGCAGGATTTAATCCGTGTTTCTCTTGACAGGATTTAATCCGTGTTTCTGTTGACAGGATTTAATCCGTGTTTCTCTTGGCAGGATTTAATCCGCGTTTTTCCGACCACGAATAAAAAAAGAAGATATGGGCCGTGTGTTCTCTCTTTCAGGCCAAAACCGTGGACGGATATTTAGAGTTCCTGTTCCTATTTTGGCGAATGCGGAACCTTCCATCCTAACATCTCTAACGACGAGTAAGAAGAGAAGACCTAAACCTCTGTCAGCGGAAAACCCTAGACCAGAGGTTCTTAACCTGGGTTCGATCGAACCCTAGGGGTTCGGTGAGTCGAACCCATGGGTTCGGCACGGTACAGTTTGTGCAGTAATACAGTGTATACTTACGTGCATACGTTTTAAGTTTGAAGAAAAAAGTTCGTTTCATTTTTCCGACGACGACGGTTGCGATGAATGCATGTATGGAACTTGCGGGGTTCAGTATCTCCAACAAGGAAGGTTAAGAACCACTGCAATAGACCCGCAATTGAAATTCCAGTCATCATTTCATCGAGTGCAGCGCAGACCAAAACGCGCGTTTTTCATGCAGGAGGGGCAATTAAGGCGGCGTCGGGGATGCGATGTCGCCATTCATGCGACCCAGGCCTGCCCCCCTTGGCCCCATTTTGCCCCCCTTGCATCCCCCTTTGCCCCCTGCATCTCCTTGCCCCCCCGGCATCCCCATGCATCCCTCCTTGCCCCCTTCCTGGGTTCCCCCCTTGCCCTGCTTCCCCTGCCCCTCCACTTGCCCCCTCCCCTGCATCTCCCTGTAATGACCCTGCCTTCCACCCACCCCTCCTGCATCTCCCCTTTAGCCCCCCCCCACCCCCCCCGTATGTGGCGGCGGGCGCATATCGATCTTCTGGCCGGACCTGCGCGCAGCTCTGCCTCTACAGCAGCTGCGGCGCTGCTGCTATGGCACAATGTCGCATGGAATCGTTTCTTTTTTTTTGCTTTCTAACACACGTACGTTTGCTTACGTTCTCAGTAAAATACTGAGAAAATAGCAAATCCTATTCTCTGTAGCACTGTCATTCTATCTATGAAGTTCTTTATCAAAGTCGGTCTATCAAAAACAACGTTTCAGTGTCACGAACATCTTCATCAGACTGAAGATATGCAGAAATTCTTACACCGTGCCACCTGTTCTCTCCCACAGATGCGTGATTACCATCAGTACAAGTACTCCAGCCAGTTTTTGCACTTGTACAGATTAAATCGACTTACATTAAGCTTCAATGTTCCACAATTTTTGCACTCTGTTTTTGGAGCCTTCAATGAACTCGATTTTAAAACTGTATAAATATAACGCATGTTTGACCTTTAACAATAAAAACGCCCAGTAACATTCACTACAGACAGCACTATCATGCAAATTAGACGTATTCGGTGGTGAGTTGTATACATAAATCCATGCAAATTAGATGAATAGTTGAATGTAAAATAAAATTAGATACGATGAACTAGAATTAGTAAAGAATTAAATAGAAGAATTAAATATGAATAATAGAAGAATCAAATACGATTAATAGAAGAATTAAATATGATTAATAGAAGAATTAAATATGATTAATAGAAGAATTAAATATGATTAATAGAAGAATTAAACATGATTAATAGAAGAATTAAATACGATTCCTAAGCAGAATAGAGGCCGAGACTCCAGCAGTGAGAACACCAAGTTTCTCCTCCCGTTGTCTGCATGCGGGATTTAAAATTTTGACTGCAATTGGATAAGCAGAAGTTCAATGCTTAACTCAAATTTAAATTCAATTGCCGCAAGAAATTTAAAAATCGCAAACATGAACTAAATCGCGCTCTTATTTAGCTTTAATTAAGCATTCATGAAATTTGATTTTGCGGCTGCTAGTCGGTCGGCAGCATTGTAAAAATCCCCCCGTGGCCACCGGTGGCGCACGTTGCGGTCAAAGGGTTAAGACTCGCACTGAGGCGGGGAACGTCCGCCTCAGTCCAGGATTACTACGACCTTCAGAAGCCCTCCACTTAGAAGCTTCGAACTGGCCGTCTCTGTGGCCAAAATCTCAATCTTTGAACTTTTCAGCGTGGAATAATTTGACCGTAAAGTAGACTCGGCGTTTGGCATAGGGTTGCCACATGATAAGTGGTCATTATAGATAATATTTTATAGTAAAAAAAGGTCAGACAAAAAAATTTTAGACAGAAAAAGGCCAATTAGCTTGTACGTACCTGACGTCAGGTCGGCCTGTATGCACCTGACGTCAGGTCGGCCTGTACGTACCTGACGTCAGGTCAGCCTGTCCGCACCTGTCGTCAGGTCGGTCTGCACGCACCAGACGTCAGGTCGGCCTGTACGCACCTGACGTCAGGTCGGCCTGTACGCACCTGACGTCAGGTCGGCCTGTACACAACTGACGTCAGGTCGGCCTGTACGCAACTGACATCAGGTCGGCCTGTACACAACTGACGTCAGGTCGGCGTACGCAACTGACGTCAGGTCGGCGTGCGCAACTGACGTCAGGGCGGCCTGCGCGCAACTGACGTCAGGTCGGCCTGTCCGCAACTGACATCAGGTCGGCCTGTACACAACTGACGTCAGGTCGGCGTACGCAACTGACGTCAGGGCGGCCTGTACGCAACTGACGTCAGGTCAACCTGTACGCAACTGACGTCAGGTCGGCTTGTCCGCAACTGACGTCAGGTCGGCCTGTGCACAACTGACGTCAGGTCGGCGTACGCAACTGACGTCAGGTCGGCGTACGCAACTGACGTCAGGGCGGCCTGTGCGCAACTGACGCAGGTCGACCTGTCCGCAACTGACGTCAGGTCGGCCTGTACACAACTGACGTCAGGTCGGCGTACGCAACTGACGTCAGGTCGGCCTGTACACAACTGACGTCAGGTCGGCGTACGCAACTGACGTCAGGTCGGCGTACGCAACTGACGTCAGGTCAGCCTGAACGCAACTGACGTCAGGTCGGCCTGTACACAACTGACGTCAGGTCGGCTTACGCAACTGACGTCAGGGCGGCCTGTACGCAACTGACGTCAGGGCGGCCTGTACGCAACTGACGTCAGGGCGGCTTCTACGCAACTGACGTCAGGGCGGCCTGTACGCAACTGACATCAGGGCGGCCTGTACGCAACTGACGTCAGGGCGGCCTGTACGCAACTGACGTCAGGGCGGCCTGTACGCAACTGACGTCAGGGCGGCCTGCACGCAACTGACGTCAGGGCGGCCTGTCCACAACTGACGTCAGGTCGGCGTACGCAACTGACGTCAGGGCGGCCGGTACGCAACTGACGTCAGGGCGGCTTGTACGCAACTGACGTCAGGTCGGTCTGTACGCACCTGACGTCATGGCGGCCTGTACGCAACTGACGTAAGGTCGGCCTGTACGCAACTGACGTCAGGTCGGCCTGTACGCAACTGACGTCAGGTCGGCCTGTACGCAACTGACGTAAGGTCGGCCTGTACGCAACTGACGTAAGGTCGGCCTGTACGCACCTGACGTCAGGTCAGCCTGTACGCACCTGACGTCAGGTCGGCCTGTCCGCAACTGACGTCAGGTCGGCCTGTACACAACTGACGTTAGGTCGGCGTACGCAACTGACGTCAGGGCGGCCTGTACGCAACTGACGTCAGGTCAACCTGTACGCAACTGACGTCAGGTCGGCTTGTCCGCAACTGACGTCAGGTCGGCCTGTACACAACTGACGTCAGGTCGGCGTACGCAACTGACGTCAGGTCGGCCTGTACACAACTGACGTCAGGTCGGCGTACGCAACTGACGTCAGGTCGGCGTACGCAACTGACGTCAGGTCAGCCTGAACGCAACTGACGTCAGGTCGGCCTGTACACAACTGACGTCAGGTCGGCTTACGCAACTGACGTCAGGGCGGCCTGTACGCAACTGACGTCAGGGCGGCCTGTACGCAACTGACGTCAGGGCGGCTTCTACGCAACTGACGTCAGGGCGGCCTGTACGCAACTGACGTCAGGTCGGCCTGTACACAACTGACGTCAGGTCGGCGTACGCAACTGACGTCAGGTCGGCCTGTACACAACTGACGTCAGGTCGGCGTACGCAACTGACGTCAGGTCGGCGTACGCAACTGACGTCAGGTCAGCCTGAACGCAACTGACGTCAGGTCGGCCTGTACACAACTGACGTCAGGTCGGCTTACGCAACTGACGTCAGGGCGGCCTGTACGCAACTGACGTCAGGGCGGCCTGTACGCAACTGACGTCAGGGCGGCTTCTACGCAACTGACGTCAGGGCGGCCTGTACGCAACTGACGTCAGGGCGGCCTGTCCACAACTGACGTCAGGTCGGCGTACGCAACTGACGTCAGGGCGGCCGGTACGCAACTGACGTCAGGGCGGCTTGTACGCAACTGACGTCAGGTCGGTCTGTACGCACCTAACGTCATGGCGGCCTGTACGCAACTGACGTAAGGTCGGCCTGTACGCAACTGACGTCAGGTCGGCCTGTACGCAACTGACGTCAGGTCGGCCTGTACGCAACTGACGTCAGGTCGGCCTGTACGCAACTGACGTAAGGTCGGCCTGTACGCACCTGACGTCAGGTCAGCCTGTACGCACCTGACGTCAGGTCGGCCTGTAAGCACCTGACGTCAGGTCGGCCTGTACGCACCTGACGTCAGGTCAGCGTACGCAACTGACGTCAGGTCAGCCTGTACGCAACTGAATAAGAAGTATACCTCACGAGTGGACTTCTCATAAGAATCATCATCGGGCAGAAATTTCCATGATAAATAAAGTGTACCAGAGCTGTTCACAGAAGGGGTTTTAAATTCTACTGTGAGTAGTTAAAACATGGCTGTGTGTTTACGCATAAGCCGGAACATTCATCGAATGAGCAAGCTAAAGAATAATTTTTAAATATGTCCCCTATTCTTAAGGACAACTATATAATCAATCAAGTTTGTGCAACAGTAAGCTGCGAACTGCCATCTTATGAATAGTAGAAAATTTTGTGATATTGTGACAATATTGAAGTGTTCCAAAATGTTGTGTTTCAAATATTATGCTTATATATCAAATACGTATTATCAAGTTTTGAAAATATTGTGCGTACATTTTTTGAATAGTAGAAAATATTACAATATTTCTACGTAATGTCATTGCACTCCGGCCTATATCGAAAGAGCTTATGCAGACAAAATGTCTAATCACGTTATTCTGAAGTAATATTGCAATGTTTGTACTCAATAACTTTGTGATATTTAGCGGTCACTTTTCTACGAACTAAATTGATATGCCTTCCATACACAAAATATCTAATCACGCTATTCTAAAGCAAACAAACTCGATAATTTCAATGCGGGAAAGCTATCTAATTACGAGTGCGCACTCATTATCAATTATCGTTTTGAATGTATGACCTTTGCACTATCGAGTCAATGAAGCACACGATAAGGGAAACGCTAAAGCCTTCTATCTAAATTCCGTTTCGATTAAATAATTTTGACGTAAATCAATGGCAGTGGTGTAACATTTCTCTAATTAGTGTTTCATCGGAAATTTAGCATAGCAATGACTGGTCAAATATTTTTTCTAATTAATTTTCCATTGGGAATTCATGGGATACGCGAGTAAGCCTGACAATTGAGTAACTAAGTCCATAATACGTAAACTATATATGTATATATATATATATATATATATATATATATATATATATATATATATATATATATATAAATATTATATATAGCTTCACTTTTTCTGAACTTAATTGCACCTCAATTTACTACGATGGGCTGTGTTGGGTTTCAGCACTAGCAGAGTCAAAGCAAGCAACACTACACATATCTTAGTAAAACACAAATAAGTAAAAGCATTCTTGCCCGTTAAAAGCATTTTAACAAAGTCTAAAGCGTGCAAAGGGAAGTATTGCATTGAGAAGATCTGCTATCTTCTCAATGCTACATTGCTACATAGGTTACACCGTATATTTATCATTTTAAGCCGTACAGTCCAATTCTAGTCAAAAGATAACTGTCATTCTCAATCCGTGGCGAATGGCTCTAACGCCAAAGTTTGAAGTTTCTAGAGGCCCTTTGAATCTTAGGAAAATTATAATTGCCATATCAGTACACAAAATAAAAAACGAAAATGAAATACAAGGAAAAGTGATGACGATACATAGAACACATATTTTTATGCTTTGGTAGTCTTTCATGTCATCTCGCACGGTGTTGGTTTACCTATAGTAATGATTCGGTTAATAGTTCAACGAAAAATACATTAATTTTTAAACAATTTATTAAACCCAAGCGATACAGCAGTAGATAGTTTCTTAAGTCTAGTTTTAAGTTTTAATGCAAAGACTTCAATTTTAAACAATTTATTAAACACAAGCGATAGTAGATTGTTTCTTAAGTCTAGTTTTACGTTGTAATACATGTGATCTGAACGGCTCGGCCCCGAGGAAATGGCTTCACAAAGAGGAATACCAAGAGCCGAGGACAACAAGTGCGGCTCAGGAGATAACGATTACGGCGAGATAGCGCAACACTCCGCATACCATCCCTATCTGCACGAATTGCGCCCTACGACAACGCAATACCACCATCTATATAATACATTATATAAAATCATTTTATATAGTACATTTTATAAAAGCATTGTACATAATAAATTTTATAAAAGCATTTTATATAATACACTTTATTAAAGCACTCTATATAATACACTTTATTAAAGCATTCAATATACACATTTTATAAAAAACATTTTATGTAATAGATTTCATAGATGCATTCTAAATAACACAATTTATATACATTTAGTACCAGCAATACGAGCCTAATTAATAAAAAGTCTCATTTCCTTCCCAAATGAGATAAAAATCGCTAAATGAAGCACATGAGATCACATAGAGAACACAACATTTCATACTCACAAAAAAATTCTCGTCAATGTTCGTTAGTTTAATGCGAAAACAGGTACGTGCATATTTACCCCACACAATGCTAACTGCAACTCTTTATGGTGCGTGGTGATCCCAAAATACCACATGTTATGGTACTGATCAAATACTCATATGAAAAAATTTAGGCCTTTTTCGTGGCGCCTTACGATCTGAAATGGCAGAATAGGCCTTGACATACGACGCTGTCTAAAACTATTCCGCTATATAACGCGAGAAGAACGTAAAAAAATGCTTTAAGTTGAACTCAAGAAAACGAAGTGTGCGTGTTCTAAGCTTCCTAGATTGCCTTATTTGAACAACACAAGAAAACGAAGTGTGCGTGTTCTAAGCTTTCTAGATTGCTTTATTTGAACAATACAAGAAAACGAAGTCTGTGTGTTGTAAGATTCCTAGAATGCTTTATTTGAACAATACAAGAAAACGAAGTCTGTGTGTTGTAAGCTTTCTAGATTGCTTTATTTGAACAATACAAGAAAACGAAGTGTGCGTGTTCTAAGCTTCCTAGATTGCCTTATTTGAACAATACAAGAAAACGAAGTGTGCGTGTTCTAAGCTTCCTAGATTGCTTTATTTGAACAACACAAGAAAACGAAGTGTGCGTGTTCTAAGCTTTCTAGATTGCTTTATTTGAACAATACAAGAAAACGAAGATTGTGTGTTGTAAGCTTTCTAGATTGGTTTATTTGAACAATACAAGAAAACGAGGTGTGCGTGTTCTAAGCTTTCTAGATTGCTTCATTTGAACAATACAAGAAAACGAAGTCTGTGTGTTGTAAGCTTCCTAGATTGCTTTATTAGAACAATACAAGAAAACGAAGTGTGCGTGTTCTAAGCTTCCTAGATTGCTTCATTTGAACAATACAAGAAAACGAAGTGTGCGTGTTCTAAGCTTCCTAGATTGCTTTATTTGAACAACACAAGAAAACGAAGTGTGCGTGTTCTAAGCTTCCTAGATTGCTTTATTTGAACAATACAAGAAAACGAGGTGTGCGTGTTCTAAGCTTTCTAGATTGCTTCATTTGAACAATACAAGAAAACGAAGTGTGCGTGTTCTAAGCTTCCTAGATTGCTTTATTTGAACAATACAAGAAAACGAAGTGTGCGTGTTCTAAGCTTCCTAGATTGCTTTATTTGAACAATCACAAGAAAACGAAGTGTGCGTGTTCTAAGCTTTCTAGATTGCTTTATTTGAACAATACAAGAAAACGAAGTCTGTGTGTTGTAAGCTTCCTAGATTGCTTTATTTGAACAATACAAGAAAACGAGGTGTGCGTGTTCTAAGCTTTCTAGATTGCTTCATTTGAACAATACAAGAAAACGAAGTCTGTGTGTTGTAAGCTTCCTAGATTGCTTTATTTGAACAATACAAGAAAACGAGGTGTGCGTGTTCTAAGCTTTCTAGATTGCTTTATTTGGAGAATACAAGAAAACGAAGTCTGTGTGTTGTAAGCTTTCTAGATTGCTTTATTTGAACAACCGGACCTTATGTATACATTCACAACTCCGAATACATTTCCAACACCCAATAGTTCAACCCACTCTCAGACCAAGCGCCAAAAATGATACCCTGGGTGCAAGGCCATCTTGTATACGCGAGAGAGAGGTCTCCGTTTTGTGAAATAGGCCTCCTGCTTCTCCCGTCTTTGATGTGTTGTAGTGAACCTAGCGCAGCTGCTGCTTTAAAACATTTTATTAACGGATATTTTTTGTCGCTTGTTTGTTTAAATATTGCTACATAGGCTTATTATTACGCTTATTTATTCAAATATGACGACATAGGTTTATTATTACGCTGATTTGTTTAAATATTGTTACATAGGTTTATAATTACGCTTATTGATTCAAATATCATTACATAGGTTTATTATTACGTTTTTTTATCTACATAAATAAGGTCGCTTATTTATCTAATTTGCAGCGTAACCAGTACAATTAACAGGCCTACATATTCATCATTGAATATTTATTTAAATTATTTTTCCCATTACCCTCGTTTCTCCTCTATTACATCATCAATGACATCGTCCACAGGTCAATGAGTTCAGTAGCGTGAACTGATGCAGCAAAATTAATGCTTTTCCTATGCAGGAAAAACAGGAATTCCTGTTGAAAATGACATATATTTTCACGTACGAATAATTTTTCAAATCCGTCACAAATTGAAGAATAATCCCGCATGGTAACGGAAAAGAACGAACTACAAATTATCTTTTTTATACAATTCAACATTATATCAAATTACGTCATTTTCAAGATTCTCACAGCATTTACTCAAAACCATAAACAGTTAAAAATTACAAACAATTGGAAGTTGTTGCAAGCTCTTTCTGAACCCATTAAGCATAATACATGAAACCAACGAATGAAAAATTATAATTCTATTCGATTCTTTTGTAATAAAAAGTCATTACTCAATTGTGTGCAGCTGTACTCGGTGTTTGAGTGAACGTCATTTCTCGAAATAAAATCTGCCATGTCAATACAGACAGATAAATAATCACTATTCCTGATACAATCACAATCTGATAACAGATAGGTTCACCAGTTTTATGAAACACGACTGTCAATTTGCAAATACGGCTTGCTTTCAATTGACATGCTACACATGTACACAAATACACACATACACACACAAACACAACACACACGCACATGATTTCTTCAATTTGTTTTAGAACCCACGCTAGTAGTCAGTTTGCTTCAATCCTCCCAGAGTAACACTAGCATCTCAACACATAGCGGCTAACCACACCTCTCTCTCACACATGGGTGTGGAACAGCTCTTACAGTCAACTTTTTTTCGTATAAGTTCCAAGGAAAAATTTCACTTACATCATTTACAAGTATCTATGCCAGAATAATTTTATCAACCTGCAAAAAAATTTCCATACATCATTTACGAGTATTAGTAACTGAGCTAGAATAATTTTATCAATCCGCCAAAAATTCCATTTCGGTCAGCGGGAGCATTCTTTCGTACCCAAAATGACCTGCATGCGCGAAGTATTGCTGGAAGTTTAAAGTGACCTACATACCACATCACTCACACCTACACTTGCCATGAGTTAAAATTGATTGATAGGTGAAATTAAAATTGCTAGAGGGTAAAAGAGTGTTTGCGTTTACTACCTGTATATATCACGATACGCACATACACTGTTTGGAAGCAGATTCATTGAATTGTAAAGACAAAAGGTAATCCTCCCCAGAATATACGCACTCTTCAGAAGCAGTTGATAAAAATCGAACATATTTCAAGAAAATTAGTTTGTTAATATGTGCCGTACATTCTTATAAGCCAGTGGTTCCCAACCTTTTTCAGCTTGTTACCCAATTTAGCATGCCACATTAAGCATGTTACCCCTTTCACAAAATGTTGTCAACATTATTATATATATGGCTAAACTATGTTAACATTAATCCTAATACCAATGCTTACTTGATTTTCAGAATTCTTAACATTTTTCTATCACCCCTCCATTACCCCCGAAAAATTGCTAAATTACCCCCAGAGGGTAATTTACCCCCACGTTGGGAACCAATGTTATAAGCTCTCTACACATATTTTGTTATATGAACTGATGAAACAATGTTGGACAAAAATAACCTAAAATCTAGAATGTGCATTCAGCTCATTGCAGTTTTTAAGCGCGTAAAACTGGACCTGCAGCCTTGCTCATAAAAGTCCGAAAATCCAAACCCTAAACAAAATATAGCATCCTTTATGTTAGGGGGTGCATTGTCCCTCAATGAGAACGCAATGGAATCTCTTACATTAAATTGATTCATACTTCCAAAAGTCAGTGGTATTTATCGCGCGACTCAATTCACGGCTTCTGAAAAATTCATGAATTATATAATTAAAATAAAATTTATATGATATACGGTAACTTGCGGTAGCTGCAGCTATCTCAATCAATGCGTTTAACCGGAGTGGCTCTCTTGCAAAAATTAGCGAATAACACTGACTTACAGTTTCAGATCATAAAATTCTTGAATTCTTCAGAAAATCAGCGAATAACACTGCCACAAGTAGTCTCTAACGTGATGCGACGAAAAAACATCACGCTGCAAGCCGAGTAAATAAATTTATTCTGGATGAATTTTTGCTTATTTAATAATAGTTTTAATAATAATAATATTAATAGTTAATTAATAATAATAGTTTTTTAATTTAATAATAGTTTTTTTAATAGTTTCCATAGCTGAATGCCTACATATTCTTCATTGAATGTTTGTTTCAACGAACTCCTCCACTACCTTAATACTTTCTCCTCCTCACTGAGGTGAAATGTCGTCAGGACATCGAAACTTTTGGCACCAAAGGCAAATGAGTTCAGAAAATAAAAGAATTCCACGTATGGGCCCTCATAATCCAAGACAAAGTAATGAGACGCATAAAATAGTCTTTAAAAGGTATAACCAGACGAAGGCATCGCTGGCGGTTTGTTTTAAGATAATTTTTTGAATGGAAGAAAAAATATCTAAATAACTTCAAAAAGGAATATTTTACGCATAAAGCCATTCTGATAGCCCACATTTTTAATAATTAAAGATTTTCTGCTGCGCTGTGGAAATACATCACCCACCTTGTTTTACAGCCCGCAGTTCCCAGTCTAAAATTTTCGGCACCTGCATGTATGTTTTTTCGCCGCCTGCATGCATGTTTTTCCCCGCCTTAGCGATTCAAGCGATTAAATTGCATGGGCGGCGAAAGACATGCATGCAGGCGGCAAAAAAGTTAGGCTGCGTATTTGGTCCTCAAGCAATTCCGCAAACTGATATTTTTGACCAAACATATCCCAAGTGATCATGTTATAATGTACGGCTGTAGGAGCCTCGCGGACTTTAAAAATAAAAATATCCAAAAACGTTGTAAAATCCTAAAGCGTTATAAAATCCTAAAGCGTTTTAAAATAATAACGAATAATCATTTGGTTGCTGGGAATATTACATCGTACGTCGCACTCGCAACGTCTTAAAATTTGTAGACAATTAATTAAACAATTTATTTGCCACAAACGATAGAGCAATAGATTGATGAAATAGATATTCAATAGAAAAATCCTATAACGTTTTAAATATGCGAACGAACCATCATTTGTTAACCCAAAAAATTTCTTCGTACGTCGAACACGCAACGTTTTAAAATCCCAAAACGTTTCAAAACACGAACGAACAATTATTAGCATACAGGGAAAATTCCCTCATACGTCGCACAAGCCAACAGCGGAGCCAGAGAACTAGAGCGACCCTCGCTGCTAGAGCTTCCCTCGCACATGTCACGCCCTAACAACATCACTCGACACTCACGCGCGCATCACGAGCAGGAAAATCACCTTTGCTATGCCATTACACAATACGATAATAACACAACTGCTGAAAATGCACAGCTTATTATTTTTGGAATAAATAATAAGCTTTGTTTGCAAAACAAACATCAGCGACAATTGAGGACCGAGGCCTTGCGTTGCAGAGAGAGAGAGAGACGCAACCTTTCCAGATCATCTACGCCTGGAATCCAGGCTACTTACTTCAAATTGCAGTCAGAAACTGACGCTGCCAATAGAAGACGGTAAAACTCCTTCTGCAGTGAAGTATTTGGTGATAATTATCTCGCTGGTAGCTTCACATCCATTCTATTGAACAGAGACAATTCGTATTGCTACGAGTATTGTGACACACACACACACACACACCGTCACCGTCTCATGAACACTGAGCAGAAGTCGAGCGTCCGCCGCTGTGCTGCGGGTCGTGCCTGCCGCAGCTGATGCACTGCAGAGCCACAGCAATGCCGCTGGAGTGCAAACATGTGTTATTTGCACTACGCCATACCAATCCAAGTCTCAGTGTCAGTAAAGTTCAAATGTGGCATGAACGAAAAGCTTCCCTAGAGGAAGGGTTCTCAAACTTTTTGCAAGCAAGGACCACTTTCATTACACAAAAATAAGATGAGGAGCCCTCACATGTGTTCTCCTCAGGAATATATGTATATATCCATTGTACGCACTGTTTCATAATATCAACAGTCATGGAAAGCTGTAAATAAATACCTTAACTGCATCTACTGTTAAAATCGTTATATTTGAGGACCCCCTGTGAAAGTGCCACGGACCCCTGGGGGTCTGCGGACCCCACTTTGAGAACCCTGCCCTAGGAAACCTAAAAGTATCCGCTGTGAGGGGTTGTTCTTCGGCTCAAGTTAGGGAGTTAACGTTCCCACGTTATTTTATATTTTATTCATCATTGTATTTTTTAAAGCCAATTTTGTTGAACGTTACGGTGAAATTTTATTCGAAATAAACTGTTTTTAATTTTTATTTTCTTTCCTCGGGGCATCAAAGATGCATCTACTACTATACTACGCACAGGATATTGTCTGTCATCGTCATGGTATCTCGCAGAACTAGCGATCCTCTCGGGAAACGAAATTGTCTAAAGCAGTTAAAGCCTGATATTGATAATTAAGTTAACCTCATTTTTCATTTTTGTTTTCTATTTTTCCCGTGGGACTGGTTTTAGTGCAGGCAAACTCCTGCACAAGTGCGTACTTCTTTGAATTTTTTTTTGTATTTCAATTTTTTTCTCATGGAGATCATCAAGCCTCCCATACCATGACATCAAGCCTCCCATACCATGACAGTGAGCTGTGCCAACCGAGACGCTCAAATTCTACGCTCTTTTTTCCTATTAGGGTGCCATTCGATTACTCTTTAACACTTTAACCGCAGCGTGCACCACCGGTGGCCACGGAAAGGATTTTGTTAAAGCTGCTGATTCACTAGTAGCCACATACTTAAATGTTGAAGATACTCAATTATAGCTAAACGAAGGCGTTATCCAGTTAATGTAAGTTGCTTTTAAAATTGTTTGCTACAACTGACTTCTCTGTAGAGTTGAATATGGAATTTCAATTCAACCAATCGCAGTTAAAGTGTTCTATTACCCTTTATCACTTTGACTGCGGCAGGGAAAACTTAAGTTTAATATTCAACTAAAATTCATATTGAATTGTAATGAACAATGTTGAAAATTACAAACATCAACTGAATCGTTCCTTCATTTGGTTTTGACTGAGTAATTATGAAAATTGGATTCGTGACTACAGGTTGGTCGGTAGCATACTAAAAGTCCCCTCAGTGACCACCGGTGGCTCACATCGCAGCACGGCAGAGGAAACAAGGTAGGGTCATTTCTATGGGAGAAAATACACCTCCTCTTGTTCGGCTAGCCAATTGAAAGGCTTTATTTCAAACAAACTTTATGACGTCACGAAAACGTCATGTAGTTAGGCCAATAGAGGCGTCAGATTTGGGGGTATCAGTGCTACCAGATGCAATATGAGCGCTGCTATTGGTTCGTTGCCATGACGTCCGCAAAACCACGCCGTCAACGAATAAAAAACTGGTTTGAACCTACCTTGTTTCCTCTACCGTGCATCGCAGTCAGAGTGTTAAATGAGGGTAAAGAGGGTCTTGAATATATAAATTTATCACAGAATAGAATGCTATTAAATAATTAGCAGCGCATGGGAACTGCCCAATCTAAATGACTTTTCACTTCTTATGCTGATAATATTCATGCATTGGAAAACTTTCTGCAAACTTTATAGAGGTTTGTAGTCAGTCTTGCCCCTCAAATGATAACAGTTATTTCACAAATTATGGAGAAATACTGCGACAAAATATTTACATTTTTGCGTGTTTATTTTTCTTTGGCACTTTGGCAACTTAAAAGTTATGTGAAGAACACAAGTTGTGTGAAATAACAAGTTATGACTGTCTCGTAACAAGTTATGTGAAATACGCAAGACAGTCGGTGGGATTGCCCAAAGTAATTGTAAATCAGACGCATGTATAATGAACTATGTGATGACAAAGCACACGCATACTGAATGATGTGAAAAATTGGTTACACCCTCAACCCACGTACGTTTCTATGAGTTCTTTTTGTATGAGCAGCTGCGTGCAACGCTCCACACTGTTAAGACGTACTGTTTTTAATTTTGCTTTAGATGGTGTCAAATTAATAAAAAGTTGGAAAATTTCCAACCGCATTTAAAGAAAACTGACAGCGTTAGCTTAACATGCCTATTATGAGTACAAAAAAGACCGCTCCCAGAAGCAGAATTACAGATTGCCTATTTTTCGTTGACGGAATCTTGAACTTTTTATTTTCCGCATAAATTTAGACGATAAAGATCACAGCAACTCTCCGTAGTTGCCACAGATTGCAAGCTCGTTTTGGTTTAAAGCCTATTCGAAAAAAAATTTTGACCTAAAAAAAGTCAACCCGGTGACTGAGAGCAAGCAAAGCATCAATTTTCAGGCAAATTCGAGGTAAGAAGAATTAGAAAAAAGGAACTTTTTAAAACAGCAGTTGAAGTACCAGGGAAGAAGATGGAGAAGAAGGCAGCACTCGAGACTGCAGTTGGAAAACGAGGTAAGATGATGGAGAAGAGGGCAGCACTCGAGACAGCAATTAGAAAACCAGGGTAGAAGAGGGAGAAGAGGGCAGCACTCAAGACAGCTGTTGGAGAACGAGGGAAGAAGATTGAGAAGAGGGCAACACTCGAGACAGGAGTTGGAGAACGAGGTAAGAAAATTGAGACGAGGGAGGGCAGCACTCGGGACAGCAATTGGAGAACGAGGTCACCGCCGGAACTGATCTGTGGCTCAACACCTGTAGAGTTGAACACAAAACTCACTAGTGCGTGTACTTGTGAGTGTACTACTGTGTAGGGTTCGGTAAGGTGCGTTCTTGTATGTGTACATAGTGTACGTTGTACGCCAGTGTTTTACCCTTCGTTACAGTGCGATAGGATATACATTCAACAAGGTGTGTGTACCACAGGCGTTATCTTTGTAACAAGTTCGTTCAACAACTATGTTAGGAAGTATTTTCAACATTTTAAAAGGTGTGTGTAGATAGAACAGGTAGGCTCGTTGTTACAAGTGAAGCGTAAAAATAGAATTAATATATCTTTGAACAATACTTGTTAGAACTGTGAGCCAGATGATCAACGAGTCTGCAATGACAACCTATCGAGAGAGGAACAAACTCTTAAAGGAAATTTCCCATAAAAGAAGGTGTTTCCTAATTTTTATTCTGACTAATGATTGCAGTCAATGTAAGGAAACTTTGAAGTATTCGCTCCCTACCGAAAAGAAATCAAAATGCACTCGTATCTGTGATACGAGTTTCACCAGTGCACAAGTACCGGAATATTTCTATCGCGGGTACTATTAGGATGGATATATTTGTAGGTCATCCACATCTGTTTAAAGAAAATATCGATTCCTGTTGTTTTTGAAGGGTCGTGTACACCAGTAAGTAAATAAATCAATACACGAAGGTAATTATTAGGTAAGTAATATGACAACAAATAAACGTAAATCTCAGAGATAATTTTATGCAAGAAGGGACATGATGTTGGCAAGCGAAGCAGCGCCGCACCACCTGAGTATTCGTTGCACGCCTGTCCAGCCCAAGCACTGTTGACTCCCGGTGCTGTGGACAAACATTTTCCGTCCGAATGTAGGACACCTTTCAGTACGTTTTCTACCTCTTAATGAAGCTTGGTGAAGCCCTTATCACGGAATCTGTTGCTTAATCAATGCATACATTCTTAAAATAAATGATAGTGAGTATAGTATATTGATTTTCAGTGTTCTATGAACAAAATGAGCATTTAATCTTGCAGCACGGAAAGCGTGTTTTACAACAGGTTTTTATTCGTAACTCAAACAGTTACTTACGAATGATGCTGAATTGTAGTAATGAGCTTCGGCATTAAGTAAGTCATTGAGAATATTTGTATAATGAGTTTAAAAACCGTCCAATGAATGGATACAGAGTTCATGAATACAGAGTTCTCAAGGTCTCCTTACCAGCGCCTGTTCATTAGGAGCCATGTTTCCCCATTTCCCATGTACTTGTTTGCAGTATACCTCCTTTCTTCACACGGTGTTTCTCCCCGTTGGGAAAAGTGAGAACTCAGCCACAATTCCCTCTCTACCTAGGTGTCGGAAATGGGTACCGGCTTGACCGGGGGTAACTGGCATTGAGTCCTGGTGTTAGTTATAAGGCATTTTAAAAACTAATGTACGAGATGATATGTACCAAGCTTGATTATAATAAAACATCCTTTATCCTTCATCGTACCTCTTCCCCCTCTTCTTTCCCCTTTCCTCCTCCCCTCACACTTCCCAAGCCCTTCGCTAAGCCGGATTTGCTGGAGGCGCTCGAGGCAGAGTAGCCCGATTGTCCATTTTTGTGGCTAAATTTCCCTTCCATGGATTTTTTTTATAGAATTTTGTCTCACTCACCATTGGTACCGCTACCAGGCTGGCAGATGCTGCTTGGTACCTAAGCCAACCTGAGTGGTATTTATGCCAAACTTGAAAAAAAGGATGTTTTCTAAAATCCTTTTTTTTGTTAAGAATTTTGCGCCGCACAAATTGCTCATTTGTAAAACTTCACAGATCATGAGTGTCAGAAGTCGCTTCCGTGTAAGGATGTGCAGTAACAGAAAAAAGCAAAGCTAGAAGAAGAAATTACGCAAATAATAGAAAGCAAATGCATCACAACCCTGCAAAAGCAACTTGCAGTGTACGTCGATAGACTCTCCCTTGTGGCAAATCTCAAATATAATATTTGTAGTTAAAACAACGTATATGTTGGTTTCAACGTGACCAAATTTCAAAAGTTTATTTTAGAATAGTATTGCCTGAAAATACCCGACGTTTTTTAGGCTGAACAGGCTGAACAACAACAAGAAAGAGGAATGTAAAAGGTTTTATTTCTGTTAAAGTTGAAACATGAACCATACAACATTGTTTTCAAAAATGTCTTCAGCGAAGCCGAAGATGTTTATTGATGAACTCGAATGTACCATTTTTCGTAAAGGTAACCGCCTTTAAATTTTCCTTTGCTCTATAAAAGATGAAAAATTTTATTGGCAATTGAACATTTCCCCGTAGGCGAGCAGAGAAGAAAACCTCCTTTATCTTTTCCTTATCACAAAATATCGAGATAAATGAAATGTCGTTATCTTTTCGGTATAACAGAATATCAACATGAAAAAAATATCTTTATCCTTTAGATATAACAGAATATAAAACTAAACAAAATATATTTATCTTTTAGATATTACAAAATATCTTTATGTTTTCGATACAACAAATAATCGAGATAAACAAAAAATTTCATCATATTGATATAACAAAATACCTTCATCCTTTCGATTTGACGAAATAACGAGAACAACAAAATATCTTTATCCCTTCGAAATAACAAATAACAATAACAATGACAGAGACTTGGAATATCAAGAAGCGTTGCTTAAAAGGAACAGCACACAGTTCGGGCCGGACTGTTCCAGTGCATCTTTGAAACTGTTCTCGGCAGCTACACTGAAGCAAAGCTTTGAAATGATAATTTGAGGTTATGAACAGTGTTTTATGGATGAAGTAAATTTGAACTAAACATTAACTCAAAAAGGATGAATTTGATGAATAACTGAGTATCCTTGGATTACACGTTTTTACACATCCGAAGCAAAGATATGAAATAATAATTTGAAGTTATGAGCAGTATTCCATTGATAGAGTCGGTCTGAAGTACACATTATTTCAAAAAGCAAGAATTTAATTAATAATTGTATCCTTGGTACCCTTGAAAAACCCATTTTTACACATCCTGTGGCATTTGCAAGTTCATCCTTCTATGAGCACCGAAGCTCGGAATTAAGGTATATATGTTTGGTATGTGGCACCTGACCATATGTGCTTAAATCGTATTGTTTAAGCCTCATAATTATTAATGGAACTGGGCATCGTTTGCCTCGAAGAACTGTCAAAAACAAGTTACGCAATTTTTTCCTGCAATAAATCAACGATAAGTTCCTCGGTTGCAAAACTTTGCGTTATTTATATGATGAAAGAAAAAATACCTTAACTGTAAACTGTATAATTAGAAGTATAAGCTAAAGATCCAGCACTTGTTACGTTTTTCTTCTAACGCTATAAATTGTAGATTAATTAACCCTTGTTATTCATACTACCATTATCACAACCGCCGGTACCCATTCCCTTCCCCCCCCCCCCCCCACCAACCTCCATCCCCTCCCCCCGCCAAAAACTTGCATAAGGTTGTCACCAACATCACAATGAGGACGGAGCTTCCGCTCGGCAACGAACTTGATTTCCATTTCTAGAATTCACGTGCCTTTCAAAAGTTGATTCGAAATTTAACTTCTGATTTTTGAAAGATAAAAATGAAGTTTGAACAAACACGTAAGGGCACAAATTCAACGAAAGATAAAATGTGAACATTTTCATTGGGTCAGTTTAGGATTTCAAATTCTAAATTAAAATGATACACACGTTATTTCGAATTTTCCTCCCCGTTAATCGTATTCTCTAAAGTTGTTTCCTCCATACATTACCCTCAATCATTTGTTTCGACTAATGTCATGGGTATAACGATACCTACGTGTGTGTATCAACTAAGGATCCTTACTTTGAGATATTTGAAAATCCAGAGCTTTTTATATAATCTTTATTGGAAATAAACTGTTTTCTTTCTTTTTCTTTCATTCCTTTTCTTTCTTTCCATGTACTACATAGTCGCTTGATTCGCCGGGCTGCCGGACGTGCGGCACTGGGAGGCGGTGTCGCTGCCGTGCAGTGAGTCAGGCACCTGCGCCTCGACGTCACAAGACCGCCACCGTTCATGACAGCCCGATTTTCTGTCACCGCATTTGCACTGATTTGCGACACGATTCCCAAACTCTCCTAAAGCGTACGTGCATGTGATCAAAAATATTTCTAAAAGCTTCATTCACGTTTAAAATTAATGGGATTTCGCTCGTATAATTAGGGTGAAATTACACTACTAATAGGAAATAGAGCTGATGTGACCACAGCGCGTGGCGCAGCAGTGACGTCACGCTGTCAGCTGAGGGCCAGGAACAAGTCGGGAATTCCGGCCTTAAAGAAGCTCTGCGAGTTGCGTCGCCTGCTGACCCAACCGCTGCGGTGATGTCATCACTGCGCAAATTCTTGCCGAGGTCGCTGAACAGCAGCGTATGCCGACGGAAGTCCCCGCTACGGTAAAGTGTGAGCTGCAAAGATTCTAGTTTGAGTTGCTTTTGTCGTACATTAAAATAGTAAAACATATATCTAATAGAAGTCATCGCTGTGCAAATTCTTGCCGAGGTCGCTGAACAGACGCGGATATAGACAGAAGTCCCAACTACGCAACGAAACGTTAGTGAAATGTTAGCTACAAAGATTTATGTTTGAGATGCTTTTGTCGTACATCAAAACAGTAAAACATACATATGTATTTATTGAAAATTTAATCGGAAGTCCCAGCTACGGAGCGAAGTATTGGTGACGGGTTAGCTATAAAATTCATTCACATTTAAGATGCTTTTTGTCTTACATTAAAGTAGCAAGACATATATTTATAGAATATTTAAGCAACATTTATTGTTGTTCGAATATTTCAATAGCAAATTCTTCCGACAGGAACCTATAACTTCAATGTCTTTCTTCCGAACTCTCACAGAGGGACGGATTTGGTTTGTATAATTGGAGATGAGAGAAGATGAGAAGATAATTGGAGATGAGAGAAGATGAGAAGATAATTGGAGATGAGAGAAGATGAGATTAAAAGCAGTAAAAATAACCAAAACCTGGAATTCGATCCCGTATGTAAATAAAGGAAACAGATCATACCCATTTTCAAAACTTTAATTTCTGGCAGAGTATAAATGACACAAGATCTCAAGGAAAATGTTTTTTGTTAGACGATTTAAATTAATACGTAATTCGAGAGATACTAGTAGTTCTGTGTGAGAGATGGTGGTAGGTCTGTGTGAGAGATGAGGGTAGGTCTGTGTGAGAGATGGTGGTAGGTCTGTGTGAGAGATGGTGGTAGTTCTGTATGAGGGACGGTGGTAGATACGATAGTAGACGGGGTAGATACTGAGTTACTCTTCAAACTGTAATACTTCTCCTAACACTAGAAGTGCCTACCCTCATTACTCTATGTAACGCTCGTTACCCTCGAAGTGTAACATATAGCAATTAATAACTAGCAATCAACAAATTATATAGATCGGTGATTAATTGTTATTTATTAATTAATGTTTAATTCATTATATAATTATTAACTGATATTAAATTAATAATTTATTAACTTTCATTAATTTATATTAAATCACGTTAATTTATTAAATTATATTAATTTATACTAATTTATATTAAATTATATCAATTTATATATTGGTTTATTGTTGAAGGCCTTCACTAAGTTTGATCCATTATCCGTTACGGCGCTGACCACTTTAGAAACGGGAATATTGGAATCGCTCATTATGTCCTTCATTTTTTCCGCGATTTCCAAGTAGGTGTGTTAACATTTGAAACGACCACATGAAAGTGCGCCGCTGCGTCTTTCGAAACTCGCTCCCTCAATTTGTGGATACAAACGGAAACAATCGGATGCTAAGATTGAAATTTTTTTACAATTTTTCAAAATAAAAAATTATAAGAAGCGTAAAAAATATATCATTGATATACTTATCATTCTGCGTTGAACCCAGAAAAAAAAGTTGAAATCCCTTTTTGTGTGAATGAAATAATTTTTATTGATTTCAACGGGTTGGTCCCGAGCACAGCAGTTCGTCGTTCATTTAACTCGAGATCATGCAGTGGCAGTTCCAGTACTGGTCATTTAATAACCTGAAATAAGTAGATGATTTCAGACCAGAGCTTGTTTGTGTTTCGATCAATTCAATTACATCACGCTTTTTGAATTAAGTTATTTCTGGTTATGAATCATCGGTGATCAGTAAGTATGAGCCGGAACACCAAAAAGAAACTTCGAGTCAGAAATAGTTTTAAATACCTTCAAATTGAGAAAAAATGATTACTTGTATTTAAATGATGAAAGATCACCCACGCTGAAGTTACGTCACTGTCAAAAATGTTTCTAAATATACATTCAACTTGAGAAGAAATGATTTTTTCTATTTAAATGATGAAAGATGACCCACGTTGAAGTTACTTCCGTGTCAAAAATATTTTTAAATACCCTCAAATGGAGAAAAATTGATACTTGTATTTAAATGATGAAAGATGACCCACGCTGAAGTCACGTCACCGGACCACGCGTTAGCTTGTGACGTTCACGGGCCCACCACGTGCTTCTACCTCGTCCTGGTGCTCCTGCATCGACGTGATCGTGAAAACTTTCGGGATCTTTTCCAGATAAGCCCCGCCACTAACGCAATACATAAGTTCACCCACTTGTAACTTTCGAAATAATGCAGCTATCGACTTCAAATTACTCTCCCGCGAAAGATTGAAACATTCTTTCGTGTGAGAGTAATTTGAAGTCGACAGGTGCATTATTTCGAAATTTACAAGTGGGTGAACTCATGTGTTGCGTTAGTGGCGGGGCTTATCTGGAAAAGATCCAACTTGCGTTCATGTCCGTCAACTGAGCCTCTAAATCACGTAAATCTCGTAAATCACGATCTAAATCTCGATTTAAATCACGATGGGATTTAAATTATAATTATCTGCCAATAAAAACGTAATGAAGGTACTGAAGAAGTCTCGTGCTAATACATATGATAACGATTCATATGTTATTGCTGCTCTGTAATCATGCGTTTTGTTTATCAGCGTTTTGATAAGGAGACTAAGTCTTCAGCTGACTCCTGTCTCTTCCCCTGTACCATGCGTACATGGTACCATCCTGTACCATGCGCACCTTTTCTGTCCAGCGTGCTACGCTGCGTAGTAGCCTCCTGTGCCCACTTTAGCCTCATGTACACTGCACAGTGCACACTCATCTATACCCTCCATATTCAACTGTACAATGCGTACTATCCTGCACCCCTGTTTGTACCTTGCGTACCCTCCTGTATCCTGCATACTCTCTTGCATTATGTGTACTTTTCGGTACTCTACGCACCATCCTATACCCTGGGTACTTTTCTGTACCTTGCGTACCCTTCCGTACCCTGCATACTTTACCGTATGCTATGCGCTCTTTCGCACTGGTAAATTCTGGAGTAAAATTTATTGCGTCATATTATGTATGTTATAAATATCATATTATTTTTAAAATAGCTTAATCAGAAGCTTACAATGGAATTGAATGAATTGCCGTGAAACATTTAAAATCTTTAGCTCTATGGCTCGTAATGTACGTTAAGGAGTTACGTCAAATAGTAAATGGGAAAAAAGGTAAAAAAGTCGCTTACTTGAACCTAATTTAAAGGTTTGAAAAGCTAGCGGACAAAACGAACAAAAGAACTACGTAGTGTTCGCACCCATCAATTATGTTGACAGCGAACAATGTTTGGTATAGACGTTGCATCATGTAATCGTATTGGTGGTGTAAAATCGGTTAAACTCTGATCACTTGGACGAGTGAAAGTGCGAGATGAGTGCATGTCACCGTAGAAGAAACAAGATAGGGTCAAACCAGTGTTTTTTTCATAGACCGTATGGCAATGGTGACGTCATGGCAACGAATCAACAGCAGCGCTCATATTGCGTCTGGTAGCACTGCTGACCCCAAATCTGGCATCACTATTGGCCTGTCGCAATGGTGACGTCATGAAGTTGGTTTTAAATGAAGGTGTTCTATTGGCTAGCCGAACAAGAGGAGGTGTATTATCTTCCATAAAAATGACTCTGCCTTGTTTCCTCTACCGTGATGAATGCATACACGTTGTAGCCTATGCTGCCTCTACAGTTTTTCTTACAGTAGTCCTTCATTTGCTCACATCTGTAAAATGTAGGAGTGCCAATAATACTTTACATGGTATTCAAACATTAGTTACAATTCGTGGGGAAAGGAAACTTGTTTCACAGGTAAGCTGTACAGGTAGTTTCAGGAACTCCAAGTACTTTCAAGTACTCCAGTAACTTTCAAGTAATTTTACCTGGTGCTTGCAAGTACTGCAAGTACTTTCAGGTGCTTTAGGGACTTCCAGGTAATTTTTCTTTATACTTTCAAATGCTGCAAGTACTTTCAGGTACTTTAGATACTTTTGCCATATTTTTCTTTTACTTTCAAGTATTGCAATGACTTTTAGGTACTCCAAGAACTTTCAGGTACTTTATCCAGAGACTTTCAAGCACTCTCAAGCACTTCAAGTTGATTCCTTATTAAATATTTGGTAGTGAGAGAAAAAGTGTTATGCAAAATATTATACTAAAATTCAGTATAAATACACGGTCGTTACTATTTTATAGGATGTCAATGAGCATATAAAGTATCAAATCAAGTATCAAAGTATAAAGTATCAAAGTTTTCAGGCAGGGTCAGACTCGGTGCAGTAAGGCGATCATGACATAGTAGTGTACAGTAATGTAAGGACACATTGTGGTACACATGGTATTGGCAGTAATGTAATGATTCAATGTGATATTTTGGTACAGTAATGTAATAATACATGATAGTAAACATAGTATTGGCAGTAATGTAATGATACAATGTGGTATTTTGGTACAGTAATGTAATAATACATGATAGTAAACATAGTATTGGCAGTAATGTAATGATACAATGTGGTATTATGGTACAGTAATGTAATGACTGTAATGTATAATGCATTTTCAATATTTATCCGAGCATTTCTTTAAATCGTCCCGAGTTAAGAACAAAACATGAAGTCGCGGTCAACGAACACTTGGCAAATCGTAGATGTTGCCGCTGCATTACTAACATTGATGCTATCGATGTTTTTATTAGTGCTGTTCTGACAATTAATTCAATTTTTTTGTACTTATTGATGTTGTTGTAACAGAAACACACAGTTGGTACTATTGCTGATATTTTAGTGTTGTTGATTGATTTGAACGACAATTTCAATGCAAAATCAAGATGAAGGAACGCGTGAGCTCTTACAGAGAGAGAGAGAGAGAGAGAGAAGCAGCAAACAGCAGAATCTGTGTTTAGTTTCTAAATTAGAAAACTTTGAAGAACAAATAAATTGAAATGAAAAAACCTTGGGAGCGTTCGTAGGTTGGTGCATTTGGAATCGTTTTCAATATTAACGTTTGCAGTTCATAGCATTATTCATGGTGTCCCAGAAATTTCATTTGAAAAAAATTCAAGTTAAGCATATAATTTGAGCATCAAAATTATTAATTATACGATTATCTAAAATTCCCTGAAAATATAAAAAATTCTCGAATTTTCAGCTTTTCGCTGACGTATTATAACGTAACGAAATACGATAATATTTACATAATAATGAAAGACAATATAACAATATATAATACAATATCAACATTAACACACAATAATATTTGTATAATAGTACAGGATAATACAATAACACATAATAAAATATCAATATTATAACACACAAAAATATTATTATGGTAATAAAGGATAATATAAGAATACATAATAAAATATTAACAATAACACAAAATATTAACTTGTGTCTCATGCATGACGTACACGTTACGTGTGAAATGATGAGTAACGCACGAGTCAAAGTTCACCAGTAGCTGTTGTTCTTGTCGTTGTCCATGTTGTTGTATCGTAAGAGATAATATTGCTGCGACTGTAGTCATGGTAATGCTCTTGTTCTTCATGTTACTGCTTATGTGAAAAGAACATTAATGCTGCAGTTGTTATTGTCGTTGTTTTTACTGATGCAGCTGTGATAATTATTTTCGTTTTTATTGTTGTATGTTACTGTTGTTGTGACGGTAACGTACAGTAGCTGTTACTGCTGCTGTTATATGATATTTTTGTTGCTGTTGACTCTTTTGAAAACGTTAAGCTATACTAAAATTAGGCAATCGCTCTATTTACTTTTACATGAAAATCCTTTTATTTGAGGTATGAGGAAGTGGCCGGAGAAAATTATTTTTACAGAGTGATAAAGGAAGTCACTAAAGTCAATTTTCATCATCATCCAATTGTGATTAATGTAACTTCACAATGTTCATATTTCCAACATTTTATGTAATTCTTAGTTTTCTTACATCATTGTACTAGGCCTAGTTTGCATTAAGAAATTTCAAATATGAAATGTAGCAATCGTGTGTATTTTAAAATTTGTTAGACATTTATGCATTAATTATAAAACTCATGAAAAAAACTTTTCCTTTTTACGATCAGGCAGAGACAGACATTAATGGTTCGTACAATTACCGTATTAATTTAACTTTCTTCTTCAGCACCGAATTGCTTCTAGAAAGATGACTAACGCAGACAAATGAATAAGATTCTTGATGAGCTTCTCAAGCATGCAAGTGCTAAGTCCCGTTCTACCAAACTCTTATCAGCAATCAGTTCTTATCAGAGGATAAAGTCCTGTCCATGTTTCTTCATACGCTTACATTTTATCAGTGAGAGCTTACCTGACTTGGACAGAGAGGAAATTTGTAGCTCGGTCCGAAGGTTGAATATGAAGCAGAAGAAGTATCATGACTACGCTTCCGCCGGTCACTGGTTAAATAGGAGAGGTCGAGAGCGACGTGACAGAGCTGTTCAGTGTGTCATCGAGTGAAGGTGTGTGTAGGTGAGCTAGTGTACATTAGTAGCCCTAATGATAACCTTGGCTGCTTGGTAACCCACCGGTAGGTATCACGAGAACTTAACACTTTGCCTGCGACGGGTTAACCTATAATTTAATTTTCAATTTGAGTTTAAGATCAATTGTCTTAAATGATATGGAAGCTAGGAGACATTTGCTCGATCAAGTCTTCTTTTTGTTTTCGCTAAGTATTCATGAAAATAAAGTTTTCGACCACTGGTCAGTCAACAGCAGTTAAAACAATTTAAAAACAATTTATTTACCACAGGTGATACAGAGGTGGAATGTTTCTTAAGTCTAGTACAAAGGTCAAACTAGAGTATAGCTACTTGTGGGCCCGAATATGTTCAGAGACTTCTAGGTTCGAAATCACGTTCGAAAATTCCCCTCCGTGTACCACCGGTGGCTCACTTCGCAGTCAAAGTGTAAACATTTTCACCGCGCTTCCGCGGTTGTGAACGGTTGGTTGGGTTAGGCTGTAATTAGCAAAAATAGGGAAATCGACTTTAATGCTTTGATACATTTTTATTCTCCCATAGAAATATGAAAAATTTTACTGTACGGTACATTCCACCTGCGATGATCAAGTTTTTTTATTAAAGAGGTTCCGAAACGGATGAAATGGCATTCATTTATACTGGTACGTGAATGAGCAAGTTACCGGCGAGTACACATGTGGCCCAGTACGCGAGGAACTTGTTAAAGCAAAGCTTGACACACTGAAGAGTTGCGAACTACATTATCTTAACGCGTCGACTCCGGCGTGGGACAAATGTGTACCACGAGGTAAATTGTTCATATATGCACCAATGTAATTGGATAACATTTCAAATCATTTTGCGACCTCTTTCTGAAGGAATCTTATCATACGATGGCAATATTATCGAGCAATTATATTTTGTACATTTCTTACAAAGGAGAGAAACTTATTCAAGCAGGAAAGTCGATTTTACCAATCTGCATTTTACAACTAACCAAGTTAACTTTACGACCCGCACAGTCGTAGTCAACGAGTCAACTTAACCAAAACCGTATGGCGGCACTCCGAAGTTTTCGGTACATTTGAAAGTTGAAAACTAGTTTAGTTAGAGTTGAATCCTAGATTTCAGTTTTAAATATCGGGTAACGCGGCAACTGTTAGTTGTGCAATGAACGGTAAACTGTACCTAGAGTTGAGGCGTGTGGAAATATCGTGCTGTCGAAGATGCTCCCTGTGGAATACTGAACATAGTTAATCGGTTAACTAGCATTACCATAGCGCATATTAGAACATTAACATCTAAATATTTTGATGCTTGGCCTCGGTAGACGCGATGTTGTTTTCTAAGTTGTATTATTGATTTCGGATGTTGTCCTACAAGTAGTCAGCCAACTCTGGCATACGTCAAGTTTTACCCCCAAGCTAAAATCCGTCAATAGTTGGCAGGCATTTGCATTGGCAATCCCAAATTCTGATACTTGAATATTACAAGCCATGCAATATTACGTTATATCATTTTGGCATTAGTCAAATTTCGTTTGCTCTATATAAATATTATATTTCAGGCTACAATTAAACACGATTTAAAGCCAAATTCAGAGTTTTAGCCGTTTTATATCATTGCACTTCGAGGTAAATAACCCGGTGCTGCAGCGTAGATTGGTGCGGTGAGACCCGGTGTTGCATCATCAAGGTCGCAGCTGTCGCCGGCGTCTCACAAGAGCCTCTCAGCCGGGCAGGCCAAGGCTGTCTCGTGCGACTGGCGCAGCGCCCTCTGGTGCTGTGTGCAGCGCCCTTTGTGGGGGGGGGGGGGGGGTTTGGTGTTGAGTGTGAATTGGAGCGCCCTTTGTTGAGGGGGGTGCTGAGTGAATTGGTTGGAGTGCCCTTTGTTGGGGAGGTGCTGAGTGTGAATCGGAGCGCCCTTTGTGGGGAGGAGGGGGTGCTGAGTGTGAATCGGAGCGCCCTTTGTGGGGAGGAGGGGGTGCTGAGTGTGAATCGGAGCGCCCTTTGTGGGGGGGGTGCTGAGTGTGAATCGGAGCGCCCTTTGTGGGGGGGGGGGGTGCTGAGTGTGAATCGGAGCGCCCTTTGTGGGGAGGAGGGGGTGCTGAGTGTGAATCGGAGCGCCCTTTGTGGGGAGGAGGGGGTGCTGAGTGTGAATCGGAGCGCCCTTTGGGGGGAGGAGGGGTGTGCTGAGTGTGAATCGGAGCGCCCTTTGTGGGGGGAGGGGGTGCTGAGTGTGAATCGGAGCGCCCTTTGTGGGGGGAGGGGGTGCTGAGTGTGAATCGGAGCGCCCTTTGTGGGGGGGGGGGTGCTGAGTGTGAATCGGAGCGCCCTTTGTGGGGGGGGGTGCTGAGTGTGAATTGGAGCGCCCTTTGTGGGGGGGGGGGGTGCTGAGTGTGAATTGGAGCGCCCTTTGTGGGGGGGGTTGCTGAGTGTGAATCGGAGCGCCCTTTGGGGGGGGGGGTGATGAGTGTGAATCGGAGCGCCCTTTGGGGGGGGGGTGCTGAGTGTGAATTGGAGCGCCCTTTGTGGGGGGGGGGGTGCTGAGTGAGTGTGAATTGGAGCTCCCTTTGTGGGGGGGGGGTGCTGAGTGTGAATTGGAGCGCCCTTTGTGGGGGGGGGGGTGCTGAGTGTGAATTGGAGCGCCCTTTGTGGGGGGGGGGGGTGCTGAGTGTGAATCGGAGCGCTTTTTTCGAGTTATCTGGATATTTTATTTATATTCGCCTGATTAAGCAGTTCATAAGTTCATCGTTTCGGCACTACTTTCGTGATTATCGTGGTTTCAGGTATAGAATAAATCTGTCAAGTCACCCTTGGTGAACTTGAACTGCATTATAAGAGGCAACGGCAGCTCCTCTGTTTCATAAGCGAACGAGTTTTTGATCAAATTCGTTATGTCTAAGCTTAACTCGTACATCGGTGATGTTATTTAAATATCAGCGGTTTTTGGCTCGGTTTCAACATGGTTTTGGTGTTACGTTGTGAAACTTCTGTGTTTAGAAATAGTGACTTCTAAGTAGTGATTATCATTGAATTAAATCATATACTCGTAATGATTTTCTGTGTACTGCTTAGTGTAATGCACAGTTTACTTTTTTACAGAAAGATTTTACTAGCTACATCAACGTAAAGTTTGTGAGATCCGTCAACTGCTAATTTATTTCTACAGTCCAACCGACTCGTGCTTCACGAATTGCTTGTAGTTGATCATCGTCTAATTTCTACGAAAAATTGAGGTAAGCGACAGCCACATACGTACATTACTCTCATTTATTTTCCCTTTTGCTTTGTTTTGAACTTGCTTAACTGGAACATTTGAGTGTTCTGTTAGGTTTCAATTTAAGTTTTGCAGAAAACTTGGAGGAGACTTTTGTCATACCACTATATTAAAAACATAACTTGACGAGTATTTAAGACATGTTGAATTATGTTTTTCAGCTTTGTGCTGAGTCTGTTCATAAAACGCTATGTTTTCGAATGTTGACAAAAATTGCTACATTGAATTACATTCTTTAGTAAAGTAAAAGATGCGAAACTATTATTTATTTGTCCCCTCAGGGGGATAAAACTATTGTTTCAATGGGAATCAACACTCCCAAGGGGAAAATGTGAGGTCGCAAGTTGAATTAGGTAGGTCTTTTTTTCTTGAAACAAAACGTTTTTATTATGTCAAGAACCATCTTTTTCGGTTCACTGCTGTCTTGTTTTTCAGCACCAACTACTTTTTTCTTCAATTTTGATCTTGTTTCATTATCTTATTTTGTCAACTTACTGTTTCTAAGCCCTTTCTGCATGGACTCCGCGTTCCCTTATCTCCATACCAAATGGTGCTTTCCTCCTTCATCTCCTTGGATCACCTTGTTCCGGGTAGGAAGGATTGAACCATCATCTCAGCCATTAGGTTACCTGTTTTGTCTACCAGTGGTTGTAAACATTAGACTGACTTCACGAAACGAATGGTTTTGACTTTTTATTTATTCAAACGATTCAACTAAACTAAAGTTGTCCATTTTCCTGAAATATAAGAATTGAACGCTGAAATTAAACAGTAGAAAAGGGAGGTGCCGAGCTAAAGGTTGGGTAAGGTTTATTTTTACCGTCATAGGATAAACTTTTTTCCCCTTGAACCAATGTTATTTCGGTTACTTCCTAATGTTTCATGAAGTACAATCTTGATGCATTTATGTTCAAAGTATGAAGACAACTTGTGTATAGATTCCGCGTTCCCTTCTCACGGGTGCATAACACGCGTTTATATATTTTTCTACATTCAATGAAATAATTAATCCCATTTGTCCCTTCTGAGCGTTTCATGAATGACCCTAATCCCCGTCCCCCCCCCCCCAGATTGCACAGGTTACCCCGAAGAGGGTGTATAACACGGGTGTATGTATTACTTTTACCCATTTAATAAAGCCCCCTAATCTCGGTTTTCCCCCAGATGACCCAGGTCGCCCCGAAGAGCTCAACCCCCGCCACCCCAGTATGGGGGGAGCGGACGGTGTCCGCCCTGCTGGCCATCCCCTGTGTGGTGGCTACCTGGTCCTTCCTGCTGGCCATCCCTGTCATCGGCTGGTTCTTTGCCTTCTTCGAGGTGCGTGGGCTTCTTTTTAGGGTTCTTCGCCCTTGGAGATGCTTGTTTTTTGGGGATTCTTAGGATTCATTCTGGGGATTCTTCATTCTGTGTACATGGATCTTGGTGCTTCAGTTTTTGTCGTAGATGAGAATTAATTTTCTTCTGACACGTTTATCTGCCACAGGCCAACTAGCCTCTAAAGGACTAGTGTGCTCCGAAAGAAAATACATTTGCTTTCTTCTTATCGATCAATTTTTCGATTTTATTTCGAATAAAAATTACCTTGGTCTCACGCAGTCAAAAAGTGCTTCTATGCCCATTTTGGACTTCCATAAATGATTAAATTAACTTCTTGTGTTGTACATATTTAAACTTCAGTCTATTTTTGCATGAATGATGTTTGATTCAACTGGGATCTTTCATTCATGTATGAAACGAGCAAACGCACCATGATCCAAAATTTCTTCTGATGTGCTTTATTTTGGAGGTTTCCATAAAATAAATTCATTGAGAAAAACCTTTCAGATTAATCCCATGTTGGAGCAAAATGATCATCTGATCCTAGAGTAGAGATTCAGTGAGTCGAGGACAATTTCCCGAATTCTTGTCTTCGCATTATTAATTTTTACAACTGTAGAGCATGTCAGATGAATAATTGAAAAGACAAGCTAGAACGTTCCCATTGCACTGTGTTCTGAAGATAGATACCTAAAGCATAATGATGAGCGATTTTATAATTTTATAGTGATAGGAAGTTGAAAACGAGTACAGGACGGGTACCTGATTATGCTGTAATATCCTTAATGTGGTAACATGATTTTATTTAACTATTTGGATACCATAATTGTCACGATGGATTCGATTTAGATCATATTGTCGTCGCTGGCTGTCAAATCATGCTTCAATTTTGCTTGTTTATGCTCCGGAGTAAATCTCATATAATACAAGGTGCGCAGGTTGCACAATATTGAAGTCGTATCTTGACAGAGCTTCCCCTGGCGATAAGGAGCTGATTATCATTGGCAAGGTAAAGTATCGCTGATTATAATCATTGGCAAGATACAATAAAATTAAGGGACAATCTTCCTCCATCAGATACACTCCTTCAAGAACTACGTAGTGAGCGAAAGAAGTAGATTAGACGCTTGTGGTAGCTTGCGAGGCAAAAAGAGTTGTACTCTCGATGTAGTTTTTGCATGGGAATTTTAACACCTTGAGTACGATTGCGCAGGTCGTAAAGTTGATTTGAGTAGGTCTCACGCAGGGACAATCATTACAAAAAGACTGGGAAATAAGTTTTCATCTTTAGTAAGAAATTGAAAAACATTAGCGCGCAGAATATTATCTTGCGATAAATTACCCGTAGAGATAGGTCGCGAAATGGTTCGAAATGTTATTCATTTACATTAGTGCCTACATGAACAATTTACCTAGAGGGACACATTTGTCTCACTACGTAGTCAACGTGTTGAATTGCGCAGTAGAAGTAAATTCGTATTTCTTGCAGATGATCATACTGAGGTTCTGGAACTGGGTCCACTCCCTGCCCATGCCAGGCTGGCTGGAGTCCATCCTGATCTTCGTGGACCACGTCATCGAGAAGTGCGTGGTCGTCATCTCCGACATCATCAAATGGATCGTAGGGCCCAGGGACCGTAGTTCGAATCCGAAGTCTCAAGTTAACAAACGATGAGCAAATGAGTTAGCCACAAAATAAAATCCTTAGGTTAGGTTTTTACGTGAATACTGGTCGATTGCCTTGTCTTGCTGATTGCTTTTCTTAACTTGTGATTGTTAAAGTGTACTAGAGCAATAAATGAACATCTAGTCATGCTGAGAGAGCTCCGTAAAGTAACGAGTCTAATGTCATGAAATATAGTGATTGAGGTGTATTTTTACCGTAGACTTTCCGCATTTTCAGCCGAATGCCAGGAGCTCTCTGAAGTTAGCACGTAACGATGAAATAAAGTCTTGTTCTTATCGTATGATGGAAATATGAATCTAGTACAAATCAATCGCACATTCCCCCAGAAATGCAAGCTGAACATGTGTAAGCCATTGAGCTCTGTCATTTACAGTAATCTAAATACTATTCTACGATATTTGTTGAATTTCTTCTATTTTTCGTATAAACGAGTTTCGTCTGATCGAGTTTTATTCCCAGAAGGGATCCATCAACGTTAAGAGTGTGAAAAAGTCTTTCCTTTGAATAATTATAATTGTTGAAAAGAGACGCTTGGCTGCCTCGCGCGATGGCGTAAGTATCGAAGCTGGCTAGAATCGTTCGTTTGGATCGTTCTATTACAAACTTTATTCCATGAAATTCACTAAAAATTAACTGAAAATTCAAAGCGAGGAAATTTCCAATAAAATTAAAATAAGTTTTATGCAAAAAACTAATCTGAAACGTTTCAGAGAGTAGATCCATCATCAGTTTTGTAAAATACGAAGTATGATCATTTCAACGCCAGCATAAAAGCACCATCGATTATATGAATTCCAGACTTTACAAAAAAAGAGTAAAAATTGCCTGGGCGATTTTGCCCCGCCCAAACACCGCCAGGCCGCCAGGCGGTCGCCCAAACCTCGTTTGACGTCGAAAGAAGGCACTACTCAAGCTACCGACAAGTGTTGATTAGTACATGGTAGTCGAAGACTGTTTAGAAGTATAAGAGTTCACTTTCGATTTTTACCGAAAACTCCTCCACTACACTGGTAGACAATGGCCGAAGAGACGACTATGGGCGTGGTTTACTCACGGTTTAATTGAAGAAATGTTTCTATACGAAAGAAGTGGTAAAGCATTTGAATTTGAACACTCAGGACAGATGCTGCTCCTAATTTGCAATTGGTTTGTAGATCATTTCGCAACTTTCGCGTTATTTTTATATTGCATTCTAAAGAATAAATTGAAAATTGTGCTTAGAGCTTGTTTACTTTCGAACCTCTTTAAGATGCGGCTTGCGTAACCCATTGAGGCTAATTTTGGAACGTGAACGGTAACGTGTTACATGTAATGCTTTTTTCGGCAGGAAAGTCTTTCAGAAAGAAATTGAACCGAGGAAGAGGCGTCTCGGTTTTCTGGCTTCCGAAGTCGTTGCCAAAATTTGCTCAACGCATCCATTGTACTACATTGCTGTCATTCGGAAAATATTCCCTTCTAGTATCTAATCCAGTGCTTAAATTAAGCTGATTAGATCGTACACCGTTGTTATCTACCGTAAACTTGGAATAATTTTGCACCAAACAGCTGATTACCGCGATTGTAACTTGTGACTTTGGACAGGGAGGCCGAATTTTTTACGAGTGAAACCAGACATGTACTCGTACGATACGCGTTCAGATTTGACGAAAATTACTTGACCTAATTAACCACTTCTGAGCAATTAAAACAAGGTCAAAATTAGTCTGACCAAACTAACTCACGCGCAACCTGTTTTAATGTTACTTCATTTTTCTCATCTTTCTATCCCGTGAGTAAAATATTCAAATTTAGAACGCCCGAATGATTTGAATACAATCCTTTGCTAAGTCAAGATTAATTTTTGTGATTATCGGCATGTATGATCCACTTGCGAATCCTCCCATTATGAATATTTATCCTTGGTTAAGTCTAAGTTTGATAATGCAAACGGAGCCGAGTAATAAAAAATAAGACTAATAATTCTGTAAAACTCTTTAGACTAACTCCATTTATCTTGACGAATGTGGTTAGGCTTATGTGATATCAGAGGATAATCAAAATATAAGCGGAAGTATGCAAATGATTCGGCGCTCGAGACTAAAAATTTGACAGTAGAAATTGGGAACATTTTCGTGCTGACACATCTACCAGTACCATGTAACGAGCTTGGAGAACATGCTTTACTCCATATAACTAGCTCGGAGAACATGCTTTACTCCATATAACTAGTTCGGAGAACATGCTTTACTCCATATAACTAGCTCGAACATGCTTTACTCCATATAACTAGCTCGGAGAACATGCTTTACTCCATATAACTAGTTCGGAGAACATGCTTTACTCCATATAACTAGCTCGGACATGCTTTACTCCACATAACTAGCTCGGAGAACATGCTTTACTCCACATAACTAGCTCGGAGAACATGTATCCCACGCCGAACCTTTCACCCATACTACACATGAGCTATAAGAGCAAAGGTTCCATTTCTAAGCCGTAAGGATCCGTTGGCGAACACGTTTTTATGGGCAGAACATGCCGAGCTACAACAACGTTTTGTTCTCAAACTCCTCTACGTAAGCGGACCATTATCAGCGCTGCTAAATCCGCTACATCGTAATCAGTGAGATGCACTGCCAGTTATTACGCAGACTTTGCAAATGGACCTTGTAGATGAAGCTACCGCAAATGGGCATTGAAGAAGTAGCTTCTGGGAGGTTTTTGCAAGGTTGTCCCGGTTTCACAGGAGCATCTCTCTGCAAAAATGTAGCTCATCTTGACCGATTAGCTGTGTAGAAGTCGTAATTACATATAGGGCGAGTCTAGACTTGGGCTATCAAATGGCGGTACTGGAGCACGTCTTGACATGGGCTATTAAGTCGAGTGATCACTGACATATTAGCTCGGCGAGAGAGCAGCCATTAGAGGCCTTTGAAATATTTTAACTGTGACGTGCGCCACTGGTGGTACACGGAGGTAATTTTCATAATGCTGCTGACCTACCAGTAGTCGCAAACTCAATTTTCATAAATACTTAATCAAAGCTAAATGAAGGCACGATCCAGTTTATGTTTGATATTTTTAAAATAGTTTACTACGATTGACTTTAAATTTGAGTTTGGTGTTGAACTTAATATTTAGTTGCCGCAGTCAAAGTGTTAGGACAAGTTTGGGTCAGAATCTCTCCTTTGAACTCGATTACCTCTGACAAATCAGCATAAGCTAACGCAACTATTGCTGCAATATTCAACCCTGGTTCAACTTTTTATCCGTGTTCTACTTGGGCGAAATTAACGGTTGCAGAGTCAATTGCTCCTGAGCATGACTGTGGTTGCAAAGCGTCTTTTTTTCGAACATTATTCGCATACTGCCACGTCCTCGTGTCACTCAATCGCACTTGGTAAAGAACTGTCGCGTTGAAAGCCCCCAATTTATTTTCTAGTCCTCGACACGTTATCCGAACAGCAAAATCAAATCCCTTTTGTCTTCATTTCTTTATGAATTCTTTGAGAAAAGATGCCGTAGCTGCTTGTTCGCAGCAGCAGCTAAAACTGTGGTCCTTAACCTGGGTTTGATCGAGCCTCAGGGGTTCGGTGAGTCGAACCTCTGGGTTCGGTATGACTCAGTTTGTGTACTATTGCCGTACATAGATACATACATATGTTGTGAATTTGAAGAAAAAAGTTTTATTTTTTCAACTACGAAAGGTTCGATGAATGCATGGATGGAACTTGTGGGGTTCAGTAGGGTAATTCATCAAATATCGAACAGAAACCACGTGTGTCTAGAAACAACCTTCATAAATCGGTAACTTTTGCTCTGAATAACTGTTGCGGGCCTCAAGATTATTCTTGAACAGTTGTTTTCTTGTTCTGTGATGTCGCTTTAAAGACAACGTAGATTGTTGGAATTTATTTATTGTTCTAAAAATCGAATTCTTTAATAACATAATTTCATCAATATCGAACATGAATCGAACAAGAATTTTGATTCGAACAGGATGGTTTGTCAATTAGTTCTCCTCGTATGGAACATTTGTTAGACTATTAGCACGCCACGTATGGTTTTTCTATTAGTACGCCTCGTATATTTTGTCCATTACTATGCCTCGTATGGTCTATCTATTTGTACACCTCTGATGGTTTGTCTATTAGTACACCTCGTATAGTTTGTCAATTATTATGCCTCATATGGCTTTTCTATTTGTACACCTCTGATGGTTTGTCAATTAGTACTCCTCGTATGGAACTTTTGTTTTAGGACGTCCTATATTAAGAAACTTTTTAAAACCCAGTATGTTGACATGTGTCTCATGTGGCCACTTGAAAAATAAACGTTTTTCTTTCATTCTTTTTTTTTCTTTGGTGCACTGGATTTTCTTGGAAATGCTCGCGGTGGCACAGCGGTTAAGGGATCGGACTTGTATGTTGGAGTCGCGGGTTCGTATCCCGGCGCTGGCGCTGCGATTTTCCCCGTTGGGTATAAGGGAAAGCTCAAGCACAATACCCCACTCGACCCAGGTGTCGGAAATGGGTACAGGCTTTACGGGGGTACCGTCATGGTGTCCTATATATAGTGTTAGTTATAACGCATTTGAAAAACCAATGCTTAAGATCATTTGTATCAGGCTTGATTGGAAATAAAGCATCCCAAAGATGCCGATGTTTGTTTTGTTTGTTTGTTTGAAATAACTGTCTCATTACTTATTTTCAAGATGCATTTGAATGGAGAGTTATCAAAATTTGAATATGATGTCGATGTTTCATTTGCAGTGTTTGTTGAACCATCATTGTGATCATCAACCTGTGTGACCTTTTTTGGAGTAGAGTGTAAAGCACTCGTCAATGAATTATTATTGATGCTTGCATCAATTTTCTTGGCAAAGGATTGATCATCAGTACATGTAGCCAGACGAATCATTGATGATCTTGAGGGCCTTGGAACACCAGCAGCTGATTGGTAGCCCCTCACCAGAATTCCCATCTTCAACTATTCAATGTTATTATCAAGCGTTAATACAATATTTTAATGAAATAAAACAGGCGTTCAATAGATCGATTCAGTTATTTAAAAGAATTAAGAATCGAAAAGCCTTGTTCGAGGCATAAATTCATGATTTCTAAGGAATTTTGATTCGAACACCTTTGTTCAGTATTTAATACAGACATGAAAAAGGAACTGAATGTCGAACATGGAATAATTATCAAGTTTTTGGCGGAAAAGAAAAAAATACAGCAACAGAACATCATATGACAACACTACTCTCTAGTTATGACGGGAGGTTGACGGTGACCCAACAACAATTAAACCGTCGCAATTTTCCCGAGGTGCGTAAAATTTTTCGAGTGAAAAAATTCGACCAATTTGTAAGGGTCGTACAGAAAATGCGTTCGCAACCGCTGGTAGCAGTTTGCAGCTCACAGAAATGAGTTTTAATCACTAAAATAGGAGTTTTAGATGTAAGATCACTTGTTAGAAATTACGTATCTCTTAAATGTTCCCGTGAAGAAAAAGATTGTGTAGCTTAGGAGATTTACGTGTATGTGGTGCGGAGGAGTAGCAGTAGAGCTTCTGGGCAGACCATTTACTCATCATGGCCGATTCTTCGTAATTCCTTTTTATTTTGAGTGATCACTCTTTTGGTTTTCCTTAAGTTTAATTTACTTTTCGTTGCATGTTTGAGCTCCTTTGAAACTTACCGAGAGGCCTAGTACTCTTTAAGCCCTACTTTGGGAATTTACTTAATCTCCTATTTAGGAGTCCTTAAAACTTTAAACTTTAAACCCTAAAATGGGCCCATAGCGCCTAACCTAATATTTCTACTTACCTCTTAATGAGAAGTTATCTTCTTATTACCTTAATATTACCTTAAATCTTATAAAGTACTAGGTCTTCTCTTACTTAACCTGTCTATTTTTCCTCTTATGGCCGTTTATTTATGTGCCTCTTGAAATGTGCTCATTAAAGTTTCAAGGTTGGTGCAACCGAGTAGCTCTTAATTGAGCAATTGAAATACTTTGAACGACATGAAAGTTATTCCTATAAAGGAGACAGCTGTGGCTGAGTTCAGTAAACTAACCTGGTTCTTCTTCTTCTTTTAGAATAACTTGAAGTCGTCTGCCCGAGACTGCTTGCTTTTAAACCCTGCCCTATTGTCTCCGCCTTCGTTTCTCCGCCGCACCTGTATGATTAACTTGTCGTCGCCTGAGCTGAGCTGAGCTGTTTAATTAACTCACCGTGGTGGTTCGAGGCCAAGCCAGCCCGATCCGTAGGTGTTGAGAGTAGAGAAGTGAAATGTTATTGGAAATATCTAATATCTAATTAAATTCTGGTATAACCATATAAAAACCACTTGATAACGATACGCTCTAAAATCGGTATATTCTGTTTCAGTTGTGTTGGGCTCCCAATTGCGGGTCCCGCGGATCTTGGTGGGATTTTTAACTTATACCGGCACATCAGGAGGTGGTCGAAGTTAAATAAAAATTGGTTCCTAGTTGTAAGGCTTTCTTTTCCTTTATAAGTCTAACACAATTTATTCTTGAAACTTTAGTTGTTCTTGTTTACTAACCTTTCGCTTTCGTTCTTCCTTCGTTACTAACCTTTCATTTGACTTTCTAACTAGTTTAGTATTTAAGGGCTTTAAAATTGTCTTAACCTCTGCCGAAATGGCAGAAAAGCATACAGGTGTTCGAGAGCGGAGCGAGGCGATACCGGACCAAGGCGACCATTTGGTGCGCAGGCGCGGGGCATTAAAGGGTAAGATCACCATTGCACTTAAAAAGTTAGCGTCGGAATCTCTTAATGCAGTTGGTAAAGAATTCTGCATTGCTCAAATTGAGCAGTATATGAGGGATATTGATGTCCTGGATTCTCAAATCAACGAAGTAGCGGAATATTCTGTGGAAGCTCTGGAAGAGCAGTTAAATTATGCTATAAAAATAAAACAAACTCTTTCTACTTTCAAACTTGATCGTAGTGAGCCCTCAGATGGCAAGGTGTACGAAAAGCGAACGGAAATTAAATTGCCTCCATTACATTGTCCTACATTTTCTGGTGAAGGCGCGGGAAATTTGGACTACCCTAATTTTTATCAGCAGTTCAGTAATGTCATTGACAGTAGGGAGTCTTTGTCAGATGCTGCTAAATTGACCTATTTAAAGTCTTACCTTAGAGGTTATGCTTTGAAAATAGTGGATCATTTGTCTATTGCAGACGAGAATTATTCAGAGGCCCTTAAAATGTTAGAACGCGAGTTCGTTGACCGAAAGGCTTTAGTTAATGATCTAATTCTAAAGTTGTACAACCTTAAGCCTAAATATCATCCAGAGTATTTGGAAACAAAGGTTTTCATTAACGAAGTTAGGGGCATTGTTAGCGATCTGAAGAAATGGGATTGCAATTTAATGGAAGGTAGTGGGAATACGATGCTTTCTGTTCTAATATTCAGTAAACTGCCTTATGCGGTGAAGCAGGAATTCAGTCGTAGGTACGATAATCATCCTTCGTGCTCAGTTATTTTCGAACATTATCCAGAAGTGATCCGTACTCTTAACCTTAAAGATGGTGTAAAAGATGTGAATAAAGGTGGAAATTTGTCCGTGGTAAAGCCCTCTTTCTTTCCCAAGGCAACTCAGCGCAATGTTGGGGTTTCTGGCCCTAGTGAGAACTTTCGTAAGTTATGTAAATTTTGTTCTTCAACCGATCATTCTATGGTAAAGTGTTTCAAATATCCACTCTATCAAAGTAGAATAGATCGCTGTCGTGAATTAAGATTGTGTACAAATTGTTCTAGTGGTAAACATTCTACGAGAGATTGTAAGAACAAATTAGATTATAGCTGTTTCATATGCAAAAGTTTCAGCCACATTTCGGCTCTTTGTCCTCAGACTAAGCCTTCTCTCGTGAAGAATTGGTGTCTCAATTCTTCTTCTTCCGAGAATACCGATTATTTACTTCCTTCTATCTCTATCAAGGTTTCTCGAGGGAAGATTTCTACCACTGTTAGGTGTCTCTTGGACACAGGTTCCCAGCGCTCTTACTTGAGTAAAGAGTGTGTAGACAAGCTAGGTGTCACTTCTCCCTTTCACGAGAAGGAATTTTTTGTCAGCTCTTTTTTGGATCGGGGGGTTAGGGAATTTGCTGAAACAAGTGTTTACTTAGACTTTAATGACGGGTTAGGCAGTTTTCAGTTACCTGTGCTGATTGATAGGAATTTCAAAATTAACTTCAAAATTGATAAACTGTCTGTTGCTATTGAGAATTTGCGGCAGTCCGTGGTTCTTGCGGACTGTGCTTTTCGTACTCCTTCTGACTTCGTCGAGTTAGATGGGTTGTTAGGGGTCGATGCTATTAGGCTGTTTAGAAAGTTAGAACTGGTAGCGTTGGGAGGTGGCTCGGCTTTCGCTGTGTCTAATGGGTTGATTCCGTTCGGTAGTATCGAGAGCTTTCTGCCAAAACGTAAAATTGTTCCTAGGCGTGCGCGTTGTGAGCCGAGTCCTACGCGTCCTTCTGTGGATACGGTGGAAGTTTCTACCGCCGCAAATCCGTCCGCGGTAAATTTCGTGTTGAATCCTATGGGATGTGAATTTGATCCGATTAATAGCGTCATTGTTGACAGTAACGTCGAAAGTAATTTAGATAGGCTTTTTAAAGTAGAAGCCTTAGGTGTAGAGGAAAGTGTATCTGATTATGATTCAAGTAAGATTTCAGAGTTTGAGCGTACCATTGAATTTAGAAACGGGGCTTATTACGTAGAAATACCGTGGGTTGAAGATAGGGTTCGAGAAGTTCCGTCGAATTTTCATATAGCTAGAAGTGTTCTCAATAGAGTTGTACTTAATCTTCATAAGCGTAACCTGTATGGCAAATATAATAGTCTTCCAACAGCAACTTCGTGAAGGAATCATTGAGGAAATCTGCCTCAATGAGGTTCAGGTTGACAAGCACGTGTGGATTCCTCACCGTGCAGTCGTTAAACAGGGTGAGCAAGTAACAACTAAGGTTAGGGTGGTGCTAAATTGCAGCCTGAAAACGGGACAGTCCCCTTCTTTAAATGAATCTGCGTACCCTGGAGTAAATTTATTGACCAATTTGGTGTCACTACTTCTTAAAGTAAGATTAAATAATAATTTAGTAATGTGCGATATCCAAAAGGCATTTTTGATGATAAATTTGAAAAATATTGCAGATCGAAATCGGTTTTCCATTCTGTGGCAAGACGAGCAGGGAAATCTTAAAGCTTACCGGTATAAAGCTTTGGTTTTCGGATTTGTATCGTCACCATTCATTCTAAATTACGTAATAAAGCATCATGTAAGTAAGTATCCTAGTGACAAAATTTCGGAAATTCTTGACGGAAATTTTTACGTAGATAATTTGTTCTTCACGGGCAATAACGTTCGGGAATTAGAGCAAACTGCTGAAACTATACCGTGTCGTATGGCGGAGGGTGGTTTTCACCTTAGATCATGGGCTTGTAACAATGATGTCCTTCAAACTGGTTTTGTGGAGAAAGGTATAGCAGTTTCTCACGAGGCTGAGTGTGAAAAGATGTTGGGCTATTGTTATTTTCCCCGTAGCGATACCGTGTCGATAGCTCCTGTAACTTTTGAGAAACGTGACAGTGTCACCAAGAGAGTAATGTTGTCAGGAATTTCTAAACTATTTGATCCTTTGGGCTTTTGTTTGCCCATTGCAGTTCGTGGTAAACAATTAATGAAAACCGTTTGGGCGACTAAACTAGGTTGGGATGATCCTCTGCCCAGTGAGTTAGTGTCTGATTTCGAAAAATTGAAATTAGATCTTGTCACCGTACCAACCGTGCATTTTTCTCGTAAGCTAGCAGGCGATGGAGAAGACGTTTCGTTGGTGATTTTCACTGACGCTTCGAAGCAGTTCTATGGTTTTAATTCGTACGTCGTGCCCGAAAGTCAGTCCCTCCTTCCTAACTTGGTGTTTGCTAAAGTTAAAAATGCACCCGTTAAAGGGAAATCTTTGCCTACGCTGGAGTTGATGGCAGTGTTGCTCGCGTTAAAATGCCTTGACCTGATTTTGTCTTCGTTGTCATCTTTGAACGTTAAAAAGTTGTATGTAGGAGTTGATGCGCAGATAGTCTTGTCTTGGATTTCATCCGGTAAAGTAAAAGCAAAAAATCTATTCGCTCAAAACAGAGTGAATGATGTACTCATGTTGGTCGAGAGAATTCATCAAAAATCTGGGTTGCAGTGTAATTTCCGATACGTTCAGTCTGCCATGAACCCAAGTGACTTGCTCACGAGAGGCTTGAGTCTTAACGAGTGGAAAAAATCCCTATCTTTTTGGAAACATGGTCCCGACTTTTTGAGGTTGAAACCTCTACTGTGGCCCGATAGTAATTTGGGTGCCTTGTCTACTCATACTGTGGTCGGGAGCTCTAGTTCGAGTAACTTGCATGATTCTCTATTTAGGGTAGATAAGTTTGCTTCGTTGAATAAGCTGTTAAGAGTTACGGCAATTATTTTAACATTTACTCGTAAGCTTAAAAGAATTGTAACTGAACCAATTGAAGCTTTGGAACAAGCTAAAAAATACTGGCTTCGGTATGAGCAAAGTTTACATTTTCCTGAGGAAATAAGTTTTTTGCAAGGCGATTCTTTTAAAGTTCCCCCTCCTCTAGTTAAGAATCTGAATCTTTTTCTAGATTCAGACAAGCTGTTGAGAGCTAGAGGACGTTTTGACAAATGTGAAATATTGAGTAGAGATGTTAAAGACCCTATCTTGCTCCCCAGATCCAGTTTCTTGACCTACCTGATAATATTAGAGAATCATAAATCCGTTAGCCATATGGGCGTTGGTTCAACGTTGTGTGCTGTTCGTAATGCGGGGTTTTGGATTCCGAAGGGACGTGCCACTGTAAAGTCTGTTCTGTCTAAATGTGTAGTTTGTAAAAAAATGAACAGCCTTCCCTTCAAATATCCCAAGGTTACAGATCTAGTTTCTAATCGCGTTAATTATGTAAAGCCATTTCAGCACACGGGAGTAGACTACACTGGTCACTTTTTTGTGAAATTTGGGGAAAGTACAACCAAAATGTACATCATTATCTTTACCTGTTTGAATGTAAGGGCTATCCATTTGGAATTAGTACCGGATATGACAACTGATAATTTCCTGACTGCGTTCATTAGATTCACGAATTTGTATTCCATTCCTGTAAATTTGTACTCCGATAACGCAAGTACCTTTTTGCAGGCAGGTCAATTGCTTGGGCACGCATCAGCTGATGACGAGTTCAACAGCTTCCTAATGAAGCATGGAGTAAAACACCTTAAAATACCAAAATTTTCTGCATGGGTCGGGTCGATGTGGGAGCGCCTCATCCGCGTGGTGAAGAGTTGCCTTTATAAAACGATTGGAAGAAAAAAGCTGGAATATTTTCAGTTCATTACTTTACTAAGCGACATCTCCCAATCCGTTAACTCGCGTCCCTTGACCTACGTAGAAGCAGAAGACACAGCTTTCCTGCCTCTGACGCCAAATTCGTTCCTGAAAATGGATACGGGCAAGAGCCTCGTCCTTCCCGCCACCGACGCCGTACTTGGTGCTGGTAGAGAGGTGCTACTGGCATCTTTGCGGAGAAGGGACGAGCTGTTCGAACACTTCAAGTCGAGATGGTATGAAGAGTACGTCGTGTCCTTACGCGAGTCAGACAGAGACCGTTACGAGTCTTCCTGGACTGACGCGGTTAAGCCTGGGGATATCGTCCTTGTTTTGTCGCCAAATCAACATAGGTCTTCTTGGTCAATGGGGCGAGTTGTCGAGCTTCTCACTGGGTCCGATAAGAAGACGAGATGTGTGAAGCTGATGAAGCCGGACCGGTCGGAAGGAATTTATTCAATTAATCATCTGTATCCGTTGGAAATCTCTGCGGCTGTGGCAGAGAACTCGGCTCCCTGCGAAAGCATCATTGAAGGACTTACGAAAACCCGACCCATAAGGAAAGCTGCGCAAGAGTGTCTACGTAAAATTAAAGAGAGCAATTAAAATTGCTCAATCCGGCCGCCCGGAGTGTGTTAGAAATTACGTATCTCTTAAATGTTCCCGTGAAGAAAAAGATTGTGTAGCTTAGGAGATTTACGTGTATGTGGTGCGGAGGAGTAGCAGTAGAGCTTCTGGGCAGACCATTTACTCATCATGGCCGATTCTTCGTAATTCCTTTTTATTTTGAGTGATCACTCTTTTGGTTTTCCTTAAGTTTAATTTACTTTTCGTTGCATGTTTGAGCTCCTTTGAAACTTACCGAGAGGCCTAGTACTCTTTAAGCCCTACTTTGGGAATTTACTTAATCTCCTATTTAGGAGTCCTTAAAACTTTAAACTTTAAACCCTAAAATGGGCCCATAGCGCCTAACCTAATATTTCTACTTACCTCTTAATGAGAAGTTATCTTCTTATTACCTTAATATTACCTTAAATCTTATAAAGTACTAGGTCTTCTCTTACTTAACCTGTCTATTTTTCCTCTTATGGCCGTTTATTTATGTGCCTCTTGAAATGTGCTCATTAAAGTTTCAAGGTTGGTGCAACCGAGTAGCTCTTAATTGAGCAATTGAAATACTTTGAACGACATGAAAGTTATTCCTATAAAGGAGACAGCTGTGGCTGAGTTCAGTAAACTAACCTGGTTCTTCTTCTTCTTTTAGAATAACTTGAAGTCGTCTGCCCGAGACTGCTTGCTTTTAAACCCTGCCCTATTGTCTCCGCCTTCGTTTCTCCGCCGCACCTGTATGATTAACTTGTCGTCGCCTGAGCTGAGCTGAGCTGTTTAATTAACTCACCGTGGTGGTTCGAGGCCAAGCCAGCCCGATCCGTAGGTGTTGAGAGTAGAGAAGTGAAATGTTATTGGAAATATCTAATATCTAATTAAATTCTGGTATAACCATATAAAAACCACTTGATAACGATACGCTCTAAAATCGGTATATTCTGTTTCAGTTGTGTTGGGCTCCCAATTGCGGGTCCCGCGGATCTTGGTGGGATTTTTAACTTATACCGGCACATCAGGAGGTGGTCGAAGTTAAATAAAAATTGGTTCCTAGCTGTAAGGCTTTCTTTTCCTTTATAAGTCTAACACACTGGCACTGAGCAAGTTTGGATGCTTACTAAATTTATTACGCGCATATTTCCAAAGTTGTTCGATAATCAGTTCAGTTCGATATTTGATGAATTACCCTACCTCCAACAAGGTTGAGAATAACTGAACCAAAAAATAATTAAGTGTTATGTTTGACCACGCCGTGTTCTTCATGCTAACTGTTAATCTATGCACAGCAAAATGTGGTGTGACAAAAATTTTAAATGAGTTTTTCGCCGATAGTGCTGATAATTTTCTGCATAATGTTACATTCCTACGACGTCACATGTTTAGGTACATAAAATTTCTGCATAATGTTACATTCCTACGACGTCACATGTTTAGGTACATAAAATTTCTGCATAATGTTACATTCCTACGACGTCACATGTTTAGGTACATAAAATTTCTGCATAATGTTACATTCCTACGACGTCACATGTTTAGATACATAAAATTTATGATTTTCATTCAAATTTTAATGAAACATCGTTAGTAATAACACTATGTGGGTAAAATTTTGTTTTAATTTTTTAGCGTGTAATAGAAACTGCAATATAGAAATTGACGAATTTCAACTTCAACATTGATAAGAACACCATAGGGAACACAGTCTCTATTTATACTAAGCACATGAAATTTGTGATTCTGCTATCGTAGCCAAAATTATTTCCAACTCTTTTATTTAGAATTTGGTGAGTCGAAGTAATATTGTCTCAGCGCATCCTTAACAGAAGGAAAATAATGTACATTTTATTTATGAAATATTTACAGACATAGACCATGAGCTTTAGAATAACAATATAACGAAATGGTGTGTAAAATAACGTAATTTAATAGTTAAGAGGAAAAATACGGTATTTGAAGTAAAAATGAAAGACATTGGCTTAGTAATTATGCACTGACCCCAGTGGGTGGATGATAAATACGTATAAGTATACATGAGATTTCAACAAAAGCGCACGCTAAAAGAAATTAGTATCAAAAATTAAGCAGTGGAGAGTAATTAGAGAAAGTATTAATAAGTATGCTTTCATTATGTTCCGCAGCATACAGTTATTGCTGAGATGCAAAAGGAAGCCCTAGTTTGGTCTTGAATTTGTTAATTGCTCAAGGGTTTTTTAATACAACACAACAGTTTGTTGCACCGAAATATATCTGATATTGGCAGTGTTTTTTTACGATGTCAAATGAACGATCGAAGGTTCACAAAGACATCATTGCTTCGATTTGGCTTTTAGTTCGTCACAGAGTGGCGAAGGAATTGTACAGCATTAGCATTGCTAAGGGAAAGTATAAAAAGAAGAATACGTATTATCAACTTCCTCAAACCTACGCTAATGCTTTGCATTGCTTTAAGGAAAATTATAAATACAATTGACTTTAAGGGAAGGTCTAAAAAGAAGAATAAGTATTATCAACTTCCTCAAACCAATACTAATGCTTTGCTTTACTTTAAGGAGGGTCTAAAAAGGGAAAATACGTGTTATCAGCATCCTCTGAGGAAGGCTAAAGTTTTGTTTTGCATAGCTTTGAGGAAGGCATAAAAAGGAAAGTACCTAATATCACCTTACCCGCAAAATCAACGCGTTTGCGCAACTCTCTTTAAAAATATTGATGCGTGTCTCCCTATACGAGGCGCAATAGTAAAGACGCGATCACACTAAAGTTTGAATAGCTAATATTAAACAATTTTCGTTGAACACACATTTTATACCAGAAAAAACAATAGGGTAAAGTTGATTTGGTTGCAAGTTTTCTTGACGTGATTTTTGAATGACATACTTCATTCAAAACGAATGTCTAAATTTTTCACTTTTTCCAAGAGTTCAATTTAACAATTTCCAACCGTTAAATTGGTAACTCCTTAACTGCTTTAATAGAGAGCAACATATACGCTAATTTACTCTAACTCTAACTCCACCTATGATTTTTTACGCTTATTCTTATCAGATCTCACATCAATAACATTTACGCTGATTTATGCCTGATCTTATTATAATAATTAACAATTAACCGTAATAATTAACATTTAATGCAGCACGGCTTGGCAGCGCAATAAATTTTCAAATCAGGTTTTGGTGGCGCTCGCTCGGAACTGCCCTTTAGCCTTCCTCGGAATACGGGCAAGTGATCTCCAACTCAACAGTGATTCGAAAACTAGAAAAGACTTGCCTAAGTATGGTCAGATTGTTTTTCTTCTTGGAGCGCTCAAATACTAATATTTTCGTTATAACAATTTGGTTGTAAAATTTGCAAAGTAACCTATTTTTCATCATAAATGTGATAGATTTGAGTAAGCTAATGAACAAGTTCTCCCGCTCGTTTCTGTTAACATTAACTTCAGGGTAAAACCAAATAAATTCATAAATCTTTTGTCACAAGTTTCCTAATTCAATTTAAGATTGATTAAGATTAAGATTTAAGATTCACTTCCTAATTATCACAAAAAACACAACCAAACCTCATACACAACCCTAATCTAAACTTTCCTGAAATTTAGCTATGATATAAACTTTCACTTTATATTCGACCAAAATTCTAACCTTTGCCTTTCTAATACTTTATAAAAAAGTGCCTTCGAACAAATTAAAACTAATCAAATTTAATATAAGCCATCTCAGCCTAAATTAGTACAACCTCATTTTATCTAACAATTTTTGCCGTGGAAACTATAAATTAATCAGTCAGAAGGAATGGTCATCTTACAACCTTTGAACTCGCCTATGCACTTTCGGTCCCCTTTTACGCGCAGAACTTCAACCTAGAAATATTTTGGCCCGGCGGATTTACAAAACCAAAGGCGAAGAAAACAATCACCATAAACTCAATTAAACAATCACCGTAAATTCAACCTGAATACGAGTGATATCACCAAATAATAACCACCGCAAGCAACCAAGTAGATTCCCCAGTCAACACGAGGCAACTTTCACAAACCTCTGAATGATTCGCCTCCATCTATACGTTACCCAATCGAACCCAACATTAATAATCCATAAAAATCCATCACTTGGGACGACAGGGACCACCCCGATGTGATCGTCTCAATGGTTGCTCGCTCGATAACTCAAGTGCTCGCCTTCACTGCCCCGCTGATATCAGTGATGGAAGTGCTCTGGATTACAGGAGCTCAACTTTCAAAAAGTCTCAAAGACGACTTTGGAGTTGAGTTTCATCTTGATGCTCACTGTAACGTGTGCGGTGTGAGCTGATCGATATTATTTCACTTCATTATGGTCGAAGTGTTGTGGATGAAAGTAAGACGACGGTACTGAACGTTGAATAACTTTCGAATACCTTATGGAAAAATTTTTACGGGATATTTTTTAATACTTACATCTTTTGTGTATGTACATTGAAAGTTTTGGAACGAACTTTCCCTTCACTGGATACTTTACCGTAGTGTCCTAAAATATTGTAATTCAAAACACGTCAATCGCGTGTCTTTACTAGTGTGGATTATTTTGTACGCTGTTTTATTTCATCAAAAATTAGCATCAAAATTAAATTAGTCGATTTTATGAAATTTCGTGGATGAACCTCAGCATCGTGAACTAGAGCTGAAAGACGTTGCTCCTCTTGCCTTTCGAAGTTGTAGTGTATTTGCACTAAAGACTCACAATGACTTACATTTGCACTAAAGACTTACAAAGACTTACATTTGCAATAAAGACTTAAAAAACAGTTCAGTAATTATTGACTTCAATGCTGAAGCAATCAACTATTCCATTACGAATCCCCTAAATTTTGAGCCCCTTTGAAGTTCAGCACTTTAGGTTTGATGCTAAATTTTGGAGTTCAGTGACCGACAATATTACATTGCAAATTGCTGATCTCTTTTAGAGTGATTACTTACGTACATTACATTGTTTATTGCTGATCTCTTTTAGAGTGACAAATTATGTTTATTATATTGTTCATGGCTGACCTCTTTTAGAGCGACAACTAAAATTAATCCGGGTTTCTCGATCTGGTCTGGCTCCTTGATTGCTTCTTGAGCCTTGCATAGGCGCGCATCAGCAGAGCGTCGAGATACAGCGATGTGGTTTCCGTGCGGTCCGGTTCAGCGGGAGCGGATGGAGAAGAAAGTTATCATGCACTCAATTGTGCCGGAGCTTCTAAATATGCTCTCAGAGTAAGCAGCCTTTGAAAAACGCCTAAGGGTTTTGAAAAAGACCATTGGTCTTTCAGTTAAAAATCAATAGAAATTTTGACTGTAAAAGGTAATCGGTTTTGGGATAAACGAATCTGAATTTCAGTGCAATCAAGCCTTTGTTAGAGTTTTATATATATACAATGTACAAAATTTATGTCCACCTTTCAAAAATTTGAATTTGTATACTTTAATATACATCTTTATTTCTAAACCTCAGAAGAATTGTAAATAGATTTCTTCTCGAAAAAGTACGTACAGAGAATGCAAATAAAGTCAAATCAAATTTTTTCTTTACCACGCTCCTGAATCAGCAGCCATTGGAATTTTTGTTAACAGATAAATGAATCCAACTTAAGAAAAAACTGAAAATTTCCGACAGCTGTTTGCAGAAAAATCTCCTGTTATTGCAGTACCTGTAGTAAAATATCCTGGCATTCCAGTAACAGCAGCCAAATATCATGTTGTTCCAGTACCTGCAGTAAAATATCCTGGCATTCCAGTAACAGCAGCCAAATATCATGTTGTTCCAGTCCCTGCAGTAAAATATCCTGTCATTCCAGTAACAGCAGCCAAACATCATGTTGTTCCAGTACCTGCAGTAAAATATCCTGGCATTCCAGTAACAGCAGCCAAATATCATGTTGTTCCAGTACCTGCAGTAAAATATCCTGGCATTCCAGTAACAGCAGCCAAATATCATGTTGTTCCAGTACCTGCAGTAAAATATCCTGTCATTCCAGTAACAGCAGCCAAACATCATGTTGTTCCAGTACCTGCAGTAAAATATCGTGTCATTCCAGTAACAGCAGCCAAATATCATGTTGTTCCAGTACTTGCAGTAAAATATCCTTTCATTCCAGTAACAGTAGCCAAATATCATGTTGTTCCAGTACCTGCAGTAAAATATCCTGTCATTCCAGTAACAGCAGCCAAATATCATGTTGTTCCAGTACTTGCAGTAAAATATCCTTTCATTCCAGTAACAGCAGCCAAATATCATGCTATTCCAGTACCTGCAGTAAAATATCCTGTCATTCCAATGCGGGCGTTAGCCATAAAATGTCCTGTTATTCCAGTACGGGGAGCTGCCGCAAAATATCCTGGAGAGAAATCGAGCGCTGCACAAAGCGCGCGAGACACCCGACCTGACCACGAGGAAGAGGAGCTCGTGCCGGTCCGACCAGCGCTGCGGGGCGCGTGGCTGCGAGCGCTGTTGGTTTTTGCGGCTCCAGTGTGGTGGCTGTTGGCCACGCCCACTGCAGTGTAACCCACATCTCGGTCGGTGCTGGGCCAGTGCTAGACCAACCAGGGCTGGCTGGGTGCTGGACCGACCAGGGCTGGCTGGGTGCTGGACAGACCAGGGCTGGCTGGGTGCTGGACCGACCAGGGCTGGCTGGGTGCTAGACCGACCAGGGCTGGCTAGTGCTGGACCGACCAGAGCTGGCTGGGCGATAGGCCAGTGCTGAGCCAATGCTGTGCTAGTGCTGATCATAAGACTTAAGAGAGTAATGGCATAGCGAGAGCACGAGGACAAGAACTACAGCGCTGTACAAGAAACAAGGCTGGGCACTAAAGAGAATCAAAGCACAAGCACCAAAGACAGCAGCTGGGGTGTGTCATATGTAAAATAACAGCACACATGCCTATGATAAATCTCGGCTGGTTCATAAGTGGAAAAAGAGAACAAGTACCACAGCGAGAAACTGGTTTCAAATAAGAATAAGAACACAGGCGCCAAAGGCAAAAAATACGCTTGGTTGCATGGAAGCAAAGAGACCAAAGACAAAAACACGGCTGGGTTGTGGGGTGAGCAAGAGCTCAGGGATCATATATAAAAATTCGGTTGAATAAGAGCATATTTGTCAAAACGAAAACTGGGCTGTGTTCTGGGTTGAATAAGAGCCCAGTTGCAATAATGGAATATAGGCTGGCTTCTGGGTTGAATGAGAGCACGAATACAAAACCAGAAACTGTGCTCTGTTCTGGGTTGAATTAGAGCACAATTTGAAAACCAGAAACTGGGCTGGGTTTTGGGTTGAATGAGAGCACAATTTAAAAACCAGAAACTGGGCTGTGTTCTGGGTTGAATATAAGTAAAATTTCAAAGAAAGAAACCAGGTTGGGTCATAAGTACAATGATAGTACAAGTACACACCAAGTCTTGTGCTGGGCACAGGCACATATGCTAAAGAGACTTCTTCTCTCTGTGCTCAAACTCGGGCAAATCCAGCCGAGTTTTCTCTTTGGTGTAAATCGTTTTTTGCCGGTACAACAGAACTGACTAACCATTACACACTTCTTGATCTGTACCCCACCCAGTGCGGCATCTAATAGTTTTGACTTATCACAAATAGCATGGGTTGTTATTAAAAAATATCAGACGGGTAACAAATAACTGAAGGGCAAATTACAGTTACACTTATCGTCTGTAAGCATAACTGTTATTTGCCCGTCAGTTATTCGTTACCCGTCAGTCATTTTTTAATAACAGCACATGCTATTTGTTACGAGTCAAAACTATATTTGTTACGAATCAAATCCGCGTCGAGTCTTATGCGACCATCAACTTATAGGGATAAAATACTTTAAATTATTCTCATTTATTCTGAATTTAAATGAAACACTGTAAAGTTTGAATACTTGGAGCTAATTTTAATTCGTTCAAGTTGATATGTTCGCATCCGAGGCTGTCGTATAACTCGACTGTATAGCGCCGCGGGCGCTGAAGAAAAAACTGAGCTGGATTTTGAGAAGTGTTTGGGCACGGATAACAGAGACAGAAACGGTTTGGGTTTGTGTAGAGTATAAAAGGCGAGTGTTGGACAGATAGACATCAAGATTTGCTCCAAAAACTTGCATACAAAACCGATAAATTGCCAACCGAAATCTAATTTCGGTTACATCGGTCCACCATCAGGTTGTATCGGTTTTTTCCAAGAGAAAAATGTTGAAATTGAGATGGTAAAGAGTACGCTAACCTGTGAAAGATTCATTAAAAATGGTTGCTTTATAGGTTAAATTACTTTAATCTATTTTGTATGTACAGTTTACAAATAACTTTTTCAATATGTAACGTATCATACATTAGATAAAATTAGGTTCTTCGATTTTTTCTATGAGCTCAAATTAAAAAGAAGAACTTGTATAAAAGAAGAACTTGTATTAATTTATTCAACAAATAAAGAACGCACAATTTGAGAAGTGTGTCAACATTTTTAGAACCGATGTATAAACAACACTGATCATCATATTAAATTTATCGAGCATGCGATAGCTGTGCCTGTACGAATTACAAACCCATTAGAAACCCTCATAGTGAGTTTTATTTTTTCGAGCACGCTATTTTAATGCCATTTTAAAAAATTTGCTACATCTCCTTTGAAATTTTTAGAATTCGCAGGTCGTGGCTGCAAGATGGGCAAGAATTCGAAGTTTTGGAATACTTGCGAGCAAGTATTTGTTTTCAAGTAAAGTTTCTTTTTGCATCAGGCTAAGCTCTGTTTTTTTAAAAAGATATTCAAGAGGAAAAAAAACATCTTGCTCATTTCACAAGTCTAAATTTATACTTAAGTTACTCAGTGTCTCACAAAACAAAATGTAAAAATAAACAAGCTCTCAAGACAACAAACATGTTCGAAACCACCTTCATTATATGATAAAGTAAAATATCTACTTTATTTCACGAGTTTAAATCTATACTTGAGTAACTTAGAGTCCCTCAACCCTGCCCCTCACCCCCAAAAAAGAACCATCTCAAAATAAACAACAAAAAAAATACGCTCGAAACCATCTTCATCGTAAGAGAAAGGAAAACATCTTGCTCATTTCACGATTCTAACTCTATACTTAAGTTACTCAGGGTTCCTCGATCCCGCCACTCCCCCCGAATAAAAAAAACTCTCAAAACAAATAGAAAATAAAAAACACATGCTCGCGGAATCCCCTTCATTATAAACCGGGTCCTTGTCAAATAAAAGCGTCCACAATTCAGCTTCGAGCGCCCGCTTCCAGTCGAGACCTCGCACCCTGAGCATGCTCTTCGATAAGTTATCTCGTTAATGCAACGTGACCGTTAGGTCTTTTAAAATAGATTTTCCAGGGTGGCTTACAAGAGTGATAAATCTTACCGACAGTATTACACACACACCGCAATGGGCAGCACCCAGCAGTGTCAGTGCTGCAAGGGTCTTTTGCCCCGACTGGTTCAGTCTTTTGTCCACGACTGGTTGTGTTAAGACTAGATCAGGCTACGACTAGTACAGCTAAAATTAAATAAGAAACGCGGATCAAGGAGCTCTGAATAAATAAAGCGCTGTGATTTACTATGCGTAACGCTAAGTCCTCGCTGCTTAGCCCCAGCAGGTTATACTGGGTGCCATAGGACCTCTTTGCAGATTAAGAGGGATTTTGTACCAGCACTCAGCAGAGCGTAGAAAAATTTCTACGGGGCTTAAAAGTTAAAATAAATTTACACAAGTATGAAAAATAGCTCGGCGAATGAAAAATGGTGAAGCGATTTAGAGTAAGCAGTATTATGGGTGTCTAAAAACATTTGGATGCATGTGCAGTTTTGGGAACATTTGTTTTAATTCTGTTTTAAACTTTCAATAATATTTGCTTCGATACGCGGAATAAATCTAAAGATAAAATGGCAATGAATTAAATTCAATATTCACTTTGCATATACAAATGTATGTACATCTCATATAATATATATATATATATATATATGTATTTTATAAGTGAGGATAAAATCTCTATGCATCTTTTGGTTGTATTGGAGACCACTAAAAATACCAAAATACTGAAAGTTTGATGCACCGATAACATTTTTAAGGCTTTTAAAAAATTTTGATATGGCATTTTTAAGGGCGAATGATGTAAGTGCAATAAAATATACGTGTTTTAGAGTAAAAATTGATCCAATTGAGAGTTAATTTGCATAGATGCTGTCATAGATGGATATCTACTCAGAAACATTCATCATAGCCTAGATGGATGTCTACTCAGAAACATTTATCATAGCCTAGATGGATATCTATTCAGAAACTCAGAAACATTCATCATAGCCTAGATGGATGTCTACTCAGAAACATTTATCATATCATAGACGGATGTCTACTCCGAAACATCCATCATAGCATAGATGGATGTCTACTCTGCGCCCGCCAAAAATAGACACGCACTCGACCAGCTCAAGGCAGCGCCTGATCATTTCTGCCAGCAGACGCCACGGAGAAACTGTAGCACAAGTTTGGCCGGACCATGGACCATATTCTGGACATGCTCTGACATAATGGACATGGTGTGGCTCGGGACTCGCGCTCTGAGAGGCTCCTAATGAGAGGTTGCACAGGCCCTTGTCGTAACGGCACGCATTGCCGCATGAGAATGTGCCGCAGTTGCCCCATGAAAAATGTGTCGAGCCCTAAATTAAAAGGGCAAGGAAAATATGGCGTTTTTTAGTGTGAGGTAATGGGGCTCGAGTGCCTCATAAATATTGCGCGAAGTTTTGCTGCAATAACTGTGTGCAAAACTGAAGTTGTCTGCTGATTCGAATATTTTCCACTTGTTCTACTAGACCAAAAATGTGCGAGATAACAAATGAGAAGCTCTGAAGTATTTTTGCAGATATTTTTGAGCAAAAAAAATGTTGAAACAACAATTATTGTAAGCGAGCATCCAATTTTACCACCATCTATATTACCAGCCACAAATTGAATCATTAATGTGCTATATAGAACACTTTAACTCTTATAAGGATACAGTAAATTAAAAAAAATTCAACAAAATGATAAATAGTTATTCACAAAATATAAAATGCTTGGTCAGATTAGACACCATAGGGTCATCCTTCTCTGACCTTTCTCTATCATTCTTTCTCTACCATGTTATTATGTCAGTATTTTCTTGACGAGTTTGGTTGAGTTGATTCTCCAGCATATGTTCCTGTCATCTAACGTACAATTAGCATGAGAATAGCTTGGCATGTTCGGGCCGAATTTTCAAATTATTTACGACATCGTAGCAGTTCCAAACTATTCCCTAAATCACCGGTTTCGACTATTGACATGGGTATCGGGATACCAATGTGGGTGTATCAACTAAGGATCCTTAGTTTAAAATATTTCAAAAATCAACGATGTCTTTTGTCTCATGTTTATTGGGTATGAATTATTTTTCTTTTTTCTTCTCTTTTTCGACAATCACCTTACGTTAAGATATTTTAGAAGCCATAGATATTTTTTGTCTCATATTTACTGGATATGAACTATCTTTCTAAATTTTATTTCTTTTTCAACAACCAGCAGCATCTTGGCAAGGCTACGTACTACACGGTCTACTTACCCGTAGGCAAAACAAACTTTAGCGGAGCAGAGACCCATATTAGAACAAAACTTATTTTCTTTCGACAACTGAGTTCGCTCGAAGAGCATGTCTATTCATGTTGCCTTAGAAGGCTGGACGTTTTCTGAAGAGCAACAGCACTGACACGCTCAACACTGAATGCTAATTGCTGATTAATGTTAAATTTACTCTTAACATCAAGCCAGCTTTTGACGTGTTCATTCATTTACTTTCTAATCGAAGCAAGACAGTTAATTTGAGAGTACAGAGTGTATGTATTCGTGGAACTTTGGTTGCTTCTCCAACGTTGGTCACTGCGGAAGAAGAAATATCTGCACTCGCCTCGTATTTACTTAGATGAAATTCATGTTCTCGAGCATGAGTATCAAGCGTTCGAACATGAGTATCAAGCGTTCGAGTATGAGTATCAAATGTTCGAGTATGATTATCGAGGATTCGAGTATGAGTATTAAGCGTTCAAGTATGGGTATCAAAATTATCCATCCGATTCTGAATGTCAAAATTGAGCATTCGATAGCACTTCAAATGCTGGAGCAGGTGCAATAATGAAGCAGGCTTCATCAGTACTGAAATCTGCAAAAACACGTTAAATGTTGTAGGTTATTCGCTAAGCACAGACTTCCAAAATATATATCCCGTGCAGGAAGTCTCATAGGAATAAATAATACATAATAACGTTTAACAAATAACCTAACCTAATCTAACGTAACCTAACTTAATATAACCTAACTTAACTTTATCTAACCTAACCTAACCTAACCTTATCTAGCCTCACGTAACCTAACCTTATCTAACCTAATCTAACCTAACCTAATCATCTAACCTAATCTAATCTAATCTAACCTAACCCAACCTAACCCAACCTAATGTCCGTACACCACCGCGATTCCAACCTAGGATGCTGCTTCCTGACTTTTGGTCTACCTTGTGACTCGTGTAACACTGTGTGAGGAGGCAATAATTTGGAGTACGAGCTTTTTATTTCTGTTTTCGACAAAGACAACTCATTTTTTTTGAACTTCCGATTCTTTCATCGAAGGATGAGGCACTGACATGATCTGAAAAGTTCTATATATTAAGAGATTTTCAAAACCCAATATGACCTAATGCATCTCATGTATCAAATTATTGGAAAAAAATGGTTGTTCTTTCTTTTTTCTTTCTATAACCTGGATGTATTTTCTCCACCCAGCTATGGGAAATGGGTACCGGGGATAACCGTCATCGCGTCCTGGTGTTAGTTATTTAAAACTTGAAAAATCAACGTACAAGCTGATATGTATCAGGCTTGATTGATGGGAATAAAGGATCTTTTTTATATTCTTTTTTACTCAGTATATCAGGTTCGAGCCCCATACCACAGAGTACTGCAAGCATGCAAGTTTCATTTGCGCCATTTACGGAGAATAACGGAACTAACCCGTACATGAACACGCCTGTGAACCTTAACTTGTGCTTGGAAACAGAACCAGCGAAACCTGATCGCTTCCTTATATTTTGCAAATGTTGCATCTGGGCTACCTTTTCGCTCTGATAATCGTGCACTTACCAGAACCTGTTAAATGCCTCAATTTTTAGGGCATTATATAAAATCCCTAACAGAATACTCAAAAATGCAAGTTTTTGCAGTTTTATTTTAGAAATTCTGGTTCCTCAAGAGAACCTGCTTTACTTGTTGCGAGGCAAGTCGATTAGATGCCGTACTGGGTTGGGTACAGACCAAGACGTATGTAATGGTTAGTCAGTTGAGTTGTACGGGCAAATAACAGTTATGCTTATCTCATTTCTTGGAAGGAACAAGGAGTATAAGCTCACCCAGTTTTTCCCCGCAAAATCGAGAGACCTTTCTTTGGAGCTCAAATTGCCTTGACCTTCGCGTCCCAGTTGGCACAGAGCGGTGACCCTCACGTCAGTCTGCCCCTGGCCGGGCAGCTGAAAGGGTGTGTGTGGGGGTGTCGTGCGCGCGCTAGTTGCTGTATTCGGGAATCGAATCTTCATTGTTTGTCGTTTCGAATTTTCTCTAGAAATCCATAGCTACTTGAAACTCGTGCGCGTTCATGCTAATTTCTTTGCACTTTTTTCTTATTATTTCAGGTTCTTGTTAACAGTGCGGAAATTTTATACATGAGAATTATTATCTGACACTAAATAACTTCTACGGAAACATTTTAATCAAATACGCAGTAAATTAGCTATTAAGTGTTGGGCTCAATTAAATTAAAAACCACAAGACAAAGGCAGGTAAAAACATACTAGTTTAAAATTATTTTACTCTAGAGCTTTCGAGCAATCATTGCTCATCTTCAGTAGACACTGTAAAAGGCAGAAATATCGTACATAAATAATCGTATGACATAAGAAAAAATTATAGGAAATAAAAAATAAAAACAAAATTACATATAAACCTAACTTAAAATGTTTAATGGCACAGATGAATCACAGCTATTTAAGGTTGGCTTGCGGTGATGAATTAGAATGCTTTCAGCCAACCTAAGATCAAAAACTTTGCATTTGGCTATAACTTTGAAACTATTTAAACGTATTGGATGGTCATTCTCATCTGCGTGATCTCTGATTTTGCTATGAAGCGGTGTAGTTACCGGTCGGTCAGTACGGGCCGACCTACCCCTATGCTCTGCGATGCGCGTGTGGAGGTGACGAGATGTCTCCCCACAATAGGTAGCTTCACACTGGCTACACTTATACCAATAAACGACATCGCCGAGCAACATAGTGGGAATTTGGTCCTCTACCCTAAACAGACTACCAATGGTTAACCTATTGCGAAACACGATTTTAACTTTGAGTTGTGGGTAAAGTTCATTTAATATAGATAGAACACGCTTCTTTATACTATCATTGATTAGCCAGTTGGTATATGGTATGCTAAAATACAAATCCTTACGAGGGACAGTTGAAACAATAGGTCGATTTTTGTAAAAACTATCAAGTCATTAGCGTACAAAATTAGTCTTATCACCGGTTTATTTTTTAGAGCGTACAGAGTTTGTTCTAATTATGTTTCCCTTACTAAAGAGTTAGATTTTTTAGAAGGTTTTTTCTGCCGTAATGGATATCCACATGCATTGGTGTGTAATATTTTAAGCCGCAGACTTGATAGTTTTTACAAAAATCGACCTATTGTTTCAACTGTCCCTCGTAAAGATTTGTATTTTAGCATACCATATACCAACTGGCTAATCAATGATAGTATAAAGAAGCGTGTTCTGTCTATATTAAATGAACTTTACCCACAACTCAAAGTAAAAATCGTGTTTCGCAATAGGTTAACCATTGGTAGTTTGTTTAGGGTAAAGGACCAAATTCCCACTATGTTGCTCGGCGATGTCGTTTATTGGTATAAGTGTAGCCAGTGTGAAGCTACCTATTGTGGGGAGACATCTCGTCACCTCCACACGCGCATCGCAGAGCATAGGGGTAGGTCGGCCCGTACTGACCGACCGGTAACTACACCGCTTCATAGCAAAATCAGAGATCACGCAGATGAGAATGACCATCCAATACATTTAAATAGTTTCAAAGTTATAGCCAAATGCAAAGTTTTTGATCTTAGGTTGGCTGAAAGCATTCTAATTCATCACCGCAAGCCAACCTTAAATAGCTGTGATTCATCTGTGCCATTAAACATTTTAAGTTAGGTTTATATGTAATTTTGTTTTTATTTTTTATTTCCTATAATTTTTTCTTATGTCATACGATTACTTATGTACGATATTTCTGCCTTTTACAGTGTCTACTGAAGATGAGCAATGATTGCTCGAAAGCTCTAGAGTAAAATAATTTTAAACTAGTATGTTTTTACCTGCCTTTGTCTTGTGGTTTTTAATTAAACTTAGGTATCCCCCAAATAAATCTATAAGTGTTGGGCTCTATCCGCTAAAGTTGCATTATTGCTCCTCAGCAATCATGCAACTTTCACAAATTTCAAGAAGATAATAGTTTTGACGGACAAGTCTTCAGTTGCCAGACTTGATCACAGTCACTATTGCATCTGCCTCATAAGTCAAAGTTTTTAAATAATTACAGTATTCACTTGCAACCAAAGATTGTAAAAAAACTGAGTACATAAAAATTAGAAAATATTCAAAATGTAGGAAGTTCCATAGAATATTGTTTATAAATATTTCATGAAGTTTAAGTGCACTTACCGGAACTCAAGTTTTGATGCAAAAATCAAATGTTAATTTTTTATTACGGGAGCTGAAAAGCCTCAATTTCCAAATATGATAAGAATACGGGACTATAAGTTGTGTAAAAATTACATGCTCTAATAACTGGTTAGGTGTCTAAAATTATTTCCTGTCTTCGCTTATTAGCTCAAGAGAAAAATTGGTTGAAAAATTACAAAAAAGTGGTTTTCCAAGTGCGTAAATGCGGCGAAAAAGAGATCTCTGTTGAAGGTTTTTGTCTCCTTCATAAACGGCTGTAGAAACTCTGTTCGGTCCGCATAATATGATGAGCTCAGTTAAAAACAACACTAGAAATTTAAAGTTGCGTCTTAGCATTGCGAGAAGGACCTTTTATGATTATAACCACCATGCAATTCTGCGGGTGCAGTATACTCCTGAAGTGTCATTCAATTTATTAAATATTAAATAATACGAAGTTATGTTCATAACACGTGAGATGTTACTCAATTTTTTGAACATGAATTAATACTACGTCAGATTCATAAGGTTCAATTTTTTCTAGGTAAAACTGAATTTTTCATCGAGATTCTAGCCTATGGATATCGTCGCATTTACGATGTAATTTTGGATTACGGATGCCGAGTATCAGTTTACCTTTTTACTAGAGCGAATTCAACCCTCAAAGTATAAAAAAATCACCAGATGTAAATTCTTTCAGTAACGAATTTCAAAAATCGAATCACGCGTTCTGTGCATACTAGGAAAATTTTCTTTTGTCTTCAATTGACTGAGCACTTGTCTACAGAACTGTGCAAATAGATTTCATTCCGTGCAAATAATAAAGAAAGTGACTCGATTTGATCCCATTAATTTTTGCAGAAAAATATATCATTTTACGGGGATAAATTCACAATACAAATAGGCTTACACTGTTACTGGGTAGGAGGGAAAGAATTTCCGTTTATACAGACACAACAATACAAAATGAGTCTAACCCATGAATACAAAAGGTGTCTTACCAATCTTTCAACTATCGAGCAAGAACCTTCAGGTTTCGAGGCAAAATAACCATTAAATTTGTAGATATTACCACTATAGCGTTCACTGAGCTAAACACACAGTACGGGAATGAAAGAATCGCGTTCAAACTAATCATACCAAAATATTTTGAACTCATGAGAATCATATGATGATGTTCTCGGGTTTCAATTACTAGGATCAAAAAAGATAAATTTTGGTTAATAGTTTACATCATCGATATTTTGCTCTTCGTTCACAGGCATCAGAACCATTGCACCCGGGTCCGGTATGTCCACCACAAATGAAATAAAAATTAGTGTTTTTGAAAAGACGTTGCTCTAAACCTATGACTTCTGGAGACCGTTTAACTATTATAAAACGAAAGTTAGATGAAAAGAATTACTTTTTTGCTCAGTTTGCAACTATGACTGCACTGTTGATATTCTTCGTAAGTGGGAACATTTAAAAAGCAATAGTCAGAAATACATACATTTTCTCCTGATTAAGATGCATCGGTTCTCCTTGCTTCTCACATCACTACACTAATATCACTAATATCACTTATTAATCACTAATTTTGCAACCGCAATAATTGTCTTCCTTTTCTCTCGATTCTAACTTGCTTATGGAACTACATGTTGGCACTGCCTATAAGAATTATATACAAAAATGATTTCTTCTCGAATTTTTGAACGCTCTTCATTCTACTTTACTAATCGTTTGCTGAAAAAAAGGATTTAAAGGACCAACAGATTTCTGTTCAGCAATAACCGCGTTTTTGAGAGCATGAAGTTTTCTGTCAAATTTTATCTTTTTCATCTTCTGCCGTTTCAGTTGTCCCAAGCGCTTTTTCTTTATGCATAAAGAGCTACATCGCAAATGGTGAATAATAACATTTACGGAACCAGAAGCATCAAATAAGTAAACATAAACACGGTTCATTAAATTTCTCAAAACATTGAAATATTCCAAATCTTAAATCATTAAGAAAACATGAGCTTCCAATTGGCTCTACGAGCTCATTTTCCAGCACAGGGGCCACCAAGAATGTTTCTTTGATTCCTTATGTCGTCGCAGAACAGAAAACAACATTTCTCTAAACAGCTAATGAGCGGCCTGGCCTGGGCAGCTAAAACGCGAGGTTTTCCTCCAGAGACTCCATCTGAAGCTCATTAATGTTTTAAAATTCGCGGCTTGACCCAAGCTTGTGGGGTCTACACGTCGCAAATGTGCTGAGTTCAGTCCAGTTAATTCTTTAATTATTTACTAGCCGCTGAGTTCAGTCTAGTTCAATCTTTAATTATTTACTATAGCAGCAAGAACATGGCTGCGACGTTAATTTCGCTACAAGAAACAAGAACATCGAGACAAAAAAAAAAAAAAACATTTCGAGATTGAAAATTGTAACAAAATCCTTGGTACTGTGCATTACCACTAGTTGCATGCTTGAAATTTTGTAGCACTGAATGTATCACTAGGTCGACTGCCGACGTTGTTTAGAAACTAAGTACGAAACTCGAGCTCTGTATTTCAAATTCTATATTACAAAGTTTGCTTACAGAATATGCTTCACGTTTTTCAACTGTACATGTTTCTTTGGTGCTTGAGTGCGAAACTCGACCTCGGTATTTTAAATGCTATACTTTGTTAAGTGTACTGTACCGTTACAACGCTTTCTTTATTAGCGATCACATTTGTATACTGAATTTTCAACGCATTTTTTTAACTGCGCATGTGTGTCTTGTGCTCGTGCAGCAGTGCCTGCGCATGGGTAGTGTTTGAATATAGTGGTACAAAATAATAAAAATGATACAAATAATTGTTTTCTTATTCAGCTTACTGAATTTAGACGTGCTAAACTGAATCGCGTAGAGTGCACAACTTTGTATGTCCATGTCATCGCTTCATGAAAGTTTCATTCCATGTTTAAAAAACTTATCGGAAATGAAATTCAGACATTCGTACTTCGAGTTATGATCATCATCTTATGCGAGACTCAATTACCATAAATAAGTAATAAACTCCATTATTAATAACATGAAGCAAGGCACCATAATCATTAAATGACTGAGACATACCACTATAATTGGCAGTTCACGCGAGGGTATATGTCCCACAAAAACCCGAACCGAGTATTTATTTTCCCGTATCAGTAATACCATCACAAGAATACCATAAGCATTTATTAAATTTTTTTAAAATCTAGCAAAATTATCCTTCAAAATTCACCCATAGAAATGGTATTACTGCTTATGATGGTATTACCGCTTATGATGGTATTACTTAAAAATAGGAAGACTAATGACACAACGCTTAGACTCATTTTGTACTAATTTTGTACTAATTGGTTGATAAATCGATAAAAGTGAACGTTTCGACCAACTAGCAGTGGTCATTCTCAACACTGTAAAAGTAAAGATTACAAATTAGACATCATTCAGAAAATCACAATGGTAAAAACAAATATGAAATTAGAAACATTTGCTAACAAACTATTTGTAGGGGATAGGCAGACTGCATATCATTGAGATTTGGCTTTAGTCTATAAATGAAAAGAGATTCTAATATTCTGAGTTCTATTGGGTTACTTCCTCGGCCTAATACTTCAAAATCAGATAGTCTAACAGGCAGGTCGCATTTTTCTGCATGTGTGCGTATTGCAGAGTGAGAAGGTGCTGATAAAAGGTTATTAGTACGGTGACTTCGTCCAGCATGCTCAGCCACACGAATACGCAGGCTACGGGATGTAGATCCAACGTATTCAGATGCACCACATCGTGCACAACTATGCTTGTATACAACCGAGCTAACTGTATGAGTCTAAGCGTTGTGTCATTAGTCTTCCTATTTTTAATCAAGATCTCCAAGAATTGGAACTTTGACTTCTTCAACTATATGATGGTATTACTGCTTATGATGGTATTACTGATTATGATGGTATTTCTACTTATGATGGTATTACTGATGCGGGAAAATAAATACTCGGTTCGGGTTTCGTGGGACATACTGTATAACTCAAGTGAGGACTGCAATAGCAATTATCCTCGCTGCTGAACGACAAGAATTTAAAAATAATTTTTTAAATTCTTAGACACAAAAAACTGAGCTAAATCAACGAATAGCATAAAAACTTTTAACAATGTACGTGGTCAATGAATAGCACCCGACCAGGCGGTTCAATCCAGCTAGTATTTTCCTAAATAATATGAAATTAATGACTGATTTTTTAATGCATTGGCTTTGTAAGTTTTGTATGGTATTTATGTTACAAAATTGCACTCTTTCTAATTTTCTTTCCTCTGAAGTCAACGTTCAACACACGCATTTATATACGTGGCATTAGATCTATGCATATGCTCCACCAGCCATTCTTTTGAGAAGCAGAATGAAAAAGTAAGGTGTACGTAAATATAACACCTCAGATCAGACTTCAGTTAAAAAAAGGATAAAACTTCTGTCCTTATATCTCGTATTTTAATCAACTTACTGGAAAGCGATTACCGCAACACAAAGCGAGTACAAACAATTGATGGCACAGAATTTCGATACCGAAGACAATTCGTACCAAGTACCATCAGGGTGCACGGCTCAACTCGTAATTTCATTTTGTTTCATTGATTCTTCTCACAATTTACTTCGTTGACTTTGAATTTCCCTGCAAGAGATGGAATGAAAAAAGAAACCGTGTTTAAATCTATTACCTTATGTTAATCGAACGTCAATGTGACGTTATGTTACGTTCAACTGCATGTCACCTAGAAGATTCTGCATGCATCGAAAAACAAACTGTAAAGAACATTCGGATTCTAATTTAATTCAATCGCAAGTGCATAAATTCCATGTGGGAAAGTACGTATCATTATTCAAGAAAAAGGACAGGTGTAAAATTTCCTCGAGTCATAAATTAGGACTCATAACAATCGCCTTTTTTCGAGAAATGGCGTTAGGAATCCATACAAGAAATTCCGCATAGAGAATTCCATCCTCTTCGGAACACTCGGAAGATAACAATAGGGGATCTGTTGAACGGACCAGCTCATGAAAGATTATGAGAGCACCGTCAGTTCGTTTGCAATTTTGAGTGATGACCTTTCAGAGAGAACAGGTTTGTCCCTCCATCAAAGGGAAAAATGATTCAATGGATAATCGAATTTTTCCTTTTTATCGTCGTCGTTGATTGATTTTCCCATGCAATTTTTCCATCAGCAAGACAAAGAGCTCCATCGATCTTACTGACGGACAAATGAATGCCTGGCTTTTGTTTTTGTTACGAAAGCATGTGAAATTCAAATAGGAAACTGGTCAGTCCCAGAACGAGTGATCGAATCAGCAGCAGAAAAATCCCTTGACGGTAGCCATGTTACGCGATGATCAGTTTGACTCGCAAAAACTCAGTTCCTCTTTTAAATATCGCTGTGCTGCGGCAGGGTTTGCATATCTGTAGGAATTACCCACGCATGACTTACATATTTCAAGAGTTTTACGTGGAAGAATATTTGTGGTTCCATGATGTTTGCATGTCTTACGTATTTTAGAAATTTAAGGGAGGCAGGCTTCCATGAAATTTGTGGAAGATGCGACAGTTTCTTCCCTCGTCAAATTCCTACGGGGGTCAACATTTTTTAGAGACTTCTCGAACATAGACCGCAAAACATTTATCAACATTGATGTATGAGTCTGTGACAGGCTAAGCTAGTGAAGTGTGACATTCGCCTAATTATTATTCAATGTTAAAATTTAACTCCTGTGATGTAATTCCAAAAAATCGCCCTGTAAATTCTATAATGTAACTTGAGAACAGTTTTTTATGATATTAGGAATCATTTTGTTTCAGGGTTTATCTTTTCTCATGATTGCAAGAGATTGAATATTTATATCACATATCACAGCGTGCCTTGCAGAGAACAAGCAATATTTTCTTTTCGGGGGTTCCACTAATCTTCAAAAGTACATGATTTTTCTTCTTGCATGCACATAAAAATTTTAGGTGAGCTTTTTCAACAAGCGCAAAATATGCGAAAAATCAGCACAGTTATAATACTCGGTAGCAACAAACTCATCCGAGAATAATTCAAAATGGGAAAAGTTTCTTCTTTGCGTAAGCGCACCAAAGAACTCTTCTAATTCATTTTGTTTAAAAACCTGCACCGGCACACTGATCCTGAGATTACCGTATAATATCTGATGTTATAAATTTCTCTTAAGCAATTCTTTTCGTGTGAAGATCCGTACATGATGAATGCTTGCCAAGACCATGTCGCCCTGCAACACGGAGCGCATGTATGCATCATGTCTGAGAAGTCTTGATTAAGGATCCGTGTCAATTACAAAAGCAATTTTCTAGATAACGAGCGTTGTAAGGCGAGATACAGCATAAATGAATATCATGTTTTGAATGAAAACTTCTGGTGTAAAGCAACCGGTATTATTCCGTATCATTCCAGTCGAGCACGGGTGTACCTCAATGACTGTAATAAGTTGGTAGATAATTTGAGAGAACGTTATGAAATGCCAAGCTGTAACACAGCGTTCATTTTAGGTACATAAATGTTTGCGCGGCATGAAATACAAAACAATTTGTAAAGTTCTGCCTATTCGACGGTACATATACTAATTACAATGACCGGCTCAAAATTTTCTGTGAGATATAACATACACAATAATTTTGCGAAGTTCTACCTATTCGACACTACATACCCCCCTAATTACAATGACATTCAATCCAGGAGTGGTTTAATGCTCCCGAAGCCAGTTTTATACTTTAACCTTCTCAATTTTACCGCTTTTGATGCCTAAAAAACTTTTGAGATAACAAGTTTTGAGTGAAGCTTTTATCCAGAAGCTTGGTTGTCTGAAAGTAGCAAGATTGACGAGACAGTTCAATTCGGCTCTATACCATATTTGAAAGCAGAACCATCACATAAAAAAGAATTTTGAACGGTTATGAACCAATTTTTTGTCATTATTTGGACAACTTCGTTGAAGAACGATCGATAACAATCGTTTTGTTTAAGCGAAGATTAACAAAGTCTAAGCCAAGTAACAAAAATTCACCAAGATTACTATCTAAGCAGCGTTGAAGTCACCCTGTTTCCAGCGAAATTATTTCGAAAAGTACTACAAAATTTAACTGTCAATCACAATGCCTTATGTTTTTCAGGACTAAACTTTTAGAATTAAATTATCTATGTTTTTCAGAACTACTCACATTCCATTAACAGATCCTCTAAACTAAAACACTCTCTAACGGAAAATAAAAAATAGCATCTACGCCGTCAAGCCAGGAAATCTTGCACTGCCTTCCAGCAATCAGAGCGCGCTCTACGACCACCCTTGACGCTAGATTGGATTTCGATCGAAGGGATCGACCCATCAGAGTTGTCCCTGCTCATCGCCCATCAAAGTGAGGGCCGAGGATGCGCGTGAGGGGCACAGCTAAACTGTTGCCCAGCAGCGTCCTCTTCTTGCAATGGATGACAATAAGGTGGGTGTTTTTTGACCAGAGAGTGATTATTTTCATTCAAACTATGTGCTTTTTAACTACAAACTAAGTGATTTTGTGCGTCTGAAAAAATATTTTGGATTACCAACCAACTAAATGAACTCTTAGGTATGAAACTGGACTCAATTTTCGGAATAGAATGCGTCTGATATGATGGATTATTTAAAAAAACAATGAGGGAACTTAAAAGCTGTTTTAATTTAAGCAATTAAATTATCGTAGGCTTCAACCTATCGTGCGCGTATGCCAAGTCTCGCATGACTAAATAATGTATGTAATATCGCCAATTAACTCCAGCAGTCGACATCAGTATGGAGTTTATCCATTTCAGACTACGTTGACAATCTTCAAGAACATTTCGTGTCAACTGCATGACACCGCTACTCACATTCTGTTCATTCGTTAAAATTATACCTGCTTTTTACTTATTTATCTGTGAGGGGAAAATGCCTTAGATCAGTGAAGGCTTGGGTGAATTGGAAAAATTGAATATTTGAAAACGATTTACCACTTGCAATATATTTGTTTTACCTATCGTCTTCCTCCGGTTACCTTTGCTTTAATCAGCTAACTAAATTCTTTACAATTCAAGTGTGGCTTGTTCCTTAGCATTTTGTACCATCCATACAACTCACTACAATGTAGACATCAATACCTGCTGGGCTAACAGGTAGATGATAGTTCTTGGTGCGAGGCCCATGGGATACGAAAGTGGGGAGAAAACTCGCAGATTTACCAGGTAAAAGGCTCGCTCATATGTCGCTAAAAGAGGCTCACGGCTTGAGCCTGAGATTCTTCTTCTCTTGTCAGTGCTAGTGCAAATGAGAGCAATATAAGAACCCTACTGATTGACTTTAGCGCCAAGTTCTTGGTCTTAAAAGTAGAATGAATTTCTGGCTTAATCTTTCTCTCTATCTCTGGCACACAGCTTGAGCCTGGAATTATTCTTCTCTGGCCAGTGACAGTGCAAATAATGCGGGTATAAGAATCCTAGTTATGGACTTTGGCGCCAAGTTCTTGGTCTTAAAAGTAGAATGAATATCTAGCTTAATATTTCTCTTTATCTCTTAAAAACACTCGGCTTGAGCCTGAGATTCTTCTTCTCTTGCCAGTGCTATTGCAAATGAGAGCAATATAAGAACCCTACTGATAGATTTTAGCGCCAAGTTCTTGGTCGGATAAGCACAATGAATATTTGGCTTGACCTTTCTCTCTATCTCTTAAAATAAATGTTCTGGTTGGTTAGTGCATCTGTCATTGTATTCTTCGCCCGTGCAGAAAGGACCAGTGAAGGAGATCCTGTCATGCAGCGTTTGTGAGCGAAAATTCGACCGCAAATCCCGTCTTGCAGCGCACTACAAAACCCACACCGGAGAGCGACCCTTCAGCTGCCCTTATTGCTCCAAGTCGTTCGCATCGAAGGGCAACTGCAACACTCACGTCAGAGTCCACACTCGGGAAAGACCATACGTTTGTCAGTACTGCGAGAAAAGGTTTTCCCAACATGGACAGATGGTGATCCATGTTCGCAGGCATACCGGAGAAAAACCCTACGTTTGTCCCCATTGCAAAAAAGGCTTCGCTTGTTCAAAAGTGCTCAAAATTCACGTGCGCACTCACACTGGAGAGAAACCGTATGTGTGTGATTTTTGCTCAAAGGGCTTTGCCGCATATGCCAACCTGGTCGTCCACCGGCGCATCCACACGAGGGAACGACCGTACACCTGCAAACTGTGTGGGCGGTCATTTGAACATTCTGGCAATCTCGTTCGTCATGAACGAGGGCACCACGTCGACGGAGGCATTAGATGCATCCCATGCGGTCGTTTGTTCCAGCAATCCAAGGACTTAGGAGTGCACATGAATAATTCGCATCCGAATGATGTGAGCAAGGAAGACATGGAGGAACAAGGAATAGGCGTCGTTTCCACCAACTCGCCAAAACCTGTATCGACTCCTGAGAATATTTGGAGTGGATCACATCACCCAACTCATGCATCGTCTTTAAAAGATTTCTCGAAAGAAATTAACAAAGATAGTAACAACAACAAGACAACTGACGTACTATCAGTAACACATAAAATTAAAGAAGAATTCAGACAAGAAAGTCCGGACAGCGGTTGTGCGGCAGTAAGTGACGAAGATGAAGTCTGTAAAGATTTAGATATAAATCGGTATTTCCTGGAAGCAGGGAATACTTCATACCGTAGAGAGCTTGTTCAACGACAGCTGTCTTTACTGCCTGTCTGCTTATCTAAGACGAAACGACATGAAATAAAAGATTCTTTCATGAAAAGCCCTGTCAGCAGTAACACAGATAAAGCTTTTTTTATTTCTTCGAATGGTAGCCACGGTTCCTCATTCCCCCAACAGGGGTCTCTAAATTTGTCCATGCATAAATCCGCTGAAAACCGAACTATGAGCGAACCATGGAAATCAAAAGCAAACAACCTCATTCATGAGAACTCCGACACACAATACACCGATTTGTCAACGGCCAAGTCAAAATTTATGGAGACTTTAACGGACGAACGTAAGCAGGAAGCTGCAGCTTCTGAGTCTGGCACTCTAAAAACAGGCATGCTCTCAGCTGAAACAAAATCCACTTCTGGAATATTTTCAACGAGCAATTCCCATTCGCGCTCTCCATTTTCACCATCACACACATCTTATGCTTCATCTTCTACTTCGACTGGACTTGTATCGAAATACACATCTGCTCCTTCGTCGTTGACACCAAGCTCTACTTCAACCACACCAATAACAGACCAGTTACATACAGAAGGTGAAACTAATTTCAGTAGATCATCTGTTTCTGCAGTTACGGGATTATCAACCACTTCTCCCTCGCGTAATGCTCTACTTTCTCCCCCTATCCCATCCGATCTCTCATTGACGGGGAAAATTTCCTCTGCGACTGGGGATTCATCTTCAATTCCCACAAAAGAAACTTATCCGATCTTTTCGGCACAGACAGTGACCTCGTCAAGGGGATCCAGCTGTGGAGTATTTACTTCAGATACAGTTAAGTATCCGGACCAAATTTCAATTCCGACCATGAAAAACCTATCAGAAGATAATGGTCAAAGCCATCAACCAATTAATCTAGAAAATAGCTCGATGCCGATTAACCTTTCTATTAATTCGACCACTGGGCAAAATCCAGCCTATTCGATGACCAGTGTTCGGTACGGAAAAACTGCACTCAGTGACACAGAAGGAAGAGAGAGTGATTCTTGCCGCAAAAGAAAGCTTTCGAGTGATTTTTCTAACGATGAAGGTTCAGCGAAGAGCACCAAAACGAACTCATCACCACCAAGATCTCCAAAGAGTCCTGGCCTCAAATCTCATGATCCACTGCCGACCTCAAACTCAAACTCGAAACACACTTCTAATATACCAGGTAAAATTTCCACCTGCGAAATGAACTACAATGCAACTTGTTCTTACGAGAGAGCAAACATTCTCAATGCAACTGAAAATCATTATGGAAATGGCAGTTCCTCCTTCCCAACACTTCCGTCCTCCACCCCTCGAATCCATTCAGTTCAAGCCAAAGACGGGCATCAAATCAAAGGCTTGCTACAATTGGTGCCTGCATCTTCTTCCGCATTGAAAAAAGAAGGCGAAAATTCCGAGTACTTGTACCCTCTTGGGAAGGATATAGGGTTGAACTCTCATGTTCACCTTGTAAAAATGAGAAACATAAGAGAAAGTATTCGAATGTCCGTCTCCCACATCTGCCCTGCACAGCAGGACAAGAAATCTTTCAAAAGCAACGTGGAAACTGCACTCATTGCCCTTCTTGGCACCTCTACCATTGCACACCTCGCTCATCCCAACAAAAATGCTGAGCAGGTGAGTAATTCCTTTCCTTATCATGCTCTGCTATTCGATATTATTCAAATTATCCTTTCCTGATGATATTTACCTATTGTAATAGTATGTTATCGCTTTTACTGAGCATTTCTAATCATTACTGTCATTAAATAAAATAATTTAACCATCTGGATGTCGTTGCTTATAATAACAAGTGATAACTCCAACGAATTTGAATTTTCATTGCTGACAAAGTGAGAACTTGGAAGATTTTCGTTGTTTTGTCGAAGAAAAGAAAAAAATTTTAACTGAAACCTTCAATAGTTTGGAATAATGAGCCATTTGATAATAGCCACCGTGGCATCAGGAAAACAACTACACATTCCACTGCTATTTTCTGCCTGTAATCAGCATAGAGACAAAAAATATCCTTAAATTGCTTCGGAATATTTAGCGATCATTTCCGATTTGAAGACCTGCATGAGAAAGCGATCTGTGGTTATTCAGGTTATTAGGCTGCCAGAGGCCGAGGATTAATTTATAGCATTCGGGCCTTTCAAACGTGAGGCATCAGCGCATATACACCTGTTCATTAAAATGGCTCAAGTAACGCAAATAAATTCACAGTCAAGTTCGTTGCAAGTTTTTTGTAACTTTTGAAGCTTTGAGATTTTTTCATTTATTGTCTGGCTGAGAAATATCCCTACAGACGCGTCTGGAAAGATTATGTTTTAACACAATTCTTGGGGAGCCTGAACAAAGTTTTATTTTTTTACCTTTTCATGGTCAATTTTGATCTCCTGAGTTGGTACGAGACAACCATTAGGAAGCTCTTGTAAAACATTGATATTCCTCTGAAACCAAATTTCTCATAGTATTTGTCATCTGACTGCAAACACCGAGCCTTCAAAACATCTTCAACACTTTGACTGCGGCAGGTAAAACTGAAGTTCAATTTTGAATTTAAATTTAAAGTCAATTTTGGTGCGCAATGTTGAAAATACCGAAAATTACCTAGATCGCGTTTTCACTTAGTTTTGTTAAAATATTTCAAAAAATATGAGATTGAGACTACCGGTCGGTCAGCAGCACGTCGAAAACTCCCTCACTGGCGAAATATGGCTTATGTCGCAGTCAAAGTGTTAAATCTCGCTGTCAAAGTGTTCAAGTGCTAAATCTCTAAACGTGCTAAATCTCTGTGGCTTAAATCTCACCTGCACAACCTACAAAACGACTTGTTCCCTCAACAGGTGCTGGTCAACCTGCTAGACTTGGCCGGAATGACACCATGTGCTGACGTGCGCGTTGACGAAGACGAGAGGCTGAGGGTGAACATGCGTAAGCTCCTCGAGTACGGCTTTCCAGAGCCCTCGGCCTGGCATTCCCTGGGCTGGCACCAAGAGACGATAGAAACCATCACCGAGAAAATCGCGACGTGGAGCATCGCAAAGCAGTGGAGGCAGTCAAAAAATTTTGCTGCGTGGGTGTCCAGCCATGCCGACCCCAAGCATAAAATTATGCTCCCGGAAACGAATTCTTTTGTATTTCCTCATCAGGAGGCATCCAGTCAAGAGGCAGTTTGAGGGCTGGGAAGCAAAAAGACAAAATGACATTTTAGGTTCTTGAAGAGCTCTGAGAAACCAGCGGAACCTGAGAAACACGAGCTTGGTTGTCCCTCGATGTTTACAGAATGAACTCCTCACTGTTTTAGGAGTGTGTGAATTATGAAGATGAAATCTAATTTAATTTATACTGCCTCTGTGGAGTACAAGACATCGGGTTATGCGTCGTGTTCGTTTGAGGAATTTTTGGGGTAAAAATTATGAACATTATACCCTGTAGTTTATTTTTGCCAAATAATTGTTGCATTAACGAAAGCCAAACTGGTGCTGTTTACATATCACTTTTAGTTTCTAAAAAAATACCGGAAAATAGTTAGAAGCGATTAACTTAATAACAATTTAGAGCCCTGCAACTAATAAAACCCACACGAATGGTCATTATGTGATTAGGGAAAATTTGAAACCCTGAATAAAAAGTACATCAGTGATATGTAAATGAGACACCAATGAAAAATAAAAATGATGTAATAAAACACCCTAATCCACCATTTATGCTCCCAATTTTTTTAAAATTTACATTAATGAAGCGAGGATGATCCGTTGATGACACGTCATTCAACTTTTCCATCACATCAATAATGCGTGAATATCGCGACTCTAACACGCATCAATACTTTATTAACTGTTTACTTTTTAACAAAGTGCTGATTACGAAATGATAATACGCCATGCTTCTTAAAAGAACTCATTAAAAACGCCCCTTTCATGAGGTGGTAATACTTTATCAGTTCATCCATAACAAGCGTATAAAAAATAAATAAATAATAGATATTAAGCTTTTCATCCCCGGTCTGGTAATTTTGTTTTTTACGGCAAGGAGGATGTGGTAATGCGAATTATCAGGAATTGTGGATAAACTTACATTTTTAAGAATTGTGTATACACTTACAACGCACTAATGAGTATAGCTATTGTATAGTGACATGAAAAATATATTTATAGTGTACTAAGAAAAATAGAAAAGCATATTCCGTTGTGCCAAATCTCGGAGAATATCTTTTCTGCTTTCCTTCAAGAAAATGATAATGGACACAGTATAAATTAAGATTTATACAGCTGGTAGTACAATTTTATAATTAAGAAGAATACAATTTTTACATAGATTGTTGAAGCTCACAGTTTACGCTATTCATCAATAGAAAACTGGTGAAAAGCTTAAAGAAATGAGAATACTTGCGAAGTCAACGAGCAATATGTCTTCGTCAACACCCACTCACAAAAAAAAATAAAAATAAAACAAACATGAAACTCGGCAACTTACGCACTTCGATCAAATGTACAATGGTTTGCTTTAAGTTTCCTTTCAGCTGCTACATTCTTTCTTAAGCATGCACTAACGTTTCAGATTTTTTACAGCTCTAATATATCATATTTTTCATTTTTAATCATTTCATACTTCATAAATCCTCTGAACTCATCTGTTCACACAAGTTTCTGCGCATCAATTACCTGAATTCACCTCTACCAAGACGTTGAACATATTAATTCTCGAATTGACTGTGTTGGACACCGCGCATCAAGCAACAAAATAAATATCAAATATTATCGTCATATTAAAAATTATTGTCATATTGAAAAAATATTATTGTCAATATTAAATCTGCAGTAAATTAAGCAGTGACAACGTACTGCAGATTTAAAGATGATTGTTGGGAGTTCTTCATAATGTTTAACGTCGATCGTTGTTTTGGTCAAAAGCTAATGATAGTGCCTGCACCAATGAAAATCGTGCAAGGCTCTGAACTACTTAAGAACATGAAATTCCTAATTTTAAGTAAGCATTTGAGGCGCATTCTGCATTTACATACAAATTCACTAGCTAAACATCAGGATTTTGAATCCGATGAGGTAGAATTAAAATGTCATGCAACGCCTACCTTCGTAACGCGTGTTATACTTGTTGAGCGCTAAACTCAGATTTAGGATTCAACTCCAATTGAACTCGATTTCTGTGTTTATTTTTCAGTTTAGGATTTAACTTTAACTGGATTTCTGTGTTTATCTTTCATTTTAGGATTTAAAATCTCCAAGTCCGCTTATTGCACTCGTTTTCGCATACGCTGTGACCTTCGGAATCGCACCAGGAGGCTTTTTTGTCTTGACAGGAATTAACTCCAACTTGGTTTCTGTGTTTATCTTTCAGTTTAGGATTTAACTCCAACTTGATTTCTGTGTTTATCTTTTAGTTTAGGATTTAAGTCCAACTTGATTTCTTTGTTTATCTTTCAGTTTAGGATTTAACTCCAACTTGATTTCTGTGTTTATCTTTCAGTTTAGGATTTAACTCCAACTTGATTTCTGTGTTTATCTTTTAGTTTAGGATTTAACTCCAACTTGATTTCTGTGTTTATCTTTCAGTTTAGGATTTAACTCCAACTTGATTTCTGTGTTTATCTTTTAGTTTAGGATTTAACTCCAACTTGATTTCTGTGTTTATCTTTCAGTTTAGGATTTAACTCCAACTTGATTTCTTTGTTTATCTTTCAGTTTAGGATTTAACTCCAACTTGATTTCAGTGTTTATCTTTCAGTTTAGGATTTAACTCCAAATTGATTTCTGTGTTTATTTTTCAGTTTAGGATTTAACTCCAACTTGATTTCTTTGTTTATCTTTCAGTTTAGGATTTAACTCCAACTTGATTTCTGTGCTTATCTTCCAGTTTAGGATTGAACTCCAACTTGATTTCTATGTTTATCTTACAATTTAGAATTCTACTTCAATTAAACTCAATTTTAGGTTTATCTTTCAAATGGAAAAGATAATGGAAAAATGGCGTCATCTGAATTTGGTTAAGTGCTTATAAGAATGCGGCTTAAGCCCACCTGTTGGCCACACGCATGATAGAAAATCTCCTCCATGCAAGTAGTTAGCATATTGTACGTACACGATAATGTACGTACTCGTTAAAGATAATAAACGTAATGTACGTACTCGGTAATTCTAGAAAACATGTAGTTGATGATAATTATTTTCTCTTACAACTTTTTGACGCTTTGTTTCACGGGCAAATGCATGTATTCTAATGTAAGGCTTAGTGATAAAAATATTAGTGTTTAATGAAATTCCATATGTCAAGACTGGAGCATATGGAGATGCCGAACTAAAGACATGTTGAATATGGTGTGATATATAGAGCATTATATTTATAGCGGTGTTGCGTGTTTTACAAACGTTTTGAGACATGAGTTAATTTTTTTATGAGAATTTGTTGAATTTTGATTGTTTTGTTATTTATTTGTAGAAAAGTACATGTGAAGTAGAGTCCTTAATATATTTTATGTCTTGATACAGTATTATTTGTGTTTGTCTTTTTACACCCCGGAGTTTGTAATTTATACAAAAAAGCTGAAACTACAGAACTCGGAAGAAAAATTTGCCTTTCCAAAAAGAGAATTTCAGAAACAACTTTCCAAAATACCATTGGAGTGTCTAATATTTTTTCCCACATATTGACATGGACTTATTGGGTAAAATTTTAAATCTTCTACTCTTGAAATTAACGTGTCTTCACGCCCCTAAAAAATAAGTCGAGCAAAATTTTATCACGCAAATTTTTTGTCATGGCAATATGAAATTACTCTCCATTACAGCCATCTGAAACCAGTAATTAATGGACGCACGGTAATCTAGCAAGGTAATTAATACAGTAAATATACGCATGGTAAAATAAATGTGTGCACGGTAATCTAAAGTTAATGTGCGCATGGTATGGGAAACATTAAAGAAACCTTCAAGAAGGAAATTGTGTGAATAAACTTCAGGTTTTGAGGGTTTAGTGAATGTAGCTCGTCAGTGACGCCGTGAGGCAGCTGAAAGACTTCAGCTCACAGAATTCATCCAGTGCCTTCTGTTTTGGGCACCCTGAAGGCTGATGAAAATATCATCATTTCAACACAGAATTTAAATTTCCAATTTATTTACATCCTCGTAGCAGTTCAGCTAGCGGTGTATATTTTTCAGTCGACTTGGCTACGCTGTGAGACACGGCTTCGCGATGTCAACTTCAAACGACTTGCGCTACCTGCTGTACCGCTGTGACGTTTAAAATTGTTCAAAAATTCGGCCTCTGATCATAAGATCATCTGTGAATTCTTAACGTCTCTTAATCATCATCTCGGAGTTTTTATTACGACTTTCATTGGCTGTAAATGAGATGATCTGCAGGGCGGACCTGCCTGTCGTTCCATGGCAAATTTTATGCTCTGTAATTGAGTGTTCGAAAGCTTGTGATTGTCTTCGCATTTTAGTCCCAGCCTGACGTTTTCATCCGACGAGCATTCTTAAGCAAAAAGATGATTACATTAATGGGGGTATAGGCAGTGTTTCCTAGGCACTACGATAAAAAGATAATTACATTAATGCCGGTGTACGCAGTGTTTTCGATGCACTACGGTATTCTTACATTTATATTATAATGAGGAACATGGTTAGGAATATCTACAAGAATATGGCACACATTTTACCATTCCACTCGTCTCATCTCCAGGATTTTAAAAATATTAGTTATAATATTATGGTAGCTTAGAAAAGGTGCCGCTCATCACTATCATTCTAACAAGATGCAGTTATCTTCAAAAAGATTGTGGCACTTTACAAAAGATAAAATACTTATTTTTTTTCTGGAAATATTTAGACCAGTGGTTCCTTAACTATTTTATTCACCTCCCCCTTCTCATGAAATTTTTGAGTTTACCGCTCCCCCCTTGAGATCTTGTCGCCCCCTAGCGGGTAATAATATTAAAATTTTATAGCAAATTATCGAAAAGATGTATTTGCTATACATTAAAAATTTTCCAAGATAGGCTCCAGAGCTTGAGCGCTTTACATTTACATATTTGAATGAATTAACATACAGAGTACGTACGCAGATATTCTTTGAAGCAGTTACATGCAAACGCTCGCTTGGGCTCCCAAGCATTGATTGGCGTGAATACGCAGCGAAATGAGTAAAAAAAATTCACCATACATATAGAGTGATCGGCCGAATTATTGGAGCGGCACCGAGGTTTGTGAGTAAATGAGTAAATAGAAATCAATAAGGATCATGTTGTTTTTTGATCATTAAGCACGACTTGTAGACATATACGAACATTAATCCTCCGAAGTTTCAAGGGTATTGCACAATTCCCGTAGATTGTGTTATAAAATTAAAAGAATACACAAGGGGAAAATGGATTGGCCCGTAAAGTTATTGTTTTCAAATTTTGGTAGTTTAATGAACTAACAGATGTCACTAGAGCACATAGTGGACTGAATAACAATTAATAAGGGTTTTTAATGCCATTCCAAGCGAAGAATAAAACTGATTCTCTAGTAGTCATCAATTCAGGGCTGGAAACAACTGTTTTTGAGAGGACATACCTAAATTTTTAAGGACATACAAAATTTTGTGAGAACATGCCAAAATTTAAGACAGAATAAAAAGTCTAGAGCTCATAAATAGAGTGGTGAACCCTCATATCTAAGGTGTTGGAGATGACAAAATCTTTAAAAGATTTGTTGTATTGTCATATTGTCAAGCAAAATAATCAAGAAGAACGCAAGAAAGATTCATGTCTTGAACGAAGTCTTACGATGGAACAAGAAAATATTATCGGGAATGACGAATGGGAAAATAGTCAGACATGCTGCTAACAAATAAAAATGATTGTAAAGATAGCAGATTTAAAAATCATTTCAATAAGTGAACATTTCGGCTTCAAGCTCAAGCCATTATCAGCACCAGTAAAATCGAATTGAAATACAGGTGTTGAAAAGGGCTTGAGCTTGAAGCCGAAGCATTCACTTATTAAAACGATTTTTAAATCAGCTATCTTTACTATCATTTTTATTATAAAACTGGCAAGAGTGCTCCAACCTAATTTAATCATGCGTGCTACTAACAATCCTATTATCTCAACTAAAGATATTCTGAGTGTGTTGGGTGCCCTCAACATCGCTGGGTCTCGCAAGAAAATTGGTAGAGATCCCAACAGAGGAGGTCTGAAAGTCAGTCCAAGAAAAACACTGTTTGTGAAGCGAATGCATCTCAAAGCAAGGATTTCATTCACAAAATGTAATGAAAAAAAGGATTTTGCTATGGAAACTTGTTTTACGGTATCTGAAAGCAAGGATTTCACTTCTTAAACGTAATGGAAAAAAAGAATTGTCCTGGAAATATGTTTTATGGCTTCTCAGAGCAAGGATTTCATTTGCTAAACGTCATGGAAAAAATATAAACATGTTTTACGGTCAGATGAGGCTAAAATTGACCTTTTGGTCATGACAACATTGCTCACACGCGCAGGATATCTGAGGAAGTACGTCTTGCAAAAAAAAACATTCCTACAGTGAAGTTTGGAGGTGAAAGCTTCATGTTTATTAGAAACGTTAGTGCGCGTGGAGCAGGAGGACTTGAGAGGGTTAATTTAGGCATCAAAATAAGAAATATGTATATGTTCATAATTTTTAAAACTATCTGAAGGATTCTGAGAGGCCGTTGGAGCTTTGTACACGACAGTTACCCGAAGCTTAGTCCTGAATTAGCTAACAATTTATTCAAGAACAACAAAATATCGTCCTAGCGTTTAGTTCTCAAATAATAGAGTTTAGTTCTCAATTTATTAATGATTTGAAAAAAGAACATAGAATCTAAATGTAATAAAAAATAAATCTTCGAATCTCAAGTATTTAAAAAATTCTATAAACAAGAATGGATGAATCTGACACTTGAGGAAAGCACTGGGCATAGTATTTCATAATTAAGCTTCATAAAAAAAGTTTATTTGAAGTTGTAGTTCTTAAAGGATCTGAAATTGTCCAATGAACAGTTTTGATTTATTTGTTAGTTTTTAAAACAATTTATTTGTTCTTTCGGTTTGCTGGCGAACAATATACAGAATTTGATAAGATTTGAGTTGTTCTACCCGTTTGTATGGTCTAATGAACCAACATACATTTTTGACAAAGCGTGTTTCAAGATTTGTTAATCCATGTAAATGCAATGAACTTTTCTTGGTTTCTAATTGTATTTCATGGACTCCGTGTTTCGGCGGCAGTCCGGCGGTGTGTTACAACCCTACTGGCCCAACTTACAACCCTACTGGCCCAACTTACAACCCTACTTACAACCCTACTGGCCCAACTTACAGCCCTACTGGCCCAACTTACAGCCCTACTGGCCCAACTTACAGCCCTACTGGCCCAACTTACAGCCCTACTGGCCCAACTTACAACCCTACTTACAACCCTACTGGCTCTACCTTCCAGTGATGTTCCGCCCGTGTAAAACAGCTTCAAAATTGTCTTGTAGAAGCAGTCCCACCGTGTATTACTTTCTGAAGACCATATTTTGACCGCAGTCTGGCCATCAATTTCGGCCCGACCATTGTGTTAGAGCGGCTGTTTGGCCATGTATTACTCTCAACAGCCCCTTCTTCAACGCGGTGTCGTCAAAGATTCCTCTTGAAAACCACGGATGTCAAAAACCAATTATCACAGCCAACACAGCATTAAATAACGTCCTAGTCAAACCTGACTGCAGCGAGACAGAGACCTGAACAGACAGACAAGCATTGAACACTGCAGAGAAGATGCATTTTGTGTAAAGGAACTTGAACGTTCACTGTTTTGTGGCGCCCAAATGACTGAATATTTACAATGGGGTTAACCCACCGGTGGTCGCAAACTCAATTTTAATGGATACTTAATTAAAGTCAAATGAAGACCCGTTCCATCTAATGAATGTCATTTTCGCTGCTGAGGACTAACATCAACTTCAACTTAAGTTGAGTATTGAACTTCAGTTTAACTCCCCGCGTTTAAGGCATTTTACGGGTCTGGAACATTTTTTGGATGGCCAGAAACACAAAGACTCACCCTACAACATTAGAGCTGATACGTTGTGTCTAGACATTTGGAGAAGTTTTTCCAACCGCTCACTCAAAATTAGAGCCGTTATTCTTTGCTCGTAAAGGGGGGGAGAGGCCGGGATTTTTTGGTAGGTATGACCCCAACTTTCATCGTAAAGGCTGTCTCGACAAGAAATTTCAGGGTGTATTCTATGCCATAGATGGCGTGTAGGGTGTGGGTTTCTAACAATGCACTGCTGCGAAGCTTCAGAAGTCTTCATGTATGAGATCCGTATTTCTATTCGACGTCTGGTTCCACATAAGGCCTTTGTAGCATTCTACTCTTGGCGGCGGGGTCAAGTAATACGAGGTTCGCCGCAACAAAGTTACTCCAAGAGAGTTCGTATTGAAGAGCTGCCCCTCTATCAGCTCGTATAAATCTTGGCGCATACATCAACTCGCACCGACAACTTGTGTAGTAACCAAACTGGTGAGTAACAAGAATGTGTGGGATGAAACTCTCTCCATGGAACGTATTGGAACATTAGAAGATAGGCTCCTGGACCCTATGCACTGCCTGACTACATTTTGAGGTTCTATCATGCGAGACATCGTCATCATCATAATCTTCACTGCCATCATCGTCATAAAAATGCCTCAATATGCCTTAAATTTTCGCGCGTCAGAAGATTCACCGACAACGTTTGGGAGATCTAAGTTAAGTTTTTCATGCATAGAGGGTGCGGTCAGCCGTGAAAATGCTGATCCCAACACGCAACCAGACTTCCATCGCAAAAAGCAGAGATTCTCCGACCCATCTTCGGAATGGGCGCATCCCGAGCGCTTCGAAAGAAGACCTAGAACAAAGAAAAAATGGCTACCTCTAAATTACCCACCAAACCGAGCAAGAACTTGCCTCGCACGACCATGTCTGCATCGGAGACCAGGCTGTACCAAAAGATGGGCAGACCACAACGCTGGACCAAACCTGAGTCAATGCTGGGCCATTGCTGGGCCTGGACCAGGTATAAGCCGGGCCAGGAGCAAGCCAAGGCCGGATCTTTGATCCCAGACGCAGTAACGGTGACTAATAAATGAGTTCAAGTGCAAAAAATTCATCGGGTTCACAACACATGCGTGCGAGATAATGAATTGAGTTCGGATCCTGTATAAGAGGAAGAGGATGTTCTTAAGAGGTCTGATTTTCTGGAGATAAAGAGCCTCTTAATAGCTGTTGAAGACTAACAAAAGTTTCTGTATCAGTCAGAAACTTTTAAAGTTCTTTGAAAAATTTGCAGCTAAAAAATTTAATCATCTGAAAAGCTTAATATCCATTACTGTTCCACATCGAGAAAATGATTGAAATTTCATTGAAATGAGGTCAAATTTATTTTGACGTTGAAATAGTGAATATAGAGCGGGATTTTGTGTTCATAATGTAAAAAAAATTTAAAATAAGATATAGTCTTTTAAAAATTTATTAGAACTGATCACATTCAATGTACATAAATATTTTAAATCACATGCCAGATGAAAACGTTGATCAAACAATACTTATTTGAGTAACTCTGAACATTGGATGCCATTTCTAATATAACATAATTTCGAGTCATGCGGGGAAACAACCTTTCTTTTCCCCCCAGACCCCTTAACCTCCCTAGCAATTATCCTTTTGCCCCAGAGACCTCATAACTTACCTATTAAATTAATTTTAATATTAATATTATAGATATTAAAGGACCAAGTGGAGAAGCAATACCCTATTGAATAAATTTTTAATATTGAAAATTATCGATATCCGTTTAATCCCTGACCACGTTTTAACTTATCTGTTGAATAAATTTTTAATATATAACATTATAGATATTACAGGGCAAGTGGAAAAGCAATATCTCATTGGTCCCTTAGGTCCCTCAACCGTTTATTCCCTGACCACATTTTCGATGTGGGGTACTTTTTTACCCCCTTAACCCCTCCCATCCCATACACACAAGCCCCGGGCTCCCCAGGGCGCACAGCAGCCACAGGCCCCTCGCTGAGCAGCCTTCACCAAGTCGGTAGTTTGTGCCGAGTTTCTTCTATTTTACGACTCCAGCGGAACCTGTTCCCTTGCATTATGAGGGACAGGCGCTGGCTTATCAACCGCAAAAACTTCGAAGTGAAACGTCTCCGTTATGTCGCGAAAGTTGACTGTGTTGCCACGGCTGCTTTGTGTCAGATATTGCATTGTGTCTGATACTGCATTGTGTCAGATACTGCATTGTGTCTGATACTGATTGGTACCTTATTGTACTTTGTATCTGGTGGTGGTACACTCTACCTATTCCTTGTGCTGCTGCAGCTGATGTTGTCAACTTTTGCCAGTGCTGCTAGCCATTTTCTTCAGACACTCGGTCTGTTCCTCGTACTAGTGCTGCTGCAGCTGATGTTGCCTACTACTGCTAGTTCTGCTAGTGCTTTTTTCTGACACTCGACCTATTGTATGTGCTAACGCAACTTTTGTATCAATGATCCATCCATTATCGCTATTGCTTACGATACGCGTGTCTCATGCTAGTTCTTTTAGCGTGACCCAGAAGTGGCCGAACCCTATATTGCTACAGGCAAGAACTTCTGCAATTAGTCGCTATCAAGATCGGGGTAATCGTGCCTCAAACTGTCAATCTGATCACGATTTTTATTTTGCAATAATGCAATATCGTAATGGCTCTCTTGTAAAATATTGCGTTCCCTGTATAATCTGCGAACTTCCACTGTTAATCTGATGACGATTATTATTTTGCAATAATGTAATGTCATCATGGCTCTCTTATAAAATATTGCATTCACTGTATACTCTGTGACCTTCTTTCACGCGAACTTTGTTTGAACCCATTAATCTACGAATAGTCATTACTTTCATGTATCATCTGTGTATTAACTAGTCAATTTAATCAAGTCCTTCATTGAGGTTATTTGATATAACTATTTAGCATAACCATGAATATTCTATTAGCATTTTGATTGGAGTCGCCAGTGTTGAGATTTGGATTTTTTTCGTTTTTTGTGAACATTCATATGTAAATTTATTGACTGGAAGATGATACATTTTATTATTGCTCAAATGAATTACCAATAATACTGTTCATGGTGGTGATGTTTCTGCCGTCGGATCATTGCCTACATTCAATAACTTTAGAAAACTTATATCTAACGTGAGTAATGCAGAATTTATTATTAATTGGTTTGAAAAATCTTTGTATTTTGATAAAGTATGATAAACTAATTAAAGTGTAACCTACATCCAAGAAAAAATATCAAAAGTCGTTTGAAAACGTATGCAGGATTCTCAATAATTAGCGGTAGAAATGCTTTAAAACTGGCGATAGGTTTAAAAAACGAGAGGCTCCTCAGTTCTCTCGTTTCGTCACAAGTATAGGACTCATAACCCTACCTTCAGTCGACTACCGGTGTCTCAACTCACTCAGTCTACACGAAAACTAATATTATGTCAATTTGCATCGACGAATTTCTCTGTGAGTTGCAATTCTTCTATTTGAAACAACTCAACTAAGTCTACACACAAAAAATATTTCGTCAATTTGCACCGACGAATTTCTTTGTGAGTTCTAATTCTCCTTTTCAAAAATTATCCGTAATATAACAATACCCTTACACGCAGCACTGACATGCTCCTCACAACAAAGTTGCCACTACTGTTACCGCTACTGCAGTATAATATGCCCCATACAATTGAGTCTCAAAAAAAAAGAGCAGTTTTACTTGGGATTCTCTATAACATGTTAGCTGGGGATGGAGGCCAAGGAACCGCACAAATTGCCCCTATCTTCAGAAGTGCTCCCCCAATTTACCTCCATTTGGCGAGCTGAACGACACACCTTACTCCATCGAAACGCTTTACAGCACGGTAATCTCCCTTTAAAATTATCAAGAGACAAAAGCTCGGGTAACAAACTCTGCTGAACTGGACCAAATAATTGCGCTTCTTAAACAGAGGTCTTCGAATGCAACACCGACCGAAGCGGCGCAAGTTAAGCTCGTCTTGGTTTTTTTAGCTCGCCAAAGATTTCAATTACAAGAGTAGGCTCCCTGTTAACGAGAGGCTGTAAAGGTTCCATAAAAGTACTCTTGCAAACGCCATACAGCAGCGCAGCCCGTCATAAAACTTATTTTTACGTTTCATCCCATAAAATCCTTGGGCAGTTCCATTTGAGTAAGTTTTCACTTCGTGAACATTCCATAAAATCATTTGGGAGTTCCATTTTAGTAATTTTTAGAAATTTTTTTACATAGAAATTGAGCATGTATGTACATATTTACGGCACTTGCACACATTTTTTTGAAAATCTGTTAAGAAAAAGCAGTCTCCATCAAAGCAGTGATTTGATTTAACTCAAAAGCAGTCCCCCAGTTAGCGAGAGGCTGTACAGGCTCCATAAAAGTACGCTTACAAACGCAAAGGAGAAGCGCAACACATCTCGGGCACCCACTTACCCAGTTCTAAAGGATCGTTAAGACCCACCACCCTTGCTTTACTGTAGGGCTGTAAACTTTGATGGTTGCAATTTCTGGGCAACTTTTCAATGAAAAACGAAAAAGCTGGTGGAAGCACTCATCTCCTGAGGTAATTGTTTCCAGTCCATTAGTCGCCGTAATGGACGGCCTTGTTGAAGAAGACGCTCCTGAATGGCCTTATAAAAACGTTTTAATTGTTGAGGTATGCAAAGAGACGAACACTAGTACCTTGGTGTTAGCATAGCAAAGATGGGCGTTGCTTGTGGGTGTACAGAAATGCAGGAGAGGGTATTGACATAGGCCATAGAAGGTGTTATGACGGAGGTTACTATGACCTACGTTTACTGACCTAAGGAGGTGCTGCGAGGAGGTTACTATGACCTACGTTTACTCCCCTTAGGAGGTGCTTCGAGGAGGTTACTATGACCTACGTTTACTGACATAGACGTAAAGAGATGGCCTGAACTTTGGGGTAGGTTATTATGACCTACCTTAACTGTGAACTAGGAGCCTGGTTCCCGTGAACTAGGAGCCGAATTCTATGAAAATAATAAGATACTATGTAGTTGTCATCAAGTTATTTTTTTGCCATGAAATCGATTTTACCATAAATTAGATAATGCTTTGAATGCCTTTAACTAGGGGTTGGTTGTCACGAACTATGGATTGTTTACTGTATTTTAGAGGTGGGTGGCTACATAAAAAAATGTTGAGTGAATTTCTATCAACTTTAACACGTGATGAACTTGAACAATTTCGTAAAGTTGAATAGTTGGAAAAGAAATCTATCACTCTTTATTATCCATCCTGGAGAGAAAAAGTAAGTAAAAAATAAAGGAGAGAAAAAAGAGCTTACAAATAAAACATTGAAGCATATTTTTAAAGACAACCACTCACGTCCACCCATCATCTGTTGGATTTTGTACTGGTGAGTCTCCGCCTCATCAATCAATACTATATAATGATAAACCAAGGTACCTCCTTAGATTCATAAATAAATATATATATACATATACAGTATATATATATATATATATATATATATATATATATATATATATATATATATATATATATATTGTGCGTAATTTTTCCTATGTTATTAATATGACAATGTCATGGAAGACCTTAAATTGGTCGGTCGGTCCTGGTTGGTTGGTGCGTGTGTGTGTGGCGCTCACCAGGCCGCTCAATGACCGTATCTGTGATACGAGTTTCACCAGTGCACAAGTCCAAGAATGATGATCGCGAGTACTATTAGGATGGTTATATTTGTTTGGCATCCACATCTGCAGGATTTATTCAAGAAATATCGACTCCCGACATTTTAGACGGCCGTGTACACTATGTAGTAACCAAATATCCAAAAACAAGCGTTCTGTCCCGGTGAAATTCGTTGTTAAGATTAACGAGGTCCCAAGTTGCTTGCTTCGCAGAATTCCTGCAAGCAACGGCCGGCGAGCCAATTTCCGATCGGTTTCGGTAGCAATCTCCTAGGGATTTGAAATTATTTGTTCCATGCAGTTTATTCAATACAACTTGAATGCATTTGCGATTGTGAAGCTTTATTTTATTATGAATGGTCAGTACATCGATGATTTTAGGGTTCCTCTCGATATAAAAAGATAGTGTTGAGAATGGGTTATTGGATACCTGTTTAGAGAAAGTCGGTTTCGTGAAGAAATATAATGGAATTCAATCAGAATAAATATAGAGGCAAAGAACTATAAATTTCTCGAATATTACCCGTGAAGCAAACTTAAGCATAGAACGAATGAAATAGAGCACAAGATCTGAACAAGACTTGAAATTCTTTCCATATCATTCAGCTTGAAAAAATATATGGCTGAAGTTGAAAGATCAGGTACGCAGGACTTTTCTTTTTTTTCGGAATAATTTTCCTAGAAACTAGTTGTGTCTAAGGTTTTACCCTCTCACTAGGGCATTCCTCAACATTAATTATAAAATAAGCCAGGAGCAGTTACTAGGGATAATCATTAAAAATTTTCTTATCGTTCGCTGTAACTAAAGTTTGGCGTTGTCACTAGATTTTTCCTTTTCTCTAATTTTCGCCAAGGCCTGACGCCTATCACTAGAGACCACCTCATCACAGCAAGCGCCTTGTAACAAACTCAGTGCCAGAGATTTCCCATCTTTTGCAGCGTTGATCTAACAGTCTAGCGATTGGGATGGTTGGTGAGCAATATTAAGGACTCAATACCAGAAAATTATCATCATTACTCGTTTAATGGGACACACCGTGGCGGTATCACGGCTACGGACTGGGAGTTCTAAGGACTCAATTACTGAATAATCATCATCTTTGCTAGTTGAATGATGGGCAGTATCACGGCTACGGATATTGGAACTGTAACTCTAGCTCAGTGTTATTCACCAATTTTTGCACGAGAGCCACTTCAGTTAAACGCAGTGATTGAGAGAGCCGCAACTACTGCAAGTTAGCGTTTATTATATAAATTATATTTTATTGATTTATTTATATATTTTTATAGAGCCGCGCAATGAATATCACTGCTCTAGGTTATCAGAACGGTAAATGAAAAACAGAGTTTTTCTTTTGAATGAATAACCTTAATATTTTGTGCAGTGAGATATACCAAAGCTATGTTCTTTGTTATGGATAAGAGAGATTCATTATGTTGTTTACACAGCCTTTATTTTCCAGTCCACGATTGGAACTCCAGCGATTGAATGTCTTCACAAATTTAATGTTTGAATTTAGCTAAGGGGGATAGATTAAGTCAAGCTTACAGTTATGCTTTTGTTGCCATAGTAAGGTAATTTCATTCGTTATCGTTAGACTTTTCATCGTTTTCCTTTATTCATCTTCCCTGCTTATATTCCGACCAACTTGCGTTTGTGTAAAAGTTCATTTAAAAAAAGCTTGTGCATTTTTCTCCAGCGCTTGTAACATTTACTTAACTGTAAGAGATCTCAACGCTGCTTAAGAATGTGGCCATCAGTATAATTTGTGTAGAGACGGAAGCAAGGAACTTCTACTCGAGATCGGGCAACTTCTACAAAACTTTAAGAGATCCAAAAAACACTCATCTTTTGACTGACAATCTCTCATATAATTTTTGTTTCAGGTGCAACTAAGTTGTCTTCCATGATAGTTTTCGTAAATGTATTATTCTTTCCATCGATTTTACTCAATAGACTTGAATTAAGTCTATAAACACATATATCTGAACAAAATACGTGAGTACATTTTTTTGGAACACCCTGTATCGCAATAACTTCTCTTCAGACATTCAGCCAATGAAATGAAAGGTCAGCATAGTAGAAGATTTCAGCGTCGTTTCTTAGTATCGCAGTTTTATCAGAATTTATGGTTACGAATTCCTTCATCACTGAATTTTGATTTTATGTTAATGCATCTGAACACGTCAGTGGTTTGCTTTAGTCACCACCTTATCAGAAGATTCAGGTACCAGGTTGCTTTATTCGCAATCTTGATGTCTGATAAGTTGCGACTTGAGCAAACCACGTACGGACGTGTTTTGGCATCACAGTTAATGAGTTTCAGTCAGGTACTACGAATTTACTAAAGTATGTACTTCAAATGTACTTCAGTCATGTACTTTAAGATGATACTAAAGTTTTGAGGCTGGAGTAACTTAAATATGATACGATCTTTTCTTTATTTTTATTTTTTTCCTTTCGTTCACGGTGAGAATGAACCTCGGAACATACGAGTACTGCATGTCGTTACAATACTACGCGATTATCGTATATTTTATTGCTTTAATGTAACTTTGTATTACATCGTAGCCTAACGTATCTCTCCTTAAATGGACTTAAATTGTTATAACGTTTCCTAACCTATTCATGAACTTTCTATTACCTAACGACAGTTGACCCGATAACAAGTCAGTAACTATGATACCGTTTCAAACTGGAAAGCATGACCTTCAGACTGAGAAACGAACGGGCGAACCCCAATCATAATTATAAGAAATTATGAATTATCAAAATTATAATATGTAGTTTCCGCCAGAGAGAACGGAATCTTTAACCTTTGAATGCTGCCGTCGCCCACTGGTGTTTGGCTCATCACCGTGTCAAACATATTACATCGGCAAAGTTACAGTGAAAATTTTTGCTATTACTTCTTTCGTCTACAATTACAATATCATCAGTAGCTGCCACTACTGAGTAGAAATTTGATCTGTCTAATTTGCGTACAGTCAAATTCTTATTCCTTTCTTCTTGAGCACCGCTTTGGTTTCATATATTTTATTCCAAAAATTATAATTAAAGCCCATTTACATCATTTGCATGCACTATAAAAGCTAATTTTTATTTCAGCTGGCCTTTAGTAAATTTCAGTACACTTTCAGTTAACATGCGCTGAAAAATACACTCAAAATCGACATCATAAAAATATCTTCCAATGATTCGAACGCGAAAAATCAGGCGGGTACAAATCTGGAGAGTAAAGAGAACAGGGAAGCAGTTTCCAATTGATTCAGATAAGGCGGGTTCAGAAAGAGCAAGAAGCCCCATACAAAGTTCGGGCCTGATCAGGAAATGCGAGAAAATAGCAGTCATTTTAACCCTTTACCATCAGTATTTTTGTACTCATATTACCGTTATCACAACCACCATCATTAACCTGGCACAAACATCATTTAGTCACCTCAACGACATGACAACGAGGAAGTGACTGCCACTCGACAAGGAACTTCGAAGAACACATTAGGGCACTAATTTCGCTAGGAATAAAACATATTAGAGCTGTTTATGGAAGTGGATTTTGAAATCGACTTTGATGGTAAAGGATTAAGTGAAGAAACACTTCAACACTGCCAGTATTGTCTTTTTTACAACATAAGATATTCAGACGATGTCAGTATTCTATTTTTCACAAGTGACACATCACCATGACGTCTATTTTTCTTACATACTATTTACACTTTTTCTTATGTACGTTTCTTACGTACTTTTTCGTTCTTATTTTTCTCATATACTAATATATACGTTTCTTATGTGCATTTGTTTAGTAACATGTCACCACGATGAGAATCATTTCAGTACCAGGAGGCGTAGATGACGCGATGCTGGTCAGCATGAGAAGGTGCTGCAAAAGGCGTCGAGGGACCAGTTCACTCCAACCAGCTCTCCTCGAGGGGTCCGAATAAGTCTTCGTAATGGCGGTCTCACTGTGTGATGATGGATGCAGCTCTGAATTTCGGCCTCTATAATTCAGTTTAAACGCTGGTCCTGCAAGCTTGACAAATAGACCTTTTTGTTAGCTTTGTGGCCTCGGGAGCAGAGCAACGGAAGATGCTGCCACTGAGAACTTGCAGCTGCCGTGGCATCTGAAGCAGTGAACTGCTGCAAGAGATGTTATCAGGACCATGAACCGCATCGTCCTTCCAACAAGCAAAATTTAAGGAAAGAACTGGAAAATTCTGAAACGCGAGAGAAATCTCCAGAAATTTGCCCTTCATGAACCCAGGCCGAAAGAGATATAATCAGGGCCATGAACCGCATCGTCCTTCAAGCAAGCAAAACTTCAAGAAAGAACTTGGAAAATTTTGAAACGCGCTAGAAATCTCCCAAAATTGGCCACTCGTGGAACCCAAACGACCTGCCATGAGCCCACGCCGAATTTTTAAAATTCTGAAAATGTTTCGAGTGTGGAAAGTGCAAACACGAGCTTTAGATGACCTGTGTTACAGCGTTACCTTCTTCATGATCTATGCAATATAGAACCTTAGGATCTCTGGTTCAGTTTAAACAAGTTGGCCGCGGATTTTGAACATTGCACTTCAGTATAGCTCGAATCCCAGCGCTGGGTGGCGACTTTCTCCGTTGGGTATAGTGGAAAACCTCTAAGCACAATACCCCACTCTACCCAGGTGTCTGAAATGGGTACCGGTCATGACCGGGGGAAACCGTGATGATGTCCTGGTGTTAGTTATGAGGCATTTGAGAAACCAATGTACAAGGTGTTATGTATCAGGCTTGGTTGGAAATAAAGCATCCTTAGATGCCGATGTTTGTTTGTTTAGCTCAACCGGTGTTAGGGCGCTGGAGGGCATGTACCCAGCATTTTATATATCTCTGCCTCCATCATCAAGAAAACAACCTACGGTCAGCAACTTAGATCTAAAAATCTGGAGTAAAAATGAATGATGTAGATTTGGGTAAAATGCCTCGAGTAAAATATTGCTAGGATGATCTGTTTTCACGATACTTCAAAGATAAGGAGATCATTTCGCATTTGTTACTTGCAGTTCTCGCCCTGAAGGGTAACGGTTAACCATGCAGGTGACCTTTTGTAAGAGCATATCATCATTTTCACCAAATTGCTAGCGCTAAGACAAGCTGAGCAATAAAAACTCTCACAAAAACCCGCCCCGTTTTCTTGTTCCGATCACCAGAAATGATCTCACGCTTCCAGCGGAGGCCTGTCTTGTACCATCTGGACAGTATGTGATGCCAATCTCAATAGTCTCTAGGCAAGGTTGCAATGATTGATGTGAGTAACATCCAGAACTTAAATTACACAGTGTGATATGCAATCAAAAGGATACCTAACGAATCTCCCGCACAAACTCATTCTGAATGAACTTCGGACAATAGTTTCGTATTGCAAGTACGTTGAATTCTTTCCTCTTTATAAAGGGTGGCGTAAAAAGAACGCATGACTTGGACCGTTCTTTTTGCTAGACTCTGGCTGTCTTAGTTAGAGAGGCTTAAACTAACTCGTTATCTATTCTTTATGCTTTCAAAACTCTGCGCGGTAGGCTATTCTATTGCATACCTGAACTTGAGACTTACATTTATAAACACTGGCAGTAAGGCATTTGGTTTACAGCGTAAGTGACTGTAGGGTGGCACAAAAAGAACGTTCAAATCCATGCAATCTTATTGCGCCAGCCTGTATTTAGAAAAGTTAATCTTAAATTTTTTTTTTGAGTTTGCTAAGGGTATTCAAATGAAAAAGATTACTCGAAAACTAAAATTACAATGCTGTCAAAACAACGCACTTCGTAAGATTTGCCTTGGCCATTACTCGTCTATGGGAACTACAGAACATGTTTCAGTGTCATTGATATTGTTTGTATTTTATTATGGAATGCAAACTAAAATTGCCTGCGTGAGAGAACCTAAAGTATTGCACGCAGCTCAATGATGAGACATGGAATTGAAACTCGATATCAGTCGAACGAGTTTTTCATTCTGGCTTACTCAGTGTGAATATTGTTCGATTGTTTTCCACGTAAAAAATGTTTCAAAATTCATTGGAATTTGATACAGCTAAAATGGTTGTTTGAATCTTCGCATGACACAGATATGAAGATGCAGGTATTCACGCAGTTGATTTAGAGTTGACTGCAGGTTAGTTTGTAAAGTGCGATCTTGTTTAAGAAATTTGACAAAACAAGAATTGTACGCTGATATGTAACTCTTGACGATACATTGATATCCTACAGACTTATAGATCTACATTACCAAAGTATAAAACCAATGCTATACATTAAAAGAGGGTCAAAATAAGCTCATCAAGTTTTTGGATTACATGAAATTTTAATCGCTTACTAAAAAACATTAATCAATCGTTATCATATGTTCTTGTTTCGCACTTAAGTATACAAATTTCAGACTCGGGGTCTGGAGTGTGAACTATTTAGAGAAAGACCGTATCACTATTTCAGGTAAATCGTATGCACTCACTTTTGAATGCATTTTCAATGAACCCAATTTGATTCAGCTTTACTATAATTATTCATTCATGGTGAACAAAACAAGAACCAGCCTCAGGACAAGCATCCTGTGTTCCAAAAGGAGAAATGCATTCATCTCGGGTTTGTGGTGTTATGTGTGGTGAAGTCTCGGGGTTTATGTGGTGAAGTCTCAGGCTTTATGTGGTGAAGTCTCGGGGTTTATGTAGTGAAGTCTCGCGGTTTATATGGTGAAGTCTCGGGGTTTATGTGGTGAAGTCTCGGGGTTTATGTGGTGAAGCCTCGGGGCTTATGTGGTGAAGTCTCGGGGTTTATGTGATGAAGTCTCGGGGTTTATGTGGTGAAGTCTCGGGGCTTATATGGTGAAGTCTCGGGGTTTATGTGGTGAAGTCTCGGGGTTTATGTGGTGAAGTCTCGGGGCTTATGTGGTGAAGTCTCAGGGTTTCTGTGGTGAAGTCTCGGGGTTTATGTGGTGAGGTCTCGGGGTTTATGTGGTGAAGTCTCGGGGCTTATGTGGTGAAGTCTCGGGGCTTATGTGGTGAAGTCTCGGGGTGTTCTGATCTCGACTAAGTGTCTTGCTAAATTATTCTTTCAAAAATAACAGACCAAGAAACAGCCTGAGAACAAGCGTCCTTAATTTCAAATGGAAAAAATTATTCATGAAACTATTTAACGGTTCGACTTCTAGTGTCTCTGGGGGTCAGAAAAAATCGAATTGAAAGAATCGAATTGAAAGAATTGCATTCCATGTCTTTGGGTCCATGAAATGGGAGCTGAATTGCGATCCAGTTTTAGGATATCAGAGGAGCTTGAATTTACGACGACATTCAGTAAGTGACCGTAATGGGCAGTGGGAGGTCGTACTGATTATTGTCTTTGGTTTTGATCGTCGTCATTAGCTACTGACATGAAATTTATGGAGGAAGAATGCTTGAGGGTTTTCTGAGTGTGATAAAATCCCTTCAATGACCGTTGTTTTCAAAGTGTTTAATTCATTTCAATGGCTGGTTTGATTCCGTGAAATGGGTCTTGGCTTTATTTTGGTCACACTTTTTTGCAACACAGTAAAAAGTGATGAACGTGGTAGTTATTGCCTGTTCTAAAACTGGAGGGGGGGGGGGGTTAAGCTTGATCGACGACTCCAAAGGATTCCGACCACTTATTACGAGATGTTAGATCATGAAAGCTTAGACTTATTATACTTACTTTATTTCTTTTATATTATATTTGTATATTATACATCATATATCAAATTATTATATATTATACTTATCTTTTACTACAACTTCATTAGTTCATTACACTTTTTCGACGATTTTTCTAAAAACTTCACGAAAAGTTAAAATGTTGTCTACACTTATTATGGTACTCTAGAAAGATTCACATCATCAAATTTAGAATTTATTCTTCTTTAAACGGGGTAAATATGGTTTAATATTTTGCAAGCAAGCCTATCAATGCCTTTATACGTCCTTTTACATCGAGTTAGCAGAGAATACTTGCACGCCAACTACTCCTCAAAATTTTCAGTAATATAGTAATATAGCATTCAGTAATATAGTATTCAGTAATATAGTTAACGAATCAAATTACCCGTACACAGTTTTCAGCCTAACACCGTATCCGAAGAACATATATTTCAATCTCATCAGTTTCATGAATATAATGTAAAAATTTAAATACATGTTAATTCAATAATTTCCTCCATTGTCATACAATCTCATCAGCATTTAAAAATAATTTTTATTTGAATATTGCAGATTTGAAAACAAAAATTTAAGATATACTAGACTGAATAAGTGTCGTTTTTAATTTGGGGTAGGTAGCGTTCAGCACAGTTGTGGTAAGAAATTCTCTAAACTGCAACACAGTTTTCTCCAAGACCCAATAAGTATATTTAGAGGAAGTCAAAATAAACCAACGATATTAGTATTTTTCACGCAAATATTATTAACAATTGATAAATCTCACCTTGAGAATAAGCAACAAAAGGTTCCTATCTTACTCAGAGAAATATCAAACGACAAAGTATTGGGAAATGAGGAGCTTTCAATACTGTGCGAGCTCAAAACTCTACGTATATTTTCACAAACAATGATTTCCTTGAAGGAATAAAAGCTAAATATCAAATCCACTTCAAAATCCAAACATCAAATTCCAAAATCCAAAGGTGAAAGAATTAAACTCGATCTCAGGCTTTGAATAACAAAAAACAAAAAATACGAGCCAGATGCCAAATTTTCACGCCCCAAAAATTCGGTCTCTTGAGTGTTGGGCCGGAGGGTCCTGCGATCCAAGCAGATTCTGTTATAACGTCAGCTTTGGCGATTGAGCTTGAAAGATTCCTTCTAGCTGTCGTGGGCAAAAGAAAGAGGAAACTGTCCCCATCTAGGGAGAAGAAATATGAACTGGAGTTACCTCTATAACTCTATGGAAAAGAAAGAGGAAACTGCAAGTGCGTTTCTAACTCTGGGGAATGAAAAATGAACTGCAGGTGCCTTTCCAACTCTGTGGTAAGAAAATGAACTGCAGCTGACTTTCCAACTCTGTGGTAAGAAAATGAACTGCAGCTGCCTTTCCAACTCTGTGGTAAGAAAATGACCTGCAGCTGCCTTTCCAACTCTGTGGTAAGAAAATGACCTGCAGCTGCCTTTCCAACTCTGTGGTAAGAAAATGAACTGCAGCTGCCTTTCCAACTCTGTGGTAAGAAAATGAACTGCAGCTGCCTTTCCAACTCTGTGGTAAGAAAATGACCTGCAGCTGCCTTTCCAACTTTGTGGTAAGAAAATGAACTGCAGCTGCCTTTCCAACTCTGTGGTAAGAAAATGACCTGCAGCTGCCTTTCCAACTCTGTGGTAAGAAAATGACCTGCAGCTGCCTTTCCAACTCTGTGGTAAGAAAATGACCTGCAGCTGCCTTTCCAACTCTGTGGTAAGAAAATGACCTGCAGCTGCCTTTCCAACTCTGTGGTAAGAAAATGACCTGCAGCTGCCTTTCCAACTCTGTGGTAAGAAAATGAACTGCAGCTGCCTTTCCAACTCTGTGGTAAGAAAATGAACTGCAGCTGCCTTTCCATCTGTGGTAAGAAAATGAACTGCAGCTGCCTTTCCAACTCTGTGGTAAGAAAATGAACTGCAGCTGCCTTTCCAACTCTGTGGTAAGAAAATGAACTGCAGCTGCCTTTCCAACTCTGTGGTAAGAAAATGAACTGCAGCTGCCTTTCCATCTGTGGTAAGAAAATGACCTGCAGCTGCCTTTCCAACTCTGTGGTAAGAAAATGAACTGCAGCTGCCTTTCCAACTCTGTGGTAAGAAAATGAACTGCAGCTGCCTTTCCAACTCTGTGGTAAGAAAATGAACTGCAGCTGCCTTTCCAACTCTGTGGTAAGAAAATGAACTGCAGCTGCCTTTCCAACTCTGTGGTAAGAAAATGAACTGCAGCTGCCTTTCCAACTCTGTGGTAAGAAAATGACCTGCAGCTGCCTTTCCAACTTTGTGGTAAGAAAATGAACTGCAGCTGCCTTTCCAACTCTGTGGTAAGAAAATGAACTGCAGCTGCCTTTCCAACTTTGTGGTAAGAAAATGAACTGCAGCTGCCTTTCCAACTCTGTGGTAAGAAAATGAACTGCAGCTGCCTTTCCAGCTCTGTGGTAAGAAAATGAACTGCAGCTGCCTTTCCAACTCTGTGGTAAGAAAATGAACTGCAGCTGCATTTCCAACTCTGTGGTAAGAAAATGAACTGCAGCTGCCTTTCCAACTCTGTGGTAAGAAAATGAACTGCAGCTGCCTTTGCAACTCTGTGGTAAGAAAATGAACTGCAGCTGCCTTTGCAACTCTGTGGTAAGAAAATGAACTGCAGCTGCCTTTCCAACTCTGTGGTAAGAAAATGAACTGCAGCTGCCTTTCCAACTCTGTGGTAAGAAAATGAACTGCAGCTGCCTTTCCAACTCTGTGGTAAGAAAATGAACTGCAGCTGCCTTTGCAACTCTGTGGTAAGAAAATGAACTGCAGCTGCCTTTCCAACTCTGTGGTAAGAAAATGAACTGCAGCTGCCTTTCCAACTCTGTGGTAAGAAAATGAACTGCAGCTGCCTTTATAACTCTGTGGTTAGAAAATGACCTGCTGCTGCCTTTCCAACTCTGTGGTAAGAAAATGAACTGCAGCTGCCCTTCCAACTCTGTGGTAAGAAAATCAACTGCAGCTGCCTTTCCAACTCTGTGGTTAGAAAATGACCTGCTGCTGCCTTTCCAACTCTGTGGTAAGAAAATGAACTGCAGCTGCCTTTCCAACTCTGTGGTAAGAAAATGAACTGCTGCTGCCTTTCCAACTTTGTGGTAAGAAAATGAACTGCAGCTGCCTTTCCAACTCTGTGGTAAGAAAATGAACTGCAGCTGCCTTTCCAACTCTGTGGTAAGAAAATGAACTGCAGCTGCCTTTCCAACTCTGTGGTAAGAAAATGAACTGCAGCTGCCTTTCCAACTTTGTGGTAAGAAAATGAACAGCAGCTGCCTTTCCAACTCTGTGGTAAGAAAATGAACTGCAGCTGCCTTTCCAACTCTGTGGTAAGAAAATGAACTGCAGCTGCCCTTCCAACTCTGTGGTAAGAAAATGAACTGCAGCTGCCTTTCCAACTCTGTGCTAAGAAAATGAACTGCAGCTGCCTTTCCATCTGTGGTAAGAAAAGAAACTGCAGATGCCTTTCCATCTGTGGTAAGAAAATGAACTGCATCTGCCTTTCCAACTCTGTGCTAAGAAAATGAACTGCAGCTGCCTTTCCAATTCTGGGAAAAGAACGAAAAACTACAGCTGCATCTTTTACTTAGGGTGAATAAAGAAATAACTGCAACTGGTACTTCAAGTGCGATGAAGAGAAAAGAAACTTTAGTGGCCTCTGCAACTGTCGCGAATCAAGAAGAAAATGCGGTTATATCGTCTTATTTGAGAAAGGGGAGAAGAAACTGCACCGGTCACTCCATCTTTCTGCACAAAATGAAGAAACTAGCAGCTACTCGTCCTCTGGATAGAAAAACTATCTGCCTCTCGAAATTTGAATGAAAAAGAGACTCGAGAACAAAATTTTTCGCCAAAACTTCAGCATTTAACCGGGCTTCACCACCTCAAAACTCGCCTGTAGCTCTCGTCTGAAGCTTCGTGTGGAGAGACGAACGACCCGCTCCGACAGTGGCTCCTGCCTTGATGTAAGTTCCTGCTTTGATGTAAGCTCCGGCCTTGATGTAAGTTCCTGCTTTGATGTAAGCTCCGGCCTTGATGTAAGTTCCTGCCTTGATGTAAGCTCCTGCCTTGATGTAAGTTCCTGCCTTGATGTAAGCTCCGGCCTTGATGTAAGTTCCTGCCTTGATGTAAGCTCCTGCTTTGATGTAAGCTCCTGCCGTGGTGTAAGCTCCTGCCTTGATGTAAGCTTTTGCTTTGATGTAAGCTCCTGCCTTGATGTAAGCTCCTGCCTTGATGTAAGCTCCTGCTTTGATGCAAGCTCCTGCCTTGATGTAAGCTCCTGCTTTGATGTAAGCTCCTGCCTTGATGTAAGCTCCTGCCTTGATGTAAGCTCCTGCCTTGATGTAAGCTCCTGCTTTGATGTAAGCCCCTGCCTCGATGTAAGCTCCTGCCTTGATGTAAGCTCCTGCCTTGATGTAAGCTCCTGCCTTGATGTAAGCTCCTGCCTTGATGTAAGCCCCTGCCTCGATGTAAGCTCCTGCCTTGATGTAAGCTCCTGCTTTGATGTAGGCAACGTCCTCCTGCGACGCCTCGTCGGATGTTAGTCATTTCTGAAGTCAACCTTCGAGGCCTCCTGCGAAGAACGCAGCATGCTTAGACAGTAACTCTGAGCAAATGGTAAAGCAATCGATAACTTTCTCATTTTTTGCACAACGGCAGAACTTAGATTTTTTACATGAATTAGCGTTAAGAGACACGTGGCACATGCGTAATATTGAAGATGCTGTGCTGCGAAATCACTAGTAAACAAATCTACTGTGGCTCCGCTAAACTGTTTAACAATTCAAACTGGATATATTCAATGTTGGATCCGGATGGCATTGCGCACGTGAGTTTCTACAAAATATTATCCTAATTCTTAAATGTTGGGGAGATCGCAGAGGTGGAGCGCGTGGACTGACTTTAAGTCTTATATTTCAATTTCTAATTTGATTTAGAGTAAATTTGTCTATTTAAAACCTCATTTTTTAATTTATGCATAATTATGCTTAATTTCACGATTTAATTCTGATATTTGATTGCATGACTAATTCTTTTTTACATCACAAAGTTAGTTTAAATTGTGGATTTAAAGCATGACGTTCGATTTTACACCCGGTGTACTGAGTTTGCACAAAATTTATTGACTTAATGTGCTGTTCAACCAAGTATTACATGGATGTACCAACTTACATCCTGCTTTACACAATCTTCACCGGCTTATTTAACTCTACTCATTTAGAGGGTGACTCATTTTACTAAAAGGACTTTTGTTTAATGCGATATATGCTGTGTTGATCACTGATTTCTTGAATTGGGGTTTTATATATTAATTAAAAACTTCATTAAGCATATGAAGTAAGTTTTTCAATAATAAATATATGTAGCATTTATAGCACTCATTGTATGGCATTGAAAGTAGAAACTGTGCTATATCTTCTTTTTTGGTATACGGTAGTCAAACATTCAAATTTTGTTTCTGATATATATAGTAGCCAAACACTCAATATTTTATTTCTGATATTAGGTAGTCAAAGATTCAAAGTTTTATTTCTGATATATGGTAGTCAAAGTTCAAAGTTTTATTTCTGATACATGGTAGTCAAACACTCGAAGATTTATTTCTGAGATATAGCAGTCAAACCCTCAAAGTTCCGTATCTATGCAATATATATTAGTCAAACAATAGTTATGGTCAATTTAAGCGGTGTGTGTAATATAAATTAGCCGTCAATGGTATAACGGTACAAATAACTTACTCCCGATGCTAGATAGGGTCAATTGTACCGATCTTAGAAATGATCAGCGATGTTGATGTTAGAAATGGACAATTCCATCAATTTTTAGATGGAGAAATGTTGGTGATCCTGACCATCGGAAATCATTGGTTTCAGTTGAGGGCAACAGAGAGTATTTCCTTTCATCATCGGAACTTTGTTAGACTCTATGCGTGCTTCTATTGATATTTTATACTCTTTTCTTTCTATAATTTATCGATTTTTATACAACGTGATCTCATTCTAACCTAGTAGAGCTCATCATTTCGACCATAATCGTAAAATTATTGTGAGCATAAATAGCGAGTAACATCGTTCAGACCTAGAAATCTTCAGTCAATCTTGCCATCCTAGACTGAATATAAACCTCGATCGCACCACGTTTCGGTATTTTCCACTAAGACAAAGTATATACTGAGATATTGCTACGCTATGAAGCATAGAATTTGTTCATAAGGGATCCGGTTAAGGGCCGTTTACACTTGGGGACATTTCGGCCGTGAGGCGCGACACGTGTATATGAAGCTCACCACTGAGACTCATATTTGTGAGCGCTTCTACGAATTTCCATATTCACCACAATAGTTACGAGGTTCTTGAGTGTCGCGCATTACGAATTCGGTCAGAGCGAATAGGAAACTTTGCATAAACAGTAAACACACACACAAATATGAGCCTCAGTGATGAGCCTCGCACACACGTGTCGCGCCTCACGGCCGAAATGTCCCCTAGTGTAAACGGTGAACGGCCCTTTAGTGATGAAGGAGCAGCTTGGTCTTGTGCCATGTTGAGGTTAGCCCTAAATAACGTCATATGGAGTGATCCCGTTCATGAACTCCGGAAGAACAAGACCTTTATTGATGAGCAGATATAGCGGACCGCTCGGCCGCTGCTCAGAAATGCATGTTATAAAAAGAAGCCCAACTTCTTTTAACAGAGCGTCATTATTTCCTGAAGAAGACCCAAAACCATGAAGACGATGCTCGAGGTTTCGTACGCGAACCGGATTTTGACCGACAAAAACTGACCAAGTTCTGAAGATGTCGAGCTTCATGGAAGAAGACATCAAGACTGGAAATCACAATTGTACCTAATTTCACGACAGGATTTTGCCTTTTGAGCTCGCAAACACAAGCGCGTCAAAAGCCGAACATCATAAAAATGACCACGTGTCTGAAACTTTAAAATTTGATCTCCATCTATTGCCCAAAATAGGCAACCGGTAATGATAAATGGAGTGTTACACTATGTTCGAACTCTCTAAAAATTGTGCGAAGATTTTGCTTAAATTCTAGCTTATAGCTCAATTTTCAAAACATCCAGATCTGTTGAGTGATGAAAGACCATACATAGCGTATCACACTATGATCGAACTCTGCAAAAAATTGTAAGATTTTGCTTAAATTGTAGCTTATAGCTCAATTTTCTAAGCACCCTGATCTGTTGAGTGATGAAAGTCCAAGTGGCAGAACACAGCACAACTTGATAGCAGTGCCAGTTTTCAACGATAGGTTTCTCTTTTTTTCTCCCTTCATTCCTCCAGCGCGCACTTATGTGAGTTTACCAGCTCCGGTGACTTAACCTACTTTCAAGGGCGTTGATTTGAATTATACCCTTCGTGAAGTTACTCATAGAGTATGCATCTTCATGAAGGTGAAGGTAGGGGTTTTCATGAGTTAATATTGTGACGTTCATTGTTCTTTATGAGCTGACACGGCTCGATAAGCCTTTGCATTTTGATGAGTTTATAGTCCTTGATAAGGCCTTGATGAGTTCATATACTTTGAGGAGGCTGCGAATTTTGATGAGTCAAAATACCTTCAAAAGCTTTGTGTCGAGATGGGCATGTACTCCTTAGCAAAATTGAATGACTTGAGCCGACGTACGTCGCTGGAATCATATATTTTGAACTTGTAAATCGTTTTAAGTTTTATGGTTGTACGATTTTATGTACCAAGTCCCGTACTATGTAATAAATTCAAATTAGAGAAAATAGCATTCATCGGCAAAGAAAAACACTCTCTCTGTGCACGTCTTTCAGTCGTAAATCTTTCTGCACGATGTCAGGATATAATTTTTAAGGAGTTTAAAGAGCCGTTTACACTAGGGGACATTTCGGCCGTGAGGCGCGACACGTGTATACGAAGCTCACCACTGAGTTTCATATTTGTGTGTGTTTATACGAAGTTCCCTATTCGCCACGGTAGTTACGAGGCTCTTGAGTGTCGCGCATCACGAATTCGATCAAAACGAATAGGAAACTTCGTATACACACACACAAATATGAGCCTCAGTGGTGAGCCTCGTATACACGTGTCGCGCCTCACGGCCGAAATGTCCCCTAGTGTAAACGGCCTTTAAATCTCACAGCAAAATGCCACGATAAAATGAGTTTAAGTGAAGTGACTTTGATTATACGGTTCTGAATTTGTAGGTGATCTCAACTTAAGTATGTGGATTCCTAACTTTGAACCGATCATTTAATATGTTAATTCGAGTGTTGTTATTGAGGTAAATTGAGGAATGTGTACTCTTAATTTTGAAGCGAAAATAAATAAATTCGAGTTTTGTTATTGTGGTAAATTGAGGCATGTGAACTAATAATATTTGAAATAAACACTCGCAAACATTTCCCATTCCGAGTGTGTGTTGATTTTTACGTGCAAACACAGATATGTTTTGATTGAATGTTCAACATTAAATTGTATGATAAATAATCTGTTAATGGCAAATTTGCAACCCATATATATATACTGTAGATGACTTTAAATTTGGGAAGGTCTTTGAGACTGAGCTGTTGTTTAGCCATGCCACCCTCTGTTAAACATTCCCTTTATTCCGCTACATTCCGTGTTTCTTCATTGTTGCTCATCACTGAAAAAAGACGTTGCAGGAAGCCACGCTGCTTTTTCCCTATTTTCGCATTCAATTTTGGGAAAAAAACCTGCTTTCGACACAAATTGCTTGCATTTGGCAAAAATGTTTCTTTCTCGACCACTGGTTCTTGGAACCGTTATTTGAGAGGTGCTGGGTGCGGAACGGTCCGGTTCTAAACCGTCTCGTGTCTGAAGCAAGCAATGAAGATAAGACCAGGGCTTCGGACTGACAGATGAGTGCGTCCAGTTCAGTTTTCTAAAATCCGCTCTTAGTTATCAAGGCAACTTTCGTGTATGGAGCGATGCCAAGCCGAATTTGAAACCGGTTGCAAAGCGCTTTGAAAACTCTATCGTTGCTTATGAAAACTCTATCGTTTTTTATGTAACGTCTATCGTTGCTTATGAAAACTCTATCGTTTTTTATGTAACGTCTATCGTTGTTTATGAAAACTCTATCGTTTTTTATGTAACCTCTATCGTTTATATTAAAATTCAATCGTTGTTTATGAAAACTCAATCGTTGTTGTACTAGCACTGATCGTTGCTGTACTGGCACTGATCGTTGCTGTACTGGCACTGATCGTTGTTGTACTAGCACTGATCTTTGCTGTACTAGCATTGATCGTTGTTGTACTAGCACTGATCATTGTTGTACTAGCACTGATCGTTGTTGTACTAGCACTGATCGTTGTTACACTAGCTCTGAAAGTAACTAACTTCTCAGTATACTTGATATTCTACATCTGGCCAGTTTCTTGATGATATCGCCCTTAAGGCAAGAATATTAAAATCGGCACAATTTTTTTAAATCAGTGGGAGAACTAATATTGAATTATTACGAATAAATGACTGAGGCATTTCAATAAATATAATTAGTTCAGTGGCTCACTGCTTTAAAAATGATTCATTGACGCGCCATATGTTTACGTAGTTCAAAATTTTGGTATTACAGGAAAAAATTTCTTTCCGAAACGAAGGCTCCTCACACAGCTCTCTATTCGTGGCAATTCCTATTGTTCTTTACTGAAGAGATGATGTTGAAGGTAGATCGGAAAGCTGATAGTCATCATAAAGATAACTCCAGGAAGTATTTCTTTGCACGTAAATGATGCACAAGTTCTTGAAGCATGAATGTGTGAAGCTGAAAGCACCTGCCAGCGTATATGAGAAACAATCCCTTCAAGGCGTTTGTTCCGGTAGGACTGAAAAGTCCTTCACTCAAACTCGGAAAAACACAAAGCAACAAATCATGCATGTTCTCAAGAACAGCATTGACGCCATAATTTCATTCGTCTTTATTACAACAACCACAGCACCGTTTGCCATGTACACAGATCAGGATCTGGATTTTCGAGATATTTTCCGTCATCGCAGCATCAGTTACCCAAAGCTACCCTGCCCGGAATCATCAGAAATTGTCCTAAGGGTCTGCGAAGCGCTTAGATTTGTATGCAGAAAAGACATCCTAATATTTCATTGTTTTCTTCAATCTCTCCCTCGTGATGAACCGGTGAACCGCCCAAACCAACTTCCTGTAAAAGTGCCTTCGTCTTTTATTCCTGTTCTCAGTTCTACGTCGAACTAATATGAGTAAATTAAACTACAATACATAAAAGTAAACTGTAACATACAAAAAGGTCATACATATACAACTCTAAAATAATAACAAATGAAACCGCGAGCTAATGATTAACTGAACTTATTCGGGCCCACAAGTAGCTGTGTTCAAATATGTCAATTGTAATACATAGACTTCAGGAACAATATAATATTGTATCACTTGTGGTGCATAAATTGTTTACATTGTTCAAACTTCTTGTCTCACTGAGCAGCTTACGCCTGCTTTTGCCATCACAGCGAACTGTGTGAACCTAGCATCAAATTTTGCACCCGTGTGATGACACTTGCACTTCTCTTGAACCTCATCTGAGATTCTCTCTTATAATTACTAACGGGAGCAGAGAAGATCAGTATTCCATGTGAAACCATAACGTCGTAGCGTCATAGTTCTTCCAACTCACCTTAGAACAATTCATTCATGTTCTCAGTTCAACGCTGAACTTACATAAGTGGTTCTTCTACCTCGCCTTAGAACAATTCATTCCTGTTCTCAGTTCAACGCTGAACTTAGATAATTGGTTCTTTTACCTCACTTTAGAAGAATTTCGAGTACGACCTCATTAAGGTAAATTTTTTCAAAACCTCGGCCTCTGGTGAGTTCGTCAGTTTCAATAACTCGACGTCTGATCATCCATCGCTCTCGGTATCGAGGCCTCATTCAAATTTGCCATCAAAATCTCATGCAATTCACTGGCAGGCGGACAGGGAAGGCCGAGACAATGGCTTGTCATGCCAACAAATGAGGGGTCAGCGAGGCAATTATTTTCTTTTGTGAGCCTGTGGGCTGTGTGCAGAGGAGCTCTCATGAGCATGTCCGAGCTTTGTCTCAGCCTCGGTCGTCGTCCGCCGGGCGGGCTGGGAGAACTTATGAAAGGAGTGGGGCATTGGGATGTGTAAAGTGGTTCGTGTAACACTGCTTACAAAGAGTGCGTATTAAAAGAGTGGGGCATCGTGATGTGTAAAGTGGTTCGTGTAACACTGCTTACGAAGAGTGCGTATTAAAATAGTGGGGCATCGGGATGTGTAAAGTGGTTCGTGTAACACTGCTTACAAAAAGTGCGCATTAAAAGAGTGGAGCATTGGGATGTGTGAAGTGATTCGTGTAACCCGGCAACAAAGAGTGCGCATTAAAAGAGTGGGGCGTTGGGATGTGTAGAGTGGTTCGTGTAACACTGCTTACAAAGAGTGCGTATTAAAAGAGTGGGGCATTGAGATGTGTAAAGTAGTTCGTGTAACACTGCTTACAAAGAGTGCAAATGAAAAGTGGGGTGCCTTGGAATAAATAAAAGGGAAGTGGTCGACGTACCACTGCCAGGCGTTCAAAGGATGCTTATAAAAAAAGTGGTAATCAGGAGCAATAAAAGATAAGGGGGCCATGTTGTACAGCTAGGCGCAAGATATAAAACGAGCGGTGCTTTGGGAGAGATAAAAAGGACGTAAGTACTTTTTGACTGCTCTAGACCAATGAGGCACACACGTCGAGAATCCATCACGCTTTTTTAATCCAGTGGCAAAATTGATACAACGGAAAAGATTAAACTAGATGTTAAATTTCTAGAAATTTGGACAATGCACAATCAGGCCCCTCAAGCCTGATACACATCATCTTGTACATTGGTATATCAAATGGCTCATAACCAATACCAGGACGCCATGACGGTTACCCCCCGGTCGAGCCGGTACCCATTACTGACACCTGGGTTGAGTGGGGAATTGTGGCTGAGTTCTCCCTTTTCTTAACGGGGAGATCTACTGGGCTTCCATTTAGCTCTCACAATTAAATATAAATATTTGAATGGAAACATTCGGAAGTTTCTTTGCCACTCATTCCAGCATCGCATTATTTATTCCTGATAAGGCGACAACGAATAGTTTTTAATTACCCTAATTTCGTCAATGGAATGTGTTTGACATTAGTGTACCAATAAATTGACCGGACGCGCGGTACATATATAAATTAATTATTACAGTTAATACAGTTAAAGTTAATTAATATATGTAAGTTAATTAAGAATGATGTATAACTAACACTTGGGTATACCTTCAGTATAAATCAAATCGTCATTGGCAGTAGTATCTGTCATCTTCATGAAGTATCAATTGTTCCTAGATTTTAGGACGACTGTTATGACTTAACTCTGATATAACTCGCAATCCAAGGTACATTTAAACATAAAACTGAATGCAAAAATGCCGTTGTTACAGAAACAAAAAGCTAACCACGAAAATCTCATATTCCAAATCTCATATTCCAAAAAATAAATTAGATGAAATAGCTACTTTACCATCTGAAATCCATTTTTCAAATAAAGCTGCTTGAAAAACAATACCGTTACAGCCAAAACGAAAAGCCAAAAATAAAAAGACATATGCACATTCAGGAAAAAAAGTACAAGAAAAAGTTAAAACATGCAAAGAAAGCTGAACATTAGCCCATCAGATGATTCCCAAATGGGCAAACCAGTTCCAGAGACGAGCTCTGTCATATGCTGGGCGATAACAACGCTGGGCCACATCGTAAAATCGCGACCATATTGCGGCCTGCGCTAATGCAAGATGAAGCGATGCATTGTTCGCTCTGTGGTATGGTAGCACGGTCTTGCGCGGTCTATGGTATGGTATCAGAGTGTTGTGCGGTCTATGGTATGGTATCAGAGTGTTGCGCGGTCTGTGGTATGGTATCAGAATGTTGCACGGTCTAGGGTTTGGTATCAGAGTGTTGCACGGTCTAGGGTTTGGTATTACGGTCTTGTACAGTCTAGGGTATGGTAGTACTGCCGTGCACGGTCTTTGATAGGGTATCACAGTCATACAAGGTCTATTGTCTTCTTCTCGGGTCTTGAAAACTTAGTATGTAACTTAGTAACTTAGTATATTAGCATATTATGCCGTATGTAGGAAGTAATACCTCGTGGGGACTACCAAAGACCACTGCAAAAATTGTAAAGGATGCAATCATGACGTAAAATGTAAAAATTGGCAGTGCAAAACCTTCGACGCCCTTGAGCTTCATGTTTTTGTACTTACTTTACACGCTTTTACAACAAGATGATGGTTCAACGAAAAGATTTTGTATAACCTAAATGGTGCACACTAAAAATTTGAGTTTCCTGATGCAGTAATTTTACTGCCCTAACCGGTCATAAAAAAAGGCAAAATTACGAATAATTTCGCTAGGGTGAAACGTGGCACCGTGGTAAATGAAATTGTTGAGTAGGGCTTGGGGATGTGACGCAATTCAAACATTTAATATAATTGAAACTTGCAATTGAAAATAATGCAAATTTCTCGTCTTATCGTCTTTATATAAATTCTCTTTGCAGTTGACACTCCCACAAGCTTTGACATCTTTTCGTCTTTCAAACCTGAACCTTAGTAATTATAAAGACTTACCTCTCATTATTTTTAAAAATTTCTGTTTCAATGAGCTGTAATGGCAATGATGTTTCTTATTAGCATAGAGCCTGCCGTCGACTGCTTCTAATCGCAAGTGACTCCAACGAAACACAACCTCATATTCATGAGTTAGAAATCGACCTCTAGGTTCGTTCCACGCACACACACGGAGTCCACCAGCACACACGTAATTGCTCATAAATAAATGACACGAGAACACAGTCTTGGCTTGGAAGCCGCTCAGTGAGCGTTGCAGGTAGGCCTATGTATCGAATTAATGGGATTGTTCTATTGAGGATTGGAATCCCGGCTATTTTGATCACAGAGAGTAGCGCGACACGCTGAGAGTGTACTTGTGCGACCTGTGTGTGAATTTAAAGTAGATGCAGAAGTATACTGTTCGGTGTTCGCGCGTAGGAAAGTAAAGCTAACGCCGACCTCTTTGTGTGCTGTCGGATGTATTTTAGGAAAACATCGATATGTGCACTGATGACTCATATGTTCATGCCGAAAATGAGAAGGTTTTCAACGAAAAAAATCCAGGTACAAGAAATAGAGGTAAGATAATCCAAAAAGTATGTCTATTTAGGAGCAATACGTGTACAGCTTTCCTCACGACGTATATTCTATTCGATTCCCATGAATGCGAAAGATTTCGAAAGATGGATATTCCAACAAAAAGCATAAGAAGATTCTCTAAGACCGTATGCTCAGAACGAAAAATGAGGTGTCTCATAAGCCGTACATTCAACGCGATTGATTGGAAAGTTCTCTTCAGACGTATGTTTCAATGTAAAAGCTGATACAGCTCTTTAAGGGCATATATTTCAACGTAAACGAGCGCTAAAACGCTAAAAACGAACAAACAAGCGCTAAAACGCTAAAAACGAACAAACGAGCGCTAAAACGCTAAAAACGAACAAACGAGCGCTAAAACACTAAAAGCGAACAAGCGAGCGCCAAAACGCTAAAAACGAACAAACAAGCGATAAAACGCTAAAAATGAATAAACGAGCGCTAAAACGCTATAAACGAACAAACGAGCGCTACAACGCTAAAAGCGAACAAACGAGCGCTAAAACGCTAAAAGCGAACAAACGAGCGCTAAAACGCTAAAAGCGAACAAACGAGCGCTAAAACGCTAAAAGCGAACAAACGAGCGCTAAAACGCTAAAAGCGAACAAACGAGCGCTAAAACGCTAAAAGCGAACAAACGAGCGCTAAAACGCTATAAACGAACAAACGAGCGCTACAACGCTAAAAGCGAACAAACGAGCGCTAAAACGCTAAAAGCGAACAAACGAGCGCTAAAACGCTAAAAACGAACAAACAAGCGCTAAAACGCTAATAACGATCAAACGAGCGCTAAAACGCTACAAACGAACAAACGAGCGCTAAAACGCTAAAAACGAACAAACGAGCGCTAAAACGCTAAAAACGAACAAACAAGCGCTACAACGCTACAAACGAACAAACGAGCGCTAAAACGCTAAAAACGAACAAACGAGCGCTAAAACGCTAAAAACGAACAAACAAGCGCTACAACGCTACAAACGAACAAACGAGCGCTAAAACGCTAAAAACGAACAAACGAGCGCTAAAACGCTAAAAACGAACAAACAAGCGCTAAAACGCTAATAACGATCAAACGAGCGCTAAAACGCTACAAACGAACAAACGAGCGCTAAAACGCTACAAACGAACAAACGAGCGCTAAAACGTTTAAAACGAACAAACAAGCGCTAAAACGCTAAAAACGAACAAACGAGCGCTAAAACGCTAAAAACGAACAAACAAGCGCTAAAACGCTACAAACGAACAAACGAGCGCTAAAACGTTTAAAACGAACAAACAAGCGCTAAAACGCTTTGAACGAACAAACAAGCGCTAAAACGGTTTAAACGAACAAACAAGCGCTAAAACGCTTTAAACGAACAAACAAGCGCTAAAACGCTAAAAACGAGCATACGAGCGCTAAAACCCTAAAAGCGAATAAGCGAGCGCTACAACGCTAAAAAGAAACAAACGAGCGCTAAAACGCTAAATGCGAACAAGCGATCGCTAAAACGCTAAAAGCGAACAAGCGATCGCTAAAACGCTAAAAGCGAACAAGCGAGCGCTACAACGCTAAAAAGAAACAAACGAGCGCTAAATCCAACCCTCATTCCATGACGGGAATGGTGGCTTATTCCAACGCAGGAAAGTTTCGAGTGCTAAAAAGCGGAGGTCCTGGAAACCGGATTCTTGCGCCGTCATGCCCACCGGTTTTTGTGCCACGAACCTGGTCAAAACCTCTCCTAATTGTGGGCCTACGGTCCTAGGCCGCTGTTGTTTCAATGAGAAACAACACACCAACAGAAGATGACAGGGCGCAGTAGATTGTACGAGGTGTTCAACTTCTGCAGCAACAACTACAATTGTACAGATTGTACAATTTCTGCAGCAACGTCTCCTACTTTTTCCTTATTTGGAGTACAGGGCGAGAGCTATGGAATCTAATCGTAGAAGTCTCAGTAAAAGACCTTTTTACTGAAAGTAATGGTTACGCTATAAAGTTGAGCATAAATTATGACTGTTTTAGGAGCTACGTTACAACGCGTAGCCACGGATGTCTCCTTCCATCCGATCATGTCTACGGTGCGCCCCAGCTCACAAACTTTCAAATGGCGTTACGAATTACGAATCACCAACTTTCAGATGATATTACGAACTACGAATTGCTAACTTTAAATGATATTACAAATTACTAATTGGAAACTTTCAAATGAATTATGAATTACGAATCACTAACTCTCAAATGGCGTTACGAATTACGAATCACTAACTCTCAAATGGCGTTACGATTTACGAATCACTAACTCTCAAATGGCGTTACGAATTACGAATCACTAACTCTCAAATGGCGTTACGAATTACGAATCACTAACTCTCAAATGGCGTTACGAATTCAAAATTTGCTTCTGGGAGTTCCGTTGTTGATATTTTATAAGTGTTTAGGCTTAAGAAAAATGGCCGTTGATATCGTGCCGGTTTTAAGGCTGTAAAAAACTACCTCTGATGTATTGCCATTGTTTACTCAAAGAAAGTATTACCATTGGTGAATAACATTTGTGCTCAAGTAGAAAAACTACCTTTGGTAACTTGCCTGTATCTTCTCACGGATAAAATTACCGGTTTTAATTTTTTTGTTTATTTATTAGGAAAATGTGAAGGGTTATTTATTAGGAAAACCACAGTTGGTATTTCATCGCAGTGTCAATGGAAATGTGAATGCCTAAATTTATAACAAAATTAAACGAATGATTCTACCACCACTACAGAATTCTGAATGTTGGACTAAAATTTATCCATGCAAAGTATTCATTTATACCGCAAGTTGAAATGTGTTCGTGCATAATGAATGTGTTAGTGTACATATATATATTTGTGTTAGTGTGTATATATATATATATATATATATATATATATATATATATATATATATATATATATATATACATATATGTCGTCGTAGCAATAGAGCTGTGAGCGTACGTTTTACTAAGTCAATTTCTGTTAAAAAACTGTCATTGATGGATCAACTGTCGCTACGCAAACAGAAGGTCATAGTTACTTTAAGATAAGTTAAGATAAATCAGTTCCGTTTAGGAGATAGTTCAGGTTACGTTAGGTCATGATTCAGGTTTTGCTCAGCAAAGATAGGTTAGGGTAGTGTAAATTAGCATAGTTTAGGTTTTGATAGGTCAAGTAATTTTTGTTGAAAAGTAGTCCTTATTTTTCCACTGGTCCATGATAGGTCGTTAGGATAAGTCGTTCTTGAAGTGGCCGAATGGGGAGAGAGTACTAAAAATAATGTTTAGTTCCACAAAAAATATATGTTAATCTAGTAATATATTTATATTATATATCAGCTATTCATAACATTTCCATTGTATTTGTCTCTCACTTTAGCACCTGAATTATTCTAGAAATGCCACCTATTTTTTACATTTTTGACAAAGATTTTTCTTTCTTTCTCTGAATTCTTAGACGAAATGCTACCAGCTTATAGTTGCACTACTTTCACGTACTATCGTTCTCCCAGTAAGTTATCGCAGATAATAAACTAAATTCTTGGTACGCCAACGTTTTCTTGCGCCAGAAAGGAGTCATGCCAAAATATGCGACGATATCGAATCTTCAGCTCACAAGTTTTGGCAAACCGATTAAAGAGCCTATATTTTACAGAAGAAATTTCTGGAGTAAATTCGTTGGAAAAATGCGCCTTCAATACTGGGTCTATCGCACACTTAGCTTAGCAAAAAGCATGAAGGGTAAAATCATGTCCGGCAAACATATTTTTATTTGCCAAGGGATGTTTGAGAATCATACAAGAAAAGTATCGTCACTAAAGAACGAAAAAAATATCCCCAAATCATTGAAGTGTGCAATTAGATCCATAGGACGCTTCAGGGTATCTGAACCTCTAAAATTACCAGTCGTTTTGGGCGTTTTTCACAAAAAAGTAATAAATGCTCTGAGAAATTTCCTTGCTCATCGCTTCGCTCATTTTTTATTCCATACCTGCAATGTTTCTGGATCAAATCGCACAATTGTTCGTTTCTACCACTTAAAGGTTTTAGATTGATAATTTCTTCAAAAAACTTATTATTCAATTATAAGTTCCCTGGTATTTTGTCCGTTGCATAGCGGCTTTAGTAGTTCCCAGCAAAGTAGACTTCACTCAAAATAAATTTCCCATTGCTTTTATTCCGCATACTGACCTGCTCACAGTTTTCATTATTCCGCACACTGACCTGCTCACAGTTTTCATTATTCTTATCATCAGCACTCCGCAAGTGCTGCATTTGCGAATACTTTTTTATTTTAGGACAGATAACGCAAAAAAAGCCTGCATTCAATAATGAACACATACTACAACCCTCAAAAGTACATATAATTTTTGTTAACAACTTAAATTTTCTAGAGTTCGATACATTCCTTAACACCTACGCCTGCGGACGTCAATCTTGCAGTCGATTGTTTTGCTAACTTCAATTGATAATGGGTTTGATAGCTAAATTAAAAACATTGCATTTTTTATGTCAAGGTAGAAAGAGTTCATCATCTTCTCGTTTGAGGAAACAGTACGTTCAGCCAATTTATGTACATCATCTTTACGGAAAATAATGAAATAGGATCGTTGTTTTCGAAAGAAATTTTTACTACCCAATATGAACATCTCAGATCTAAAGTAAAAGAAATTTAAACTACTCAGTAGAAACATCTCAGATCTAAACGACAAGAAATTTTTACTACTCAATAAGAACATCTCTGATTTAACTTACTTTCAGACTTACCAAAATCCAAGACAATGCGGAAGCTTCGACGAAATGACACATAATTTTCTCTCAGACATGAGCCCAATATGGTCAAACTCTCCACAATCTCCTGACACTAACTTCAAGATTGATCACTTTGATGCAGCAGAAAGAATCTCGTGCGGTCAAACGTTGTCTTTGCACTACAACGGCTGCAGTGTAATGTGTGTCATTTGCTGGTTTGCGTGCATTTGCGTTATGTGTGATGTGTAATGTGTGCATTTGAGTAATGTGTAATGTGTATTGTGTGCATTTCAGTTATGTGTAATGTGCGATGTATACATTTGAGTAATATGTGTATTTGAGCTCAAAACTGTGTTTTGTTGTTTCAAGTCAGTTCGAGCATGTGTGCTAATCAATGCAATTTTTCACGTGAACTTGGGCTGCTGTAGGAATACACACGTTTCCCAGTGCATGAGGAGCATCTCTCAAAAGTTCTTCATTGAAAATTTGACTAATTTAAGAAAAAAATTTACGCTACAAAATTCACCCAATCCCATTATATTTTAGAATTTTAGTGGGTTCCGAGGGATTCTATGATATTTTAGAATAATCTTCGAATGATTGAAGTCGATACTAAAACTCTGAAAATAATCGAATAGTGTAAAGCAATATTTTTTATTTCATTGTTCATGAGCATATTACATGGCTATTTATTAATGCAACTCACAATTATAATACGCAAAATTTTGCTCTTCCTATTCCGTTTCCGTAACCATAAAGTATTGCATTTCGTTTGACATCTTATTCAGCTTAATTCACTGATTTCAAAATTGCTCTACCATAAAGCTCAAATATGTTCTGTACCTCAACGTGCACGAAATTAAAGCACAAGTACTTTGTTAAGGGCATCTGTTTAAAAATCGTATGAAAATGAAACAACTCAAAATTTGGGGGGAACGTAAAGAAGGTACAGTACACGGACCTTGGCAGGATGCTTCTGCAAAGTTTTAGCTGAATTCATTAACACGTTGCTTCCGATACGACCCATCGATCGGTTGTTTGAAAATTTTAAGTCTTTCAAAATTAGCAGTATTAATTGGATCCAATTAATGTTCGGTATTTATAAAATTACTAACATTTTTTACTTAAAATTTGAGTTTAATATTGACCTACAGTTTAACCCATCGCAGTTAACGTGTTAATGCTAGGAACAACAAAAAATTGAATTCAGATTGCCATGCTCTGCAACTCTCCTCTAAAGTGCTCGGTGAGTCACGCCTACGTATTGCAACGCATACATGTAACGATGAGTATAGCAGGAGAAAATATGTTACTTCAGTTTTTATTTCGTAAATCTGTCGGTAGTGAATTTAGTTTCAAATTCAGATCATGAATATTTGAAAAGACGTATCTATCAACTGCAATAGGCGCCACGGAATATTTTTTCGCTGAATATTTTTGAAATTAAATATAAAGATCCATGTACAGAACCTATTTGCATTTTCTCCTACACACACACATTGCTCTGAAACGTTTTGTGTTGTGCCTCGTACTAAGGTGGTAAATATTTTAGATATATGTACGTATCATGTAAATAAACTATTAAGAACAGCTTCCCCTGTACTAATTCTTTTCGCAAATTTCTTCTGTATTTTAGTACATCAGGTAACATAAAAAATCTTCAATTCTCAACGCTTTGATAGCTATAATTATTAAATTTGAGCCTAACGTGTTGTTAGTTTTAATTTTCACATTTCCAAGTTTTCTAGCACTCAAAAATATCGAGAACAGCTGTCACTGTGCTAGTTCTTTTCGGAAATGTATTTTGTATTTCAGTGCTTCAGGTAACATTAAAAAAATGTCATCAATGATGTACCGTACGAGAAATCCCACGCCGGTTTAAAACCCGAAAACAAAGCAAAAACTCTCACATCAATCAACATGATGACTGAACTCGCCCTGGAGCGGAAAAATTCCGCAAGCGCTCTTTCCAGCATTTCGAATTGTAAAAACTTTGTCTCTAATGTGGAGAAATCTGCCCCCTCCGGAAAATACTGATATTTGTTCAACAATCCTTTGACCAAAAAAGTGCTTCTCGACTAGTTTGTCAAAGCAGAAATCCCTCGTTACTTTGAGATTCTTTTTTTGCCAAACTCAACACGGGCGCATCTTCTTTGTTCTTCCGCGCCAATAAAAGACCATTACGCCTCACACTTTCATTATGATACACGTACGCGGAACTTCGTATGTTCGGAAATTTGTAATACACAAATCATAACACTTCTCAGATCACTCTCCATACTGAGAAATGTACTGGAATTGAATGTAATTGATTGGAATTCTGTTCCGACGATCCTAATCTGAGTTGTTCGTTCCTTGTTAGGAGCTGAGCCGAATTATAATGCTCTTCTTCTTGGTGTATAATAATGTAACTCTCGCCGTTGGAATATCCTTTTGATGTTCAAAAATCGTGCTGAAGTTGTCAAGACATTGTTTCTCCGAGCGCCATGTCAATTACAGTTGTTTTTATTCCTCATGCTTGACCACTATCATCACATTTGACTACTATCTTGACCACTATCTTCTCAATTGATGTCGTTCTGCACATTTCGGGTTACAGGAAACCTTTGTCACTTCGTAAGTTGTTTTCTGAGCTCTGCTTCTGATGAAGAAGTGTATGGGATCACCTGCACTGCCTCACTCTAGAGATAAGATCATGGTCAAAAATGTGGGTAAGATTTATGGAGGTGTAGCTTATATTAGGGTTTAGTTCGGTCAGCATTGAGACTTCATTATTTGATTGATCTATTTTGTAAAATGAAGCATTATCGAATATTGATTCAACTAATTTATTGATCAGTCTAATGCATAACTAATGTAAGTGAAATAGGTTGGACATTATTGTACACCTTAGAATAGCGTTGATGGTTGGGTGCCCTAGAAGTCGCTGAACGTATTCGGGCCCCAGGTAGCTATACTCAAATTTGTCCATTGTACTAGACTCATGAAACAATCCACTTCTATATCGCTTGTGGTAAATAAATTGTTTAAATTATGATACGAACTTGCAGAATTTTTCGAGTGGCTTCATCCACGGCATGAATGCTGAGTTCAGTTCCCATAATGCATTTCATTAATTTTCTGGTTTACCAATCTTTAGCTTATATGTTTTTAGCAGTCACTTCGCAATTACCGTTGTCTAAACATCTCTAGTTATATATAATTTGTGCAAGTGCCCGTTGATCAACGTAAAAACGAAAATACTGTTGGAGAGTTTCAAGTCTAACATAATTGGATAATAGATTCCCGGATTATAGAACAATCTAATCAATAATCAGCGTCAAAATGAAAATACCGTTGGAGAGTTTCCAGTCGAACATAATTGGATAATGGATTCCCGTATTATAAAGCAATCTAATTAATTCTTGCTCTAGCTCCAGAGAGCGTCATGGATGGTTACCTGATCAAGCAGAGGCTGCCAAATGACTTTTTGACGTGTCTTTTTATTCTTATTTTTCTTTTTCTTTTATGACGAGTCTTTTTATTCTTCTTCTTATTTTTCCTCTCCTTTTTTTCTCCCGGTATTTGCGATTTTTTGGCTTTTGACGACCAAACGACTTTTTGGACGAGTTTTTTTCTTTTCCTTTTTATTTTTCCTCTTCTTCTTCTAACATTTCTTCTAGAGACGAGTCTTTTATTCTTCTTCGCTGTTTTATTCTTCTTGTTATTTGTCTTCTTATTCTTCTACTTCAAGGTCGCCTAGTTACGGCAGAAAATTGCTGGCCATGTGATAATAAAGTGTTCAGCTTCTACGTGCCAGCAATTGATTTTTGTGAAGGCTGCAGCTTCAATATCTTGTTATCTAACACGAAATTTGAGTCATCTTTTTTGCAACATTTTCTCCTGCTTTCGAGATGAGTTCACTGAAAATGAAATCTAAAGTGTCGTGAAAAATTAAAATCTAATTATTCGTCCACTTTTGTTTGTTTATTTTGGATCAAAAATTGTCTTCATCAAAGAGACAAAAATTTATATAAAGCACTGAGCCCCTTTCGGCATGGAATTGATATGAGCGCAAATGTGAAACTTGGTGCCAAAATTATTTTTTGCTCACCGTAATATGATTGAGATTGTAAAGTAAAATCAGAGAAATATTGGAATGAGCAAACGAGTAGATGAGACTGAAATACAAGATATTCTAAACTTATCATTATGGCAAGGCTCAATAGGCTCGCTCATTTTCTCTTGCTGCATTTCTTCCTTGCAGGGAAGAAGAACATTAACTTGTTCCTAAATGTGCCAATTAAACCTGATCCTCCTCTCCCCAGCACTCGCGTAGCCCCATATGCAGGGCTTCTTCTTCCCCATAGCTTGGGGTTGCCATTCTCATAAAAGGATCCTCCCCATAGCTTGGGGTCGCAACACCCGTAAAAGGATCCTCCCCATAGCTTAGGGTCGCCACTCCCATAAAAGGATCCTCCCCATAGCTTGGGGTCGCCACACTCATAAAAGGATCCTCCCCGTAGCTTGGGGCCGCCGCTCCCATAAAAGGATCCTCCCCATAGCTTGGGGCCGCCACTCCCATAAAAGGATCCTCCCCATAGCTAGGGGTATCGCCCCATCTCCCCTAGCACCCCAAGGCTCAACACAGCAATCAGCCAAACCTGCTGTAACAGCGACCAAAGCTCTGAATTATGCAAGAGGTTGCGATTATTTATCGCCTCCTCGGAAGCCAAACACGAAACTGTCGATTAAGTCTACGGAAATCACCATCAGGTTTCAAAACCATGCTGGTTTGTGTCGGCACGTTGACTGCGATAGGTTAAACTGAAGTTCAACATTCAACTCAAATTTAAATTAAAAAATTTGTTAGAGGCTTCATAAATACCGGACGTTAACCAGGTCCATTAAATGCCGGTAATTTTAAAAGTTGTTAGAACTTTTTCGAACGACCCATCTGAAAGTTCTTTCGCAGCAGGAAGAACTTGAACAGGACCCATTGGTGGATCGTTTCGCAGTCAACGTATTAGGGAATCTATGCGATACGCCTTCGGTTTTTGCATTCTATCATTTTATGTTTTATGCGTCCAGTTTTTAGAGGAAGACGAGTTTCGGAGCCTTGTTCCAGTGCGCCTATTGCTCGGAACGGATGAGGTATGCGCGTTTTCTATGCAAAGCTCAGTGTGAGGAGCAGTTTTACGCATGGATGAATTTGTGGATGAACTTGATTAATGAGCATTTCATATCAGCGCCCACGGTGGACGTGCAAGAAAGTTGTTACGCGTAGTGTTTGAATTTGAATAATTGATCTTGCTCCTCGTCTTCTCCGGACAGATTTATATAATTATTCTAGCTTTTCGGCTTCCATTTATTTACCACACGTGATACAGAAGCAGATTCTTTCTTAAGTCTAGAACAATGGTCAAATTTGAGTAGAGCTACCTGTGGGTCCAGATAAGTTCAGCAACTTCTACGGAAGGGATTTAAATAATTGGTCTTGCTCCTCAACTTCTACTGTTGATGGGCATTTATTCTCATGCTGAGCACGTTTGCTGGCTGTAATTCGTGTTTTTTAGCTTTCATGCGGAATTCTTTTTGAAATGTAATCTTATTTTTATGTAAATGCGACCTCAATATTGAGTTTTGGTGAACGTTCACAAAAGAGCAGCGTTTTTCTTCGAAGACATTTTCACTCTGCTTCAACAGAAATTATAAAGGTTGAGTATAACTCGCTTCTACTTCGGAATAACATACTGACGGAAAGTTATTGTATATTTCTTATCCAACTGCATCGCAAAAAATTTGTATCCTCCTGCACTAAATATCACAAAAACGTCAAGCATGAGTTGGTAGAGACGACGAATGCACGCACAAGCAAAAGCTTAAAAAGACGAGCTTTCGTTCGTCTCCTCGTATGGAACATTTGTTTTAGGATGTCCTATATTAAGAAACTTTTAAAAGCCAATATGTTGGCATGTATCTCATGTGGCAACTTGGAAATAAACGGTTTTTCTTTTTTTCGTGCCACGGATGTTCATTGAGGAGGCAAGCCATATAAGCATCACTAAAGTGTTACTAGCTGTGTAGCTATGAGCGCTACGAAGGATGCGACTAAGCTTAAGTATATAACTATTCACAGAGATACAACTATTGTATGCAACAATTTACAGTCATACAATTAAAGTATTCAGCAATTCACAGGGATATAGCTAAAGTATACAGCTATTCAGAGAGATACAACTATAGTATACAACTATTCACAGTTATACAACTTAAGTATTCAGCAATTCACAGTGATACTCGTACAACTAAAGTAAACAGCTATTTACAGAGATACAACCATTGTATACAAGAATTCACAGGAATGGAACCATTGTATACAACTATTCACAAGAATACAAATATTGTATCTTTGGAAATTAGTATTCCTAAAGGGAAAATGTGATATATCGGGCTTAAGTTTAGGTGAGCCTTCGTTTTGTTAAATTATAATAGGATTTTCGTTTTGTTATGGACCATTTTTCCAATTTTTTAACAATTATTCATAATGGTTTTCGTTTTTTCCAACACCTAATGTGTGAGGAACACTTTTCAACATCGTCCAACGTCTCCTATTCTCTGTTGTTCGATCTTTTATTTCAGAAATGTAGTGATTTTTTTATTTCAAATTATGGAGCTGGACTCCGAAATGTTTTTTAAGTAATGTGATTAATATAATTGGAGCTCAATTTTTATTCAGTTTCAGAAGCAGAAATCTGTTAAAAGCGCTTCAAATAAATTCTTAGACTGTAATAAATTGTATTTTATCACATGATTCGTTCTGCATGTAACTTTCAACTAAATTTTTTCAAATATTTCATGTCACTGGAAAAAAATGATCCCGAATTATAGGAAATGAATAACTAGTAGTCATTTATACATACCGAATTTTGTTATACAATTATACCGAAAATGAATTACTCGTAATCATTAACCTATGTGTGAAAAGAATCTCATAACTAGTCAAGGTATAAAGTCGATACAGCAAAACTATTCAGCGATGTCTTGCAGGTTTATTATTGGCCGAATTTTTTTGACGATTTTCTTGAGATGATCCCCATACTCTCCAACACACTAACAAAAACACGCTGCTACCGAGCAGGTCGCAGAGACTGCTTAAATCAAACGTCTAAGAAGACCAACTGACTTAGATTTCTCACTCTGTCATTGTGGTTGGAAAAGAAGACCAACCTAAATAAACTAACCTTGGGGTTGGAGAAAAAGACTAACCTAACTAAACTAACCTTGTGGTTGGAGAAGACGACAAACCTAAGCGTCAAAGACGACTAACCGACTTACATTTCCCACTCTGTCATTGTGGTTGGAAAAGACGACTAACCTAAGCGTCAAAGACGACTAACCGACTTACATTTCCCACTCTGTCATTGAGGTTGGAGAAGATCTTAGCTCGGAATGCAAGGTTGCTCATGCCGCGCATCTCGCAGACACAAAACAAGCAAGATGATCTCCACAAAGCTGGAATATCTCGTAAAAAAACCGGTCAGGCGCCTTCGGCTTTTCTTCTCACTTCAGGTCTAAGCTAACACACACTCTGCCTTTTGCATTTTATTGGACTTTATTGTATCGAAGATGACACTCCGTTAGCTTACGCACGCCGTTACTTTTTCTTTGTGTGTTGGAAGGTCATCTTGAGATCGAGGCAGGAGAAGAGAGGCAATTTTCTTGAAAGTTATACATTTTGCGAGCGTATCTTGTTACTTTTGATAGACTGATAATGAGGAGTAAAAAACCTTGACGTGCTTCATTTAGCTCATTGCTGTATAAAGATGTCAAAATTTGGTATTAAGTGTTTTTTTTTAAGTATCCGGACAACAGCTATAGCGAAGAACTATATTTCGAGGACGTATAGGTTTCTGGACGAATTAAAAATTTCCGGGCAGTGTCTGCTCTCTTCCATCCACATGCGCACACTGTAAATGCAAACAAAACGACACAATATTGGCGAACAATATTAGCAAACGACTCAATGCTGGCGAATAATATTGGCAAACGACACAATACTAGCGAACAATATTGGCAAACGACATAATACTAGCCAACAATATTGGCAAACGACATAATACTAGCGAACAATATTGGCAAACGACACAATACTAGCGAACAATATTGGCAAACGACATAATACTAGCGAACAATATTGGCAAACGACACAATATTGGCGAACAATATTAGGAAACGACACAATGTTAGCGAACAATATTAGCAATCGACGCAATATTAGCAATAATGAAGGCGACAGAAACGGCAAAAAATAATTAAAGCGACCATACATTTTGCGTAGCCACGTTCACTTAACGACACCTTCATGCGAAAAAAAACGTCCAGAGCTACATACTCGATATTAAAAAGAAAAGGAACCTCCCTTCTCGTATGTTAGTTCAGGAAAGCAAGGTAGCTCAAATCATATCATATGCCAGGTGGTTCAAGCCTTGAAGACAATAAATTCTGGTTTGTAATCATCTCCTGAATGTTTTCTTTTTTCTTTTTTTTCAGAGCAGTGGCGCAGCGAGCCGAAAATTTCGCAGTGGCCAGGATCCCCGACAAATAATTTTTTTGGGGGGACCAGACATTAATTATCAGCAATCTTTTTATTCTTTTACTTGAAACGGCGACTGAAACTGGCCCCCCCTGCTCAACATTTCGGGGGGGTGGGGGGGCCATGGCCCATTGAAAATAGTCTAATAGTACTTGAAAATGAACGATAAAAATCCATCAGCAATGTATTTTTGGGAAAGTATATCGCGGAATTTGCATTGCAAAAAAAATGTTCAACATGTTCCATGCACAAAAATATATAAGAAAAATATTCTGAAAAAATGCTGTAAAAATGCATCAGGGAAACACTCTAATAAAATGCTGATGAAAAAATGCTACATGCTGCTAATTCTAATGTTGCTTATTCTACTAAAATTCTGTTTATTGTAATACTGCTTATTCTGCTAAAACGCTGCGAATTCTAATGCTGCTTATTCTACTAAAATGCTGCGAATTCTAATGCTGCTTATTCTATTGAAATGTTCTTTATTCTAATGCTACTTATTCTCCTGAAATGCTGTCAGTTCTAATGCTGCTTATTCTACTAAAATGCTGCGAATTCTAATGCTGCTTATTCTATTGAAATGTTCTTTATTCTAATGCTACTTATTCTCCTGAAATGCTGTCAATTCTAACGCTGCTTATTCTACTAAAATGCTGTTAATTTTAAATTGCTGCTCAAAACGCTGCTAGTTTTATCAATTGCTTTAGAAAATCCGAGGAGTAAAAACACGTTGTGAAATGAAGTACAACGGAAAAGCACATATCGGACGCGGGTTAGAATGCATTGCAGAAGATGAAAGGGGACAAACTGTACATGAACTGTGACAAATAAAAATACACGGTAACTACTATTACATGAAACGCGCGTATTTTGTAGACCGGAAAATGAGGTTTTATTAGATGTAGTTAAGGATGTAGGGGACATAAAACAGGGTTTTATGAAGCATAAAATTGGCTGTTGTTGAGCTCATCCAAGTTTATATTCCTCTTATGGGGATAGGGATTGTTGGGTGTTGTGGGGGTGACTTGTGACCTGGGGATTGTTGGGTGTTGTGGGGGTGACTTGTGACATGGGGATTGTTGGGTGTTGTGGGGGTGACTTGTGACCTGGGGATTGTTGGGTGTTGTGGGGGTGACTTGTGACCTGGGGATTGTTGGGTGTTGTGGGGGTGACTTGTGACCTGGGGATTGTTGGGTGTTGTGGGGGTGACTTGTGACCTGGGGATTGTTGGGTGTTGTGGGGGTGACTTGTGACCTGGAGATTGTTGGGTGTTGTGGGGGTGACTTGTGACCTGGGGATTGTTGGGTGTTGTGGGGGTGACTTGTGACCTGGAGATTGTTGGGTGTTGTGGGGGTGACTTGTGACCTGGAGATTGTTGGGTGTTGTGGGGGTGACTTGTGACATGGGGATTGTTGGGTGTTGTGGGGGTGACTTGTGACCTGGGGATTGTTGGGTGTTGTGGGGGGGACTTGTGACCTGGGGATTGTTGGGTGTTGTGGGGGTGACTTGTGACCTGGGGATTGTTGGGTGTTGCGGGGGTGACTTGTGACCTGGGGATTGTTGGGTGTTGTGGGGGGGACTTGTGACCTGGGGATTGTTGGGTGTTGTGGGGGTGACTTGTGACCTGGAGATTGTTGGGTGTTGGGGGGTGACTTGTGACCTGGAGGTTGTTGGGTGTTGTAGGGGTGACTTGTGACCTGGAGATTGTTGGGTGTTGTGGGGGTGACTTGTGACCTGGGGATTGTTGGGTGTTGTGGGGGTGACTTGTGACCTGGGGATTGTTGGGTGTTGTGGGGGTGACTTGTGACCTGGAGATTGTTGGGTGTTGCGGGGGTGACTTGTGACCTGGAGATTGTTGGGTGTTGTGGGGGTGACTTGTGACCTGGAGATTGTTGGGTGTTGTGGGGGTGACTTGTGACCTGGGGATTGTTGGGTGTTGTGGGGGTGACTTGTGACCTGGAGATTGTTGGGTGTTGTGGGGATGACTTGTGACCTGGAGATTGTTGGGTGTTGTGGGGGTGACTTGTGACATGGGGATTGTTGGGTGTTGTGGGGGTGACTTGTGACCTGGGGATTGTTTGGTGTTGTGGGGGTGACTTGTGACCTGGGGATTGTTGGGTGTTGTTGGGGTGACTTGTGACCTCGGGATTGTTGGGTATTGTGGGGGGGACTTGTGACCTGGGGATTGTTGGGTGTTGCGGGGGTGACTTGTGACCTGGGGATTGTTGGGTGTTGTGGGGGTGACTTGTGACCTGGGGATTATTGGGGGTTGTGGGGGTGACTTGTGACCTGGGGATTGTTGGGTGTTGTGGGGTGAGGTGTGACCTGGAGATTGTTGGGTGTTGTGGGGGTGACTTGTGACATGGGGATTGTTGGGTGTTGTGGGGGTGACTTGTGACCTGGGGATTGTTGGGTGTTGTGGGGGTGACTTGTGACCTGGGGATTGTTGGGTGTTGCGGGGGTGACTTGTGACCTGGGGATTGTTGGGTATTGTGGGGGGGACTTGTGACCTGGGGATTGTTGGGTGTTGTGGGGTGAGGTGTGGGGGTAACTAGTGACCTGAAACAGATTAGCGTTGAGAAGCGAGTCACGTTCAGAGCATGGAGTGAGGGATTGAGAAAGTGGAAGAGAGAAAGAAAAACAAGAGAGAAAGAATTAGCTGCACTCACATGGAACCATTGTACTACACTTAAGATACAATCTACTGCTGTATCACTTGTGATAAATTAATTTTTTAAATTGTCTAAGAAAAACAACAATTTATGCTTAAATAGTTCATACATAAGATGCAACGTCTTGGAATGGAGATTTAGAAGATAGAATGAAGTTCATTTAGAAAAGGACATAGGAGGAGAAGAGAGAAGAAGAAAAGGAGAAAGCTGAAATCGGGGTAAAGGGTAGGGTCAATTGTAGAAGAGGTTGCGAAGGAGATGAAAAATTGTAATGAAAAGGAGGGAAGAAAAGAAGGGAACGAAAGGAGCTAAAAAAACGATTCAGGCGAGAAAGAAGGTGAGAAGAATTAAAATTAAACTGAGAGAAGGAAATGAGGATAAAACACGAGATGGAAAGTGTGTAGAGCAATTATGAAGGAAGAAACAAGTACAGGATTAGAGGAAATAAGGATGACAGGGTGATGCGAGGAGTGGAATAAAAGGCTAGCTAAATAAGAAAGGAAGAGCGAGAGGGGAGACCAAGGGCGAAAAATTAAATCGAGAGACGGAGGAGAAAAAGAAAAACAAGAAAATTAATGGAAAGAAAATGAAATTATAGATAAGAAAAGAAAGGGGATAGGGAGAAAGAGAAGTAAGAAATAAAGAAAAAGGAGATTCAGTTGCGGGTACGTAAAGTGAGAATCAGGTTACCCTACATTTACTTGTAATATTCTTTCAGAAGCACAATAATTTTGACACAAAGCTGGTATGATCAATTTGCAATAGTTAGTTGTTATCAAATTACAATGACTTTTTCCATAACTCTGCTATTCATACCAAAATACAGTAAACTTTTTCAAAACACGATTAAAATTTTCTAATATCTTGAAATATCTACTTCCTGGGGCTATTGCATTGAGTGATCTTTCTCTGATGAAAAATTCAAACACTTTCTATTCATCATGATTCTAACGACTTTTTTTGTTGCTACAATTGGTGATCTATTGAGATAAAAACCTCATCTGAGCTGTGAGATCTCGGCCGACTGACATTCTCCCCCATTCTCGTTGTTTTCTAGTAATTGTTTTATTGTTGTTTTCGTAGCAGTTGTTTTCTCTCTGTTTTTGCTGCAGTTGTTTTCTTGTGGTTTTCGTAGCAGTGGACATCGCGGGCATAACCTTGTCACTAAAATTGGCGCAGTTCACATGCAGCAAGACACTTCACATGGTCTATCCTCTCACCTTTTAATTAACGGATCATTATTAACAGCAACAAGTTCTTTTAATGCCACACCTAAAAGTCAACAACACCCCTCACAGCATGCAACGCGCGCGGCGAATAGTTCAAACATCCAGTAACAAACTTCATTCCAGGTTATAAAATTCTTGAGATAAAAATATGACAAAAAAATGTGGCCTGGCTTCCGTGCGCTCGCATGGTGAAGGAATCCTACCACGGCGCACGCGCACTTAGGCTCCGCCCCTCCGCGGTTGTGCCCCAGCACAGTAGAGGACGCAAGGTAGGGTCATTTCTATGGGAGAAAATACACTTCCTCATGGTCGGCTAGCCAATAGAAAGGCTTTATTTTATACAAACTTCATGACGTCACCAAACCGCCATGTCGTTAGGCCAATAGTGGAGCCAGATTTAGGTGTAGCAGTGCTACCAGATGCAATATGAGCGCTGCTATTGGTTCGTTGTTGTGACGTCAGCAAAACCACACAGTCGACGAAAAAAAAAATGGTTTGAACCTACCTTGTTTCCTCTAACGTGTGCCCCAGCCAACGGGCGGCAACCGGGCAAGTTTTTGTAAGCGATCTTTGTGTAGCGTTGATCATATCACAGGGCTTCTGGACTCATCCCGGTGTGACGTTGCTCTTTCTGGCAGTGTTTCTGGGCTTTTGAATATCATCAAGGAACCGCTCCGTTCGGGATCAAAACAGAGCAGTGAGACAAGCTATGATGGAAATATTCTTGTTTGTATCAGGTTGTATGTACAATAAGTCCAGTCCGTTTTTATGAATATGTCCAGGAGAATGAAAGCACTCTAACTGGTGTGAATTTAGTCACAAACATGATTCCCATTTAGTCATTGACATAATACTTTTTTAATTATTGACATAATCATCCCCATACAAACATTGACATAATCCCTATTTAATTATTAACACGTTCTTCATTTTATAATTAAAACGATCACCATTTATTCGTTAACATGGCTCAATCATCTGTGTACTAATTATCTCATGCCATGATCGTTCGCAGAAACCCTTTAGATCAGAGTCAAAAAAAAGCTTCAGTTCATTCCAAACTTATCTCTGGAATTCCTGTTTTTTTTCCTTTGGTGAAAAATTGCGGATGCCCACGAAAAGATGAAAAAAATATGATGGAGCAGTGTCTTGTCCAGAGTCAGCTGTCGGAACGTTTGGGTCCTACTTCGATGATCTTATAAATAATTCGAATACTACTAAAGAATTCTTCGAAACTCCCAAGTTCTTAGTTGAAATTATTGAAGTAGGAAAAAGGCAAAGGACGCTATACCGGAATCTCTTGGAATATAAAATATCCAAGAGATGATATTTTTCATTTCTTATTCAACTACCCCTTGACAGAGTTAGACTATTAGCACGCCACGTATGGTTTGTCTATTAGTTCGCCTCGTATATTTTGTCTATTAATAAGCCTCGTATGGTCTATCTATTTGTACACCTCGGATAGTTTGTCTATTAGTACTCCTCGTATGGAACTTTTGTTTTAGGACGTCCTATATTAAGAAACTTTTAAAAGCCAATATGTTGGCATGTATTTCATGTGGCAACTTGGAAAATAAAGGTTTTTTCTTTTTTTTCTTTTCTTATGAAGAGGGAAGGACTATAAATATTCATTGTGTTACGTCTTTGCTTTATTACTCCATTGGTCAACTTGGCAATCTTGTGTGTCGTGGAGTGTCAGTCATACATGTGTGTTGTACAGTGTGAGCTAATCATGTGTGTGGTGCAGCGTGGGTCATTCAGGTTCGTTTGTGTGAGTTTGTCAGTCTTAATACCAATTAAAACACTGGCTCTGAATTATTGTGCATAAAATTTTTTTTAATGATGCGTTTTAAAAATTAATCACTGCACATTTTCAGTGCTAAATTCACCAAAAAACGCCAAAGTTTTTCTCTTGTTTTCATATCATCAACCGCACGAGCGCCAAAGCATCCTTGGAGGCAGGCAATTGACACGGGTGTAACGATACGCTTGTGTGAATATCAACGAAGAATCTTAATGTTCAGATATTTTAAACACTAATGTAATACATCTCATGTCTCAATTTTATTGCAAATAAACTGGTTTTCTTTTCTTTCTTTTCAACCACATAGCGCTCGATTCACCAGCCGTGGCGGAATTCCCTCTGATTTACTGCGACATTTATTGTCGACATCCGCGACCCTTCGATCGAACACAGGTGCTTGCAGCTCCTTTACTTGCTTGTACTTCTTCCTCATCAACTGGACATTCTTTTCTGTGATGAGACATTTTGTTGCTACAACGATATCTGCAAACCCATGAAATAGCCTTTTATTCTTTACAAACCGAACTTCATTTGTTAACATTGAAATCAACAGTGGTAATGCCATTGTTTTCACCAGTGTTTCCCTTAATCTTAAATCTCATACACCAAAAACAGTTAATTTGAACTGGTATCATCTGACTGATGGTATTTTCACCGTCTCAGATGTCCAACAAATTCTTTCGACTCATTTCCTTCCACCGAGGTGTAACCACATTTTTTCCTCATACATTTCTTAGCTCTTCAACTTCTTCGAGGAGTGTCATCAGCACTGCTTTATGTGCATAATTTCAAGCAGGCACCGCAGTATCTCCCAGCATCACGCGACCTGGAGTCATACCCTAAGCAGGTTCTTGAAGTTTTTGCTGGCATCCTAATTGAGCTTAACGGTGTAGGTCTCGAGGAGCATATCTCGAGAACGCTCTCACAACCAAAATTGGATCTACAAATTGCAAAAATTTCAGAGCTGAACGTAGTTTATTTTTCTCCTGCAGGGTATCGCTTGCCTCTAAGCGATGCAAAGTTGAAGTGAAAATGGTACGTAAAGTACGGCCTACTTGCTTGTTGCTTGTTTGCTTATTTTCTTGCTTGCTTGTTTGTTTGCTAGCTTGCTTATTCGATTTCTTTCTTGTTTGCTTCCTTGCTGATAAGAGACACTACAAAGAAGGTAAGCAGGTAGGGGAGATCCGGCTTGCCTAGTAGTGTGTAAGCAGAGCACATTGGAGTTGAGGGAAAAGTTCTTTTGCCTGCATACTGGCGAATTAAAGCTGAGCTTACGATCCTAGATGAGATACAACGAAGCTAAAAAGTGATCCGGAGATACAGCGATACGAAGATGCAGCGATACGGAGATACAGTGATGCAGTGCTCCGGAGATACAGTGATACGGAATAGCCACAAAGTGATACGGAGTAGATGAGATACAGCTCGCATTCATGCTGAGTGATTCAGAATTTGTTGAGAAGGTTGATCAATTTTTAAAATGAAAAGAAGAAAGATTGGAGGGAATAAAGATCAGCAAAAGACGCTGATACGTGAAACTATGAAGGAAGGTATTAATTTTTGCATCGAAATCTGGGATGACGAGGGCTCTCGATTTAACAGAGTGTTGCATGGTGAAGTTGTTCGATGTTGCAAGGTGTTTTTTTCGTGTCTTTGTTCAAAAAAGGTAAGTTTTGGTAGAGAAAGATAGAAAAAGTAGAATATGCCATAAAGTTCTCTCAATGAAGCGATGCAACTTGTATCTTTTTTAAAGGCCCCTATTATACAGGTTCTTACTCGGAACATACATACCATTCTAATTTGTGTGTATGATAGACATTTAAATGATTGAAAAAATAATAGAAGAACCATCTGAGTGTTATGACTGAACAATAATTGTTGATCAAACTGAAGTGTAACGAGTCAACTTGTATGATCGCATATGTAGAACGAAGAGTTAACTCATATAGGTCGTGCATTCTACAAGTATAAAGTAATGCATAATTAAACGTGCACCAATATGGAAGAGCGTGCGCACCACATGAGGAGGGCATAATGAGGAGGGTGCCCTCATAAATAATGAGGGCACCACATACATTAATATTCGCAGATAAAGCTGGCAGAAAGGCTTCAGATTAAACTCCGGGCACCCGTTGAAAATTAGACTGAATAATATTCGGAAGAAATTCAGCTCTTACACTAAAGAGCGGTGTTGAACAGGATAGAAGTTAGGAATAAAAGTGAAAGCAGAATAAATTACCGACATAAAAAAGCTACTGTTTTTTATTTAGAAACTAACCGCAAATTCTTACACCGACTTAGCCAGTACGCACTTTAGCTGGATGTGTTAAACGCGCTTTTCAGACATGAGTACTTCAGCGAGTATCGTTGCACAGTGCTTATACTGCTGACGGTGCTCGAACTATACTGGGTGTAGCCGTGGTCGCTAGATATTAGCAGCTGGAAGTAGGTCAGTGGTTAGCATATATTTGCTTTTCTAGTGGTTGGACCTCCCAGTGGCCCCGACAATAAGCGTTAGCTGCGCGAATAGTATTTACTTGAAAACTCAATGGTTGCATTGTTTATTATAGCATCATATATCATTATTCATGCATGTTGCGAGGGTGACCGCCACTTTCGTTCGCACAGCGTGTAAAATTGCAACTGAGTTATACATGGGACACTTCATGTATATGAAGTTCGAAGGAGTATGGCAAGAATATGATTGCGAAGCGATTGTGCTTTCGCAGTTCAATGTTTAAGATTTTGGTATTAGAAATACTTATCTGATGTGAACTAACGAATGATTCTCATTTTAGACAAATACTGTAGAGAAATTAATTTAATTTGTAATCAAATTGGTATAAGTATTTAGAGTCATTTACCCTTCTTAAAATATAAAGGGTGGTGCAAAAAGAACGCATGGGTCTGGCCGTTCTTTTTGCGCCATCCTGGCCGTTGTAATGAGAATGGTACTCAAATTCACTCGTCATCTAATCTTTATGCTTTCAAAACTTTGTGCTATTGGCTATTCTGTAGCTTACCTCAACTCCAGAGTTACTCTGGCAGCGAGGAATTTTATTATCGGATGAGTGTATGTAAAGGGTTGCTCGTAAAAACAGACAAATTCATGCATCCTTTTTGCGCCACCCGGTATGATTATAACTTGCCAAAGTTCTATTTGCCCACAATATAAGTAACACAAGAAGTGTGTACCTCGCCAAGGGATCACATTTTGAACCCCAGACTTGAGCATGAATTTTGAAAGAAACCCATAACCTTCTGAGTTCTGACAGTACTTCTTTGTCAATCTCATTTTGTCAATCCTCAGGAAATACTCCCGAGGTAAAACAAGCATTAAACAACTTTATCAAACAGACCATTGAAACAAGTTTTTATTAGCTTCCAAATTCAATTCTCATATCATACCTCATACCTCAAAATCATCAACCTCCCCATTATTCTTTCTACGATGTCAACGACTGCCTCCGCAGCCTTAGCTTATGTGTGAATGTGAGAGAAGACTATCCCCTAAGGCAGGGGATCTCAAAGTGGATCCGCGGACACCGAGGAGTCCGTGGCACTTCTACAGGGGGTCCCCAAAATCAAGAGAATTTATAGATTTATAAATATTTTCCTAAGGGGACACAGGTTAGGAGGTCCTCAGCTTATTATCCGTAATGAAAGTGGTCCTGGGTTGAATAAAGTTTGAGAACCACTGCTCTAAGGCATTTCTCAGTAGCATTCAAAGAATTTTTAAGTTTTCACTTATAAATACACTCACTTACAAATAAATCTAAGGTACATTCAGTATTTAGGAGCTAAAAAAACGAACACATTTTATCATGTTTTTCTTCTATTATTTGTTTCGACTATTGACAAGGGTATTATGATACCATTTGTATTTTTCAACTTAGAATTTTAATGTTAAAACATTTACAAGACCCATGATTTTTTTTGTATCATCTATATTAGAAATAAACTGTTTTTACTTGACTCCTCGTGTCTAGAGTAAAATGTCAAAGAGAATAGATTTCAGTTCTGTTCCTTTTAATAATATATGTAACGCCTGACACAAATATTGTTTGTGCTCTCCGTGGCACAGCGGTTAAGGGATCAGCCTTGTATGTTGGAGACGAGGGTTCGTATCCCGGCGCTGGCGCGGAGATTTTCCCCGTTGAGTATAAGGGAAAGCTTAAGCACAATACCCCACTCAACCCAAGTGTCGGAAATGGGTACCGGCTTTACGGGGGAACCATCATGGTGTCCTATATATAGGGTTAGTTATAAGACATTTGAAAAACCAATGCTTAAGATCATATGTATCAGGCTTGATTGGAAATAAAGCATCCCAAAGATGCCGATGTTTGTTTGTTTGTTTGTTTGTTTTTGCTTCTTACGGGTTGTGTATAAATTTGAGACCTCAATGTTGAGACAATTTCTTCAAATAGATCTTCCAGGAGTGAATTGAAAACAAATATATCTATCCTGATAGTACCTGCGATTAAAATATTCTTCTAATTGTGCTCTGGTGAAACTCGCATATCATACTGTCATGTCATAGAGAGCTAATACTTTAGAGCCTGACAGACTCATGGACAAACTAACTAAGCAAGTACTTGTGTATTGCTATAAAGTTGATGTCCTTTTTTATATTCTTATTTAACGAATATTTTCGATATCACTTATGTAAAAAAATTTGCAACTGATTTATTTTAGAATAATCTTTAACGCTTTTATGAGATGTGACCAAGATAAGATAAAAATACATTACGTGCATAATAAATACTGATTTAGAAGCTGAAAAAAGCTTTGAATAACTTTTGACTAAAAGTGGTGGGGCAAGAAAGTGGCTAATATATGTTTCAAGAAATTCAAATTCTAAAATAAAGTTCGCAAAATTTAGGGTAACTTTTAGCTTCGGGGACAGACGCGTGATAGCGGCGAATGAGTGCTCCGACGGGTACGATACGGTGTGCACGTGCGTCCAATTCTCCGACGAAAATTGTGGTGAATTAAAGTGAAGTTGCTGAAAAACTGGTATAGTTTGTATATTCATGTGAGTACAGTGTGTGACTTTGTATGGAGTGCTCGTGAGAGTAGTTTTTTTTGCTGCGTGAGAGTTGAGACTGAGCATTGGACTTTGGTGTGGTGACTTGCAATTTTTGACTGAGGTGTTTTGACTGGTAAGCTTTCTTTGCATATAAAGAGTATAGTGTGTGACATTGTAGAGAGTGACTGTGAGAGTAGTAGGAAACGTTTTTGTTTCTTTTGGTTTGATAACTTGATTTTCAGTAGATTTGGTGAGTGAAGACTTCTTCTGCCTGTGAAATTTGTACTGAGAGAGAAGTCTGTGTTTGAGGATGGCAAGAAATAGGACTGGTCGTAGGAAGGGAGGTGCAAGTGGAATGGATGAGGAGATTGAGTGCATGACTTGTAAAGAGTGGATAGATATAGATGCATGCAAAGGTTTGAGAGAAATGAGTCGGAGAAAGTTGAGTGATCTTGTGTTTACGTGCTGGAAATGTTTGAATGATGAGAGTAAGAAGTTGAAAGAGGAGGTTGAGAGATTGACAATTTTGATGGTTGCTTTAGAGGCTGACTTGAAGGATGAAAGGAAGCTGAACGAAGGAAAGAATGAGAATGGTGCAAATGCAGTGAATGAAGAGGTAAATGGTGGTGCAAGGAGTGCAAATGAAGTGGATGATAATGCAAATGATGGTGCAAGGAGTGTGAATGAAGTAAATGATGGTGCAAATGTGACAGATGAGAGTAGAAGGATGAATGAGCATGATGAAAGAGGTAAAAATGGAAAGAGAGTGAATGAGCCACCTGTTGTGGTGCCACATGAGGTGCAGGAGCCTGTAGTGGAAGCGAATGAAAGGAAGATGAATGGAAAGAATGATCTGAGTGAAAGAAGTGAGCGAAAGAGTAGCATGAAAGGGAGAGTAAGACCTATGATTAGAATATGTGGAGATAGCATGGTGAAGAATGTTGATAGGTTCGTATGTATGAGTGACAGTAGTGGATGTATGAGCATGAGAGGGAAAGGAGTGGAGGAGATTTGTAGGCATGCTGAGAGAGTGATAGATGGAATGGATGAAGGAATGGTTGTACTGCAAGGAGGTGGCAATGGGTTGCTTGAATGTGGGAGAGAACGTACGGTGAATGCAATTATGAAAGTTGTTGATAGGGCGCGGAAGAAGAATGTTAGAGTGGCAGTGACTAGCCTCCTAAGAAGGCCTGCGTGTGATGAGGAGTATGAAAGGGTGCGAAAGGAGGTGAATAGAGAGTTGCATGAAAGGATTATGAGTATGAGAGCTGAGAGTGTGAGAAAGCGTGAGCTGGGTTCCAGCTTCCTTGACATGGATAGCGTGATCCAGGATGGGTGTTTTCTTGGAGATGGAGTCCATCTTACAAAAGAAGGTGAGATGAAACTCTCCAAGAAATATATCCGGTGGATCAGGGCTACTCATGTCATAATGGAAGCTGGAACTGGATGAATGAAAATCCGTCAGAGCAAAAGTGAGGAACGTCTGGAATTGTCCAATTGTGTTGTAAGGTTTGGAAGTATAAATGTGCGTGGATGGAATGCAGGAAAGTTAGATGACCTCGTAGTAGAATTTGAGAATGGAAAATTGGATTGTGTTGGTGTAGTAGAGACCCAAATGCGTGATAGAGTCAGTTTAACATGTAAGGAGAATAAGTATCATATGATAGGAAAAGGGCGTGTAAATTGGCAAAAAAGAGGTGGTGGAGTTGGTTTGATTGTAAAGAATGCTCTAAATTGGAAATTAGAGGAACTTCCTGTTGGAAATGAACCTGAAAGTGAAGATTTGTTAGCGATTAAGTGTGAAAGAATGCATGCCAGAGAATGTATTGTTGTGATTGTATGTTATATGACAACTGATGGGATTTTAGCTCATGAAGAGAATGTAAAAAAGTATGAAATATTAACAAGGATTGTACGAGAACACTGCAGATGCCCTCTGATTGTGATGGGTGACATGAATGGCCATGTTGGTATACTTGGTGAGCCGGTGAATGCAAATGGACAAAAATTGATAGATTTTTGTGATGAGAATGAACTTGAAAACCTGAATGTAACAATAGGAAATGGCTTGCATACATGGCAAAGCAGGGAATGGAAAACTGCAATTGACTATATGATTGTGAATAGTAGAGCAAGAGAGTGTGTCAATGAAATGTTTGTAGATGAAGATGATTTTGATATTGATAGTGACCATAAAATGCTTGTGCTTGAATATAACTGGGGTAGAAAGGAGTCAATGCAAAAGGTCAGTAGTGTGAAAGAAAGTTGGCAGATAAAAAAGGCAAACTGGGAAGAATTTAAGAATGAATTGAGTAGGTATAACTGGAACAGGTGCGGAAATGTAAATGACCTAAATGGTGAGATTGCAAGAACCTTGTATGATGTGGCAGAGCAAAAGATTGGTAGAATAAAATGTAGGAAAGGGACAGGGAATGCCAGGTGGTTTACAAGTGAGATAAAGGAAGAACGAATGAGAAGAAAGACTTTAAATAAGAAACAACGCAGTATGAGGAAAATGTATGAAAGAAACAGAATTACTGAGGATGAATGGCAGAGTGCATGGAATGAGTACAAGGACCAGCAGAAGAAAGTAAGGAGAATGATTAATGAGGCTAGAGTTAAAGAGGAGAGACACCAAGTTGAAAATCTAAGAAAGAAAGGTCCGGATGGAATAAAAGATTGGTATAAGTTTATACAAGGTAATGATAGAAGTAGTGAAGTTCAAGTTGATGAATTAGTAGTTAATGGTTGCAGTGTGCAAGATAGGATGCAACTGGTGAAAGCAGTTGAAGAATACTGGGAGGACATTGGTGGAATGAATGAGCAGGTTACAGATAATGCACCCATAAATTTTCTGATTGATGAACGTGAACTGCAAATGGAAGACGAAATCACTTGTGAAGAGATTGTAAGTTTTTTGAAGAAAGTGAAAAATGGAAAGGCATGTGGCCCTGATAAGATCCCATATGAGTTCTATAAATTTGGAGGAGAGAGTGTGGTCAGTATGTTGAAATGTTTATTTGATGAGATATGGAAGAGTGAAAGAGTACCGGATGACTGGAACAAGTGTAATGTAGTTCTGTTGCATAAGGGTGGACATAAGAGTATGAAAGAACTTAAAAATTACAGACCAATTGCACTGGGTGACACTGTATGTAAGATATTTTGTGGTATTTTGAATGAGAGAATGAAAAATTTAGTTGAGGAATTAGGAGTCCTAGGTGAAGAACAGAATGGTTTTAGGCAGGATAGACGTGGGGAAGATAATCTGTTTGTAGTGAGTGAAATAATTGAGCGAATGAGGAAGGATGATAAGAAGGTGTATTTAGCATTCCTGGATATTGAAAAAGCGTATGACAGAGTGGATCGGGTTAGGCTCTTTGAAGTTCTGAGAAAAGTTGGGTTTAGCAGAAAAATAGTAAAAATTGTACAAAGTCTGTATGAGAACACAAGCGCTATATACAGGTTAGGAAATTTGGAAACGGGGCAAGTGAGGAGTGTTAGAGGAGTGAGACAGGGCTGTACTCTGTCTCCCCTGTTGTTTGGATTGTACACAGAAGAATTAGCAGTTCGACTGAGAAGGAGTGGCTTAGGACTGAAAGTTGGTAATGAGAGACTGAGCTGTTTGTTGTATGCTGATGATGTGGTTGTGGTTAGTGGATGTGGACATGAACTGCAAAGGATGCTTGACATTGTGAACGGATATAGTACAGATTTCAAGATGAACTTTGGTGCCGACAAAAGCAAGGTTATGGTTATAAATAGTGATGAGACTGATAGAGACAGACTGTGGAATATTGGAGAAATCAGAATAGGTAGAACAAAAGAATACAAATATCTAGGTTGTATGATAAGTGAAGATGGATGCACTAGAACTAAGGGTGAGAAAGTGGCAAAAGCTATGCAGTGGAGTGGACGATTAAGTAGCGTGGCCAGATACAGAGCAAACAAGTATGAATGTGTGAGAGGAATGTGGAAGTATGTTGCTGTACCTAGTGTCATGTATGGTATGAGTGCTCTTGCCTGGAATGGAAGTGATCTTGAAAAGCTGGATGTAATACAAAATAAGGTAGGACGGTTAGCATTGGGTGCTCCAAAATGGACAGCTACAGAAGCCATTAGAGGTGACCTTGGGTGGAGCCTATTTTCAGAAAGAATGATGAAGGCGGTGCTGAATTATAAGGTGAGAATTGAAAGAATGCAGAATAGCAGATGGGTAAAGCGAATTTTTGAATGGAATCTGAGTGTAAGCTATTGGGAGAAAGTGTGTTGGGGGCATGCAAGGAAGCTTAGTATGCAAAAGATTATTCATGTTAGAATTGGGAGACCTGTGGATGACTGGAGTTTAATAAATCCTGGAGGTGTAGGGCCTGAGTGGGACTGCAAGAGGTGGAAGAAAGAGATTGAGAGGAAAACAAAAGAGTATGGATTGAATAAGTGGAGGCTTAGCATGGTGCGGAAGCCTACACTTGACTGGTATATGAAAAAAGAAGCACCTAAGTTTGAGATGTTCTATGATGGTAGTTTTGGAAGTCAACTCTTGTTTGCTGTGAGATGTAAGTCATTGAGTGTGAACAGACGTACATGGAGGTGGAATGAGAATAATAACAGATTATGTCGGCAGTGTATTAGTGGAGTGGAGGAAACAATTGAGCATTTTGTGCTGGAATGTAGTAAGTATGAGCAAGAGAGAGAAAGTTTTATGAATGTGGTGCTTGAGCAGTATGGAGAGAATGAGTGGTATGCCAGATGTGCTGAAGATGATTGCGGTATAAGCTGTCTTGCTGGATTGGATCAGGAGTGCAATTTGAGTATCATTGAAGCTATGAAATTGTTTCTTGTGCGTGCCTGGAGTAAGAGACAGTGACTGGAATGAGCCAGTCAGGTAGAATGGTCAGTAATGACCCAATATGCCTGGGGATGGTGTTTTGACGCACTGGCTATCCCAGTGACGCCATCCAATGGCAGCTTGTGACAAGGATTGGTAAATCCTGAGTAGTTTAGTGGACAAGTCTGGTACCAGGCGCTGAACTCTTTGTGTGATAACTGTGGAGGGAATTGTAGGCCGTTACAAAGGCCCCGACGCTGTCGGCCCTCAATTTCAAGTTCAAGTTCATCCAAAGTTAAAACGATTTTCACAAGGGTCGGTCTTAATATAAAATAGCTAGGTAAGTTATTGTATTTTCTTTTTATATATGCCGCAAACTTGAATATACTTTTCTATGAAGTAAATAATTATGCGTGACAGAAGTTTATAACTAGGGCCTATACTGTTGTAGTGCGCGAGGGTTATACTTTAGTTTACTAACTAGGTACCGAATATTATGGTGAAGTAATTTCTCATACAAGTAGACGAACATCCTGAGCGTTGAATTTTAATTTATTCAAAATTTTGTTAGCGTCAATTTGTAAATTTTCACATGAAGATGTTTAGCTGCTTGACTTGCGTCTGTCTTCTGCTAAAACAACTTACTATGAATTGACAAGCATAGCGATTCTCTTTGCACATCTTATATCTTTATAGACTGCACAGCTATGTCCCTATGCATATGGTAATTGGTAAGTGGTAATTGTGATGGACAAACCTAATTCATATATTGTACATAGAATGTAATAATTCATATAATGATGTAATATGATGTTGGAAATAAAGTAATCAAATAATATTTTCTCAATAAGTGTATATACATCTGGAAAAGAGGCAACTAGAGCCATGTGAATAACTCTTTTAAACAAAAAAAGGTATTACCAAAAATCAATAAAGCTCCCAAAAAAACTATAAAACCCAAAAAAACCAATTTAACCCAAAAAACCCGCATGGGTTGAGTGTTTTTAAAAAACCTAGGGTTTTTTCCATCCCTGTCTAGAAGACAGAGGAAGAATTCAGAAGTCTCTTTACTCTCAAATAGTCAAAGTGCATTTGTTTCTTAGTTTTTGTTTTTACTTTGGAAATGGAACTCATAGAAATATACTAGCCCCTGGAGTTTTTTTTTTGTGATTAGTGTTTTTCTTATTTTATTTTTATAGTGGTATTTTTTTCAATATTTATTGTCATAGCCATGCAAATGCCTTGAACAAATTTTTGACAATATAAATATTTAGCTCATTTTGATTCTATAAGCTTGAAAACAAGTGAAATTCAAATAGCACCAATAAAACCCAAAAAAGCCCAAAAAAATCCACTATTTTGTGGGTTTTTTTGGGCTTTTTTGGGTGGGTTATTTATGTGCCAACCCTGCATTATTGGGGGTCAATTGAGCGTGTTTCTCTGCGGGAATGGCATTATAGTTCGTTAATGGGCTACTCAAAGTGCTTCCATTATTCAAACAAAACATTCTAACGCTGAATGAATATTTTTTAATAATTTTTGACAATTTCAGAATTTAGCTGTTCTGCCGTATCTATGATACCGCAGCTTTCATTCATAGCTCAATGACAGCTGCAGTATCATAGCTACAGCTATGGCGAGCACACCAATCCAAAGGGCTTGAAAAGAGCTATAAAACAAAGGAGTTGACTTGACAAAAAAAAACGTATTTTGGTAAACAAAAATGAAAAATTAAAAAAAATGGTTGCTTTCAAGAATTACAGCCATTCTCTTTTGTTGTATATTTTTTCCCAGAGTTACAGAGCTACAGCAATGTAAATTGTATCAGTCGAAAGGGCTTGAAAAGAGCTACAAACGCTCAAGAGTTTATTATAGAAAACCCTGTAGTTCGAAAGATAAAAAGAAAATTTTTTCTTGTGTAAAAAAAACACATTTTTCTTGTGTAAAAAAAACACATTTTTCTGGAAACTTGATCAGGATGTCTACATGGTGCTAAAGATGCTAAAAGGTGCTAAAAAGTGCTAAAACCAGCAAGGTGCTAAAAAATGTGCTAAAAAGTGATAAAATTGAAGGACAGGTGCTAAAAATTTATGAAAATGTTAAATTGCTTAGATTTGAATATGTATAAGTAGAAATGCAAGGGTTAGGATTGGTACCTGGCCATTCCTAATAGGGGAAGTTTCTGCATTTCCCAGCACCTGAGCAGTATTTTTTTATTAGTACAATTGCAGAGTTTATATTATTTCCTAATTTTTTAAGTTCTTGATTACAAATATCTCATTATTATAGTCATAAAAAGTCGACATCTTTCTTCAACTGGCTGGTAGGGGCTGTTAAACATTAAATGTAATAATTACTATTATTTTATATTACTAAATTTGTTTATTTTTCAGGTTATCTTTGTTGTTCAAAACCATCCTTAAATCCTTTTATAATAAAAATGGAATTGTTCTGAATATACATGTATTTTTGCTTCTGGAACCCCTCAGGGGGATACAACTATTGCATCTATGGGAATTAGCGCTCCCAGGGGAAAAATGTGAGGGCCCGAGCTGAGAATTTGGTAGGCCTTTTTGTTGAAATAAAATGTTTTTTTGTTATGTTAAGGACCACTTTTTTTCGGTTCACTACTGTGCTGTTTTTTAGCACCTCTGACTTTCTTCTTCAACTTCTATCTGATTGCATGAAATTCTTTCACAACTTACTGTTTCTATGCCCCTTCTGCATAGATTCCTCATTCTCTTATCTCCATACTAAATGGTGCCTTCCTCCTTCCTTATGTGTAGAGAGTGAGTTAGTGATTGGCAATAGTATGTTTCAGAAAAAAGTATAAACAAGTATACATATGTGAGGATGAATGGAGGTGTGATAGAGGAGAGAGCATTGATGGATTATATTTTGGTTAGCAGGGGAGTGATGGGTCGTTTGCTTGATGTGGATGTGTTGCGTGGTGAGATGAATGGGATTTCAGATCATTGCTTGGTGGAAGGAAAGTTGAGAGTAAGTGGAATGTGGGGAGGTGTAAAAAGGAGTGGAAGGGAGGTGTCAAATGTAAGCAAGTTGCATGATTCTGAGCGTGAGTGTATCAGGAGAAGATGAAAGTAGAGTATGGGAGGATGAAGGAAAGTGAGGTGGATGGAGTGGAAGGGGAATGGAAGTTGTTTAAAGATGCGGTGGAGAAATGTGCTAGGGAAGTGTGTGGGGTGAAGAAAGTTGGAGGGGGGATTAGAAAGGAGAGTGAATGGTGGAACGGAGAAGTAGGAGCGGCTGTGAGAAGAAAGCGGGGGGCGTTCGAAAGGTGGTTGCAACGAGGCAACCAGCAAAACTTTGATGAGTATAAGGAGAAGAAGAAAGAGGTACAAAGAATGGTAAGGAGAGCAAAGAGGGCTGCGGATGAGGAATGGGGGAGGAACTTGGGAGGTGATTTCATGGAGAGAAGGAAGGTTTTCTGGAAGGAAGTGAAGGGAATTAGGAAAGGTCAGGTGGAGAATGAGGCAAGAGTGAAGGATGCAAATGGTAGGCTGCTAGTGGAGAGTTGTGATGTGAGAAAGAGATGGGCGGAGTATTTTGAGGAACTACTGAACGTGAGGGATGATAGGGTTGCAAGAGTAGTAGTTGTTGGAAGCGATGTTAGAACGCCTGTGTTTGGTGAAGTGAATAGAAGTCTAATAAGAAGTGCAGAGGTGAAAGGTGCGTTGGATGAAATGAAAAATGGGAAAGCTCCAGGTATGGATGGCTGCACGGTTGAACGTCTAAAGAAAGGAGGAAATGTGGTTTTAGAATGGTTGGTACGTTTATTAAATGTATGTTTCGAGGCTAGTAAAGTGCCGGTTGATTGGAGTAGCGCGTGTGTAGTTCCGTTGTTCAAGGGAAAGGTGACAGGTATGAGTGCAGTAATTCTAGGGGTATAAGTCTACTGAGTGTTGTTGGGAAGCTGCATGGAAGAGTTTTAATTGGAAGAGTGAGAGTGTTGACAGATCGTGTGCTTGCTGAAGAACAGTGTGGTTTTAGGTGTGGTAGAGGTTGTGTGGATCAAATGTTTGCTGTGAGGCAGGTGAATGAAAAATACTTAATAAAGGGAAAAGATGTATATTACGCATTTATGGATCTAGAGAAGGCGTATGACAGAGTGGATCGTGAGGCGCTATGGGAAGTGGTAAGCTTGTATGGAGTGGGTGGGAGACTGTTGAATGCGATCAAGAGTTTCTACTTGGATAGCAGAGCATGTGTGAGAGTAGAGAATGAGGTGAGTGAATGGTTCCCGTTGTGACAGGTGTGAGACAGGGATGTATGATGTCGCCGTGGTTGTTTAATTTGTTTATGGATGGTGTGGTGAGAGAAGTGAATGCCAGAGTGTTGGGAAAAGGTGCGCAGTTGGTGGGACAAAATGGTAGGTATTGGGAAGTGTGTCAGCTATTGTTTGCAGATGATACAGCGCTTGTGGCTGATTCCGAGGAAAAACTGAGGAGACTGGTTGCAGAGTTTGGTAGAGTGTGCAAAAGGCAGAAATTGAGGGTAAATGTGAATAAAAGTAAAGTGATGAGATGTTCAAGAGGTGGAGTGTTTGGAACTTTGGATGTGAGGCTGAATGGTGAAGTTTTAGAGGAGTTAAAGCATTTTAGGTACCTCGGGTCGGATGTGACTGTTAAGGATAGTATGGAAGTAGAAGTGAGGCATCGAGTGAGTGAAGGCTGAAAGACATTGGGTGCAATGAGAAAAGTTTTTGAATGCAGGAGTTTGAGTATGAATGCTAAGAGGGGACTGTATGAAAGCTTGATTGTGCCAGTTTTGTTGTATGGAGCAGAGTCCTGGGGGTTGAGAGCAGCTTAGAGGAGGAAGTTGGATGTGTTTGAGATGAAGTGTTTGAGGAGCATGTATGGAGTAACAAGAAGAGATAGGATCAGGAATGAGTTGGTTAGGGGGCAGATGGGTGTTATCAAAAAGTTGAGCAGGCAAGTGGATGAAAGAGTATTTGGATGGCTTGGGCATGTTGAAAGAATGAAAGTTGAGCGGCTGGTGAAAAAATATATATGTCGGAAGTGAGTGGTCTTCGAGCGCGAGGTAGACCACGTATGAGTTGGATGGATGGGGTGAAACGTGCTTTGTATGAGAGGGGTCTGACTGTGGACGTGGCGAGAGGGATGGCTTCGGACAGAAGTGAGGGGGGGCAGTGCATAAGAAGGTTATTTTATTTTTGACGAGGTACTGGAAGTTGCCCGCGTGTGATGGGGTTGACTTGTCCTGTGCGGGGGGAGGGGCTGCGCTCAATGAAGCGGTCAGGGTAAACCAGCTATGGCTGTCGGGCCTGACTGTGGAAGGTGGTTGTGCTGGGCTGCTGCTGATTCTCGCAGTTCAGGTGCAGCCAGTGCTGCCTCTCTCGCCTCCTAGTAACTAAGTGTGGTGATTGTGGCCTGCTGTCGGCTACCCTCCCATAGGGAGGATAAGCCCGGTATATGTATTTGTATATATGTATATTTGGTTATCATTGGAGCTTTTGAAGGAAAAGGGTGCTAAAATTTCATCTTCAAAGGTGCTAAAAAATGCTAAAATGGAGGATGGACATTTTAGTAGACACCTTGTTGATAATTGGTTTCTCAAATGCTACTTCTTCCACAATTTTAGAGCTAGAAAAATGGTTTATATACCATTCGATAGGGCTCAGCAAGGTGTATCCTCGTGTAATAGCATTTTCTGATGAATTTATTATTTCGAAAATTACACAACATGGAAAAAAAATGAAAAAAAGTTCATTTTTTTTTAATTCCCAAAATCCACAAAAAATAAGTTATCGAAATTCCCTATTGCGAGTGGTTATATAGACATCTAAGCAATCTAAAAACGAAGTACTGGTTCTGTAACTTAAAAATTGTAGAAGAAGTAGGATTTTTGAAAAACCCCTATTTTATCATATTTTTCGAAAATGAAAAAAAATCCAGTGCAGATACAAAAATTTTGTTGAAATAACAAATGATATTTGCATCATTTCACACCTACTGTGAAAATTTCAGAGAAATCCATCTATAAATAACGGGACTTTTTTTTTACCTAGACGGTGTCCTTAATGGGCTTCTTAAGTGACTGTTAGAAATGGAATGCTTAATTTCCCCACATAACCTAAACTCAATATTGACCCAATGTTGCTCAAACCTCTTATCAAAAATGTGTTTGACTTTTCTCTAGATCATATTAAGTTATTTTTTGATAATGGTTGATTCAGTTTAAATTTTATTTCTTCAGTCTTGTTTCATTGACCAGTTTCACTTGCTTGGTCACGTTTCAGTGATCAGATTCACTTATTGATTTACATTTCAGTTTGTTGGTTAATTATAGCAAATGGTAATTGCACATAAGGCCTAGGAAAATATGTGAACATTTTTTTAGAAATTTAGGGTAAACAACTTATAGCTATATGTTTTATTGCTAATAATGCTAATGAACAGTTCACAGATGGTAAGATGAGACTGTCTAAGAGCAAAGAGTGAAGAAAACACCATAACATACAATAGCATCTTTATTAACAATTTTTTTTTTAAATATCAAAAATAAAAGCCAGTCTAGGTTATACTGAGCTTCATATTAGGATTTTCAATATAATTGTAATGGCTTAATTAAAGCTTACTTTATTTTCTACACCTTGTGTACTGTCTAAACTTTAAGGGAGGGGCATTAATTTTCAACCTTCAGGAGCTGGATAGTAGAGTATGGCCTCAAGTAAGTGGGATACAGTAAGTTCTATTGAATGCAATTGATAAGAGTTGATCAATTTTGTAAACATTCAGAAAGTGTCGATGAGTGATATATATGTATATATGTATATTTTTTAATATTTACTTGACAATTTAAAAGGCAAATGCCAGTTTCAAATTAGTCTTGACTTTTTACTTCAAAAACTTGAATAATTTAGCTTTTTCTTCCATGATGATATATCATCCTTGCACTCAAAGTATGCAGCTTGCGAGCAGCATCACATGCAGACAACTTGGCCCCCGGGGCAGCGTATACCTCGGGCTGATCTACTCGTGCTATTTTGTGTGCAAATCTGTTTCTGAATTGTCTTAACTCTTGGTTTTCCTGTTTCAGCCACCATGTTGGATATACGCCCCAATCACACAATCTACATCAATAACCTTAATGAAAAGGTTAAAAAAGAAGGTGGGTTTGTAAGTTTGTTTTTTTGTGTATATCTTTAACACTTTGAATGCGACGTGCGCCACCGGTGGTGGACTGGAGTAATTTTCATAATGCTGCTGACCGACCAGTAGGCGCAAACTCAATTCTCATAAATACTTGATCAAAGCTAAATGAAGACAAAATCTAGGTCATGTTTGTTATTTTCAAAATAGTTTACTACAACTGTTTTTAAATTTGAGTTTGATGTTGAACTTGATATTTATTTGCTTCAGTCAAAGTGTTAAAGCCTGATTTTCACATTTTGTAGCTTGTGTCTAGTTAATTGTTGCTCATTGATGCAAACACATATCATGTTTAGTGGTTATGTTTCTGCTTTATATTTAGATTTGGTTGTGCATTTTAATTGAATTTTGCATTATTGCTTCAAAGATGTTAATCCTGTCAGAATAGTATTTTAATGTGTGAAAGTACCTTCAGTAAACTTCATTATTATTTGTGATACTTCTAATTAGCAGTAATTTTTTTCAATTTCACTGTTCAAGAATGTTTGTCATTACTCTGTAATCTATGTACCATGAATGTGTGTAATTTTTCTGAATTAGTCTAGACCCCAAAAAATTTGCTGGTTGTAGAGATTTTTTGAGAATCTAAATAGTGCATTGCTTGCATAACTTGTGTTAATTTAATGGTACCTGATTTTCAGAGCTAAAGAAGTCCCTATATGCAATCTTCTCTCAGTTTGGACAAATATTGGATATCATTGCCCTCAAGACTCTGAAGATGAGAGGACAAGCTTTTGTTGTATTCCAAGAAATTCACAGCGCAACCACAGCTTTACGGGCCATGCAAGGCTTCCCTTTTTATGATAAACCTATGGTGAGTTTGTGCAACCATGCCTTCATTCTTAGGAACCTTATTTTGGTGGGATGTTTGGCATAATCCTATGGGGAGTTACTGCAGCCTTGAATTTGTTGTGAGATCCCAAGCTGGAATTAATGTAGACTTTCCTTTTGTTGGAATAGGGTAGGATTTTTTTTGTTAGTTTTTGGAACTTTTTCTATTCTGTGCCATCTTCTTTCATCCGTACTTACTGTATGCAGGATGTGTGGACACATCTTACACATATATTCTTGATTTCCCAAATTCCAAAATGAATGTTTGTACATTCATGTCTCTTGGAAACACCTTTATTCTAGTGAACTATTCAATGCCTAATCTTTTGCTCAAATGTAAGCTAAGAAGATGTTGGTGTGTAGACTAGTTGTCAACTGACACAACTTTAGTTATGATGAACTTGCAAGCACTTGCTGTCTGAGCATTACAATGTCAATATCTTCATAAGCCAAATATTTTTATTCATGTATGAACTTAGCCCTGTTTAGAAAACTCAATGAAATCCAGCAATGCTGAAAAATATATCTCTGCTGGTTATTAAAACATGAGTGCTAGTTTTCACATCCTGGATATGACATCATGATTCAGCTTTCTTTCCAAAAGATGGTAATTCAAAGCGTAGGTTTTAAAATTACTGTGTTCTTTTGTGCCTGTGTTGTCCAGGTGCACTACATTACATTTATTATTCATTAGAATCACTTTTCTCATGATGACTACATTCATCCTTGCACTCAAATGGCAACTAAGTTGCCAATGAAGAAAACTTGGCCCCCCAGTATCACTGGGGCTGAACTTTTTACTCAAGTCACTGCAATCTGGAGCTTTTGGTGCCTAGGGTAATTGTTCTTGCATTTACTCCAGAAAATTGCCTACGCTAAGGGCGACTCGGACGTCATTGCCAAAATGAAGGGCACATACGAGGAGCGGGCACACAAGAACAAGGATGACAAAAAGAAAAGGAAGAAGGAAGCTAAAGCAGCAGCTGCGGCTGCTGCTGCAGCTGCATCTGCTGCCAATAACGCAGCTGCAGCTCCTGCAGCAGCTGGAGGTGGCATCAGCCTGGCTGCTCAGCCTCGTAAGTTCACTTTTGCTCCATCGAATTTTCATGTTCTTCTCTATCATGACAGGCTGTCAAAAGATAACAAATTTGATTGTGCTACTGCTGAAATTTTATATTTTCATTCTGATTTTCATTCATTCATAGTTTTGTATAATTTTCAATTTCATTCTCTTGCATTACAGTCTGTGTATAAATTGTTAAACAATTTAATGTTTTACCTTTGAAGTTTTGTATCAGCATCTGCAAATTGGTTTGAATTCTCACAGATATAGTTTTTACTACATAAGTGTGTTTTAAAATATAAGCATATGCTGTCACGTGAGCTTCTGGTGCTAGGAAAACCTTCATACTTTATAATAATGCAATTCAAACTCCCCATTTCAGAAAAGTATGCTACATAATGTATGTGCCAGAACAAACGTTCTTCCATAACTACAGCAAAGGCTTACTATAACTGCAGTGCACATTTACCTGACACTAATATGAATTCTGCTATAAATAACTATCATAAATTCTGCCATACCTAAGGTAGAATTGGCCACAAACAAGGTATTTGCACTCCTAACTGTTGTTGCTCCACAGCGAAACCAGCAGCAGCACGGTCCACCCTGTTCTCTGGAGGAGCTGCGGGGGCGGGTGGTGTGGTGCCTGAGCAGCCGCCCAACCAGATCCTCTTCCTCACCAACCTGCCTGATGAGACCTCCGAGATGATGCTCTCCATGCTCTTTACACAGTCAGTGCCGCCTTCTTATTCTTTCCTCTTCGTACTGGCAGCTTTGTTATTGCTTTTTTCATCACACAGACAGTGACTTCTTGTTTCCTATTTGTACAGGCAGCTTTGTTATTGCTTTTATCTTCACACAGACAGTGACTTCTTATTTTCTCTTTGCACTGTTAGCTTTTTTTATTGCTCTTCTCTTCACACAGGCAGTGACTTCTTCTCACTGTTCCTTCTTTATATCGTCAAATTTTTTTCCTTTTTCCTCTCCCTACTGTCCTCTTTTTTATTGTTTCCTCTTCATGCTGTCTTGGTTATTACTGTTTCCTCTTTCTACGGGCCTCTTCTGTATTGTTTCTTCATCAGGCTGTCCTCTTTTATTTTTCTCTTTATACCGTCATTTTTCATTGCTTGTATTTTCAGTCGTTCAGTGTCCTTTTCCTTGTGTTGTTTCAACATGCATTCGATATCCCTATTCTATTAATTCTTTAATTTTTGCTCTTTTCACTCCGGTAATGCATTTATTCTCCCACGGCCGTGCATTTTTCTTTCTGCTATCATGGTAGTTTTCATGCTTGGGCTTGTTTCTTCTCACGTGGTGACCAAAGTTACTTGTTTCTGTAACAAACTTCCAAGTCAATTTGAAGAAAGGACGCATCATTACTTTGTAGAAGCAGCAGCCAAGTCTGCAGCCTTCAAGCTTACTTTGTTAAAAGTCCATGATTCTTTTCTAAATGTAGCCCTCATAAACGATAAACAGGAACAACCTTCATGATTTTCAGTAGGAATGACTTACGTACTAAGTACGTGCTCAAAACCCCGCATTTTTCCTTGTAAAGTAACCATACCAAATATAAAACCCAATTACACTTTTCCTCCCGCGTTACCCTTGCTTACAGGGTTGGCACATAAATAACCCACCCAAAAAAACCCACCCAAAAAAGCCCAAAAAAACCCACATTAAAAAACCCACTAAATAGTGGGTTTTTTGGGCTTTTTTGGGTTTTATTGGTGCTATTTGAATTTCACTTGTTTTCAAGCTTATAGAATGAAAATGAGCTAAATATTTATATTGTCAAAAATTTGTTCAAGGCATTTGCATGGCTATGACAATAAATATTGAAAAAAATACCACTATAAAAATAAGATAAGAAAAACCCTAATCACAAAAAAAAAACTCGAGGGGCTAGTATATTTCTATGAGTTCCATTTCCAAAGTAAAAACAAAAACTAAGAAACAAATGCAGTTTGACTATTTGAGAGTAAAGAGACTTCTGAATTCTTCCTCTGTCTTCTAGACAGGGATGGAAAAAACCCTAGGTTTTTTAAAAACACTCAACCCACGCGGGTTTTTTGGGTTAAATTGGGTTTTTTGGGTTTTATAGTTTTTTTTGGGGCTTTATTGATTTTTGTTAATACCTTTTTTTGTTTAAAAGAGTTATTCACATGGCTCTAGTTGCCTCTTTTCCAGATATATATACACTTATTGAGTAAATATTATTTGATTACTTTATTTCCAACATCATATTACATCATTATATGAATTATTACATTCTATGAACAATATATGAATTAAGTTTGTCCATCACAATTGCCACTTACCAATTACCATATGCATAGGGACATAGCTGTGCAGTCTGTAAAGATATAAGATGTGCAAAGAGAATCGCTATGCTTGTCAATTCATAGTAAGTTGTTTTAGCAGAAGGCAGACGCAAGTCATGTGAGAGGGAAGCACCATGCAGATCATAAGTAACCACCACAAGCAACTTGAAGCAAGACAGCTGCACATCACTTAACAGTCATGCTGTTAACAACTTAACATGTGTATTGTGTGAGCTGGAGGGCTTAGCAGTGCAAGCCAAGTCAGTCAACCACACTGTTACATGTTACAACATGTACAAAAATTTGTCAAAAAAATTACTTTTTGCAGTTCAGGATAGCAACTAACACTAAAACGATTAGAAATAAATGCTTTAACAGATTCCATGGTCAAATTTGTTCCAGTGCAGCTTGAATGCTCCCCATAGGCCAATTGTTTATTTACTTTCTTACCCCATGATGGCTGCGGTCGTGTCTTGCCCCATCTGACTATAATTGTTAGACTTGTTTCCGGCAAAGCTCTCAAAGGAGACAGATATTGAAGAGTGGTTGGCTGAGTACAATCTGGAGTTGATCGGTGCGATTTATTTGTATAAATTGAAGGACTCAAACATCTTCCCAAAACACATGTTCAACATGAATATCACTAAGACAACGACTCCTTGTTGATGGTGTGATATTCAAGACATGAAACAGCAGAAAATGCAGATTCTTAAAAAACACTGGCAGAGGGTTTCTGCAAGTTTATAAGCAATCTTCATTCTTGCTTTGCAAGTTCAGGATTCGTTGAGAGAATTTTCTAATCATTTGGAATTGTGTGGAATAAATTGAGAAATAGATTAGGATCGGAACGCGCACAGAAATTGGTCTCATTATATCGCCACCTCACAAATGATCATGATGTGGATGACAATGATAAAATGGCAGTGGATGTAGAAAGAGAAATAAAGTAGTACTGTATTAGCGGTCTAGTCTAGAAAATAGAGGAAGAATTCAGAAGTCTCTTTACTCTCAAATAGTCAAACTGCATTTGTTTCTTAGTTTTTGTTTTTTACTTTGGAAATGGAACTCATGGAAATATACTAGCCCCTCGAGTTTTTTTGTGATTAGGGTTTTTCTTATTTTATTTAATAATTTAATAGTGTTTTTTTTTCAATATTTATTGTCGTTGTCATGCAAATGCCTTGTACAAATTTTTGACAATAAAAATATTTAGCTCATTTTGATTCTATAAGCTTGAAAACAAGTGAAGTGCAAATAGCACCAATAAAACCCAAAAATGCCAAAAAAAAACGCTATTTAGTGGGTTTTTAATGTGTTTTTTTGAACTTTTTTGGGTGGGTTTTTTATGTGCCAACCCTGCTTCTAGACTAGACCGCTACTACAGTACTACTTTATTTCTCTTTCTACATCCACTGCCATTTTATCGTTGTCCTCCACATCATGATCATTTGTGAGGTGGCGATATAATGAGACCAATTTCTGTGCGTGTTCCGATCCTAATCTATTTCTCAATTTATTCCGCACAATTCCAAATGTTTAGAAAATTCTCTCAACGAATCCTGAACTTGCAAAGCAAGAATGAAGATTGCTTATAAACTTGCAGAAACCCTCTGCCAGTGTTTTTTCAAGAATCTGCATTTTCTGCTGTTTCATGTCTTGAATATCCCACCATCAATGAGGAGTCGTTGTCTTACTGATATTCATGTTGAACATATGTTTTGGGAAGATGTTGGAGTCCTTCAATTTATACAAATAAATCGTACCGATCAACTCCGGATTGTACTCAGCCAACCACTCTTCAATATCTGTCTCCTTTGAGAGCTTTGCCGGAAATAAGTCTAACAATTATAGTCAGATGAGGCAAGACACGACCGCAGCCACCATGGGGTAAGAAAGTAAATAAACGACTGGCCTATGGTGAGCATTCAAGCTGCACTGGAACAAATTTGAAGATGGAATCTGTTAGAGCATTTATTTCTAATCGTTTGAGTATTTGTTGCTATCCTGTACTGCAAAAAGTGATTTTTTGGACAAATTTAAAGAAAAAATTTTGGCATGTCACTACATGTTGTAACATGTAACAGTGTGGTTGACTGACTTGGCTTGCACTGCTAAGCCCTCCAGCTCACACAATACACATGTTAAGTTGTTAACAGCATGACTGTTGAGTGATGTGCAGCTGTCTTGCTTCAAGTTGCTTGTGGTGGTTACTTATGATCTGCATGGTGCTTCCGCCTCCTCTCACATGACTTGCGTCTGTCTTCTGCTAAAACAACTTACTATGAATTGACAAGCATAGCGATTCTCTTTGCACATCTTATATCTTTACAGACTGCACAGCTATGTCCCTATGCATATGGTAATTGGTAAGTGGTAATTGTGATGGACAAACTTAATTCATATATTGTTCATAGAATGTAATAATTCATATAATGATGTAATATAATGTTGGAAATAAAGTAATCAAATAACAATATTTACTCAATAAGTGTATATAAATCTGGAAGAGAGGCAACTGGACCTATGTGAATAACTCTTTTGAACAAAAAAAGGTATTACAAAAAACCCAATAAAGCCCAAAAAACCCAATAAAACCCAATTTAACCCAAAAAAACCCACTTGGGTTGGGTTTTTTTAAAAAACCCAGGGTTTTTTCCATCCCTGCTTGCTTAGTCGCCACACCAATTATAAAATTAAATTACACTTTTACCCGCAGATTCCCCGGCTTCAAGGAGGTTCGGCTAGTGCCGGGGCGTCATGATATTGCCTTTGTCGAGTTCGAGAACGAGGTACAGTCGGCCACCGCCAAGGAGGCGCTACAAGGCTTCAAGATCACGCCCACTCACGCAATGAAGATCGTCTTCGCTAAAAAATAAATCCCTCTCTTTCCTGATACAGTACACGACGAAGTGTTATTAAAACTCCTCGATACGTTATTATTAAACATGTGATTATTTCATGTGGTTCACTCAATTGTGGTTTTATTTATTCAGTCGTGTGGATGTGATTTCTGGCCCTCGGCTTTTAGGAATTGCGTTGTATAATCCAGATCATTTTAAATAGTTTTCAAGGAGAGAGCATTTTTTATGGATCATGACTAATTTTCATTTTCGGAAGTAATTTGGTTGACGCTTAGTTTTCATAAACTAACTTTGAAATTTAATTTTTATTGAGAATTACTCAGACATGAATGTGGTTTCAACAATGCTTATTTTTTTTTTGTCGTTCAGGAGACTGGTGTGTCGGCTGCATGTGCTGTTAAAATTTGAGTGATCGATTTCCAATTAATTTATCCACCCTTGAAATTCTTTGCATTAAACTAAACAAGTGTGCTAAACCAAATTTGTTTGTGCATTATTTTTCAATGAATGCTTTTGAACTCTAGAGCGCCAGTTAAATAGTCGATGACCGAAGCTGTATTTGAACGAGTTCATTACGGAGAACGTTTCAGTGATGCTGTTGAAATGTAGTGAGAGAAAACGTATAAATTTTTTCTTGAACGCACTGATGATTGAATCTTACGATTCGAAATTTTTTGTATCTTGCGATGGAAACATTGTCGAACAACTTTTTTTATTCAAAGTTTCAAATGACAAATACAGAAAATGGAAGAATCCCGTTTCCTTGGGAAAACCCAAGAGTAATTGGTACTCTAGCGTCGAGTCTTTAATAACGTTAATAGTAAGAGAATATTTTTTTATTTATTCTAGTTAAAATTGTGAGATGAATGTTAAAAACCTCATGTATTAGAAAAGGTCTTGTAATATACACCAAAGCTCGTCTTTTACTGTGAAACAAGCTCGTCATTCCCCTCCTATGATCATTGTTTTTCTGGTGAGGTAGGACAGTTAACACTTGAATTTTGAATGCTGGACAGCGATGCAGTGTAAGCTGTTGAAAAGCTAGCGAGTCTTAACTGCTGTTATTAATATTGTGAAATCATTGTATAAATTGCGAACATAACTTTGGTAGAATTACCAAAGCAACAACTAAATAGCCTGACTTGAGTTGTCTCGCCATAAATAATCTTTCAATTTTACGTATATGTTTGGCTTTTCTGAGTAGATATTTTCTTCTCCAAACCACTACTTAGTAAGATTGTGTGAGACTTGTGATTGTGTACCTTGGTAGAAAAAGTTAATTCTTAAATCGTTAAAGAATTGTTTTTTTTATAGGATCCCTTATGTAATACGAATCTATTTTATCCTATTTATCTTTTGACAGGATGTGAAAACAGGCTCAAAGTATTTACTTGTCCATACTTAAATTTCTCACCTATGCAACCTAACCAGCTGCAAATGCCTCCCAGGATATGTGCCAGAGGAGCAGAAACGGCCATATATAAGCGCTACTCTCCCAGCGACCAACTAAGTTGAAAACCACTGCTGTAATCAATTATATCACTTACCTATGGCTGACAGTATTACGTAATGTTGATACAATCGTCGAATGAATAACAGCTAGAAACTCATCCTCAGGAGTAACATCGTTGAAGAGATTCAACATGTTCCCTGGAAAAAAGGATAATTTATTCCATTCAAGCCTGGTACGTAACTCGAGCGATTTTTTTTTAAATTTTTTATTACCAACACCAGGAGCGCAATGACGATTACCCATTTCTGACTCCTGGGTAGAGAGGGAAATTGAAGCTGAGTTACACCTCCTCATCGAAGGCATGCACTCTTAACCACTTGGCCACTGCGACCACGACTCTCCAAGCATAAAGTGACTCTCATTCCGCGACTTCGAACTATAAGCTGCCCAAAAAAAGCCCCATTCTAGCAACAGTGCAACATTTGTATCTATGGAAATAGACATTCCTAGGGAAAAAATTCAAAATTCATAAACTAAATTAAATAAAATTTTTATCGGTTCATATTATTCAGTTCCTGCTACTTTTTCTTCAACTTGAATTTTTATAAGCTTTTTTCTGATTTTGTATTGATTGTGTTCTCTTAAATCACTAATAAATGGTTTCTTCCTTTCTTTTCTTTTTGAAACGTCTTTGCAGCAGTTAGAAGGGTTTAAACTAACCTATAATCTAAGCTAGCGACAAAGAGGTTTCTACGTACTAAATTTATGAAATGCTTTGTAACATATATACATATTTCATAACCCCTAACTTTGAGATTGTGTGACTAACTACAAAAATGCTCCAGCTTTTAGTTTATAACATTGTCAGACCGCATGACAAATTGACAATACTTGAAAGTAGTTTAATATGAGAGTATGAGAAAGCGTGAAATGGGTTCCAGCTTCCTTGATATGGATAACCTGATCCAGAGTGGGTGTTTTCGTGGAGATGGAGTCCACCTTACTCAAGAAGGTGAGATGAAACTCTCCAGGAGATACATCCAGTGGATTGGGTGTACTCATATTGTAATGGAAGGTGGAACTGGATGAATGGAAAGCTGTCAGAGCAAAAATGAAAAATGTTGTGAATTGTCCAATAGTGTTGTAAGGTTTGGATGTAAAAATTTGCGTGGATGGAATGCAGGAAAGTTAAATGACCTTGTAGCAGAATTTGAGAATGGAGATTTGGATTGTGTTGGTGTAGTAGAGACCCAAATGCGTGATAGAGTCAGTTTAAAGTGTAAGGAGAGTAAGTACTACATGATTGGAAAAGGGCGTGTAAGTTGGCAAAAAAGAGGTGGTGGAGTTGGTCTCATTGTAAAAAATGCTCTAAATTGGAAATTAGAAGAAATTCCTGTTGGAAATGAACCTGAGAGTGAAGATCTGTTAGTAATGAAGTGTGAAAGAATGCATGCCAGAGAATGTGTTATTGTGGTTGTATGCTATATGACAACTGATGGTATTTTAGCTCATCAAGAGAATGTAAAAAAGTATGAAATATTAACAAGAATTGTGCAAGAGCATTGCAGATGCCCTCTGATTTTGATGGGTGATATGAATGGCCATGTTGGTATACTTGGTGAGCCTGTGAATGCAAATGGACAAAAATTGATTGATTTCTGTGATGAGAATGAACTTGAGAACCTAAATGTAACAATAGGAAATGGCTTGCATACATGGCAAAGCAGGGAATGTAAAACTGCAATTGACTATATGATAGTGAATAGTAGAGCAAGAGTGTGTCAAAGAAATGTTTATAGATGAAGATGATTTTGATATTGATAGTGACCATAAAATGCTTGTACTAGAATATAATTGGGGTGGAAAGGAGCCAATGCAGAAGGCCAGCAGAGTAAGAGAAAATTGGCGTATTAAAATGGCAAACTGGGAAGAATTTAGAAATGAATTGAGTAGATGTAACTGGAACAGGTGTGGAAATGTAAATGACCTAAATAAGGAGATTGCAAGAACCTTATATGATGTGGTAGAGCAAAAGATCAGTAGAATGAAATGCAGGAAAAGTACAGGGAATGCTAGGTGGTTTACGAGTGAGATAAAGGAAGAACGAACGAGAAGGAAGACTTTAAAATAAAAACAACGCAGTATGAGGAAAATGTATGAAAGACGCAGAATTACTGAGGATGAATGGCAGAGTGTATGGAATGAGTACAAGGACCAGCAGAAGAAAGTAAAGAGAATGATTAATGAGGCTAGGGTTAAAGAAGAGAGACACCAAGTTGAAAATCTAAGAAAGAAAGGTCTAGAAGGAATAAAAGGTTGGTATAGGTTTATACAAGGTAATGATAGAGGTAGTGAAGTTCAAGTTGATGAATTAGTAGTCAATGGTTGCAGTGTGCAAGATAGGATGCAAATGGTGAAAGCAGTTGAAGAATACTGGGAGGACATTGGTGGAATGAATGAGCAGGTTACAGATGATGAACCAATAAATTTTCTGATAGATGAACATGAACTGCAAATGGAAGACAAAATCACTTATGAAGAGATTGTAAGTTTTTTGAAGAAAGTGAAAAATGGAAAGGCATGTGGCCCTGATAAGATACCATATGAGTTCTATAAATGTGGAGGAGAGAGTGTAGTCAGTATGTTGAAATGTTTATTTGATGAGATATGGAAGAGTGAAAGAGTACCGGATGACTGGAACAAGTGTAATGTAGTTCTGTTGCATAAGGGTGGACATAAGAGTATGAAAGAACTTGAAAATTACAGACCAATTGCACTGGGTGACACCGTATGTAAGATCTTTTATGATATTTTGAATGAGAGAATGAAAAATTTAGTTGAGGAATTAGGAGTCCTGGGAGAAGAACAGAATGGTTTTAGGCAAGATAGACGGGGGGAGGATAATCTGTTTGTAGTGAGTGAAATAATTGAGCGAATGAAGAAGGATAACAAGAAGGTATATTTAGCATTCCTGGATATTGAAAAGGCGTATGACAGAGTGGATCGGGTTAGGCTGTTTGAAATTTTGAGAAAAGTTGGTTTTAGCAGAAAAATAGTGAACATTGTACAGAGTCTGTATGAGAACACAAGTGCTATCTACAGGTTAGGAAATTTGGAAACAGGGCAAGTGAGGAGTGTTAGAGGAGTGAGACAGGGCTGTACTCTGTCCCCCCTGTTGTTTGGATTGTACACAGAAGAATTAGCAGTTCGACTGAGAGGGAGTGGTTTAGGACTGAAAGTTGGTAATGAGAGACTGAGCTGTTTGTTGTATGCTGATGATGTGGTTGTGGTTAGTGAATGTGGTCATGAACTACAAAGGATGCTTGACATTGTGAATGGATATAGTACAGATTTCAAGATGAACTTTGGTGCCGATAAAAGTAAGGTCATGGTTATAAATAGTGATGAGACTGATAGAGACAGACTGTGGAATATTGGAGCAATCAGAATAGGTAGAACAAAAGAATACAAATATCTAGGTTGTATGATGAGTGAAGATGGATGTACTAGAACTAAAGGTGAGAAAGTGGCTAAAGCAATGCAGTGGAGTGGACGGTTAGGTAGTGTGGCCAGATACAGAGCAAACAAGTACGAATGTGTGAGAGGAATGTGGAAGTATGTTGCTGTACCTAGTGTCATGTATGGTATGAGTGCTCTTGCCTGGAATGGAAGTGATCTTGAAAAGCTGGATGTGATACAAAATAAGGTAGGACGTGTAGCATTGGGTGCTCCGAAATGGACAGCTACAGAAGCCATTAGAGGTGACCTAGGGTGGAGCCTATTTTCAGAAAGAATGATGAAAGCTGTGCTGAATTATAAGGTGAGAATTGAAAGAATGCAGAATAGCAGGTGGGTAAGGCGAATCTTTGAATGGAATCTGAGTGTAAGCTATTGGGAGAAAGTATGTTGGGGGCATGCAAGGAAACTCAGTATGCAAAAGATTATTCATGTTAGAATTGGGAGACCTGTGGATGACTAGAGTTTAATAAATGTTGGAGGTGTAGGGCCTGAGTGGGACTGCAAGAGGTGGAAGAAAGAGATTGAGAGACAAACAAAAGAGTATGGATTGAATAAGTGGAAGCTTAGCATGATGCGGAAGCCTACACTTAACTGGTATATGAAAAAGAAAGCACCTAAGTTTGAGCTGTTCTATGATGGTAGTTTTGGAAGTCAACTCTTGTTTGCTGTGAGATGTAAGTCATTGAGTGTGAACAGACGTACATGGAGATGGAATGAGAATAATAACAGATTATGTCAGCAGTGTAATAGTGGAGAAGAGAAAACAATTGAGCATTTTGTGCTGGAATGTAGTAAGTATGAGCAAGAGAGAGAGAGTTTTATGAATGTGGTGTCTGAGCAGTATGGAGAGAATGAGTGGAATGCCAGATGTGCTGAAGATGATTGCGGTATGAGCTGTCTTGCTGGATTGGATCAGGAGTGTAATGCGAGTATCACTGAGGCTATGAAAGTGTTTCTTGTGCGTGCCTGGAGTAAGAGACAGTGACTGGAATGAGCCAGTCTGGTAGAATGGGCTGTAATGACCCAATGTGCCGGGGGATGGTGTTTTGACACACTGGTTGTCCCGGTGATGCCTTCCAATAGAGGCTTGTGACAAGGATCGTAGATCCTGATTAGTTTAGTGGACAAGTCTGGTACCAGGCGCTGAACTCTGTGTGAAAATTGTGGAGGGAATTGTAGGCCGTTACAAAGGCCCCGACACTGTCGGCCCTCAAGTTCAAGTTCAAGTTCAAGTACTTCACAGAGCACTGCAAAAAGCGAACCAGTGTAATAGCACAGCGATTCTTTAAAGTGATACAGGTTCTCAATGTTGCGTGTAAATTCTATAACGCATGCTAAAATGCGCATCGTTTAGTGTATAGACTTTATATGGGCTCTTGTTCCTGTCCGAGACTTGCTTGTAAGTTGTAAACTTTGTCGTGGATTTGATGTGTTGAAATTCAAAACCTCATAGGGCTAGGAAAAATTCTGTGCGATCAGCACTGCAAGTTGTGAAAAAAGTTAACAAATGCCCAAAAGTCACACAAGAAGTGTTGTTTCTAATTTCTTTTTCATCCTTTGAAATTTCAGTAAGTTAAATGTGAAGTAGAGGACAACAATCAATTTTCCCATTTTAGTTGTGTGAATATTGGTAATGTTATCAGTATAAACAATTGTTCTGCTATGGACTTTCTGACGCAAATGAGTATTGAGCAAGTTATAGCGGTGTCGTAATATAACTAATCTAACCTAATGTAACAAAGTAACCTTACGTAATCTAACCTATCATAACCTAACCTAACGTATATTAATCTAATGTAACGTAACCTAACGTGACGTAACCTAACATAACTTAACATTCATTCAAGCGCATTAGAGACGTTGGAACAGAGATTCTATTAGTTTTCCCCTCAAAACAATTTTTCCCGTTTGAATGACTAGAATTGCGGTAGTTAAGTAACCTACCGCTATAACTCGTTAAATACTCGCTTGCAACCGAAAATGTACAGAAATGAAATTGGGTCAATATTTATTTTAGGTGCTGCATGGAAATGAATAATTTGGGGCAAATAATCAATAAAGGAACACATTTTAAAACCTTTTACAAGAATGACATTGTGCTTGCTGATGCGTTATTTTTGAATTATTGAACTTTGAAGTTGGCCGTTGCGCGCCAAAGGAAGTGACTGCGCCAAGCGTAATTTAATTAATAACGGAAACTAACCCCCTATTACAAACATAAAGAGGTTGGGTCGTGAGGATTAGCCAAAGTTTTTTTAGTGAAAATTTTAATTAAAGCTTTTAGCCTAACCTACCTATTAGGGTGACGACCGCAATCATGTTTATATCAGCTCAAAAATGGCGACCACCGTGGGCGCTGCCATCTTGGAGCCGGCTCAGCCGATGTAAACAAGATTGCGGTTGTAACCCTAATGGGTGGGTTAGCTTTATTTGTAATTTTCACTAAAAGAACTGTGGCTAACCCTCACGACCCAACCTCTTTATGTTTTTAAAAAGGGGTTAGCTTCCGTTATTAATAAAATTACGCTTGGCACGGTCACTTCCTGTGGCGCGCGACGGCCGACTTCAAAGTTCAATAATTCAAAAATAACGCATCAGCGAGCACAATATCGTTGGTGTAAAAGGTTTTTAAATGTGCTCTTTTACTGATTCTAAGCAACGAAATTTCTCATTTCCCTGCAGCACTTAAAATAAATATTGACTTGTAATTGTTCATTACAATCAAAGGTCAATATTGAGTTTAGGTGATGTGGGGAAACTAAGCATTCCGTTTCTAACAATCACTTAAGAAGCCCATTTAAAAACGTTTTACATGAATGACATTTTTTCCGCTGATGCTTAGTTTTTGAGTTAGAGCGGTAAATTAGCACGCCAAAAGAAGCGGGCGCACCAAGCAGAATTTAATTAATAACGGAAGCTAACCCCCTATTACAAACGTAAAGAGGTTGGGTTGTGAGGGGGAGGCACAGTTCTTTTAGTGAAAATTATAAATAAAGCTTCTAACAGACCCATTAGGGTGACAACTGCAATCTTGTTTACATCGGCCGGCTCCAAGATGGTGGCGCCCATGGGCGCCGCCATCTTGGGCGCCTCCCCCTCACGACCCAACCTCTTTACGTTTGTAATAGGGGGGTTAGCTTCCGTTATTAATTAAATTCCGCATGGCCCGCTCGCTTCCTTGGCGCCCGAAAGCCAACTTCAAAGCTTAATAATTCAAAAATAACGCATCAGCGGAAAAAATGTCATTCCTGTAAAACGTTCTTAAATGGGCTTCTTAGATGATTGTGTGAAACGGAATGCTTAATTTCCCCACATCACCTAAACTCAATATTGACCCAATCTAATTACCAATATACAAGCAAGCACCTAAACTTAAAAAATTGATAATTGTTTTCTTCTTCAAAAATGCCCTTAGTTTTTTTTTAAAGAAGCCTTTGGTAGTATTGAATTTAATGGTAAATTATCAAATACATCTAAAATAAATTTGTTAGGAATGTAAAAGGCTATAATAAAATTTAATGGTATTTGACTTTATTTTATCCATTTATACATTTTATCCATGATCCATTTGCTGCCATTCATCCTTTTATCATTTGTAATCTGGGATTATCCAATGTTGCTAGCTATGTCCTACAAGAACTAGATCAATTGCCTAAAAAGGTGTAGCATATTTCATTATATGATATAAATTTGACAAACCGTGCTATGACCTTTCATGTATTCAGTATTTTTTTGTTGTGGCAAGCTCCCATAACTCTGGGAAAATGGTTGATATTACTGTAAATGTTGAAGATTAACCAGGAATCAATATTTGATTTTTCAGTGCCTAAGCATAGTCAAGTCAATCAGATCAAAATAAAAAAGTTTTCATCTATGCACTTTCCATCGTAAATAAGTATTTTACAAGTTTTAGCAGTAAATTGCTTATTGCAACTCGAGCATTTGGCAACACTGCAATGGAGTCTCGCTTTCAGCATGCTCATTGAAGAAAAAACTAAACCTACCACGCTAACTTGTAAAATATTCATTTGACAAAAAAAGTGTATAGAATAAAAGTAATTTATTTTGATGTTATTACCATGATTCAAGCTAAAAAAATTAAAAAATCAATGAGTAGCTGTTTATTCGAGCGCATTCATCAACAAAGATAAAACTAAACCTACCGCTTTATTTCATAAAATACTCATTTATGACGGAAAGTGCATTGAAGAAAACTTGTGTATTTTGATCTAATTTCCTATATTTAGGATTTGAAAAGTTGAAACTTGATTCCCGGTTAATCCTCAACATTTACCGATATTACTAACCATTCAATATAACTTACTTACTCTACCCTAACTAAATGCAGTCTAAGATCTTTTGTCATGTACCAGAATCCTACGTTGTAAGCAATAGTGTAAAAATACTGGGTTAATTGCTATTAATACAAATAACATTGTTCTTTAAATCCTTCAATTTGTGTTGCTGCTAATTTCAATACTTTTAAAGACATACTCTTAATCCTTACTTAAGTCATAACCAAAAGCTCAACTTTAACTTCAGTAGTAAAATTATTCCTTACATGAGTTGTAACATGAACCATTTCCTTTATTATAGAATTAAACTGTCAATTTTTACTTTTATGTTGTCAATGATTTTCATAATTTTGTTGCCATAGATAGGTAATATAGGCAATTTTAAGACGTTTTACAAGAATGACAATGTGCTCGCAAATGCTTTGTTTTCGAGTTATTTAAGTTTGAAGTTATACAAGTGGCGCTCCTTGAATGGCCTTTTTTGCGCAATTTCAGAGGTGAAATGGAAGCTAACCCCCTATTACAACGTAAAAAGGTTGGGTCGTGAGGGGTAGCCACAGTTCTTCTAGTGAAAATTATAAATAAAGGTTTCTAGTTACGTCTGTTTACATCGGCTGATGTAAACAGACATCATTGGAGATGATGTAAACGGACGTCACTAGAAACCTTTATTTATAAACTTCACTAGAAGAACTGTGGCTACCTCTCACGACCCAACCTCTTTACGTTTGTAATAGGGAGATAACTTCCATTATTAATTAATTACTCTTGGCACGCTCGCTTACCTGGCGTGCACAAACCAACTTCAACGTTGAGTAATTTGAAAATAACGCATCAGCGAGCAGAATTTCATTCATGTAAAACATTTTTAAATGTGTTCCTTTATTGATAATTGGCAATGAAATTATAAAAATTGTTGACAACATTAAAGTAAAAATTGACCAATTAAACTTAACAGTTGTAGATATATATCAAGTTATTTCTTTCTTTTTTGTATTTCAGAGGGGAAGTGCTAATTTTAAAAAAGATTCAAAATTCCAGCAATGGATGCCCTGTACCATCAAACCAACAGACTATTGCAAGAGGTAGCAGGGGAAGACTTGGGACGTGTTGAAAGATTAGGAGATGATCCTGCAAGAGATGAAGTAGAGAGACAAGTGGAGGCTAAGCTGGAGCAAGTCAACAGGTAATTCTATGGTACTCTAATGAACTGTAACTCTTCTTGAGGATCTCTATTTCTGTAAATCTTAGTTTATCTATTTTAGTTATTCATTCTATACCTTACTTTTTCTTAGTTTTACTCTTTTCCTTATTTTTATTTTTGTTACTCTTTCTTATTTTTTTCTTTCTGTTAATCTTTCCTTATTTCTTCTCTTGCTGTTACTCTTTCTTAATTTTTTCTCTTTCTGTTACTCTTTCTTAATTTTTTCTCTTTCTGTTACTCTTTCTTAATTTTTTCTCTTTCTGTTACTCTTTTTTAATTTTTTCTCCTTCTGTTGCTCTTTCTTAATTTGTTCTCTTTCTGTTGCTCTTTCTTAATTTTTCTCTTTCTGTTGCTCTTTCTTAATTTTTTCTCTTTCTGTTGCTCTTTCTTAATTTTTTCTCTTTCTGTTGCTCTTCCTTAACTTTTTTCTCTTTCTGTTGCTCTTTCTTAATTTTTTCTCTTTCTGTTGCTCTTCCTTAACTTTTTTCTCTTTCTGTTGCTCTTTCTTAATATTTTTCTCTTTCTGTTGCTCTTCCTTAATTTTTTCTCTTTCTGTTGCTCTTCCTTAATTTTCTCTCTTTCTGTTGCTCTTCCTTAATTTTTTCTCTTTCTGTTGCTCTTCCTTAATTTTTTCTCTTTCTGTTGCTCTTTCTTAATTTTTTTCTCTTTCTGTTGCTCTTCCTTAATTTTTTTCTCTTTCTGTTGCTCTTTCTTAATTTTTTTCTCTTTCTGTTGCTCTTCCTTAATTTTTTCTCTTTCTGTTGCTCTTCCTCAATTTTTTCTCTTTCTGTTGCTCTTTCTAAATTTTTTTCTCTTTCTGTTGCTCTTCCTTAATTTTTTCTCTTTCTGTTGCTCTTTCTTAATTTTTTTCTCTTTCTGTTGCTCTTCCTTAATTTTTTCTCTTTCTGTTGCTCCTCCTTAATTTTTTCTCTTTCTGTTGCTCTTCCTTAATTTTCTCTCTTTCTGTTGCTCTTCCTTAATTTTTTCTCTTTCTGTTGCTCTTTCTTAATTTTTTTCTCTTTCTGTTGCTCTTCCTTAATTTTTTCTCTTTCTGTTGCTCTTCCTTAATTTTTTCTCTTTCTGTTGCTCTTCCTCAATTTTTTCTCTTTCTGTTGCTCTTTCTTAATTTTTTTCTCTTTCTGTTGCTCTTCCTTAATTTTTTCTCTTTCTGTTGCTCTTTCTTAATTTTTTCTCTTTCTGTTGCTCTTTCTTAATTTTTTCTCTTTCTGTTGCTCTTTCTTAATTTTTTTCTCTTTCTGTTGCTCTTCCTTAATTTTTTCTCTTTCTGTTGCTCTTCCTTAATTTTTTCTCCTTCTGTTACTCTTCCTCAATTTTTTCTCTTTCCGTTGCTCTTCCTTAATTTTTTCTCTTTCTGTTGCTCTTTCTTAATTTTTTTCTCTTTCTGTTGCTCTTTCTTAGTCATTGTTTAGCTTTGATGTTAAGATGAAATGGAATGTGTCTCACCTACTTGTAAACCTGCAGTTGAGGGTGTGGGCAACCATTTGAGATGATGACTTACAGAGCCAATGTTTCTAAGCAGTGTCAATTTTTAATTGACAGTAAATAATATGGATGAAAATTTTTTCACCAAATCAAAAAATGCAAAAATTAAATAATTTATTTATTTCTTAGCATATGATTGACATTTTCTAAGTCTGTCATATTGTAATTTAGCCTATTTTTTACATGTAGGCTGCCCGAAATTTTTTATTTAGATTTCATCAAGCAATGCGTTTTTCCAGTTTTTAAAAAGTTAATTCATTACTTAAATTGGGTTTTATTGAATGATGTCAGAACAGTTTCTCATGAACTGATTATTATATTAAGTAAATAGAACAATTTGATGAGGTGAAGGCACTCTTCTTCCATATGATTCTCCCATTTTTGTATAAAAGCAACAGTAAATTTTGCAATGCATTTAAAAAAATTTTAGGTTACCTATTTTCTTCTATTAGTTAGTCATTCATTTAATAAAAATACATTTTTGTGTGAGCTGTAGTCCTTGCTGATGTCTACGCTAGCAAAAACTTTATGGTAAAATTTGTGCCACTGAGAGTTGTATGCTCAAAAATTGAAAAGATTAAGCATGAATGCTAGATTTTGTGAGGGGAAAAACCTACATTGTCTGTCTATTTTGCAGTTAGACAGCAGTTCTCATTATAAATATGTCATCTTGAGTGTAAAATATTTGTGTTGCATCTAAATTATGAGCAGTTTTGTAATTTCAAAATTGTAATGCAAGTATTTTGAAAGTGGCTAATATTTCATACTTTATATTCAAATCTGGGAGGGCTTGCCTGCTGCAAATTTATGTTATCTATTGGCCATGTTACCTGACATTCTTTGCTTGGGATAAATTTGCATTTTTTGCACTGCTGAAGAACATGGTAAGGCTTTATTTAGTTTTCTGTTATGATATTCAAATTGGCATTCCTCAAGAGATACAACTATTTTACCTTAAGGAATTAGCTCTCTAAGATGTTGAATGTATTCTAAAGTTGAAGGTTAGATAGAACATCCTGTTGTTGAAATAGAATACCCCTCAGCGGGATACAACTATTCTGTCTATGGGAATAAGCGCTCCCAGGGGGACTATGTGAGTGCCCGAGCTAAAGGTTAGGTAGGCTTTCTTTTTGTTAAAATAGAATAGGTTTTTGTTTTGTTACGGACCATCTTTTTTCGGTTCACTGCTGTCCTGTTTTTCAGCACCTACTACTTTCTTCAACTTTTTCTCGTTTCATGATCTTCTTTCTTAGCTTACTGTTTCTATGCACCTTGTGCATAGATTCCACATTCCCTCAAGTCCATACTAAATGGTGCCTTCATATTTCCTCTCTTGGAACATCTTTGTTGTGGTAAAGGGAGGCTAAAACTTTCTTATATAATAGTAATAATAATGAAATACAATAAAAAAAATTATCTTCATGGCTCATCTTTTCTTCACTCCCATTCAGTTTTTCAGCATCTACTTTATACTCCAATTTTAATGTTGTTGCAAAAATGACTTTCTTTTCTTACTGTTTCTATGTACTGGGAATCTTGTGTAAGACATACCTTGTGCATAGATTTCTCATTCCCTTAACTCCATATTAAATGGTGCCTTCCTCATTCTTCTCTGTGGAACATCTTTGTTGTAGTTTGGTAGGTTTAATATGCATTCTCAGTGCCTTGTATTATTTGCCCTACTTTAAATGTTATTACATTACTTCTGGATTTGTTAGTACTATCTTTGATAGTCATGGTCTAGCTGGCTTGAATGAAGTTGCTCAGATTATGTAGTTTTTTTAGTTATGTCTTTGTTTTTAACTCTTATGGTCTTTACATGTTTGGAAAAATTGGTTCTGGGTGAAAAATATGTACTTCACATTTTGAAAGGACTGCATGTTTTTTTATGATTTTTTAGAAAAGTATAAAATCATTAATTGATAAATATTTGTGTTTATAAAGCCACACTTTCAAAGTTTGAATTGTATTTCATATTAAATGCCAGTTTATTCCATGTCTATCAGGATTCAACAAATATTTGCCGGTGTTTAAGTGAATATGTTTTCAGAAATGCTCCTGTATGACTTGAAGTTTTGTTGATTAATCTAACCAAGAATGGGGCCTTTGATTTTATTTTAGGAACCTCTCAAATTATTTGAATGAGCATCATAATTTGAAATACCTTATTGCATTTTACTCTCACTTTTTGTATTACTTGCAGCAATTGTGCACGGCTAGATGTGCTCGTGAACAAAGAACCTCCACAGCGGCGCAGCAGTGCAAAGTATAGAGTAGACCAGTTAAAATATGACTCTCAGCACATATTGGTAAGTTCCTTTTCTTTTGTATTGGCACAGTCTTTTTAAGTATATCACACTTGGTAGCTGTTTCAATTCTTATGAACATTGAAGAATTCTTTTACTTCTAGTACACTTGAGAGTTGGGCCACTTCTAATACATCATAATGTTACCTATATTACTTATCTAATTAATTTGTATATTAAATATATAATGCTTTGGTATGAGGGTTACGTTTTCCTGAACAGCAGCACTGAGGTATACTCTTGATATACTGAGTACATACATTATTTCTGACATTTGTTGGTAAGATGGTTCTTCTGTAAATACCTGCCAGCTAGAACTTGTAAAGTTACTTGTAGGTTGTATGTACTCTTTTCAGTAGGTGCTAGTCAACTGCCAGGGTGCACTGGTGTCACATATTGATATATTTCAATGTGCCTAACATGACCATACCATCATGCATGAGCATCTCATTTTGATGCCAGCATGCATTAGCACTGCATTTGAATGTCAACAGTATTGCCAGGTTAGGTTTTACTGTCACTGTCACTTCGTTGACTTCTGGAATTCCAGTTCATTAACGAAAAACTTCACTGACACTGGTCTATTCATGAATCTATAAATTGGCTTTCATGTTGACTTATGAAAGTTTGTCCTTGAATACCAACCTATCAGGTGCTGGAGTGCACACCATTTTCATTACAAGGCTGATACACATACCACATTGCTGTTGTAGAAATAACAATTTTTGTTCTTTATGGTCCATTTGCAATGTTCTTAAATGAGCATGGCTGTTCATTAAACCTAAATAAATGAACATCATAAATTTTTCATGATGTCCATGCAGAACTCGCTACGAATGATCCAGCAGCGAAGAGCACTGAAGCGACAACAGGAACAGGAACGAGCAGCGCTGTTGAGCAGAAGCTTCACCACCAATGACAACAATGAAACCGCCATCAGCCTCGACTACTCCCTCCAGCACCACAACAGACTACAGGTTGGGGCACCTGTGTCTCTTAGCAAACTGTCTCATAGCAAACTGTGTTTTCTTCTATAATGGTTAGTGAGGGCTTTTAGGTAGCTTTGTTAACAGATATTTTGGATTTGCAGGTAGTTTTAGTGAAAGACTAGGTCGGTGCTGATGCCTTTGTTAGCAAACTGTGTTCTTATGTAAAATGGAATTATAGTAGCTTTGTTGCCACATTTTAGGTTTTCATATAGATTTAATGAAAGACTACAGGTTGAGGTAGCTTTGTCGCTTAGCAAGCTGTGTTCTTCTGTAAGATGGAATTAATGTAGGATTTTAGGTAGCTTTGTTGACAGATACTTTAGATTTTCAGGCAGCTTCAGGGGAAGACTACAAGTCAGTACTGCTGGCTCTGTTTGCAAGGTCTTTATCCTCTGTAAAGTGGATTATTTTGGCTGATTAATGGATTTAGTGGTAGTATTTTGAGCTATAAGGTAGCTTCATTGGGAGACTGTTACAAGTTGATGCTGTTTTATTCCTTACTCTACCTGCTGTGTTCTTCTCTGTGCTGTAGCCATAGGGCATGTCTGGGATCATTTTGATAAAATTTAAGTACAGCTAAGGGCACTTACAGCACACCCAACTTGACTAAAAATATTTTCACATTAACATCTTCTTTTGACATTTTCAGTGCAGTATACTTAAAAATATAGATCCATACGTAAGAGAGCTCGATCATACAGATTTTTTGTTTCTTCATTGCAGTCTTCAAATCGGTACGTGGTGGGCTTAAACATTAGAACGTTTGACCATACAAGTTTCATTACCTTGTTTCTCCATTGCAGTAGTCTAATCGGTCCATGCATTAAAGAGTTCGACCATGCAGGTTTAATTTCTTAGTTTCTTCATTGCAGTTGTCGAATCAGTACATAGGGATCTACACATTAGAGCGTTTGACCGTAAAAGTTTCATTGCCTTCTTTCTCTATTACAGTCATCAAATCATTGCGTAGTGGACCTATACATAAGAACGTTCAACCACACAAGTGTCATTGCATTATTTCTCAATTACAGTCATCAAACCGGTACGTGGACGAGATGTTGAGTGCGGGCAGCAACATCCTGGAGGGCCTGAAGGACCAGGGCTCCGTACTGAAGGGCGCCCACAAGCGAGTGCTGGACCTGGCCGCCACGCTGGGCATGAGCACCACCATCATGAGGCTCATCGAGAGGAGGGGCGCCCAGGATAAGTACATCCTCTTCGGCGGCATGTTCCTGGTGCTCGTTGTGCTCTACCTCCTCCTCAAGTACTTCTAGCTGACCGCCAGGCCTCTTGTTCTGGCATAGACATTTTGACCGTGAGGAACGTTTTGGAATTCATCTATGGACAAATGGAGTGGTATCAATCGTGCTTCTAGGTGTGACGCATAAGTCACGGGCGTTTTTTGACCGCGAGGAATGTTTTGGAATTCTTCTTTAGACAAATGAAATGTGTGGTCCCCATTTTGTCTCTAGGTATGGCGTCTGTCGTTGACGTTTTCTAGCTATGGCGCATAAGTCATGCGCGTTTTTCGACCGCGAGGAATGTTTTGGAATTCATCCATAGACAAATGAAATGTGTGGTCCCAATTCTGCCTCTAGGTATGGCGCTAAAATCATAGACTTTTTTAACTACAATGGTGGATCTAGGGATGGCTCATAAATCAAGGGTGGTTGTTTACCGCAATGAACGTTTTGGCAACAGAAAATCTTCTAAAGAGAAATGAAGTGGGTGTGGTCCCAATGCAACTAGTGACACGCAAAATGCATAAGTGGGTGTGGTCCCAATGCAACTAGTGACGCAAAATGCATAAGTGGGTGAGGGCTTTCAAGGTTTGTTTGTCAGGGAATGCTTTTAGAACAGCTGTAGCTTTACTCTTAACGCAGTATTAAAGTGCATTGTGAGTACACCTTTATACTCTCAGCTCAATAGTTTATCTGTGTGAGGGATGCCTTAAAGAGTACCTAGAGCATTCATGTGTGGTCCAAGCACAGACGTGCGCGTTGCAGGCAACAGCAATTTTATTTAGCGTCTGATACATGTACGTATCTATGGGAATTAGCTTTCCTAAGGGGAAAATGTGTGGTCCCGAGCTAAAGGTTGAATAGGCCTTTTTTTTGTTGAAATAGAACAGGTTTTTCGTTTTGCTACGGACGATCTTTTTTTTTGAGTTCACTTCTGTTTTTCAGCACCTGATTCTTTTCCTGTTCAACTTATATCTTGCTTCATTAACTTTTTTCACAACTTACAGTATCTATGCACCTTGTGCATCGGTCCTGCGTTTCTTTAACTCCATGCTTATTGGTGCTTTCCTCCTTCCTCTCTTTGAAACGCCTTTTCTTGTCAATAAACATCTAATTTAATCTTCAGAGTCTGATGTTCTCAGAATTCATCACCTGCGCTCACCCGAGTACGCGGATATTCTGATTAACTGGTTGAGGGGAGCGCTACCCCCGAGCGCATACGCGCTCTTGCAATATCTTGTATTATGGCCAAGTCTCATCTTGGAGGTACGTTGTAGCATGGGCTGGGGAGTGGGTGGAAACAAATTGCGAAGTAATTAACTTGGGTGGGAGCAGTTGTGATGTGCTACTTTCAGACTGAAAAATAACTGGCTTTAGTGGGGGCACATGTAATCTAGCACTCGCTTAAGTGATGTATTCTCAGTGACCAAAGTAGCTAGCTTATTTGATGCCAAAAGACCCCCTGCGTTTCGAGCTGCAACTCTCGGTGCTTTCCCCTCAGGGCGATACAACTATTTTATCTATGGGAATTAGCGCTCCCAGGGGGACTATGTAAGGGCCTGAGCTAAAGGTTAGTTAGGCTTTATTTTTGTTGAAATAGAATAGGTTTTTATTTTGTTACGGACCATCTTTTTTCGGTTCACTGCTGTCCTGTTTTTCAGCACCTCCTACTTTCTTCTTCAACTTTGATCTTGTTTCATGAACTTCTTTCTCATCTTACTGTTTCTGTGCCCTTTCTGCATGGATTCCACGTTCTCTTAACTCCATACTAAATGGTGCCTTCTTCTTTCCTCTCTTTGGATCGCCTTTGTTGCGGATAGGGAGGCTTAAACTAACTAATAATCTAATCTAATCTAATCTCTCGGTGCTTTCTCTCAGGAGGGAGGGCTCAAGCATGTGCAATGCGAGGCGTTTTTTTTTCTCGGCATTATAACAAGTATATCTCTGCACCCCCCGGGGTAAAGTGAGTTCCTGACCTGAAAGTAGGGTAGGCCTTCGTTTTGTCGAAGTAGAGTAGTTTCTTTTTATTTGGTGGAGGGCCATCATCTTTTAGTTCGCTGCTGTACTGTTTTCAGCAACTACTACTTTCTTCTTCGACGTTCACCTTATTTTCACTACTTCCTTCTCAACTGACCGCTTCTACGTGCGGGGAGGATGTGTGGGAACGCACCTTGTGCTTAAATTCCGCGTTTCCTTAATTTTACACTGAATGGTGCCTTCATGCTTCCTTTCTTTAGAGCACCTGTGTTGTGGTTAGGAAGGCTTAAACTATCTTAAAATCTAATCTGAGGTGCGGTTTGTCTTGTGTTCAGCAACCTATCGATTATATTGCAATATTTCTAGGTAGGGCAATGAGTGAAGACACCTGAATTGTTTCAGACGGAAGTTATGGAGAGTGAGGACACTGGGATGTAATGCTTGGGTGTCTTCTTGAGTCGGCTTTTGAACGAAAGTAACGCCTGTGCTAGTTTTTGTTGAGGTATTGAAAGAGGAGTAGAGCTCCTCGAATTGTCTGTTCATCAAAATAAGTTTTCTATTTGCCTCGTATAAAAACCGTCATGAATTTATTCGTTTTTAAAGTCACTACATTCCGACCTCTGACTTATTTAATCTCTTTATTTATGCTCGTAGTTATGAAATCTAACTATATTTATTCCTTTGTTTTAGCAAGTAGAATTTAAGCCGAACTTTTAGCTTCACTTATCGCTATATTAGTAAACATTTTTCATATCTTCTTGCCTTCTTTGCTATCTCTTCTTCCCTTTCCTTCTTAACTTGCTGTTTCTGAGCGCAGGGTATCCTGTGTGGAAACACCTTGTGCATAGATTCCTCGATCTCTATCGTCCTTACTAAATGGTCCCACCTCATTCCTTTGTGGAAACACGTCTGAAATGAGAGTGGGGCCTTTAACAAACTGAAAATCGAACTAGGAGTGATTGTTTCCTTCCTAAATGATTCCAGGTTTGTGTGAGAACATATTCATAATTCATGGACTATGGGGTCAATAACATTATTTCGTTCTCTTGTGTTTTCTTGCGGTATTTATTTCTCATAGTACGTTGTAGTCTGTACTGTTGTCGGAGTGTAGTAAGAAAACTGCGGTGTATCAACCAATTTTTATTCGAATGTGTTATCACTTTAGAAGAAATATATAAATTGATTTTTGATAAAGCTATAAATTATTTTCCCCACTAATGAACTCTGCTCTAAATTTTAGTCTCTACTCTGTAAAGGCTTCACATATTTTAGTTTTCAACATAAAAATTGCTAAGGAACAAAAAAATTCGGAAACGAAGTTCACAGTACAAAATCCAGTCTAATACAATTCTGAGAGTTTCTGCTGCAATACAACTTTTGCAAAGAGCGCTGAATTGGCTCATATTGGTGTTGACCGTGCGTCGCTCATAGCGGGTTGTTGGTCATCGGTGTTTCTTCACTGGTGTATTGCTGGTCACTAATATCAAATAGGGCTGTTAGCTTGTGAGCATCATCGATGTCTCGCTGGTCATTAATATCAAAAAGTGTTGTTGGCTTACGATCATTGGTTTATTACCGGTCATCGCTATTCACAAAGGGCTGTTGGCTTACGATCAGACTAGGGTGTACGCGAGAGACCGTCTCTCCTCCGTACCAGCGAGCGCACCGAGAGCTGCGGGCACGGCCGGTGTGGCGCAGAGCGACAGCTGCGCCGCTCTCGCGCCCAGCATCGCGCTCTCCGACACCGACCAGCCGCGCAGCATCCCTGCCATGAACCCGCTCGCCAAGCTGAGGAATTTAATGAATAGTTTACTGGAAAATATCGCAGTACATGCAAGGAAATGTGGCTATACGTATAGGAAAATATCGCAATTCATACAGGAAAACGCTGCCGTGAACATGCTCGCCATGCTGAGGAATTTAATGAATAGTTTACTGGAAAATATCGCAGTACATGCAAGGAAATGTGGCTATACGTATAGGAAAATATCGCAATTCATACAGGAAAACGCTGCCGTGAACATGCTCGCCATGCTGAGGAATTTAATGAATAGTTTACTGGAAAATATCGCAGTACATGCAAGGAAATGTGGCTATACGTATAGGAAAATATCGCAATTCATACAGGAAAACGCTGCCGTGAACATGCTCGCCATGCTGAGCAACACAAGAAATGTTGCAATACATGGAGGAAGATATCGCAGTGCATGCACGAAAATATGACTAAACATAAAGAAAAATACCGCAGTATATACAAGAAAGTATTGCCGCTGCCGTGAACCCGCTCTCGCCAAGGTGAGGGATACGAGAAACGTTATCGATAAAGGAAAATGTTGAGGATGGTAGAGGAAACTAAATACTCGCCTGTGTGTGAATATAGATTCGGTTGGTGAGCAACCATTTTACGTCTCAAAAGACAATTTAGTCCTAATAATGGCTTAACATATTTTATTTTTTTGCTCAATATAATTATATTTTATTTTATAGTATACGTTATATTTATTATACTCTCTCCAGTCGGAAATAGCCCATATCAATAATGAAGCTTGTCGGAAATATTTGCTCCACAATTGTAAACTTTTCAGAAAGGAAACCTCCAAAGCTACGGGTTGTAGCATAAAGATCAACTTTATTCTGTAATTCAGTGCACTTTCTATTAGTATCCTCTTAATTGGCCATGTCCTGAGGGTAATTTAAAAAGTTTGAAATTTTATTTGAAAAAGGAAGAAAGACAAATTATAATAACTTTTACCCTATTATTCATTCAAGATTAAAATTTGTGTTCAACCCATTGTGCACGATCGTCTACTGCACACAAAACTGAAGTTCGTTTGCGGAGAGTTTTTTCCGTGTGTAGCAAATATTTCCGACCGGACGGATATTTTATTATATTATACTGCATTTATTTTATAACATTACGGTTATTATATTTTACTTATTGTGTTACCTTCATTATATTGCATTAATTTTATAGTATTACGTTTATTATATTTTACTTATTGTGTTACGTTTATTAATGCACTTATATTTCCCTTATTTTATTCCATTTATTGTATTCCACTTATTTTATTGTATTTATTAAATTTCTCTTATGTTACGTTTATAAAATTACGTTCATTATATTGCATTATATTATATATTATCTTATGTTTTACCATATTTTATATCTTACTCCATAATTTATATTAGATACTATATGTAATATATTATATTGTAATGTAAGCACTAGTAAGAATATTAGCTACATTACAGCCTATAAGAATGTTTTCAAATGAATGTAAGTAAGTCTAACGATGGTACTCTTAATAACGGTAATACGAGTGGAAAAATGCTGATGTTAAAGGGTTAAGGCATACTTGAAATCACTCACCAGTCCCCGGCTCCTGACACGGACACAACAGAGCTCTCCGCGAGGCTCGGGAAGTGCAGGCCCACAACGCGTCCTGTAATGTCAAGCTTGGTTTAGCCGTCGCTAAGGAAGTAGAGTTGATCTCCTTGGGGAAGACGTGATGAACACACCTCCTTTTTTTTTTTTTTTTTTCTTGGAAATTTAAGGAAAGGGAGAAGGAAATATTTTTCATGAAACGAGGGTGGGGAGTTAAGAGCTGATGCTTTGACAGAACTTGCGAGAAGTAAGCAGTTACGTAAAATTTGAGAATTCGAACTTATTGTGGAACTACTAGTGTAACTGCAATTAAAATTTTCTTGTACTTGTGCACTAGTGAAACTCCTTTCACAGATTCGGTCATAGAGCGTCCTAATGAGCGTGATAAAGAGACGGACCAACCAATTTTAACGTGTTCAGTGAGATTCTTATTATAATAACATTACATTAACATTAAATTACGCACAGAAAATGTATAAATTTATTTGTATAATTAAGGAGACACCTAGCGTCTTATAATATAGTAATGTTTTGTTTGGTGCCCACTTCTTCCGTGTGTGTGTGTGTGTGGCGCTCACCAGGAAGCTCAATGACCGTATCTGTGATACAAGTTTCACCAGTGCACAAGTACAAGAATATTTCAATGGCGGGTGCTGTTGGGATGGATGTAGAAATTTGTTTGGCATCCACATCTGGAAAGTAAATTCAAGGAAAATATTGAAACCCGTTATTTTTGACGGGCCGTGTACACTAGCAAATTTTATGACGGTGAATTATTTAAGGATTCCTAGCCTCACCTGGAGCACCGTTGACGGGGGTGGGAGTGAGCAGGGGGGTGTCCTCTTCACCTTCTGCGGCCGTGCGCACCAGCTGTGAACAATATTTTATTAACTAAATAATTTTTTACGAAACGAAGTACGGTAAAATAAGTAAAATGAGTTAATTTAATAAAATAATGCTTTGCAAAAACATACGACAAACTAAGTGGAATGATTAAATAAAATGAAATAATTCTTCACCATATAAAATACGGTAAAATAAGTGGAATGATTTAATTGAATAAAATAATTCTTTACAAAACAAGTTAAAATACACGAAACTAATTCAGTATCGAAAACTATCGTTGTACACTATATTGTACTATGCGTTAATGAATGAGATAGTTATCAAATAAAACAACGTATTTAATTAAGCAAAATGAATCTTTCGCAATTGAATAAAGTGACACGCGGGGGAGGACGTGCATATCGCCTAGAAACAGTTCCTACACACGAGGTGCGCGCTAAAAAAGAATCGCCCCACGCACGCTTAAATGCTCAACAGACTTGTTTTCACCCACTCATGTTCATTCAATCCCCAAAGTAAACCCTACAACCTCACAAATTCCCCAAACGCAAACCTCGCTCCCGAGTGCAAGTTCATCAGACATACATAATCCTCACGCACGCACAATGTTCACTAAGCCCAAGCCCCCACACGCATGCGTACATGTTCACGAAAAACACACGCGCCACACAAACACGTACAAAAACAATGTCGGCATCTAAGGATGCTTTATTTCCATTCAAGCCTGATACACATCACCTTGTACGTTGATTTTTGAAATGCCTTTTAACTAACACCAGGACGCCATGACGGTTTCCCCCGGTCAAGACCGGTACCCATTACCGACACCTGGGTAGAGTGGGGTATTGTGCTTTTAGTTTTTCCCCTATACCCAACGGAGAAAGTCGCCACACATCGCCGGTATTCGAACCCTCGACACCTTCACGAAAGAGTGGGTTCTTTAACCACACGGCTACGACGAGTACACATAATCCTACTCACACATGTTTACAAAAAAACACCCGCACATGTTCACAAAACAAATACTCGCCCGTAACCCCAGACTTGAGGCCAAGGCTCACCAGAAATCCATGTTTCCCCAGCGTGACCATGACGCCTTTCAATGGGGGCACTCTTCTCCTGAAGGACTTCTCTGCTGATGGAGGGTGAACATCGCGTGATGATGGTTGGTAGGAACGGTCCCATTCTGCACACGAAACAGAAAATGAGTGCTTCCTTCTCCCAAAATCATAAATCTAACAAACCGAATACTTATGACACACTGCGTGCAGGTCGCTACCTAGAACACGGTGATGGCAGTTGAGTGAAAACATGATCTTATTGTATGTATATGTCGGCTGTTGTGTAATTCGATGCACATATTTTAACCATATACAGAAAAAAATGAATAAAACGATTTTCATGAGTGACATAAACCTCAAAACTCCTTCGTTTTCGAGAAACGATACCGTGAAATAATTTTAGATACCCGTAGGAATAGGCTAAAGCGCGCGCCAACAGCCTGCCCAAGAAGTCCGATTTTATTTGCTGGTTGTATTGTAAGCTTATTCCTACGGGAATCTAATATTATTTTAAGTCACCATTTCTCGAAAAATGAGTTTTCAGATTTTTGTCACTCTTTAAAATCGTTTTATATAGCGTTTTTTGTACGCAGTTCAAATATGTACATTGAATTACACACGACCCTGTATTTACACGTTTAAATGTATACACATGTAAATATATACATGCATATGTATTCACACACACATATTTTACATGAAATGTGATGAGTAGAACTTGTGGAAAGATTCGTAAATCAATAATAATTCACGGTGTGCTGCAATTACTCTACGATAAAATAAAAATAATAACCCCGGCATGATCCTAACGTGAAATTACTACCTGATGAGCTCCAAATTCATTTTTTCTTTGCATTGGTTCACCTGATTGCTGGACGCGATGTCCTGGTTGGTGAGTGGTGACGAGGGGAGTGGTGACTGTGACTATGCGGTTGAGAAATGCAGGCACCGCAGCTTCATCGGATGGGGGCTGTGGTACGACCCCTGCAAGATAAATTTTACGTAACTTTGCGTGTCACTTCAATACATGTAAGAGACTGATTTATCGAGAAAAAAATTAGTCTTATTACATTGCTTGTTCGACGTGCGATATGGTGCACTGTCTTGTTGGAAACTGAACAGCTTACGCGTAGCTAAATTCAGATACTCGTATGAGACGTACAATAATTTATGCCAATTTAAATGAAAATATTTCATGTTCGATGTGCAAGAGGGCGCTCTGTCTTGTTGAAAAACTGAACGGTTTAGGTGCAGCTAAATTAAGATGCATGTATGAGACGTACAATAACTTGAGTCAATTTAAATCGAAATATTGAGGGTTGAAGTTTTCAGTTTTTAAATTTAAATTGGATCATTCAATTGTGAGTTGTGGAATTGTGGAATTCAACTGTGAGTTAGGGTAGAGAATATCACGCGAACATTGTAACACTTTTCCCGGAAACAACACAGACCTGAGTTAAGCGTCATATATGGACATACAGTTCATCAAACCGCTCACTGACTGGGAATAAAATTCCGAGCCATTCAAGAAATCACAGAAGGTATCTATATGTCTTACTGGAAAACCGCGGATTGATGCATCAATTATTTCCAATTATTCAATGGCGCTTAACCCCATTGTAAGAAGTTACTTAACTTAACGATATATTTATAAATCTCCTGTCCGCAAAATTCTTCAATAATTCATATCTATTTGAATGGGAACGTAAATACCATTCGAATAATGTAAAAACCGGTCATCCTCTAAATTTAATGTAGAAGCCAAAGTGTAAACATATTCATTTACTTCCAATTCTCCAAGGGGGGTTAATAAAGAATAAAACGCTAATTCTTCCATCAGCTGAATTAATATCATTCAAACTGCTCTATATACACCCTCAGAGCACTATATTACTTAACGATGGATTTCTTCCTTGTTGGAAAAAAATGAAAAATATTCAATCAGGTATGCAAAATCGTGACAACCTTAACGTACCTCTGAACCATTAAAATTTTCAATGAATAGAACAAAGCAAAGACCTCATTGCGATCCATATATTTTGATGGATAGCGAATATTTGCTTAACATGGAACAAATACTTGCTCACAAATATTTGCTTAATGTGGAACAATTATTCGCTTAAGGCTTAACAAATATTCGTTTAACGTTTAACAAATATGCGTGTAACGTGGAAAAAATATTTGCTTAATGTGGAACAATTATTCGCTTAACGTTCAACAAACATTCGTTTAACGTGGAAAAAATATTCGTTTAACGTGGAAAAAATATTCGTTTAACGTGGAACAAATATTCGCTTAACGTGGAACCAACATTTGCTCAATTAGCGACGCAAGGCTCACCATGTGGGAAGGCCATCAGGCCACAGCGGCGGCGGCCGCCATCACGAACGTCATCAAGAGCTTGGCCGAGCACAAGAGGATCATGATCACGTCAATCATGATTGTTAGAGAAATAGGCGATTTTCCCGGTGACTAAGCTGGTTTTCCTTGATGTGGATTTTGATGGATTATTTCTATTGTTGTGAATTTTTGTGTTACGTGCAGGTTTGTAGTTTCCGTGATGTGGATAGTTTTTGTATTTTTATACTTCTTTTGAGTTATATTCTGGTTTATAGTTTCCTTGATGTAGATGGATTATTTACGTTTATATGTATTTTGAGAGCTGAAGGGACCAGTGCGGAAGATTGAGCTTCTGTTGTTTTATACTTTACAGATGGTGATGGGATAGTCGGAGTTATAAGTTTCCTGGATAATAATGTAGCAACAGACAGGATTTTTAACTTTGCTGGAAGATGTTGAATGGACTGCCGGTACTCCTAATCTTTTGCTGAAGATAACTTGATAAAGGTGCTTCTATTATATTATATTGCTCATTATATCAATATAGACGAGCAGTTCAGAATACACAATGAATAACACATAGAGATGTTTTCTTTATGTGTACTTCAATGGCAGATATTGTAGAAATCTAAAAACTCACAATTTTTCAGTTTGATACGTTAGCAGTATTGACTGTTGAAAGATGTCCGTAAAAGCTTGTAAGTTGTTTGAACGATTATTTAGAAGCTTGGTAAAGCAGTTCCAGGAGGTCAAATTTCCAAACTTCTCAGCTTTAGATTCAGAACAGTTCCAGGAGGTCAAATTTTCGAACTTTAAAGTTTCAGTTTTAGAACAGTTCCAGGACTTTAGGTACAGCAAGGAAGCCGTTCTTGGTTGCCGTTGTTTAACTTGCTTGCTGTTCAAGTTAGACTTCCTTAAAATTTAACACAAATGGAGGACAATATTATTGCCGATGGAATTTCCGAGGAGCAGATGTCCAGAACTTTTATCGATCCCAACAGCCTTGGACAGAAAGGTACACAAGTTCGAATACTCACAGGAATGACTTTAGATTTAGAAAACCATTAACCAACAGGTATTTATGGTGGTACGGACAACTGAAAGTTAGGAAAGTGGAAGGGGCAGCGGGCTGAAGAAGGAAGACCAAGGATCGCTCCACCGCAACCTCCGAGTGCTCTGGCACAGAAGACACTGCAGTGTTGGTGGGCGCCAGAGCCAGACTCTCAGAGTGGTCAAGCCGCAGTCAAATGTGCACGAAAAAAACAGTAAAAAACTTAACCTGAAAGTTGGCTTAGCAACGGAACTGGTTCTTTGCATCTGCTTATCAATTGATTTCAGCGCAGGTAGTTGCTAGGGAAGAAAAGGTTAAAATATTTTTTTTTTCAGTCAGAAGCGCATAAAAGCCAGAGCAGGACGAGTTTTGACTGTGGTCTGTGTTCTATCCAAAAACGCTTTCACAGTACAGTGAATAACTATTTTTTGTCTCCTCTGGGTGAGCCAGAAGCACATTCGAAAAGTCGCATATTTTCATATCACATCACAAATTTCTCGGGTTTCATCTTTTAGTATCAGTTGAACAGAGGCCACATTGTTAAACAACTAATGGTACGGCTTTTAATTATGGAGAGAGAGAGACCGTTTATTCTGTTCTTCGGTGGAATTCTTAAACAATTACGTATTGCAGCAACTCACTCTTCAATGGAAGGAGAATAATTGTATTGCATGCAATAATTCATGAAATTGAGTCGCAGAAGTTTAGAAAATGATGTACCCGCCGACAACATGTGTAAGTTAAGTGTAAAACGTTAGAGGTAAAATTTGAATGAGTTTCTGAAAAATGTAGAGTTAACTTTCGATCTGCTGTTGAACATTGACACAAACGCAGTCGATAAAATGCTTCGGTTGAGCTCGGAGTGAAAAAAAGCTTCAGTTCCAAAATTTTGCCTAAAATTGAGGTGTGCACATAGTTCGCAAACTATAAGAATTATGAAATGTTTCATATTTGCGATTTCTGAATTCTTTATTTTGACACTTCAACTTGAGTCAAGAATGTTAACAATTACAAAAACATTTATCCACACACATGGAGGATTTTCTAGCCCAGCTGAGCTACCCTAAGCTGCTCGACCATATGTGGACGTCAGTATTTCTGCTTCGGGCATAGCAAGATTTGAACTTTTGGACAACCATACCGAAGGCCTAATGTCATTAAAGGGACATATGAATGGCTCGTAAAGTTATCAATTTCTTACTGACTTGACGCAACCAGCGCTGCGCAATCAAGTAATAATCCAATTCACCATGTTTTGCACGCGTGATCGTCTTCAGATGTTAACATGAATTCTGGATGCGAAAAAATCAAGCCATGGTTGTCAAGAGAAAATAAAATCAGGAGCTTGAAGGTTGAAGGTCAGAAGAAGTCCTCAAGCGCAAGAAAAAAAAATCCATGAGGTCATTTTGTAAGAACGCAGACGAGTTAGTTGAGCGAAGAAGCTGTGGGACTGAGCCAAGATGTGTCGACTGAGGGAGTTTGTTCTGTGGCAAACGCAGGCTCGAGTCTTCATTTTTTCTTGGATGGAAATTCCGATGCTCGAGAAACTAAAATGCCCCAAAAAGGCATCAAAAATTGACTCAAGAACAACGTCAATCCCACAAAAAATAAAGGAAAATTGCCTCAAAAAAGCTTCATTTTTAACTCCTTTTTTCGATCCCTATTCGGAATGACGTTTTAGCAAGTGCAAATGTAAACACTTCGACTCACGAGCAGCTGTGTTGCTACCTCATACAGTACAGTCTTACCCTGTGCGTCTTTATTTTTCGGCTAATAAAACAAGTTAAACGTGTTTCAGGGACTCAAAATCGCTCTTAAAATAATTGCTATTATGATAGTTGTGTTTGTGAGTTTTATACTTTTCAACTACAACACAAGCAATTTCATGAGAGTAAAAGGTAAGGACCGTCGAATGACAGTTAACACTGTGACAGCAACGTGTGCGGCTAAATGAAAAATTAAAGCTAAATGAAGGCACGATCCAGTTTATCTTTTGTTTGCAACAATTTACATTAAATTTTAGTTGAATAATGAACTTCTGTTTTACCAATTGTCGTCAAGGCGTTAAGCCAGGGATTTTTACTTCGTAAACAAAAACAAAGAGACATAGCATCTCAGCCCTAAAGGTACTTCTGAGGCTGCCTGGAAAGTTCACCTCGGTTCTGAGAGGCTACAGCTCCGGAATGTTCTGGATTGCTGTGTGCAGTGGCGTGTGTGGTACAGTGCAGCACTGTATGGGACTGTGCAGCACTGCACATGACTGTGCAGGATAGTGTATGACTGTGCAGGACTGTACAATTCTGTGCAGGATTGTATGAGACTGTGCAGAACTACGAGACTGTGCAACGCAACACAGAACAGTACAGTAGAATATTATGCAAAACTATGCCAGCATACCATCAAGTATTAATAAAAAACAGTGCAAATGATCACTGTGTTGTCCCACGCAGTGGTTGAAATCTCGGAAGTCTGTATTGTGAACCAAAAGATAACGAAATGAAAGATAACAAAATGAAAAATGAAAGATAACAAAATGAATGGACAACGAAAGTGTCCTTCAGATTCAGGCAATTTTGATGGGACATAATATCGGGCCTGAATTATTATCATAAGACACAATATCGAGCCTTAATAATTATTATGAGACATAATATTGGGGCTGAATCATTATTATAGGACATAATATCGGGTATGAAATATTATTATTAACATAACATCCGGCCTGCATTATTATTAGGAAAAATAATCTTGGGCCTGAATTATTATTTTGGGACACAACATCGTGCCTGAAAAATTATTATGGGACATAATGTCGGGCCTGAATTAATTGTTTCTTGTGTTGTCCGGTTTTGACTGCTAAGTTCAGTTCTCAGCACCCGCGATTGCACTGATTGCGCAGCACAGCGACTTCAATTATTAAAAATAAACAAGCAAACGCGCATTAGCACGCCGTTAACTAGCATTCTTGTTGTAGTTTTCACTAAATTCTGATTTTCCAAACGGCATGAGCGGGAAATTGGGAAGATGCTTCCAAAGTATAGGGTGGTGCAAAATGAACACATGGATCTAAAACTAGCAAAATTGGCTGTGCATAATTATAGCACTCATAAAAACTAGTATAATTATACAACGTATAACTATAACTAGTATTATTGGCTATTATATTTGGAAATTCCGCTATCAACACTGATACTATTCAAGTCAAATCCATGCGTTCTTTTTGCGCCACCCGATACCAAACAGATTTACGAGCGCTCTCCGACATTAAAATACCTTACCTGTCTTTGTAAATGGATCGCTCCCTAGAGACGGCACTCACTGCTCTCAGCTGAGTAGAAACACTCACCTAGTTCCAGAAATTTACAGATGGCTCTCAGCTCGTTCAGGTTGGGTGAGATGAAGGCTAGACCGCCTGTTATTGTGCCTTCATCAGTGCTGCGCCCTACATCTATGTACAGCCCTTCATCAATGTCGTGCTCTTCATCACTGGAGGGAACCACCCAAGGCTTGTGTGCTTTGAGCACGTCGGTGGGCTCAAACCAAACTAAAAAAGAAAAGAAAGAAAGAAAAACGTTTATTTCCAAGTTGCCACGTGAGATACATGCCAACATTTGGCTTTTAAAAATTTCTTAATATAAGACGTCCTAAAACAAAAGTTCCATACGAGGAGTACTAATTGACAAACCATCTGAGGTGTACAAATAGGTAAGCCATACGAGGCATAATAATAGGCAAACTATACGAGGTGTACTAATAGACAAACTATCAGGGGTGTACAAATAGATAGGCCATACGAGGCATATTAATAGACAAAATATACGAAGCGAACTAATAGACGAACCATACGTGGCGTGCTAATAGTCTAACTCTGTCAAGGGATAGTTGAATAAGAAATGAAAAATATCATCTCTTGGATATTTTATATTCCAAGAGATGGCTAACAACTTATAAATAATTCGAATACCACTAAAGAATTCTTCGGAACTCCCAAGTTATTAGTTGAAATTATCGAAGTAAGAAAAAGACAAAAAACGCCATTCCGGAGCAGATTGAAACACCATCGTAAATGACAATCAAGTATTAAGAAAAGGTTAGTCACAAAGTAATTTATAAAGAACATCGCGCAACACCGCACACACATCTAGAAATGCGTAAACAAACTTACACTCAAAAATGAAATGCATGGCTTGTTCGGCATACAAATATAGAGATAATTTTTGCACGTGCGCTTTATTTCATTTGTCCGTTTATACTTTTTATTTCTTAAATTCACAGAAATGCCCTTCGGGGCCGTGATAGATCGATTTATGAATCATTAAGCAAGCGCAATCAATTTGTTCATTTCTTGAATTTGGTTCAGTGTTTACTGATCGCAGAGCTTTAGGTAAATGTAATGTGTCTCAAGGTTTTGCTTTTTACGCAAAAAATAGAAATAGAAACATATTTATGTAAATGTACGTATAAAAATGTGTGAACGTGGCCATGTGTACACTGATACATAGAGAAAGAACAAGAACTGATTATAGAATACATGAAAAATTTGTCAACGCTTTGAGAGAAAAAATATTTTTGTTAGAGGAGAAGTTTTAATTTTTTCTTATAGAAAGGAATTAAGTGACAAAGAAAATATGATTCATTCATTTACATTACCAAGCGCACGAAGAAAAAAATAATCATAGAGGTGAGCAAAATTATGAGGTGTGTCAAAGAGCTGAAAAATAGTTAAACATGAGTGAACATAAGCTAAACTAATTTCCTGCCCTTAATTACTGCTTTGAAGAATCAAAGAATTTCCCATTATACACTTATTTTTCCGACATGCATATTTACGAAATGTATTTTTATCCTACTCTCACAATATTATCGTACTGTACTGTAACGAAGTTTAAATAAATGTAGGGTTTGGATTTATCATGTTTTACGCTGTATAATATACTTACACATCAACTTAAGTAAGACCATGATCGTGGAAAACCATGAATTGATCATATATAAATACTGAACCAACTGTGCTTGCTGGGTGGGGACGCATTGAAGTCTCCCATAACTCCAGGCTCCGTTTTCTATCAACACCTGAGCTCCGGACGTTACATAGAAAACGAAGTCATTCCAGCACCTGGCGTACGCAGATGTGGCACACACGCAAAGCCAGTTGATTCAAACGAAATACAACTCCTAATTCATTAACAAACGAATAAAATTCTATTTTACTACCTAGCGATATTTCAGCTGAAGTCTTTTAACTTTAATGCGTTCATATGTTATTTCTTTCAACGGGATTAATTAACTACAAATGAAAAAGACTCAGGTGATGTGTTCCGTTCGTTCGCAACTTCAGTACCAAAACAAACGGTGAGTGAGAAGGATCAGTGACACGCTCCGCTATATCTGGAAGTCGAGCTGATATGCAGTCATTCTCAAGCATATTTTGATTTATATTCAGCAGTTAGTAACTACTCCAAGTTCAGAATGTAAGATCTAACCGATAGCTTGGTTGTTTTTAAATCGGACGTCTTTTTACGGGTGCGCTCGCAAGTGTCTCAGAGCTCATGAGTCAGAATTTGACCTGCGTATTATTTTCAAATTCTGTTGGGGGAAGTTTCCGGAGCCTAAGAACATTTATGACAAAATGTTTGGTGTTTCGTACTAGACAGAAGTTGACTCAGTGAGTGGACTGACAGTTAGTGGACTCTAGCTCCAGTCTTCACTTAAGCCTCAGTTGTGAGCCCTGCCTCAGTTATGAGTACCTACTTCAATTATGAGTATCTACTTCAATTATGAGTATCTACTTCAGTTATGAGGATCTACTTCAGTTATGAGTCTCTACTTCAGTTATGAGTATCTACTTCAGTTATGAGTATCTACTTCAGTTATGAGTATCTACTTCAGTTATGAGTATCTACTTCAGTTATGAGTCTCTACTTCAGTTATGAGGATCTACTTCAGTTATGAGTATCTACTTCAGTTATGAGTCTCTACTTCAGTTATGAGCTCCTAAATCTGTACTTTTCATCAAACTACCGATGGCAAGTTAGTGATGGTCCGCGTCAAAAACAAGAAAATTCATTTTGCAACTGTTTAAAAGTAGGAATGTTAAGAATGACTACATATGAAATGTATGTACCCGTAGGAATAGTATAGGACTATGTTCAATATGAGAATATTATTATCATGACCTTCTATGGTTAATGTATTACATTGTTGAACAGTATTTAGAAAATAATTCGCAGAAGAATTTAACAACATTTACCTTAAACTTTCGTACGTTGCGAGATTATAAGAACATGATCCTCCTAAAAATTGTTCTATTCAAACTAACTGCAACATTGATAAGAATTATTCCATTCAAACTAATTGCAATATTGATAAGAATAACTCAACACGGTGTAACGTTGATAAGAATAACTCAACACGGGGCAACATTGATAAGAATAACTCAACACGGTGTAACATTGATAAGAATAACTCAACACGGGGCAACATTGATAAGAATAACTCAACACGGTGTAACATTGATATGAATAACTCAACACGGTGTAACATTGATATGAATAACTCAACACGGTGTAACATTGATAAGAATAACTCAACACGGTGTAACATTGATATGAATAACTCAACACGGTGTAACATTGAAAGAAATAACTTAATTATATTCATAAGAATTAACTGAAATATTTATTTTGCAGATGGCGTGCAGCAGCGCACAAGCTAAGACACTCTCACGTACATCGCAGTGCAGCCAAATCTAAGCAAGCTTTTAAAGAAAAAATAAGTAACAGTTTATTTCCATAAAAGTTGGTACAAGAAATTAACAACGCTCATAAAATTAGCTCGTATTGCACCACATGTCCTCCATTCCTCTGGGGTTCAGCGTATTAATTGCAATAAAACCATAACGGTTTCCTTCGCTTGAAGAGCGCATGAAAAATTTTGTGTTGTGTTTTGCACGTTATTAATAGGCTTATCGAATCAAAAGTAGTGGGCAACTCTTCGGGAGATAATCTCAATCAGTTATTTATTTTTCGAGGTTAAGTTTCTAGGATACATTTTTTTTTCGTGAATGATTGAGCAAATTGAAGTCACCAAACACATTAGAATTTAACTAATGCTATTGTTCTTCATAGTTAAGAGAGGTATCAATAATTTGCCGCCTCTCAGTTAATAACATTATTTACTCGTTCGCAAAATAAACTTCATGAAAATCCTGCAGCTCTTGAATAATAGAGTCCAACCCAATCCACAGGACAAGCCTGCAACCATACAATTTAATCCAATCCACATATTCCATCCGCGCAATCTCACAGCCCACTTCTTTCCGCAAATTGTACACCTGAACTGAAATCTAAGACAACCAACCACAGCCTACAGTTACGAGACGCGTTCCTAACATCGTTATGTAAACAAACATTATTTTGTCATCTGCATCAAGTGCTCAACCGCCGAAGAGTAACCAGGCAAAGATTTAATGTGTACTGATTTCATCACGAGTTGCGATAAAGGTTTGATCACTCATAATATTCTGCTGCAACCCACACTGGCGTTGGTAAACATCAATCTTCACAAATTGCGATAAAAGTTGGATCGCTCGTAATGCTCTGCTGCCGTTGGGTAATACTAACCATATTCGCCGTGGAAGACGTAATTAATCTCCACCGCACAAAAATTAGCCCTTAAATACTACTAGCTTACGCAAGCACCACACTACTGTCACTGCACAACCACCACATAGCTATTGCAGTAACCACGACACTCTGGAACAACTAACAACACAATCATCGCACGGTTATCGAAAACCTGAACGCAACTACCACACAGCCACCACCACCTAACCTGAGCACAAGTACCACACAAAAACCGCACAACCACCACATAACTTCAGCACAAGTACCACACAAAAACCGCCGCTAACCACCACAGAACTTTAGCACAAGTACCTTACAACCGCCACCATGAACGGCATGAGTGATTACGAGAGCTACACACCAACCACATACCCGTGGAGCATCGTTATTTCAGCGCTCTCATTCGTCGGTGTGTTCATCGCGTTCGTGTCTCCTTATTGGCTGGCCAACGACCTCAAGATCGACGATCCGCAGTTCCTTAATTTAGGTCAGTGCTGGACTACGATAATATTTTACGATCGTTAAGAGGATTAATTTAGGCGGGTTCAGAATTGGGATTTTGTTTTACGACTGAAGAGGGGATAAATTTAAAGGGTTTCCGAATTGTGATTATATTTTACGACTGTAAGGGGATTAATTTGAGTGAGCTACGGGTTGTGATATGCGATAACCGTTTACGATTGCATAGAGGATAAATTTAGGTTGGTCGTGGACTTCAATATGTTTTCGATATTCTAAAGAAGAAACAATTTTTTGTCATTGCTAAAGTGGATACTTGGCTCTTGTAACTAAAAGATCTATATATTCGCAGTTCAAAAATTTTTCCTGTTAATCTACTACATAAGTTGATGGGTTGACGGTTTCAGTTATTGGTAAATGTATAAAAAATTTCTTTTGACTACTGTGTATAAGAAAGTCTTAAAACAAACAAGGCAATACACACAGGGTGCAATGATGACTGATGAGTTCAACTGATGAGTTCAATGGGCACGAAAGAAATAACTCTGTTATATTTTAACAGGGGTGAAATGTACTATTGATCAATTTCACTCAGTTGATAAATTCCTGGAATGCATTTCGACAGCGACGAGTGTACAACTGAAGAAATGTAAATAAATAAGTTATGCACAGCAACACTTGATAGAATTCGCTGCGAGGCGCCTCAAAATTGAAAAAAATTGTTCCAAAACTCGAGAAGTGTTGGGATTATTTGCTGCTAGCGAAGAGGACGATGAATTTCAGTGGTGGTGAATTTCAATTTTACAAGTGGTAAATTTCAGTGGCAATAAATGAATAACTTAATTTCCCTAGGCCTATGGGAGGCCTGCTTCAACAACTACAAGGACTACAGGTATTTCTACGACCGGGTTTATGACGGCTGCTACTGGACACTCGCTGAAGAGATGCATGTCATCGACGACCAGATGCGACAGCGTGAGTGGTTCATGCTAACTTATGCTCATGCTGTTGAAACTTGAATTGATTTTCTAATGAAAAAGAGATTTGCGAAGATGAAATTAATGAGAATTACTCGAAAGTTAAAAACCAGAATGCACGCATCGCATTTTGTAACAATTTTTTTTTTACCAAAAGTTACAGTGAAGTTAGAGCAACCTTCTTTTCTCTGAAATTGCTGTAAACTTATAACAACGTTCATTTATTTAAATTTGTAGTAAACTAATAACCTTCTTTTCCGTAAAGTTTTTTCATGAAGTTCTGTCGTTATAGATTTAAACTTACAAACCCAAATCAAAGAGCTATTCTGACAACCAGTGTGGTTGCAGGCTGTTATAGGTTTAAACTTACAACAACCGGAAAAAAGTATCGACAGCCCGAAAAAACTTACATCAACACGAAAACACCCACAAATACCCGAAAAAACTTACAACCACCCAAAATCAAACTGCCATTCTGACTACCTATGTGGTTGCAAGTTGTTTAAGTTTAAACTGAGAACAACGCAAAATAAAAGAGCTAGTGTTATAACGCGCAGCATTCTACGTGGCGGTGCAGACGCTGTTCACTTTCTGCGTGGTACTGGGGCTGCTGGGCGCCGTGATGACGGGCTTCCTCGTCTGCTGCCCGGGGGAGGACTTCGAGAAGGGGCTGCTCAAGCTGCTCGCTCTCGACCACACCGCTGCTGGTCAGTTCTGGCTCTGGACACTGGTGCTAACTGCTGGGAGAGCTGGGGAGGCTAGTAGGCACTGATGCTAACTGCTGGGAAAGCTGGGGAGTCTAATAGGCACTGGTGCTAACTGCTGGGAGAGCTGGGAAGGCTAGTAGGCACTGGTGCTAACTGCTGGGAGAGCTGGGGAGGCTAGTAGGCACTGATGCTAACTGCTGGGAAAGCTGGGGAGGCTAGTAGGCACTGGTGCTAACTGCTGGGAGAGCTGGGGAGGCTAGTAGGCACTGGTGCTAACTGCTGGGAGAGCTGGGGAGGCTAGTAGGCACTGATGCTAACTGCTGGGAAAGCTGGGGAGGCTAGTAGGCACTGGTGCTAATTGCTGGGAGAGCTGGGAAGGCTAGTAGGCACTGGTGCAAACTGCTGGGAGAGCTGGGGAGGCTAGTAAGCACTGATGCTAACTGCTGGGAGAGCTGGGGAGGCTAGTAGGCACTGGTGCTAACTGTTGGGAGAGCTGGGAAGGCTAGTAGGCACTAATGCTAACTGCTGGGAGAGCTGGGGAGGCTAGTAGGCAGTAATGCTAACTGTTGGGAGAGCTGGGGAGGGTAGTAGGCACTGGTGCTAACTGCTGGGAGAGCTGGGGAGGCTAGTAGGCACTGGTGCTAACTGCTGGGAGAGCTGGGGAGGCTAGTAGGCACTAATGCTAACTGTTGGGAGAGCTGGGGAGGCTAGTAGGCACTGGTGCTAACTGCTGGGATAGCTGGGGAGGCTAGTAGGCACTGGTGCTAACTGCTGGGAAAGCTGGGGAGGCTAGTAGGCACTGATGCTAACTGCTGGGAAAGCTGGGGAGGCTAGTAGGCACTGGTGCTAACTGCTGGGAAAGCTGGGGAGGCTAGTAGGCACTGGTGCTAACTGCTGGGAGAGCTGGGGAGGCTAGTAGGCACTAATGCTAACTGCTGGGAGAGCTGGGGAGGCTAGTAGGCACTGGTACTAACTGCTGGGAAAGCTGGGGAGGCTAGTAGGCACTGGTGCTAACTGCTGGGAGAGCTGGGGAGGCTAGTAGGCACTAATGCTAACTGCTGGGAGAGCTGGGGAGGCTAGTAGGCACTGGTGCTAACTGCTGGGAGAGCTGGGAAGGCTAGTAGGCACTGGTGCTAACTGCTGGGCGAACTGGGGAGGCTAGTAGGCACTAATGCTAAATGCTAGGAGAGCTGGGGAGGCTAGCAGGCACTAATGCTGGCTACTTGACAGGGCTGGGGGAGCCAAGTAGGTACTATTGCTGGCTAGTAGGTATGACTGATAGAGACTAGTAGATAGGGTTGCAGTACTAGGAACATATGTTAGCTACTAGGAAAGTTGTGGAGTTGCAGCCCTTGGCAGTAATGCTAGCTACTAGGAAAGGTGAGGAAATCAAGTAAGCACTAGTCACTTGTGATAGTTAGTCGGTATGGCCGGTAGAGGCTAGTAAACGGGTTTGCAGCCCAGGGCACTTATGTTAGCTATGAGGAAAGCTGATGAAATCAAATAGGCACTAGGTGCTAATGCTGGCTAGTAGGTATGTCTGCTGGAGGCTAGTAGACAAGGTTACAGTTCTAGGAGCCAATGCTAAATACTAGGATCGCTGGTAAAAGCAAATAGACTGGTTCGCAGGACTAGGTACTAATGTTAACAATTAAGAGAGCACGTAGATAAGGGATTGAAGTACTAGGCACAAATGCTAGCTGGTAGGGATGTCTAGTGGACAATAGTAAACATGAATTGCAGAGACAGACACGCAGTATTTTCCAGCCTCCACTTCACACGATAATACGCTAACCAAACAAAATATTTCCTACCCCCAGCGGTGCCGGGGCTGATTGCGGTGGTGGTGTTCGCCGTGTACGGTGACAGCAGGGACTGGATGCCGCACTGGGACAACAACTTCTTGTCCTGGTCCTTCGCGCTGGGTGTGTTGGGACTACCTCGTTTGTTTTAGGACTACTTTGTGTAGGACTGTGTGTTGGGACTACCTGGTTTGTATTAGGGCTACTTTGGGTGTTATAGTTCTACCTTGGGTGTTCTAGGACTACCTTGTTCGTTTTAGGGCTACCTTGGGTGTTATAGTACTACCTTGGGTGTTCTAGGACTACCTTGTTTGTTTTAGGGCTACCTTGGGTGTTATAGTACTACCTTGGGTGTCCTAGGACATCCTGGTTTGTATTAGGGCTACCTTGGGTGTTCTAGGACTACCTTGGGTGTTCTAGGACTACCTTGTTTGTTTTAGGGCTACCTTGGGTGTTATAGTACAACCTTGGGTGTTCTAGGACTACCTTGTTTGTTTTAGGGCTACCTTGGGTGTTATAGTTTTACCTTGAGTGTTCTAGGACTACCTTGTTTGTTTTATGGCCACCTTGTGTAGGGTTGTGTGTTGGGAGTACCTCGTGTGTATTAGGATTACCTTGGGTATTTTAAGACTACCTTGTGTTTTTTAAGACTACCTTGTGTATTTTAAGACTACCTTTCATGGTTCAGGACAACTTTGTGTTAGGACTACCTTGTGTGTGTTGGGAGTACCTCATGTATGACTGTGTCTTGGGAGTACATTTGTGTGTGTTTTGGGAATACCTTGCGTGGTGCAGTATGTTATGATAGCTTTATGCAAGTGTGAGAGTGGAGTTGTTTCGGTGTACTGTTTTAGTACACCCTCATACAAGTTTAGCACTAACAGACTTAAACCCAATTCAACGTGCAAAAAGTTTATGCATTATGAGTTCGTATTTTTATCACTTACACAGCAAGTTGAGAGTAAAATAAATTTAATTTTTTACAGCAAGCGAGAAAATTTCTACAAGTGAAATGTAAGCATATATCTAATACCTAACTATCAACAATATTATTTTTGCCTTCCAAATAAGCTAAGAGGCTTCTATGGCAACCTATCACGAGACGAATTAATTCTGAAATAAACAAACTTTTAATATGCTAGAAAATAATTTTTTGTTCTTTTCTCATTAAATTTTGTAAATAACCATGTAAATACGCATGTAATCCATAGTTAATGCATGAGACAATTATGCCGATGTCAATTTGAGAGAGAGCACAGTTTAGTGTTCTGGTCGACGTTTTCCTTCGTCAGGTTTTTTAGCTCAATAGTTCGAGCTTGATATTAGCTGTATCAACAATCAACTGTACACCCACTCACGGTATTTAAATTTTGTTTCACACAGCCGCCGCTGGTGTGGTCCTGCAGATGGTCGCCGCGGTTCTCTACTGGGTGGAGTACAGGGTGACCAAACGCTCGGAGCAGTTCAGAAACACCCACGGCATGTTCCCCATGGACACCAAGGCCTAGACACCCTGCTGTTCCCCATGAATAGACACCCACGGCTATTCCCCATGGACACCAAAGCCTAGACACCCATAGGGTTGTTCCCCATGAGGACCAAGGCCTAGATACCACCCATCTTGTTGTTCCCATTGATACTAAGGTTTAAATAACACCTACCTTGTTGTTTCCCATAGATGGACATCCAACTTGTTGTTTTCAATGGAAATCAAGGCCTATACACCCACCTTGAAGTTTCCAATAGAAACCAAGGCCTCTACACGCACTCACAACAAACCGATGCTTTCCACACCAAACGCTGGAGCTGCTTCTACGCTCTCTGCCTTCAAATATGGTCCAAAAAAGAATTATGTACAACTGGCCACCGGTCAACGTAATGCACAAGGTAGTCCTTCTTGATCTTGCGATAAGTTAATCCGCCATATAAATGAAGGTTGTATGTATATTCAACTTTAAATGTCATTACGCGTTGCACTGATTTAGCTTTAATTTTGTTAAGAATGTGTTGTTATTACAATTCCTCAAACTTATATTTGTATAAGATGATGTGCTGCTCGTGAAAAAATTAGAGAATTTTTTATAAGCTCAGAAGGTCGGAAATTCAAAATAATTTCATATGAATTCAATGTTCTCAATTGTCAGAAGTAAAATTGTTGTGATAGCGTCTATTTATGCTAAAAAAAAGAGATTCACAGCTCTCCACTTTCGTTACTCCTTTGTTTTTTTCCAACAATGTTAAATGAAATTTGTTTAAGCACATGATTCACAGTGAAAATTTTACGTATGCCATCTGGTTTTGTTTACTGCTCGTCAAAATAGGTTCAAAGTCTCAAACGGTTGTCTAAAATATGCAGAGAGCGAGGACGTATCTTCTTCCCTATTAAAGCTACTAATAGGCTTCTGCAATCCAAGTTTATTTTGGAGTTACCTTATCAACGAAATAGTCCGTTCCTAAAATGTAAAGAATGAACACCGTGAAAAAGGGAGAGAAGTACACTTGTAGAGATTGTAAATATTATAGAGCTGTAAAATAAGCCTTACATGCCTATTATTTCGCTTTGCTTTAATAAAATAAAATGAGTTTTTCTCCGGAAATTCGTAGTTCCGGCGAACGCCACTTAAAAGTAATTTTCGATGACCTTATACCGCTTGTAAAATTATTCATCTTTTAACATCTGTACATTCCATCATGTCAATAAAACATCACCCGAAATAGGACACTCATTATAACGAGAACTGAGACGCTAGAATATACTGCAAGAAAAACACTCAAATTCCATGGATTTCTTCATCAAATGTCAATGAAAATGTATGAAGAATACCATAAACATAAACAAGTTTAAGCATCAGCAAGTCTAAGCATCACCAAGTCCAAGCATCACCAAGTCCAAGCATCACGAAGTCCAAGCATCACCAAGTCTAAGCATCACCAAGTCTAAGCATGACCAAGTCTAAGCATCACAGGCGTATCATGCAAGACAGCTGTCCCCTTCCATAAAGTTACGGTGTTCTTTTCTTGGGTACGAAAGTAAACCTGAAATTCCCCTTCGACTGCAGGGCACAAATGCGCTCAGTTTCGACCAATTATTGTACCCGTCTTTGCGTTCTGCCACGACTTGTGAGGCAGTTCACTGGCAGCGTTGTATCTGTGATACAGCAATCTGATTGAAATGATGATTGTTGTGCAATGATGCCCGAATTTTGCGGTCCCGTAATGTTAGTGCAATCATGTCCGTCCATTGATGTGATAGTTAATGAAGAGGTAGTGTTGATATTTAGTGAAGAGATAATGTTGCTATTTAATTAAGAAGTAATGTAAGTGGTTCATTTTGAATTTGTATAGAAGTGCTGTTCACAGCAAGCGTTCTCGGAGAAGAAATGATGTTTTACCTTTACGTGTAATTATAATAACTGTTGGAAGAATATAGGTAATTTTTTAGAACTACTTGACAATAAAGGTCAGTCAATTAAATAGTTTTTAATTACACAAATTCCTTTTAATTATTAGTAATTGTATCCAATAATAATGCATAGCAGAGAATCAAAATTACAGGTATTTGTTCATCAATTTTTCCTTAATCGGAAGTACTTAAAAATTTGAACAAAATTATGTTTTCAATTAAATAGAACATTTGAACAGAAGCGAGGAAATAAATTATTATTGTTAAATCCCTGTTTCTCCCCTATTTTTGCAGCGCTCTTCCAATTGCTTGATTTTGTTAGATTTCTTTGGATTATATAATTTACTCAAATAATTTCCCGATACGAATCATTAAAAATATTGAGTTCAAAACTGAGTATTCCTCTGTAATGACTTCTCAATGCTTTTTTCATGTCCTAAAGAAAGGAATTTACCACGCTTGAAATTAAAAAAAAATGAATAAAACTAAACACTTAGCCCTTTCAATTATAAATTAGCTTCAACATGTGACTATTGATTTCTAAGCTAGATATACTCACGCGTTTGGAATATTCTCCACGGCGCTACAAAAGTTTCTTTTACCGACGGTTCTCAGATGTTAACTAGTCACATTTACCTCAGATATTTGCTCCATCAAAATAGTGACTGTACTCAAGCGCTCACCAACTACGCTGTCAACGATTACCCTCAGACTGTAATTATGTTGTTAATTATTACCCTCATATTTGGTAATTATGCAGTCAAAAATTACTCTTGAATGGTAACTACACTGTCAACCTTAACTTCAGACTAACTACGCTGTCAACCATTAACTTCAGACTAACTAGGCTCTTAACCATTAATCTTTGAGTGTTAATACGGTCTTAGTAACTGGTACGCATATCGTCGTGTAGAATAAAAACGTGATGAAGAGAACACTTGAATGATCACAAGTTATTTTCAGCCTCCCTTACCGCTACAAAGATGTTTAAAAAGAGGAAAGATGAAGGCCTCATTTAGTACGCAGTTAAGGGAATGTGGAATCTATGCGCAAGGTGCGTTCCTGCACAGGATTCAGTGCGCACAGAAACAGTAAGTTAAGAAAGAAAGTCAAAAAACAAGATAAAAGTTTAAGACGAAATCAGTGGTGCTGATAAACAGGACAGCAGTGAACCGAAAATATACATGGTTCATAACAAAGTAAATAACATTTTATTTCAACAACAAAAAATGCCTACCTAACTCTCAGGTCGGGACCTCGCATTTTCTCCCTGGGAGCGCTAGTTCCCATAGATACAACAGTTGTATCCTACAACAGGCTAACCATCACTCTTAGTTTTCATGTATTCTTTCCATATCAAATACGCTCATGAATCGAACCTTTTGTAAGGTTCGAACGTAAGTCATGAGTTGAATAATCTCTTATGATCTCTTTTGTGTTATTACAAGCAAATATATTCAGATTTTGAACTGGCGGGCCAGCCATTTGACAGCCATGCCACGCCTTGAGGCTGCGACGGTGCCACATCTCCTCCACCTTCGCGGTTGCCCCAACTCCTATAATTGTTGATTGTTGTGCGATCATGTTTGTCGTCGTGGTGAAATGAGAAACAATGTCGTAAAAGCTGTTATTCTGGATACTTCTTGCGTGTCATAAGGTCCGAAATAAATTGAATTTACGCAGAATCTGTTTACTCTAAACTGGAGTCACTGAAATTACACTTATCATAAACTCAGTTAAAATTAGTTTCTATCAAATAAAAAAGGCGTAAAAAATTTCAAATTAGATTAAATTTCTCCATAATATTTCACAAAACTGAATGGAGCTCAAACCCGGTTATAGATACAATAAACAAACGTTGCGAAACTAGCCATTATTACAATTATTTATTTGCGTCGATATAAACAAAAGATAAGAAAGAAAAGATATTCGTCGCAAGTATTCACTGCGTATCCTCGTCTACAAAACAAAATTGAAATCCACGTTCTTATCTCTGTTCTTAACATTGAGCAGCCTTTTAATTTTATGTTTTGTAAGTAGCAAGGCAAGTTCATGCCTACTGCTGAGCGTATTGAAATTCTCGTCAGGTGAATCAGCCACCCAGGTGTGGGAGTGGCTGGCTGGCTCAGCCACATGGCGTTACCTGGCTGGCTGGAGTTGTTTGGAGTCCAGTGCGAGCTGTGTGGGGTACAAGTGGCGGTGTGGTGATCTAAAGCTTATTGTGGTGTAATGCAGGTGTTAAATTAAAGTTCATTGGTTATTTAATCTCTGTATGGTGGTTTACGTCATTATTTAGGTGGAAAAAATACTTTGAAGGGACTGGTGTGGATTTACTACACCATACTACACACACCAACGGTGACTGCAACTGGTGTGGACTTGCTAAGACATTTCTCTGACTTAATAACATCTAGGGATTCTAAATGACTTGAAGTCACAGACTGAATTCGCTCCTGTATTTCATTCTGATCAGTTTAATTTTTTCGAAAAATGGTGATGTTCAACCAACTGTTTCTTTGCTTCATTATAAGTTAAGAATTTAAACGTGCATTTGCTCCATAAAATTATAACGTTCCTTAGCAAATTTTATTTCCTAATTTTGCTTTCTAAAATTAAATATACTTTATCAAGACTCTTTTGCGTACACCATTTTTCTATTAATCAATTATTAAAAGGTAAAATCTCAAGTAAATATGCTGGTAATTCTTGTGTGTATTCTTACCGGGACATCAAGGATCTTTATTATTTGAATTTTCATTTTAAAAGTACCTTGTGCATGGTACACAATATGATAAAAGTGAAATTAAAGATTGCAATTACATACACTAGTACATTTTTAAGTGCGTATGTAGAGCAGCACATCAAGAATCACCGGCCAGGTTGAAGGCAGACAAAACAGGAAGTTTGATGCAGCGAAAAATTGTCTGGCCTCGCCTAGAGGCTCGAAAGTCGTCCTTATGAGTGCACATTTACTTGTTCCTAAAGGATTGTTTACCGAAGGATTATTTAACGAAAGATTGTTCAACTAAGGATTGTTTACTGAAGGATTGTTTAACGAAGGATTATTTAACGATGGATTGTTAAAAGAATATGGTTAAATCGTCATTTAATAAAAGGGCAATTTCTTGATACGAATATCAAAACGTAAGCCCTAATATATATAGTAAAACTTTATTCTTAATAAATTCTTATCTTCTATTTAAAGTCTAGTAAATGTAAAATCGTTTTGAGGTTCTAATAGTAGGGAAAAGGATCTTTTTCCTAAGTTGCTTGACAAATTGGAGGCTCGTCCCAACTTGGACTCTCAATTGACCACAGCAATTGACAATATTTCTTAGTCGTAGAATGACGATCATTAATGCAAAAATTTCTCACAGTGTACGCCTAGAAACTACTTTAAAATAGCAGCTTCTGTACTATCCTCCTGAGATATGCTCTAAAATTCTAATTCTTATTATCTTCCTGAGAAATGCTTCGAAATTCCAAGTTTCTCAATATACTCTTGAGAAATGCTTCGAAATTCCAAGTTTCTCAATATGCTCTGTAGAAATGCTTCGAAATTCCAAGTTTCTCAATATGCTCTGTAGAAATGCTTCGAAATTCCAAGTTTCTCAATATGCTCTGTAGAAATGCTTCGAAATTCCAAATTTCTCATTATACGCCTAAGAAATGCACTAAAATTTTAGGATTTCATAATGAGATGTTCCTTACAGCACCTATAATAGTATAAATACCTACTAAGGACCTTAACATTAAGATGATTAAGAAAAATTTGTTACATACCCGATTTATCATCTACGTTTAGAATTAAACTTTTTCATTTTTTACTTACAGACAAACCTTTGAGGAACGGAAACATAAGGTAACGAAGAAAACAACACAGTTGCCGGAGTTCAAAGAATAGAGACTGAACACATTTGAGTGATGTGAAAGCAAACTTGTAAAGCGTTAACCATCATCCTATGAACCTCTGTGACTATTTTTTACATCCGCCCTCCCCCCATTCCCTCCCCCACCCAGAAAAAACGACTCCCAAATAGTGAAATTTTCCTTCACTTCTGGCCTTGTTCCATTGCATGTTTCTTGGTACACCTGAGAACCTTTTTTCTTCCACCTTGTATTTTTATTTTGCAATCACAAATTGCAATGATTTAGATTTAAGTTTTTGTTTACTCTTCCCTATATAATCTCTTCTGCCGCATATTTTCAATCATTAACTTTCTTTCTTCCGTCTATTTCCTTGCCAATCACACTAGAGTAATACTTTGCGTCATACAATAAAGCTAATCAATTTAGCACCCTTTTCCTATAATTCAAATCTTGAACATACGCCCCATATCCAAAACATTACTTTTCATTTGTCTCCAATTCCCCTTTTTCACTTTACACCCGTCATGCTTCCTACGCTCCGCTCAGAAGTATATCTGAACCCCTAAACACTATTGGAGGCTTTATTCAATAGATTTTAGTCTAATTCCTAGACATCAAAGTCAACACTTCATTTTATTTTCTTTCCATCTAACCACCTTTCAAACTGAACTACAGTCCCACCAACTGTACGAAACATATCAATATATCTTACCTACCACAAAATCAGTCCCAACAAACGACCTATTAAAAACAATCACCATCTGCACTAAGCCTCCAGCCCCACCAACATACTTTAAACCTCTAACTGTACCAAACCACCATTCCCACCAAACCTCTAACCCCATCAAACTCAAGGACCTTCAGCAACCATGGTGGTGCCACCGCGAGAAAGAATAACCGCGTCAGGATGGGCGGCGGTGGGCTGCCAGTTGGTGGCATTCATCCTCATCTCGGTTGCTATGTTCACACGAAGTTGGATTGCTGCCGAGTCGAAGGCGTATGGCACAAGCGTAGACAAGCTCGGGCTGTGGTGGCAATGCTTCAGAAGTTACTCAGCGCCCAACGACCTGTACAGCCAGCGGCTGTTTGTGGGATGTCGCTGGATCTTCGACAAGTTCACCACGGGATACGATGATGTCAGGGACATGTTGGCTACACGTGAGTAAGGAAAAGTAAGGTGCAATTCTTACATCTTACACAACTCGTACAGATGCAATTCTCACATCTTACAATCAGTAAGATGATTGAATATTGTAGCGACTGGTCCGGGTTCGTGCTCAGGGCCTCACAAGAAGTGGACAACCGGAGTTTAACTTCGAGTTCATTGGTCTGCGCGGGGTGGCGAGTCCATACGTGATATTCGTCTGAGTAACTTGAGGTCTGGTTGCAGTGGCGAGATGGCGAGTCACTAAAACATTTATCGTACACAGTATTTAAAGCTTCGGGAATATTTAGATTCATATAATGAAGAAATGTCGACAGCTGTTACGTAAATTATGACTCTCCAAGAATGGTATTGAATCGATGAGTAAGAAGAGAAAAGACAAAACTCATTCGTTTTTAACCTACGTAAGTAACAATTAAAAAATTTAAAAGCTTATGAAAAGATAGAAATGAGCTTAAAATATGTGCTTCGAGATCAAAATCCCACACTGAGAAAATATAAGTTCAATAACATTTCAGTTTGACTACTTTCACAATTACTGTTCACAACAGTTAGGCAATCACAATCCAGCAGTAGTTTGTACATTTAAAAGCTAACAAAATGAATAATATAACATTTTGACCATAATTGGTGAAACTGAAGCCTGATATTCAACTCAAATTTAAAGCTAATTTTAAGAGAAATGAGCAATTTTGAAAATAGATATCATTAAATGGATCATGCCCTCATTTAGCTTTAATTAAGTATTTATGAAAATTGAGTTTGTTATCACTGGTCGATCAGTAGAACTATGAAAATCTCCTCCGTGGCCGCCGGTGGTGCACGTTGTGGTCAAAGTGTCAAGATGTCATAGCCAAGATACAGCAGCTTCCAGCCAATCATGGCCCAAGTGGTGTGTCCTATAAGCCGGCAACCGTACGTGATGCACATTTGGAATTTGTCATGGCTCTGGAGATGAACTTGATGTTGAATTATTGCGCTCCTAGGGGTTCTCTTGGAACTCGACATTCTCGAAGAATTTTAAGAACACTTACATTTTACTTGTGTTTCTATGGGCTCAAAAGTTATGTTTCCAAGGCCATGGAAATATTTTTCAAGAGAATAAAGATTGTTTATGTAACTTTTCAAGATGGAATTTTCTAGGTACATAAAGATGATTATTTCAAAAGCCAAGAAGATGGTTTTCTAAATGTCAAAAATACGGGTCTAAGTACATAAAGATTAATGTTTATTAGTCCTAATGTTGAAGTTTCCTAAGGCTATTAAGGTGGTTTTTAAATGCCACAAAGATGGTTTTCGAAGGCCACAAAAATGGTTTTCAAAGGCCATAAAAATGGTTTTCAAAGGCCATACAGATGGTTTCCAAAGGCCATACAGATGGTTTTCAAAGGCCATTAAGGTGGTTTTCAAAGGCCATAAAAGTGGTTTTCAAAGACCATAAAGATGTTTTTCATGGGCCATAAAGAAGTTTTTCATGGGCCATAAAGATGTTTTTTAAAGACCATAAAGATGTTTTTCATGGGCCATAAAGATGTTTTTCATGGGCCGTAAAGATGTTTTTCAAAAGGTACATGAATAGATTTCTAGTGCATAATAAATAATTCTCATAAACCCTGCTGGTGAAGTTTCCTAAAGCCACGAAGGTGGTGTTTCAGCGTTCTTCGTGTCGGTGCAAGTGTTCTTCACGCTGTGCTTCATGCTGTCGCTGCTGGGGGCCGCCATGGCGATGGTGCTCATCCTGTGCCCGGGGGAGAAGTTTGAGAAGAAGGTCCTCAGGATCGGCTACGTCGCCGGCGGTATTGCATGTGAGTCACTGCGGGCTTTAAATTATATTCAAACTTAGACAAAATTCGTTGTGTTACATTCGCTGCAAATTATATCAAAATTCAATAAAATCCGTAGTGTTGCCAGTGAGTCACCGCGCGCTCTAAATTATATCCAAAATCAGACAAAATTCGTAGTGTTTCAGTCGCTGTAAATTATTTCAAATTTTGATAAAATCCGTAGTGTTGCCAGTGAGTCAAGGCGCGCTCTAAATAATATCAAAAATTCGTTGTGATGACCCATGAGTCACCATACGCTCTAAATTATATCAGAAATTCGATCAAATTTGTTGTGATGATACGAGGATTAATGCGAGTCATCACATGCTCAAAATAATGTAAAAAATTCGAGCAAATTCGGTGTGATGTTTCGAAGACCAGAAAATTGTTTATAAAGGATTTTAAGATAAAGTTTCCTTGGTACACAAGAATGGAGTTTCCAAAGGCTATGAAGACGGCTTTCAAAACACATAAAGATGGAGGACTACAACCGTAAAGGTAAATTTTTATTGAAACATACATCATTGCAGATTATATTATATATATTGTAACAGTATGCATTGTTACAGATTACACTATATCAGCATACATCATTGCGGATTACATTATATATATTGTAACAGTATGCATTGTTACAGATTACACTATATCAGCATACATCATTGCAGATTATATTATATATATTGTAACAGTATGCATTGTTACAGATTACACTATATCAGCATACATTATTGCAGATTATATTATATATATTGTAACAGTATGCATTGTTACAGATTACACTATATCAGCATACATTATTGCAGATTATATTATATATATTGTAACAGTATGCATTGTTACAGATTACACTATATCAGCATACATTATTGCAGATTATATTATATATATTGTAACAGTATGCATTGTTACAGATTACACTATATCAGCATACATTATTGCAGATTATATTATATATATTACAACAGTATGCATTGTTACAGATTACACTATATCAGCATACATTATTGCAGATTATATTATATATATTGTAACAGTATGCATTGTTACAGATTACACTATATCAGCATACATTATTGCGGAATTCTTGATTTCGATTTTAAACATCTATATCAAAGGACTCACCATTGTACGTTAGAAAGTGCGAAGAGTATCAATTACCAGGATTGTTTACAGTCAATCTAAGGCCTATTACAATGCGGTTGGCATGACAGCCATACAGGTTGAATTAGTAATTTTCTGATTTTAGAATAACCTACTGTAGAACTCATTTTGGCATACCTGTGTGTATAAAGCAAAAAAAATATATCCCATGCCCGCAGGTATACCAAAACTGAAAATTATTCATTGCAGAATAAGTCAATATAAAGCCTCCCGTCTAGTCTAAAGCTCCCAGTCTAAAGGCCCCCTTCTGGAGCCACCCCGTCTAATACCTCTAATATCCCGTCTAATACCCCCTTTGTCTAATACGTCTAAACGTCTAACACCCCCGTATAATACGGGTCGGTTTTAGACGGTAGGGGGGGGGGGCTTTAAACGAGAGGTATAGCATCCCCTGTCTATTACCTCCCCCATCTCATCTAATATCCCCCGTATATCACCCCGCGTGTTGCAGTCGTGACGGGGTTCCTGGCGGTGACGGTGTTCGGTGCGGTGGCGCCGCAGGACTGGTGGCTGCCGCACCCCGACCACAATGTCCTCTCCTGGTCCTACGCTCTCGGTGAGACGTCCTGCGTATCCTTCCGCTCCTGGAGGGCTTCGGGGTCTGGATACCTCGTGTTCTGAGGTCACGAGTGCTGATGCTAGGTCAATGCTAGGACAATGTTTTTTTCCATTAGAGAAGTATGAAGTGCTTATGAGAGCAATTGTTCCTTTGTCCAGTTCGTCATCTTAGCGGCAGTTTCAAAGCACGATGAATTTTACTGTGCCGTCTGATTGTTATTTTGACTGTTTTATCATGAATACGCGGGTATCAAATAAACGATATAAATCTCAGGATTCTACAGCCGTTTTGTTTTCAAAATCTGTTCATTGTATCAAAAATTGAAGATTTTTTGTTCCGTATTTAAAAAAACACCCTGTGAAATATAATTCGAGTCGCACTGTATAACTGTAATACTCGGTAACACTGTCTATATAGCTCAGTTATACTGTATACATAGCATAATTACTCTGCATATCTAATTCAATCCCGCTATCTTGACAAATAACTATCTCAATCAAACTGTTAAAATATAACTCTGCAACACTATATAAATATATATATATATATATATACACTATATGCATATATATATATATATATACATATATATATATGTATAACTCAGTCACACTGTATATCTAATTCGATCACGCTGTCCCGACCCCTAACTAACCGAGCCATATCCCCGCAGCGGTGGTCGGTGTGGTTGCTCAGTTCGCGAGCGGTTTGCTCTTCTGGATCGAGTACAAGATACAAATGCGCAAGGAGTCCTACAGACAAGCGCATGGATCCGTCCCATTGGAAACCAAAGCCTAAGCCCGTCCCTCCGCACTGCTGGATCTCATCCCAAAACTTGGAGGCCTTCAAAGGGTTGTGGATGAAAACATCCTTCGTACACGGAACTTTCATATCATGAAATCTGGATGCGATTTTTGACTTTCCCTGATCCTAGATTTCTCGTATCTCAGCTTCGAGAATTCAAAGTGCCCTAGATATGTGGATAATTTTGTGTCCTAGACACGGAAATTCAAATGTGTCCTAGATACAAGAACTTGAATGCTTTGTAAACACGCTAATTCAAATGTGCTCAAGAAATGAGAACGCTTTAGTATCCTAGATACGAGATATCAGATATGCCCTGGATATGATAGCTCAAACATGTCCTTGATACTAGAATTTTTTGTGCCTTAAATGTTAAAATTCGAACTTTTTTGCCTTAAAAGTAAAAATTCGAACCTGCCTAAGATACGATCAAAGTCTTTTGTGTTCTAGATACGAGAACTCAAATGTGTCAGACGTATGAGAATTGTTTCGTGCATTAAACGCCAGAAATAATGCAAACGTATGCAAAAAAAAATGCAGCCACGGCAACCCACTGTTCTCGGCCGAAGTTTTATGCTTAGCTCTGCGCTTCACAAACAACGGTTCTTCGAAATGGTGAACAAAGAGAGTCAAATATAAGCAAACCTTGCTGCATTCTTAGGCCTCTGTTGGAATAAACTCGCAAAAATAAAACGCTTTAAGAAAAGGTGTTGCCTCTGTGTAAAAAAAACAAAAAACAAAAAAGTAAAAGCGCAACTTCTAAACAATCCGTCCAAGCCCGTCCATTTCCTTGTTACATATGTGCCTAAGTAGCGTGTGTTGATGTGCCTAGTGTGCGTAGGTCGTAGCTGCGGACTAGTAATTTATGTTGGTACCTAAGTGCTTGTAAATATGAGTAGGATTTATTGCTACGTTATTAATAGTGTATAGATTTTAAATTCATAGAGATGTTTGCGATCCACAGGGGGACACAACTATTGCATCTATGGGAACTAGCGCTCCCAGGGGGACAATGTGAGGGTCTGAGCTGAAGGTTAGGTAGGCTTCCTTTTTGTTAAAATAACATAGGTTTTTGTTTTGTTACGGATCATCTTTTTTCGGTTAACTGCTGTCCTGTTTTTTCAGCACCTACTACTTTCTTCTTCAACTTTGATCTTGTTTGATGAACTTTTTTCTCATCTTACTCTTTCTATGCCCTTTCTCCATAGATTCCGCGTTCCCTTAACTCCATACTAAATGGTGCCTTCTTCCTTTCTCTGTTTGGATCTCACTTGTTGAGGATAGGGAGGCTTAAACTAACTAATAATCTAATCTTTTCATTACTGATTGAGATGAATTTAAATTCGCGACTAAACTATTAGTGATGGGAATGCTAAAAATGAAGTTGAAATGAAATGCATCAATTTTTAGGGTGAATACTGCATGTAACTTCACACAGGCCAGTTCAGTCAGCCAGTTACAGTATATACTGGGTGTACCCACAAAAAATGTTCTTATCATCCGACTGACGATTACTCCATCATTTTTGTTTTTGTTTTAGGTGCTCTTAATTTTTCTTCGATGGAACTTAGTTTTCTTAAATTAAAAGATATTGTCTTTGATTCAAGTCGTCAGACGCGTATCTATGTCAATGAACGCATCAAAACAAAATACATGAGTTCTGGGGAGTCAAAAAGTGAGCACATTTTTGGAGGGAGACGCCCTGCATACATGGCTGGGCAGTTTACTTTCTAAACATGGGATAAATCACTAAAATAAGACATCATCCTGCTTTGATTCTGCGATCGTTGAATTTGATTGTAATCATGCTGTGAAAATTAATTGCGTTTCCCAAAATTGCATGAGAAATGCACATTTGTATTTGAAATTATTTAAGAACGTTATTAAAAAGTTTACGCTATTGGCTCCAAGAAAATACAGGGAATAAAAATTCCGTCCGCACTCGTTCCGTTCCACTGAACTGTGTCGTGTGAAGAAAGTTTAATTTTACTGAATTAAAATTAAATTTTACTGAATTAAAGTTAAATTTAACTGAATTAAAGTTAAATTTTACTGATTTAAAGTTAAATTTTATGTATGAGCACTTTCAGTGAAAGTAAAGGTGTTTTGTTGACAAAGTTACTTTAGACGCCAAAGTTTTGTGAGAATTTTCCGCAATGTAAACAGAAAGTTTCCAGTCACAGTAATAATGTAAATACAACGTCTTAATTAGTGAGTAATGATAATGATACTAATAATAATGAGGTTGGATTACGTATCAATAATGTGAAGTGCAATTTTGAAGCTCGTGCGTTTGAGAGTTAACAACTCGTGTTTAGTAACAGGAAGGATAGTTTTGTTCAATGGCGCTGTTATTCAAAGTGAAATACTGCAGCTCAGATAATGATGCGCCTATAAAAATTATATATGTTGCATGCAAAATGTGAAATTCTATGAAGAGAACATAAGTTTGGAGAGAACATATGAAAAACCTGCACAGAACATACACGGAAAATTCTCTGAAAAACTTTTATTAAACATGAATTTTACATGAATTCGTCGAAAAAAGTGAATAGAAGCCCCCATTTTTGGGTGGGGTCCTCTGAATATATAATGCATAAATGTACAGTAGTCCTCATTTTTGGGGTCCATTGGTCATCGATCATTTCGGTTCGAATATGAATAAAAATGGCAGAAAACTTCGTTCCTAGAGTGGTATTACTCTCCTTCCTTCCTTCCTCCCACCCCCTCGTAGCCATTACAGTGCAGCTGTTGCAGTAATTTCTATTTAAAAAATATCAGCCGTAACCGCTCACGATGTTTCTCTGCAATATTTTGCTTAAAGTTTTTCCAAAGCGACCTGCAGCTCTTAAAGCAGCAGCTGTTGCAGTACGGCCACCTTGAATTTTAAAAACCAATTATAGTACTTTTGTACTATCTCTATTGGAGAAAGTGTTATTTTTTTCTTTCTTTCTTTCTTTCTGATGTCTGAATTGATCGCAGTTCTTATTGCTGCATGTATGAAAGTACGAAAAACAGCTCTTAGTACTGCAGCTGTTGTAGTGCATCCTCTATTTGAATAAGCTGTATAACATTATCTTGCATTATTATTATACATTGCATTATTGTTATCATAATCGTTATTTATTTAAAAAAACGAATTGCTGGCTACCGCACATCCATTTGCATAAAAATCGGTGACTGTTACAGCATATCCGTTAATTTGAAACAGCAGCAGCAGAAGCAGCTGTTACAGTACATCTGTTAATTCATAATAGCAGCTGCAGCGAAAAGTGCAGCAGCTGAGTTACAGGTGCGTAGCTCTGTACAGCTGCAACCAGCAGGCGAGTGTCAGAGACCAGCTCTCGCCAGCTCAGCTGACTGTCGGACAGTCCTAGGCCTAAATTATTGCAGTGCGCAGGTATACCAAAACTGAAAATTATTCATTGCAGAATAAAAAATAAAAAATACAGATGTCATGTCTGCATTGCACAATAGATAGAAGAAAAATGTAAGAAACGGAAGTCTAAATTATTTCAATGCTTAGGTATAGCGAGACTGAAAATTATCAACCACACAATAAAAAATATACATATATCTTGTCTTGCATTGCATAATAGACATAAATAAAAGATAAGGTACGGAAGATACCTGACAAGATCTCATCTTGCATTGCACAATAGACGAATAAAAGATAAGATACGGAAGATACCTCACAAGATCTCATCTTGCATTGCATTGCATTGTAGACAAAAGAAAGATAAGATACAGAAGATAAATGACGAGATTTCGTCTTGCATTGCACAATAGATAGAAATAAAAGATAAGATACGGAAGATAACTGACGAGATCTCATCTTGCATTCAGTCGAACTCATCAGTGCAGACAGTAAGCAAACTAGTGCGTCATTCGTCTTGTTTCTTTAAGTTACTGTTTAACTAATTGGAAAATGTGACATCAACAATGACACTCGTACCTCACTGGATAGTTGAGTCCTGAGCCATCATGGCTGCGGTACTACACTCTGAAAAAAAGACTATGCAAGGCGTGACGTTCGTTTCGTAGTACACAGATTAGATTTAATAAGTTGGGTTAAGCCTCCCTAACAGTAACTAAGGCGTTCCAAAGAGAGAAAGGAGGAAGACACCATTAAGTATGGAATTAAAGGAAAGTAGAATTTAAACACAAGGGGCACAGAAACAGTAAGATTAGAAAGAAGTTCATGAAACAAGATAAAAGTTGAAGAAGAAAGTAGTAGGTGCTGAAATACAGGATAGCAGTGAATCGAAAAAGAGATGGCAAAAAAAAAAGCATGTCATATTTCGTCAAAAAAGGAGGACTACTTGACTCTAAGCTCAAGACCTCACGTTTTCCCCCAGGGAGTGATAATTCTAATGGACACAAGAATTGTATCTCCCTGAGGGGATATAATTACTAAATTACTACTATTGGATACAATTAATAATCTTGTATCCAATAGTTGCACGCTGAATAATTCTATGTTACGATTAGTCCATGAAATTTGGAGCAAGCTTCGTTCAGTGAACAAGGGCCACAGAATACACACAGGCGCTGTATTTCTCAGCGTATTGTACACGCATTCTATAATTACACAGAAAACCGGATAAATACAGTCCTGCGCAATGAAGTACAACATTCTCTAACACCATTGGCCGATCAAAATGAGTCAGAAGCGGGAAGAAACCCCGCGGTACAATGCATCTTATCTTTAAGCACAACTATCAAGATTTGAACAATATGTGAACAAGATTTGAGCTGTTTCTAAGATTTGAATATTCAAGCAACAAATACTAAACAGAAGAGAACAAAAGAAGCAAGTTATGAATGACATTCGCTCGAGAAATTCCTCAAAGTAACTAGAGGTTTCTTTTCCAGTTAATTCATTGATGTAAAGAGGCGTTACGCAACCAGCTGTAGTGCCACCAGCTGTAGTGCCACCAGCTGTAGTGCCACAAGCTGTAACTAAGAAAATTTACTTTCGTTTTCTTCCTGTTCTAATAGCTGTTCCAAATTGAAAACAAAAGTCGTTAACTATTGGCACCAAAATTTCCTTTATATTTTGTCTCACTATTTCCACCTCACGTGATCCGGAAATCATTAACTACGCATCCCACAGTCCTGCGCAGTCGGTGCGGAGAGGGAAAAAGTTTTGGGCTTTTGAAAAGAGCAGGCACCTCTGGTATCACTGCTACCTTGGGTCTTCTCAGGTCAAAAATGTAAAGCAGGCACCTCTGGTATCACTGCTACCTTGGGTCTTCTCAGGTCAAAAATGTAAAGCAGGCACCTCTGGTATCACTGCTACACAGGGTCTTCTCAGATCAAAAATGTAAAGCAGGCACCTCTGGTATCACTGCTACACAGGGTCTTCTCAGATCAAAAATGTAAAGCAGGCACCCCTGGTATCACTGCTACCTTGGGTCTTCTCAGGTCAAAAATGTAAAGCAGGCACCTCTGGTATCACTGCTACCTTGGGTCTTCTCAGGTCAAAAATGTAAAGCAGGCACCTCTGGTATCACTGCTACACAGGGTCTTCTCAGATCAAAAATGTAAAGCAGGCACCCCTGGTATCACTGCTACCTTGGGTCTTCTCAGGTCAAAAATGTAAAGCAGGCACCTCTGGTATCACTGCTACCTTGGGTCTTCTCAGGTCAAAAATGTAAAGCAGGCACCTCTGGTATCACTGCTACCTTGGGTCTTCTCAGGTCAAAAATGTAAAGCAGGCACCTCTGGTATCACTGCTACCTTGGGTCTTCTCAGGTCAAAAATGTAAAGCAGGCACCTCTGGTATCACTGCTACACAGGGTCTTCTCAGATCAAAAATGTAAAGCAGGCACCCCTGGTATCACTGCTACCTTGGGTCTTCTCAGGTCAAAAATGTAAAGCAGGCACCTCTGGTATCACTGCTACCTTGGGTCTTCTTAGGTCAAAAATGTAAAGCAGGCACCTCTGGTATCACTGCCACCTTGGGTCTTCTCAGGTCAAAAATGTAAAGCAGGCACCTCTGGTATCACTGCTACCTTGGGTCTTCTCAGGTCAAAAATGTAAAGCAGGCACCTCTGGTATCATTGCTACCTTGGGTCTTCTCAGGTCAAAAATGTAAAGCAGGCACCTCTGGTATCACTGCTACCTTGGGTCTTCTCAAGTCAAAAATGTAAAGCAGGCACCTCTGGTATCACTGCTACCTTGGGTCTTCTCAGATCAAAAATGTAAAGCAGGCACCTCTGGTATCACTGCTACCTTGGGTCTTCTCAGGTCAAAAATGTAAAGCAGGCACCTCTGGTATCACTGCTACCTTGGGTCTTCTCAGGTCAAAAATGTAAAGCAGGCACCTCTGGTATCACTGCTACCTTGGGTCTTCTCAGGTCAAAAATGTAAAGCAGGCACCTCTGGTATCACTGCTACCTTGGGTCTTCTCAGGTCAAAAATGTAAAGCAGGCACCTCTGGTATCACTGCTACCTTGGGTCTTCTCAGGTCAAAAATGTAAAGCAGGCACCTCTGGTATCACTGCTACCTTGGGTCTTCTCAGGTCAAAAATGTAAAGCAGGCACCTCTGGTATCACTGCTACCTTGGGTCTTCTCAGGTCAAAAATGTAAAGCAGGCACCTCTGGTATCACTGCTACCTTGGGTCTTCTCAGGTCAAAAATGTAAAGCAGGCACCTCTGGTATCATTGCTACCTTGGGTCTTCTCAGGTCAAAAATGTAAAGCAGGCACCTCTGGTATCACTGCTACCTTGGGTCTTCTCAAGTCAAAAATGTAAAGCAGGCACCTCTGGTATCACTGCTACCTTGGGTCTTCTCAGATCATAAATGTAAAGCAGGCACCTCTGGTATCACTGCTACCTTGGGTCTTCTCAGGTCAAAAATGTAAAGCAGGCACCTCTGGTATCACTGCTACCTTGGGTCTTCTCAGGTCAAAAATGTAAAGCAGGCACCTCTGGTATCATTGCTACCTTGGGTCTTCTCAGGTCAAAAATGTAAAGCAGGCACCTCTGGTATCATTGCTACCTTGGGTCTTCTCAGGTCAAAAATGTAAAGCAGGCACCTCTGGTATCACTGCTACCTTGGGTCTTCTCAAGTCAAAAATGTAAAGCAGGCACCTCTGGTATCACTGCTACCTTGGGTCTTCTCAGATCAAAAATGTAAAGCAGGCACCTCTGGTATCACTGCTACCTTGGGTCTTCTCAGGTCAAAAATGTAAAGCAGGCACCTCTGGTATCACTGCTACCTTGGGTCTTCTCAGGTCAAAAATGTAAAGCAGGCACCTCTGGTATCACTGCTACCTTGGGTCTTCTCAGGTCAAAAATGTAAAGCAGGCACCTCTGGTATCACTGCTACCTTGGGTCTTCTCAGGTCAAAAATGTAAAGCAGGCACCTCTGGTATCATTGCTATCTTGGGTCTTCTCAGGTCAAAAATGTAAAGCAGGCACCTCTGGTATCACTGCTACCTTGGGTCTTCTCAAGTCAAAAATGTAAAGCAGGCACCTCTGGTATCACTGCTACCTTGGGTCTTCTCAGATCAAAAATGTAAAGCAGGCACCTCTGGTATCACTGCTACCTTGGGTCTTCTCAGGTCAAAAATGTAAAGCAGGCACCTCTGGTATCACTGCTACCCAGTGTCTTCTCAGGTCAAAATGTAAAACAGGCACCTCTGGTATCACTGCTACCTTGGGTCTTCTCAGATCAAAAATGTAAAGCAGGCACCTCTGGTATCACTGCTACCTTGGGTCTTCTCAGGTCAAAAATGTAAAGCAGGCACCTCTGGTATCACTGCTACATTGGGTCTTCTCAGATAAAAAATGTAAAGCAGGCACCTCTGGTATCATTGCTACCTTGGGTCTTCTCAGGTCAAAAATGTAAAGCAGGCACCTCTGGTATCACTGCTACACAGGGTCTTCTCAGGTCAAAAATGTAAAGCAGGCACCTCTGGTATCACTGCTATACAGGGTCTTCTCAGGTCAAAAATGTAAAGCAGGCACATCTGGTATCACTGCTACACAGGGTCTTCTCAGGTCAAAAATGTAAAGCAGGCACCTCTGGTATCACTGCTACCCAGTGTCTTCTCAAGGTCAAAAATGTAAAGCAGGCACATCTGGTATCACTGCTACACAGGGTCTTCTCAGGTCAAAAATGTAAAGCAGGCACTCTGGTATCACTGCTACACAGGGTCTTCTCAGGTCAAAAATGTAAAGCAGGCACCTCTGGTATCACTGCTACACAGGGTTTTCTCAGGTCAAAAATGTACAGCAGGCACCTCTGGTATCACTGCTACCCTGGGTCTTCTCAGATCAAAAATGTAAAGCAGGCACCTCTGGTATCACTGCTACACAGGGTCTTCTCAGGTCAAAAATGTACAGCAGGCACCTCTGGTATCACTGCTACCCTGGGTCTTCTCAGATCAAAAATGTAAAGCAGGCACATCTGGTATCACTGCTACACAGGGTCTTCTCAGGTCAAAAATGTAAAGCAGGCACATCTGGTATCACTGCTACACAGGGTCTTCTCAGGTCAAAAATGTAAAGCAGGCACTCTGGTATCACCGCTACACAGGGTCTTCTCAGGTCAAAAATGTAAAGCAGGCACCTCTGGTATCACTGCTACACAGGGTCTTCTCAGGTCAAAAATGTACAGCAGGCACCTCTGGTATCACTGCTACCCTGGGTCTTCTCAGGTCAAAAATATCCTCGGGAATTCGCAAAAATCCTGAGCAGATCGCCAGTGTAGGTCGGACCTGCGCGCGAGGAGGGTGTGGCCGTGCGGCGCGCGTAACTCTCACCATGGATGACAGGAGATCATGGAAGAGCTCCGTAGGGATATTGCAGAAAGGCAATTCCTGGTCCAGCATACATAAAACTTACACGCCGGTCCCGCCTTCTGGTGAGTTTAGCCTAATAACTAGAATTTATATTTATGGTAATTTTAACAAAAATATTCCTATTTTACGCAAGTTATTTGTTTGATAAAGTGTTAAAATGACGTCATAATATTATGAAAACATTCACAGTGTACGTGTTTTCTTCAACAATCATAACAGAAATAAAATCCAATTGCGTCTTGATAAAAAATCAGCATACACAGAACAAATGAGAAGTGGCTGGCCCAGCCACCTGGCTGAAATGTACCTGCTGTGGCTGATGATCTACCTGGCTTACTCACCTCCTGTTCCAGTAGCCCGTGACGCGTGGAGGTGTGGTGACGTGTGTGTGTGTGTGTGTGTGTGTGTGGGGCGTGTAGGGTGTGCACATGCATTTACCGCAGTACGTTGCTCAAGTAAACTGAATAAGTGAACGTGATGTGTAGATACGCACAAGAGAAGATGTGTACCTTCAATGTACAGGACGGGATGCGTTTTAGACAATCGCGACTCTATGAGTGACGCCCGTTGTGTTTGAAACGTACGAGTGACTGAAGGCAGCGCTGCCAACACACAAACCCAGGAATTTCACGTTTTAAAATCGCTGTTGAGAAGCCGTGGTGTCCAGTGCAGGAAGGATGTGGTAACTATAGCGGAAAGTGATAAAGGCGATAAGGATAACTCCTTTAAATTCAGCCAACCTAACACAATGAATGGACTAAGTTTCGTCATCCAACAACGAACGTCCGCTTCATTGAACATATCAAAATTACAGTAAATTCCTTCAACTTGAGAAAATCCCGTGTTTATTCAGTTGTTTCCAATAGCCCAAAACATTTTTGGCAAGTTAGTTTGAACAAATAAAAACATTTGTCCACATTTCCAGGTCGCTAGTTCCAGGCCACAGAAAAAATTTGTTTTCTAATTTCGATACATAAAAAAACACCGCCTGTCACGGGCTGGACAGACACAGATCTTTATCTGAACAACGTACACATTCTTGAAATTGAAAGGCATACGGCAATATTTTATGGAAAGCGTAAACCATCTAGTATCTAGTCATTATTTACAAAACTTGCGGCACTGATTTCCTGAACGAATCACCATGAAATGTGGTTACAAAACCTAGAGCTGCCGAACTGCAACAGTTAGACACATAGGAAATTTGTTTGTTGAGGTAAATGTTGTATCATATTATGGCGTATAACTGCCACACTTCTATGTTATATTATGGTCATAAAATAACATAACTGCACCACTTATGTGTTATATTATGGTCATAAAATAACATAACTGCACCACTTATGTGTTATATTATGGTCATAAAATAACATAACTGCACCACTTATGTGCTATATCATGGTCATAAAATAACATAACTGCACCACTTATGTGTTATATTATGGTCATAAAATAACATAACTGCACCACTTATGTGCTATATTATGGTCATAAAATAACATAACTGCACCACTTATGTGTTATATTATGGTCATAAAATAACATAACTGCACCACTTATGTGTTATATTATGGTCATAAAATAACATAACTGCACCACTTATGTGCTATATTATGGTCATAAAATAACAACTGCACCACTTATGTGCTATATTATGGACGTAAAATAACATAACTGTACCACTTATGTTATACATGTTAACTGTACATAACGCCAGAGGTTTAGCCTGTTCCTTCATTCAGTAATTTTGAGGCGAAATAAGCATTTTGGCTATAATACAACATATAACTACACCACACATGTGTTATATGATATTCACTGTACACCACGCAAAATGTTTAGGCAGCTCCTTCATTCATTAATTTTGAAGCGATACTGAGCAGTGTCCTAACTGCGGCGCCGACTAGGACGGACGCTAATATTTTGTAGTTACCTGGCTCTGCTTATAGAATTACCTGTAGCGCATACGCAAAACACTGCAGGAAAGCCGAGATTGAAATAGCTGATTCACGAATAATATTTAGGAAAGATCGAAATACTCGCTGACTCGCAAATACCACATAGGAAAGATTCGCGGTTTTCTCATAGACTGATATTATGTTCGAGCACCGGCAAGTTTCCCCGGAGCTTGTGACTCTTAAACCAAATTGTGTATATAAAATACTTACGAGTAAATTCTACCGATAATTAATGACGAAATTACCCATCACCGACAACCCCAATTTGAATTATCCCTAATATATTGTGAGGATTGCCGAGATTAACTGATAATATTCTGTTACTCGAATATTTGAGGCATAAATACCATCATTGTAGGTTCGAATGGTATGATCTTACCGATAATTTTAATAAATGGTATAGGATGATGAAATAATACATGTAATTGCACCATATGGATTAATATTTAAAAACGCGGTTTTTTTAAATATTCTGACATTCAGAAATTCTATTTAGATATACTGGTGCTTATTTCCATATCTCACTCGAAAATATCACTGCAGAGAAAAAGTTATAATTAATAGAATTTTCAGATGATGTTCTGCGTGGTTGAGCTGGGATGTTTTTTCTTAAAGAAAAGAAGGTACTTCTTTTTTTGATAAAAATTCATCTAAGTTCAAGTCTACAAATCTAATACTTAAAAAAAGACGTTTCTCATCGCCGTAACTAAAGAATGAATTTGTCCCCAGATCCCGAGAACTGTATTTTTCCCCACAACTGTATTGTTCCCCGATCATTTATATTTATTACTTAGGAAGTAGAATTAGTAATACAAAATCAATCAAGCACCGTTCTAAAGCAGAGGATGGACGAGTCTGGTCATAGGCAGCAATGAAACAATCAAATCTTTTCATTTGAAAATTCTTTAGGGGGACCCAAATCTGCCAAGCACACACCACCTAGTTTAAGCATTCACCTAAAACTCCCAGTATTCATACGACCAGCGACAAAATGACTAGTCGCAGCCAAGGCTCACCTAGTCACATGAGTGGCTACAGTGCGGTGAGCTACCCAGCATCGCTGGCTATGTCGATCGGGCAACCTATTATTCAGAAGACCTACGATTTCTACCCCCCACCAGGTAACTATAGAGGTCTTAGTCGACGCCATGTTCCAATTATGTTCAATTTAAACTTTGTTGTCCTATTTCAACTTTTATATTACTTTTTTATGTATTTAACGATAGTGTTGAAAATACCTACGATGTCTACACCCCAGCGGGTAACTATTGGGGTCTAAGTAGACGTCATACTCGTATACCTATAATGTCCGACTTCAACTTTTACATAACTTTGTTTTACGTATTTGACCATCTTCTCGAAAACACTTAGGCCTGCTAATTAACCACCGCCACTACCACCACCACACACACACATCTTCCGTACATCACCACCAACACACTCAGATCATAGTGCACTATAATACAAGACTAATACATTTCTCTCCTCGACAGCAAATTTCGTGAACGCCTGCATCATAGCGTTCATCGGGCTCGTGCTGTTCATCATGTCATTCACGAGGTGAGTCCAGTGTACAGTTGCTTTAAATTGACGTCGAATGTTCTACTGGAAATTCCATGTACTATTTATTTCTCCTTAGTTACCTACGAAACATGTACAATGCTGGAGAATATCATTTTGCTTCTAGTCATAATTCTACACAAATAGTGATTTGCAGATTAGGATTATTTGATATATTAAGGCCTGCTTACCCACAAAAATAAAGATGAGAGAGGAAGGAGGAAGGCTCTATTTAGTATGGAATTAAGGGAACGGGAATCCATGCAAATGGTGTATCCCCATATCTTGTGCAAATAAACAGGAAGATAGAAAAAAGTACTCAAACAAGATAAAAGATAGAGAAGGTAGTAGGTGCTCAAAAAAAGGAGAGCAGTGAATCAAAATGGGTGAATTGCAACAAAACTAAAACCTTATTACATGTAAACAAATGTATTAATAATGAAGCTTTTAACTCAGGGCTTTGTTTCCACCTTTGTACGTTAATTCCTATTAATACAATAGTTGTATTATCCTGAGTGTTACTTTTTAATCAATGATTTCAAAGTTCATTGAATAATCACATTTACAAGCGATTGAATTTTGGACTATAATTCAATTTGAAATAATTTAGGTTTTTTCATGAATATAGAATTTTAAAACTCAATTCAGCTTCTGATTTTTTATTTTCTGACCTTTCAACCCATTTTTAGGTTATCACCGGAGCAATTTTCTGATAACTGCATTATTTTTTGTCCAAATATTAATTACTAGCTTATTTTTTATAATTATAATAATAACAATGATAAATTACAGGTACAAACTTAACTATGTTAGTAAAGGGAAAAAATTGCCTATTTATAGCTCACTTTACACCCTCGAATTTATCCTACCATACTTAGCAAAGCAGAATGAATACGCGATAAATAAATTTTCAATAGCTATACTATTTTAAACAATTTAAACAATTTATTTACCACAGGTGATACAGAGATAAAATGTTTCTTAAGTCTAGTACAATGGTCAAATTTGAGTATAGCTACCTGTGGGCCCGAATAAGTTCAGTGACTTCTAGGGCATCCTACCATCAAGGTTAGTCTTAGGAGTACAATAATGTTTAACCTAATTCACTTTAACTAAATGAAATCACATCAATTTCAATAAATGATAAATTTTAGCAAATAATTAAAATACGAAAAAAAATTAAAATAACAATGAAGCATAATGGGTACAATATTAAGTAACTACAGTATAGGCAGCACTGAAATACCACTGCACATTTGCGTCTTTGATCACGCATGATTTATTCGTCAGCAGCAAGCTTCCCTACAGAAAACAGAATACACATTCAACCTATGACATTATTTAATCCATTATTCATCATCAAACTAAAATGCTACATATTTTTCCCATATTCCCCCACACCATTAACGACATTCGTTGTCAATTAACCGCCATTAAATCATTCATCATAACATTAAAATGTTGCGTACTTGTCCCGTATTTCCCACACCATTAATCCCTCAGTCCGTAATAGCTGGTAATAACATGCATGGTCACATAAACCTCAATTGTATCATTACACTAAAATGTTTCGTACTAACCCTGTATTTCTCATACCATTAATCCCGGCAGTCCGTACTGGCTGGTAACAACATTCTGATAATAATAAGAATGCAGTGGTGACGTAACATTTCACACTCCGTACTGGCTGATGTCATAAGACTACTAGTTACCTCCTAATATTCCTCACACCAATAATGACGTTACCTCCTAATATTCCTCACACCAATAATGACGTTACCTCCTAATATTCCTCGCACCAATAATGACGTTACCTCCTAATATTCCTCACACCAATAATGACGTTACCTCCTAATATTCCTCGCACCAATAATGACGTTACCTCCTAATATTCCTCACACCAATAATGACGTTACCTCCTAATATTCCACACACCAATAATGACGTTACCTCCTAATATTCCTCACACCAATAATGACGTTACCTCCTAATATTCCTCACACCAATAATGACGTTACCTCCTAATATTCCTCACACCAATAATGACGTTACCTCCTAATATTCCTCACACCAATAATGACGTTACCTCCTAATATTCCTCACACCAATAATGACGTTACCCCCTAATATTCCTCACACCAATAATGACGTTACCTCCTAATATTCCTCACACCAATAATGACGTTACCTCCTAATATTCCTCACACCAATAATGACGTTACCTCCTAATATTCCTCACACCAATAATGACGTTACCTCCTAATATTCCTCACACCAATAATGACGTTACCTCCTAATATTCCTCACACCAATAATGACGTTACCTCCTAATATTCCTCACACCAATAATGACGTTACCTCCTAATATTCCTCACACCAATAATGACGTTACCTCCTAATATTTCACACACCAATAATGACGTTACCTCCTAATATTCTTCACACAAATAATGACGTTACCTTCTAATATTCCTCACACCAATAATGACGTTACCTCCTAATATTCCTCACACCAATAATGACGTTACCTCCTAATATTCCTCACACCAATAATGACGTTACCCCCTAATATTCCACACACCAATAATGACGTTACCTCCTAATATTCCTCACCAATATTCCAATAATGACGTTACCGCCTAATATTCCTCGCACCAATAATGACGTTACCTCCTAATATTCCTCACACCAATAATGACGTTACCTCCTAATATTCCTCACACCAATAATGACGTTACCTCCTAATATTCCTCACACCAATAATGACGTTACCTCCTAATATTCCTCACACCAATAATGACGTTACCTCCTAATATTCCTCACACCAATAATGACGTTACCTCCTAATATTCCTCACACCAATAATGACGTTACCTCCTAATATTCCTCACACCAATAATGACGTTACCTCCTAATATTCCTCGCACCAATAATGACGTTACCTCCTAATATTCCTCACACCAATAATGACGTTACCTCCTAATATTCTTCACACCAATAATGACGTTACCTCCCAATATTCCTCACACCAATAATGACGTTACCTCCTAATATTCCTCACACCAATAATGACGTTACCTCCTAATATTCCTCACACCAATAATGACGTTACCTTCTAATATTCCTCACACCAATAATGACGTTACCTCCTAATATTCCTCACACCAATAATGACGTTACCTCCTAATATTCCACACACCAATAATGACGTTACCTTCTAATATTCCTCACACCAATAATGACGTTACCTCCCAATATTCCCCACACCAATAATGACGTTACCTTCTAATATTCCTCACACCAATAATGACGTTACCTCCTAATATTCCTCACACCAATAATGACGTTACCTCCTAATATTCCACACACCAATAATGACGTTACCTTCTAATATTCCTCACACCAATAATGACGTTACCTCCTAATATTCCTCACACCAATAATGACGTTACCTCCTAATATTCCACACACCAATAATGACGTTACCTTCTAATATTCCTCACACCAATAATGACGTTACCTCCTAATATTCCTCACACCAATAATGACGTTACCTCCTAATATTCCACACACCAATAATGACGTTACCTTCTAATATTCCTCACACCAATAATGACGTTACCTTCTAATATTCCTCACACCAATAATGACGTTACCTCCTAATATTCCTCACACCAATAATGACGTTACCTCCTAATATTCCACACACCAATAATGACGTTACCTCCTAATATTCCTCACACCAATAATGACGTTACCTCCTAATATTCCTCACACCAATAATGACGTTACCTCCTAATATACCTCACACCAATAATGACGTTACCTCCTAATATTCCTCACACCAATAATGACGTTACCTCCTAATATTCCTCACACCAATAATGACGTTACCTCCTAATATACCTCACACCAATAATGACGTTACCTCCTAATATTCCTCACACCAATAATGACGTTACCTCCTAATATACCTCACACCAATAATGACGTTACCTCCTAATATTCCTCACACCAATAATGACGTTACCTCCTAATATTCCACACACCAATAATGACGTTACCTCCTAATATTCCTCACACCAATAATGACGTTACCTCCTAATATTCCTCACACCAATAATGACGTTACCTCCTAATATACCTCACACCAATAATGACGTTACCTCCTAATATTCCCCACACCAATAATGACGTTACCTCCTAATATTCCCCACACCAATAATGACGTTACCTCCTAATATACCTCACACCAATAATGACGTTACCTCCTAATATACCTCACACCAATAATGACGTTACCTCCTAATATACCTCACACCAATAATGACGTTACCTCCTAATATTCCTCACACCAATAATGACGTTACCTCCTAATATACCTCACACCAATAATGACGTTACCTCCTAATATACCTCACACCAATAATGACGTTACCTCCTAATATACCTCACACCAATAATGACGTTACCTCCTAATATACCTCACACCAATAATGACGTTACCTCCTAATATACCTCACACCAATAATGACGTTACCTCCTAATATTCCCCACACCAATAATGACGTTACCTCCTAATATACCTCACACCAATAATGACGTTACCTCCTAATATACCTCACACCAATAATGACGTTACCTCCTAATATTCCTCACACCAATAATGACGTTACCTCCTAATATTCCTCACACTAATAATGACGTTACCTCCTAATATTCCTCACACCAATAATGACGTTACCTCCTAATATTCCCCACACCAATAATGACGTTACCTTCTAATATTCCTCACACCAATAATGACGTTACCTCCTAATATTCCTCACACCAATAATGACGTTACCTCCTAATATTCCCCACACCAATAATGACGTTACCTTCTAATATTCCTCACACCAATAATGACGTTACCTCCTAATATTCCTCACACCAATAATGACGTTACCTCCTAATATTCCACACACCAATAATGACGTTACCTTCTAATATTCCTCACACCAATAATGACGTTACCTCCTAATATTCCACACACCAATAATGACGTTACCTTCTAATATTCCTCACACCAATAATGACGTTACCTCCTAATGTTCCCCACACCAATAATGACGTTACCTCCTAATATTCCCCACACCAATAATGACGTTACCTCCTAATATTCCTCACACCAATAATGACGTTACCTCCTAATATTCCTCACACCAATAATGACGTTACCTCCTAATGTTCCCCACACCAATAATGACGTTACCTCCTAATATTCCCCACACCAATAATGACGTTACCTCCTAATATTCCTCACACCAATAATGACGTTACCTTCTAATATTCCTCACACCAATAATGACGTTACCTCCTAATATTCCACACACCAATAATGACGTTACCTCCTAATATTCCCCACACCAATAATGACGTTACCTTCTAATATTCCTCACACCAATAATGACGTTACCTTCTAATATTCCTCACACCAATAATGACGTTACCTCCTAATATTCCACACACCAATAATGACGTTACCTCCTAATATTCCTCACACCAATAATGACGTTACCTCCCAATATTCCTCACACCAATAATGACGTTACCTCCTAATATTCCTCACACCAATAATGACGTTACCTCCTAATATTCCCCACACCAATAATGACGTTACCTTCTAATATTCCTCACACCAATAATGACGTTACCTCCTAATATTCCTCACACCAATAATGACGTTACCTCCTAATATTCCACACACCAATAATGACGTTACCTCCTAATATTCCTCACACCAATAATGACGTTACCTCCTAATATTCCTCACACCAATAATGACGTTACCTCCTAATATTCCCCACACCAATAATGACGTTACCTCCTAATATTCCTCACACCAATAATGACGTTACCTCCTAATATTCCACACACCAATAATGACGTTACCTCCTAATATTCCTCACACCAATAATGACGTTACCTCCTAATATTCCCCACACCAATAATGACGTTACCTCCTAATATTCCTCACACCAATAATGACGTTACCTCCTAATATTCCCCACACCAATAATGACGTTACCCCCACAGTCCGTACTGGCTGGTGTCATACGAGTACACGTACAGCGACTTCAAGAACATGGGGCTGTGGGAGTTCTGTTTCGACGGCTACAGGTACCCCAAGTATCAGTTCGACCACAAGTTTACCGGCTGCGCCTACATCTTCTCCAACGAGTACAGGATCATCTGGGAGTGGATGTTGCCTGGTCAGTGCGGGTGTGGGCAGTGTTGGGGATAGTTAGGGAATGTTGTGTTAGAGAATGTTGCGTTTTTGGGGGAATTGTTGGGTTTTCGGAAAATGTTGGGTTTTAGGAAAGTGTTGGGTTTTAGGAAAGTGTTGGGTTTTAGGAAAGTGTTGGGTTTTAGGAAAGTGTTGGGTTTTAGGAAAGTGTTGGGTTTTAGGAAAGTGTTGGGTTTTAGGAAAGTGTTGGGTTTTAGGAAAGTGTTGGGTTTTAGGAAAGTGTTGGGTTTTAGGAAAGTGTTGGGTTTTAGGAAAGTGTTGGGTTTTAGGAAAGTGTTGGGTTTTAGGAAAGTGTTGGGTTTTAGGAAAGTGTTGGGTTTTAGGAAAGTGTTGGGTTTTAGGAAAGTGTTGGGTTTTTGGAAAGTGTTGGGTTTTTGGAAAGTGTTGGGTTTTTGGAAAGTGTCGGGTTTTTGGAAAGTGTTGGATTTTTGGAAAGTGTTGGGTTTTAGGAAAGTGTTGGGTTTTAGGAAAGTGTATGGTTATAGGAAAGTGTTGGGTTTTCGGAAAGAGTCGGGTTTTCGGAAAGAGTCGGGTTTTCGGAAAGAGTCGGGTTTTCGGAAAGAGTCGGGTTTTCGGAAAGAGTTGGGTTTTCGGAAAGAGTTGGGTTTTCGGGAATTGTGGGGTTTTCGGGAATTGTGGGGTTTTCGGGAATTGTGGAGTTTTCGGGAATTGTGGAGTTTTCGGGAATTGTTGGGTTTTCGGGAATTGTTGGGTTTTCGGGAATTGTTGGGTTTTCGGGAATTGTTGGGTTTTCGGGAATTGTTGGGTTTTAGGGAATTGTTGGGTTTTCGGGAATTGTTGGGTTTTCAGGAATTGTTGGGTTTTCGGAAATTGTTGGGTTTTCAGGAATTGTTGGGTTTTCGGAAATTGTTGGGTTTTCGGGAATTGTTGGGTTTTAGGGAATTGTTGAATTTTCGAGGATTGTTGCGTGTTGGGCATTGTTAGGCTTTGTGGGATTTTTGACTATTGGAGATTGCTGGAGATAGTAGAGTGTTGGAAGTTGTTGAGAATTGTTCAGTGTGGGAGATAGTTGGGTATTAAGGAATGTCGGTATAGTAATTTTTGGTATGGGAGATTATGGGTTTTGATGATTTTGAGTGTTGAAGATTGTTGGGGTCAAAATAGTCTATATTGCAGGTGTTAAAGATTGTCGGTGTCGAAGATAGTCGGTCTCCGTTTCGTTTATGTTTTGGCAATCAATTTACGAGGCTGTCGTATAGCAATGAAATGCACTTTATAAATAGGCATGTGATCTCAGAGGGTTCAAGAAATCCCTGTTCAAATAAGGCAACGAATAGTCGTTTTGTACAAATCAATTGGCGAATGCGAAAAGATTTAGTGACGCCTTAGTTCACCTTTCTTACATATTCATAAGAAAATGATCTTCCATGTACTAAAATCAAAATTACTTTTCCAAATTAAAACTAAGTATGCGGTGTTGGACAGACCCTCTGTGGAGAACCATGTTAATAAAGTTGAGGTGTCGATCATGTTAATAAAGTTGAGGTGTCGATCCCAAGTCAAAATTAAAACTAAACCTTTGAATAAAAGCATGGATTTGATTTCGAGGTACGTCGAGTAAATTGTTTCTCATTGCAAATTTCCTTCGAGTTCTAATCTCGAACAAGGCATAAAGGTTCTAATGCACTAGTTTGCATTCGCTTTTGCCTGGCTGGCTGAGCTCGTATACCCTAGGTTAGCTACTGTAAGTGGCAGGCTGAAGAGACAAGTATAGCGGACACGGAAGTGTGATAATTTTTCGGATCTCAGAGATTGTAAAATTGCTTTGATTTGAAACAAAGCTCAGAACAGAGGAATCGAAATGAACATAACCAAGCTGGCAATTCCTCATACATAACTCACTTAATCTGTAGCTCGAGAATAGTAAGTTTTGCGATCGTACAGGCGCTATACAGAAAATTCACCATCTCACGTACCAGTGAAAAGCGCTCTGTAAGTTTTCCATGAGTCTTGAATTAAAACAGTCGAGAGCTGAACGAACGTTCCCTCAAAATAACATTCGATATTTGCCTCAAACATTTTACATTTGATTCAAACATCCAATATTTAGTTCAAACACTCAACAACAGATTCAAACACCCAACATTTGATTCGAACATCCAACATCAGACTCGAACATTCGAAATTAGGTTCGCACATCCAACATTCGATTCAAACCTACAACATTTGATCCTAACATCAAACAAGCGTTCGACGTGTACATCATCCCTAACAAAATATTTTTGCCGACAGTTTGGTTCATGGCGACGCAGACGTTCATGGCGATCGCGCTCATTTGCATCCTGGGCTGCATGGCTGCATGCAGCCTCGTGCTCACGCGCTGGCCCATGCAGCTCGTGCTGAGGTTTGAGTGGCACCTTATAGGGCTGTGTGCCGCCCTCTTGGGGGCTACTGGTGAGTGGTGGGGCCTTATAGGGCTGTGTGCCGCCCTTTTGGGGGCTACTGGTGAGTGGTGGGGCCTTATAGGGCTGTGTGGGCGCTACTGGTGAGTGATGTTATTTTAATACTTAAGAATAAATTTAAATATTTAGAGATCAATCAGAAATTAATCCTAAAAGTGATTCTACACGACTTTACTGAAATATTCTAGATTATCGCTTCACTAAAGAGGTTCAATTTAGTTGAAATATAGAAACTGTTATTCAGTACGATAAATATTCGCTTTGTCATGACACAAAAAAAGGTGTGTGAAATACGAATGGTATTGAAGGTTCAGAAGGACCAGTAATAGTATGCTATGAAAATAAAGTAATGTATTTTCGAGTCGTTTAATAACACCTTTAGCTGTTTTAGTTCACATGCTCACCTCTTTTATACATACATAGGGCGTAAAAATATACTCACTCTTCGACTGCTACAAACTCATGTATTTTGTTTGGATGTAGGTGTTCATTGGCATATGTAGACATAAGCTTAATGAGTTCAAAAATGAAATAGAAGAAAACATCCAGCCTAAGAAAATTCAATCTTCCTAGAAAAAAACTTAGTTGCACTTGAAACAAAAATGAAAAGTAAGCCAGAAATCCTCCGTCAAAGGAAGAGCCAACGTCTTTTAGGACACCGTGTACGTTGGACGGGCATCTCGCCCTTGTGGGCATCTCACGCACAGGCAGCCACGTAGGCACAAACTCGGTTTTCATAAACACTCAAAGCTAAATGAAGGTTTAGTCAAGTTGAAATCAGCTTATTTTTGAAGTACTCACAACAATTGCCTTTATTTCTAGTTGAATATTGAAATTAGTTTAACCCACCGAGGTAAACATGTTAGTTATGTAGTTCTAATACCGTGTTCTCCACACAGTGTTCTAATACCGTGTTCTCCACACAATGTTCTAATACCGTGTTATCCACACCCTGTTCCCCAGTGTTCTAATCCAGTGTTCCCCCACAGTGGTGTGCCTGTTCTTCAGCGTGCTGGTGTTCGGCCTGATGTGTTGGTCACGTGACTGGCTACTCAACCCGAATTTCAACTACCTCAGCTGGTCCTACTACTTCTCCGTGTTCTCTGGGGGCTTCTGTGGCCTCGCTGGCCTCATGATGCTCTATGTAGGTCGTGTGAGGGGTGTGCGGGGGTGTGACTGGTGTGAGGCCCTGGTGTGGGTGGTGTGAGGCCCTGGTGTGGGTGGTGTGAGGCCCTGGTGTGGGTGGTGTGAGGCCCTGGTGTGGGTGGTGTGAGGCCCTGGTGTGGGTGGTGTGAGGCCCTGGTGTGGGTGGTGTGAGGCTTTGGTGTGGGTGGTGTGAGGCCTTGGTGTGGGTGGTGTGAGGCCCTGGTGTGGGTGGTGTGAGGCCCTGGTGTGGGTGGTGTGAGGCCCTGGTGTGGGTGGTGTGAGGCCCTGGTGTGGGTGGTGTGAGGCCCTGGTGTGGGTGGTGTGAGGCCCTGGTGTGGGTGGTGTGAGGCCCTGGTGTGGGTGGTGTGAGGCCCTGGTGTGGGTGGTGTGAGGCCCTGGTGTGGGTGGTGTGAGGCCCTGGTGTGGGTGGTGTGAGGCCCTGGTGTGGGTGGTGTGAGGCCCTGATGTGGGTGGTGTGAGGCCCTGGTGTGAGTGGTGTGAGGCCAGCGTGTGGGTGGTGTGAGGCCCTGGTGTGGGGGGTGTGAGGATCTGGTATGGGTGGTGTGAGGCCCTGGTGTGGGGAGTGTGAGGATCTGGTATGGGTGGTGTGAGGCCATGATGCTCTATGTGGGTGGTGTGAGGCCATGATGCTCTATATGGGTGGAGTGAGGAGGGTGTGGGGTGTAAGTGATGTGAGTGTGTGTGGCGTGAGTGGTATGAGGCCCTGGTGTGTGTGAGTGGTGTGTATGTGGCATGAGTGGTGTGAGTGGTATGAGGCCATGGTGTGAGTGGTGTGATGCCCTGGTGTGTGTGAGTGGTGTGTGTGGTATGAGTGGTGTGAGTGGTGTGAGGCCATGGTGTGTGAGTGGTATGAGGCCCTGGTGTGTGTGAGTGGTGTGTGTGTGGCATGAGTGGTGTGTGAGTGGTGTGTGTGTGGCATGAGTGGTGTGTGTGGCATGAGTGGTGTGTGTGTGGCATGAGTGGTGTGTGTGGCATGAGTGGTGTGTGTGTGGCATGAGTGGTGTGTGTGTGGCATGAGTGGTGTGTGTGTGGCATGAGTGGTGTGAGTGGTGTGAGTGGTGTGAGGCCATGGTGTGTGAGTGGTGTGAGGCCATGGTGTGTGAGTGGTGTGAGGCCATGGTGTGAGTGGCATGAGTGGTGCGTGTGTAGCATGAGTGGTGTGTGTGTGGCATGAGTGGTGTGTGTGTGGCATGAGTGGTGTGTGTGTGGCATGAGTGGTGTGTGTGTGTGGCATGGGTGGTGTGTGTGGCATGAGTGGTGTGTGTGTGTGGCATGAGTGGTGTGTGTGTGTGGCATGAGTGGTGTGTATGTGGCATGAGTGGTGTGTGTGTGGCATGAGTGGTGTGTGTGTGGCATGAGTGGTGTGTGTGGCAAGAGTGGTGTGTGTGTGTGTGTCAAGAGTGGTGTGTGTGTGGCATGAGTGGTGTGTGTGTGTGGCATGAGTGGTGTGTGTGTGGCATGAGTGGTGTGTGTGGCATGAGTGGTATGTGTGGCATGAGTGGTGTGTGTGGCATGAGTGGTGTGTGTATGTGGCATGAGTGGTGTGTGTGTGGTATGAGTGGTGTGCGTGTGGCATGAGTGGTGTGCGAGGTACCCCATGAACTCCTAGAGCTACATTCAGTGCAGAGATTACAACATGTTTACAACATGCAATGGAGATAACTACATGCATTACAGCGTCATATCGTAGTATGAGGGAAGGAATTAATTCAACATGTCACCGATCATGAGAATAAATTTTGCGAGTCACAAATTGCAGGCTTGAGTGAGTGCAACATGTGGTATCCAGCGGGGCTGGAGTCAGCAGGTCGTAAGTCAGGGGAATATATTTACCTTGTCGTAATAAACCATTAATAATTCTACATGTCGTTCAATGCGGGAAGGAATTTGACGAGCCAAATTCGAAGGAAATGAATCCGACAAGTCGTAAATCTCGCCAATGAATTTAACCGGTCGTTAAATCGCGCTAATGTAGTAAAAACAAGTAGTAAAACGGTCTAATAATCTGAACAGGTCGTTAATCACGCGAATGAACTGAACAGGTCATTAATCGCGTTAATTGACTGAAAAAAAGCAAATCGCAAAAATATACTGAAAATAGGTTGGGAATCGTGCAACTAACAGAACAGGTCGTAAACTGCGCGAATTAACTGAAAACAGGTTGTAAAATGCGTAAATTAACCGAAAACAGGTTGTAAACTGCGTAAATTAACTGAAAACAGGTTTTAAACTGCGCAAATTAACTGAAAACAGGTCGTAAACTGCGTGAATTAACTGAAAACAGGTTGTAAAATGCGTACATTAACTGAAAACAGGTTGTAAACTGCGTAAATTAACTGAAAACAGGTTGTAAACTGCGTAAATTAACTGAAAACAGGTTGTAAACTGCGTAAATTAACTGAAAACAGGTTGTAAACTGCGTAAATTAACTGAAAACAGATTGTAAACTGCGTAAATTAACTGAAAACAGGTTGTAAACTGCGTAAATTAACTGAAAACAGGTTGTAAACTGCGTAAATTAACTGAAAACAGGTTGTAAACTGCGTAAATTAACTGAAAACAGGTTGTAAACTGCGTAAATTAACTGAAAACAGGTTGTAAACTGCGTAAATTAACTAAAAACAGGTTGTAAACTGCGTAAATTAACTGAAAACAGGTTGTAAACTGCGTAAATTAACTGAAAACAGGTTGTAAACTGCGTAAATTAACTGAAAACAGGTTGTAAACTGCGTAAATTAACTGAAAACAGGTTGTAAACTGCGTAAATTAACTAAAAACAGGTTGTAAACTGCGTAAATTAACTGAAAACAGGTTGTAAACTGCGTAAATAACTGAAAACAGGTTGTAAACTGCGTAAATTAACTAAAAACAGGTTGTAAACCGCGCAAATTAACTTAAAACAGGTCATTAATCGCGAGAATTAACAGGAAATATGTCAAAAAACGCAAAAAATACACTCACAACAGGTCTTATATCTGGCGAAAAACCTGACCAAATCGCCCCATTGTGCAGGAATGTTTCCAGTCGCGGGACCGCAAGCGCGAGACCAACAACCTGCTGCACCTGGAGAACCAGAACGGGCACCACGGTGGGGAGCCCCTCGAGATACCCGTCGACCCCGGGTACCAGCACCCCCAGTACCTCGGCTCCAACCCCGGCTTCTCCCGGGAGCAGAGCGTCTACTCCCAGGCGTCAGGATTCTCCCATGGGTCTTACCCCCAGCACAACGCTTATATTTAGGGTTGTTGATACAACGCAACAGCGTCTATATTTAAAGGTGTTGACACAACGCCTATACCTAGGCGTTTTCCTACGGGTCTTACCCCAGCGCAACGCCTATATTTAGGGGTCGATACAATGCGAAAACGCCTTCATTTAGAGGTGTTGACACACGCCTTTATTTGTAGGTGTTGCTTTAGTTTGACAACGCCTATATTTAGGAGTGTTGATACAACGCCTGTATTTGTAGGTGTTACTCCAAAGGAACAACGCCTTTATTTAGAGGTGTTGATGCAACGCCTACACTTGTAGGTGTTGCTTCGGAGTAACAACGCCTACACTTAGAGGTGTTGCTTCAGAACACACCAGTTTGCGGCACCTGGCTGTAGGTAGCCGCTATGCCAAGGTAATGCCTTGTACATCACGCTTACATCGAGATTATGTGTACACTTATCTTAAAGACACAGTCATCTATATAAATAGAGCCATCATGTAGCGCACGCATTCACCAAGATCACGAATTCATCTTGATTATGCATGCCTCTAGGCAACGCTTACGTCTAGATAACGCCTCATTTACGTAATGCCTCATCTAGTGATCGCCTCATCTAGATAATGCCTCATCTAGATAGCACCTCATCTAGATAGCACCTCATCTAGATAATATTTCATTTAGATAATGCCTCATTTATCAAACGCCTCACCTGGATTACACCTCACCTAGACAACACCTCACCTAGATAACGCCTCACCTAGATAGAACTGACACGCCGATAGACTGCACGCAAATCTAAAAAGCATCTCTAAAAGCGGCAAATCGATTTGATTGCTCGTGCATCTGCCAGATGATTTGCAGGCATGCGCTCATCCGAAAGTCTTTGAAAGGCGTTCGGGGTCAAAATTTAGACCGGTAAAGTATTTGCTTTAAAGGACAAGTTTTTGTGTTTCTCAAAAAATACGAGTCATTTATGATTATTTACTTGTTTTGTGGGTTCTCCGTCTACGAATCTGAAGCTTAGTCTATAACCTGCCTGGTGCTAGCGTAACCTAAAGTACAGCAGCCCACATATTGTATCAGAAGAATGTTAATTAATTACAATGCTAGTAACATGCGTTCATGAAAGCAAGAATTGCTTACTGTTCTTTTTTTTCCGCTGCGGTAGAATCAAATTGCAAGCAAATCAAAAGATTAACTTGTTTGATTTTTATCCCTTTGGTGACGCACTGGCTAAACATTCAAGGCGAAAATGGTACGCCAAGTTCAACGTTACTTGCCTTTCAGCAAGAAGTGAAAAATGTATCAAAGATACATTTTAGCTAATAAGATTAAGATAAAAAAAGTTATCAAAGCGAGAACGCTGTAACATTACACTTAGACTATCTATTCAGAGTTGGAAAGTTCCTCTTGAAGTTCAGGATGTTAACCAAATGCCTAACTTTGTCCGTCCGTAAAGTTGAGCCTTCCATATTCAAATGAAAAATGAGTGGCTTTGTTATTGTTTATATTTAAGTAGGCTAAGATAGCGTATTAATTGAGCATTGTGTAATTCAGCGTGTATTTATAAGTCTAAATTATATATTTTAGATGTAGGCAATTTTATCTTTTGCGTGACGCGTTCGACACGTAAAATTGTACACTTTTAAGATTGATTTCTCTGTACTGAATGTGAGAGTATTTTAATGGAACTTTTTCGTGTGCTTCTACTGCATCTGTAATGGAGGGAAGCTGGCGGAAAATAGAGGTTCCTAACGTCTCTTTATGGCCTCGCTGTGCGGTTTTCATCAAAACATCCAGGACCTTGCTACTAAAAGAGCCCAAAAGGTGCAAATTACATTTCTTTTTTCGTCCTACAGTAAAATCAAAATTTCGCTCACAAACTCTCAAATGCCTTTCCAAATTGGAATAGAAAAGGTAGATGAAAGGTTTCTTTTAATTAACTTTACACAAAACAAATGACAGTCGAGGGCCTTACGACGAACTTCAGTCACCTCGGCTATTTTAACTGAAATGTAATACATGCTCTAATTGAGCATGTATCTTAAATTATGAAATATAATCCATGCTCTAATAAAGCATGTATCTTAAATACATGGAATAAAAATGTTTAAACTCTAGTTGTATACGCACATAGTATGGAATACAGCACATGGGCCAAGAATAAACAACGAGACACCAATGAAGCTAGATGAGCTTCTCAGCCTCTGCGAAAGCGAGCGAAAATTTTTCCTTCTAAAATACTGTTAGCGGCATTCATGTTTCGAGAGTAGTGAGTATATATGAGAGCATTTTAATGCTTACAATAAGATCTGGGGGGTTCAAAAATGCCAAATATGTCATAAGTACATGTTTTTTGTATTTAACAGATTTTTACGTGTCAAAAGAACGCATCTCGCATAATTTTTTTAGAAATATGGTATTTGCACCATTAAGCGGGCTCGTCAGTGTGTGACAGTTTTTTGGACCCTACAGACCCAACATTGTGTGTGTGTGTGTGTGTATGAACTGCTCAGGTGTATCCGAGTACTCTAGTGCATGTAGTCAGGTCTACCTGCACAGGCGTATGTGTAATAAAAAGAGAATATGCACAGGCCTACCGCAGAGAAAATAGGCCTACCGTAGAAGAAGTAGGCATGTCAAGGAGGTCGAAAATATCGCATTACCTATGTAAATCAACGAACTTTCTTCCTACATATTTATGTATGTGTGTAAAGAAGAAATATACATTGTTTTTGTCTATACCGCTCTCGTACGACGACCACATGAGTGATTGAAGGTATGAAGTCTTTCAGAGCACTGATAACCACATACCTTTGCACATGAAATTTATAAGATTCAAGTGCATAAAAATAGTCTTAGTTCTACGGATTTTCTAGAAAACATATTTGCTATGTGATTAGTACTTAATTGGAGCTGCGAGTAGCGATAATACTGATTGAAAACAGTTTCCAAGTGCATCGTTAGTGTACAAAACAATCTTATGAAAAATGGAAAATCCTGATCGCTGAACAGAAGAATATTTGCGCATGTGAATTTTAAATCTCATGTTGAAGTGTAGTTATCGTGCGACTTCTCTGGTCTTCATGCTTCTTTCAGATTTTCCGCTGCATTTATTCATGCTTTTAATAACATTAGAATAAGCTTGTAAACGAATTCGTATTCACGTTTATTCGTCTACACACTTCTTCCACATTTTCTGCCGTAATTTCTAGGCATTGATTTTATAATCCGTGAGTGAAATAATTTGTTGGCGTTAAGGCTGAATTTTTGGCTAAGATTATTGCGCGCAGCACACACACACTCGTGTCGTCAAATGCCGGCTTTTTCCTTTTGTTCGACGAAACTATTTCATTTTTTTAACTTACCCATACTCTGTAGGTGGATTTTTAAGTGATAGAACCTGCTATGCTGGAACTGCCTGAACCAGCTGTGATGCAACTTGAAGAACCAGTTGTTGTTTGACTAGCAGAACCAGCTGTGCTCGAGGCTTCCGTTTATTAGTAACCAGTTTTAATAACAAAACTTCAATACACTTCATGCTTTTGGAACAAAATTTTACATCAGATGTGAACCGCGGAATATGAGTGCGGTGCGAGCCAGAGGGCATGAATGTTTTTAAAGTATTATTGAATGATGAACATAACTAGATAGATGTGATGAACATATCTGTAGTTCATTTCAGTGAGTTTTACCAGTCACTGTATATGAGTTGCTACATTACTATTAGTATATCTAGTGGCTTGTTCGTCTCACATATTCATTCCTTAATACGTTCCTCCCCTGGAGCACAAGTATTGGACCAGATGCATGTGTACCAGTCGGTGAATTTCTCATTCACGTACCAGGATAGATGAATGATATTTCATAGTTAACGACATCCTTAATGAATAACTGGAATCATACCACGTGAAATGTACCGTGCAATTGTATTTTTATACTTTTTCCGGAGGATTAAAACGTATCCAAGAATTAAATTCGATTCCCCTGTTCTGCTACTCAACATACAGCCTATCCAAACCAGCTGTTTACAACCGCCGGAACGCGGTGCACGCGTCAACACTTTGACCGCCATTGGTTAAACTGAAGTTAAATCTTCGACTCAAACTTGAAATCAAATGTAGACAGCAATTTTGAAAATAGCTTACACTAACTGGATCGTGCCTTCATTTAGTTTTAATCAAGTACTTGTGAAAATTGAGTATGCGACTACTGGTCGGTCAGTAGCATTATGAAAACGCCTTTTGTGTCCACCGGTGGCGCAGGTTACGGTGAACGAGTTAAAGATTATGTGTCGCTGTTGCACATCGAAGTCATTCATTCCTTAAATCCTTACCGTTCTCATGTCGTCATCAAGATATCAGGTCATTTTACAGTGGAGATATTGTAAATATATATTTTATGATGGTATTGTTTCACCTATGTTTCTCGATGTTGTTACGAGAATATTACGATAAGAAATGCTTTTTGTATGATTTCACCTCTCGCTTTAGAGTATATATGTACTTACTGGGGTGCGCATGTGTATGGTAGAATACGAGTATTTAAAGCTGCATTTGATCACATCGAGGAGGGTGCTTTCCATCCCCCCCAAGGCAAATTTCTTGAAATTCCAATTTTTCAGCCAATATTGTACATTGTTGGACGACTGTTTTTTTTTGTTAGATTCACAATGAACTTATCTGGCGCCAATATACACACACCTCAAAACTAGATAGATATCCCTGACTACAAACACCTTCCCCACACACGCCATACATGCCACAACACGGAGGTACTCATCACACACGCCCCACACCCCCACACCTCCCCACACCTCCCCACACACGTCCCACACTCCCCCTACCTCCTCACACTCGCCACACCCTCCCCCCCACACAGGACGGAAGTATACTCACCAGACACGCCACACGCAGCACACACCCGCAGCGTGTAGTCCAGCGCGGCCTGAGGGATGTTGCCGTCACACACCACCAGCTGTGAGCCCCGCAGCTGGTCCCGGAACTGGCGCAGCTGGTACAGCAAGTGCACATTCAAGTGGCAATTGGACTTGAATTCATTAAATAAAAAATGTGGCTTAGTTGCCAGCTGCATCATTTAAGGGGACCAGAAGTTCGGTGCAACATTGGGGCCAAAGATAAGACTGGTGCGAAGATTTGAATTCAGAGATTAAATTGGCACTAAAATCAAAACCTGGAGGTAAAGCCGGTGCCAAAATTAGAATTTAGCTGTAGAACTGATGCCAAAATTAGAATTTAGCTATAGAACTGGAGCCAAAATTAGAATTTAGCTGTAGAACTGATGCCAAAATTAAAATTTAGCTATAGAACTGGTGCCAAAATTAGAATTTAGCTATAGAACTGATGCCAAAATTAAAATTTAGCTATAGAACTGGTGCCAAAATTAAAATTTAGCTATAGAACTGGAGCCAAAATTAGAATTTAGCTGTAGAACTGATGCCAAAATTAAAATTTAGCTATAGAACTGGTGCCAAAATTAGAATTTAGCTATAGAACTGGTGCCAAAATTAAAATTTAGCTATAGAACTGGTGCCAAAATTAGAATTTAGCTATAGAACTGATGCCAAAATTAAAATTTAGCTATAGAACTGGTGCCAAAATTAGAATTTAGCTATAGAACTGGTGCCAAAATTAAAATTTAGCTATAGAACTGGTGCCAAAATTAGAATTTAGCTATAGAACTGATGCCAAAATTAAAATTTAGCTATAGAACTGGTGCCAAAATTAAAATTTAGCTATAGAACTGGTGCCAAAATTAAAATTTAGCTATAGAACTGGTGCCAAAATCAGAATTAAGGTATAGAACTGGTGCCAATATTAGAATTTAGTTATAGAACTGGTGCCAAAATTAAAATTTAGCTATAAAACTGGTGCCAAAATTAGAATTTAGCTATAGAACTGATGCCAAAATTAAAATTTAGCTATAGAACTGGTGCCAAAATTAAAATTTAGCTATAGAACTGGTGCCAAAATTAAAATTTAGCTATAGAACTGGTGCCAAAATCAGAATTAAGGTATAGAACTGGTGCCAATATTAGAATTTAGTTATAGAACTGGTGCCAAAATTAGAATTTAGCTATGGAACAGGTGCCAAAATTAAAATTTAGCTACAGAACTGGTGCCAAAATTACAGTTAAATGAGTGTAGCTAAAAGAGCCAGGTAAAAACTTGCGCTCAAATTATAGCTAAAAGATTTAGAGATGCGACTGGTACCAACATATAAAGCTAGCCAAGAGAGCTGTAATCGTTGCATTTCCGGCTGACGTTAGAAGTGAAGGTGAGGGATTAAGAACTAGACTCTGGGAATATATTACGGAGTTATATGACGTTCAGATTTAATTTAAGGATTAAGAACGAGGCCAGTGTTCGGGGCGAAATTTAAACCTGCATCAAGCATAGGTTTAGCTCTTAGCTATTTATAAGGTAACCTAGCCTGTACCTATTCATAAGGTAAGTTCTATTTTGGTTTCATCTGACCACAGTACTGAGTTCCAACAAGCTGCTGGCTTGTTCAAATGGTCGTTGGGATACTTCAGCCTGGCCTTGACGCAACGTTTCTGGAGAATGAAACGCTTCAGGTGCGGGAGCAAAGGCCTTCACAGCGTTATGCCCTCATAACGTAACTTAACCTTTCCTATTCATAAGGTAACATACTTGAAGGACTTGAAATTCACCCAAATCAAGCCTTGACTGATATGAATTCGTTTATTAAAGTTGTCAGTCAGCGTTGGAATTTTACATGATATTTCAATACTGAGATCTTTACATTCCTCGCTCATTTGAAGGAAGTAGTTTTCTAGCATCAGTCAAAATAGAAACCAATAAAGTGCCTAAAATAACAAGTAAATTAAAATTCCACACGGAAAATATCTTCCAAAGTATCGTTTAAATTCACACATAAGCTTTCTGTGACTACTTGGATGATATCCTTAGCTAGGTAACATTCCTCACCTTCTAAACAAACTTCCTACAAAGTTCGTTTATCAATCAAAGCATTAAACGTCAAAATTACCCCTACAATATTTTCACTCAACAAAAAGTAGGGAAAAAACAAACCACTAACCTTCAAAAATTATCCCAACGATTTCATTTATTGACAAAAAAATAGGGTAAGAAAAGGAATGTGAACTGACCCAGCGGGGGGTGATGGAGTCGTGGACGCCCATATCCCCCACCCCCAGCAGGGCCTCCCCCCCGCAGTCCAGCAGTGTGCAGTACGACGCGGTGGGCGCTGTGCTGTGGCGCAGTGTGCCACCGCCCAGCAGCTGTGAAGAGGCTGAGTGTCAGCTTATTGCGCACACTGGTATATTGTACACACTGGCACACGGTACATGCTGGTATATTGTACACACTGTACATACTAGTATATTGTACACACTGACACACTGTTCACACTGGTTTAGTATACATACTGGCACACTGATTTACTGTAAAAAATGACTTATACTGTATATATTGGCATATTGCAAATGCTGAAATACTGCACACACTGGCACACTGCACACACTGCCACGCGGTACACACTGGCACACTGTACACACTGGTACACGGTATACAGAAATCAACACAGCTGGAGGCCACGCTCACCCCGGGAGGACTGTGAGCGGCGAGCGTGTGAGCGTGAGCGTCAGTGCCCACGGCGGACAGGAGGAGGGCGGACAGGCCGAGCCTGGTGAGCGCGTCCGCCACGTTGCGGCCCACACCCCCGCTCCCCTGCCGCACCCCCCCTCTGTGCGTCCGGCCCGTCAGCTGCGGGGGAAAATTATTTATTTTCAATAAAGTTCAAACTTGAAATGTTGGGCACTAGTGCGGACGTTATGGGTTTGTTGGTTAGGGTTAGGGGTTTGTTAGGGGTTTTGTGGGCTTGTTGGGGTTGGGATTATGAGCTTATTGAGGTGGGTTTATGGGTTTGTTGGAGTTTTAGGAGGCTTAATGAGGTTTTATGAGGCCCACACAGACCTGCCACACCCCCCCCCCCCTGTGGGTCCGGCCCGTCAGCTGGAGAGGGAATAAGTTCGTTAGTTTGTTGGGGTTATTGGGGTTGGTTTTATGAGGCTTTATGAATTTTAACCATTTTTATGAATGTAAATGAAGTTTTAGGAATTTTTATGAAGTTTTAGGAATTTTGTTGAAGTTTGAGGAATTTTTATGAAGTTTTAGGAATTTTTATGAAGTTTTAGGAATTTTGTTGAAGTTTGAGGAATTTTTATGAAGTTTTAGGAATTTTTATGAAGCTTTAGGAATTTTGTTGAAGTTTGAGGAATTTTTATGAAGTTTTAGGAATTTTTATGAAGTTTTAGGAATTTTTTTGAAGTTTTCGGAATTTTTATGGAGGTTTTTGAGTTTTTTGAGATCTCATGAGGTTGAGGGTTCCAAGAGTTTATTGTGGCTTGGTAAGGGTTCTAATATATTTGTTGTGGTTTGATGGGGGTTTGATAAGTGTGTTGAGGTTTTCTATACAGTGGGGGCAAAATAATACAACACGTTAATTAAATCGCCACATTCCAAGTTTCTAAACCACTTAAAGTTGCAAAAATTCGACTACATAGGTAAACAATTGTACAAAAGGTTAATAACATATCTAAAACCCACTAATATTCAAAAGAAAAATGTTCAAGAGCATGTATAATAAACACGTGAAAAAAAGTTCACAATACGATTCAAGATGTTTAATACTTCGTTGCATAGCCATTATTATTAATTATGGCTTCGAGACGTTTTGAGTAGTTCCCTGCCAGCCTTTTACAAGTTTCGAGTGCAATCTGATTCCATTCTTCAATGTAAATTTCTTCGAATTTAGTGATGTTATTGAGACCTCTCTTCTTCCTGACTCTTCAATTTCAATTCCCTTCTCAAGTTTTGGATCGGATTCATGTCTGGGGATTGGCTTGGCCATTCTAAAATGTTTTTCTTCATCATCCTCAATCATTCCTTAGTTTCGTTTACAGTAAGTTTTGGATCGTTGTCTTGTTGGAAGGTCCATCTACGTTTCAATTTCAACAAACAAGCTGACGTCTTGAGTTGTTCTGCCAATATTTCACCATATTTCCTAACATTCATGGTTCCTTCAATGAAATATGAATATATTTCCTTCAATGATGTGAAGTTTACGACGAGCTGAAACATCCCCACACCATGGTCGAGCCACCGCCGAACTAAACATGGGGTTTGGTGCACTTTGGTTTATATTCGTCTTGTTGCCTCCATGCATGGTTTGTGCTATTTATCCCAAATAGTTCTATTTTGGTTTCATCTGACCACAGTACTGAGTTCCAACAAGCTGCTGGCTTGTTCAAATGGTCGTTGGGATACTTCAGCCTGGCCTTGACGCAACGTTTCTGGAGAATGAAACGCTTCTGGTGCGGGAGCAAAGGCCTTCACAGCGTTATGCCCTGCTGATCGTGTGTTTGCTGGCTTTGATGCCAGATGCCTTTGATGCCAGATCATCCTTTAATTCTTCACGAAGTATATGGTTGAAAATTTATTCATTATACCTGTATGCAGTTCATGAGGGGCTACTTAACTCTCGTCAAGTATGTGTAGGGAGCATATTAATTGTTTAATTAAATGAGTTTGAGTAATTATTTCATGCTTTCTGTGGGAATTATACGTAAAGTGAGGTCACCCGGAAAACGCCATTTTCAATTCTCAAAAAAAAAAAAATTTTAAACTCACATAGCATTTATTTAGCGTAGTATGAGTCTATGTTACATAAAATTTTCGCCATATGCTTCACAAAATTTAAAATCCCTGAAGACACAGTAGCGGGGAAATACATCATGAACTCAGCCCAAACTGAACTCAAAATGCTCTAAGGAAAACTAAAATACCAGAGGCTTAAACCAGAACGTCAAATTTGTTCAAAATACCAAATCCCTCAACTATAGCGCCCCAAAATAATAAGGATTTGCACGCGGAACCCCAGAGAACGGGCGCAAGACTCTCCAGGTTGAGGGTTCATGAATACGGGAGTGCGTGAGGGATCTTCATGCATATCTGGCCTGCGTGCGGCGCTCATCCTTTGCATAAAATCATGGCAGAAATCTCGCGCCGCCGAGCGTAAACCACCCCTCGCTCCTCCCACGCGCCTACTGAGCCACGCTCGAGCGCACAACCGTGATACGCCGTAGGTTTTGGCGCGATTGTGGACCCTGATTGGCTACTAAACTGCGGTTGAGGAGGCAGCTAAAGCTTTTTATTGGCTGTCAGCGCTAGCAACGTCTGGGAGCATGCAAGTTGTTACTGCATAATGAGCTCGACTCGACCCTAATCGTAAATGCAAACTGTCGTGGCTTTTGACAGAGGGGGGCGGGACCTTTTGACGATAGAGCAACAGTAGCAAAAGTGAAGACCATATTAAATATAAATTACAGATCGGAAATGGTTCAAAATTAAAGGTAAAGAAGCAACCGAAAAAAAGTCAAACAAAAATTAAGGGGTAATAACTTTTTCTCCCTCTGAGGAATCTCCAGGAAACAATTTCAATATTGGTGTAAGTTTTCGGTTGAATTAGCATCACCCGCAATCAGGAGAAGTTTAAATTAAAAAAAAAGTTGCAGTTATCGCGTACGTTGTGTATTTGTTTTGTGCATAATCTGAATATCGTGTACGCCTAGACACACGTACATAAACAAAGGCTATTTATCGAATAAACAACCTGCTTGCAGCAGCAAAAAATCCAAGTTAGAGACTGAATAATATATAGTTTTTAATATTCATAGACCAGTATAGGAATACACTGCTCGTGTATTTCAGGCAATAACTCCCCGTATTTCCTGAGGGTCGGACTCGTTCTCTAGAGGTCCGAGGAGGCAAGGATATTGCCTGGCAATATCGAGGGCAATTATGCAGCGAAGGACAGCCTGTACATTTGACAGTCGGGGAACTGGTCTGCTTTATTTTCAAAGGCGTATGGGTGTTGCGTGAAGGTGTTGCGTGTGTAAGTGTTGCGTGTCTAAGTGTTGCGTGTCTAAGTGTTGCGAGTCTAAGTGTTGCGTGTCTAAGTGTTGCGTGTCTAAGTGTTGCGTGTCTAAGTGTTGCGTGTCTAAGTGTTGCGTGTCTAAGTGTTGCGTGTCTAAGTGTTGCGTGTCTAAGTGTTGCGTGTCTAAGTGTTGCGCGTCTAAGTGTTGCGTGTCTAAGTGTTGCGTGTCTAAGTGTTGCGTGTCTAAGTGTTGCGTGTCTAAGTGTTGCGTGTCTAAGTGTTGCGTGTCTAAGTGTTGCGTGTCTAAGTGTTGCGTGTCTAAGTGTTGCGTGTCTAAGTGTTGCGTGTCTAAGTGTTGCGCAACACAATTTTTGAGCACATCTTATGAGAGAAAAGCCTTGCATATCCAATTCACTGTTTCATTCTCCTCTCGAACGACCGCAAAGTCTAGCAAGAATGATACACAAAATATGGAGCAGGCTAAGTTAAATTTACCCCTCTACTTCGTAACAATCTTGTGTTTAAATGTAAGATTTTTAAGCACAAAATCTAACTTTGAACACATTATTTCCGATACCCAGTTTCATTCTCCTCTTCAAAGACCACAAAGTCTCGATAGCATGACATGCAAAATAAGGAACTGGCTAAGTCAAACTCAACCTTTCATCCCCTTCAGACCAAGAAAAGTCATGAAAAGGACCAATAGAAGTCATGAACGAGACCAATGCAAGTCATGAAAAGAACCAATAAAAGTGTCATGAGAAGCAGCAATAAAAGAGTCCTGAAGAGGACCCCAAAAGCTGGTCCAGACGCCACGCACGGCTCAAGCCCAGCTGGTGCGTCCGAGACGGCAGCAGGCGAAAGCCAGCAGCCGTATTGAGGGCACGACTTGGATAGCAGGGCAAATAAGGCAGGATCTCAGTAGCGAAAGCTGCTCTTTTATTCAGCCGTTAAGAGGCTTAAAGCTGCCGTCCGGTCGTTATTTGCTTCTAACTCGCGTCCATCGACTGCACCTCTTGCAGAGACGGCCAGAGTGCACACCTGGCCCAGGCTCGCAGCCCATTAGGGCTGGGGAACGTATTTATAGGTCCAACCTGCAGCCCATTAGGGCTGGGGGTATTTATTGGTCCAACCTGCAGCCCATTAGGGCTGGGAGTATTTAGTGGTCCAACTTGCAGCCCATTAGGGCTGGGAGTATTTATTGGTCCAACTTTCAGCCCATTAGGGCTGGGAGTATTTATTGGTCCAACTTTCAGCCCATTAGGGCTTGGGGTATTTATTATTGGCCCAAATTGCAGCCTATTAGTGCTGAAAGTATTTATTGGTCCAACTTGCAGCCCATTATTGCATGGAAAATATACAGATGTCAATCGTCAGCTCATTAGAGTTCGGAAAAGACACAATGGTCCAACTGGCAGCCCATTAGGGCTTGGATAACGTATTTATAGGTCCAATTCGTTGCCCATTAGAGCTCGGAATGTATACATATGTCTAATTGTTAGCCCATTAGAGTTCGGAAACGGCATATTGGTCCAACTCGCAGCCCGTTGGTACTAAGTGAATATATATATATAAATATATATATATATATATATATATTAATTAATATATATATATATATATATAATATATATACTGACATTCAATCCGCCGCCCACTACGGCTAGGAGAATGTGAATAAAGAGCCAACTTACAGCTCATTAGGGCTAGGAAAATTTATGAAAACCGCTCATTAGGACTGAGAGAGTGAATACGTTAATCCAAGCCTCGCAGCTCATTAACGGCAGAGACAATACGTTCGCAGGCCGGACATGCTTTAGGCGGACAGCTGGGAACACAACGCGGTGTTGCAGATCTCACGGAGGCCGGAGTGGAACCCCGCAATTTTTTTGTGCGTAGAAAAATTAGTGATTATGGATTCAACGGGACGGAGGGTATGGCAGATTACGAGGTATGGCAAAAGTTAAGCATTGTCAACATAAATTGGAATATTACTTCGAATATAAATTGAGAAAAAAGACTTTGAATATAAATTGAAAAATGAATGAATATAAATTGAAAAAATGACTTTAAACATAAATTGGAAAATGACTTTAAACATAAGTTGATGAATCATTAAAGATAAATTTAAAAATTACTTTAAACACAAATTGAAAAATGGCTCGCTAAACCCTAAATATCCAGGATTACTTGACAATAGAGACGTATATTCCTATTACAGCTGCAGCGTTCATAGCTGCAGCTGTGCCTTGAGTGCGAGATGGAGCGGCGCTACAGCTTTAAGATGTGCTTTAAGTGCGCATTTCAGATGCAGCTGTATTGTTTGTGTGTTCTACTGCAGCTGATGGCCAGGTGCTCTCAATCTCAGGTGATCATCAGGTGCACTCAACCTCAGGTGCTCATCAGGTGCACTCAATCTCAGGTGCTCATCAGGTGCACTCAATCTCAGGTGCTCATCAGGTGCACTCAATCTCAGGTGCTCATCAGGTGCACTCAATCTCAGGTGCTCATCAGGTGCACTCAATCTCGGGTGCTCATCAGGTGCGCTCAATCTCAGGTGCTCATCAGGTGCACTCAATCTCAGGTGCTCATCAGGTGCACTCAATCTCAGGTGCTCATCAGGTGCACTCAATCTCGGGTGCTCATCAGGTGCGCTCAATCTCAGGTGCTCATCAGGTGCACTCAATCTCAGGTGCTCATCAGGTGCACTCAAATATTGGCGCACTCGCATCGATCTCAAAGGTGTTTAAGGTGCGGATTTGATTCAATAATTTTTCAGGGCTATAACTTTGATAGATGAATTACAGCAGAGATCAAAATGGATGAATTGCAATGAGTATTTAAATGACACGTGGTATTTAGATTGATGAAATGATAGTAAAAGATATATTGAAGAAAATCTAATTCGAGGCAGGGGTTACAACTCTCGTATAAGTATGAATTAGTGATTTGTTGAAGCAAGATGTGGATAATGAAAACTGAATTCAAGTTAGTTTATTAGAAATGTTTTTTGACAGTACGGCGGATCGTAGTTCTCCAGAAAGAGAGTAAAGGAGAACAAACAAACACCTTGCGAGCGCGATTGAATGATTATATATTAGTTTGAGCTTTCTTTACCGCAACGAAAATGTTCAAAGAGAGGAAGGATGAAAGCCAACGAAAATGTTCAAAGAGAGGAAGGATGAAAGCCAACGAAAATGTTCAAAGAGAGGAAGGATAAAAGCACTGTTTAGTTAAGGGAGTTCAGGGAACGTGGAATCGATGCACAAGGGGCATAGAAACAGTAAGTTAAGGAAGGTTAGGAAACAAGATATAAGTTGAAGAAGAAATTCAGGGGGGCTGAAAAAAAGGACAGGAGTGAACCGGAAAAAGGTGGTCCTTAACAAAACGAAAAACATTTTACTTCAATAAAAAAGATAAAATAGAAGGCCTACCTAACTCTCAGCTGAAGATTGTGAGCGTGAATGCACCCACACAACTGTAGAGAAAGATAGCACTATATTAACTATAGGTTAATTTACCTAATTTTTGAGTGCATTGAAGCTATAATTCCACAATAAACATTAGAGTCGAGCCAAAACTCTTACCAAGAACAACGAAAACCGATGGATTTAATCTTCATTTTCTTCGAGCTAATATTGTAATTATGCCAAGCTATATCCAGTAGATGTCGGTAATTCATGCCTTAGTAATATTCCATATTGAAGATGCGCAGAGTCTTGTTAATGTTAATTTCAAGTATACTCAAAGCCCAACCAAACCGGAAAACTCACCATAGTGCAGTGGAATATTTACGCTTTGCTATTATTCCACAGCTTTCAGTGCATTAAAGGCTGGGGAATACATCTGTGAGCCTGGCATAGGACACAGACGACAGAATACTAAACACTGCCTGGGATGTTGATGGATTCTTCAGTAAGATCGCGTGAAAAACCTTGTTCTGAGTAGAGCTAAAATATGAATATTACTTCACTTTTCCTGATGCAAGAATACTTCAGCGTCGTAGTTGATGGACGTATTTCTCGTACAAGAATGTGAATCGATAGATTATTGCACAAAAATCTTCACTGCAACGCGAGTAAAAAGTAATTTGAATACTGGTAGCAAAGTCCGTAGAGTTTTGTCACTCAAAATCTACGACATAAGATTATTCTCAGAAAAACAGGGAAGTAAGCATTTAAACTCGTATATAACATGGATTTTAGTGATAAAATGTTTTATTTTTTGCCCAATGCGTTCAGAAATTAATTCGTCTCAGGAAAGTTTCGATAGGACACACACAGTACGCCACGAAATTGAACTTACCCGGCACCTGCCCCCAGCCAGAACAGCTAACATTTTGCATTAATGCAAGTATTGTCTCAAACTCAAAATTCATGTACGGTCTTTAACAATATCGAAAAATTTAGCTACTCTACAAATCTTGACGGTTGCTGACCCGTGTGTGTAGAGTTCACACATTCGTTCAACTCATCACCATCTTTTCAGTACGAGAAATCGTTTATGTTAGAAAATCGCAGTGCAGTTGGTGACGTCCAAATTACAGACTGGAGAGAGCAGCTCGTAAAGGAGGCATGCTCAAAACTGCAAGAATTATGGTGCCGATGTGATGGAGCGGCATGCGATATATGGTCGGAATGCCATAATTATCAGTTTTTTCACCATAAATCTCTGCAGCCCTGCGTGCGAGAATAATTATGAGACGCAAAAAGAAGGAAAGCAAATTTTTGTCGTCAACGAGGCAAGGAATGAGGACAGAATTGATGCGTGAGTCTGTTGCGGGGTGACAGTTGACTGAAGTGAGTGGCAGTCCAACTGAAGCGAGTGGCAGTCCAACTGAAGCGAGTGGCAGTCCAACTGAAGCGAGTGGCAGTCCAACTGAAGCGAGTGGCAGTCCAACTGAAGCGAGTGGCAGTCCAACTGAAGCGAGTGGCAGCACAACTGAAGCGAGTGGCAGCACAACTGAAGCGAGTGGCAGCACAACTGAAGCGAGTGGCAGCACAAAGAGTTACAACACAACTGAAACAGCAACACAACTGGAACAGCAACACAACTGGAACAGCAACACAACTGGAACAGCAACACAACCATTTCAAAAATTGGTGAGTCGGTTTTCCGAAAGGAATATTGGGTGGAAACAATTTATTCGAAAGCTCTCAAAACCAGCAAATTTAAAGGGAGATTTTTTCCATAATCTTTCACATTGGCTAGCCTTACACACACGGCTGCTGCGAATAGGAAGCTTTATGTTGACTGTTAATCAAATACTGAAAAACGAAGATTGAATATTTCTAATTTAATTCATAATTCAAAATTTCGAAGTTATCATTTTCTAATCAATTCCCACACCCCTCATTGCAGCCCCTGTATACTACACACCACACAGTTGCAACCTGTGTGTGCCACACACCACACAGCATCCACACCTGAGCACCACACGCCACACAGCTGTGTGTCACACACAACACAACAACACCTGTGTGTCACATACGAGACTCTCGGCCTCGCACGAAAATGGTCTAATTAAAAATATAATTGGCAGCCTATCACAGCCAGCCTAATTTATTGGATCAGATTTTCACGCTTATTGTCCCTTCATTGTCGTACCCTCATCGCTGTACCCTCGGCTTTATGAGAACGAAAGCTCGCCAAATCGCACGAGGATAATAAAGGTTTAGAGAAAGATTTACTCGCACACAAGTTAATCTATTAGCTTACACTAGCTCCGTATGAACGCTGGCTATTTTATTTTAGCTATTTTTAGTGTTGGATATTTTTTTAGCTTCAGCCGTTGGCCAAAACGTACGCGGTAGAACAGAAAAAAATTGGCGAGACGAATTCTAAACTGCATCCAGCTCATGTTCTTGAAGTGCGTTAATGTTCAACTCTTTTCATACGAAGTGTGTGCACTCGACCGACCAGAAGCTGGAGAAGAAAAAGATGATCTTGAATTAATTTGCCTAAAATGAGCCGATTTGTACGAGGTACGGAAAATATTTCATGTTTCTGACAGCGCAGTGAAGTTTCACAACGAAATCTGGACGTTTTGAATCATGCATGAGGGGAAACTGGCATGGTAGAGGGCGAGGGAAGGCTGGATGAAGTGAGGGAAGGCTGGGTGAAGTGAGGGAAGGCTGGGTGAAGTGAGGGAAGGCTGGGTGAAGTGAGGGAAGGCTGGGTGAAGTGAGGGAAGGCTGGGTGAAGTGAGGGAAGGCCAGAAGAAGGGAGGTGTACGAACACTTCAAAAACATCAGAAACAAACAAACGTCAGAAATAACACAAAGTAAGTGCGCTGTATTACAACTGACCACGGCTGCAGACCTTGGTATCCCTTCCTGATCCCGAGAAATAGATCCCAAGATCTCGAAAAATAGATCTCAATATCCCGAAAAATGAATCCCAGGATTCTAAAAAATGAACCCCAGGATTCCGAAAAACAAAAAACCCCTGGGTCTCGAAAAATAGATACCAAGGTCAAAAAAAAAAGTTTTGCTATTCCAAAAAATAGATATTATCCTAAAAAACTAGATCCCACTAGCCAGCAGCACAGGTGCGACCATTTCATGAGATGCGCACGAAAGTTGCGATACAAACAATACTTCAGCCCGGCCGCAGCTCCGTAAGTTGGAAATTATTTCGCTTAATTCAAGGGCGGCGGTCGTCATGAAGAAGAGACGGAGAGAGGGGGGAGGGGATGGGAGGGGTTGAAAAGGGGTTGGGGTGGAGGATGGGAGGGGTTAGATGGGAAGAGAGGGTATAGGGGGAGGGTCTTCCAAGCTGCAGGCGACAGCCCCCAGGGGGCCCATCCCCTGATGGATGACCCTCCTTCCCCCACCTCTTGGGGGGGGGGGGGTTATGGTATATTTTTTTCTGTAGGTTGATACGGGTTCCTTACTAGCACGATGAGCAGCAGCAAACCATGAGATTAGCACGTGGGATTTCTGGTTAGCACGATTGATATTTGAGTGTAGACACAATTCAATTCGTGTGCAGACAATGAAATTATCTTTTAATTAGGAATCTTAATAACGAAGCCCCGTCACTGACATCTGCTTACTGCACTTCCCGTTGTGCACAGAACGTCTTGCCTTGCCTGGTAATTTCAGAGTGAAATTGAGTGAAATCACAATTTTCAAATTGTGAAATTATTCTCTTACTATTGGTGAAGGAACAATTTTCTTTTCATCATGCCAGGGAGAATTATTTGCAATATAGTTCTGCATCATGAGTCACGTGAATTTTTTTGATCATTTGTCAAATAAAATTTCATGTTATCATTCATCAAGCAAATTTCGCTTGTGATAGTTTGTGAAGTATTGCAAAAATGACACGTGGCCAAAATGAAGCGAAAGCCTTCAGAAGTTATTATGAGGTTGGAATGCTTGCTGCTCTCAAGTCATGGAGGCAGCCTTGAGAGTAATATAAGTGTTGGAGAAATAATATTTCAGTAGAAGAAAATAGAACTACAGTAGAAAGAAACATTTCAGTCAAGGAAAATAATTTATTAGCCGAGAATAAAAATACAAAATCGAGATAACTCGTCAGCAAAACCAAGCCGCCAACGAAAAAAGACTGATTTGAACCTCCCTTGTTTCCTCTACCGTGGTACATAAACACAAGAAGCGAATGTTTCCAATAAAATATTAAAAACACGCTAACTGCCTATTGGGGCATAAAAGTACCACTAGGTGAATTGCTCATTTGGGTCTCGGTGTGAATGAACAGCAATTCAATTATTTTAACATCTTTTGTAGAATAGATTTAAGCATTATCTTGCCATTGCATTTTTACTCTTCTCAGGAGCAATACGATTTTTTTTCGAGTGATAAAGTCGTTTTTAAACTCTGCTACTTGCAACCTTACCTTTCATGAAATACCAGAGGCTGCCATTTGGCAGCCTCTGCAGTGAACGTTTTAATACCATCAATATTGTTTCTATTATTGTTAACATGGTATTAGTTAGTGCAAGGCTACCTAGCCATAGTAAAAGGATATCAAAAGAAAGAATAGAAAGTCCATTCAGCTTGTGGTATAGAAAATGGAGAATCTAACCATTGTGTTTATGTACAAAATAACCAACGTATAGAAAATAGCAACGGAAAAAGAAAGAGGAAGAAAAGAAAGGCAAAGAAGAGATAGCAAAGAAAACATGACAGTTGACAAAGTGGGCACCACAGGCAGAGGTTTAGAAAGCTTATCTATAGCTGAGGGACCTAATAACAGTATCCCCACAGGCGCACCAGTGCTCATAGCATAATATAGACAGAAAAATCTATTTTCCATCTTATGTTCATGTTTTGATGAATAAAATAAGCATACGTAGGCTTTATTCACCAAGCTACTGATCTGATATTTTTAGCTCTAATCTGGATAGGGAAGATTCAAATCTATCTAACACACAATCTATCAAAGAACTTTTGAAACCAAGATATTTGCTGTCAGGACGGACATGATGAAAGGGACTATTTTGATACTACTCGTCAAATTCATTGCTTATTCCCTTAATTTATTTTACGGACAGAATCATGGTTCAGATTTTTGCATGCACTATTACAGGACAAAATTTAACATACATCATTACAGCATAAATTTATTCAAGCATCATTGCAGCACAGAAAATATAAACGAGAAACAGACCCCAAAAACGTTTTCATTTGATTTGACTTTGAAAACAAGACAACATGTCCAAACTTGGCTTGCGTGCGTCCTTAAGGGCCATAGAGTTGGGTCATCCTTTGTTTGGGCCTTATTTGGACGGCCCTCAAAAGCCCTAGACAGGCCTTACTAAAAGGGTAGGGCACAGTCCGGCCCAGCCCTGTTTGACCTTATGAAATTTTTTACGGCCGGCTTTCAATCGTAAAACTGAACAGAGCGTGGCTGGAGCCTGGACCGTCTGCTAGACGAGGTATCCGGAAAACGAGGTATCCGGAAAACGAGGTATCCGGAAAACAAGATATCCGGACGTTAATGTGAACATGCGAGGACAAGTTCTAAAAAATAGGGAACGAAGATGAAAATTTTGACAGAAGGTTAATTATGTCACAAGGAGAAATGATAAATGGCGGACTTTGGTACGAAAAACCCAGAATTTTGTGGCAAGATTTTAGACAGGAATTTATCTCCACGTAACAGAACTGACAGGAAGTTCATATGACTGCGTATCTAGAGGACAGCTAGAGTGCGCAGGTGAGAGGATATGAAGATGGAAAGGTATAAAGATAATATTAACACAATGAGCAATAGATCACAAATTAGTTTTGACTTCTCTTTACTACATCAAAGATGTTCAAAGAGAGGAAGGTCGAAGGCACCATTCAGTATGGAGTTAAGGGAACGTGGAATCTATTCACAAAGGGTGGTCCCGCAAAGTATCCCGTGCGCATAAAAGCAGCAAGATAAGAAGGAAGGTTATGAAACAAAATAAAAGTTGAAGAAGAAAGTAGTAGGTGCTGAAAAACTGGACAGCAGTGAACAAAATAAAACAAAAATTTTTTTCAACAAACAGAAGGCTTACCTAACTCTCAGCTCGCGCCCTCACACACAACAGTAACATATCAGCAATTACAACCTTATAATCGAAATAAAGATGTTCCGGGCACTGGAACACGATTATGTTGATGACTTCGTCTTACCCGCACGCAGCTCGTAGCTTGCAGAGGTCAGTGCCGTGCTGGCGCAGAAGTGTTTTATTGTTAGTTTGCTTGAGACACGAAAAAGTCAAGGTTAAATTCATGCGATCAGAAGATAAGGCAAAGTAGAAAGATAACAGCGCTTCCACTTATGCTTCGCTGTCAAACTGTAGAACCGACAAAACGGTGTTCCAGAAGTTTGTTTTTTCTGCACGAATAATTACTGCAAGAAAATATCTACTTCTGAGTGTTAATACAGGCGTGAAAAAGTTTATTTCTCCTAGAATTGTATCACTGATGTCAAAAGAAAAGAGGATTTACACAAAAGTTGTTCTTAACTCCTCAGAAAAGAGCGTTAATTAGCTTGCCGATACATTGTACATAGAAGCAATTTTTTTTATATTAAAAGTTCATCGAGTCTTTTTCCGGAATGTTCACTCCTTTAGGTGACAGACGCTGAAGTTTTAAGATGATAGTAAACCGCACTTTATATTCCAAGAGATGAGACGCGTCTAAAGCTCCATGTATTAAGTCAACGAGAAAACTGTTTCTTATTTATCTACATCGTCATCAGTCCAAAACGCTGACCACGATACGTACCGGTCGAAGTAATTCAATGTAATGCGAGTTATTTATCAACACAATCACACAACACACTCAGTGTCACGTGAGTCACAAAGATGTACTTTGTGCCAGCAAACGACCGCCGTTTGTAAAAACATAAAGAGGTTCTTTGTGTTCTGGAACACATCGCTCATCTTTTCTCGAGTGGACTTGCATAGCACAGGCCAGACGTAGGATTACGCAGTCCGGACGTAGGATTACGCAGTCCAGACGTAGGATCACGCAGTCTAGACGTAGGATCACGCAGTACAGCCGTAGGATCACGCAGTCCAGACGTAGGATTACGCAGTCCAGACGTAGGATTACGCAGTCCAGACATAGGATTACGCAGTCCAGACGTAGGATTACGCAGTCCAGACGTAGCATTACGCAGTCCAGACGTAGGTTTACGCAGTTCAGACGTAGGATTACGCAGTCCAGACGTAGGATTACGCAGTTCAGACGTAGGATTACGCAGTCCAGACGTAGGATTACGCAGTCCAGACGTAGGATTACGCAGTCCAGACTTAGGATTACGCAGTCCAGACGTAGGATTACGCAGTCCAGACGTAGGATTACGCAGTCCAGACGTAGGACTACGCAGTTCAGACGTAGGATTACGCAGTCCAGACGTAGGATTACGCAGTCCAGACGTAGGTTTACGCAATCCAGACGTAGAATTACGCAGTCCAGACGTAGGATTACGCAGTCCAGACGTAGGATTACGCAGTCCAGACGTAGGTTTACGCAGTCCAGACGTAAGATCACACAGTCCAGACGTAGAATTATGAAGTCAAGACGTAGGATTACGCAGTCCAGACGTAAGATTACGCAGTCCAGACGTAAGATTACGCAGTCCAGACGTAGAATTATGAAGTCAAGACGTAGGATAACGCAGTCCGCACGTAGGATTACGCAGTCCAGACGTAAGATTACGCAGTCCAGACGTAAGATTACGCAGTCCAGACGTAAGATTAAGCAGTCCAGACGTAAGATCACACAGTCCATACCTAGAATTATGAAGTCCAGACGTAGGATTACGCCGTCCAGACGTAAGATCACACAGTCCTGACATAGAACTATGAAGTCCAGACGTAGGATTATAAAATTTAGACATAGGATTAAGCCATCCAGACTCAGTCCAGTCCAGACGTAGTTCAGAAGCAGAGTCCTGCAGCCTACACATACAGGGTCCCAAAGGAACGCACACGTAGAGGTTGGATCTCGCACTCAAACGTTTAGATTTAAAATCGATTTACGACGTCGTAATAGCACACCTGGTGGCGTAAAAAGAACTTACGCTGTCAGTCGTTTCGCTAAGGTAACGTAAATTGGCTGAAAGTACAACCGAGAGAGAAGAATTACATAATATCGAATTAACACAACGACCAAAGCTCGCTTATGTGCGCGCATGATTATTATTGATGATTATATTGATTGAAATGATAATATTGATTACGATGATTATGATAATGATCATGATGCCCACTTGGGATAATACGCCCGTCATCAGAGAAAATTGTAGGGCGCATTGCGGCAGGACGAAATAATTTGTTGGCTGATATTCATTTCCTGGTGATGCCCTCGGAAGAAAAAAAAGTGCGCATTTCCAGGAAGGGGACAGCAGCATAATACATACGCATTCTTTTGAGACGCCTAATACGCACGTATTTTCTTGAGACGCCTCATACATACGCATTCTTTTGAGACGCCTCATACACACGTATTTTCTTGAGACGCCTCATACATACGCATTCTTTTGAAACGCCTCATACGCACGTATTTTCTTGAGACGCCTCATACATACGCATTCTTTTGAGACGCCTCATACACACGTATTTTCTTGAGACGCCTCATACGCACGCATTTTCTTGAGACGCCTCATACATACGCATTCTTTTGAGACGCCTCATACACACGCATTTTTTTGCGACACCTTACATTTGCATTATTATCAGCACCGACACGTAACAGCCGATATGTGCATAACAGCTGCAGCACTCACTGTTATCGCAGCCCCAGAATTAGTTCTGCCTACACAGAGCACGGCGCTAATGCATCAGCAATCATCACTTAGGGCAGCCACCGCTTCAAAAAACGCCGCGGTTGTCTCCTCAATTTAGGAGCGCGGTTCTAAATTACAAGTCGCTCGTGAATTTCGATTGAAATTTTAAAAAAATTCGCCAGCGGTGAATCTTGATAATTTACTGACAGACGTTCACGCGAGCTTCAGCTGCAATGTAAGTACCGCGGTCGGAAATGAAAAAATTTTTAGAAAATATACATACGTGTTTCAACGTTTTGTTTTAAATGGAAATTCAATGGAAAATATTTCACTTGCAGCAGAGGAAAAAGTGAATGAACCGTCGTGTTGCACAGCGCACACAGTGTGCCGCACAATGCACAGCGCATAATTTTACTTAGAACATTTAACTTAGTACATTTCTTTGATGAACTGCACAGTACACAAGAATCTTAAACATACATGAGGAATTCAGCACACAAACACAACACAGGTCAGGCAAACCTGACAACACAGTACATTACACGTACACCCCAACTCAGCACATTGCGAGTACAACACAACTCAGCACATTGCGAGTACAACACAACAAACCGCACATTCCAAATAAAACACACAACACAACACACAGCACATTCCAAGCACATCACACAACACAGCACAACACACAACACAGTCCACGTACAATACAATACACAACACATTCCAAGCACAACACAGCACACAACACAACGCACAACACATTTCACGTACAATACAAACACAACACATTCTAAGCACAACACAACACACTGCACATTCCGCGTACAACACAACACATTACAAGTGCATTACAGCACAACACATGACACAATTAGGCCTACAAAGCCACCTACAACAAAAGACACTGCAGCTTATCACAGACACACACACACACACACAAACACACGACACAAAGTAACTCTGGAGCTGAGAGAAAGCAGTATCTATAAGTACGAGATACAAGAAATCGAAGCTAAATATAGAATGCTAGACACAAAGTGCCGAGGGCTATTGAAGTTTGACAACTAACTTTGCGGCGCGGCATCACAGAAAATAACTTTATAAGTTAGCCTAAGCTATTAGTCAGCTTCCGAAGGAAGCAAGTCTGCGCTAACACAAATAAGGTCACGCTAAGTTTGAGGAAATAGACAAAATGCGCTAGTCGTTACCGTTAGTACAGCCCATTTCACACTGAGCTAGCAGAGCAGCTCCTAGCTCTTGCGAGCTTGCAATCTATCAGACGGTCTGCGAGACTGGTAGGTAGGAATAGCATTGTCACCACGCATGCTGGATGATAGATAAAACGTGCGAGTTCAGTGTGAAGGTAACGGCTCGTAATAGTGCTATTCCTACCTACCAGTCTCGCAGACCATTTGCTAGATAGCTCATGCGAGCTTGCTAGGTGCTGCTATGCTAGCTCAGTGTGATATGGGCCTAAAACCAGTAAACTAGCTGGCACTAGTTCAGTTTAGATGTTAGTTTAGGCCTCCCCAACCGCAACAAAGACGTTCTAAAGAGAGAAATGAGGAAGGGATTATTTAGGAGATAAAAGAATGCGGAATCTAGGCACAAGGTGCATGTAAACGGTAAGTTGAAAAAGAAGTTCATGAAACCAAATCAAAGTTGAAGAAGTAGTAGGTGCTGAAAAACAGGACAGCAGGAAATAAGAAAAAAGATTGCCCTTAACATAACAAAAATACATTTTATTTTAACACAAAGAAGGCCAACCTAATTCTCAGCTCGGGACCCACGTAGCCATGTTTGAAGCGCTAATTCCCATAGATCCAATAGTTGTATCCTCCTGCGGAGTGTCTGGCACTAGACAATAGTACTTGAATCTAGAAATAAGCTCAAGACAATTAAATTTCAGCCTTAAGTAAGAGTGAGACACATAATGAAATGCCAAAAGTTTTCTAAAAAATGTTGCTCTACTTCAGCGTATGAACATAGAACACAGAGATCTGAAGCAGCGTCAAAATAGAGAGATAACAGCATTCCAATTCAGCGTTAAATAGAAAAAAACAATCCTCAAATTCAACGTTAAATAAAAAAAGTTATCTTACATCAATACGAAGAAAACAAGCCTTATTTCACCGTTAAAACAAGAAAAAACAACGCTGTTATCCTACATCAAAACGAAGAACCCAAGCTTTAATTCAACGTCAAAGCGGAGGAAACAACGCTGTTATCCTGAGTCAAAGAAAAGAAAGCAAGCCTTTTTTTCAACGTCAAGACAGAGAAAACAACGCTGTTATCCTGAATCAAGGCGAAGAAAACGAGCCATATTTCAACGTTGAAACAGAAAACACAAAGCAACAATTGAGCGCAGGAGCTGAGAGATCGACGCTGCCAATTGTACTACCGAGCGGGGCAGAGCTTTGTTGAGGGCTACGGCCAGCCTCCGTAATGCCAGCCAGCCTCCGTAACGCCAGCCAGCCTCCGTAACGCCAGCCAGCCTCCGTAACGCCGGCCAGCCTCCGTAACGCCAGCCAGCCTCCGTAACGCCAGCCAGCCTCCGTAACGCCAGCCAGCCTCCGTAACGCCGGCCAGCCTCCGTAACGCCAGCCAGCCTCCGTAACGCCAGCCAGCCTCCGTAACGCCAGCCAGCCTCCGTAACGCCAGCCAGCCTCCGTAACACCAGCCAGCCTCCGTAACGCCAGCCAGCCTCCGTAACACCAGCCAGCCTCCGTAACGCCAGCCAGCCTCCGTAACGCCGGCCAGCCTCCGTAACGCCAGCCAGCCTCCGTAACGCCAGCCAGCCTCCGTAACGCCAGCCAGCCTCCGTAACGCCAGCCAGCCTCCGTAACGCCAGCCAGCCTCCGTAACGCCAGCCAGCCTCCGTAACGCCAGCCAGCCTCCGTAACGCCAGCCAGCCTCCGTAACGCCAGCCAGCCTCCGTAACGCCAGCCAGCCTCCGTAACGCCAGCCAGAGTCCGTAACGCCAGCCAGCCTCTGTAACGCCAGCCAGCCTCTGTAACGCCAGCCAGCCTCTGTAACGCCAGCCAGCCTCTGTAACGCCAGCCAGCCTCCGTAACGCCAGCCAGCCTCCGTAACGCCAGCCAGCCTCCGTAACGCCAGCCAGCCTCCGTAACGCCAGCCAGCCTCCGTAACGCCAGCCAGCCTCCGTAACGCCAGCCAGCCTCCGTAACGCCAGCCAGCCTCCGTAACGCCAGCCAGCCTCCGTAACGCCAGCCAGCCTCCGTAACGCCAGCCAGCCTCCGTAACGCCAGCCAGCCTCCGTAACGCCAGCCAGCCTCCGTAACGCCAGCCAGCCTCCGTAACGCCGGCCAGCCTCCGTAACGCCAGCCAGCCTCCGTAACGCCGGCCAGCCTCCGTAACGCCAGCCAGCCTCCGTAACGAAGGCCATACAAGGCCGGGTCGTTACGGCGCTGTAGTGCCGCCGCCGCAATAAAATCTCCGTAACAAATTACCGCCGCACCTTTCTGGGATCGAGAAACTTCTCTTCTATTGATGACTGCCTGCACAGTGTGGGGTGTTGTTGTGTTGTTTGATGGTGTTGATGAGTACCTGTACTTTGTTTGGTGTTGTTGATGAGTGCCTGTACTTTGTTTGGTGTTGTTGGTGAGTACCTGTACTTTGTTTGATGGTGTTGATGAGTACCTGTACTTTGGTGTTGTTGATGAGTACCTGTACTTTGTTTGATGTTGTTGATGAGTACCTGTACTTTGCTTGGTGTTGTTGATGAGTACCTGTACTTTGTTTGATGTTGTTGATGAGTACCTGTACTTTGTTTGGTGTTGTTGGTGAGTACCTGTACTTTGTTTGATGGTGTTGATGAGTACCTGTACTTTGTTTGGTGTTGTTGATGAGTACCTGTACTTTGTTTGATGTTGTTGATGAGTACCTGTACTTTGTTTGGTGTTGTTGATGAGTACCTGTACTTTGCTTGGTGTTGTTGATGAGTACCTGTACTTTGTTTGGTGTTGTTGATGAGTACCTGTACTTTGTTTGATGTTGTTGAGTACCTGTACTTTGTTTGATGTTGTTGATGAGTACCTGTACTTTGTTTGGTGTTGTTGATGAGTACCTGTACTTTGCTTGGTGTTGTTGAGTACCTGTACTTTGTTTGGTGTTGTTGATGAGTACCTGTACTTTGTTTGATGTTGTTGAGTACCTGTACTTTGTTTGATGTTGTTGATGAGTACCTGTACTTTGTTTGGTGTTGTTGATGAGTACCTGTACTTTGCTTGGTGTTGTTGATGAGTACCTGTACTTTGTTTGGTGTTGTTGATGAGTACCTGTACTTTGTTTGATGGTGTTGATGAGTACCTCCTGTACTTTGTTTGGTGTTGTTGATGAGTACCTGTACTTTGTTTGGTGTTGTTGGTGAGTACCTGTACTTTGATGGTGTTGATGAGTACCTGTACTTTGTTTGGTGTTGTTGATGAGTACCTGTACTTTGTTTGGTGTTGTTGGTGAGTACCTGTACTTTGATGGTGTTGATGAGTACCTGTACTTTGTTTGGTGTTGTTGATGAGTACCTGTACTTTGTTTGATGGGGTTGATGAGTACCTGTACTTTGTTTGGTGTTGTTGATGAGTACCTGTACTTTGTTTGATGGTGTTGATGAGTACCTGTACTTTGTTTGGTGTTGTTGATGAGTACCTGTACTTTGTTTGATGGTGTTGATGAGTAACTGTATGGTTTGTGGTGTTGTTGTGTTGTTTAATAGCGTTGTTGGGCACCTACATTTTGTTGTTTGGTGTTATTGATAAGGTGTTATTGTGTGTTATTGTGTTGAATGATGTTGATTTGTGACTTTCCATGCACTTGCTGTACAATGGATCCAAGCTATTACTATCACTCACATACTTTCCCACACACATATAGAGTGTTCCATAAAATGTACTCACTCTTTGACTGATGATAACGCATTTAATTTTTTTATTTCAGGTGCAACTAAATTTTCTTCTTTGACCTTTCATTCTATCATAATGTGTTTTTCATTGAACTGATTAGACTTGTACATGGGTCAACCAACCCTGATTCTAAAATGATAAAAACACTGCAGCACTGGGCAGTGAAGAACTGAGTACACCTTTAGATATACGGTATATTCATTCTTAAAAAACGCCAGTTTTGACCACTGTTCATAATCAGCTCTACGTAATTTGATTTTGATCGATAATATCTACGTATCATCTTTGTTAGATCATCTCTACGCATTATATTCGATTGATCATTTCAACTTACTATCTTTGACTGATCTTTATCACGCCTACGTGCCATTTCTTATTGAAGGGCAGGCAATGATGGAGAAATTCATCACCAAAACGACGTCGAACATTTTCCCATTTTCGCACGTGTCATTTCTGATCAAAGGTCAGGTATGGAGGAAATGTGGGAAACTTCATCACCACAAGTCCGCCGACCCCTTTCCTCTTCGTGTTCTCCCTTTGTTGCCATTTTCAGAGAACACATTACGACCAGTAGGCGCAATGCGCCTCTCAGGCAATAGACCAGATGGAGGGCGTGGTGCTCACTTCCTGGGCCACCTGGAGTGGATGGCCTCTATTTCTCACCTGCAGCTTGGGTGAGTGCTGTTGAGAGCACGCAAAGTTACACTGAACCCTCTCGAAAGCACGCACAGCTCACATTTCACGGTTAAGCCCTCTCGACAGCACGCAGGGGTTACATTATTTATATTAACAGGTAAGGGTAATATGATATAATTGATCTGGATTAATAAGGATTATTTCTAGGGTTAAGGTTTATTATTAACTAATGATCAAGTTCAAGCTTCCAGGAAGCCAACCGATCGCCCAAAATGCTTTCTTCGCCGAGAAAACTTCTCGTCTCTCCGCCGTGTGACAAGGAACTTATTCCTGCATCAAACCGCGGGTTCTTCATTAGTCTCTTGCAAAAAAAGAGAAATACTGTTATTCGTAAGAATTAAAAACAAAGATTGTTCTTCAAAAGGATAGAGAACAACGTTTGTTCTTCGAAAATATATAGAACAACGTTTTTTCTTCAAAAGGATAAAGAACAAAGTTTGTCCTTCCTTCAATCCATGTCTCATTTCGAAATAGATCTCCCATGCCTAGTGCAAGCAGCCCCCAAAATCTGACTCTTCTTCATCCGAGCTGATGAAAGCTTTCTTTTTCAAGCCGCGCTGACGGGAATATAATTTTATTTCATTATTTTTCTCCGTCTTGTTTGTAAGAGATGGAGGGAAATGGTGCACACGCTGCTGTCCCAATGGAACATAAATATTCTCTCATGTTTTACAGATGAGCCCTAGAAGACGAGATTGTAAGTTATTGTACGCCTTTCCAACTTCTAAAAATGTGTTCCAAAGAGAGGAAGGATGAACGCACCATTAAGTATGGAATTGAGGGAGCCATGACCTTTGATGGGTTCTGCTCAAGATCCTCTGCGCATAGAAACAGTAACTTAAGAAACAATTTTATGAGACAAAGTAAAAATTGGAGACGAAAGATAATTTACTAAAAGTGAACCGAAAAAAGTATCCAAAACCAAAGAAACGTTTTGTTTCAACAAAAAAGATGGCTTACCCACCCAACTCTCAGCTTGGGACTTTATGTTCTCCTCCTGGCTGAGGGGACAATTTGGATGAATATATTATAAAAAAAGAAAAATATAAAGACATATGTAATCAATGCTTGAAGAAATGGCAGTTTCTATCTGAAAATACGTTATATACTCGTAACTTGACGTGTTTTAAACAAATAACAAAAACACGTCATAAACCTTGACATATTTTGGACATGCATTAAAATAACGTCATATAACTTGACACAAACACGTGATATCAACCTGAGCAGAAACTGTAAGTGTAACAAGAGCACTAGCGTCACCACCACGACGACATCACCAGCTGTAGCGACACGCAGCAGCATCAGCTGCAGCAAGGCACCATCTGTCAGTGCGCTGCAGGTGGTCGTGTGGGAGGGTAATGCTCCGCGTGAGCTGCGTCGCGCTCTCGAAAAACAAGAGAAAAGAGGCTTTGGAAAAGCGCGACTGTTTATTTCAAGAGGAAAAGTTTTCATCAGGACAGTGGCAGCCACAGCAGATCATTTTATGGGCCCTGGACACGTGATGTCAGTTTATCGTCTAAAGAAATGGACATTTCTGCTGGAAATAGCTATTTCGAGTGCAATTTGAGAGCTCATTTCCTGGATGCTGAATATTGACGAACGGTCTCTCAGTAAGGGAGAAAACAGCTCTCGACGCGTTAAATTATCTTGAGAAATAGCGCTTGACGCGTAAAATTATAGCAGAAAATAGCTTTTGATGCGTGAAATTATCGTAAGAAACAGCTTTATGCCCGTGAAATTGCCTTAGAAACAGCTCTCGATGCGTGAAATTATTTTGAGAAACAGCGCTCGGCACGAGAAACATTGTAGAAAACAGCTTTCGGCTCATGAAAATATCGTAGCAGTGATACCAAACAGCTATAGGACTGGACTACCTTGTTCCTGCTTGAAAAAGATAGAGCTAGGACTTGTGCTTGTAAAAAACGACAATTAATACAAAAAATCATTCTTACATGTAACTGTTGCCTGTATGACCGAGTTAGGTGCACTTACCCTGAATGTTATAGACTTGGGGAATACGAACGGCTCACGTGAGTTCTGTTCATGAGTGCGCAGTTAAATGCAGGGTATCCCAAAAATGCCGTCACTTTTTGACTCCTTAGTACTTATTTATTTTGTTTAACAGTAGGTGTTTATTGACGCAGATACATGTCAAATGGGTCAAATTAATGAAAAGAACATTAAATTCTAGATAACAGACTGTCATGTAAGAAAACTTATTTGCATTTGAAATCATGAATACATGAGAAATCGTTGCTCATTGGATGAACACATTTTTGATACACCCTGTATACGAGCGATCTCGCCAGCATGAAGGTTATAACATACAATAAAAATACGCTCAGTTCATAAACAGTGCTTCAATTGAAATTTAACCCTAAGTATTTTATAATACTCAGTAAAAAACATCACCCGTTTAAACCGTTAGAAACACAACGGCTGCTTCCGTTCAGTGAAGTGGAGTAGTTGACAACGCAGACTGATAACAAAACGCGTTTTTTTACATTGCGAAACATGGAAAACGAAAAAAATCGCAGTTTTCTTGAACGCGTCAGAGGTGTTAGAACCTAAACTAATTTCCGGAATTATTTGCAGCGTTATAATATTTGCAGCGTGGTAATATTTGCAGCGTGGTAATATTTGCAGCGTGGTAATATTTGCAGCGTGGTAATATTTGCAGCGTGGTAATATTTGCAGCGTGGTAATATTTGCAGCGTGGTAATATTTGCAGCGTGGTAATATTTGCAGCGTGGTAATATTTGCAGCGTGGTAATATTTGCAGCGTGGTAATATTTGCAGCGTGGTAATATTTGCAGCGTGGTAATATTTGCAGCGTGGTAATATTTGCAGCGTGGTAATATTTGCAGCGTGGCAATATTTGCAGCGTGGTAATATTTGCAGCGTGGTAATATTTGCAGCGTGGTAATATTTGCAGCGTGGTAATGTTTGCAGCGTGGTAATATTTGCAGCATGGTAATATTTGCAGCGTGGTAATGTTTGCAGCGTGGTAATGTTTGCAGCGTGGTAATATTTGCAGCGTGGTAATATTTGCAGCGTGGTAATATTTGCAGCGTGGTAATGTTTGCAGCGTGGTAATATTTGCAGCGTGGTAATATTTGCAGCGTGGTAATGTTTGCAGCGTGGTAATGTTTGCAGCGTGGTAATATTTGCAGCGTGGTAATATTTGCAACGTGGTAATATTTGCAGCGTGGTAATATTTGCAGCGTGGTAATATTTGCAGCGTGGTAATATTTGCAGCGTGGTAATGTTTGCAGCGTGGTAATATTTGCAGCGTGGTAATATTTGCAGCGTGGTAATATTTGCAGCGTGATAATATTTGCAGCGTGGTAATATTTGCAGCGTGGTAATATTTAAAACATTGAATAGTTAAAACATTGAATAACAAAAACGTTGAAAAACAATTCAGAATTTTCATAAATCCCGAACTTAAAAGAATGAAGCAGGAGAGTAATTCGTCTTTAAGTACTCTAATTGTGCACAGAGTACTGTAAAGCACTCTAACAGCACAACAAGTACTCTAATTGCGCAAAAAGTACAGTGAAGTTTTATAGTAATGCAAAAAAGCTGAGTAAAGTCCTCTAATAGTGTAAAAAGTACAATAAGGTCATCTAATAAGGCAGAAAGTTGAGCAAAACCCTCTAATAGGGCAAAAATTACCTTAAAACACTCTAAAAGCATACAAAACACTTGCCGTCAAATTTTAAAATATTAGAGAAGTTTAATCTGCCATGCTGGTAAACCTAAATTCCAATCATGTTCACTAACCGTGAACTTCGTTAAGGGGAACTGTGCCGCTGTAGTGACAGATTTATTTTTTAAACCATGTATTTTTTCTATAACCCTATATTTTTTTGAACCCTATGTTTTTTTTATATTTTCATACTTATATTTGAACCCTATTTACTTTCTGAACGAGCGTTCTATATTTCTATATTTTATCGAGCGTTCTTATTTCCTGAATGCTTCGATGAACCATTCACATTTATCGGGTTTCATTCATGATATTTAAGAGAAATTACCCTAATCATTCGTTCAAGACCCAAAAAATTTGATCGATGTAGGGTTAAAGGATCATCATATTTTTCTTCGAAAAAAATTCGACACAACGCGCGTTACTTGTGGTTTTCGAGATTCTGTTTTGCGCTCTTCGCAAATTTAAAAATTACGACGCGAAATCTCTTTTTCGCAAATGTGAACATTGCAACTGAGCGGTTGAAGCGGTTATGCTGTACGGGACGGATGACGTGGCGAAAAAATAAAATGATCGCTTCATGGAAAACTGAAATTTAAGGAAAGAATTTGTCTAAAATCAAGGAAATGTTTCTCGTTACTATTATGTACCAATTTTCGGTTATGAACTGTTAATTATTATGTTGAGTTGTCACATTGCGTTGAAACGTTGTGTTGAAAAATTTCGTTGAAATGCTGCGTAGAGGTGTTGAAATGAAATTTTGAATAGGAACATAGTGTTGAAATGTTGAGTTGCAACGTTGCGTAACAATGCGATGGAACATTATTTTGAAATGTTGAGTTACCACATTGCATTCAAATGTCGCGTTGAAATATTAAGCAGAAATGCGAGATGAAATGTTGGACTGAAATGTGGAGGTGAAACATAAAGTCAACTTCACAAATCCTGTACAGCATTCAAGTGTAGATATTATTTTTAGTTCAATGTGACGCGGAGATTCTTTTTTGTTACATCAAATTGAAGAGGTAAAAAGAAAATACAATTTATGTACGAAAAACAAGTGCTCTTAATTTCTAAGAAGTAAAAATATGGAACTAAATTTGTCGTCAAAAATTACCGTTCATTCGAAAAACATATTTTCAAATTATCGTTCATATACAAAAAAAAAGAACTAATTTTGCCCTTCAGAATCGCCTGTCACATGAAAACAACTTATCAAAATCGTTAAAAAACGAAACTCACATTGCCCTTAAAAATTGTTTCTCATGCGAAAAACGTCCTAAAAACAACAAGCAAAAAATAAACTAACTCTGCCCTTGAGAATTGAAATCTTGCAAAGTTTCGATCGTGTGAAGAATGGCCCGAAAGAACCGCCCGAAAAAGCGCGCAGTTCTCTTGCCAAATGATAGCGAGCGTCGCCAGAAAAGCTGTTTTCAATTACAGTGGCTGTAACAGGGAAGTGTGCAACAGCCTGAGCTGTTACGCAACCGCACCTCATTTCAGCAAAGGTTTTTGCTAGTTCCAGTAAATGTCCTTTACTGCACTGGAAAATTTCATTTTTGCAAGCTATGTATGTATCATTTTAATACTTAAGACACCATCACCAAATGATGAGCGTAGGCTTACACTCTGCCTAGATCGTGCACCATTTTTCCTCGATTTTTTGCACTACATACAACTTTCAACGACGGCAGATTGATGAAAAATCAATTCCGTACTCTCAAGAGAGTGAAACTAATCTTGTAGAATGAGTGAAAATCAATACAATATTTAGATGTTTCGCGCTGGTGGAATTGAATTCTACAATTTAATACTTTAGAATTAGTGAAAATAAATGCATATTTATGTCTCGCACTGGTTGAACCGAATTCTACGTTTTAATGACTGCTTCTTGTATGACTTCTTCAAGGAACGCCCGTGGGGTAATTATTTATTTTTCTTTGCCCTCAACATCTCTTTAGGCGCGTAGCTTCGGTCTCTTGAATTCTTTCTTTCCCTCGAATCAAAATTCTGCGCAGCGTTGAGTTGTAAAATACACGCAAGTTTAGGAGTATTTTTTTGATAAGAAATGAGGAAATTTCATTTTTAATTAACATCTGTGCATCAGCGCATATGTACACACATGCACAGCAATGTACATTTGCTATTAAATAATCCGCCACAATATCTGTCTTCCCGACATGCCTAAAGAAAGACTAAAGAGACGGAGAAAAAGTCGCGAAAGATGTCACGGGCTGAGAGAAATCCCACTGAGTCTTCCTCATTTGTTCCAAGGCGGAATTTTTTCTCCTGTGAGCATTACTGAAGTTCTTGACCATAAATCTAGGCGATACTCTGCTTACAACATTCATGGTCACTGAAGCATAGCTTTGCTTTCTCTCGCTAGGACAATCTGTATCTTGCTGTCATTTCTCATGCTAGGGCAGTGCATCTTTAATACTAAAGCTACCGTTTTGGTGAGCAATTCTGTAAAGTTTCTCAAGGTTAGAAATTAAATGCTTATTTTTGCGTACGTCAAGTTCTTAGCAAACTGAGTGAGGTCGTCGTACGAGGTTCACAAATGTAAATAAAAAGCCTTTACGGAATAACAGCCGCATTTCACGAGCGGTGAACAACCAGAACAAAAAGTTGCAAATTGATGTTAGATTGAAGAACCTTTCGTGTTACTGCACTGGCTCTTGCCAAGCCACCAAGTTAATCTATAAAACAACAATTAAAAACTTATTGGAAATCATCACTTACGCAAAAAAACACACAAAATAATATATCAACTAATTGAGGGCCAAGTACAGCCCCCTGAGGTACACCATAAATTAAGGGTAACAACGGAATTATTTTGAGCTTGCAAAGAGCTTTGCGTAATTACTTGAAAGTGCAAGGTCATAAATTACCACTTTAATATAAATGAGGGGCGTGACGTAGGCATACTTCATCACTACAGCCATGAATCATCGTTAATATTGTAATAAGGCTGGCACTGACAATGATTCAAGACAGTGCATTAAGTGTCATAAAAATATCACTGCTGCTGTGACGGATATAATGGAAATGATAAACTTGCTGGTTATTTTACGACGATATTCTCGCTCTGAAATAACGCATTTATTACATCAACTGAAATTACACGTGTATGACAGCAAATGAATTTGCACGTGTATGGCAGCAATTGAAACTACACGTGTTAAGTCACAGCTCTAGACCTTACGGTAGTAAGATTTCTTTTCCAGCCTGCTATGAATGTATGTGATATTTGCATTCAATCAATTCTTACTACTTGCTTATTTGAAACAAGCACTTCATCAAAGCCTCATTACTCTGGCTAATAAGCTTGAAAGTTTGCAGAAAAGTTCCAATTCATTAGTTCAAAGCTTATCATGAACACTATTTTACCATGTACTTTTTCCGAATTTTATCCTACGAAAATGGAAAAAAAATATTTTTTAGAAATATTTTTATAAGTGAAAACGTAACCTATGTAGCAGGAAGTGAGCCTAGCGTAGATTTAATATTTTTAACTGGTACAAGAATTGCTTGACTTAGGAACTATTTTTAAGACAAGTTTTACCTACGCCAACATAATTCGCACATACATAGCCGACGCAAGTCGATGTTTCTCATAGAAGTTCAAACTTTTCTTGTCGATCTCATCCAACCAAAAACGAAGAAAAATAAATTATATTTCTCACTACAGGTTTATAGAGGTGTTCTCACAAAATAATCGGGTCAGAAATAACTCAAAATTCACCGAAATCCTCAGTCATCAAAGCTCAGTTTGTGTGCGTGGGAAGTTCAGACGTACAAGGGAGCTTTAAATTAAGTTTTTGCGAGTGTCAACTTGTGTGGAGACGCCATCTTGAATTGTGTCTGGCTGCTCTCTCTCTCTCTCTCTCTCTGTTCTGCTATTTTGGGGAGATTAATTTACTGTTATTCAAGAAAAAATTAATTTACTGCGATTTGAGAACAAAATATTCGTTTACCGTTATCCAAGAACAAAAGATTCGTTTACTGTTGTCCAAGAACAAAAGATTCGTTTACTGTTATCCAAGAACAAAAGATTCATTTACTGTTATCCAAGAACAAAAGATTCGTTTACAGCTATTCAAGAAAAAGATTCATATATTGCTGATTAGGAAAAATGATTCAGTGACTACTATTTAAGAAACAGGTTAATTTACTGTCATTCAAGTACAAAAATTAACTTTTTGATATTTTATAAAAAGGGATTCCTTTACTGTTATTTAAGAACAAAAGATTCGTTTCCAGCTATTCGAGAAAACAGATTCATTTCCTGCGATTTAAGAAAAATAAATTCATAAGAATTCCTCATTCCTTTCTGCACCTATTGATGAAAGATTTAGGAATACAGATTAATTTATTGCAAGTTTCGAGAGCTGCAAGCTATGAAAAATTTACAAATAACGATTTATTTATCCCAAGCTCTCTGCGCTGTAACTGTTGATGAAAGATATATGCAAAAATATATGTATACCCCAAACGTGTACGTAAATTGTTACACGGAAGACAATAAAGAACGTACATACTTACATAGTACCTACAGGCGTGTATGTAAATTGCTACACGGAAGACACTAAAGAACGTATAACTATTATACGTTCTGCAATTCTGCAAAGTCTTTATCTTTATTTCTTGCAAGTTCTTTTCTTTATTTGTTCCAAGTTTTTTTTATTTGTTGCAAAGCCGTTATCTAGTACTACACTGTAATATAGTTGTACGAGCTTCGTGATAGGGCGTTCCTCAGGGAGGTATAACTATTGTATCTATGTGAATTCGCACACCCAGGGGGAAAATGTGTGGTCCCTAGCTGAGAGTTAGGGTACAACTGAGGAAGACGTACAACTGTATTACAGTGTAGTGCTAGATAACGGCTTTGCAACAAATAAAAAAAAAACTTGGAACAAATAAAGAAAAAAACTTGCAAGAAATAAAGATAAAGACTTTGCAGAATAAAGACTTTGCTACTCAGTACCTACAGACAGCAATGTTAGCAGATTATATTAGGTGCTGGAGTAATTAAGCCTCCCCAACTGCACCAAACGCGTTACAAGGAGAGGAAGGAGTAAGACATCATTTAGTGGGGACTGATTAGATTATATGTTAGTTTAAGTCTCCCTACCCGCTACAAAAAAGAGCGCGTCGAAGAGAGGAAGGAGGAAGGCACCATTTAGTGTGAAGATAAGGGAAAGCGAAATTTATGCAGAGGGAGCCAAGGAACAGTAAGTTCATGAAACAAAATAAAAGTTGAAAAAGAAAGATTTAGGTGCTGAAAACAGGGCAGCAGAGACCCCCCAAAAAAAAATGGTCCTAAATATACTGAAAAAAAATTATTTCAACAAGACGAAGGCCTGCCTAACCTTTAGCTCGGGACCTCGCATATTCCCCCTGGGAGTGCCATAGATACAACAGCAGTATCCCCCTGAGGGGGGGAACACTGCTAGCAGCGTGAGCCAAATGACCTAAGCGGCTGCAGCCTCAGATCGCAGATGCGCGATGAGTAAAATACCGCTCGCAAAAAAGTGTGAATGATGGCCAAGGCGATTCTATTGTCATTGAAAAACAAACATAGTGGGCATGAGGCGCCTGCGCGTACATTTTATTTACTCGTTTAGTCCAGGTTCTTTCATCGCGCAGACACGAGAGCAAGGGAATGATTTGCGCATTGCGGGACACAACGAAATGATTTTTTTTATTTTTTTTTAAACGAACGCTGCCTGTGGGGAAAATTTTATGTACTTTGTAGCATAGAGATTTATTGTGGTGCTTGAATGTACTTTTTTGGTGTTAAGAAATTACGAATATAAGTAGCTTTTAGCAGTTATACGAGATTAGACTAAATGTTTGTTTAAGCCTCCCATAGCCGCAAAGAGGTGTTCTAAAGAATGGAAAGATGAAGGCACCATTTAAGATGGCGTTGAGAAAACTTGGAATTTATGCACAATGTGTGTGTTCTTGCACAGGATCCCCTGCGCATAGAAACAGTGAGTGTGAAGGAAGGTTATGAAATGATGCAATTTGAAGAAGAATATTTAGAGGTACTGAAAACCAGGACAGCAGTGAACCGAAAAAAGATGGTTCTTGACAAAAAACGTATTTCAACTAAAGGAGGGCTTACCTTACCTAACTCTCAGCTAGGGACCACACATTTTCCCCCTGGGTGTGCGAATTCACATAGATACAATAGTTATACCTCCCTGAGGAACGCCCTATCACGAAGCTCGTACAACTGTATTACAGTGTAGCACTAGATAACGGCTTTGCAACAAATAAAAAAAAAACTTGGAACAAATAAAGAAAAAAACTTGCAAGAAATAAAGATAAAGACTTTGCAGAATTGCAGTGCAGAAACGTAAGCAAACGTGTAGATTTCTATCAACAACATCAACTGAATTTTAATTTTCGTAAGACATTTTAGAGGAAGACCTCCTTTTCGCAATGCCAAATCAAACGACTCTTGCCAGCTACTGCCTTACCCTAAGAGGCATATTACCGAGCCTTTGACATTGTCAAACAAGCGGATTATTATACATTTCATACAGCGTGTACCTGCTTAGTGTGACGTTGGGATATGCAAAACTTCATTAACTTCATCTACAGTAAATGAGTTCAAAGAAGCTCGTTTATCAAAGTTATTCAAAGGTTTATAAAAGAACTGAAACTCCAGAATTGGCGAGTGTTGAGAGCCGACAACCTGATTAGGGCATCAAGCTTTAATTAATTTAATTTTGTACGGTTCGAACCTTTTTCTCTTATGACCCTTCTGGGATTTAGGGATCGACTCCAAAGTATAAAGAACTCAGTTAAATATTGACAATGCCACAGTGAATATTTAGTTTAAATCTGCTTAGGGTCAGATTTGTGCATTCGGCTCAACTTTTCTTCGGCTCAACTTTTCCCATGAAGTTTTTTTTTTGTGCTACAGGCTTTAGATCTTCTGCAACCACAATAAGAATTTATTCAATATAAATACGATCACGGTTCGCGTAGGATGCTCTCTTCAAATGTGGTTAAAAATTTCTCAATTTTTTACACTCGGAAAGAGTTTTTGTTCAAATAAAACATTTAGACAAACCGAAAAAAACTTGCTCGTCGACCTTAAATCCATCGTCATCGAATGCTTGACTCGGTTTTGCTTTGACTTTGAAGCTAATGCACGTACACAACATATTGTCTACACGTACACAAAAGCTTGACAACACGCACACAACAGACAGACAACACGTACAAAACAGATTGAAAACATGCACATAACACTTACACGACACATACTCTGAAAACACAACAGGAATGTGTGTGTGTGAGAGTGTGTGCGTAAGAAAGAGAGAGGGAGAGAGAGAGGGAGAGAAAGAAAAAGTTAGAGAGAGCAAAAAATCTTCACCCAAGTCTATTTACAGCAAAAAAGGCAGTCACTTAGCAGAATTGCCAATTGATTGATTGGATTGATTGCGGGTCTCCATGAAAGGATTTTGAGCCATGCCATCGTCTGCACCCGAAACTTTTACATTAAGATAACGAGGCATAGATATACGTCTAAGAGAAATAGACTTACCCTCACTTCGAGCCTTTCGCATCCGAATGTGTTTTTCTTCCATGTTAATAATTTATTTTATATCGGTCCGAGGATATTGTAACTTATACATTTACCCAGTAACATAATAGTACACCACTTATTAGTTCTAGAAAATGTCTTCAGAATGCACTGGGAGAATGAAAACAATCATACTATTCTTTTTAATAAAATATAGCTGTCTCCATAAATGTATTTAAACATAAATAATTTTATTTATTTTTCGTGCGTAATATCTCCCATATGATTATAATGGGCACCTCGCTGGCCACACTAAATTGGTATGTGTGCGTGTGTGTGTGTGTGTGTGTGGCGCTCACCAGGCCGCCCAATGACCGTATCTGTGATACGAGTTTCACCAGTGCACAAGTACAGGAATATTTTGATGGCGGGTACTGTTGGGATGGATGTATTTGTTGGGCATCCACAGCTGCAGGATTTGTTTGTGAATTTTTTGGGATGGATATATTTGTTGGGCATCCACCGCTGCAGGATTTGTTTGTGAATTTGTTGGGATGGATATATTTGTTGGGCATCCACCGCTGCAGGATTTGTTTGTGAATTTGTTGGGATGGATATATTTGTTGGGCATCCACCGCTGCAGGATTTGTTTGTGAATTTGTTGGGATGGATATATTTGTTGGGCATCCACCGCTGCAGGATTTGTTTGTGAATTTGTTGGGATGGATATATTTGTTGGGCATCCACCACTGCAGGATTTGTTTGTGAATTTGTTGGGATGGATATATATGTTGGGCATCCACAGCTGCAGGATTTGTTTGAGCAAAATATCTAGTCCCGCCATTTTTGACGGGCCGTGTACACTAGTTTATATATTTATAATCTTCAAAAGCACGTGCTCAACACAGCACAAGACGTTTCGCGTCTCTCACAAGCCGCGTAGAACAACACAAACGACGCAGTTCATTGAAGTGGGGGAATACGCGAGGTGCAGTGCATGTCCACCAACATGCCCATACATGACGCAGCGTTGCGTGCAATTTTAACGTGCACTTTCAGCGTGCAATTTCAGCGTGCAATTTCAGCGTGCAATTTCAGCGTGCAATTTCAGCATGCAATTTCAGCGTGCAATTTCAGCGTGCAATTTCAGCGTGCAATTTCAGCGTGCAATTTCAGCGTGCAATTTCAGCGTGCAATTTCAGCGTGCAATTTCAGCGTGGTATTTACACGGAAGTTTACCAAGCCAGAAGCTGTGCTTAAATCTGCTCTTAAAATAACTGTGAGCTCAATCAGCTGGTTGCATTACTGGGCATAGCAGACGGTGCGTCTGAACCGATCCAGAGATTTGACTTCTGGATCGATCCAGAGATTCTGAAACCTCTGCACAGCTGCTGTGCGAACTCATTCACGACACATGCACATCGTACACACAACACAAAGCACACAGCACACAGCACACACAGCAAACATGCAGCACATAGCAAACACGCAGCACGTAGCAAACACACAGCACGCAGCACACAGCACACAACAAAAACACGACACACTGCAAAAAATACCACGCAACAAAAACACAGCATACAGTGTATACACAACACATGACAAAGACATAGCACACAAAATCACAAAACACAATAAAAACACAGCACACAAAAACACAACACACAGGAAAAAATAGCACGCAGCAAAAACACAACACATAGCGTGCACACAGCGTACATACAGCACATAACAAAGACATAGCACACAAACTGGAGCGAGTGGGTTAAAAAGGAGAAGTAATACCTAACTAATGCCATCATTACTTAATTGTACTGAACTAATACCATCTTTAATTATACCAAACTAATTTCATTATTAGTAATATCAAACTTAAACTATCGAAATTTATATCAAATATTTGGAATTAGGTAAGAAACCAATCAAGTCATCCTTATAAACCGAAAGCATTTAACATTAATCTTCATTGTTTAGTTAATGAGACGCGATATAACTCACCATTGCATGGAGTGAACAGGAATTCAAGGCAAATGACTAACTCGGTTGCATCAAAAATAATACTAAATTTGTAAATCAATACCTGAGTGACTTCTCTGAACATTTTCAGCATTTGCGATTTGCTACGAAAATTCATAATTTGGAAAGAATGTATGATTAATTAATAAAAGGAATTCGGAAAAACAGTTTTTAACTGTAATCAATATTCGAACCATTGCCCCTGATACTGTATTCACCAGCTTGTTTCCACCATTTCCGCCGCAGGTTTCAATTTCTGAAGACTCGCACTAGAAAAGATGCGAAAAATCATCTGGAAAAACAAAACTGACGGTGAAAATGAACTAAAATAAAAACCAAATGCGTTGACAGTGAGTTGAGGTTGAAAAGGTTTGCGAAACTCGCGGTATAAATTTACTTGAAATGAATACCAACGCAAAAAAATTAAAAATGGTTTCATAATAAAATAAAAATTAAAAATTAAGATTGAAGTAAATAGCGAAATTGCAATGAAATTAGAGTGTAGATGAGAAGTGATACAGCAACTGGTGAATACGTGTAGTGACTTGCGTGTATTTGAAGTATCAGTCAAGTGTGCGTGTTACCTACGTGTAGCTTGTAATTTTGCAGGGTGTTAAGTGTAGGAGAGTGTAGTGAGTCATCACGTGAGCTCATCACAACACACCAAGTGCATCACTTCTTTATCACTTCTCCGGCTGGTGAGTACCATACATGTGCGTGTGGCGATACAGCAGAGTATGGTGATGCAGCAGCACGTGTGTGATGCAGCAGCGTTTGCGTGTGGTGTTGCAGCGCGTGTGGTATTGCAGCGCGTGTGGTAATGCAGCGCGTGTGGTGATGCAGCGCGTGTGGTGATGCAGTAGAGTGTGGTGATGCAGCAGCGCGTGTGTGATGCAGCAGCACCTGCGTGTGGTGTTAGAACAGAAAAAATCACACACGCAATTTGTAAAAAAATCACAAATCCCGTAGGCCTATAACTCAAGGCCCAACATACGGCCGCTTTGTCTTCCAACGGCGGATTTGGTCTCGAGGTACCCGTCTGAATCAATAACCGTTTTCGCAAAATCTAAACAAATTTCACGAGCGAGAAAAAAGTGAATGAATTCACAGCAAAACCTGAGTATACGATCAGGTTTGCACAACTCCAGGCAATCAGACGGTAGCAAAAAGACTCGACTCGAAATTCTGATGTATATTCATAGGGATAATTTTTTCACAATAAGCATAATTTGTCCTAGTTGGAACGAGACACTCTGTGAAATAGACGAATAGACATAAAGAAAGGTCAAGTTAAAACATTAGGAAAAAAAATTCGCATCGTATTTACAGATTGGAAGCATAAAACTAAAAAAACAAATTCTACACAGTAATATGGATGTAGAAATTAGAAATAAGCTCCCTAAGAAAGAATAAAACAAGAAGTACATCCTCTAAGCCAGGGGTCCTTAAAGTGGGGCTCGAAAAATTCAACAAATTTACCAGTGGATGCAGTTAAGGCATTTATTTACAGCTTTCCATAACTGTTGATATTATGAAACAGTGCGTACGATGTAAGTCTATATATATTCCTGAGAGGAACACATGTGAGGGGTCCTCAGCTTATTTTCTCTTGTGAAAGTGATCCTTAGTTGAAAAAAGTTTGAGACCCCTGCTCTATGCCGTTCTCAAACTTAGCTTAAACTTACGGCTAAGCAACGGTTGCTGTGACGGACAGTCCAAGCCACAGCACTGGCCGTCCACGGCCCAATACCAGGCCGTGAAATGACACTGAGCATCCATCAGATGCCGTGATTTACGGTCCTGCTTTGCCTTCCTCTGTGAGGGTAGGGTGGTGATGAGGGCAGGGGGTGATGAGGGCAGGGGGTGATGAGGGCAGCGGGTGATGAGGGCAGCGGGTGATGAGGGCAGGGGGTGATGAGGGCAGGGGGTGATGAGGGCAGGGGGTGATGAGGGCAGGGGGTGATGAGGACAGGGGGTGATGAGGGCAGGGGGTGATGAGGGCAGGGGGTGATGAGGGCAGGGGGTGATGAGGGCAGGGGCTGATGAGGGCAGGGGCTGATGAGGGCAGGGGCTGATGAGGGCAGGGGGTGATGAGGGCAGGGGGTGATGAGGGCAGGGGGTGATGAGGGCAGGGGGTGATGAGGGCAGGGGGTGATGAGGGCAGGGGGTGATGAGGGCAGGGGGTGATGAGGGCAGGGGCTGATGAGGGCAGGGGCTGATGAGGGCAGGGGGTGATGAGGGCAGGGGCTGATGAGGGCAGGGGCTGATGAGGGCAGGGGCTGATGAGGGCAGGGGCTGATGAGGGCAGGGGCTGATGAGGGCAGGGGCTGATGAGGGCAGGGGCTGATGAGGGCAGGGGCTGATGAGGGCAGGGGCTGATGAGGGCAAGGGGGTGATGAGGGCAGGGGGTGATGAGGGCAGGGGGTGATGAGGGCAGGGGGTGATGAGGGCAGGGGGTGATGAGGGCAGGGGGTGATGAGGGCAGGGGGTGATGAGGGCAGGGGGTGATGAGGGCAGGGGGTGATGAGGGCAGGGGGTGATGAGGGCAGGGGGTGATGAGGGCAGGGGGTGATGAGGGCAGGGGGTGATGAGGGCAGGGGGTGATGAGGGCAGGGGGTGATGAGGGCAGGAGGTGATGAGGGCAGGGGGAGATGAGGGCAGGGGGAGATGAGGGCAGGGGGTGATGAGGGCAGGGGGGGATGAGGGCAGGGAGGGATGAGGGCAGGGGGTGATGAGGGCAGGGATGAGGGAACAGCAACACCCTCACAACTCATGCCCCGCTCAGCCAACATTGGACCCGCTATGTTGGAATTAATTCCACTAATGGGGAGCTTGCACCATTAGTGGTCGTACGAATTAGTGGCCTCAAATTAACGCCTGCTCCTGTTACTAGTGGTGACGGTGGTGGTGACGGTGGTCGTGGTGCAAACAGGAGTGTTGTTAGTGATGATGCTCATTATTAAGGTGGTGGCGTCCTACATCATTTATGCTCCTGTATCCTTCATGGTCCTGTACTATTTATGATTCTCTATCATTTATGATTCTGTATTTTTATGGCTCAATTTCATCCACGGTCCGATATCATCCATGGTCCAATGACATTTTTATCCGTTTTATGCCACTATGCATCAGGCCTCTCACACTCCAATTTTCAAGAACAACAACGACAATAACACTTCGAGCAGCAAGTTATTTTCCGCTTCGTTACTTCAGAAAACCTTCAAAGGATAATTTTTTCTTCAGCTCTTCTGCCAAACTTAGCCTAGAGAAAAATTAAGGAATTGATGCTTTGAACATCACTCGAGGAGGCTCCGAAAGTTTAACATGCGGAATAACTCGCCAAAAATAAATAAAAAAACTCAAAGTTCAACATTGCACCGCTGTGTGGGCGAGCTCGAATGTCAAGACAAAAAAGAAGCACTAAGCAGTAAGGACAAAATGGTGACCACACCAAGCATTAGGGACAAAAACGCGGCTGTACGATACACTAAGCACGAAATGGGCACCTACAAAAAGCACTAAAGACAAAAAGGACACCTGCACTAAGCACTGAGGACAAGGAAGGGCCTTGCACGCAGCACTAAGGACAAGGAAGGCCCTTGCACGCAGCACTAAGGACAAGCAAGGCCCTAGCACGCAGCACTAAGGGCATTTCACGCACATCAGCAGCACTGCGCTGCGCCAGCCCCACGCCGCCTCACGGAGCGCAAGTAGAGAATATTTGCAGCAGCAAAAATGCGGCCGTCGCATAAGGAGGCTTTTTACGGTCTTCGTTTTCAGAACGCGGCCGCTTTAGGGGAAATTTTACGAAAAATTGGCGTACGAGCTGAGCGTCCTGGGGGCAGTATGGGGTATTTTTACGGGTGTTCTATTTTATGGTGTGTTTTGTGTGTGTGTGGTGCCGTGCTGGGCTGTGTTGTTGCTTTGTGCTGTGTGGTCTGTGTTGTTGTTCTGCGTTGTGTGGTCTGCGTTGTTGTTGCTCTGTGCTGTGTGGTCTGTGTGTTGTTGTTCTGTGCTGTGTGGTCTGTGTCGTTGTTCTGTGGTCTGTGTTGTTGTTGTTCTGTGTTGTGTGGTCTGTGTGTTGTTGTTCTGCGTTGTTTTGTCAGTCAGTGTGTGGCCATATGCTGTATATGTGTGGCAGTGCTGTGTGTGTTGTGTGGTATGTGTGTTCCAGTGCCGTGCTGTGTAATGTGTGTTGCTGTGCAGTGCTGTGTGGTCTGTGAGTTGCAGTGCTATGCTGGGTAACGCATGTGTTGCACAGAGATTCACTACTAACAACAATTAACTTCGTCATCAGAGAGCAAAAAAATACTCACGCTAGAGTCGGGACAATTTAAAAACGTGACATTAACATTGCGAGTTTTACCAGGAGTTACCAAATAAAACAATCAAAATTTTCCCAAAATACAAGCGTCAACCTTGCCACATGTCTCATTTAGTGACGACATCACAACACGCGCTACCATGGTGTAAATTATCGTGGTGCAAAATTATTAAATGTCATCGTCTACGTTTGGAAGGCTCTATACGCTCGCGATCAAATTTTCAGCAGGCAATTTATCTAAAAAATATACAAAAGTGTACTGGTACGAAGGAACGGATATAAATTAACAGATGTAAATTACCAAATATAAATTACCAAATATAAATTAACCGATATAAATTAACAATATGAATTAACAGGTATTAAGGAACGGAAATGAAGGACCATATAGAAATTAATAGTGCAATCATTTTCCCAGCCGTTATCGACGAATTTATGCCGGCAGCTTCAAGCGCATTTTTAATGTAACTCTAAAATGCATAATTTTGCATGCGTATTTTTAGTTTCATGAACGCGTGTGCAAGATTCGTGCATCCGATGAACAGGAATCAATTCTTCAAAGACATAGCAGCACGTATACAGGGAAGTATTGAAATTATATTATATTAATAATCTAACGAAGAATTTTTTTTTACAATCAGCGAAGACACTACACTACCTGTTTGCTACCGCTCCCTAATTCCCCCAACACGGAATACAAACTGTATTCTTCGCTCCATAATTCCCCCAACACAGGGTACAAACTGTATTCTTCGCTCCCTAATTCCCCCAACACGGGGTACAAACTGTATTCTTCGCTCCCTAATTCCCCCAACACGGGGTACAAACTGTATTCTTCGCTCCCTAATTCCCCCAACACGGGGTACAAACCGTATTCTTCGCTCCCTAATTCCCCTAACACAGGGTACAAACTGTATTCTTCGCTCCCTAATTCCCCCAACACAGGGTACAAACTGTATTCTTCGCTCCCTAATTCCCCCAACACGGGGTACAAACTGTATTCTTCGCTCCCTAATTCCCCCAACACGGGGTACAAACTGTATTCTTCGCTCCCTAATTCCCCCAACACGGGGTACAAACTGTATTCTTCGCTCCCTAATTCCCCCAACACAGGGTACAAACTGTATTCTTCGCTCCCTAATTCCCCCAACACAGGGTAAAAACTGTATTCTTCGCTCCCTAATTGCCCCAACACAGGGTAAAAACTGTATTCTTCGCTCCCTAATTCCCCCAACACAGGGTACAAACTGTATTCTTCGCTCCCTAATTCCCCCAACACAGGGTACAAACCGTTTTCTTCGCTCCCTAATTCCCCCAAAACAGGGTACAAACTGTATTCTTCGCTCCCTAATTCCCCCAACACAGTGTACAAACTGTATTCTTCGCTCCCTAATTCCCCCAACACAGTGTACAAACTGTATTCTTCGCTCCCTAATTCCCCCAACACAGGGTACAAACTGTATTCTTCGCTCCCTAATTCCCCCAACACAGGGTACAAACTGTATTCTTCGCTCCCTAATTCCCCCAACACTGGGTACACACCGTATTCTTCGCTCCCTAATTCCCCCAACACAGGGTACAAACTGCATTCTTCGCTCTCTAATTCCCCCAACACAGGGTACAAACTGTATTCTTCGCTCCCTAATTCACCTAACACAGGGTGCAAATCGCATTCTTCCCTCCATAATTCCTCCAACGCGGGGTACAAACTGCATTCTCTGCTCCCTATATATATTCTTCGCTCCCTAATTCTCCGAACACATTACAATCCGCCTCACCCCGGCCAGAAACAGCACCTGCCCTTTATCACTCCCTGACCTCATCACTGCCTGACTAGGATGCATGGCCGGACCCCTCACATCGACAAGAACTGATCCAGATTTTCTGCAGGGAGTTTGCCGGCGGCCGCTGTTTCCCTGAACGACGGCCCAAACTTCGCACGTCCCTGAAACGAGGTTTCCTCCTCGCCAAAGTTTCACGGTTTCAAAGTTAGAAACCTAGTTCCACGGTTTCCAGTTGGAAACCTTTGAAACCAAGTTTCATGGTTTCCAGTTGGGAACCTTTGAAACCAAGTTTTATGGTTTCCAGTTGGAAACCTTCGAAACCGAACGCGGGGTACAAAGTTTCATGGTTTCCAGTTGAAAATCTTGAAACCAAGTTTTATGGTTTCCAGTTGGAAACCTTTGAAACCAAGTTTTATGGTTTCCAGTTGGAGACCTTCGAAACCAAGTTTTATGGTTTCCAGTTGGAAGCCTTTGAAACCAAGTTTTATGGTTTCCAGTTGGAGACCTTCGAAACCAAGTTTTATGGTTTTCAGTTGGAAACCTTTGAAACCAAGTTTCATGGTTTCCAGTTGGAAACCTTTGAAACCAAGTTTTTAGGTTTCCAGTTGGAAACCTTCGAAACCAAGTTTCATGGTTTCCAGTTGGAAACCTTTGAAACCAAGTTTTATGGTTTCCAGTTGGAAACCTTTGAAACCAGGTTTTATGGTTTCCAGTTGGAAACCTTTGAAACCAAGTTTTAAGATTTCCAGTTGGAAACCTTTGAAACCAAGTTTCATGGTTTCCAGTTGGAAACCTTTGAAACCTAGTTTCACGGTGTCAAATTTTCACGGGCTCAAAGTTTCACGGTTTCAAAGTTTCACGGTTGCCGAGGTTTCTATGAGTTGGACGGCAGTTGGAAAGGAAACTCCGCAGTTTAAAATGAAGTGCGGGTGCGGAATGGATTCTAGAGGAAGATTTCATCGTAATTGGAATTCATTTCGGCAAGAACTCAACGGGATTGGAATCCGTTTCGAAAAGACTACGCTGGACTTGCATTTCATTCCTCGAAGTCGCTGGACTAGAAACTCATTTCGTCATGTCAGGCAGACTGAGAAATCTTAGATGCTAGTCACTTAGCACTAAATTAAAGCTTTAGGCAAGGACGTGAAAGCTAGATTTTATTTTTCAGGCAGGCCTACTGTGGAAAAATAGAAATCAGGCCAGGATAACTCTGAAGGACATCGTTTTCAAACAATTTGCATTCCTTTGTATAGTTTGACGGCGGGTAGCGTACGTAAGTCAACTTAAAGAGATTACGCCACCGTCTTCGTCTCTACGTCGACGTTGAATAGTTTGAAAATTTGCCCAGGGGAGAAGGGGGATACAGAAAAATAAGGAATAGAGAAGTAAGAAATGGAAAGAAATCAATGAAGAAGGGAGCTATAGAGAAGGGAGCAATAGAGAAGGAAACAATAGAGAAGAAATGGAGAAGGAAGCAGTAGAGCAAGGAGGAATGGAGGAGGGAAGAATGGGGAATGGAGGAAGAAGAAACTGAGAAGAAAGAAATGAAGAAGAAAGCAATTGGAGAAGTATAGAAACGCAAAAGAAAGAAAGGAATGTAGAAAGGGAATGGAGACAGATGGAATGGAGAAGATGGGAACTGAACCTCATTACAACTTGCCGGCGGCAGCATGCGTACGGTCCCTCGCACTGCTGCAGTGAGGAGTGAGGGAGAAGAGAAGAGAACGCAGGATGGCAACACCCATAGAGATGAGGAGTGAGGGAGAAGAGAAGAGAACGCAAGATGGCAACACCCATAGAGATGAGGAGTGAGGGAGAAGAGAAGAGAACGCAAGATGGCAACACCCATAGAGATGAGGAGTGAGGGAGAAGAGAAGAGAACGCAGGATGGCAACACCAAAATATATACACAGTGAACTAGGCGCTAGCAACTATATGAAGAAAAAGGCAAGGCGAATGAAAAATCCGTTGAAAGAGAAGGAAAAAAAATACTCATCCAATAGCGAAAGGAAACTTCATTTTCAATTAAATGAAGAGATTCGTAACTCCTTTAAAGTTACTAACTACCTCCCTATGAGCTTTAAATGGGATGAGATTAGTTAGTGTAAGCCTCCCTAACCACTACGAAGGTGTACCAAAGAGATCGTGGTGAAAAAACTGGAACGGTTGCCGTGAAAAAAAGGGAACGGTTGCCGTGGAGAAACGGGAAAGGTCATCACAAAGAACCGAGTTTTTCCCCGTGCAAGAGACACATCCCCGAGTGAGGCAAAAAGTTCCCCAATCGATGGGCTGCAGAGTCCACAGGGCCAGAGAAGTGAAGGAATTCCCTCATCCCCAACAGCGCGAGGCTCCTTACACGTGATCTCCTGGGGAAGAGCGATAGGGAGTTTTATGGGGAGGTGGTGCGGGTGTGTTGCACCCCTGGGGGCATTCAAATGGCCTGAAAATGGGCGCGAGTTGAAAAACGACAGTTGAAATATGGGCGACAGTTGAAATATGGGCGACAGTTGAAATATGGGCGACAGTTGAAATATGGGCGACAGTTGAAATATGGGCGACAGTTGAAATATGGGCGACAGTTGAAATATGGGCGACAGTTGAAATATGGGCGACAGTTGAAATATGGGCGACAGTTGAAATATGGGCGACAGTTGAAATATGGGCGACAGTTGAAATATGGGCGACAGTTGAAATATGGGCGACAGTTGAAATATGGGCGACAGTTGAAATATGGGCGAGAGTTTAAAAATGGGTGCGAGCTGCAAAATGAGTGAAAGTTGTTAAATGGGTTTATGGGCGCGAGTTGAAAAACGGGCGCGAGTTGAAAGATGAGCGTAAGTTGAAAAATGAGCGCAAGTTAAAAAATGGGTTGAGTTAAATTGGTTTCTACCTACGCAGCTGCTCAAAAACCATTGCAACGGGTAGAAAATGACCGCGAGTTTTAAGCTGCGCGATGTTAAAGAAGCATACCTACAAGATGCTGCAAAACGAAGCACACCATCAAGTATGCATCATAATGAAGCATTCGTACAAGTATGCTTCATAATGAAGCATTCGTACAAGTATGCTCCATAATGAAGCATTCGTACAAGTATGCTTCATAATAAAGCGTTCGTACAAGTATGCTTCATAATAGAGCATTCGTACAAGTATGCTTCATAATAAAGCATTCGTACAAGTATGCTTCATAATAAAGCATTCGTACAAGTATGCTTCATAATAAAGCATTCGTACAAGTATGCTTCAAAATGAAGCATCCGTACAAGTATGCTTCACAACAAAGCCTTCCTATAAGTACAGTGTTTCACAACGAAACATACATGTAAATACCTGAAACTCACGTCGTTGTAAAAACCATTTCCTTATTGGAACCATCGCGCACCAAACACCAGCACATTTCTCACCACATCTCCCACCCAAGCAGCGCCACAAAGTTAGCCCCACGTTACCGCATTTCAAACACTCCCTTCACTCCAAAAGCCAGCATTTCAAGTCGGAAGCACGTTGGAGCAGCAAGACATTCGGGCGAAGACGGATGTTTTCCTTCCCCGAACATTTCGGCTAGCTTTTATTACATTTTTTGGTGCGATGAACCCATTTATTTACGGAGCATTTCCTAAAGTTCAGGCCCTGCAGTCGCGGCCGCACCGCAAACTTGAAATGCGATCCCAGGGCACCAAAAAATGCAATACATACACGCAGGAAACGAGATATTCTCGAGACTTGCACAAATGAGCGTTATGCATCAGAGCTAGCGAGACGTCTCGCTGGGGTGTCTCGTGTCAGGCGAGACTTCTGTTGAAGTCTCTCGGGTCAGACGAGACATACTGGTAGAGTGTCTCCTCAGATGAGACTTCCTGCAGAAGTGTCTCGTGCAAGGCGAGACTTCCTGCAGAAGTGACTCGTGTGAGACGAGACATACTGCTGGAGTGTCCTTCTCATATGATACTTCCTGCAGAAGTGACTCGTGTGAGACGAGACATACTGCTGGAGTGTCCTTCTCATATGATACTTCCTGCAGAAGTGACTCGTGTGAGACGAGACATACTGCTGGAGTGTCCTTCTCATATGATACTTCCTGTAGAAGGGTCTCATGCAAGGCGAGACTTCCTGCAGAAGTGACTCGTGTCAAGCGAGAGACCATGCATGAATAGATATTCTGCCGAGCTGTAAAAGCTCTTTCTAAAGCAAAGCCTAGACTCTGCTTATTTATTTATTTATAAAGTGTTCTTTTGAAAAGAAGGTCTAATTTTTAAACAGTCTTCATTTTCGAGCAAGGTTAAAGAAAATTTCCGCTACGAGTCTCGCTCGTGTGATTCAAATTTTAATTTTGTGAAAATTTTACGGGAATATTTTACATTTTCTTCTATTAAAATCTCAGAAGTTCATGGTCATTCAGAAACCAGCCATGGTCATTCAGAAACCAGCCATGGTCATTCAGAAACCAGTTACGGTCATTCAGGAACCAGTCATGGTCATTCAGGAACCAGTCATGGTCATTCAGGAACCAGTCATGGTCATTCAGGAACCAGCCATGGTCATTCAGGAACCAGTCATGGTCATTCAGGAACCAGTCATGGTCATTCAGAAACCAGCCATGGTCATTCAGGAACCAGTCATGGTCATTCAGAAACCAGTCATGGTCATTCAGAAACCAGCCATGGTCATTCAGGAACCAGTCATGGTCATTCAGAAACCAGTCATGGTCATTCAGAAACCAGTTACGGTCATTCAGAAACCAGCCATGGTCATTCAGGAACCAGACATGGTCATTCAGAAACCAGTCATGGTCATTCAGAAACCAGTCATGGTCATTCAGGAACCAGTCATGGTCATTCAGGAACCAGTCATGGTCATTCAGGAACCAGTCATGGTCATTCAGGAACCAGCCATGGTCATTCAGGAACCAGTCATGGTCATTCAGAAACCAGTTACGGTCATTCAGAAACCAGTCATGGTCATTCAGGAACCAGCCATGGTCATTCAGGAACCAGCCATGGTCATTCAGGAACCAGCCATGGTCATTCAGGAACCAGTCATGGTCATTCAGGAACCAGTCATGGTCATTCAGGAACCAGTCATGGTCATTCAGGAACCATTCATGGTCATTCAGAAACCAGCCATGGTCATTCAGGAACCAGACATGGTCATTCAGAAACCAGTCATGGTCATTCAGAAACCAGTCATGGTTATTCAGGAACCAGTCATGGTCATTCAGGAACCTGTCATGGTCATTCAGGAACCAGTCATGGTCATTCAGGAACCAGCCATGGTCATTCAGGAACCAGTCATGGTCATTCAGAAACCAGTTACGGTCATTCAGAAACCAGTCATGGTCATTCAGGAACCAGCCATGGTCATTCAGGAACCAGCCATGGTCATTCAGGAACCAGCCATGGTCATTCAGGAACCAGTCATGGTCATTCAGGAACCAGTCATGGTCATTCAGGAACCAGTCATGGTCATTCAGGAACCAGTCATGGTCATTCAGGAACCAGTCATGGTCATTCAGGAACCAGTCATGGTCATTCAGGAACCAGTCATGGTCATTCAGGAACCAGTCATGGTCATTCAGGAACCAGTCATGGTCATTCAGGAACCAGCCATGGTCATTCAGGAACCAGTCATGGTCATTCAGGAACCAGTCATGGTCATTCAGAAACTAGTCATGGTCATTCAGAAACCAGCCATGGTCATTCAGGAACCAGTCATGGTCATTCAGGAACCAGTCATGGTCATTCAGGAACCAGTCATGGTCATTCAGGAACCAGCCATGGTCATTCAGAAACCAGTTACGGTCATTCAGGAACCAGTCATGGTCATTCAGGAACCAGTCATGGTCATTCAGGAACCAGTCATGGTCATTCAGGAACCAGTCATGGTCATTCAGAAACCAGTCATGGTCATTCAGAAACCAGTCATGGTCATTCAGAAACCAGTTACGGTCATTCAGAAACCAGTCATGGTCATTCAGGAACCAGCCATGGTCATTCAGGAACCAGCCATGGTCATTCAGGAACCAGCCATGGTCATTCAGGAACCAGTCATGGTCATTCAGGAACCAGTCATGGTCATTCAGGAACCAGCCATGGTCATTCAGGAACCAGTCATGGTCATTCAGGAACCAGTCATGGTCATTCAGGAACCAGTCATGGTCATTCAGGAACCAGTCATGGTCATTCAGGAACCAGTCATGGTCATTCAGGAACCAGTCATGGTCATTCAGGAACCAGCCATGGTCATTCAGGAACCAGCCATGGTCATTCAGAAACCAGTTACGGTCATTCAGAAATCAGTCATGGTCATTCAGGAACCAGTCATGGTCATTCAGGAACCAGCCATGGTCATTCAGGAACCAGTCATGGTCATTCAGGAACCAGTCATGGTCATTCAGAAACCAGTTACGGTCATTCAGAAACCAGCCATGGTCATTCAGGAACCAGACATGGTCATTCAGAAACCAGTCATGGTCATTCAGAAACCAGTCATGGTCATTCAGGAACCAGTCATGGTCATTCAGGAACCAGTCATGGTCATTCAGGAACCAGTCATGGTCATTCAGGAACCAGTCATGGTCATTCAGGAACCAGCCATGGTCATTCAGAAACCAGTTACGGTCATTCAGAAACCAGTCATGGTCATTCAGGAACCAGTCATGGTCATTCAGGAACCAGTCATGGTCATTCAGGAACCAGTCATGGTCATTCAGGAACCAGTCATGGTCATTCAGGAACCAGTCATGGTCATTCAGGAACCAGTCATGGTCATTCAGGAACCAGCCATGGTCATTCAGGAACCAGTCATGGTCATTCAGGAACCAGTCATGGTCATTCAGAAACCAGTCATGGTCATTCAGAAACCAGCCATGGTCATTCAGGAACCAGTCATGGTCATTCAGGAACCAGTCATGGTCATTCAGGAACCAGTCATGGTCATTCAGGAACCAGCCATGGTCATTCAGAAACCAGTTACGGTCATTCAGGAACCAGTCATGGTCATTCAGGAACCAGTCATGGTCATTCAGGAACCAGTCATGGTCATTCAGAAACCAGTCATGGTCATTCAGAAACCAGTCATGGTCATTCAGGAACCAGTCATGGTCATTCAGGAACCAGTCATGGTCATTCAGAAACCAGTTACGGTCATTCAGGAACCAGTCATGGTCATTCAGGAACCAGTCATGGTCATTCAGGAACCAGCCATGGTCATTCAGAAACCAGTTACGGTCATTCAGGAACCAGTCATGGTCATTCAGGAACCAGTCATGGTCATTCAGGAACCAGTCATGGTCATTCAGAAACCAGTCATGGTCATTCAGAAACCAGTCATGGTCATTCAGGAACCAGTCATGGTCATTCAGGAACCAGTCATGGTCATTCAGGAACCAGTCATGGTCATTCAGGAACCAGGCATGGTCATTCAGAAACCAGTCATGGTCATTCAGAAACCAGCCATGGTCATTCAGGAACCAGTCATGGTCATTCAGGAACCAGTCATGGTCATTCAGGAACCAGACATGGTCATTCAGAAACCAGTCATGGTCATTCAGAAACCAGCCATGGTCATTCAGGAACCAGTCATGGTCATTCAGAAACCAGTCATGGTCATTCAGAAACCAGTTACGGTCATTCAGAAACCAGCCATGGTCATTCAGGAACCAGACATGGTCATTCAGAAACCAGTCATGGTCATTCAGAAACCAGTCATGGTCATTCAGGAACCAGTCATGGTCATTCAGGAACCAGTCATGGTCATTCAGGAACCAGTCATGGTCATTCAGGAACCAGCCATGGTCATTCAGGAACCAGTCATGGTCATTCAGAAACCAGTTACGGTCATTCAGAAACCAGTCATGGTCATTCAGGAACCAGCCATGGTCATTCAGGAACCAGCCATGGTCATTCAGGAACCAGCCATGGTCATTCAGGAACCAGTCATGGTCATTCAGGAACCAGTCATGGTCATTCAGGAACCAGTCATGGTCATTCAGGAACCATTCATGGTCATTCAGAAACCAGCCATGGTCATTCAGGAACCAGACATGGTCATTCAGAAACCAGTCATGGTCATTCAGAAACCAGTCATGGTTATTCAGGAACCAGTCATGGTCATTCAGGAACCAGTCATGGTCATTCAGGAACCAGTCATGGTCATTCAGGAACCAGCCATGGTCATTCAGGAACCAGTCATGGTCATTCAGAAACCAGTTACGGTCATTCAGAAACCAGTCATGGTCATTCAGGAACCAGCCATGGTCATTCAGGAACCAGCCATGGTCATTCAGGAACCAGCCATGGTCATTCAGGAACCAGTCATGGTCATTCAGGAACCAGTCATGGTCATTCAGGAACCAGTCATGGTCATTCAGGAACCAGTCATGGTCATTCAGGAACCAGTCATGGTCATTCAGGAACCAGTCATGGTCATTCAGGAACCAGTCATGGTCATTCAGGAACCAGTCATGGTCATTCAGGAACCAGTCATGGTCATTCAGGAACCAGCCATGGTCATTCAGGAACCAGTCATGGTCATTCAGGAACCAGTCATGGTCATTCAGAAACCAGTCATGGTCATTCAGAAACCAGCCATGGTCATTCAGGAACCAGTCATGGTCATTCAGGAACCAGTCATGGTCATTCAGGAACCAGTCATGGTCATTCAGGAACCAGCCATGGTCATTCAGAAACCAGTTACGGTCATTCAGGAACCAGTCATGGTCATTCAGGAACCAGTCATGGTCATTCAGGAACCAGTCATGGTCATTCAGGAACCAGTCATGGTCATTCAGAAACCAGTCATGGTCATTCAGAAACCAGTCATGGTCATTCAGAAACCAGTTACGGTCATTCAGAAACCAGTCATGGTCATTCAGGAACCAGCCATGGTTATTCAGGAACCAGCCATGGTCATTCAGGAACCAGCCATGGTCATTCAGGAACCAGTCATGGTCATTCAGGAACCAGTCATGGTCATTCAGGAACCAGCCATGGTCATTCAGGAACCAGTCATGGTCATTCAGGAACCAGTCATGGTCATTCAGGAACCAGTCATGGTCATTCAGGAACCAGTCATGGTCATTCAGGAACCAGTCATGGTCATTCAGGAACCAGTCATGGTCATTCAGGAACCAGACATGGTCATTCAGGAACCAGCCATGGTCATTCAGGAACCAGCCATGGTCATTCAGGAACCAGCCATGGTCATTCAGAAACCAGTTACGGTCATTCAGAAATCAGTCATGGTCATTCAGGAACCAGTCATGGTCATTCAGGAACCAGCCATGGTCATTCAGGAACCAGTCATGGTCATTCAGGAACCAGTCATGGTCATTCAGAAACCAGTTACGGTCATTCAGAAACCAGCCATGGTCATTCAGGAACCAGACATGGTCATTCAGAAACCAGTCATGGTCATTCAGGAACCAGTCATGGTCATTCAGGAACCAGTCATGGTCATTCAGGAACCAGTCATGGTCATTCAGGAACCAGTCATGGTCATTCAGGAACCAGCCATGGTCATTCAGAAACCAGTTACGGTCATTCAGAAACCAGTCATGGTCATTCAGGAACCAGTCATGGTCATTCAGGAACCAGTCATGGTCATTCAGGAACCAGTCATGGTCATTCAGGAACCAGTCATGGTCATTCAGGAACCAGTCATGGTCATTCAGGAACCAGTCATGGTCATTCAGGAACCAGCCATGGTCATTCAGGAACCAGTCATGGTCATTCAGGAACCAGTCATGGTCATTCAGAAACCAGTCATGGTCATTCAGAAACCAGCCATGGTCATTCAGGAACCAGTCATGGTCATTCAGGAACCAGTCATGGTCATTCAGGAACCAGTCATGGTCATTCAGGAACCAGCCATGGTCATTCAGAAACCAGTTACGGTCATTCAGGAACCAGTCATGGTCATTCAGGAACCAGTCATGGTCATTCAGGAACCAGTCATGGTCATTCAGAAACCAGTCATGGTCATTCAGAAACCAGTCATGGTCATTCAGGAACCAGTCATGGTCATTCAGGAACCAGTCATGGTCATTCAGGAACCAGTCATGGTCATTCAGGAACCAGGCATGGTCATTCAGAAACCAGTCATGGTCATTCAGAAACCAGCCATGGTCATTCAGGAACCAGTCATGGTCATTCAGGAACCAGTCATGGTCATTCAGGAACCAGACATGGTCATTCAGAAACCAGTCATGGTCATTCAGAAACCAGTCATGGTCATTCAGAAACCAGTCATGGTCATTCAGAAACCAGCCACGGTCATTCAGGAACCAGTCATGGTCATTCAGAAACCAGTCATGGTCATTCAGAAACCAGTCATGGTCATTCAGAAACCAGACGTGGTCATTCAGAAACCAGACGTGGTCATTCAGAAACCAGACGTGGTCATTCAGAAATCAGCCTCGGGTAACCAGCCCTCGGGTAACCGGCCCTCGGGTAAGTGGCCTTCGGGTAACCGGCCCTGGGGTAGCCGGCCCTCGGGTAAGTGGCCTTCGGGTAACCGGCCCTCGGGTAACCGGCCCATGGGTAACTTTGGGTAACAGGCCCTTGGGTAACTTTGGGTAACCGGCCCTTGGGTAACTTTGGGTAACCGACCCTTGGGTAACTTTGGGTAACCGGTTCCCGCGATGGACTCGGTAGCATTATGCGGGCCATTAGTCGCACGTTCACAAAGCGCAACAATTCTTTTTGGGCACATAATTGGAGGGAAAAATACCCAGTTTTCTTTAATGGCGCTCCAGCGGGAAGTTGGGTATGCAGAGATCGTTGCCTAGAAAGATTTATTGCCGGTATATTTTTACGGCGGGGTCCAAGTTTCTTCCCTAATGAAGACTTACGAGAATTAAAAAGTTGGTGCAACGTACGGGTTTTGAAGCGTTGTTCTGGTGATGCACTGTCGGGAAATGAAAATTATCGGAGACAGTGGAAACTTTGCTGAAAATTTCAACTTGAAGCTTTCAGTTGGGTTCAAATGCGAGTATTTTACGAAGAATTATATGGCTTCATAAACGCTCGTAGAGATTATTATTATTATTATTATTATTATATAAAAAAGTTTTAGCCTCCTTTAACCACGACAAAGATGTTCTAAGAGAGGAAAGAGGAAGGCACCATTTAGTATGGAGTTGAGGGAACGCGGAATCTATGCACAAGGTGCACAGAAACAGTAAGCTAGGAAAGAAGTTCATGAAACAAGAAAAAAGTTGAAGAAGAAAGTAGTAGGTGCTGAAAAACAGGACAGCAGTGAACCGAAAAAAGATGGTCCGTAACAAAACAAAAACCTATTTTATTAAAACAAAAAGGAAGCCTACCTGACCTTTAGCTCGGGCCCTCACATGGTTCCTCTGGGAGCGCTAATTCCCATAGATACAATAGTTGTATCCCCCTGAGAGGACGCTCGTAGAGAAGGAAGCTATCTATACACCCTCTGTTAAACATGACTGCACACCTTACACAGAATAGCGTTGATGATTCATAGGATCCCTTTCAAGTCGCTGAACTTATTCGGGCCCACAGGTAGCTATACTCAAATGTGTCCGCTGTACTGGACTTAAGAAACCATCTACTGCTGCATCGCTTCTGGTAAATGTGTTGTTTGAATTACAAATGTTACCAACATGACTTGTATACAAGTTATCTACTGTATACCACACGAGCATGTGACGTGCTGTGTTCGGAGAAAATATGTTTAGTCATTTCAAATGATATATTGTTTAATCATATGTATAATCGTTTGAACGCGTAGACGAAAGCTGCCGCTCAAATCCCTCATTGGAGCACTCATACCGCCGCTCATAACCCTCATTGGAGCACTCATACCACCGCTCATAACCCTCATTGGAGCACTCATACCGCCGCTCATATTCCTCATTGGAGCACTCATACCGCCGCCCATATCCCTCATTCGAGCACTCATACCGCCGCTCAAAACCCTCATTGGAGCACTCATACAGCCACTCATAACCCTCATTGGAGCAATCATACAGCCGCTCATATCCCTCATTGGAGCACTCATACCGCCACTCACATCCCTCATTGGAGCACTCATACCGCCGCTCATATCCCTCATTGGAGCACTCATACCGTCACTCATAACCCTCATTGGAGCACTCACAACCCTCATATCATAAGGCACAACACGGAGCACCAGAGGCTGTAGCGGCGTAGAGCCCAGCGCTGGTGGAGAGGTGATCGATATGGACGAGGGGGATCGGGGGAAGATTGAGGGGGGGTTCGGGGGGGTCAGCATTGGGAGGGAATGGGGAGAGTATTGGGAGGAGGGGAGAAGTGCAGGGTTGGAAGGGAGAGGGTAGTGATAGGGATGAATCATGGGGAATGGGGGATCAAAGGGGAATTGGGGATCAGGGGGGTTCGAGTAGGGAGGAGGGGAGACATTGGGAGGGGTGGGTGGAGCTGGGATGGATGGGGGAGAGTAGTGATGGGGAGAGAATGAGGATGACGGGAGCGATGACGAGAAGCTGTGTGGTGATGGCGGAAGAGCGAAGATGGAAAGGAATGAAAAAGAGAGGAACGGCGCGATGTAGAGAGGGAGAGTGAAAGAAAAAGAGTAACTTGGGAGGGTAAGAGAGATGGTTAGAGAGATGATGGAAGGATGCTCTATTCCAACCAATCGAGCCTGATACACATCACCTTGTACATCGGTATATCAAATGCCTCATAACTAACACCAGGACACCATGACGGTTACCCCCGGTCAAGCCGGTACCCATTTCCGACACCTGGGTAGAGTGGGGAATTGTGGCCGAGTTCTCCCTTTTCCCAACGGGGAAAATCACTGGGTGGCACTGCAGGGATTCGAACCGCCGACCCTTCCCGTGAAGGGCGCATTCCTAATAATATTGCAGATGAGCTGTGAATGTTCCTTGGTTCTCATGCTTGCTGAATTATTTTTTGGTACATTTTCTGGAATTCTCTTCAATTTCAATAAGAATAGGAGAGCAAAAATCACTGATAAAAATTTCATTATACTGAGAACGTTTCGGGCAAATACCCATCATCAGCTCATTAAAAGACTCTGACATATATCACTGAAATAAAAAATGAACGTAGATGTACAAACAGACATAAACACGGATTTAAAAGTATAAATGTGAAAATGTAGTAAATAACAACGAAACAACTAAGAACCTATGATGCTAAGAGGATATGAACTCAATTGGTTGTTAAGAGAAGGCTTACATTTAAAAATGAAAAGCGATTCTAAAATTCTAAGATCTAAAACACTTGAAGCTACACGTACTACTTTGAAATGACGAGAGTGAGGAGGTATATTGCACGTTTCAGTATGATCGCGAACAACGGAGTGAGATGGACGGGTCAATGGAACCCCAGTACGGTAACTAACTCCAACATGCTCGGCCACTCTAGCTCCGAGAGTACGTGTGGTCATGCCAAAGTACTCGGATGCACAGCGTGCACAACTGTATGAATACACTAGTAAGGCCTGCATGGTAGAAGGAAGTTTGTCTTTATAATTGAAAAAAGAACCAATTGTAAATTTGTTTCTTAATATTATATGCAATTTGATGCCTGAAAAATGTCTAGAGAGTAGGGCAAGTAATTCAGTTTTGAGTTTTTCAGAATACGGTCCAAAATATGGTAAGCACAAATAAATTGGTTGAGAGATTGGTTCTTGAATGACCGGATTTGGTTCTCAGTATAATGAAATTTTTATCAGTGATTTTTGCTCTCCTATTTTTATTGAAATTATTTTTTTTATTATTATTATTAAAATATAAGAATGTTTTAGCCTTCCTTTACTACGACAAAGATGTTCAAAGAGAGGAAGGATGAAGGCATCATTTATTATGGAATTGAGGGTACGCGGAATTTATGCACAAAGGGCACAGAAACAGTAAGCTAAGAAAGAAGTTCATGAAACAAGGAAAAATTGAAGAAGAAAGTAGTAGATGCTGAAAAACAGGACAGCAGTGTACCGAAAATAGATGGTTGGAAACAAAAACCTATTCTATTTCAACGAAAAAGAGAGTTTACCTAACCTTTAGCTCGGGCCCTCACATAATCCCCCTGGGAGCGCCAATTCCTATAGACACAATAGTTGTATCCCCCTGAGGGGCTCATGCAAATTAAGTATCGTCACGTCATTCGGACTTGCGTGCTTGCAACCTCCCATGAGCCAATACGACTTTTATCAGATTTAATGGTGCTCAACGTGTGAAATCATATTATAGCGGTTCTGGAACTTTCCATTACGAGATTCGAACGGTCGGATACTATTTTGTGGCGTGCGAAAGTATCCGTGAGAAAATATTTTTATTTTGTACCTCTCAATTATACAATGTACCGCTGAAACCGTTACTGTCAACTTCTTATGGATTGTCAATCAATTTAGGACGTTCATTCAACACATTCACCGCGTTTCTACGGTTGTTAACGGCTGGTTTGGTTAGGTTGTATGAAGCAGAATAGGGAAAATCGTTTATTCTACTTGAATACATTTTTATCCTGCCTGAAAAACATGAAAAATGTAATTGCCCGATAACATTTCACCTTGTATGAAAATAGTTATTCATTATAAAGGTCGCGAAATATTTGATATTCATCTATACTGGTACTTGAATGAGCAATTTATACCTAGTGGTACACATAAACTGTATATATGTGTACCCTGGGAATGCGTTACGAAATATTCTAAATCTGATTTGTTGTAACGCAAGCAATTTTTTTGGTGGAAATTAACGATATTTGCTTTATTTCTTCGTTTCTATTTCATTTCTTATTTAAAAGCAGTTAATCATGCTCTTTTGCGACCAAAAATCAACCGAGGTGGTAATGACCTAGAGGGGCTCCGGTGTAGGGCTGCAGGAGCGGTGCACGAAGATTAGATTAGATTAGATAAGATCAGATTAGATTACATGTTTGTATAAGCCTTCCTAACGGAAACAAAAGTATTCCAAAGCGAGGAAGAAAAACAGCACCATTTAGTATGGAGTTAAGCGAACGTGGAATCGTTGCACAAGTTGCATAGAAAGAGCAAAGGGAGAAAAAGTTTATGAAACAAAAGAAAAGTTGAAGAAGAAAATATTAGGTACTGAAAAACCGGACAACAGTGAACCGGATACAGATGGTACTTAACAAAAAGTTTTTTATTTGAATAAAAAGAAAGCCTGCCTCACTCCTAGCTCGGGACCTCACAGCGCAGCCCGGAATGTAAAACGTGAGGTGAAATAAAGAAATTATGGCGTACATTTAAATAATGCATTCTCGAAATAAGAAACGTACTTCATTAGTATCGACGATACAAAAGAATGGAATACGTGAGTTTAGGAATATTCGTGACACACGAACTACTTGTATTTCCACCCATTTACTTCTGTAAGATAAACGATAGAAAAGCGAAATTATTTTATGTGATAGTTCTTTAGATTCTATAGTTGCAGGATTCAAAGCACGCTCAATTTAACCCATGAGTGGAGAGAGAAAATGTTGTTTTATTGCATGTGTTGTCGTTGTAGTTTGTTTCATTAGTCAAAGAAGTCAAAGCCCTATTCTTCTTTTGTAATCCGCAGTAAGTTTTTATTCCTGTCTCACTCAACAATGATTGAAAACTTTTAACCAACAATACTGTGGCGCCGGCTCTTTTTCGCCTTACATTGCGTGTTGAGCAAAATAATTTGTCATTTTGATTTTATTTTCGCTATTAATTTACACATGTGCGCTTTACACTAAATTCAATTCATTATTCACACACTAATTAAGGGGGTCCTCCGGGGCCCCTATCGGTCCGGTGAGCTTTTTTTGTTTTATTCTTGGAAAAGGACCCTTAGGTGGTGGACTATTCGGTCCTGAAATTGTGTGGCGCTACGAACACTAGATTCCCCCCAGGGGGGGGGGGGGGGTAAAAGGACTATAAATCCAGAATTTTCGACCCCATTTCGACCCCATATAAAAACAAAACAAAACGGGAAATGTAAAATTTAAAACCTTAACTTTTTTTACAATGCTTCAAGAGATCTAAAACTATCTTTGGTTTTGTTCTAGCATAAAAACTCAATGAATTCTATTCATTTGAAATATCAATAAAAACGAATTAAAAAACCAATATGTCCAATTTTGTGAAAAAAAAGGCCTGAATCGAAAAAATGAATTGACGAAATTGTATTTCTTTTCAGAAGTTACATATTTTGGTCAAATTTTATAAGACTCAGACTGAAAATATTACATTTCCCACATTTTATTTAAATAAAAATAAAATTCATTTATTTTTATTTTTTGTACATTACAATTCACAGTGCGAATATGAAGTTATGCATAGAGATTATCGAAATAAAAATGAAAACAGCATTCAATTACATAAACCTTCCATTATATTACATTTCAACACAAAATATTTATTTTTGGCCTGTACTGTAAAGTTACTTATTTTCAACATTCAAAAGTATAGAAGTGGTTGAGTTTATATGCATGGAAGAAAACAAAACACTTTTAGAATCCTTGGAACATTTCTAACAAACAAACGGCCTTATTTTTCCGATTTGTACATTTAAATTTTTTTTTATCATAGTTCAAAACCAAAAATTCGTTCTACTTTATATTGTGGTAAAATATCGCATATATATAAAAAAAAGATTCAAATACAAAATAACAACGCGTTTGTTTGTTAGAAATGTTCCAAGGATTCCAAAACAGTCTTTGAATTTGTTCAGGCGTAATAACTTTTTGACTTCTATCTTTTTGAAATATGTATAAAAATGACTGAAATAACTAATATTTCAAATTTTTCGGAAAAACTACAGCCTAAATCAAAAAATTTCCCAAATAAAATATGTTTTTCTTTCAAAATACATATAGTGGCCAAATTTCAGACCCATCAGATCAAAATTCAGATTTTCTGGGAGGACCCCCAGAAAATTTGTTCACTAACTTACGAACCTACGTAATCCTAAAATCAAAAATAGTTAACGTCGTAAAGAAAACAACCTTCCTAACCTATTTATTTTTTGTGAGAAAAATACAGGCACTCTTTCCTCAAAATCTGCTCGTCCTCCCACAAAATCTGCTCGTCCTCCCACAAAATCTGCTCGTCCTCCCACAAAATCTGCTCGTCCTCCCACAAAATCTGCTCGTCCTCCCACAAAATCTGCTCGTCCTCCCACAAAATCTGCTCGTCCTCCCACAAAATCTGCTCGTCTTCCCACAAAATCTGCTCGTCCTCTCATAAAATATTCTCGTCCTCCCACAAAATCTGCTCGTCCTCCCACAAAATCTGCTCGTCCTCCCACAAAATCTGCTCGTCCTCCCACAAAATCTGCTCGTCCTCCCACAAAATCTGCTCGTCCTACCACAAAATCTGCTCGTCCTCCCACAAAATCTGCTCGTCCTCCCACAAAATCTGCTCGTCCTCCCACAAAATCTGCTCGTCCTCTCATAAAATATTCTCGTCCTCCCACAAAATCTGCTCGTCCTACCACAAAATCTGCTCGTCCTCCCACAAAATCTGCTCGTCCTCCCACAAAATCTGCTCGTCCTCTCATAAAATATTCTCGTCCTCCCACAAAATCTGCTCGTCCTCCCACAAAATCTGCTCGTCCTCCCACAAAATCTGCTCGTCCTACCACAAAATCTGCTCGTCCTCCCACAAAATCTGCTCGTCCTCCCACAAAATCTGCTCGTCCTCCCACAAAATCTGCTCGTCCTCCCACAAAATCTGCTCGTCCTCTCATGAAATCTGCTCGTCCTCCCACAAAATCTGCTCGTCCTCTCCTAAAATCTGCTCGTCCTCTCCTAAAATCTGCTCGTCCTCTACAAAATCTGCTCATCCTCCCACAAAATCTGCTCGTCTTCCCACAAAATCTGCTCATCCTCCCACGAAATCTGCTCGTCCTCTCATAAAATCTGCTCGTCCTCCCACAAAATCTGCTCGTCCTTTCATAAAATCTGCTCGTCCTCTACAAAATCTGCTGATCCTCCCACAAAATCTGCTCGTCTTCCCACAAAATATGCTCGTCCTCCCACAAAATCTGCTCGTCCTCCAACACAACCCAAGTCGTAAAGTGTGAGGTCAAGCTTGGGAGGAGGCCTACGTAGGCCTGGCAACGCGGTAACTCTTTTATTAACGACCTAATTTGCGCGCCCCTCAGGCCGCCAAGGCCTATTTTGAGGTGCTTTGCAGGCCCATGCAGCGTCCGCATTGCGCAGGCTTATTTCATTATATGGTATTGAGGTGTGGTAATTCTAGACTTGGTAGATTACAGTGCTAATTTAACGGTTATGGAATGAATTCAAAGGTCTGTAAATGAATACTTATGCTACGGTTAAAAAAATTTAAAGGTACTTATGGTTTGGGAATGATAATTGAATGCGTCAGAGTTCAATTATTGCGACAACGCCATGTGCAGTACGCTGTAATAACATTGCCTTTAATTAACAGTAAAAAATGGTTATTGAACAGCGAAAAATTATAAAATATAGATGGGAGTTGGGATAAAAACCAACAAAATAATGATTAGGTACTCGATGTTTTCCAAAGTGAGCGATTCTTCTCACCCTTTATAGAATATTTTTATATATTATGAACCGTACTTTTCATTTTCAGCAGATTTGTTATTAAATTAAACCTACTCGAAAATTTCCATTACAGTGTGCGTTAAATTATGCTGAATAAATTTACATGACTAAATACTCAATTTCTAACGCATGAACAATTTATTGAATAATGTTCATTTTTTAGAATTCAAGTGAGTAACTTTTTTTGAATTCTGAGCGATAAACATGTCCTCATTCACCTCCATTATATTGGTTCATTTATATTAGGTTATTTAAATGACTTTCATTGTGTAATGTGTCAATAATCTGAGTATTTGCGCCATATATATAAAATTCCTCCTGTTGAGTAACTTCCCTGAATTTACATGTTAAAATTTCCTCGAGATTTATAATCATAGCATCATAACGCGCGCCGCACTACGTATGATTTACTTCTATAAGCCTAGCAGCTAAACGTGGAAAATAATATGGATAACATTGCCAACATAACCACGCTACAAAACGTTGCCATTTCAAATGAATTACTCTTATAAACCGTAACCAACGAACTTATGTTGATATTTCCACCATGAAATGCTAAAAAAAGTTGGCACTTCAAATTTCAAGTTGGCATTTAATTACACTCATGAACGAAAACGTGCAAAATAATTTCGATCACATGACCGCCACAATTAGACTAAAAACATTGAATGGTGAAACAGCCCCAAGCCAACCAGAAGAAACAGGTACATCTAACAGCACCAAGCCAACCAGAAGAAACAGGTACATCTAACAGCACCAAGCCAACCACAAGAAACAGGTTACATCTAACAGCACCAAGCCAACCACAAGAAACAGGTACATCTAACAGCACCAAGCCAACCACAAGAAACAGGTACATCTAACAGCACCAAGCCAACCACAAGAAACAGGTACATCTAACAGCACCAAGCCAACCACAAGAAACAGGTACATCTAACAGCACCAAGCCAACCACAAGAAACAGGTACATCTAACAGCATCAAGCCAACCACAAGAAACAGGTACATCTAACAGCACCAAGCCAACCACAAGAAACAGGTACATCTAACAGCACCAAGCCAACCACAAGAAACAGGTACATCTAACAGCATCAAGCCAACCACAAGAAACAGTTACATCTAACAGCATCAAGCCAACCACAAGAAACAGTTACATCTAACAGCATCAAGCCAACCACAAGAAACAGGTACATCTAACAGCACCAAGCCAACCACAAGAAACAGGTACATCTAACAGCATCAAGCCAACTAGAAGAAACAGGTACATCTAACAGCACCAAGCCAACCACAAGAAACAGGTACATCTAACAGCACCAAGCCAACCACAAGAAACAGGTACATCTAACAGCATCAAGCCAACCACAAGAAACAGTTACATCTAACAGCATCAAGCCAACCAGAAGAAACAGGTACATCTAACAGCACCAAGCCAACCACAAGAAACAGGTACATCTAACAGCACCAAGCCAACCACAAGAAACAGGTACATCTAACAGCATCAAGCCAACCAGAAGAAACAGGTACATCTAACAGCACCAAGCCAACCACAAGAAACAGGTACATCTAACAGCACCAAGCCAACCACAAGAAACAGGTACATCTAACAGCACCAAGCCAACCACAAGAAACAGGTACATCTAACAGCACCAAGCCAACCACAAGAAACAGGTACATCTAACAGCATCAAGCCAACCACAAGAAACAGGTACATCTAACAGCATCAAGCCAACCACAAGAAACAGTTACATCTAACAGCATCAAGCCAACCAGAAGAAACAGGTACATCTAACAGCACCAAGCCAACCACAAGAAACAGGTACATCTAACAGCACCAAGCCAACCACAAGAAACAGGTACATCTAACAGCATCAAGCCAACCAGAAGAAACAGGTACATCTAACAGCACCAAGCCAACCACAAGAAACAGGTACATCTAACAGCACCAAGCCAACCACAAGAAACAGGTACATCTAACAGCATCAAGCCAACCACAAGAAACAGTTACATCTAACAGCATCAAGCCAACCAGAAGAAACAGGTACATCTAACAGCATCAAGCCAACCAGAAGAAACAGGTACATCTAACAGCACCAAGCCAACCACAAGAAACAGGTACATCTAACAGCACCAAGCCAACCATAAGAAACAGGTACATCTAACAGCATCAAGCCAACCACAAGAAACAGTTACATCTAACAGCATCAAGCCAACCAGAAGAAACAGGTACATCTAACAGCACCAAGCCAACCACAAGAAACAGGTACATCTAACAGCACCAAGCCAACCACAAGAAACAGGTACATCTAACAGCATCAAGCCAACCACAAGAAACAGTTACATCTAACAGCACCAAGCCAACCACAAGAAACAGGTACATCTAACAGCACCAAGCCAACCACAAGAAACAGGTACATCTAACAGCATCAAGCCAACCACAAGAAACAGTTACATCTAACAGCACCAAGCCAACCACAAGAAACAGGTACATCTAACAGCATCAAGCCAACCACAAGAAACAGTTACATCTAACAGCATCAAGCCAACCAGAAGAAACAGGTACATCTAACAGCATCAAGCCAACCAGAAGAAACAGGTACATCTAACAGCACCAAGCCAACCACAAGAAACAGGTACATCTAACAGCACCAAGCCAACCACAAGAAACAGGTACATCTAACAGCATCAAGCCAACCACAAGAAACAGTCACATCTAACAGCATCAAGCCAACCACAAGAAACAGTTACATCTAACAGCATCAAGCCAATCAGAAGAAACAGGTACATCTAACAGCACCAAGCCAACCACAAGAAACAGGTACATCTAACAGCACCAAGCCAACCAGAAGAAACAGGCTAACCCAACAAAACATACATTATACATAATCCCGCGCTGAGTTCTGCTCCTTTTACGACTCCCCAAATCCCGAGGAAGTCTCGAGACTGAGAGGGTTTCATCAGCTCGTACATTTTTGTGGATTATTCAGGCTTTGGCGCTAATTTTAGCGCTATCCTTATCGCAGCACAAGAGTGCCCTTCTTAGGGCTAGACTACCGGAGTTTTTTTTTCGTCTTTGCAGATCGTCTTCATCTGGAGATTGTCTCTCAATTAAGATAGTAGCTGTGAGTTGCCAATCTCTTCTAGCCTCGCATCCTCTCATGCTTGATAAACTGATGTAGATTGTAAGTCGCGTGATTGCAGTTTGTATGAAACGTTAGGTCACATTATAAGTTAGTTTATTCCTCCCTAATCACAACAAAGGTGGTCCAAAAATAGGAAGAATGAAGGCACTACTTTGTATGGAGTTTAGGGAATGAGGAATATATGCACAAGATGTGTTCCCACACAAGACCAGCTACGCATGGAAACAAGTAGAAAAGGAGGCTAATGAAACAAGATCAAAATTGAAGAAAAATAGTGGTTGAAAAACTGGACAGCAGTGAACCTAAAAAAGATGTCTGTAACAAAAGTAAGAAATAATTATACTACTACTACTACTACTACTACTACTACTAACAAATACTAACTACTAATTATAATTGCGAACTACTCCTAATAATTACTACTACTAACTAATTCTGATCTCGGGACCTCACACCTTCCCCATTCGAGTGCTAATTTTGCGGCGACCAAAATGATGCTCGAGAGTTGTTTGTTAGTAAAATTTCGCCAGCACAGTACGTTGGACAGACTGCCGCTAGAGCGACTCGACTTACAATATGTCTTATAAACTTTCTTCCCGAGGCACGAAGTCTGTTTCATGCAGCATGAGTTTCAATTTCAAATTTTACGCCACTGTCTCGTAGGGTGATAATTTTGGAAGTTGCTCGCTTCAGGAGGTGTCCGTTTCATGGATTGTCTTCCTCAGCAATCATCGGTTTCAGGAATCATCAGTTTCAGGAATTATTTGCTTAAGAGAAGGTCTATTGGGGAATTCTTCATTTCAACAATTATATATCTGCCCATCTCAAAAATGACGTCGCGTTCGCTGTCTTTTCTGTTACCCGACACTTAGTGACACAGGTCACTGCCCCGCACTGCCCCGCACTGCCCCGCACTGCCCCGCACTGCCCCGCACTGCCCCGCACTGCCCCGCACTGCCTGCACTGCCCTGCACTGCACTGCCCTACACTGCACTGCCCTACACTGCCCTGCCCTACACTGCCCTGCCCTACACTGCCCTGCCCTACACTGCCCTGCACTGCCCTGCCCTGCCCTGCCCCGCAGGTTCGGACCTGTCGTGATTGCGTGGGCCGGCGACATCGATATCGAGGAATATTAAAGGAAGCGCGCGTCTCAGGGAGAGTCCGAGACCTGCTTGCCTGCCTGGCGTGCTCGCAATTAGATTGCATCAAACTCGCGGCGGTGGCGAGAGCGTGTAGATTCACGTCGAGAAAAAGAGTCCTTCCTGCCTTGTGTTCTGTGTAGCTTCTGCTGGACTGCGTCGTGTCGATGCCTTGTGTTGTGAGGAAGACAGAAAGAGAAAATAAATGAGGGAGGGAGGTTAGTTCTGTTGGGTGACTTGGCGAGCTGGAAGCAGAGTGTATTTACAGGAGATAGGAGATTTGCACCAAACTGAAGGAGTGCACGAGACAAAAGAAAGTAAGGACACCCTGAATAAATCTATGCGTTGGATTTCAGTGTACTGCGAATACTTGATCATGTTCCTAACAAGTCAACTTTCCTAAGTCACATAATTTTCTGAATCTACGTAAATGTAGGAATGAAAACACCAAGCCTAATTTCGTGTTTTTGTTCTCAAGAATTTTACTGCGGCAGGCAAAAAAAAATGTTCACATTCAACTCAAATTTAAGGTCAATTGTAATAAGCAAAGCTGAAAATAGCAAACATGACTAAGATCGTACCATCATTTAGCTTTAATTCAGTATTTATGAAAATTGAGTTTGTGACTCCTGGTCAGTCAGCAGCATTATGAATATTTCCTCCGTGTACCACCGGCGGCGCACGTCGCGGTCAAAGTGCTCAAACATGGAGGCTAATCCATTAACGTCAGTATTTTTCTACTCATATTACCGTTATTATAACCACCACTATAACCGTTATAATAACCACCATCATTCCCGTTATAATAACCACCATCATTACCGTTATTAGAACCACCATCATTACCGTTATTAGAACCACCATCATTACCGTTATAATAACCACCATCATTACCGTTATTAGAACCACCATTACCGTTATTATAACCACCATTACCGTTATTATAACCACCATTACCGTTATAATAACTACCATTACCGTTATAATAACTACCATTACCGTTATAATAACCACCATTACCGTTATAATAACCACCATTACCGTTATAATAACCACCATTACCGTTACTATAACCACCATTACCGTTATAACCACCATTACCGTTATAATAACCACCATTACGGTTATTATAACCACCATTACCGTTATTATAACCACCATTATCGTTATTATAATCACCATGTCCGTTATTATAACTAAAATTTCCGTTATTATAACCACCATAACCACCGAGGTTAGAATAAGGGACCTGCCACTCGGCAGTCAACTCCAAACAACAACACTAGGGAACAAATTTAACAAGAAATAAAATATGTTGAGGCCATTTTCAAAAGTGGACCGAAAAGTTCATTGGGGCTATAAAGGGTTAAATAAAATAAAATGTCATCACATTCAGAGTGACACCTGACGCAGGTTCGCCCCGGAAACAACAAAAAAATCAATGTAGATTATTTTACGCGACATTTGATATCGGGTTCGACGCTACAACATTCAGCATTTTCGTTGCAGGAAAAGTGTAAATTCTGCATTCAACGCTAGAAAAACGACAAAAATGAAGCCATTCTCTAGTGTGTTCATGCAGCAATTCCTTTCCATAAAAAATAAGTTTTTATCACGCCATAAATTCGAATTCAGTGGAGCGCAATTGTTCCGTTGCGGAGCACCCGCGCCGGACCTGAATTTGGAGGAAATACATCGATGTTTGGGCGCGAGTTGGGGCTGCTGGCGGCGGCAGCGGCCGCGTGGGGATGTTCCGTATGGGAGGGATGTGTGGTGGGGAGGAACGCGATGCTGGAATTAAAGGAATGATGGAAATGAAAAACTGGATGCTGGAAGGAAAGGAAAAACTGGATGCTGGAAGGAAAGGAAAAACGGAATGCTGGAAGGAAAGGAAAAACTGGATGCTGGAAGGAAAGGAAAAACTGGATGCTGGAAGGAAAGGAAAAACTGGATGCTGGAAGGAAAGGAAAAACTGGATGCTGGAAGGAAAGGAAAAACTGGATGCTGGAAGGAAAGGAAAAACTGGATGCTGGAAGGAAAGGAAAAACTGGATGCTGGAAGGAAAGGAAAAACTGGATGCTGGAAGGAAAGGAAAAACTGGATGCTGGAAGGAAAGGAAAAACTGGATGCTGGAAAGAAGGATAAATTCGGTAGGATGAAATGGGATACTGAAAGGAAAGAAATGATTCTAAGAAGGAACGGGATGCTGGAAGGAAAGGACTGATGGAAAGGAGAAATAGGTGGGTGAAAATGTGAATGTGGCAGCCGGTAACGAAGAAAAGAGTGGGAGGAGAAAGGGAGGTTGTCGAAAATAATGTAAAAAGGCGGTGGAAAGAATGAGAGATAATAATGAGAGGACTGAAAGAAAAGAGCGTTCAGAAAACGGGATAATAAATAAAAAGGTAAAATAAAAAGAAAAAGTAAAGGAAAAAAGAAGAGGACGCTGGGAAAAAATTTGGTAAAAATGAAAAAAGGTAAGAATAAAATGGTGTTGAAAATAAAAAGAACGTCGGTGGTAAAGAAGGAACGGATGTTATAAAAAGGGCGAAGGAAAGAATATGGAAAGTGGAAAAGGTGAAGAGATGGTGAGGAAGGGGGAGAGATGATCTTCAAAAAGATGCATCTCGGAATTCATATTAAAGATTTTACGCATTTTTTCAGTATCTCCGCCAGCCAGGCGACGTGCATGAATATTATCAGGGGTCAGAAAATTGTTTATGAATATTATTAGGAATAACTTGAGGCGAGCGGACAGGCCTCAGTGGCAGTACCGAAATTATTTTCCAGTATACAGTAGAAATGTTGAGTTTGTTTCGACTGAAAACTTTCAACTAATCTGAATTAAGTCTCTTGAGTAATGCGGCAGTATTAGATAATGAACTCGAAACAAAATTGGAATTGCGTTATTTGAGGTTGTAAACAAAAATACGCATACAAAAATATGCACACAGAAACGCGCACATAAAAATATGCACACAAAAATGCGCACACAAAAAACACGCACACAAAAATACGTACGCAGAAACACGGCAACAAAATTTTTTTATGTATTAGGTAGCAAGTTTCGGAAGCAACTGGCTCAACCCGTGCACGTACTCGTGCGTGTGTGCGTGCGTAAAAAATGTGCGTAGGGGGGTGCTCGGGTCTGAAATGAAGATTCAGACGAGCTTGAATATAGTGTAAATATCGTGTGGACTTCGAAGCTGTCTCAGGTATATTGCCATCGACGCAAATGCATTTCTTAGAAATTTCAACATAGAAAAAGTATGAGAAAAAAGTAATTGCAGGTGAGGTCGGTAGCATGCAACGCTGGTCGTCCACACGATAAAGACGGCAATTAACTCGGTCACGGCGGTTGTCAACAGTTGGTTTGGCTAGGTCGTAAGCAGCAGAAGGGAAATTAAGTTCAATGATCGAATATAGGTTTATTCTTCTGGTTACAATTGCACGGTCCATTTCCCCAGGAATGATAGCAGTTATTTCTTAAACGGGTCGCGAAATAGCTAAAATGTCATTTATTTACACTGGTATGGGAATGAGCAATTTACTGAGTGGCTTACATTCGCCCAATACCCAGAGACGTGTTAAGAGTAAAAAATATGAATGACAAAACCCACAACAGATTCCAACTATAAGTTTTGTGGATAATATTTTTTACGCGAGCATAGTGTGACCTTACCAAGAAGTGACGGTTTTTATTGTTGCGATTTACTCATCGCAATTTCCTCTTTAAACGTCAAAAAACTAATTTTTCCGCTAAGTGGATGATGAACAGACTGTGAAGATTTTTTTTTCCACAATCTTAACTTATCTCTTAAAAAATAACATCAAAATGGAATCCAACTTCAGCATCAACCAGTCCAGTGCCAGTGGTTGTGGTTACGGGGGTTGTGGTTACGGTGGTTGAGGTGACGGTTGTTGGGGTGACGGTTGTTGGGGTGACGGTTGTTGGGGTGACGGTTGTTGGGGTGACGGTTGTTGAGGTGACGGTTGTTGAGGTGACGGTTGTTGAGGTGACGGTTGTTGAGGTGACGGTTGTTGAGGTGACGGTTGTTGAGGTGACGGTTGTTGAGGTGACGGTTGTTGAGGTGACGGTTGTTGAGGTGACGGTTGTTGAGGTGACGGTTGTTGAGGTGACGGTTGTTGAGGTGACGGTTGTTGAGGTGACGGTTGTTGAGGTGACGGTTGTTGAGGTGACGGTTGTTGAGGTGACGGTTGTTGAGGTGACGGTTGTTGAGGTGACGGTTGTTGAGGTGACGGTTGTTGAGGTGACGGTTGTTGAGGTGACGGTTGTTGAGGTGACGGTTGTTGAGGTGACGGTTGTTGAGGTGACGGTTGTTGAGGTGACGGTTGTTGAGGTGACGGTTGTTGAGGTGACGGTTGTTGAGGTGACGGTTGTTGAGGTGACGGTTGTTGAGGTGACGGTTGTTGAGGTGACGGTTGTTGAGGTGACGGTTGTTGAGGTGACGGTTGTTGAGGTGACGGTTGTTGAGGTGACGGTTGTTGAGGTGACGGTTGTTGAGGTGACGGTTGTTGAGGTGACGGTTGTTGAGGTGACGGTGGTTGTGGTGGCGGTGGTTGTGGTGACGGTGGTTGTGGTGACGGTGGTTGTGGTGACGGTGGTTGTGGTGACGGTTGTTGGGGTGACGATTGTTGAGGTGACGGTTGTTGAGGTGACGGTTGTTGAGGTGACGGTTGTTGAGGTGACGGTTGTTGAGGTGACGGTTGTATGGGTGACGGTGGTTGGGGTGACGGTGGTTGGGGTGACGGTGGTTGGGGTGACGGTGGTTGGGGTGACGGTTGTTGGGGTGACGGTGGTTGTGGTGACGGTGGTTGTGGTGACGGTGGTTGTGGTGACGGTGGTTGTGGTGACGGTGGTTGTGGTGACGGTGGTTGTGGTGACGGTGGTTGTGGTGACGGTGGTTGTGGTGACGGTGGTTGGGGTGACGGTGGTTGGGGTGACGGTGGTTGTGGTGACGGTGGTTGTGGTGACGGTGGTTGGAGTGACGGTGGTTGGGGTGACGGTGGTTGTGGTGACGGTGGTTATGGTGACAGTGGTTGTGGTGACGGTGGTTGGAGTGACGGTGGTTGGAGTGACGGTGGTTGTGGTGACGGTGGTTGTGGTGACGGTGGTTGGAGTGACGGTGGTTGGAGTGACGGTGGTTGTGGTGACGGTGGTTGTGGTGACGGTGGTTGGAGTGACGGTGGTTGTGGTGACGGTGGTTGGAGTGACGGTGGTTGGGGTGACGGTGGTTGTGGTGACGGTGGTTATGGTGACAGTGGTTATGGTGACGGTGGTTGTGGTGACGGTGGTTGGAGTGACGGTGGTTGTGGTGACGGTGGTTGTGGTGACGGTGGTTGTGGTGACGGTGGTTGTGGTGACGGTGGTTGTGGTGACGGTGGTTGTGGTGACGGTGGTTGTGGTGACGGTGGTTGTGGTGACGGTAGTATGAGCACAAAAATGCTGATGTTAAAAGTTTTAAGCTACGACAAATAGATGCTTCATCAAAACCAAGCTATTCACAAAGATAATAAAGACCACATTGAGACAGTCAAGACCACATCAAGACAATCAAGACCACATTGAGACAATCAAGACCACATCAAAACAATAAAGACCACATTGAGACAGTCAAGACCACATCAAGACAATCAAGACCACATTGAGACAATCAAGACCACATCAAAACAATAAAGACCACATTGAGACAAATCAAGACCATATCAAAACAATAAAGACCACATTGAGACAATCAAGACCACATCAAAATAATCAAGACCACATTGAGACAGTCAAGACCACATCAAGACAATCAAGACCACATTGAGACAATCAAGACCACATCAAAACAATAAAGGCTACATTGAGACAATCAAGACCACATCAAAACAATAAAGACCACATTGAGACAATCAAGACCACATCAAAACAATAAAGACCACATTGAGACAATCAAGACCACATCAAAACAATAAAGACCACATTGAGACAATCAAGACCACATCAAAACAATAAAGACCACATTGAGACAATCAAGACCACATCAAAACAATAAAGACCACATTGAGACAATCAAGACCACATCAAAACAATAAAGACCACATTGAGACAATCAAGACCACATCAAAACAATAAAGACCACATTGAGACAATCAAGACCACATCAAAACAATAAAGACCACATCAAGACAATCAAGACCACATCAAGCCAATCAAGACTACATTGAGACAATCAAGACCACATCAAAACAATAAAGACCACATTGAGACAATCAAGACCACATCAAAACAAACAAGACCACATCAAGACAATCAAGACCACATTGAGATAATTAAGACCACATTAAGACAATTAAGACCTCATAACGAAGCACAAGTCTCCCTAAAGCCACAGAAGACCTCACTTCTCTCCCATAATGACTTTGACAGCCCGAACTTTACCAATTAGGAGAGCCCATAGCCGCCATGAGGTGTGAGCTACAGCAGGGCTCCTCTCACCCGAGAGAGACATAATTAGTTGCAGAGGGAGGAGAGTTGTTTTGTTAACACTTTGACCGCAATTGGTAAAACTGAAATGTAGTGTTCAACTCAAATTTAAAGTCAATTGTAAGAATCATTGACTATTAATAAAATTTGGATTCAATTTTAAGCAACAATTTAGAAAGTAGGATTCATCAACTGTACCGTGCCCTCGTTTGGCTTTCATTAAATTTTATAAAAACTAAGTTTGTGACTACCGGCTGGTTAGCAGCATTGTGATAATCTTCGTGGCCACCGGTGGCGCACGTTGCAGTTAAAGTGTTAGAGCCTCCCGGAAGTCTCCTTTGCGTGCCCGTCTTTCATTCCGGTGTTCACTACAAATGTAACGGAAGGAAGAGACCGACGGCTTCAAATGTGCGTGGAGTGGCACTCAGGTCTGAGATGAAGATTCAGACGAGCTTGAATTTAGTGTTGATTTCGGGTCGACTTCGAAGCTGTCACACGAACATACACTGACATCAAACGGCCTAGGGCTTCAAAAGCTCACAGCGCAAATGATGTACGACTTTCAGAGAGGAAATGCCCCAAAGATCTAAAGATCCGCAGCACCAAAGATCCACAGCCCCAAAGATCCACAGCCCTAAAGATGCGCAGCACCAAAGATGCACAGCACCAAAGATCCACAGCCCCAAAGATCCACAGCACCAAAGATGCGCAGCACCAAAGATCCACAGCACCAAAGATTCACAGCACCAAAGATTCACAGCACCAAAGATGCACAGCACCAAAGATGCACAGCACCAAAGATGCACAGCCCCAAAGATCCACAGCCCCAAAGATCCACAGCACCAAAGATTCACAGCACCAAAGATCCACAGCCCCCAAAGATCCACAACACCAAAGATCCACAGCACCAAAGATCCACAGCACCAAAGATGCACAGCACCAAAGATCCACAGCACCAAAGATCCACAGCACCAAAGATCCACAGCCCCCAAAGATCCACAGCACCAAAGATTCACAGCCCCCAAAGGTCCACATCCCCCAAAGATCCACAGCTCCAAAGATCCACAGCTTCAAAGATCCACAGCCCCAAAGATCTGGAGCCCTAAAGGTCCACAGCAAGATCTGCAGCCCTCCGTGATTAATGGCCTCCAAGATTCATCGCCTCAAAACTTAAAGCCGCTGCAATACATGGTCCCAAGAGACGCATGATCTCTGGCACCTGCTCTCCATTACGGAACATCGCACCCTGAGGCGCCACTTTGTTTCTCCTCACGCTAATCGGGGCTGCTGCAGCGTGGGGTCTACCTCTAGCTAGTGCTGTAGCGTGGGGTCTGTCACACTATAGCGTGAGGCCTACCTCTAGCTGGTGCTATAGCGTGAGGTCTACCACTCTATAGCTTGAGATCTACCTCTAGCTAGTACTATAGCGTGAGGTCTGCCACACTATAGCATGAGATGTACCTTTAGTTAGTGCTGTAGCGTGAGGTCTACCACTCTATAGCTTGAGATCTACCTCTAGCTAGTACTATAGCGTGAGGTCTGCCACACTATAGCATGAGATGTACCTTTAGTTAGTGCTGTAGCGTGAGGTCTACCACTCTATAGCTTGAGATCTACCTCTAGCTAGTACTATAGCGTGAGGTCTGCCACACTATAGCATGAGATGTACCTTTAGTTAGTGCTGTAGCGTGAGGTCTACCACTCTATAGCTTGAGATCTACCTCTAGCTAGTACTATAGCGTGAGGTCTGCCACACTATAGCATGAGATGTACCTTTAGTTAGTGCTGTAGCGTGAGGTCTACCACTCTATAGCTTGAGATCTACCTCTAGCTAGTACCATAGGGTGAGGTCTGTCACACTATAGCATGAGATTTACCTCTGGCTAGTACTATAACGTGAGGTTAGGTTAGGTTAGGTTACTAATGTATATTACTTATTTCCTCCGATTTAACTCGGCAATTAACACTTCCCTTGTACATCTCAAACTGCACCTGGGTAAGCGATACAAGGCGGTAGACCTCACGCCATAATACCACCCGCTAATCCCTCTCGAGAAAAGTTTTATACAGTTTTGTCACGACTGTCTTGCTTCCGCAAGGCCTTCCAAGAAATCATGGAGACCAAAAGGCTCCATCGACGTATTGTTAAGGCTACTCTCTGTAGAGTTGAAAAACTGATTTTTTTTTTCCGTGGAACTGGCGAGGGAGACCACCGGTTTCCTGAGAGGATGTCCATTTTATCGGAGAAATCGGTCGCTGGAAATGTTGGTCTGCGCGGAAAAGCTTTGTTGTGGAGCCCTCAGGAAAGCTCCGTAATTAAGCTTCATCAGCGGGAGTAAACTCGGCTCCAGCGAGCGCAGGGGTGAGGATCGATCAGCGGGGAACCGACCACGTCATCTGTTGTTGGGGAGGGGGAATGTGTGGTTGGGGGATCAGCTGTTTTTGAGGAGGAGTGGGGTGGGGATATGTGGGGAAATGCAGTCACGCAGAGCAGATCTCAAGGATTTCACTGACAGATGTGGAAGATCACACAGACGCCAAGGATCACACAGACGCCAAGGATCACACAGTCGCCAAGGATCAAACAGGACCTAAGGATCACAAATGACCTAAGAATTACACAAACAAACATCGGCATCTTTGAGATGCTTTATTTCCAATCAAGCCTGATGCATATGATCTTGAGCATTGGTTTTTCAAATGTCTTATAGCTAACACTATATATAGGACACCATGACGGTTCCCCCGTAAAGCCGGTACCCATTTCCAACACCTGGGTTGAGTGGGGTATAGTGCTTGAGCTTTCCCTTATACCCAACCGGGAAAATCGCCGCGCCAGCGCCGGGATACGAACCCTCGTCTCCAACATACAAGGCCGACATCAAGGATACAAAAATATTAGATTAGTTGTTAGTTTCGGCCTCCCTAACCGTAACAAAGGCGTTCCAAAGAGAGGAAGGATAAAAAAAGCCAAGGCAGGGTTTATTACAGGGATCGGTACAAACCACACAGACTCACACAGCACAAACCACACAGACCCACACAGTACAAACCACACAAACCCACACAGTACAAACTACACAGACCCACACAGTACAAACCACACAGACTCACACAGCACAAACCACACAGACTCACACAGCACAAACCACACAGACTCACACAGCACAAACCACACAGACTCACACAGCACAAACCACACAGACTCACACAGCACAAACCACACAGACTCACACAGCACAAACCACACAGACCCACACAGTACAAACCACACAAACCCACACAGTACAAACTACACAGACCCACACAGTACAAACCACACAGACTCACACAGCACAAACCACACAGACTCACACAGTACAAACCACACAGACCCACACAGTACAAACCACACAGACTCACACAGCACAAACCACACAGACTCACACAGCACAAACCACACAGACTCACACAGCACAAACCACACAGACTCACACAGCACAAACCACACAGACCCACACAGTACAAACCACACAAACCCACACAGTACAAACTACACAGACCCACACAGTACAAACCACACAGACTCACACAGCACAAACCACACAGACCCACGCAGTACAAACCACACAGACCCACACAGTACAAACCACACAGACTCACACAGCACAAACCACACAGACTCACACAGCACAAACCACACAGACCCACGCAGTACAAACCACACAGACCCACACAGCACAAACCACACAGACTCACACAGCACAAACCACACAGACTCACACAGTACAAACCACACAGACCCACACAGTACAAACCACACAGACTCACACAGCACAAACCACACAGACCCACGCAGTACAAACCACACAGACCCACACAGTACAAACCACACAGACTCACACAGCACAAACCACACAGACCCACACAGTACAAACCACACAGGCTGAAACATGAAGACGGTTTCAACTGATGTTAAAAGTTTTAAGCGACGAGAAATAGATGCACCGTGCAACACGCACACCAGAGACCGTACATGTGTGACACTACACACGGGTGCTCGGGTAACCGTGATTTCATCAACAAAATAGGCGCGATATTATTAATTTATATTGGTGGGATATTATTTATTTGCACAGGCGCGATATTATTATTTATATAAGGGTAATACTATTTATTTAAATAGGTGCGATATTATTTATGAGGGTCCACTCACATCTAACCCGCACGTTTGTTTCGATCGTCTCACGCTAACCTCAGCTGATGTGTACTCAAATCAATACGAGCTATTATTAATGACGCTTGAACTACCGACAGTAATTTCTACCCATCAACACTTGAAGTGCGACGTGACCCACCGGTGGTCACTGAGGAGATTTTCATAATACTGCTGACACACCAGCAGTCACTGACTCAATTCCGATAAATGCTCAATGAAAACTAAATGAAGGCACGATCTATTTAATGTTCGTTATTTAGAAAATTGATTTCCAAAATTAACTCTAATTTGCGTTGAATATTGAACTTCAGTTTAACCCGCCGCACGTTTTAGTTTGTGTCAGTGTTGTATTTCTGTGACGCATCAAATGATAACTCAAGGACCGAAGTGTTGCGGTCATGCGATAAATGCTGTGCATTTTCTCAGAGCTTACACTGCCGGGTTGACAGCTGAAGTATTTCGTCTAAATAAAATAAATTATTACAAAGTACTCGTCCGATACGCGCATGCATTGCTTTTTGTCAAAACAAATCGAATGTCGTCGCACTGAAATTCCGCTATCTCAGAGCGTATAAAAAATAAATTTACAGTATTAGTAATCATGAAAACATATGGCAACTCTGAAAACCTGATAACATCCGGCAACTCTGAAAAGATCCGGCAACTCTGAAAACATCTGGCAACTCTGAAAACATCTGCAACTCGAAAAACATCTGACAACTTGAAAAACATCTGGCATCACCTGGCAAGACCTGGCAAGACCTGGCAAGACCTGACAACACCTGGCAACACCTGACAACACCTGACAACACCTGGCAACACCTGGCAACACCTGGCAACACCTGGCAACACCTGGCAACACCTGGCAACACCTGGCAACACCTGGCAACACCTGGCAACACCTGGAAACACCTGGAAACACCTGGAAACACCTGGAAACACCTGGAAACACCTGGAAACACATGTCAACACATGTCAACACATGTCAACACATGTCAACACATGTCAACACTTGGCAACACCTGGCAACACCTGGCAACACCTGGCAACACCCGGCAACACCCGGCAACACCCGGCAACACCCGGCAACTCCCGGAAACACCTGGCAACACCTGGCAACACCTGACAACACCCGGCAACACCCGGCAACACCTGGCAACACCCGGCAACACCCGGCAACACCTGGCAACAAACCGAGGCCCGCAACTAAGGAGCCGCCGGCAACTAAGGAGGCACGAGCGGCTAAACTCCTGATGCGATTTGGTGGCTCTCATTCTGGCGGCCCCCCTGGGAGGGATGAAGAGAAACCTATTGCAGGCTCAACCCTGCTTCCCCTCTCCACCCTCTTCCAGGGGGAGTGGGGGTGTCATGGGGGACACAGGGAAGAGAGGGGGTCGTTTGGGCATTGCTTAACTGAGTTAGGAGAGTCGTGAGCAAGGTCAGACGGTCAGCTGCGAGCGTGTTGTTGTCCTATATGTTGCGATGTGTTGCGCTGCATGGCAGTCTGCCTCTGTTGTTCCAGCAGTTACTTCGTAGTAGCATGAATTTAGGTGTCAAGTATTTTGTTACACCAAGGTGGATGATGTATGTTACATGATCTTGGGTATGCTATGTAGACGTAGATGGTGTCATTTGTTACAACCATGTAGATATTATTTGTTACAACCACGTAAAGGATACTATTTGTTACAACCACGTAGATGACATCATTAATTTTGTTACAATCACGTAGATGATATCATTTATTACAACTACATAGATATTATCGTTACAACGACGTAAATGATATTTGTTAAAACAACGTAATGATATTTTTTTACAACGTAGATGATATTTGTGACAACGACCTAGATGATATATGTTGCATAAACGTAAGTAATATCAATACACATCACTGTTGATTAAATTAAATCACACTCATTAACAATACGAAATATAAGAAAAAGCTTCTAGAAACTGACCAGGGTTGTAATCGAAGTCTCGCAGAATAAAGAGAAGAGATTCCAGAGCAGAATGTGAAATTTTAAGATTTTTGAAGTTCCAATTTGCAAAAATTGTTTCGATATTACAATTTAATTGTCTGTCAATTTTATTGTCTCTCAATTTAATTGTCTCTCAATTTAATTGTCTCTCAATTTAATTGTCTCTCAATTTAATTGTCTCAATTTAATTGTCTCTCAATTTAATTGTCTCTCAATTTAATTGTCTCTCAATTTAATTGTCTCTCAATTTAATTGTCTCTCAATTTAATTGTCTCTCAATTTAATTGTCTCTCAATTTAATTGTCTCTCAATATTATTACCTCAATATTACCTCAATATTACCTCAAAATCACCTCAAAATCACCTCAAAATCACCTCAATATTACCTCAATTTCAGGAGGCTACAATTTTTTACAAATATCCTTATCCGCACAGATAACTATTTCAAAAGTCGGTACTGAGTATCACGAATATGTCCCCGTTCTATTCGCAAATTCACAATAAAAAAGTTGAATTTCCAACGGGTCAATTCTAAATATTCCGAAACGCTGGCAGAGAAAAATAATAAGAAATTTCATTTTTACATCACATTGGTACTCCTTGTTTTCATAAGCCCCTACCCGGGTGTTGGAAATGGGCACCAGCTTGATCAGGGTTAACCGTCATGGCGTCCTGGTGTTAGTTATGAGGCATTTGAAAAACGTACAAGGTGATATGTATCAGGCTTAGTTTGACTGGAATATAGCGTCCTAAGAAATTGATCCTGCGTTCTGTAGCTGGATGCCACGAAGGTAACCAACCTTTACTGCCACGAAGTTAAGCAACCACTACTGGCACGAAGGTGACCAACCACTCATGCCAACCTCATCTAACTTCCCGGCCTATCCGAGGGAGACAAGCCGGCTTCATTAGGCCAAGGGTCTGCGTGATGACATTTATAAAGGCCTAGACATAGGAGGTCACGGTGGTCACGCTACACAGCAACGGTTATGACGGCTGCTGCAGAGGCCGCGAGATGGCGATTGTCACGCACGCTGCTTCTTTGTGTTCGAGTCATCACACGAGGCAACGGATACGGGGAGGGATGCGAACTGAAAATTGGCGTGAGGGAATGATAAAGGTACGAATGGTGAGACGAAAAAGGGAAGGGAGAATAAGAAAGGAACGAACGGTGTAACAAATACGGGAAGGGACAAGAAATGAAAGTGTTCGTGAAGGAATGAAAAAGGTATGAAGGCGAATGCGGGAAGGAATGCGAATTGAAAATAGGGAATTGATTAGAATTAAAATTATGCGCGAATAAATATATAAGGTACGAATGGTTTACAGAATACGGGAAGGGATGCGAATTGAAAATTGGCGTGAGGGAATAAAACAGTTACGAACGGTGTTACGAATACGGGTTGGGGCGCAAATAGAAATGCGAAACGTGCGAATGTTGCGACGAATGTTGCGCGAAATAGCGGAATGAACGCGAATAGAAAAAGATGGATACAAAGGCTGCGAATACCAGAGGAGACCGGAATGGAGACACGAACATAGAATATGGATAGGGAAGCAACGAATGAGAATAGAAATCAAAGAATTAAAAGTGGAGATGCAAGAGATTCGAATGCATGAGATGCAAGAAAATAGGGAAACATAAAATGTAGAAAATTCTAAAAATTTGGAAAATAACGATAAAGAGACTCGGAAAATGATCCGTAGAATTCAATTGGGCCGCAAAGAGAACAAGAAAGAGTGTAAGGGATAAAAAAAGAGCACAAAGAGGACAAATAGCGTAGAACGATACAAAAAGTGGCAGAAAGAATGCAAAAAGGACGAAATCTAAATCCAATTCGTTACTGTCGAAAAGTTTTCAGAGAAATGTGAAGATTAGATTAGATGTTAGTTCAAGCCTTGCTAACCGCAACAAATCGTTCCAAAGAGGTGGATGGAGGAAGGCACCATTTAGTATGGATTCCACTTTCTCTTAAAAAGCGGAATCTACGCACAAGGTACAAAGTAACAGAAAGATGAGAAAGAAATTCATGAAACAAGATAAAAGTAGAAAAAGAAAAAAAAGCAGAACGTGGACGTTGTAGGGTGAAGCGTCCCTGTGTTGAGTTTGATCTCATAATTCTCCCGGATTTAAATTCGAATTTAAAGCGTCAATTTTGAAAGCAGCATCTAAAGTATATTAGCAATTAACTTGTTGAAATAATGGTGCGTTATTATGAAGGAAAATTACGTTACGCTATTATAGAGGAAAATTACGTTACGCTATTATAAAGGAAAATTATGTTACGCTATTATAAAGGAAAATACCGTTACGCTATTATAAAGGAAAATTATGTTACGCTATTATAAAGGAAAATTACGTTACGCTATTATAAAGGAAAATTACGTTACGCTATTATGAAGGAAAATTACGTTACGCTATTATAAAGGAAAATTACGTTACGCTATTATAAAGGAAAATTACGTTACGCTATTATGAAGGAAAATTACGTTACGCTATTATAAAGGAAAATTACGTTACGCTATTATAAAGGAAAATTACGTTACGCTATTATAAAGGAAAATTACGTTACGCTATTATAAAGGAAAATTACGTTACGCTATTATAAAGGAAAATTACGTTACGCTATTATAAAGGAAAATTATGTTAGGCTATTATAAAGGAAAATTACGTTACGCTATTTTAAAGGAAAATTACGTTACGCTATTATGAAGGAAAATTACGTTACGCTATTATGAAGGAAAATTACGTTACGCTATTATAAAGGAAAATTACGTTACGCTATTATAAAGGAAAATTACGTTACGCTATTATAAAGGAAAATTACGTTACGCTATTATAAAGGAAAATTACGTTACGCTATTATAAAGGAAAATTACGTTACGCTATTATAAAGGAAAATTACGTTACGCTATTATAAAGGAAAATTACGTTACGCTATTATGAAGGAAAATTACGTTACGCTATTATAAAGGAAAATTACGTTACGCTATTATAAAGGAAAATTACGTTACGCTATTATAAAGGAAAATTACGTTACGCTATTATGAAGGAAAATTACGTTACGCTATTATAAAGGAAAATTACGTTACGCTATTATAAAGGAAAATTACGTTACGCTATTATAAAGGAAAATTACGTTACGCTATTATGAAGGAAAATTACGTTATAAAGGAAAATTACGTTACGCTATTATAAAGGAAAATTACGCTACGCTATTATAAAGGAAAATTACATTACGCTATTATAAAGGAAAATTATGTTACGCTATTATAAAGGAAAATTACGTTACGCTATTATAAAGGAAAATTACGTTACGCTATTATAAAGGAAAATTACGTTACGCTATTATAAAGGAAAATTACGTTACGCTATTATAAAGGAAAATTACGTTACGCTATTATAAAGGAAAATTACGTTACGCTATTATAAAGGAAAATTACGTTACGCTATTATAAAGGAAAATTACGTTACGCTATTATAAAGGAAAATTACGTTACGCTATTATAAAGGAAAATTACGTTACGCTATTATAAAGGAAAATTACGTTACGCTATTATAAAGGAAAATTACGTTACGCTATCATGAAGGAAAATTACGTTACGCTATTATAAAGGAAAATTACGTTACGCTATTATGAAGAGGAATGACTTTACGCCATTATGAAGGAAAATTACGAGTCAATACGTTATTATGACGTAGAATTACGTGACATTACGAAGGAAAATACTGAGCTTGAAGGAAAATTCAAGCCTCAAACCCCTCTTGGATCGAGAGCTAGAGCCTTGCACCGCAATTCTTTGTCCGACTGTAATTTTGCTGACGAAAAAAAAGAACTTATTTGTGTTTACTGCAGACGGAAGTGAAGGTGAGGCCTAGGTTGTCCTTATTTGCGGAGGTGAGGCCTAGATTGTCCTTCTTTGCGGAGGTGAGGCCTAGATTGTCCTTATTTGCGGAGGTGAGGCCTAGATTGTCCTTCTTTGCGGAGGTGAGGCCTAGATTGTCCTTCTTTGCGGAGGTGAGGCCTAGATTGTCCTTATTTGCGGGGGTAAGGCCTAGGTTGTCCTTAATTGCGGGGGTAAGGCCTAGGTTGTCATTATTCGAAGAGGTGAGGCCTAGGTTGTCCTTATTTGAAGAGGTGAGGCCTAGGTTGTCCTTATTTGAAGAGGTGAGGCCTAGGTTGTCCTTATTTGCGGAGGTAAGGCCTAGGTTGTCCTTATTTGCGGGGTAAGGCCTAGGTTGTCCTTATTTGCGGGGGTAAGGCCTAGGTTGTCCTTATTTGCAGAGGTGAGGCCTAGTTTGTCATTTGTGGAGGTAAGGCCTAGATTGTCCTTATTCGCAAACGGAATGGGGATTTCTACAGAAGGCCGGATTTTTGCCCTTTGCAGAATACGATAATCGTCCACAACGTCGCTATTCCGTGTGTATAGATGGCGGGTTTTACAAAAACATTCAGGCTTTGTCTTTTTGATAATATTTTAACGAATGCATGATTGCCTCAAATAACAACCGTCATTCACTTTGATCCTTACACATTTTTTGTTAGTTTTGACAGACTCATTGAACTTTTTTATCGGAACTAATGTTGAAAAAAATAATTAGAACCTCTGCGGGAGAGTCAATGGATTTATTTTTCCCCAGCTTTATCAATAAGTAAATTGAATATTTTGTCCATGTGATTGAATTTGGAATAGATTTCATTGAAATTCGTGAAAGTGCTAATTTTATATCACCTTTTCTTGCGATAACTTTATTCTCACCCATGAAAGATTGAATGAATATAGTATTTTGCAGATATTGTTAAAGGTTTGAAGGAACGTCTAAAGCATCACTCGTCCATGATTTTGCTTTTTTCGTATTTATTGAACGGTTGATAAACGTAATTTTAACGGTTAATAAACGGTACGGTTAATAAACGTAAATTAAACGAAATCTATTGGTTTCGTGATATTTTAGAGTAAATTACGAGAACGATGATGTTAAACAATAGAAGGCCAATTATATAAAATTATAGAAATTTTGAGATGTTGCTATAACTGAGACATTTGGTAAACTAACTGTAGTTTGGAATGTGTGTGAGTGAATCGAAAGTTGTGTAGTTTTACTCAGTGTAAAAAGATTGTACGCATGCTAATGTGAGTAAAATGGTTTTCATTCGCAATTTCATCTGAATAAATTCGAGAATTACTTGCATTTTCTGCCGATACAAAGAAAAGCCCTGAAGTTATATCACACTCCTAATATTCTACTGCTCTTATCTTTTTTTTGTTGTTGATCTTATTTTGCAGTAATTAAGCTCGTATTTGATTTTTATCACCAACCCGACGATGCGAGAAGATTTTCATTCAAATTTGCAGTATTCACGGGTTTTGAATTCATTCAAAAAAATTTTTTTTAGTTTCAAATTTAAATTTTAAATTCGAATTTTAGTCCACATACAGCATTAACAGGTACTACAGGGTGTTCACAACAAGTTTTGACGTTCTAGTACTTATGTATTTTGTTACGAAGCATGAGTTTATTGACAAAAATAATAGTGTAATGAATTAAATCAAAGAAAATAACCATCAAATCGTTAAAGGGAAAGTACCACAAAAGAAACCTTTGCCGCACCTGAAACAAAAACTAAAAAATACAAAGTATTCAAACAGGAGTAAAAAACAAAAGTACGTTTTTAACAGCCACTATGTACACAAGCTTTCAAAAGCAACACAACACAACACCGTCCCCGGAGCTCAACACTGAGCAGCATTTCACGAGTCTAATTTCCGAGGGAGGAAGTGTCGTGTTGCCTAAATTCTGAAAAAAGCAAACATTACCTGGATTGTGCCTTCGTTTAGCTTTCATTTAGTATGTATCAAAATTGAGTCAGTGACTGCAGGTTGGTCAGTAGCATTATGAAAATTCCCTCCGTGGCCACCGGTAGGTCACGCCCCTCTACCTACAATGCTACCGGGCACTATGTAGCGCCCTCAACATAGTTGCCGGGCACTATGTAGCTCCCTCAACATAGTTGAGGGGCACTATGTAGCGCCCTCAACATAGTTGAGGGGCACTATGTAGCTCCCTCAACATAGTTGCCGGGCACTATGTAGCGCCCTCAACATAGTTGAGGGGCACTATGTAGCGCCCTCAACATAGTTGCCGGGCACTATGTAGCTCCCTCAACATAGTTGCCGGGCACTATGTAGCTCCCTCAACATAATTGCTGAGAATTACTACACTGCAGAATTAATGTGATGTCGGCGCGCTGTAATTCAAAGGGTGAAGCTGAAAGTTAGCACCCTATCCCACACGATGAATGCAAACACAGCACGCGATTTTCTTCGGTTTAGCTTTTCTTTTTACCTACTGAGTGCGAAATTAACATTGGAATCGGGAAAGTTCGCGTGTTGCGCTTTGGGCCAGGATAAACGGGGCGCTTCAATATTTATTCATCACGCAAAGATTAGATTAGACGTTGGTTTAAGCTTCCCTAAACACAACAAAGGCGTTCCAAAGAGAAGAAGAATGAAGGCACCATTAAGGATAGAGTTCAGGGGAATGCAGAATCTATGCAAAAAAATTCATAGAGACAGTAAGTTCAGAAACGAGTTCATGAAACAGAATAAAAGTTGAAGAAGATAGTAGTAGGAGCTGAAAAACAGGAGAACATTGAACCCAAAAAAGATGGTCCTTAATATTACAAAAAAATATGAACAAGAAGAAGGCCATCTAACTCTTAGATGAGGACCTCACACATTTACCCTGAGAGCGTTTTTTCATTTATGCCACAAATTATAAGTCAAATTTTACCAAATTTATGGAATTATATCGTCACGAACTTTTTTTTCCATAATGACCAGGAGTCTATAAATTGTCATTGAACTAATGAAGTGAAGTGTTGCACGTGAGCGAGCGAATTTGGTGCCAGGATATATATTTTTTCAGGGTTAGCTGTCAAACTGAATTTACACCGTTCAATTTATTTTAAAATTCTCAAATCTAAGTAATAACATTGACCGCTGTGAGCTAAAACGACTCAAGCTTGCTAAATACGTGCAATAAAATAAAATAGAGCGTTCCATTAATTTTTGCGCCACAAGGTTCAGAGTGAGGTTTATTTTTTTCTGAGCGGTTTTAATGTCCGAAATAGTTCCTTGAGCCCAGAAATTCTGCCCTCGCGATAAATGCGTCTGGCGAGGGAACAATTTAGGCGAGGGAACAATTTAGGCAGGCTTGATGTTCGCTGTTGTTTACTACAAAGGGGAAGGACAAAATGTTTCTTGCCTCTCATGCGGCAAGGCGGAGATAGAAATTGCCTCCAAGAAGAACTTTACGAGGATGAGAGTTTTGGACTTCCTTCTCTGATCTTGTGGACGTGGAGTCGGGACTTGCTTGGGGTTGTGGGGTGCTGGGGTCAAAGAATGTTACTCAATACATGGCAGAACATGACAGAATTTGACAGAATATGACAGGACATGACAGGACATGACAGGACATGACAGGACATGACAGGACATGACAGGACATGACAGAACATGACAGAACATGACAGAACATGACAGAACATGACAGAAAATGACAGAACATGACAGAACATGACAGAAAGCTGTCATTTACGACGTGACAGAGCCTTAAATTTATATTAGCGATGAAAAACAGTTTTTGAAAGAGGGTTCAAAGCAAAGAAATCGACCGAGAGAGCAATGAATTGAAAGAAAAGGTAATCTGAAGCAATGGAATAGGCGCAAACGAAGGCTGAAATAAAAGAGCGAATGCAAGTAAAATCTTGTAAGCGAAATAAGTCGCAGACATTCGTTGATGTCATCATACACCGGTAATTCAGCTCATAATTCAACGCATTATTCAACGCATTATTCAACGCATGATGCAACGCATAATGCAACGCATAATGCAACACATAATGCAACATATAATGCAACACATAATGCAACACATAATGCAACGCATAATGCAACGCATAATGCAACACATAATGCAACGCATAATGCAACACATAATGCAACACATAATGCAACACATAATGCAACACATAATGCAACGCATAATGCAACGCATAATGCAACGCATAATGCAACACATAATGCAACACAAAATGCAACACATAATGCAACACATAATGCAACACATAATGCAACACATAATGCAACACATAATGCAACGCATAATGCAACGCATAATGCAACACAAAATGCAACACAAAATGCAACACATAATGCAACACATAATGCAACGCATAATGCAACGCATAATGCAACGCATAATGCAACGCCTAATGCAACACATAATGCAACGCATAATGCAACACATAATGCAACACATAATGCAACGCATAATGCAACGCATAATGCAACGCATAATGCAACACAAAATGCAACACAAAATGCAACACATAATGCAACACATAATGCAACACATAATGCAACACATAATGCAACGCATAATGCAACGCATAATGCAACACAAAATGCAACACAAAATGCAACACATAATGCAACACATAATGCAACGCATAATGCAACGCATAATGCAACGCATAATGCAACACATAATGCAACACATAATGCAACGCATAATGCAACACATAATGCAACACATAATGCAACACATAATGCAACACATAATGCAACGCATAATGCAACGCATAATGCAACGCATAATGCAACGCATAATGCAACACATAATGCAACACATAATGCAACACATAATGCAACACATAATGCAACACATAATGCAACGCATAATGCAACGCATAATGCAACACATAATGCAACGCATAATGCAACACATAATGCAACACATAATGCAACACATAATGCAACACATAATGCAACGCATAATGCAACGCATAATGCAACGCATAATGCAACACATAATGCAACACATAATGCAACACATAATGCAACACAAAATGCAACACATAATGCAACACATAATGCAACGCATAATGCTACGCATAATGCAACGCATAATGCAACACATAATGCAACACATAATGCAACACATAATGCAACACATAATGCAACACATAATGCAACACATAATGCAACGCATAATGCAACACATAATGCAACACATAATGCAACACATAATGCAACACATAATGCAACACATAATGCAACACATAATGCAACACATAATGCAACACATAATGCAACACATAATGCAACACAAAATGCAACACATAATGCAACACATAATGCAACGCATAATGCAACACATAATGCAACACATAATGCAACACATAATGCAACACATAATGCAACACATAATGCAACACATAATGCAACACAAAATGCAACACATAATGCAACACATAATGCAACGCATAATGCAACACATAATGCAACACATAATGCAACACATAATGCAACACATAATGCAACACATAATGCAACACATAATGCAACACATAATGCAACACATAATGCAACACATAATGCAACACATAATGCAACACAAAATGCAACACATAATGCAACACATAATGCAACACATAAGATTGGTGAGTAGGTTTTCGAACCACCAAAGGCGCAAATTTCCTCTATTTCAAACGGGTTCAACTCATCAACACTGACTGCGGCAGATAAAACTGAAGTTCAATATTCAACTCAAGTTTAAAGTTAATTTTATTGTGTAATGTTGAAAATACCAAACTTTAACTCGATCGTTTTTTCATTTAGTTTTGATTGAGTATTTTAAAAGTCGAGCTTGTGACCACCACTGGCTGGTCAACAGCACAGTGCAAACTCCCTCAGTGACCAAACGTGGCTCACGTCGCAGTCAAAGTGTTATGAAGGCGAAATTTCAACAAACGAAATTTTATATCCGTTCTATTTTCACCGAGAATATGTATTCCCTCCCCAGAAGGAACCCAAAAAAACGCATGTATAAAAAAACAAGTCCACACCAAGCACAACAAAACGGATTCGCTCAGAAGCGCGTAACTTTGACTGGCTTATAAAAAATAAAAACACTCAGACTCCACAGAAAGAAAGTGTGCAAAATCGTCGACGGACTTCAAGAAACGGACGACCGAAAGAGAGAGAGACAAATGAAGTTACGCTCGCGTAGATTAAACGCAGCCAAAAATAAAACTTCTGACGGTTGTTTCCGTTCTTTTCATTCGCAGGAACTTTTATTTATCAATTAAATGTGCGCTCGGAGGAGTGAATCTCGAGAAGTTTCTCAAGACTTTGTTTTTGTCAATTAAACGCCGCCTGCGACAGCTGGCAGGGGCGCCAGCGTAGCTGCTGGCAATGGCAACGCCGGGAATGGCAACGCCTGGAATGGGAATGGGCGGGATTCCCGCCGCGCGCTGCTAGGGAGGATGACAGCGGGAGCGTATGAAATGGTGAGGTAGAGAGCGTATGAAATGGTATGGTAGAGAGCGTATGAAATGGTGAGGTAGAGAGCGTATGAAATAATGAAATAGGTAGCGTATAAGATGGGAAGACACGTGTAGAGAGAATGATTCAAGTTACACGGAAGAGTAGTCTGCTTACAGCAGACACCAGATGCAAAATTAGAGTTAAACACTGCGCATTAGTATGACAAAAAAATTAAAATACCAAACTAGAAAAATTTGAATAATTCGAGATGAGTTTCACGAAAAAATAATAATTCTGGTTGTACGGAATAAAAGTGAGGCTGACCTAAGATGTGGAAGAGAAGAAAAACTCTAAGGGTATTTTATGTGACTGCTGCAAATCGCGTTGAAAAATCTCCCGGAAGAAAGCAGAAGAAAAATAGTGGGCTAGGTCAAAACGGGCAAATATAATATCGAGAAAATGAAGTACGGAAACGAGAGGATCCAGTCTGAAGAGGCTACGCAACGGTCGTTTTCTCAGCTTTGAAAATGACGAACAAAATACAGAGTGCACTCAAAATTCACTAATGAATTATTCATGCATTTTTTTATTTGAGTGTTGCAAAGTTTTCTCCCACACTATTCAATTTTCCTAAATGCAATATTCTTTTCTGTGAGCAAACTCTATCTCCCACTGTTCAACTTTTTCCGATTTAATGATTTTTCTGTGAGTGAACCCATCAGACTTGAGACTATATCAACCAGCACCTACATCGAAACATTATACACGAGTACTAGTCAGTTAAAATGTGAACACAATTTTTGGAGGATGAGAATGGAGAAGTTCAAACTCTGTCTGACGGAAACTTTGATGGAGCAGCTAGACACGAAATTTGTTTTTGTAGTTCAAGTCTCAGTAAATGTATATATAAAGAAACTTTGGTTGAGAATGTTTGTTATTTACATCTCAGTACTGACCTCCGCATCCAGTACCGGAAGTTCAAAACACAAACACTTTTAAAACATAACTAAAAAAAATAACACTCTTAAAACTTCGGCTAACTTTAGAAAACCACAACACGAAAACTGTGATTAAAATTACCCCATTTGTCCCCTCTGTTTGAATTAATATTTCTTGAACGGCTTAACATCCACAACCGGAAAACGGCGATAAACATTACCACTTTTACCACTCTCGCCTAACTCAACAGAACGCACAAATCAGGGGCCTTTTCCAGATGCGCCCCGCCACTAATGCAACACTTGAGTTCACCCATACACAACTTTCGAAATAATGCACTCATCGACCTCAAATTCCTCTCAAACGAAAAAATGTTTTAATCTATCGTTTCAATTTCAATTTGAAGTTGACAGGTGCATTATTTCGAAAGTTACAAGTGGGTGAACTCATGTGCTGCATTAGTGGCGGGGCGTATCTGGAAAAGATCCGGAAACATCTGTCCAGCACGTGGGGGGCACCATGCGCTGCAGGCCCAATCGCGGGCCTGCGTCAGTTCATCCGCACTACCACATGAATTCGAGCAGACTAATTTACATCACACGCCGCGCTCTCATCAATTTACACGGCAGGTAATGGCTTCTGGTCTCGGGTGGTGCCACCCAGGCTGTCACTGGGTGGTGGGAGCAGAGGGAGGCAGAGGGAGGCAAAGGGAGGCAAAGGGAGGCAGAGGGAGGCAGAGGGAGGCAGAGGGAGGCAGAGGGAGGCAGAGGGAGGCAGAGGGAGGCAGAGGGAGGCAGAGAGGCAGAGGGAGGCAGAGAGGCAGAGAGAGGCAGAAATAAATTGAGTGATGCAGACAGGAAAGGGAAAAAAGGTAGAAATATACACAAAAAGAAGGAAAAAGATGGTAGAGGCAGGAAAGGTTTAAGGTCAAAAGAGGGCAGTAAACATCTGCCATAAAATGCAAAAGCCAAATTCCATTTTGTCTACTCGAATGGATTTCAATTTATTCACGCTGCACATTAAAGAACTTGGCGGACACAGCGGTCGTGGATCCCAATAATCTTAGTAACCTTCTTAATAATCTTATGAATAATCTTAATAACGTTCTTAATACCTTAACAACCTTCTAAATGACCTTAACAACTTTCATAATGACTTTAACAACCATCATAATAACCTTACCAACCTTCATAATAATCTTAAAAACCTTCATAATAATCTTAACAATCTTCTAAATAATCTAGGCAGAAAACATCACCTCACTGCCCCCCCGTGCCGGTGCGACCTGAAGGGCTAAACAAAAATTTCATGGCTTTTGAGGAGCCAAAGGATCTCATCTGAAGCTCATTAATGATTTACGGGGATATTTTCGCACTAAAGTTCCACATCGTCGGGATTTTGTAGGCTTTATTCTGCGCACGGTCGGCGCGGTAGGGAGGCCTACCGTCGGCAACGTGCGATGGTGGTGATGATATTCTGTATTGTGTGTGAGAGAAAATATTCAATTTTCTGACACTTCAGCGATATTATGAAATTTTCTGCGTGAACGCTAATATTCAGTATACTGCGTAAACGATAATACACTATTTTATATTTTGCATAAGCGACTACATTAAATATACAACGTAAATCACAATTTTCAATAAGCTGAGTAAGCTATAATATTCAAACAACAGAGATGACCAATATGAGTTAATCCTATTAAACTACAGTTGTTTCTTTCCACTGTTGGTTACTTGCTTGCTGTCTTGCTTGCGTGTATGCTTGTTTGCTTGCCTGCCTGGTGTGACGGTCGCTACTGCCACCCTGTAAACCAAACACCTGGTCTACGCATAATGACTTCGAATTTTTTATTTTAATTCTAAGTGACTTTATGCTAATGAAAGTTATTCCCGTAAAGTGTTGAAAAAATAAATTGTTTGTTTAAAAAGGAAGGTTAAGCATTTTAACAGTTCGTCTGAAAAAGCTTCCCACAACAAATTTTAGCTCAACTCGAAAAAAACTTTTTTGTTAGCGTGGTACATGAAAGTCGGTCATGAAAGTTGATCGTGACAACAAATTCCAAGTGTTATACCTAATTATTATGAAAAAGTTAGTAAAATAATTTTTCAATAGCAATTAGCACCCTCAAATGAATTTCCACCGAAAAACATACTCTTGGTGCGTACTTCACTCGCATTACAACATACTCCTAGCATGACAGCACTTTACAATACAAAACTCGTCTCCCACTGACCACTCCTTTAAAATATAAGCATAACGCCCCGTTTTATTAAAACGAAGGCAAAAACGCTCATTTTGTGTACAGAAGCAGCATTACTCAATGCAGAAACACTTACAGAGCAGTCAGGCTGCGAGATATGCATTGGAGGAGTCATTCATAAGGCGGCAGGCCTACGAGGAGGCAGTGTAATGGCTCTGCAAAGGGCCTTTAACGAGCATCAGAGGTGCCCCGGCGTATATGGGCACTGTGATAAAATCCAGAGTGGGGAGGGATGAAATGGTCGGATGAAGAGAGGTATAGAGGAGGGATAAAATAGACAGGAGGAAGATAGAGAAAGAGATGAGATGTGGAAAAAATTGGGGTTGTGGAAGGAAAGAGGGATAAATAGAAGGATAGATAAGAAATGAGGAGGGAGGGATGAAATGGTCGGATAAAGAAAGGGGTAGAGGAGGGATGTGGTGGGAAGGAGGGATGAAATGGTCGGGATGGTGAAAGGGAAAAAGAAGGAAGGAGAGATGAAATGGACAGGATGAAGAGGGAGAAGAAATGTGGAAAAAAAGATGATAGTGGAGGGAAAGAGGGATATAATGAACGGGAAAGAGAAGGGATGTAAAGGGAAGAATGGGTGAAACGACCGAAATGAAGATAGGAAAAAAGGAAGAATGTGTAAGAAAAGAATGTGTGGAAGCAAATGAACGTGGATGAACTTGACCAAGAAAAGGAAGACAAAGAAGTCCTGGCTGTTTAAGCAAAATATTTCCGGGACTGATTTTTGTGCAATAAAGTCGGATCCTGCAGGAATAATCTGAAAACAGTACCTCTGCACCTCAAAATTCAATTTTATAGCTGTAGAAGCCATTCGACTGCGAAGTTTAGCTTTCCAAAATAATCAGCGACATTAACGACAGTTAAAGACTTCCCGAGAAGCGATTTCACAAAAAAATAGGATCGAATCTCAAAAGTCGAGTCAGTTAAATTGAAGTGCAAATTAAAGTTCTTTATTCTCTCGAACCCTACTGTTTTTTTAAATACGGTTACACGATGAGGGTACAACGTTTCAAAGTTCGCTTTAACACTCTGACCGCGGTAGGTAAGTCTTAAGTTTACCATTCAATACAAATTTTAAGTCAATAGTAGTAAGGAATGTCCAAAATACCGAACATTAACTGGATTGCGTTTTCATTTAGTTTTGACGAAGAGGTATTTTTCAAAACTAAGTTAGTGACTACTGGTTGGCCAGCAACATAATGACAACCCCCTCAGTGACCAAATATGGCTCACGAGCAGTCTGAGTGTCAAAACGCTCTAAAGGCAGCAATATTCCTCCAACGGAAACGAATATCATTTGAAACTACTGTAGTGTACATGGCTCGTCAAGAATGACGGGATTCAATACCTTTCTTGTACAAATTTTCGTTCGAGTGGAGTTTCCATGCTTAAGCTTATTTCAAAGGTAATTTATTTTTTTCGTGACAGTAATAAACACTTGAAGTACAGTAATTTTTAGCCGCAATTATTGAAGTAGTTGCAGCCATTCGTGTCGTATCATAGATACGGAAATTCAGCATTACTGAAAGCAACTGCGAGCGTGGTGTATTTATATTGTAATATGCAATACCGTAAATTGGGACGCTGTATATTGTGATGGCAATACAGTATATTGTAATATGTAATACCCAGCTAAACTCGGTATACACGATACGGACTCGAGTATATAAGGCTCTGGATCTCTCCAATTTTTAATAAAGTGACTTATTATGGTACACTTGTACAGCGAAAATGAGTGCATTAATTTACCAGTGAACTGAAACTAAGACCGCCAGTGCTAATTTTCTCCTATCTATTCTCAAGAGCGTGACACGAAACATACAAATAAACACATGACGGTCATTCTTAGTAGCAGAAGATACTGCAGTCCAACGTGCATAGAAAAAAATGAATACTTCTGTTCTGCACCTGCCAATCCCGGGCTGCAAAACATCCTTTTTCGAGCTGTGATGGACTGGAGAATTTCGAGATCAGCTCACGAGTAATTAACAAATCCGCGGGTGTGCTGCCTTTTGTCTTCATTTCAGAAGATCAAATGGGATAATTTGAAAAAAGTTTCGCTACAGCTCGCGACATTTTAATCTTTACCTCCTGCCACACCCACCGGCGGGATGGAAATGTTCCCTAAATTCGGCCGTAGCGCCGAGTTTTACCCCAGACGCAATTCTAGTCTTTTAAAGGACAAGAACATGGAAGCGAGCAGGTCGTTATGAATAAAGTTTTTGATCTCTGGGGGAGGAAGGGGGGATGAATGAGGCTCGTGACATTTCCAGGGTTTAGCAGAGATTTTGAACTGCGATTTACGGGTGGAAATTAGGTCTTATTTTTAATTCTAATTCCCTCACTTAAACTGACTTTTGAAACTTGCGTTATATTATAGGGCACAGATATAACTTATGCACAGTAATAGTAATATATGTATATATATATATACGCACACTTCTGATCATGAATTGGGTACTAGTTACAAAAGTGAAAACAATACTCATTTGCAGCGCTGAGAAGGTTTTCGAGCTGAGGTCCTTTGTTTTGTAAAGATTAACAATGGAAACGCAAACATTTTGCTGTCCCATCAATTTAAATAGCAAATAAAATTGTCAGCAGCAGACATGCTTGTCAGCTCATAATTTTTTTCTCAATTAACTGTTATCAGTGCAGATGGCCTTCAGTGAGAACACACCTTGTGCACTGATTCCCTATTCTTTGATCTCCATATTATATATTGCCTTCCTTCTTTTTGTTTTCCGAACACATTTGTTAAGATTCGAAGGGCCTAAGTTTACTAATCTAATCCAATCGAATATAGAAATGAGCAGAATCATTTAAAAAACACATAAAAAGATTTTTATCTGGAATTGTGTGTTGACCAGGAACGGCAGTGAACTAAATGCACATATTACTCGTAGAACGTTCAACATCGTATTTCCACCGGAATTTACACCTGAAAACCTAAAAAAATCGACTTTTCAACCATGTTTTTGACAGCCTGCGCAAAGCCCCAGCTGCGTTCAACGTCAAAGATTCCCAATTTTTTCGCTCTAAATTATGCGCTGAAAATTATGGGCTTGAAATTTTCGATTAAGAGCAGTGGACCTGGCTCGACGGTATCGTGGATACGACTTGCTGGAAGTCGGGTAAATGTTTACGTTTAATTTAAACTCAAATGAGGCAGACGCAAGACCTTCTGGAAATTCAAATCTGTGTATTTAGATTGTGTGAAACGTAAGAACTTTGATTCAAAATCGAAGTTGAGCAACCGCATGAACCTTTCTCGTTTAAAACCAACATTAAGCAAACGAAGTGAGTATTTTTTACTTGAAGTATCTTGATTAAATAGATGAGCTGACTTCCTTGAACTAAAAACCGGAAACTATTCCTTCCATAAAGTTCGATGTTCTCAGATGCCTAACAACTTTTCGAATAGGCAAGCAGATTCGTCAAACTTAGATCGAACACAGCGATTTCTTTTTAACTTTCTTAAGCGCTCCTACCCTTGAAACCGGTTGGAATTTTGGCCGAGAAAGGTTGGGATTTTGGTCGAGAAAGGTTGAGATTTTGGTCGAGAAAGGTTGAGATTTTGATCGAGAAAGGTTGAGATTTTGACCGAGAAAGGTTTGAATTTTGGTTAAAGTTAGATTGAGATTGCGATTGAGATTGCGATTGAGATTGCGATTGAGATTGCGATTGATATTGCAATTGATATTGCAATTGATATTGCAATTGATATTGCAATTGATATTGCAATTGATATTGCAATTGATATTGCAATTGATATTGCAATTGATATTGCAATTGATATTGCAATTGATATTGCAATTGATATTGCAATTGATATTGCAATTGATATTGCAATTGATATTGCAATTGATATTGCAATTGATATTGCAATTGATATTGCAATTGATATTGCAATTGATATTGCAATTGATATTGCAATTGATATTGCAATTGATATTGCAATTGATATTGCAATTGATATTGCAATTGATATTGCAATTGATATTGCAATTGATATTGCAATTGATATTGCAATTGATATTGCAATTGATATTGCAATTGATATTGCAATTGATATTGCAATTGATATTGCAATTGATATTGCAATTGATATTGCAATTGATATTGCAATTGATATTGCAATTGATATTGCAATTGATATTGCAATTGATATTGCAATTGATATTGCAATTGATATTGCAATTGATATTGCAATTGATATTGCAATTGATATTGCAATTGATATTGCAATTGATATTGCAATTGATATTGCAATTGATATTGCAATTGATATTGCAATTGATATTGCAATTGATATTGCAATTGATATTGCAATTGATATTGCAACTGAGATTGCAACTGAGATTGCAACTGAGATTGCAACTGAGATTGCAACTGAGATTGCAACTGAGATTGCAACTGAGATTGCAACTGAGATTGCAACTGAGATTGCAACTGAGATTGCAACTGAGATTGCAACTGAGATTGCAACTGAGATTGCAACTGAGATTGCAACTGAGATTGCAACTGAGATTGCAACTGAGATTGCAACTGAGATTGCAACTGAGATTGCAACTGAGATTGCAACTGAGATTGCAACTGAGATTGCAATTGAGATTGCAATTGAGATTGCAATTGAGATTGCAATTGAGATTGCAATTGAGATTGCAATTGAGATTGCAATTGAGATTGCAATTGAGATTGCAATTGAGATTGCAATTGAGATTGCAATTGAGATTGCAATTGAGATTGCAATTGAGATTGCAATTGAGATTGCAATTGAGATTGCAATTGAGATTGCAATTGAGATTGCAATTGAGATTGCAATTGAGATTGCAATTGAGATTGCAATTGAGATTGCAATTGAGATTGCAATTGAGATTGCAATTGAGATTGCAATTGAGATTGCAATTGAGATTGCAATTGAGATTGCAATTGAGATTGCAATTGAGATTGCAATTGAGATTGCAATTGAGATTGCAATTGAGATTGCAATTGAGATTGCAATTGAGATTGCAATTGAGATTGCAATTGAGATTGCAATTGAGATTGCAATTGAGATTGCAATTGAGATTGCAATTGAGATTGCAATTGAGATTGCAATTGAGATTGCAATTGAGATTGCAATTGAGATTGCAATTGAGATTGCAATTGAGATTGCAATTGAGATTGCAATTGAGATTGCAATTGAGATTGCGATTGAGATTGCGATTGAGATTGCGATTGAGATTGCGATTGAGATTGCGATTGAGATTGCGATTGAGATTGCGATTGAGATTGCGATTGAGATTGCGATTGAGATTGCGATTGAGATTGCGATTGAGATTGCGATTGAGATTGCGATTGAGATTGCGATTGAGATTGCGATTGAGATTGCGATTGAGATTGCGATTGAGATTGTAATTGAGATTGTAATTGAGATTGTAATTGAGATTGTAATTGAGATTGTAATTGAGATTGTAATTGAGATTGTAATTGAGACTGCGATTGAGATTGTAATTGAGATTGTAATTGAGATTGTAATTGAGATTGCGATTGAGATTGCGATTGAGATTGCGATTGAGATTGCGATTGAGATTGCGATTGAGATTGCGATTGAGATTGCGATTGAGATTGCGATTGAGATTGCGATTGAGATTGCGATTGAGATTGCAATTGAAATTGTAATTGAGATTGTAATTGAAATTGTAATTGAGATTGTAATTGAGATTGGAATTGAGATTGTAATTGAGATTGTAATTGAGATTGTAATTGAGATTGTAATTGAGATTGTAATTGAGATTGTAATTGAGATTGTAATTGAGATTGTAATTGAGATTGTAATTGAGATTGTAATTGAGATTGCGATTGAGATTGTAATTGAGATTGTAATTGAGATTGTAATTGAGATTGTAATTGAGATTGTAATCGAGATTGTAATTGAGATTGTAATTGAGATTGTAATTGAGATTGTAATTGAGATTGTAATTGAGATTGTAATTGAGATTGCGATTGAGATTGCGATTGAGATTGTAATTGAGATTGTAATTGAGATTGTAATTGAGATTGTAATTGAGATTGTAATTGAGATTGTAATTGAGATTGTAATTGAGATTGTAATTGAGATTGTAATTGAGATTGTAATTGAGATTGTAATTGAGATTGTAATTGAGATTGTAATTGAGATTGTAATTGAGATTGCGATTGAGATTGTAATTGAGATTGTAATTGAGATTGCGATTGAGATTGTAATTGAGATTGCGATTGAGATTGCAATTGAGATTGTAATTGAGATTGTAATTGAGATTGTAATTGAGATTGTAATTGAGATTGCGATTGAGATTGTAATTGAGATTGTAATTGAGATTCTAATTGAGATTGTAATTGAGATTGTAATTGAGATTGTAATTGAGATTGTAATTGAGATTGTAATTGAGATTGTAATTGAGATTGTAATTGAGATTGTAATTGAGATTGTAATTGAGATTGCGATTGAGATTGCAATTGAGATTGTAATTGAGATTGCGATTGAGATTGTAATTGAGATTGTAATTGAGATTGCAATTGAGATTGCAATTGAGATTGTAATTGAGATTGCGATTGAGATTGTAATTGAGATTGCGATTGAGATTGCAATTGAGATTGTAATTGAGATTGCGATTGAGACTGCGATTGAAATTGTAATTGAGATTGTAATTGAGATTGTAATTGCGATTGCAATTGAGATTACGATTGAGATTGCGATTGAGATTGCGATTGAGATTGCGATTGAGATTGTAATTGAGATTGTAATTAAGATTGTAATTGAGACTGCGATTGAGATTGCGATTGAGATTGCGATTGAGATTGCGATTGAGATTGCGATTGAGATTGCGATTGAGATTGCGATTGAGATTGCGATTGAGATTGCGATTGAGATTGTAATTGAGATTGCGATTGAGATTGCGATTGAGATTGCAATTGAGATTGTAATTGAGATTGCAATTGAGATTGTAATTGAGATTGTAATTGAGTTTGTAATTGAGATTGTAATTGAGATTGTAATTGAGATTGTAATTGAGATTGTAATTGAGATTGCAATTGAGATTGCAATTGAGATTGCAATTGAGATTGCGATTGAGATTGTAATTGAGATTGTAATTGAGATTGCAATTGAGATTGCAATTGAGATTGCGATTGAGATTGTAATTGAGATTGTAATTGAGATTGTAATTGAGATTGTAATTGAGATTGTAATTGAGATTGCAATTGAGATTGCGATTGAGATTGTAATTGAGATTGTAATTGAGATTGAAATTGAGATTGTAATTGAGATTGCGATTGAGATTGCGATTGAGATTGTAATTGAGATTGTAATTGAGATTGCGATTGAGATTGTAAATGAGATTGTAATTGAGATTGTAATTGAGATTGTAATTGAGATTGTAATTGAGATTGTAATTGAGATTGCAATTGAGATTGCGATTGAGATTGTAATTGAGATTGTAATTGAGATTGTAATTGAGATTGTAATTGAGATTGCGATTGAGATTGTAATTGAGATTGTAATTGAGATTGCAATTGAGATTGCGATTGAGATTGTAATTGAGATTGTAATTGAGATTGTAATTGAGATTGCGATCGAGATTGTAATTGAGATTTCGATTGAGATTTCGATTGAGATTCCGGTTAGGATTTCGGTAGATATTTCAGTTGAGGCCTTCAAAATGCGCTGGACTTGCATAAAAATCTAGTCTCTCGAAGTGCTCAAATTAAGGTGTGCGTGATGAGCGCTGGCATCGGAGTTACAGCCTCGCTTCAGATCTAACTCAATAGTTGAGGTGTGATCCACAGCGTAAGTTAGTCGTGAAGGGACGGTGACTGAAGTTTGCTGAGAAGGGAGGGACTTGAGTTGGAGAAAAACTGAAACTTAATTTTGAAATGAAGAGAGATACAAGTTCTGATAAAGAGGAGACCTTGAGTTGGTTTGAAGAGGGGACTTAATATTGATTGAAGGAGAAAAATTTGATTTGGAGTGCTCGGGGGCCTGAATTCGGCAAGAAATATATTGGTATATTTTAGGTTGAAGAGCAGAGCAGAAGCAAGGGTTGGAAAATATTAGAATAGTTCAAGACGGAGAGAGGAATTTTAGTTTGGAATGAAGGGTATTGGCAGGGTGTGGGATGAAGGGTAGAAATGCAGTTTAGGATATGGAAACGAAACAACTAATGATGCAAGCCAGTCTGTCTCCATTTTGTGGGATTAGGCACTATGCTACACCACTGAATATCGAGCTGACCAAACGCAGCTGTAAGGTCGATCAACTGCAGCTGTAAGGCCAGTCAACTGCAGCTGTAAGGCCAGTCAACTGCAGCTGTAAGGCCAGTCAACTGCAGCTGTAAGACCAGTCAACTGCAGCTGTAAGGCCAGCCAATGCAGCTGTAAGGCCAGCTGTATGTCTAACGCCCTGCACTCATGCACAAATACGGACACCATTACATACAATTTATTCAGTGACTCGTGGGAAAAACTGCGACTTGACATCACCCAAATTGCTGAGAAATAAAACAAACCGAAACCTGGTGACGTCAGCCAACCACCGGTGTTTCCGTTGGGGGAATATATAGGTCTATGGCAAGGTATAAGAAAAAAGGTAGAGTCAAACCCGTCTTTCTTTCGTCGGCCGTGTCGCTATGCTGACGTCATGGCCACGAACCAATAGCAGCGCTCATATTGAATTTGGCAACACTGCCAGCCTCAAATCTGGCCCCGCTATTGGCCTAACGACCTGTCACAATGGTGACTTCATACAGTGTGTTTGAAATAAAGCCGTTCTATTGGCCAGCCGAACTAGAGGAGGTGCATTTTCCCCCCATAGAAATGACCCTACCTTGTTTCCTCTACCGTGGGCTGTAGTGCAGGCAATAGACGTAGCCCAATAATGCTTGGCGTGATGCTTCACCTCGCCTCCAGATGACCTCGTAACGAACAACAAATGGCCCAGAACCAACGCAACCGTTGCTGGGCGCTGAAAAAACGCGCACCCAAGCTCCGTGTGCTTGCGGATCTCACAGCTGACTCCGAAACTTCTTCTGTCAACTTGGCTACGCTCAGTGTTGTTTGTTTGAGACAGGAACCAAGTTTGGGCTTTTTTCAAATGAAATACTGAAAGTTTAAAAAAACATGACAAAGAGTAGCCAAGTTGTCAGGAAAACTAAAGCTGCCTGCAATACCACTATGACCATGTCTAGAAGAGCGGGAGGGTGTCTATGGGAGCGTGAGGGTGTCCAGGGGAGCGTGAGGGTGTCCAGGGGAGCAGGAGGGTGTCCAGGGGAGCGGGAGGGTGTCCAGGGGAGCGTGTGGGTGTCCAGGGGAGCGTGAGGGTGTCCAGGGGAGCGTGAGGGTGTCCAGGGGAGCGTGAGGGTGTCCAGGGGAGCGTGAGGGTGTCCAGGGGAGCGTGAGGGTGTCCAGGGGAGCGTGTGGGTGTCCAGGGGAGCGTGAGGGTGTCCAGGGGAGCGTGAGGGTGTCCAGGGGAGCGGGAGGGTGTCCAGGGGAGCGTGTGGGTGTCCAGGGGAGCGTGAGGGTGTCCAGGGGAGCGTGAGGGTGTCCAGGGGAGCGTGAGGGTGTCCAGGGGGGCGTGAGGGTGTCCAGGGGAGTGTGAGGGTGTCCAGGGGAGCGTGAGGGTGTCCAGGGGAGCGTGTGGATGTCCAGGGGAGCGTGAGGGTGTCCAGGGGAGCGTGAGGGTGTCCAGGGGAGCGTGAGGGTGTCCAGGGGAGCGTGAGGGTGTCCAGGGGAGCGTGAGGGTGTCCAGGGGAGCGTGAGGGTGTCCAGGGGAGCGTGAGGGTGTCCAGGGGAGCGTGAGGGTGTCCAGGGGAGCGTGAGGGTGTCCAGGGGAGCGTGAGGGTGTCCAGGGGAGCGTGAGGGTGTCCAGGGGAGCGGGAGGGTGTCCAGGGGAGCGTGTGGGTGTCCAGGGGAGCGTGAGGGTGTCCAGGGGAGCGTGAGGGTGTCCAGGGGAGCGTGAGGGTGTCCAGGGGAGCGTGAGGGTGTCCAGGGGAGCGTGAGGGTGTCCAGGGGAGCGTGAGGGTGTCCAGGGGAGCGTGAGGGTGTCCAGGGGAGCGTGAGGGTGTCCAGGGGAGCGTGAGGGTGTCCAGGGGAGCGTGAGGGTGTCCAGGGGAGCGTGTGGGTGTCCAGGGGAGCGTGTGGGTGTCCAGGGGAGCGTGAGGGTGTCCAGGGGAGCGAGAGGGTGTCCAGGGGAGCGTGAGGGTGTCCAGGGGAGCGTGAGGGTGTCCAGGGGAGCGTGAGGGTGTCCAGGGGAGCGTGAGGGTGTCCAGGGGAGCGTGTGGGTGTCCAGGGGAGCGTGTGGGTGTCCAGGGGAGCGTGAGGGTGTCCAAAGGAGCGTGAGGGTGTCCAGGGGAGCGTGAGGGTGTCCAGGGGAGCGTGAGGGTGTCCAGGGAAGCGTGAGGGTGTCCAGGGGAGCGTGAGGGTGTCCAGGGGAGCGTGAGGGTGTCCAGGGGAGCGTGAGGGTGTCCAGGGGAGCGTGAGGGTGTCCAGGGGAGCGGGAGGGTGTCCAGGGGAGCGTATGGGTGTCCAGGGGAGCGTGAGGGTGTCCAGGGGAGCGGGAGGGTGTCCAGGGGAGCGTGTGGGTGTCCAGGGGAGCGTGAGGGTGTCCAGGGGAGCGTGAGGGTGTCCAGGGGAGCGTGAGGGTGTCCAGGGGAGCGTGAGGGTGTCCAGGGGAGCGTGAGGGTGTCCAGGGGAGCGCGAGGGTGTCCAGGGGAGCGCGAGGGTGTCCAAGGGAGCGCGAGGGTGTCCAGGGGAGCGTGAGGGTGTCCAGGGGAGCGTGAGGGTGTCCAGGGGAGCGTGAGGGTGTCCAGGGGAGCGCGAGGGTGTCCAGGGGAGCGTGGGGGTGTCCAGGGGAGCGTGGGGGTGTCCAGGGGAGCGTGGGGGTGTCCAGGGGAGCGTGAGGGTGTCCAGGGGAGCGTGAGGGTGTCCAGGGGAGCGTGTGGGTGTCCAGGGGAGCGCGAGGGTGTCCAGGGGAGCGTGGGGGTGTCCAGGGGAGCGTGAGGGTGTCCAGGGGAGCGCGAGGGTGTCCAGGGGAGCGTGGGGGTGTCCAGGGGAGCGTGGGGGTGTCCAGGGGAGCGTGGGGGTGTCCAGGGGTGTGTGCGGTGAAAGCTAACGTTTTCAACACCTTGGGAGTTCGCTGTTAATGTTTCTGAGGCCGGAGGAAATATTCCGTGTTTAATTTACGTGGAGTTGAAGCCGCGCCTTCCAGTATTTCAAAGGCCACATTGGGCTGTTGAATGAAAGAGACGGCACTTCGCGCTTCGTTAGCCGTAACGCGTTGAATGCGCATCGCGTTGAATGCGCATCGCGTTGAATGCGCATCGCGTTGAATGCGCATCGCGTTGAATGCGCATCGCGTTGAATGCGCATCGCGTTGAATGCGCATCGCGTCGAATGCGCATCGCGTCGAATGCGCATCGCGTCGAATGCGCATCGCGTCGAATGCGCATCGCGTCGAATGCGCATCGCGTCGAATGCGCATCGCGTCGAATGCGCATCGCGTCGAATGCGCATCGCGTCGAATGCGCATCGCGTCGAATGCGCATCGCGTCGAATGCGCATCGCGTCGAATGCGCATCGCGTCGAATGCGCATCGCGTCGAATGCGCATCGCGTCGAGTGCGCATCGCGTCGAATGCGCATCGCGTCGAATGCGCATCGCGTCGAATGCGCATCGCGTCGAATGCGCATCGCGTCGAATGCGCATCGCGTCGAATGCGCATCGCGTCGAATGCGCATCGCGTCGAATGCGCATCGCGTCGAATGCGCATCGCGTCGAATGCGCATCGCGTCGAATGCGCATCGCGTCGAATGCGCATCGCGTCGAATGCGCATCGCGTCGAATGCGCATCGCGTCGAATGCGCATCGCGTCGAATGCGCATCGCGTCGAATGCGCATCGCGTCGAATGCGCATCGCGTCGAATGCGCATCGCGTCGAATGCGCATCGCGTCGAATGCGCATCGCGTCGAATGCGCATCGCGTCGAATGCGCATCGCGTCGAATGCGCATCGCGTCGAATGCGCATCGCGTCGAATGCGCATCGCGTCGAATGCGCATCGCGTCGAATGCGCATCGCGTCGAATGCACATCGCGTCGAATGCACATCGCGTCGAATGCGCATCGCGTCGAATGCGCATCGCGTCGAATGCGCATCGCGTCGAATGCGCATCGCGTCGATTGCGCATCGCGTCGAATGCGCATCGCATCGATTGCGCATCGGGTCGAATGCGCGTCGCGTCGAATGCGCGTCGCGTCGAATGCGCATCGCGTCGAATGCGCATCGCGTCGAATGCGCATCGCGTCGAATGCGCGTCGCGTCGAATGCGCATCGCGTCGAATGCGCATCGCGTCGAATGCGCATCGCGTCGAATGCGCATCGCGTCGAATGCGCATCGCATCGATTGCGCATCGCGTCGAATGCGCGTCGCGTCGAATGCGCGTCGCGTCGAATGCGCATCGCGTTGAATGCGCATCGCGTTGAATGCGCATCGCGTTGAATGCGCATCGCGTTGAATGCGCATCGCGTTGAATGCTCATCGCGTTGAATGCTCATCGCGTTGAATGCGCATCGCGTTGAATGATCATCGCGTTGAATGCGCATCGCGTTGAATGCGCATCGCGTTGAATGCGCATCGCGTTGAATGCGCACCGCGTTGAATGCGCATCGCGTTGAATGCTCATCGCGTTGAATGCTCATCGCGTTGAATGCGCATCGCGTTGAATGCGCATCGCGTTGAATGCGCATCGCGTTGAATGCTCATCGCGTTGAATGCGCATCGCGTTGAATGCGCATCGCGTTGAAAGCGCATCGCGTTGAAAGCGCATCGCGTTGAAAGCGCATCGCGTTGAAAGCGCATCGCGTTGAATGCGCATCGCGTTGAATGCATGTTGGTGCAAACGTGCAGAACTCAGTAAATTGCTCCTATACGTACCAGTATCAAAGAATAGCATTTCAATTATTTCACTGCCTCTATTTATATAAGACGATGGCGTACAAGTTAAATGTTACCGTGCAAATATTGTATTGTCCAGCTCCTTTTTAGGGTAAAAATGAAACCAAGCAGTAAAGAATTTTGATTCTGCTACTTCGAGCCTGACCAAATCGGCCGTAGATGGGTGGTGTAAGGTGGAGCTGGTGTAGCCAGAGCAGCAGCTGGTGTAGCCAGAGCTGCAACTGGTGTAGCCAGAGCTGCAGCTGGTGTAGCCAGAGCAGCAGCTGGTGTAGCCAGAGCTGCAACTGGTGTAGCCAGAGCTGCAGCTGGTGTAGCCAGAGCAGCAGCTGGTGTAGCCAGAGCAGCAGCTGGTGTAGCCAGAGCAGCAGCTGGTGTAGCCAGAGCAGCAGCTGGTGTAGCCAGAGCAGCAGCTGGTGTAGCCAGAGCAGCAGCTGGTGTAGCCAGAGCTGCAGCTGGTGTAGCCAGAGCAGCAGCTGGTGTAGCCAGAGCAGCAGCTGGTGTAGCCAGAGCTGCAACTGGTGTAGCCAGAGCTGCAGCTGGTGTAGCCAGAGCAGCAGCTGGTGTAGCCAGAGCTGCAACTGGTGTAGCCAGAGCTGCAGCTGGTGTAGCCAGAGCAGCAGCTGGTGTAGCCAGAGCAGCAGCTGGTGTAGCCAGAGCAGCAGCTGGTGTAGCCAGAGCAGCAGCTGGTGTAGCCAGAGCAGCAGCTGGTGTAGCCAGAGCAGCAGCTGGTGTAGCCAGAGCAGCAACTGGTGTAGCCAGAGCAGCAACTGGTGTAGTTATAGTAACTAGTGTAGTTGTAGAAACTAGTGTATCAGGGAGAACTAGGGTGACCAGGAGAACTAGGGCGGTAAACCAGCAACTCGTTGTTCCCCCAAGCAAATCGTTCCTCAGAACAAAGAACGAAACAGAGCGTTTTTGCTGCATTGCGCAGCCGCCAGCTGGCCATCGGAATATCTTCAAGACTTCCCTAATTGAATCGAGCAGATTTTCTGCGAGGTTTGATTTTTTTTCTCCACCCACCGAGTCCACGTCCGAAGAGATATTGTGCCAGAAATTCTGGGTTCAGAAGCCCTCGTCTCCGAAATTCTCGTCTCCGAAATTCTCGTCTCCGAAATTCTCGTCTCCGAAATTCTCGTCTCCGAAATTCTCGTCTCCGAAATTCTCGTCTCCGAAATTCTCGTCTCCGAAATTCTCGTCTCCGAAATTCTCGTCTCCGAAATTCTCGTCTCCGAAATTCTCGTCTCCGAAATTCTCGTCTCCGAAATTCTCGTCTCCGAAATTCTCGTCTCCGAAATTCTCGTCTCCGAAATTCTCGTCTCCGAAATTCTCGTCTCCGAAATTCTCGTCTCCGAAATTCTCGTCTCCGAAATTCTCGTCTCCGAAATTCTCGTCTCCGAAATTCTCGTCTCCGAAATTCTCGTCTCCGAAATTCTCGTCTCCGAAATTCTCGTCTCCGAAATTCTCGTCTCCGAAATTCTCGTCTCCGAAATTCTCGTCTCCGAAATTCTCGTCTCCGAAATTCTCGTCTCCGAAATTCTGGTCTCAGAAATTCTTGCGCCAAAAATCCTTGCGCCAGAAATTCTTGCGCACAAAATTTCTTGAGCATAAAATTTTTGACCTTTGATTTTCTATGCAGTTTTTTCCGAGTGACGGCGACGAAGTAATCATAACTTCCAAGCTTGTGCCCTCAAAATTCAGTAATCAATAAGTAAAAAGACGAAAACGAAGCAAATTATTTTGAAAATTGAGAAAATCAGCCATTAGCCAGATTATTTTTATAGAGAATAAACAGCTTACTGGGCGAAAACAAGCGGCTTAGTTGAGCTTGGCATCGCTTGGGTGGCAACACTTCGGAGGCACAGTCTTCTGTAGACTAGCCTCCAGCAGACTAGCCTCCAGCAGACTAGCCTCCAGCAGACTAGCCTCCAGCAGACTAGCCTCCGGCAGACTAGCCTCCGGCAGACTAGCCTCCGGCAGACTAGCCTCCGGCAGACTAGCCTCCGGCAGACTAGCCTCCGGCAGACTAGCCTCCGGCAGACTAGCCTCCGGCAGACTAGCCTCCGGCAGACTAGCCTCCGGCAGACTAGCCTTCGGCAGACTAGCCTCCGGCAGACTAGCCTCCGGCAGACTAGCCTCCGGCAGACTAGCCTCCGGCAGACTAGCCTCCGGCAGACTAGCCTCCGGCAGACTAGCCTCCGGCAGACTAGCCTCCGGCAGACTAGCCTCCGGCAGACTAGCCTCCGGCAGACTAGCCTCCGGCAGACTAGCCTCCGGCAGACTAGCCTCCGGCAGACTAGCCTCCGGCAGACTAGCCTTCGGCAGACTAGCCTCCGGCAGACTAGCCTCCGGCAGACTAGCCTCCGGCAGACTAGCCTCCGGCAGACTAGCCTCCGGCAGACTAGCCTCCGGCAGACTAGCCTCCGGCAGACTAGCCTCCGGCAGACTAGCCTCCGGCAGACTAGCCTCCGGCAGACTAGCCTCCGGCAGACTAGCCTCGGGCAGACTAGCCTCGGGCAGACTAGCCTCGGGCAGACTAGCCTCGGGCAGACTAGCCTCCGGCAGACTAGCCTCCGGCAGACTAGCCTCCGGCAGACTTGCCTCCGGCAGACTAGCCTCCGGCAGACTAGCCTCCGGCAGGCTAGCCTCCGGCAGGCTAGCCTCCGGCAGACTAGCCTCCGGCAGACTAGCCTCCGGCAGACTAGCCTCCGGCAGACTAGCCTCCGGCAGACTAGCCTCCGGCAGACTAGCCTCCGGCAGACTAGCCTCCGGCAGACTAGCCTCCGGCAGACTAGCCTCCGGCAGACTAGCCTCCGGCAGACAAGCCTCTGGCAGACAAGCCTCCGGCAGACAAGCCTCCGGCAGACTAGCCTCCGGCAGACTGGCCTTCGGCAGACTAGCCTCCGGCAGACTAGCCTCCGGCAGACTAGTCTCTGGCAGACTAGCCTCCGGCAGACTAGCCTCCGGCAGACTAGCCTCCGGCAGACTAGCCTCCGGCAGACTAGCCTCCGGCAGACTAGCCTCCGGCAGACTAGCCTTCGGCAGACTAGCTTCGGGCAGACTAGCCTCCGGCAGACTAGCCTCCGGCAGACTAGCCTTCGGCGGACGAGCCTCCGGCAGACTAGCCTCCGGCAGACTAGCCTCCGGCATGCTAGCCTCCGGCATGCTAGCCTCCGGCATGCTAGCCTCCGGCAGACTAGCCTCCAGCAGACTAACCCTACTTTCCTGTGCCCATTATGCTTCTTAAATTTCATTACATCTAAATTTTTCCAATTGTGTTTGTAAATTTTCTATCATTTCTTAGGATTTATTTGCATTTTCCCACTTTAGTTACGGCTCTGCGGATAAAAATTAAATTTCTCGCTGCCGCTACGAAACAAAATTAAGGAACACAATTAGAGCAGCAGCGCTTCCTTGAGATCTAATTAACGAGAGCAAAACAACACCTAATTTGCGCAGTTAATCAAGACTTGGATGTGACTTCTGCTGGACGGCATTTCACAGCGTCAGCTGGCTCGCTGTTTCCACTTCTGGCCAAAAAGTTTGTTGGAGAAATTACAAATTTAGTCCAGGACGCCAGAATGAATGAAAATACTGAAGCCAATGAACAGTATTCATTAGGCATTATTTTTGTAATATGGTCGTTTCAATGGAATCTTGGTAATTAGTACACGTCGTCATGATAAATGCCGTTAATTTTACTGAGGGCATTGAACAGCACTCACGAAGAATAATTATTTTTTGTTCTGCGATCATTTCTCTGAAATCTTTCGATTATTCTTACCACCTTCGTGCGACATGGGGGATGACAAGTTATTTTTATCCCGTATTTTATTACCCAATTAGTGCTGTATAACTTTAGAATACACATTTTTTTGTCGTCAGAAAGCACTTCGTCACTTCCAAAGCATCTCCAATAGACGTCAAGATTTTTCAATTGTTGATGAGCATGTCAGCAAAAAAGTGGCAAAGGATGTGAAAATTTTGAATAGGTTTCAGATCTGATCAGTCGATGCCTAGATTAATTATTTTCCTGTAGTAACCTAGCCTAAAATTTGTTAACTCGCGTTAGCGAAATACTGTACGTTTCTCTACTGAACAGGTACAGTCACTGGGTACAAGTGTTGCTAGCCATTTTCCCATTACATTTTCACTTACATTTCATTTCATTTACATTTTCCCCAAGCAAGTCCACACTACCCTCGCAATCCCCCACACTACCCTCAAAATAATCGCATTCCCTCACCAGTCCACACTACCTTCACAACACTGCATTACCCTCACCAGTCCACACTACCTTCACAATACCGCATTACCCTCACCAGTCTATGCTACCCTCACAATTCCGCATTACCCTCTCCAGTCTACGCTACCCTTACAATCCCGCATTATCCTCTTCAGTCTACGCTACCCTTACAAACCCGCATTATCCTCTCCAGTCTACGCTACCCTCACAATTCCACATTACCCTCTCCAGTCTACGCTACCCTCACAATCCCGTACTCTTCCCGCCAGTCCACACTACCCTCACAATCCCGTACTCTTCTCGACGGTCCACACTACCCTCACAATATTCCAATTGCTTAAACATGCAATTTAGGTGCTCCTCTCAAGGATGGGAAGGTTATTTTAGATATCCGAAACGCGCGAGAGATTTCTGGAAATTGCACCGATTTCTGAAAATTGCAATGGATTCCTATAAGCCCAAGGCAATGCAGAACTATTGGCAATTGTTAAGATAGGGTTCTGTTTGAGTTGACTTCCTGCCCATCACGAAGAGATGGGCGTTTGGTTAAAAATAGATTTCTTTCTTAAAATTCACCAAATTATTCATTTTGAAGAATATGCGATGATTGTTAATTTAATCTAGTTTTCACGTAACGGTACCAGTTATTCAGTGCATTTGACAGATGGATGTCAGTCAACATTCTGCGATCTTGTTTCCTTATTTTGTAACGGCCGCATAGTGCTAAGACCCAGGACAAACCTAAAGCTACGCAACGCACTCACAGTAGGCTATGCAGGGTGCTTGTAAATTATATAACTCACGAAAATCCGGATCTCTAAACCTAAACTTTTCACTCGTCACAATTTTTACTACGCAGCCTGGAACTCCGTAACGCACTCACAATTGACTACGCAGGATGCTTGATAATTATGCAATGTTCAAAAATACAGATCTTTATACCCAAACTTATCTCATCATAAACTTCACAACACGTATAGTGCGGAGTCAGCAAAAAACTACCAACAGCATCTAATTACTTGATCGCTATAAGCACTACTCTTAAATTCGACTTAAACTGATAAGTTAGTTAGAGCATCCTTTATCACAACAAAAGTGTTCCAAAGAGGGGAAGGAAAATGGCACCATATAGTGAGGAATTTGGTGAACGGGGAATCTATGCACAAGGTATGTTCCCAAGCAGGTTTCCTTCCACATAAAAACAGTATATTAGAGAATAAATTTCTGAAAAAAGAAACATGTTTAAAAAAGAAAGTAGTAAGTGCTGATAAAACAGAGGTGACAGGAAGGGAGAGGCGTGCCAGGAAGGGAGAGGAGAGACGGTCGCCGCACAACAAAACTTCTGCAGCGCCTCAGTTCTGTCCAGCCTCGCGTCCACCCAAGCCACATGGCAACAGGGCAACAATTAAACGAACAGCGTTGCAGAATATTGACATCGTCCCCAGGTTCGCTTTTTGAGTTTCCAACACGGCAAAGAAGTCCGTCCTCGACAAGACTGTTAGCTGCAGCGAGACTCGTTCTTCGTTTCAGCTCGGGGGCAAATTCCGTTCAATGCAAATTATAAAATCTATCGTAACGTGGAGGTTGTAATCAGGGTCTGCTTCTTTTGGAAGAATGAATATATTAAGTTTTTGGCATCAAGTCTACACGGTTCACTGCTGCCCTGTCTTTCAGCAGCTTTTCCTTCCCAAACTTGTATCTTGTTTCATGACCTGCGTATTATTTTAGTAATACTCACCGTATTATTTTCACGCTCAGGAGATATTGGGAGGGAACACGCCTTGTGCACAGACACCGCATTCCTACAACTCCTCACTAAATGGTGTCTTCACCTTTTTTCTCGCTGAACATCGTTGTATTCGGTAGTGATACTGAAACTAACTTATATTCTAATCTAATCAATTCTAATTTGAGTAACACAACAAACAACACACACTCAGACATATTTCGACGAACATTCATACATACAAATTAATAACCATGTACAACAAAACAAAATTTTTAAATTGAAGCTGAAGCCATACACCAACAAATCACGTATAACAACAGCACATCAAACAACTCGTCATAAAAATAGAAAACAAGGGAAATAAACACCGTATGGGCCCATGTAAATGTATACTATAAAGGGAAGGCCTGCAATCAGCCCGGACTATAAACACCAGCTGTACTAAATATTTTCCCATCTTCCGTGAAAAATAATGGGGCACTTCCTAATGTGTTGTTTCCGTGAAGCGTCGGGACTCGGACGTGCTGCTATATCCTGCACACGCTATGTTGTTCAAAACAACTCGTCTGCTCATCGTGGCAGCGTAATCGCTTATCGTGGAGGCATCGTTGCACATCGTGGTGGCATCGTTGCTCATCGTGGTGGCATCGCTGCTAATCGTGCTCATTATCTTGCAATCGACGACTGCAGCGGAATCCAAACTCGAGCGGAATTGGGCTGCGGATGATGAATGCGACTTTTTTCCATCAATATTTAATCCCAAAATATCTCAGAATTTGGTAACCCTGCAGAGCTGCCAGAGGTTGAGGTATTTTTAACTTTTGATGAAATAAGTATAATTATAAATTGGAATTGGATCTAGTTCGATAGCTAAAATATATAAAAATCCAATTATTACAAGTAGAAGACACTATAACCATTATTCCTGCGTAGAATTCATTACACCCGGTTTGAATTCATTGTACTTGCATTAAAAGTTCATCGTTGCACAAATCTGATACCCTCCCGGGAAAAAAGACGGAAAAATCAAATAATTTCATCGCTTCAGAGACAACCGAAAGACAGATTTTGTTAAGAAAATCCGACCAATTTGGTGCAAAAGGACAAGAACAGGCAATAAAAATATAAAAAATGCTGGTAGGCGCAGTCGCCCCACGCATTTGGCCAAGACGAGTATTTGCGGCAAGTCTGGAGGGGAAAACTCCTTAAATAACGCGAGGGTCCGGCGCAAATTATACGTCAAGAGAAACTCTCGTCCCTCGTAAACACTCGAGGATCGATCACACGTCGTATTCCCCTCCCATCACTCTCAGTGTGAGGGGATGGGAAGATTTCGTGAGTGATCGAGAAGTGTGATCGATCTCTGGGGAACTCGACATTTGATAGCACTGATACCTTTTCGGATGATCGAGAGTGATCGAGAAGTGTGATCGATCTCTATGACACTTAACGCTTGGTAGCACGGATACCGTCTCTGATGTCCCTCTGTGCAAGTCAAAAACGTTGCAGGAGAAGGTTTAAAGATTGGTGTAAATTTTGGTTAAAATAAGATCTGCTAGACGGAAAATGATGCTAAGATGGATAGAATTAATGAATAGAATTAGTGCACCTATTCACCCAAGCACGACGCTGCCCCCATTTATCCAAGCACGACACTGCACCCACTCACCCAAGCACGACACTTTAACCAAGCACGACACTGCACCCATTCAGCCAAGCACGACTCTGCACCCATTCACCCAAGCACGAATCTGCACCCATTCACCCAAGCACGACTCTGCACCCATTCACCCAAGCACGACTCTGTACCCATTCACCCAAGCACGATACTGCACCCATTCACCCAAGCACGACGCTGCACCCATTCACCCAAGCACGACACCGCACCCATTCACCCAAGAACGACGCTGCACCCATTCACCCAAGCAAGACGCCGCACCCATTCACCCAAGCGCGACACTGCACCAGCTCACCCAAGCACGACGCTGCACCCATTCACCCAAGCACGAAACCGCACCCATTCACCCAAGAACGACGCTGCACCCATTCACCCAAGCAAGACGCCGCACCCATTCACCCAAGCGCGACACTGCACCCATTCACCCAAGCACGACGCTGCACCCATTCACCCAAGCACGACACCGCACCCATTCACCCAAGAACGACGCTGCACCCATTCACCCAAGCGCAACACTGCACCCATTCACCCAAGCACGACACTGCACCCATTCACCCAAGCGCGACACTGCACCCATTCACCCAAGCGCGACACTGCACCAGCTCACACCACAATGCCGGTTGCACGCGTCACACAAATGCCCTCCACGCCACAAAGTTCCGGCCCCTGCAGCGACTTGTCTGCCAGCGCAAATAAAATGAAACCAAGTTATTCCAACCGTAAAAATTCCGCCCTGAGATTCCCATGCAAATCCGGGTTCCGTTAGTCAAATTGCCGCCCGCAATTTTGACCTCGCGGGGAAGTGAGAGAAATTCAAGAAATTTAGAGTTTCGAACCTTGGCATCTGGGCTTTAAACCTAGAAAAAGAATGCGGGATTATTATCTGCATATCACTCTTGGGCATTTGGGGAACTTTATGATGATTGGGTGCAATGCGAACATTTGCGAAAAACGTGACAGGCGTGAATAATACGGCCTAGAAATGAGCTCAAACAACTGTTAAGCTCGTAAAAACTATACTCTAATGGCTTTAACTTGGTTGTTGTTTTGTGAAAATAACCTCGTGTTTACGGTGTTCGCTATTAATGCAAGGAAATAAATTAAAATCTTTTTTCGGTAAATAAATATAAGTACACAAGGTATGAACAAGACTTTGAAAATTAAAAGGAAGACAGGCTTCATATGGGATCGTTTGAATTTATCTACGGCAATCTCCCCGTCATTGACTCGATTTTAACTTATCCAAAACTGGATATTTTCACATCTTGTCGAGTGGCCGTCTACTCTCAACTAAATTAGCAGGAGGTGTCTTGCATCTGCATTTCCCTCAGCGGGCTCGTGTGAGCCCTCACACGCTTTGATGAGATTGCCTTTCTTGTGGCCAAGGAGTTAAATATAATAATTACAATAATAATAGTCATAATAATGATAACCTGGTGCACCCTCCGTTTGATTTAATAATAAGCAAAATAATAATAATAAAAACAATAATGATAATTAGTTACTTCACCCCCTGTTCGACTTCATTCTATATACTTGGCGCTTATCAAACAACATTATACATGAAGCTATTGGGCGTGAAGTTCGAGTGAGCGCGAAATATAAGTTAAAGAGACGCTGCCAGGAGTGCTTGCAGCAGTTGTACGAGCGCAACAACCGCAGAAGTGAAAAGCTCATCAAAATCTCAGGCAAAAGCGAGAATGTGAAATTTTAATGAACCAGTAAGCCTTGTAATCAATTTTGGCCAAAGAGACCACAAAACCCTTTTAAAAATCTAAATAACAGAAGAAATAACCTAAACAACATAACGTATTGACAATATCACAATGAAAGATTTTGATAATACAGTAGAAAATCTAAATGAGGCGGTAAAAGATCAAACAATAATAAATGATAAAAATAACAAGGAAGAAGATTTTAATAACATGGTAAATGATAAAAAATACGAATGACCAAAATAACGCAATAAATGAACGAAATAACGCAACAGCGGAACAAAATAACTCAACAAAGGACCCAAATAACGCAACAAATGACCAAAGTAACGCAATAAGTGATCAAAATAACACAAGAGCTGAACAAAATAACACAAAGAATTCAAATAACTCAACAAATGACTAAAGTAACGCAATAAATGAACAAAATAACACAACAAAGGACCCAAATAACAACGCAGAGAGCGAGCGCAGCTGCAATAAGCACCAGACATCAACCACAGCTGCAGGGCTGCAGCTCTTTATACACCTGCTAATCTTTGAAGAAGAAACTGCAGCTGCGGCAGAAATATTTACAACAAAAAAAGCTGTGCAAAAATTAGGAGCTTGTTTGGACGTGTGTTACTATCTCCGGGGGAGTTACGACTACCGGTCGTAAAGACGTAAGTGAGGCCGTTGCAGTCTTCCAACTGTAGCACGCGCACATAGCTGTTGTAAATACGGCACGCGAATCAACGGTGTATGCTGTACATGAAATGGCTTGTCAATGAAACAAATCCCATTTGAGGGAGGAATAAGCAGAATGTTATATAGATTATACCTGCGCTGAATTCATCATACCTGCGTTAAAATTTCGTTGCTGTACAAATAAATGATAACCTCCTGAAAAAAGACGGTAAAATCAGATCATTTCGTCGCTTTAGAGACAAACGAAAGACATTTTGTTTAGAAAACCCGAAGACACTCGAATGGTTTCTTAATGAAACAAATCAACAGGACATACTGTATGTACTGTACTATATATGAAATGGTTGGCTATGGTTCTACATTTCCTTGTAGCAGTTACAGCTGCAGCAGCAAAGAGGAAGTATATGAAATTTATGCTGCACAGATTAAGTAGTCACACATGGTGGTGGTAGCAGTTACAAGTGTGAGTAAAAAGAAACATGTACGCATTTTATCCTTATCACAACCTATAAATGCAGCATGTACTGCAGTAGCAACAAATACAGCCGCAACAACCAGTTCAGCAGTAGCACACTCCGGACAAAACGACTGACTTGCCTCACATTTTGGCTGCGGCAGGTAATGCCGAAGTTTAATATTCAATTCAAATCTATAAGGTCAATAATTTCTAGTGAACAATGTTGAAAATACCAAACTCTAATTGGATTAAGTTTTCTTTTAGTTTCGATTGAGTATTTTTTTAAATTGAATTTGTGACTACTGGTTGGTTAGCAGCATAATAAAAATCTCTTCCGTGCCCACCGGTGGTTCACGTCGCAGTAAAAGTGTTAACAGATCCGGCGAATGATTCTGGGAGAAACCCTTTTGTTCCCCCAACTCGCTCGTTTTGGCTGTAAGTTGAGGCGAAAGCTTGTGCGAAGCTGCATAATAGCGTCAGAGCTTGTTAGAAGGAGTTTAAAAAATGTTATCCCGTTAGAAAGACAAAAAAAGTGCCATTTGAGTCGTTGGAACGGGAGAAGTTATTCACGCCATGTCCAGCTTTCGAAAGCGTGTAGAAGTCGTCATGCTGGCAGAAGGCAGTCACATTGAATAAAAGTTTTGTTCAGGTCTGCATAATACACTTTAAATTTGACAGTATTATGTTCATTTTACACGAATTATTGGGATTTAGGCATCAAAAATGAAAATAGACGTATTAATCTGAAAGACCATGTACAACAGCAGATACAGCAGCAGATACATCAGTAAAGGGCCTTTCACACGATCAGTTTTTTCGTCAGTCAACACTGACACTCACGGTTCCGTAACACCATATTTGGGCATGCGTGCTCTCTTTTGCTCTCTACTCGGCACTCGCCACTGTCGGGTTTGACTGCTGCTTTGCTTCTATCTGCGTGTCAGTTTTCGCCCAACCGGCGTCTAGTGAGGAGGGTTGCGATCGCTTTCCCATATTAAATGGTCGCAGCCTGGTCTGAATAATAAATTAGCTATTTTCGTGAACAGCCTGCTTTGTGGAAAGTGCAAAGCAATGAATACAAGAGCAGAGATATTAGAAGAAAGTCGCTCGAATATGTTATTGAAGCAATGAATCAACACAGTATTAGTTTACGTGAGAATGGGTTGAAGGAAAAAATTAATAGGCTTCAAAAATAGTTTAGGAAGGTATTTAGAGCATTTGCTTCCAAAAAATCTATTATTTAGCAGAGGATAGCACCTGGATTCAAAGGTGCGGGGAACTATAGTTCATTTTTTACAAGCATATCATAATGCATTCGTCCTGTTGCAGTGACAGCGGCTCAGCGCCATTGGCATAGGATTTCCAATCGTATTTAATATTCACTCAGAAAATACTGCAAAGGCATATTATTTTCGTTTCTTAGAATGAAAAAATTAAATATTTAACTGAAGTGCGATTTCAACAATTACTCCGGCATTTTCAAATAAAATAAAAAATTTTTTCCATGAATTCTCCTCAACATTTAAATTCAGCATGCAAATGTTTCCTGAAATAAATCTAAACGTTTATTAGTTTTTTCGTAACGCTGTCACGTTCAAAATGATTATTAGATATTATCACACAGTAATTTGAGAGGCTTATTATATTTTATAATATTTGCTTGCGGACGCCAGATTTACGCGTGCATTCTATCATACAGTTCTAATGAATGTGCGCTAGATTTCAATTATTATTACTATATCCTAGTCACTGTGTCGCTAGGAAATGACCGAACATAGTTCTTTTAAGAAAAAAATCTAATTTACGAGCTGTACTATTACACGCTGGTACATGCAAAACTGTATGGAACGAGCGGAAAATATTACCTGCACTTGAAGTTATTATGAAGTAGATTATTACATTTGTAGTAGTTGTAGTATTTGTTAGATTTGGTGTGACCAAATTTTACAAATGCTGAAAAAAGGAAGGAATGCGACAAATAATTAGTGAGCGAAATTTAGATATTTAGCCCTAACTTACTACAAATCCGGTTATAACTGCCATTTTCTGGATGTTTAGCCAGCCATTCTTTTACCCACTATCTATTTATGGTATTTTTTCTTCTCTATGACCGCAAAGCCGATGAGTATGCTTGCTTTGACTACGACGAATCTCTCTCGACTCCGCATAGTGAAGCACTGTCAAGCTTGCCAGTGACGCGCCACTTCAGTCACGCGAACGTACGTGTGAACGCGAGTGTTTTGACCACACTCTGGAGTGTCAGTGTTGACTGACAAAAAAACTGATCGTGTGAAAGGCCCTTAACTCATACAGCAGCAGAAGCCGAAGCAACACTAAACTAGCAGACACAGCAGCATTAATATACACAGCGACAATAAAATATACATAAGTATATATATAAATAGCAGCAGCTACAACAAATACAGCAGAATCAAACACAGCAACGAACACACCAGCAAATAGAGCAGCAGATCCAGCAGCAGCACAACGAACACACCATCAAATAGGGCAGCAGATACAGCAGCACCACAACAAACACATCAGCAACAAATGGAGCAGCAACAAATAGAGCAGCAGCAGCAGCAGCAGCAGCAGCTGTACGGAGCCCGAGATTGTCTGCCCACAATGGCGCCGGGGCCCGCAGCTGCGGACCAGATTGGCCGGCCTCCTCACCGCCGCCCAGCTCAGCCCCGGCTGAGAAACAGAAGTAACTTCATACATTTTTCGCTATTATGTTGGAACTGTACGTCCATTTATCCGAAAATAGATGAAATATGTTGTACTATCACTGAGCTGAACTGCAATTTTGATGTTCTTAGCTTTACCGAAAGTAGGCTAGATGACTCAAATAAAGACCTGATTCAAAAATCATTGGCTGCTGCTGCTTCACTTCAGCGCCGCATTGCGAACGCCAGGAAATTGTGGGGCGGCGATGATTTTCTGGAAGCCTCTGGAAGTTTCGTGTTTCTTTTTGAATTGAATCGGGAATGTGTGCCTGCACATTTTGTGGCATTTGTCGGAGTGTTGAGTGTAAGACAGTGTGTTATGTATCATATAGTTAGGCTATGAGGTTTTGTATTGGGTTAGAAAGCTGAGTATTGAGGAATTGAGCCAAAGATCACAAGAATTGAGCTAAAGATATTTCTTTGATTTTTATCAAAAGGTTATGCTTGAATATACTCTTTGTGACTTGTATGGCAAATATTAAGCTGTACTTGAGTTTCTCCGAAGACCAAAAAATCAACGTTCACATTAAAAAAAAAACTATACTGCATTGTAATTAAATTCTAAATTAAAATTACCATAAATAAAAGCATTTACTTTTCTAGCTGCGAAATGGAATTGAATAATTTGTGCAGATTGCTAAACTTCTTTGAAGTCTGTAACGAGGATTGGTGATTAAAGTTTAAGTGTAAAGTATTGGACTTTCTGGACATTTGATGTTGGATGCTTGCATCATGTGTAATGCACCTGTGATGAAAGGAGTGGTTTCAAGAAAACAAGTGTTAACTTTCATCCTTTAACACTTTGACCGCAACGTGCACCACCGGTGGCCACGGAGGGGATTTTCATAATGCTGCTGATCGACCAGTTGTCTCAAACTCAATTTTCAAAAATACTTAATAGAAGCAAAATGAAAGCACGATCCAGTTAACGTTTCCTATTTTCAAAAGTGTTTACAATAATTGACTTTAAATATGAGTTGAATGTTAAACTTAAGTTTAACCAATTGCGGTTAAAGTGTTAAACTCACTAATTACCACGTCATCTACCGGCACTACTGAAAGGCTTACATTCAGACTAATATAAATTAATAGTGTTACCCGTGGTAACGGCAGAAGTTACACTGGTGACATCTACCATACTTCGAATCGTAAAAACAGGTACGAGAGCTACTAATAGCTGCTGCTGCTTGATAGTTGACTAGGTATCGTCACGAGTAGTTCTATAACGCCGGAGAAGGTAGCCCTTAGTCTCATAGACTACTGTGTTGGACTACGAGGCGGAGTGATAGGCCTTGCAACTCCGTGCCTTATGCTTTTGAATAGAATCGTAGAGTGATAGAAATTTTTTGACCGTGATCTGCTACTAGGATGAGAGTAAAGATTGAAGCTGTGAAGCTAGAGTACTCTGCACAGGGCCCTTACAATAAAGGTTTCGTTCCACATATGCAGGGCTGGCTGCGCAGTCTAGTCGCTTTGGAAGCACGCTATTGGCAGGCTCGGGGTGTCAGCTGAGTGTAGCTCGCATTCCAGTCGTAATGCGGGTTAAGTGGGGAGTGCCGGGATGGTGTCTAGGTGCAATGCTATTGGGCTACCCAGGGTGGCGAGTCGATGTGTGCCATTTGTTTGGACAGCGCGCAGTTAGGTGGCAGTGGCGAGTGGCTGAGTCACTTCATTAGGTTAAAAGCATTGAAATTCATCCCGTCATAAATCAATGGATGAAATGAAGAACTTCATGTTCGTTTCTCATTCCATCAAATTGGCCTGCAATAACTAAGGGCACAACGATAATTGGGATGAGGCTGTTATTTAATGAAACACAATACGATTAATACGAGTATTAAAAGAAAAACAAAAGCGAAGGAAAGCAAAACCATTGTCTTCATCTTCCAAAGGTCGCAAAAAATATCTCGTGAAACCTTTCCAAACAATCAAGCCGACGCTAGCGTCATTAGCGGCCAAAAAATTTCGTCGCGAGCGTTCGCCGCCTAAAACACTTTCACAACAAAGCCCGGACTCGGACACTTCTGTTAACAGGACAAGACCTTTGCGCGTCCCACACCAAGTGCTGAATGCCAAGAGGATCTCGGGAATAGAGACCAAGTTTGTAATTTTTTATGCATCCAAACAGCTTCCAATTTTGGTAAGTGCCTAACCAGAGAGAGAGAGAGTGGGAGGGGTTGGGGGGAGTGGTGTGGAGAGAGAAAGAAAGGGAGGAGGAAGGAAAGGCGTTGTCAAGGTTAACTTTTACTTTCGTTGCTGCTCGAGAGCTGGAAATGCAGATTGATATATTAGAGTACACAACAAAAGCACTCCAATTTAAGTGTATCTTTGGAAAAATGTGACGAGATGCTAGAAATGATCGGATTTCAGGACTAATGTACATACAACACACAACGATGATAAATAAGACAAAGTTTGGTGCTTAAACTTTTGAAACGAGACTTTTTTTTCAAAGTCGTACGTGACATTCTTCAATATTGCTGCAGTTACGTGAACACTCTACACAATGAGCATTTTCGGCGTTTATTGCACATTCATGTAAACAAGAAACTAAAACAAGAAACAAGAAAGAAACAGGAAAGAAAATTCATGTAAACAAGAAACTAGCGTGTAGTTATGGTGGTGATGCAGTGTGTGGGGGTGGTGGTGCTGCAGTGTATGGCGGTGGTGAAGCGTGTGGTGTACAATTATCCTGTCATCACGACCGTCTCGCAAAATTTACGCTGAATATTTCAAGACACACAAAAAAGAAGCAGCATCGATTACACCCAGCACCTAATTGCAGGGCAGCTAATTTAGATATGGGCTAATTCCACGCACGCGCTCAGTGTGCTTTACTAAGTAGCAGTCATGGCGGTGTGAGGCGTGTGGTACTCTACGTATTAGATTATATTACAGTTTAAGCCTCCCTAACCGCAACAAACCCGTACCGAAGAGAGGATGGAGAAAGGTACCATTCCGTGTGGACTCGAGAGAACGCGGGATCTATGCACAAGATACATAGAAATAGTAAGTTGAGAAAGAAGTTCATGAAAGAAGATGAAAGTTGAAGAAGAAAGTGGTACGTGCTAAAAAATAGGAGAGTATTGAACCGAAAAAAGGCCTTTAACATAAAAACATTTTATTTCAACAAAAGGAAGGCCTACGTAACTGTTAGCTCGGGATACCACATTTTCTCCCTCGGAGCGCTACTTTCGATAGATACAATAGTGTTATCCCCCGGAGGGGATGCACCCAACATATTTGAACTTGCTTCACGAATGAATAAACCTAAGCTACTAAATTTTTGTGTCTCATGTTCATGCTGGAAACAATTTAAAATGTTTGATATTCTATATTTGTACGTAATGTTTATCTCATTCGTGGTGGTTGAATGGATAAATAGAGGGCGTACCTACAAACATCAGGCATGAGGGGTAAGCGCAATGACTATGTTTCATTTTTCAAAAAAATTTCTTTAATCTTCTTTTCGCGCAACAATTTCACAATCTCTAAAGCATAAAAACTAAGAAACCTCCCTTTATAATTAAGAACGCACGATCTTAAAAAAAGTCTCTTTACACTATACTAATGCCTGTTAACATTAACCCTAAAAAACGGTATACTGATTTTCGTAGTATCTAACTCTACAGCTACACAACTATGCCTAATTTTTGGTACCTTGCCATGGTCGTGGAAAAAATGCTTCAGAAAGCAAAAATAGTCAAATAATCGTAGTCAAAAATAATAGTTAGGCATTGCTAATGCCAGCCTCAGGTCTGGTAAGGTTGAAATAATTCTCTTCAACTACAATAATATTTCCTACATCAGAAAAACCATGAACTTAGGCCGGTGAAAAATCCTGGAAAAGCATGCGATAACAGGAATAAATTAACAATAACCTAGAAACTTTCTGCACCCTCAATAGGAAAACTATCGCTGCCTCCGTATTAAGAGCCGAGCATGAATATATCGGTGCGTCTATCGATAGTCTGGGAAGTTAAATGGAAGAGAGGTTATGTGTTGTGACGCATCACATAATCAGCGTGGTGGTTTGTGGGTGTGGGGGTGATGGGAGGTGTGTGGTGATGGGAGGTGTGTGGTGATGGGAGGTGTGTGGTGATGGATGGTGTGTGGTGATGGGAGGTGTGTGGTGATGGATGGTGTGTGGTGATGGATGGTGTGTGGTGATGGATGGTGTGTGGTGATGGGAGGTGTGTGGGGATGGGAGGTGTGTGGTGATGGGAGGTGTGTGGTGATGGGAGGTGTGTGGTGATGGATGGTGTGTGGTGATGGGAGGTGTGTGGTGATGGGAGGTGTGTGGTGATGGATGGTGTGTGGTGATGGATGGTGTGTGGTGATGGGAGGTGTGTGGTGATGGGAGGTGTGTGGTGATGGGAGGTGTGTGGTGATGGGAGGTGTGTGGTGATGGGAGGTGTGTGGTGATGGGAGGTGTGTGGTGATGGGAGGTGTGTGGTGATGGGAGGTGTGTGGTGATGGGAGGTGTGTGGTGATGGGAGGTGTGTGGTGATGGGAGGTGTGTGGTGATGGATGGTGTGTGGTGATGGATGGTGTGTGGTGATGGATGGTGTGTGGTGATGGATGGTGTGTGGTGATGGGAGGTGTGTGGTGATGGGAGGTGTGTGGTGATGGGAGGTGTGTGGTGATGGGAGGTGTGTGGTGATGGGAGGTGTGTGGTGATGGGAGGTGTGTGGTGATGGGAGGTGTGTGGTGATGGGAGGTGTGTGGTGATGGGAGGTGTGTGGTGATGGGAGGTGTGTGGTGATGGATGGTGTGTGGTGATGGATGGTGTGTGGTGATGGATGGTGTGTGGTGATGGATGGTGCGTGGTGATGGATGGTGTGTGGTGATGGATGGTGTGTGGTGATGGATGGTGTGTGGTGATGGATGGTGTGTGGTGATGGATGGTGTGTGGTGATGGATGGTGTGTGGTGATGGATGGTGTGTGGTGATGGATGGTGTGTGGTGATGGATGGTGTGTGGTGATGGATGGTGTGTGGTGATGGATGGTGTGTGGTGATGGATGGTGTGTGGTGATGGATGGTGTGTGGTGATGGATGGTGTGTGGTGATGGATGGTGTGTGGTGATGGATGGTGTGTGGTGATGGATGGTGTGTGGTGATGGATGGTGTGTGGTGATGGGGAGTGTGTGTGGTGATGGGTGGTGCGTGGTGATGGGGAGGGTGTGGGGTGATGGGGAGTGTGTGTGGTGATGGATGGTGTGTGGTGATGTGGGAGAGTGTGGTGAGAAAATCAAAAAACATCCATGGAAACTTGCCCGGATGAATTTCCCTCTATGTACAAACATTACTGCACCACATCGGTGTTCTCACGACAACGTTCACGCTGCTTCACTCACATTAACCCAGAGTTTTGTTCGGTTAAGTTATTTCAGGTATTTTGGCATTATTTAATATGCCGAAGGTTTTAGACTCGCTCACAATATTACTTCCTGAATCCTAATGGACGCATTAGAGACGTTAGCTACGAGGCCTCTCGGCGCATAAAAGTCACAAAAAAAGAGCACTGCACTCATACAAACACACAACAAAGTGGCTTTTTAGACGCAGCCTGGTTGCATTAAGCCTGGTCTGTACGATTCATTTTGCTAAAAAAAATAGAAAAGCACCTGAAAAGAAGTATTCGGATCGAGAAATTAGAGAACTATTCAGTTATTAATCAGAACCTCAAAAAATGCGAATAGATAATTTTCAATAAAAGTCTACGGAAATGGGAACCAGTATTTAATTACCTATTTCATCGCGAACAGTACTTTGAAATGAATGATTTTTATACACAGCGCAGGAATAATGGCAGATGCTGGAAAGTGCTTATGCTGTTATTAAAGTTAGAATTTGGGAGGAACCGTACAATTTCTAATGTTATTTCGTCATGAATAACAAAATCTTTTACTAAAATCATCTACCGATCAGATACAATCTCACAAGCAACACTATGAAACCATCAGAGAAACGCCCCACTACAAATACAAATCAATTCCCTGAGAAACCACCAAAGAGACGCCGTAGTACAAAATTTAATACCAAACCAATTTCCTTAGAAACCATCAGAGAAACACCTTAGTACAAATACAAAACTAATTCCCTGAGAAACCACCAGACCGTAGCAAATCAATTTCCTGAAAAACCATCAGAAAAGCACCGTAGTACAAACCCCAAATCAATTTCGTGAGAAACACTCAGAGAAACACAGTAGCAAATCAATTTCCTGAGAAACCAACTAAGTTCAGCAATCGAGTCCATTTCAGGAGGCCCACATGATTGGTAGAGCTGCAATCCTGCAGCTGTCAGAGGAACATCAATGCTTGCTTATCACCGCAGCTGCACCGTCGCTCTCCGATAGAAATGGCGGCACAATTGAGTGTGTTGTTACCTTGAATTTATGGGTGCGTGTCTCTGTAATGTGGGAGTGTGGTGATGTGGGGAGGTGGGAGTGTGTGGTGATGGGGAGTGTGGTGATGTGGGGAGGTGGGAGTGTATGGTGACGAGAAGGGTGTGTGGTGATGGGAAGTGTGGTTATGTGGGGAGGTGGGAGTGTATGGTGATGAGAAGTGTGTGTGGTGATAGGCAGAGTGTGGTGATGTGGGAAGTGTGGTAATGTCGACTACAGAGATGGGGAAGGAAGCCTTTGGGTTGGCGAAATCCTAAGAAATATGAAGAAATGGCCTGAGGTTAGATAATAGGCTAGTTTCAGCTTTCCTAACCACAACAAAGATGTTCCAAAGAGAATGAATGCAGCATTCAGTATGGAGTTAAGGGAATGGCGTGTTCCCAAGCCAAGTCCGTTGCGCATGAAACCAAATATTGCGGTAATTTCCCATAAATTGCCATTCATTGAATCCACCATGGTGTGAAATTTTTATCAAAGCATCTAGAATATAAGAACGATGCAAGTAGCTTCTTAACGTCGGATAAAAAAGGCGTCCGACGATAATAGGTTGAAGCTCACAGGGATCGTACGACTGTTAATCATTTGAAATAAAGTCTACGGACATTAGAACCAGTATTTAATTATAAACCACAGCTAATACCGTTCTTTGAAATATATCATTTTCATTTACTATGCAGTAATGATAATGACAGCCCCAGTTATTAGTGTCGACGTTATTAATGAAAGAATAATTTAGCACCGTGAAATTTCATGCCAATATGCCATGAATAACTAACGAGACATGAATAATAACTCTTTTGAATCCTCAATGAGTATACTTTATTCCTTTACGAATCTGTACCCTGACGTATTTTTTTTTTTTGAAGCTCACTACCGAGTGGAAGCTTTTTCTCCTATTGATGTTTCTAACAACCTAACGCCTGAGTAAGTAACATGAATGGTTGTTAGTGCGGTGATAGGAGTAAAATATTTTTTGGCTTCAAGAAATTCGACCTCCTGTCATAAATTAGACAAGATGTTTGGTTAAGCCTCCCTATCTTCAACAAAAGTGATCCATAGAGGGGAATGGAGAAGGAACCATTTAGTATGGAGAAAAGAGAACGCGGAATCTATGCATAAGATTCATAGATTATTATTATTATTATTATTATTATTATTATTATTATTATTATTATTATATAAGAAAGTTTTAGCCTCCCTTAACCACGACAAAGATGTTCCATCCAAGAGAGGAAAGAGGAAGGCACCATTTAGTATGGAGTTGAGGGAACGCGGAATCTATGCACAAAGTGCACAGAAACAGTAAGCTAGGAAAGAAGTTCATGAAACAAGAAAAAAGTTGAAGAAGAGTGTAGTAGGTGCTGAAAAACAGGACAGCAGTGAACCGAAAAAAGACGGTCCGTAACAAAACAAAACCTATTTTATTACAACAAAAAGGAAGCCTACCTGACCTTTAGCTTGGGCCCTCACATGGTTCCCCTGGGAGCGCTAATTCCCATAGATACAATAGTTGTATCCCCTGAGGGGTAAGATTCATAGAAACAAGAAGTTAAGATAGAAGGTTATGAAACAAGATAAAAATTTAATAAGAGAGTAGTAGGTGCTAAAAAATAGCACATAAGTGAACCAAAGAAAAATAGTCTTCAACATAACATCCAGTCACACAAACTAGCATAATGATGCTGGTTATAACCAGCGCTCGAAAGGCCTTTGCTATCAACAAGTTTACTAGTTTTTTGCGGTGCTGCATTGCGTGGAGAGCTGCGCAGAGAGGCTGACGGCAGCAAAGGGTTAAAAAAATCGGAAAGAATATCACAATACATTTGTGCGCTGCCCTTTGTGCTCGAGTTAAGCTTCTTCCGATGGGTGCAGTTCTGAGAGCGAAAATGAATATTTTGCGGACGTTCATGCGAGTCATAAACTATGAAATATAATCTCCTTGAACTGTTCCAAAATATTCCCTTTTGAAACTAACGAAAATATTCTCCTTGAAGCGCACGAAAATATTCTCTTTGAAATACACGAAAATATTCTCTTTGAAGCGCACGAAAATATTCTCTTTGAAATGCACGAAAATATTCTCCTTGAAGCGCACGTAAATATTCTCGTTGAAACTAACGATAACATTCTCGTTGAAACGCACAAAAATATTCTCGTTGAAACTAACGATAATATTCTCGTTGAAGCACACGAAAATATTCTTCTTGAAATACTCGTAAATATTCTCTTTGAAACGCATGAAAATATTCTCGTTGATATCCACTTGAATAACCTCGTTGAAATGCTCTGGCTTTCTCTCCCCTGCAGTCAACACGTACTCTGTAACCTCCGCAAGTCGTCTAAACCAACACGCTACAAAATCCTGCCCTAGAATGGCGAACAGCTAAAACGGCGGCCGTGGCACATCACAGCACGGCGCTAACTTTGATGAAATGTTGAACGTTGTAGTTCAAAAATTGTCAAGCTCGCATGTAAATAAAATTCGAGCCTAATTTTTCTGGAGCGTTTAGGACAGCGCCAAATGCAGAGATTAAAACGAAAAATAATTTTTCAATGCTCAACGTAATTACAACGATGGACACCCGGTAAATGCCCAATACAAAAACATTAAGAAGCACCTGTTATAGACCAATGTAACAGAAAAGTGATCGAGAATTTTCCAGCACTCAATATAATGAGGGCAATTACAAACACCCGTTAAGCATTCAATATAATGAGAATGATTGCCACGTGTCAAACATATAATAAAATGACAGCAATAACCAACACCTGTAACTCACTTAATATGATGATCGTTACATGATCATCATTTGAAACATCTCTGATCTCGACAACGTCGAGTTCAAATGAAGACGGGGGAAATTTATTTCTGAAAAACACCTGTATTGCGATTTCAGAGTTTCACTCCTAAATTCCCAGAAATAGCGCTCCCAGGGGGACAAAGTGAGGTCCCGAGCTGAGAGTTAGGTAGGCCTTTTTTGTTGAAATAAAATGTTTTTGTTATGTTAAGGACCACCTTTTTTCGGTTCACTGTTGTCCTGTTCTTCAGCTCATACTACTTTCTTCTTCAACTTTGATCTTGTTTCATAATCTTCTTTCACAACTTACTGTTTCTATGCCTTTCTGCATAGATTTCGCATTTCCTTAACTCCATAATAAATGGTGCCTTCCTCCTTCCTCTCTTTGGATCGCATTTGTTGCTGGGTAGGGAGGCTAAAACTAACGACTAATCTAATCCTAAATTCCCATATTGTAACGTAAAAGAATGCATAGAGCTATGAGCAGGCTTAAGTATGGCGGGTCGGAGACGCCAGATTAGCTTAGATTTTATGTTAGCTAAAGCTTATCTAACCGCAACAAAGGCATTTAGAAGAGAGGAAAGAGGAAGGTGTCATTTGCTATAGACGTAAGGGAACGCGTATTGTATACACAAGGTGCATAGAAACTGAAATTTTAGAAAGCAGTTCATGAAGCAGGATAAAAGTTGAAGAGGAAAGTAGTAGGTGCTGAAAAACAAGAGAGCAGTGAACCGAAAAAGATGGTCTATAAGAAAACAAAAAATATTTTATTTCAACAAAAGAGAAGTCTACTTAAACCTGAGCTTGTGACCTCATATTTTCTCCTTGGGAACGCTAACTCCCATGGATACTATAGTTGTATCCCCCTGAGGGGTGGTAGACGCCAGAGGGTAGACGCCAGAGGGTAGACGCCAGAGGGTAGACGCCAGAGGGTAGACGCCAGAGGGTAGACGCCAGAGGGTAGACGCCAGAGGGTAGACGCCAGAGGGTAGACGCCAGAGGGTAGACGCCAGAGGGTAGACGCCAGAGGGTAGACGCCAGAGGGTAGACGCCAGAGGGTAGACGCCAGAGGGTAGACGCCAGAGGGTAGACGCCAGTTCACAACTAAAACTACCACACCCCCACCAGAATCAGAACAAAGACGCCCAGAAACAACAGCTCGCCACCAAACAAAGAGCAACAACAACAACAACAGCACGGCCGATATAACAAATCGATGGCAGAAGACAGAAGACGTCCCATGATGTGACACACCAGCACGCTATGACACCGGGACATTTTTGCGCTTCCCTCGCGTCAGCCACCAGAACGCAGTCTTGCAGTTCATATCCCGTTCCCACGTAAATATTGTTTTCTCGTCAGATGAATATTGTTTTCTATTCAAATGAATATTGTTTTCTCGTCAGATGAATATTGTTTTCCTGTCAGAAAAAATCTATTTCAAATATAGATGATAAAAATACTCGTCTTTGGTTCTTTAAATATCTTGAAGGGTTCTTACATGTGTACACACACATGAGTGTCGTTATACCCGTGTTCCCAGGGGAAATAAAATAATGGAGGGCAATGTAATCCTAATGTTGCTCAATCTGGATTTGATTATAAATGGAACTAAAATGCTTATGATATAATCACTAAAATGATTATGCTTCGATCACCTTTTAGGGTGATTGATAGCGCAGTCGATAGCGTGTTGGCGCGGTAACCTATAAGTCCTGAGTTCGAATCCCACGAACTCCCTGTACAATTATTTCATTTGGAAAAACTAAGCTGGGACGGGGAGCCCGCTTTCACCAGATTCATTAACTGTTTCTGGGGGTGACAAGACTTTGAGCTCTCGATATATATATATATATATATATATATATATATAAAAATAAAAGAAATGAATATGGCAGCTGTGTACAAAAATTCCCCACTATTTCTAAGAGATGCGTACGGGATGAGGATGTACGAGGGGAGCGAAGAGGGAGGTGGGAGTACTGCTCTGATGCACAACTCAGCGCAGCCACGGCAACCTCACCCTAGCGGGGGGGGCGGGGGGGGGGATGAGTTTAGAGTGGAAGGGTTGGGACCGGTGGGGAATGGGAAGTGGATGTGTTCACTGATGTATGTGGGGTGCGAGGGGTGTGTGGGAGGGAGTGGGGTGGGTGGGGCAAGGAGTGGGGTGGGTGGGGCAAGGAGTGGGGTGTGCGTGAGGGAGTGTGGTGGGTGGGGCAAGGAGTGGGATGGGTGGGGCGACGAGTGGGGTGTGTGGGCCGACGAGTGGGGTGTGTGGGGCGACGAGTGGGGTGTGTGGGGCGACGAGTGGGGTGTGTGGGGCGACGAGTGGGGTGTGTGGGGTGACGAGTGGGGTGTGTGGGGCGACGAGTGGGGTGTGTGGGGCGACGAGTGGGGTGTGTGGGAGGGAGTGGGGTGTGCGGGAGGGAGTGGGGTGTGTGGGGCGAGGAGTGGGGTGTGCGGGAGGGAGTGGGGTGTGCGGGAAGGAGTGGGGTGTGTGCGGGAGGGAGTGGGGTGTGTGCGGGAGGGAGTGGGGTGTGCGGGAGGGAGTGGGGTGTGCGGGAGGGAGTGGGGTGTGCGGGAGGGAGTGGGGTGTGCGGGAGGGAGTGGGGTGTGCGGGAGGGAATGGGGTGTGCGGGAGGGAGTGGGGTGTGTGGGAGGGAGTGGGGTGGGTGGGGCAAGGAGTGTGGTGGGTGGGGCAAGGAGTGTGGTGTGTGGGGCAAGTGCGGGAGTGGGGGTGTGCGGGAGCGAGAGGGGTGTGTGGGGCGAAGAGTGGGGTGTGTGGGGCGAGGAGTGGGGTGTGCGGGAGGGAGTGGGGTGTGCGGGAGGGAGTGGGGTGTGTGCGGGAGGGAGTGGGGTGTGTGCGGGAGGGAGTGGGGTGTGCGGGAGGGAGTGGGGTGTGCGGGAGGGAGTGGGGTGTGTGCGAGGGAGTGGGGTGGGTGGGGCAAGGAGTGTGGTGTGTGGGGCAAGGAGTGGGGTGTGTGGGGCGAGGAGTGGGGTGTTTGGGGCGACGAGTGGGGTGTGTGGGAGGGAGTGGGGTGTGTGGGGCGAGGAGTGGGGGGTGTGGGGTGAGGAGTGGGGTGTGTGGGAGGGAGTGGGGTGTGTGGGAGGGAGTGGAGTGTGTGGGAGGGAGTGGAGTGTGTGGGAGGGAGTGGAGTGTGTAGGAGGGAGTGGAGTGTGTGGGAGGGAGTGGGGTGTGTGGGAGGGAGTGGGGTGTGTGGGGCGAGGAGTGGGGTGTGTGGGAGGGAGTGGGGTGTGTGTGGGGCGAGGAGTGGGGTGTGTGTGGGGCGAGGAGTGGGGTGTGTGTGGGGCGAGGAGTGGGGTGTGTGTGGGGCGAGGAGTGGGGTGTGTGTGGGGCGAGGAGTGGGGTGTGTGTGGGGCGAAGAGTGGGGTGTGTGGGGCGTGGAGTGGGGTGTGTGGGGCGAGGAGTGGGGTGTGTGGGGGCGAGGAGTGGGGTGTGTGGGGGCGAGGAGTGGGGTGTGTGGGAGGGAATGGGGTGTGTGGGACGAGGAGAGGGGTGTGTGGGGCGAGGAGAAGGGTGTGTGGGGCGAGGAGTGGGGTGTGTGGGGGTGAGGAGTGGGGTGTGTGGGGGCGAGGAGTGGGGTGTATGGGAGGGAATGGGGTGTGTGGGGCGAGGAGAGGGGTGTGTGGGGTGAAGAGTGGGGTGTGTGGGGCGAGGAGTGGGGTGTGTGGGGGCTAGGAGTGGGGTGTTGGGGGCGAGGAGTGGGGTGTGTGGGGGCGAGGAGTGGGGTGTGTGGGGGCGAGGAGTGGGGTGTGTGGGAGGGAATAGGGTGTGTGGGACGAGGAGAGGGGTGTGTGGGGCGAGGAGTGTGGTGTGTGGGGGTGAGGAGTGGGGTGTGTGGGGGTGAGGAGTGGGGTGTGTGGGGGCGAGGAGTGGGGTGTATGGGAGGGAATGGGGTGTGTGGGGCGAGGAGAGGGGTGTGTGGGGCGAAGAGTGGGGTGTGTGGGGCGAAGAGTGGGGTGTGTGGGGGCGAGGAGTGGGGTGTGTGGGGGCGATGAGTGGGGTGTGTGGGGGGGAGTGGGGTGTGTGGGAGGGAGTGGAGTGTGTGGGAGGGAGTGGAGTGTGTGGGAGGGAGTGGAGTGTGTGGGAGGGAGTGGAGTGTGTGGGAGGGAGTGGAGTGTGTGGGAGGGAGTGGGATGTGTGGGAGGGAGTGGGGTGTGTGGGAGGGAGTGGGGTGTGTGGGGCGAGGAGTGAGGTGCGTGGGGAGTGGGGTGTGTGTGGGGCGAGGAGTGGGGTGTGTGTGGGGCGAGGAGTGGGGTGTGTGTGGGGCGAGGAGTGGGGTGTGTGTGGGGCGAGGAGTGGGGTGTGTGTGGGGCGAAGAGTGGGGTGTGTGGGGCGAGGAGTGGGGTGTGTGGGGGCGAGGAGTGGGGTGTGTGGGGGCGAGGAGTGGGGTGTGTGGGAGGGAATGGGGTGTGTGGGACGAGGAGAGGGGTGTGTGGGGCGAGGAGTGTGGTGTGTGGGGGTGAGGAGTGGGGTGTGTGGGGGGGAGGAGTGGGGTGTGTGAGGGCGAGGAGTGGGGTGTATGGGAGGGAATGGGGTGTGTGGGGCGAGGAGAGGGGTGTGTGGGGCGAAGAGTGGGGTGTGTGGGGCGAGGAGTGGGGTGTGTGGGGGCGAGGAGTGGGGTGTGTGGGGGCGAGGAGTGGGGTGTGTGGGAGGGAATAGGGTGTGTGGGACGAGGAGAGGGGTGTGTGGGGCGAGGAGTGTGGTGTGTGGGGGTGAGGAGTGGGGTGTGTGGGGGTGAGGAGTGGGGTGTGTAGGGGTGAGGAGTGGGGTGTATGGGAGGGAATGGGGTGTGTGGGGGCAAGGAGTGAGTAGGGAGTGGTGTAAAGGTACTGAAGATCACGAATAGCTAAGAAGAAAATTCATGCAGACTACTAAGGATGAAATCACAATCAAATCTCAGATTGCGTAGAAGATAGAGATAAGAGATGCTTATGTTCGTTCGCATAGGTTAAAAAACTGACTGAAATCTGGCTATAAATATGCGATGAAGCACTCAGCGTAAAACACATATCACGAGACTCCGGCATTTACGATCGTACTAAATAAATAAGTCGAGCTGTACCGACACCTAAAATAAATTACGCTCAAGGGTTTTCCATCAGGAGGATCAGAATGACTTCCTGGAGAGCGTTTGGGGCAGCTCCGGGCTCCTATGACGTGAAGGCTCCTCGCTCGAAATTTCAGAGGAAGATGTGCTCCGAAAAGGATTGAACAAAAATACTTAACTAAAGAGATATGTTAATAATGCAATCCTGCATTATTAAAGCAATGTTAACAATGCAATCCTGAATAATTTAAGCAATGTTAATAATGCAATCCTGCATTATTAAAGCAATGTTAATAATGCAGTCCTGCATTATTAAAGCAATGTTAATAATGCAGTCCTGCATTATTAAAGCAATGTTAATAATGCAGTCCTGCATTATTAAAGCAATGTTAATAATGCAGTCCTGCATTATTTAAGCAATGTTAATAACGCAGTCCTGCATTATTTAAGCAATGTTAATAATGCAGTCCTGCATTATTTAAGCAATGTTAATAATGCAGCCATGCATTATTTAAGCAATGTTAATAATGCAGTCCTGCATTATTTAAGCAATGTTAATAATGCAGCCATGCATTATTTAAGCAATGTTAATAATGCAGTCCTGCATTATTTAAGCAATGTTAATAACGCAGTCCTGCATTATTAAAGCAATGTTAATAATGCAGTCCTGCATTATTTAAGCAATGTTAATAATGCAATCCTGCATTATTAAAGCAATGTTAATAATGCAGTCCTGCATTATTTAAGCAATGTTAATAATGCAGTCCTGCATTATTTAAGCAATGTTAATAATGCAGTCCTGCATTATTAAAGCAATGTTAATAATGCAGTCCTGCATTATTTAAGCAATGTTAATAACGCAGTCCTGCATTATTTAAGCAATGTTAATAATGCAGTCCTGCATTATTTAAGCAATGTTAATAATGCAGCCATGCATTATTTAAGCAATGTTAATAATGCAGTCCTGCATTATTTAAGCAATGTTAATAATGCAGTCCTGCATTATTTAAGCAATGTTAATAATGCAGTCCTGCATTATTTAAGCAATGTTAATAATGCAGTCCTGCATTATTTAAGCAATGTTAATAATGCAGTCCTGCATTATTAAAGCGATGTTAATAATGCAGTCCTGCATTATTTAAGCAATGTTAATAATGCAGTCCTGAATTATTTAAGCAATGTTAATAATGCAGTCCTGAATTATTTAAGCGATGTTAATAATGCAGTCCTGCATTATTTGGGCAATGTTAATAATGCAGTCCTGCATTATTTAAGCAATGTTAATAATGCAGTCCTGCATTATTTAAGCAATGTTAATAATGCAGTCCTGAATTATTTAAGCAATGTTAATAATGCAGTCCTGCATTATTTAAGCAATGTTAATAATGCAGTCCTGCATTATTTAAGCAATGTTAATAATGCAGCCATGCATTATTTAAGCAATGTTAATAATGCAGTCCTGCATTATTTAAGCAATGTTTATAATGCAGCCATGCAATATTTAAGCGATGTTAATAATGCAGTCCTGCATTATTTGGGCAATGTTAATAATGCAGTCCTGCATTATTATTGTACTGTTATAATGCGATCCTCCACAATATTAATTATTATAAACATTGTAGCAAAAACGAAGTACTGTTCTTACCATAAAAATTGAATACAAGCTCACAAAAACGAACAATTTTACCTCAACATACGTCTCGCGGGATGCTAGTTCCTGCTAATCTCGTCTGAAATTGAAACAAAGACGGTGCTAGTCCCTGCGTTTCGCTAATGCCATTAGCAGACGAGTGGTGCTTAGTGCTTGTAAATGCCCCTTCTGTCTTTGGAGACATTGTGCTAGTGCCCCTGACTGCTAGTCACACTAGCACACGCAAGTTCCCACTGCTAATGCCACGTGGCAAGATGGCGACTTACAAGCACCTAGAAATTAATAAAAAAATAGGTAGAAATAAGGAAGTCTTGCTGTCACAAGACTTCCTTCATCAACTCAAATTGATGCGAGTGTGTGGGTGGTGCAGATTAGATTATATGTTACAGGTCAGTTAACACGTTCCCTGCGTATTGGGCCACATGCGTACCAAGAGGGAAATTGCCCATTTACGTGCCGGTGTAAATGCAAGACATTTTATCTGTTTTACGACATTTTTTTAAAATAACTATCATGCGAGGTGAAATGTTATCGTGCAATCGTATTTTTCATATTCATTAGGAAGAATTAAAATTTATTCAAGCTGGAAAATCGATTTCCCAATTTTGCTACTTACCACCTAACCAAACCAACCGTTAACGGCCGCGAAAACGTAGTGATCGTATTAAGCCTCCCTTACCACAACAAAGATATTCAAAGAGAGATAGGATGAAGGCTTCAATTAGTATGGCGTTATGAAACGAGGAATCCAAGGAAATGTATATTTCATCTCAGATCTTCTGCGCATAGAAATATTAAGGTAGCAAGGAAGTTTACGTATCAATGTAAAAGTTGAAAAAGAAAGTAGTAAGTGCTGAAAAACAGAACGGTGGTGAATCAAAAAAAATACTTCGTGATAAACCAAACCACCCCTTTTTATTACAACAAAAAGAAGGTCTTCAGCTTGAGACCACATATCTTCCCCCTAGGAACGCTAAATCGTACAGACAAAACAGTTATTTCCCCTGAGGGGATGGATACAAAATAAAAAGAAAAGTAATGCCCACAAAATAATACAGAATAATTGATAGCTCTAACTCCTTGAATCTAACAACACTTCTAACAAAAGCACGTTTCCGGCGTATTGGGCCATACGTGCACCAGACAGGAAATTGCTCAATCATGTACCAGAGTAAATGAGCGACATTTCACGTTTCGCGACCTTTCTAAGAAATAACTTATCATACGAGGTGAAATTCATCCTGCAATTATTGTCTCTGCCATCTTTGCTCGGGAAGATAAAATATGCGAGTTTTAAAGTCGGTTTTCATATTCCGCTACACACAACCTAACCAGGCCAACCGTTTACGATCGCGGAAACGTGGTGAACGTTGAAAAGTGAACTCAAAATAACGTGTGTTTCATTTTTTGAATTTTCATAAAAGCCAATCAGCCTCGCAACAAGTTTGCTGGAGGCAACTCCTTCGGAACTTCAGAATTAAAACCGCAGCCACAAAGCAGGCCACAGCGAGGCCTAGTGCAGGCTTATTGGTTCCAGCGAACTGCAAAAAATTAGACTCGTTCGTCAACTTTCTGGGGAGTCAAAACTTTGCTTGTGGTCAAGCATCTGTGACTGCTAGCTGGGCCCATATTTTTATTAATTCATTTTCTCATCTTTGCACTCTCAAATTTCCTTCCTTGAATAGTCGTTCTCGAATTCCCGTCTGTGAATTTTTCCTCCTCAAACTTATATCCTCAAATTTTCTTCCCTTAATTTCCTACCTCAAAGTTTTTTCTATGAAGTGCTTCCCTCAAATTTCTACCATTACATTCCTTTCCTTAAATCTCCATCCTTCAATTCTTCCTTCAATTCCCGTCCTTAAATTTTCTTCTTCGAATATTCCCAATAATCACGTATGGGTATCAATAATGATACCCATACGAGCCCTAAGTCTCCGGAACTCAGTGGGATTTTGATTGATTTTAGTTCAGGTTTTATTTGAGGGTTTCAGAATATACGCGTTTCGTATAAAACGCGTGAATGCAAATTAAAAGTAAAATTAGGTGCGTACTTGTTCAAGAAGGCTACGTGTAAATATTGAGCAATAATTTTAGACACTTATCCTTTAATTCGTGCGCTGTCGAGAGGAAATTCGGTAAATACATAAGTGATTCTGTGGATAGACATGTTCAACTTTTTCAACGTGTTTTTACGTGGTGCACATGTCTAGACGTGGTGCACGTGCCTGGAAATAGAAACACGTGTCTAGACATGGTGGCAGATGTATAGACATGGTGGCAGATGTATAGACATGGTGGCAGATGTATAGACATGGTGGCAGATGTATAGACATGGTGGCAGATGTATAGACATGGTGGCAGATGTATAGACATGGTGGCAGATGTATAGACATGGTGGCAGATGTATAGACATGGTGGCAGATGTATAGACATGGTAGCAGATGTATAGACATGGTGGCAGATGTATAGACATGGTAGCAGATGTATAGACATGGTAGCAGATGTATAGACATGGTGGCAGATGTATAGACATGGTGGCAGATGTATAGACATGGTAGCAGATGTATAGACACGGTGGCAGATGTATAGACATGGTGGCAGATGTATAGACACGGTGGCAGATGTATAGACACGGTGGCAGATGTATAGACACGGTGGCAGATGTATAGACATGGTGGCAGATGTATAGACATGGTGGCAGATGTATAGACACGGTGGCAGATGTATAGACATGGTGGCAGATGTATAGACATGGTGGCAGATGTATAGACATGGTGGCAGATGTATAGACATGGTGGCAGATGTATAGACATGGTGGCAGATGTATAGACACGGTGGCAGATGTATAGACATGGTGGCAGATGTATAGACATGGTGGCAGATGTATAGACATGGTGGCAGATGTATAGACACGGTGGCAGATGTATAGACATGGTGGCAGATGTATAGACATGGTGGCAGATGTATAGACACGGTGGCAGATGTATAGACATGGTGGCAGATGTATAGACATGGTGGCAGATGTATAGACACGGTGGCAGATGTATAGACATGGTGGCAGATGTATAGACATGGTGGCAGATGTATAGACATGGTGGCAGATGTATAGACATGGTGGCAGATGTATAGACATGGTGGCAGATGTATAGACATGGTGGCAGATGTATAGACATGGTGGCAGATGTATAGACATGGTGGCAGATGTATAGACATGGTGGTAGATGTATAGACATGGTGGCAGATGTATAGACATGGTGGCAGATGTATAGACATGGTGGCAGATGTATAGACATGGTGGTAGATGTATAGACATGGTGGTAGATGTATAGACATGGTGGCAGATGTATAGACATAGTGGCAGACGCATAGACATGGGAGCACGTGTCTGGACACGGCGGCACGCGGCACACGAGCAACACGTGGTCACAAAAGCCTACACTCATTAATATCACAGACTGGCTCATCACTCACCAGGGCCGGCCTCACACCTCACACGCTCATTTGTCTCACAAACTGCCTCATTAACAAGGCACATGATCGCTCAGCCACACGTGCTCACATGAGACATGTCAATATTCCTGGCCAGCTGCGCATCGTTTGTTCCCTGGGACGCCCTCTGGTGCCGAAATGATTGGTGTTTTTAATTGCTTATAAATTAATGCGAAATGCGCGAACTGCAGTCACACTCCGGGCTGGTTATGTATTTATTTAAGATTTTTAAATTATATAACTCGAGGATGGTTTTGTATTTAGTTAAGATGTTTTGAATATTATACTTAAGGTTGACTACATTTTCATTTAAATTATTTAAACCATTTAATTTGGGGATGGTTTTGTAATTAGTTAAAATACTTGAAATGTTAGACTTGGGATCGTTTGTTTTATTGAAAACAAATAAAATATTTGACTGGGGATTCGTTGTCTATTAATATTTAAAATACTTTCCATGGAGTTATGTATTTAGTGAAGATATTCAAAGTATTTGACATAGGCCTAGATATATATTTGTCGTTTAAAATATTTGCTTTGTTGTGATTATACATTTATTTAAAACATTTAAACGACGGCTGCAATTGGAATGGGTACAGTTGTACACTACGTGGGTATTGTGTAGTTGTTTAGGTATAGGAAATTCATTTGAAGACTAACCTCTGTATTCTATTTAGTCTTAACATCATTGTGTATAGAAGAAATGTTCCCAACCAAGCATGGCAATAGGGAGCACACACACACACCCCATCCTTGTCGATCAGATAATCCCTGCTTCCCAAGAGCCTGGGGAATTCCTGAGAATTAAATCTCCGCCAAAGTAGCGGGGCTACGACTTCCCCACCGTAATCCTCTTTCCGCTGGGGCTCTCCTTCCGAGTTTTGCTCGTAAAGACGTGCCGTAATGTTGCTAAGTTGTGCCCCGTAATGCTGCCCAGATGTGCCATGTAATGCTGCCCAGATGTGTCCCGTAATGTTGCTAAGATGTGCCCCGTAATGTTGCTAAGTTGTGCCCCGTAATGCTGCCCAGATGTGCCCCGTGTTGCTGCTCAGATGTGCCCCGTGTTGTTGCCCAGATGTGCCCCGTAATGTTGCCCAGATGTGCCCCGTAATGTTGCCCAGATGTGCTCCGTAATGTTGCCCAGATGTTCCCCGTAATGCTGCCCAGATGTGCCCCGTAATGTTGCCGAGATGTGCCCAGTAATGTAGCTCAGATGTGCCCGGTAATGTTACCCAGATGTGCCCCGTAATGCTGTTCAGATGTGCCCCGTAATGCTGTTCAGATGTGCCCCGTAATGTTGCTCAGATGTGCCCCGTAATGTTACCCAGATGTGCCCCGTAATGTTGCTCAGATGTGCCCCGTAATGTTGCCCAGATGTGCCCCGTAATGTTGCCCAGATGTGCCCCGTAATGTTGCTCTGATGTGCCCCGTAATGTTGCCCAGATGTGCCCCGTAATGTTGCTCAGATGTGCCCCGTAATGTTGCCCAGATGTGACCCGTAATGTTGCTCAGATGTGCCCCGTAATGTTGCCCAGATGTGCCCCGTAATGTTGCTCAGATGTGCTCCGTAATGCTGCTCACATGTGCCCCGTAATGCTGCTCAGATGTGTGATTATTAGTTAGTTGAGCTAATGGAGCAGGGAATCTATGCTCAAAGTCTGTGCCCACATCACGCGCATAAAATCAACAAGATTGGGGAAACTTGATGCAAAGAGGTTTTAGTTCAGGAAGACATTATACGAGAGTTGTCTCCTTGAGAGTCACCGCAGAAAGCAAATGCTAATTAACCAAATAAAAACATATCTTAGAAAATGAGGTAATTTCAAGCACCGCAAAATAGTCACATATTATCGTACTTCAGTTCACAGTCTCGGCAAGAAAATTCATAACGATCTATGAAATTTTTTCCTGCAAAAACTTCTTCGCTTTTCTTCCAAGAAGATGCAATGTCCACATTTTGCAGACACGGACGCCCTGCCCGTCCGTGGAGCTTTGCCTTGCGAGCGCTCGCGGCAGTTCCCTCTGGGCCCGCACACCGCCACTTCTTGTGAGCTATCCGATCCCTTCAGTGGGGGAGTGGGACGGGAGGCGGGGGGGGGGGGTGGGAAGGGAAGAGGGGGGAGGGGTAGGAAGGGGGGAGGAGGAGTGGGAAGGGAGGAAGAGTGGGAAGGGAGGAAGAGTGGGAAGGGAGGAAGATTGAGAAGGGAGGAAGAGTGAGAAGGGAAGAAGAGTGAGAAGGGAGGAAGAGTGAGAAGGGAGGAAGAGTGAGAAGGGAGGAAGAGTGAGAAGGGAGGAAGAGTGAGAAGGGAGGAAGATTGAGAAGGGAGGAAGAGTGAGAAGGGAGGAAGAGTGAGAAGGGAGGAAGAGCGAGAAGGGAGGAAGAGCGAGAAGGGAGGAAGAGTGAGAAGGGAGGAAGAGCGAGAAGGGAGGAAGAGCGAGAAGGGAGGAAGAGTGAGAAGGGAGGAAGAGTGAGAAGGGAGGAAGAGTGAGAAGGGAGGAAGAGTGAGAAGGGAGGAAGAGTGAGAAAGGAGGAAGTGTGAGAAGGGAGGAAAAGTGAGAAGGGAGGAAGAGCGAGAAGGGAGGAAGAGTGAGAAGGGAGGAAGAGCGAGAAGGGAGGAAGAGTGAGAAGGGAGGAAGAGTGAGAAGGGAGGAAGAGCGAGAAGGGAAGAAGAGTGAGAAGGGAGGAAGAGTGAGAAGGGAGGAAGAGTGAGAAGGGAGGAAGAGTGAGAAGGGAGGAAGAGTGAGAAGGGAGGAAGAGCGAGAAGGGAGGAAGAGCGAGAAGGGAGGAAGAGTGAGAAGGGAGGAAGAGTGAGAAGGAAGGAAAAGTGAGAAGGGAGGAAGAGCGAGAAGGGAGGAAGAGTGAGAAGGGAGGAAGAGCGAGAAGGGAGGAAGAGTGAGAAGGGAGGAAGAGTGAGAAGGGAGGAAGAGCGAGAAGGGAGGAAGAGTGAGAAGGGAGGAAGAGCGAGAAGGGAGGAAGAGCGAGAAGGGAGGAAGAGTGAGAAGGGAGGAAGAGTGAGAAGGGAGGAAGAGTGAGAAGGGAGGAAGAGCGAGAAGGGAAGAAGAGTGAGAAGGGAGGAAGAGTGAGAAGGGAGGAAGAGTGAGAAGGGAGGAAGAGTGAGAAGGGAGGAAAAGTGAGAAGGGAGGAAGAGCGAGAAGGGAGGAAGAGTGAGAAGGGAGGAAAAGTGAGAAGGGAGGAAGAGCGAGAAGGGAGGAAGAGTGAGAAGGGAGGAAGAGTGAGAAGGGAGGAAGAGTGAGAAGGGAGGAAAAGTGAGAAGGGAGGAAGAGCGAGAAGGGAGGAAGAGTGAGAAGGGAGGAAGAGTGAGAAGGGAGGAAGAGTGAGAAGGGAGGAAAAGTGAGAAGGGAGGAAGAGCGAGAAGGGAGGAAGAGTGAGAAGGGAGGAAGAGCGAGAAGGGAGGAAGAGTGAGAAGGGAGGAAGAGTGAGAAGGGAGGAAGAGCGAGAAGGGAAGAAGAGTGAGAAGGGAGGAAGAGTGAGAAGGGAGGAAGAGTGAGAAGGGAGGAAGAGTGAGAAGGGAGGAAAAGTGAGAAGGGAGGAAGAGCGAGAAGGGAGGAAGAGTGAGAAGGGAGGAAGAGCGAGAAGGGAGGAAGAGCGAGAAGGGAGGAAGAGTGTGAAGGGAGGAAGAGCGAGAAGGGAGGAAGAGTGAGAAGGGAGGAAGAGCGAGAAGGGAAGAAGAGTGAGAAGGGAGGAAGAGCGAGAAGGGAAGAAGAGTGAGAAGGGAGGAAGAGCGAGAAGGGAAGAAGAGTGAGAAGGGAGGAAGAGTGAGAAGGGAGGAAGAGTGAGAAGGGAAGAAGAGTGAGAAGGGAGGAAGAGTGAGAAGGGAGGAAGAGTGAGAAGGGAGGAAGAGTGAGAAGGGAGGAAAAGTGAGAAGGGAGGAAGAGCGAGAAGGGAGGAAGAGTGAGAAGGGAGGAAGAGCGAGAAGGGAGGAAGAGTGAGAAGGGAGGAAGAGTGAGAAGGGAGGAAGAGCGAGAAGGGAAGAAGAGTGAGAAGGGAGGAAGAGTGAGAAGGGAGGAAGAGTGAGAAGGGAGGAAGAGTGAGAAGGGAGGAAAAGTGAGAAGGGAGGAAGAGCGAGAAGGGAGGAAGAGTGAGAAGGGAGGAAGAGCGAGAAGGGAGGAAGAGCGAGAAGGGAGGAAGAGTGAGAAGGGAGGAAGAGCGAGAAGGGAGGAAGAGCGAGAAGGGAGGAAGAGTGAGAAGGGAGGAAGAGTGAGAAGGGAGGAAGAGTGAGAAGGGAGGAAGAGTGAGAAGGGAGGAAGAGCGAGAAGGGAGGAAGAGTGAGAAGGGAGGAAGAGCGAGAAGGGAGGAAGAGTGAGAAGGGAGGAAGAGTGAGAAGGGAGGAAGAGTAAGAAGGGAGGAAGAGTGAGAAGGGAGGAAGAGTGAGAAGAGAGGAAGAGCGAGAAGGGAGGAAGAGCGAGAAGGGAGGAAGAGTGAGAAGGGAGGAAGAGTGAGAAGGGAGGAAGAGTGAGAAGGGAGGAAGAGTGAGAAGGGAGGAAGAGTGAGAAGGGAGGAAGAGTGAGAAGGGAGGAAGAGTGAGAAGGGAGGAAGAGTGAGAAGAGAGGAAGAGCGAGAAGGGAGGAAGAGCGAGAAGGGAGGAAGAGTGAGAGGGGAGGAAGAGTGAGAGGGGGAGGAAGAGTGAGAGGGGGAGGAAGAGTGAGAGGGGGAGGAGTGAGAGGGGGAGGAAGAGTGGGAGGAGTGGGAGGGAGGGTGAGTGTGAGGGGGTGTTGTGGTAGCCACCTTTCATGCCTCCCCTGGCGCTCACTATCTCCCCGTACTGCCGCTTTCGAAGACTCGCTACGTTGATGCTGAAATAAAAACCTGTTTTACATGTTCCCTGTAAATGGGTCATCCATGGACTTGTTCTGTGAAGAACTGAGGTAGATATAAGTGCACCTATGTGCGTTGTATGAAACTCCTGTTCATGGATAAGCATTTAAAACGAAAGACTTTACTGAAACATTTGAATGGGACATTTTACTAAAACATTTTAAAGGGATATTTTTATAGGAAACTCTAGAATTGAAATGAGATGCATTTTGTCTCAAACAGCGTCACTGGAGCGACACTGCAACGAAATTCACCGCTTATCATGAGACTATTTGTTCATAATTACACTGCTATTTCAGTGCATTGATATTAGCGCATTTCTATTGGTGCAATAGCAGTTCGGTGATATTAGTGCAGTGACATCAGTTCGGTGATATTACTGGAGTAACATTACAGCAATTATATTCTGAACAGCAACAACAAATCTCACACCACACACAGAGAGCAGCACCCGCTCAGCCACACAGCAAAATCACCCCCGTGATCGACGCACATCGAACAGCAAGGACGCACGTCGATCTCCAGGATCAGAAGCGTTCCAGCGATGCCGGGAACATTTCATTAGCGGCGCACGAGCTCTGTGTATTTAATTAGAAATAGACGCGCGTTGTCGCAATACATTCTCCAATGATACGCGCGGCTGCGTCCGACTGGCGGACTTGTGAGCGATTCCTGAACTCTGAAATTAATCTTCCTCGGTACGTCGACCAGCGACCGGGATTTTCCTGTTAATTGCTGTTCATTGCGCTGATCAGCTGAGTTTAAATTATTTCGCCGAGGTTATTTAGTGGAGGTTATTTACCGAGGTGAATGTTGAGTATTGTGCTTTGTGTTGTGTACTGTGCTTTGTGTTGTGTACTGTGCTTTGTGTCGAGTACTGTGCTTTGTGTCGTGTACTGTGCTTTGTGTCGTGTACTGTGCTTTGTGTCGTGTACTGTGCTTTGTGTCGTGTACTGTGCTTTTTGTCGTGTACTGTGCTTTTTGTCGTGTACTGTGCTTAGTGTCGTGTTGTGTACTGGGCTTTGTGTCGTGTTGTGTACTGGGCTTTGTGTCGTGTTGTGTACTGGGCTTTGTGTCGTGTTGTGTACTAGGCTTTGTGTCGTGTACGTACTGGGCTTTGTGTCGTGTTGTGTACTGGGCTTTGTCTCGTATTGTGTACTGGGCTTTGTGTCGTATTGTGTACTGGGCTTTGTGTCGTATTGTGTACTGGGCTTTGTGTCGTGTTGTGTACTGGGCTTTGTGTCGTGTTGTGTACTGGGCTTTGTGTTGCGTTGTGTACTGGGCTTTGTGTTGCGTTGTGTACTGGGCTTTGTGTCGTGTTGTGTACTAGGCTTTGTGTCGTGTTGTGTACTGGGCTTTGTGCAGTGTTGTGTACTGGGCTTTGTGTCGTGTACTGTGCTTTGTGCCGTGTTGTGTACTGGGCTTTGTGCCGTGTTGTGTACTGGGCTTTGTGCCGTGTTGTGTACTGGGCTTTGTGTCTTGTACTGTGCTTCGTGTTGTGTTGTGTACTGTGCTTTGTCTCGTGTACTGGGCTTTGTGTTGTGGACTGTGCTTTGTGTCGTGTACTGTGCTTTGTGTCGTGTACTGTGCTTTGTGTCGTGTACTGTGCTTTGTGTCGTGTACTGTGCTTTGTGTTGTGTTGTGTACTGTGCTTTGTGTTGTGTTGTGTACTGTGCTTTGTGTTGTGTTGTGTACTGGGCTTTGTGTCGTGTACTGCGCTTTGTGTCGTGTACTGCGCTTTGTGTTGTGTTGTGTACTGGGCTTTGTGTCGTGTACTGTGCTTTGTGTTGTGTACTGTGCTTTGTGTTGTGTACTGTGCTTTGTGTTGTGTACTGTGCTTTGTGTCGTGTACTGCGCTTTGTGTTGTGTTGTGTACTGTCCTTTGTGTTGTGCTGTGTTGTGTATTGTGCTTTGTGTTGTGTTGTGTACTGTGCTTTGTGTTGTGTTGTGTACTGTGCTTTGTGTCGTGTACTGTGCTTTGTGTTGTGTTGTGTTGTGTACTGTGCTTTGTGTTGTGTAATGTGCTTTGTGTCGTGTACTATGCTTTGTGTTGTGTACTGTGCTTTATGTCGTGTACTGTGCTTTGTGTTGTGTTGTGTACTGTGCTTTGTGTTGTGTAATGTGCTTTGTGTTGTGTAATGTGCTTTGTGTCGTGTACTATGCTTTGTGTTGTGTACTGTGCTTTGTGTCGTGTACTGTGCTTTGTGTCGTGTACTGTGCTTTGTGTCGTGTCCTGTGCGTTGTGTTGTGTATTAGATTTTGTGTTGTGCACTGTTCTATTGTCAGCTCACCCACTTCCTAGCTCTGGTCATGTCCCAGCCGTGAACTGCCGCATTTCAATCAACACAAGCCGCTCGCTACACAAGCCGCTCGCTGCACAAGCCACCAATACATAAAACAAAGCAAAATTCGCTACTCAATCACCAGAGAAATTAAAGATTTGCCCAGGCCGCGAGGGGAGACGCCCTGCGCCCTCTGATGCAAAGCAGGCACGGCAGTCCCAGCTGCACCAGATCGCGTCTTTTTTCTCTTCAGTGATAGACTTCTCGTCGCTAGATACATTAATAATCCATATTTCTGGTGAAATGTGTTGTAAGTATTCCTTGAATAATGAATTATTTCCTGTCAACCCGCGCCCCAGAAAACCCTCACCCCAGTCCTCCCTCACCCCAGTCCACCATCACCCCAGTCCACCCTCACCCCAGTCCACCCTCACCCCAGTCCACCCTCACCCCAGTCCACCCTCACCCCAGCCCACACTTACCCCAGTCCACCCTCATCCCAGCCCACCCTTACCCCAGTCCACCCTCATCCCAGTCCACCCTCATCCCAGTCCACCCTCATCCCAGTCCACGCTCATCCCAGTCCACCCTCACCCCAGTCCACTCCACCCCAGTCCACCCTTACCCCAGTCCACCCTCATCCCAGTCCACCTTCACCCCAGCCCACCCTTACCCCAGTCCACCCTCATCCCAGTCCACCCTCATCCCAGTCCACGCTCATCCCAGTCCACCCTCACCCCAGTCCACTCCACCCCAGTCCACCCTTACCCCAGTCCACCCTCATCCCAGTCCACTCCACCCCAGTCCACCCTTACCCCAGTCCACCCTCATCCCAGTCCACCTTCACCCCAGTCCACCCTCACTCCAGTGTACCTTCACTCCAGTCCACCCTCACCCCAGTCCACCCTCACCCCAGTCCACCCTCACCCCAGTCTACCCTCACCCCAGTATACCCTCACCCCAGTCTACCCTCACCCCAGTCTACCCTCACCCCAGTCTACCCTCACCCCAGTCTACCCTCACCCCAGTCTACCCTCACCCCAGTCTACCCTCACCCCAGTCTACCCTCACCCCAGTCTACCCTCACCCCAGTCTACCCTCACCCCAGTCTACCCTCACTCCAGTCTACCCTCACTCCAGTCTACCCTCACTCCAGTCCACCCTCACCCCAGTCCACCCTCACCCCAGTCCACCCTCACCCCAGTCCACCCTCACCCCAGTCCACCCTCACCCCAGTCCACCCTCACCCCAGTCCACCCTCATCCCAGTCCACCCTCACCCCAGTCCACCCTCACCCCAGTCCACCCTCACCCCAGTCCACCCTCACCCCAGTCCACCCTCACCCCAGTCCACCCTCACCCCAGTCCACCCTCACCCCAGTCCACCCTCACCCCAGTCCACCCTCACCCCAGTCCACCCTCACCCCAGTCCACCCTCACCCCAGTCTACCCTCACCCCAGTCTACCCTCACCTCAGTCTACCCTCACCCCAGTCTACCCTCACTCCAGTCCACCCTCACCCCAGTCCACCCTCACCCCAGTCCACCCTCACCCCAGTCCACCCTCACCCCAGTCCACCCTCACCCCAGTCTACCCTCAGGGAACCATTCACAATATATTTATAAATATCCCTACTCAACTAGGATCAACAAGTCTCGTCTACAAAGACTCGGCAAAAGAACATTCCCCTCACTGACGGAGCTTTAACATCTTACATTTTCTTCAATAAGCGCGACCGCCTCTACAAATTGCCTGCCATTTTTCAGGGCGGTGGCAAATATTGCCTAATATTCGGTCTTATAACCAGCACACGACGAATTAAAGAGTGCCGTACATCACTGTGAATTAGATTAATTTTACTCGTGAATACAAATGGGAGTTTTTGAGCCACTGAAGAGGCAGTCTGTCACTCTGAGAGCTACGCGGTAGCAGTTCGGAATTGGTGGGGCATTTAATTTGGTGCTCTTGAACTTGGGATTGGCGGGACGCTTAATTTGGTGGGAAGCTGGCATTGAACTTCGGTGATTATGCGGGGTTTTAATTTAGTCTCTGAGGAGATATTCAATTCAGCTTGTAAACCGAGGTTCAATTTGGTGGGTGATGGTGCGAATTTTTTGTGGGTGCACAGATATTTTATTGGATGTGTGAGCAGGTATTCAAATGGTTTATTGTCATTTGCTGCAATGTTAATCTTGTCTTTTGTAATTTTGTCAGAATTTTCACTTAGACGGGCGCTAAAGGATATCTGACACGCGGAAGGAAGGGGATAGAAGAACAGAAATTTTAATTCACGCAGATTTTCACTCCGCCTTCAGTTTATTAAGTTCCCAACAGGGCAAAAGGAAGCATCAAAACGGCTATTCAGCCAACTAGCCCCAAAGTATTTAGGGCTTTCAATATTTTATTTCAGGACAAACTTAATTTAAAATTTACATTAAAAATGCCTCGGCTCTAGTCAAAAGCGGGGCAGACAAGGAAGATTAAATTTGGAGTAGAGCAAGACGCATGGGGCGCTCCACAGTGCCTCAAGTACACGCAATTCACGATTAAAGACGGGGTGGCCGAAGCAAACTCAGCGCTGTCGAAAATGGTGAGGAGAAAGTGTCCCGACCAAGAGAAGACAGAGGGTGTTCCTGCTGAAGGAAGAATTTCAACGAAAACAATTAGCGACTTAATAAAACTGAAGTGGGTCATTAAGGTGAAAACCAGATTGCAAATTATGCTCAGAAATATCAAGTTAAGAATAAACTCTGAACTGTAAAAGGGCACCACCAAGCCTTACGTACCTAAGGCAGAGCGGCTGCCAAACTAAAGAAAACACCAGCGGCCGCAAGGCCGAATGGAGACCATCGGGAAGAGAACGATACGGTGGAGCGGTCACCGCTTACTGAAAAAAAATAACAAACTAAACAATCGCAACATACGACCGACGAGAGGATATTGTAAATAAATCAAGTCAAGCAAACACAGAAGAACAAAGCTAGCACACACCTGAACTTAATTGTGGCTTCAGTGGAAAAAGTTTCCTTTAAGGTCCGAAAGAATTTAAGGGAAAAAATGTTAACCCTTTAACGCCCAAGTGGACTGTACCCGTCTTCTTTCAAAAATAACAATAATATATTGTATTTCTTTTTCAATTTGTTCACTAATGTGTCCTTTGAACTTCACTGCCGAGTGGCAGTTCCTTCCCCATCTTGATAACAGTGACTACCTAATGCCAGTGTCGGTTTAGTGATAGTGGTTGTATTAACGGTAATATGAGTATAAAAATGTGGGCGTTAAAGGGTTAAGGTCATTGGACTTTTAATAAGATCAATTCAATTCGAATAGGACACCTAATCCAAACTTAATTAGAGTTTAGATCAATTATTAGAGGTGAACCCATTCAATCAAGGCTTAGAAAAGCTTCAATGCGCGGCAAGCCGCAGGTAATGTTAGACACAAGGGTGTCGTTCAGTAATTAAATGCCAATGATGATGACAAGCAAGAATTTCAACTGCGGCAAGAGGGCTAACGAAAATAAAACGAAACGAAATAAGCCATTCACACAAAATAAACTTAGGATATGATATGAAAGAAGAGCAAGAACGGGCACCAAGGTCAGGATACTTCAACCTTCATAACGCGAAGAATAGCCGGCAACCAGCAGTGCCGACGTGGCTCGAAGAGCACCAGCCAGCGCATCCGCCGTCCGCCCAATCTCCGAGCAAAATAACGTCACAATGAGAGCGCACTCGCAACCTTAACGCCACCATGCACCACGCTACTACTGAAAGTTATGACCAATTTCTTGAGGAAAAGTAGGGTTCAAATATTTTGGAGGATAATTAAAGACAAAATTAATTTAGATCCGATGAGAAATTCAAGTTATGGAGAAATTTCTCATAATTTAAGAGACAGTATTTGTTATGCCAATATTAACCGTGAAGACAATGAGTTAGCGCGTGAGCCATGAAGTGAAAATTTAGATTTTTGACGATTTATTAAACGTTAAAATGCTTAAACGTTGAACCTCATAATCAATTCAGGTTAAACTAGGTCAGGTTAGAATGAGAAAGATTAAGTTTGGTTAGTTAGGTTTTGGTTTAAGAAAGGCATTTAAAAAAATGAAAATAGGCCAGTATCTCCTGAGCAACAATGATGACTTTATTTAGTTAAAATAATTAACATTAAACTTAAAGGTTGGAGACACCCTAGCCACAGCACAGGCGATCTCAAGAGAGCGAAAAGAAGGGACTCATTAGTATGAACGGGGAATCTACGCTCAAAGTGCACCGGCAACACGATACCCTACGCTTGGAAACGGATAGTAAGGAACAAAAGTAGGGAAAGCTAAAGAAGAGATGGCGAAGAAGGCAAGTTAACTGATAGAAGCAAAGTGGGTACGAGCAGCAAATGTCCCGAAGGCCGTTCTATCGCTAAAGGCCGCGTAGTAGCTTTATTAGATTCGTTCAGATCAGATTAGATCAGATTAGATCAGATCAGATCAGATCAGATCAGATCAGATCAGATCAGATCAGATCAGATCAGATCAGATCAGATCAGATCAGATCAGATCAGATCAGATCAGATCAGATCAGATCAGATCAGATCAGATCAGATCAGATCAGATCAGATCAGATCAGATCAGATCAGATCAGATCAGATCAGATCAGATCAGATCAGATCAGATCAGATCAGATCAGATCAGATCAGATCAGATCAGATCAGATCAGATCAGATCAGATCAGATCAGATCAGATCAGATCAGATCAGATCAGATCAGATCAGATCAGATCAGATCAGATCAGATCAGATCAGATCAGATCAGATCAGATCAGATCAGATCAGATCAGATCAGATCAGATCAGATCAGATCAGATCAGATCAGATCAGATCAGATCAGATCAGATCAGATCAGATCAGATCAGATCAGATTAGATTAGATTAGATTAGATTAGATTAGATTAGATTAGATTAGATTAGATTAGATTAGATTAGATTAGATTAGATTAGATTAGATTAGATTAGATTAGATTAGATTAGATTAGATTAGATTAGATTAGATTAGATTAGATTAGATTAGATTAGATTAGATTAGATTAGATTAGATTAGATTAGATTAGATTAGATTAGATTAGATTAGATTAGATTAGATTAGATTAGATTAGATCAGATTAGATCAGATTAGATCATATTAGATCAGATTAGATCAGATTAGATCAGATTAGATCAGATTAGATTAGATTAGATCAGATCAGATCAGATCAGATCAGATTAGATCATATTAGATCAGATTAGATCAGATTAGATCAGATTAGATCAGATTAGATCAGATTAGATCAGATTAGATCAGATTAGATCAGATCAGATTAGATCATATTAGATCAGATTAGATCAGATTAGATCAGATCAGATTAGATTAGATCAGATTAGATTAGATTAGATTAGATTAGATTAGATTAGATTAGATTAGATTAGATTAGATTAGATTAGATTAGATTAGATTAGATTAGATTAGATTAGATTAGATTAGATTAGATTAGATTAGATTAGATTAGATTAGATTAGATTAGATTAGATTAGATTAGATTAGATTAGATTAGATTAGATTAGATTAGATTAGATTAGATTAGATTAGATTAGATTAGATTAGATCAGATCAGATTAGATTAGATTAGATCAGATTAGATCAGATTAGATCAGATTAGATCAGATCAGATTAGATCAGATTAGATCAGATTAGATCAGATTAGATCAGATTAGATCAGATTAGATCAGATTAGATCAGATTAGATCAGATTAGATCAGATTAGATCAGATCAGATTAGATCATATTAGATCAGATTAGATCAGATTAGATTAGATTAGATCAGATCAGATTAGATCATATTAGATCAGATTAGATCAGATTAGATCAGATTAGATCAGATTAGATCAGATTAGATCAGATTAGATCAGATCAGATTAGATCATATTAGATCAGATTAGATTAGATTAGATCAGATCAGATTAGATCATATTAGATCAGATTAGATCAGATTAGATCAGATTAGATCAGATTAGATCAGATTAGATCAGATTAGATCAGATTAGATCAGATTAGATCAGATTAGATCAGATTAGATCAGATTAGATCAGATTAGATCAGATTAGATCAGATTAGATCAGATTAGATCAGATTAGATCAGATTAGATCAGATTAGATCAGATTAGATCAGATTAGATCAGATTAGATCAGATTAAATCAGATTAGATCAGATTAGATCAGATTAGATCAGATTAGATCAGATTAGATCAGATTAGATCAGATTAGATCAGATTAGATCAGATTAGATCAGATTAGATCAGATTAGATCAGATTAGATCAGATTAGATCAGATTAGATCAGATTAGATCAGATTAGATCAGATTAGATCAGATTAGATCAGATTAGATCAGATTAAATCAGATTAGATCAGATTAGATCAGATTAGATCAGATTAGATCAGATTAGATCAGATTAGATCAGATTAGATCAGATCAGACCAGTTCCAACCTTCAACCTAATATTGTCTCCCTGGGATTTAATCCTCTAGCGTGAGGATAAAAATTTAAAAGACACGCCGAAATCCAACTTTTCGGGCATCCAGATGTTGAAACTGCAAGGCGTTCAATTTGGCGTCAATTTGCGCATATAAAACTATGCAACATTAGGCTGCGACAGCCACTGCATTTCGGAGATGAAATGCGCTCTTCTTCTTCAAGTTCGAGCTGAAAAATTCTAAGTTTTTTGCTACCAAGCAGTTTTCTTAAAAATTTTTCGACAATATAAGTCAACATAAATCAGAATAAATAATTAACGAAAATCAACACCTGTTTGTGCGTCCACTATATGTTCGATATAACAATATTTACGCACACTTACACGCGTTTCTTTTTCCCCACGTATTCGATATCAGAATATTTACGCACATTTACGCACCACCATGACATCGATATCAGAACATTTACGTACATTTACGCACCACCATACACTCGATATCAGAACATTTACGCACATTTATGCATCACCATACAATCGATATCAGAATATTTACGCACATTTACGCACCACCATGACATCGATATCAGAACATTTACGTACATTTACGCACCACCATACACTCGATATCAGAACATTTACGCACATTTATGCATCACCATACAATCGATATCAGAATATTTACGCACATTTACGCACATATGCGCGTCACCCCCATGCCAGACAGCCCCAGCTCCCCGTTGCCCCAAGAAGCCCCAGGGTTCACTGACGGGAATTAAAACCATTCCAGAAGTTCAGAAGCATTCCTAGGAGCCCGCTTCCCTGGAATGGGACGGCGCTGCTCCGTGTGACGGTAGTGGCAATTGGAACTAGCCAAACAGCTCAGCGCTAGCAGCTGAGGTGGAAATTAGAGACTAGTACAAACATAGTTGACACAACCAAGACCAGCAGGAAATGTTGATAAGCAGAATAACATGGAACTAGCGGGACTAGCAGTACGACTTGAAATTAGCAGCATTAGCAGCACAACTGAGAAATAGTAGAACTAGCAGCCGAGCGATAAGCACAGCTTTCGCGATCATAAAGAAGTCACGTGAGCGGAATGATGCGGTGAAGTTATCACAAATGATGTCATTCAAAAGTTTGTTTCCTTCGCAACTGCGCGACATCAATTGCTGCCAGGTTTAGGGTGTGCAGGTTGTTGCGATCGGGAACTAAATCTGGGCTCGAGTTTAATCAGTCTACGTCGTAAGTCTACGTCGTAAGTCCACTCAGAAGAACTTACGCTGCTATTCGTTCAACTGCGACGACGAAGAAAAAATATTTGGACAACCTGGCCCTGGACACATGAAAAGTTAGCCCACTTATTTTATTAAAATTTCCTGTATTGATCAGTTAGCTTTCTCATGTCGGTGAAATTTGCTCGAGTCTATAGTTAGTTATCTTATTTTTTTAAATTTCCTGTTACAAATAGATAGCTTACTTATTTGAGTGAAATTTGTTGCTATGACTAATTAGCTCACTTATTTTATTGAAATTTTCTGTTACGAATAGATAGCTTACTTATTTGAGTGAAATTTGTTCCTATGACTAATTAGCCCACTTATTTTATTGAAATTTCCTGTATTGATCAGTTAGCTTACTCATGTCAGTGAAATTTGCTCGAGTCTATAGTTAGTTATCTTATTTTTTTAAATTTCCTGTTACAAATAGATAGCTTTCTTATTTGAGTGAAATTTGTTCCTGTGAATAATTAGCTCACTTATTTTATTGAAATTTTCTGTTACGAATAGATAGCTTCCCAATTTCAACGGAGCTTGTTCGCTATTTCATCAGCATTTGCTGCTATGTACATATTTTCAAGTCCACATCGCGCAGTCACTTGCACTCCTGATAGTGAATTAAATGATTCCACTTTAACAAGTTGGTCGCGACGTGAGCCACCGGTGGTACACGGAGGCGATTTTCTTAATGCTGCTCACCGACCAGTAGTTACAAACTCTATTTTCAGAAATAATTAAAGCTAAATGAAGGCACGATCGAGATCATGTTAACTATTTTATATGCAAAAGCAGGATTTATAAATTGGCATGATTTTAATAGGTTTGCAACAAAATTCGAACAAAGCGACCGTATGTAGTGATTGGAACCAACTCATCATTAGTGAAAGGATTTTCGAACAATTAAGAAGAGGCAGGTCTGAGCTCGAGCATCACGAGACAAAGCTACCAAGCTTTGTTTCTTTTTTGGTCTATGCGAGTCCGCGCTTTTTTTATCATTTGATTACCGATTAATTGACGATTCGTTAGACTTGGACGTTTCTTTCGACTTCGATGGTTCATTAGTTTTCATGTAAGGTGCATCTCAAATGGTGGCCGAGACTGTCGTGTGGCTGCGCAAAGCTGCGCTGCATCACCTGTGCTTATGGCCCCTACTGCAGTCAAGCGGACGCTGTTGCGCCGCCGATACGCTGCGGCGGCGCTGTTAGCTCCCTCATAGCGGCGCTGATTGAATGCGGCCTGCCCCCCAATCACTCAAGTAATTTTTAGCAAGACAAGAGTGCCTCTTAGTTAATAACTAAACGCAATTTACCACATCCCCCAAAAAGCACAAATTTCTCCGTGTTCTTTGCGGATCATCTCTGAAGTTCCTGCGCGAAGGAAAGTTCATCACTAAGAATACTCGCTGCATCAAACACCAGGAAGCACAGCACACGTTGCTGGTTTTCCAAACACACACGCATTCGAATTTTACACGATGGAAAGAGTTTCACAGCTTTTAAAAAATAAGACCCAAAAACCTGTTAGGAGAAAGAAGAAAAGAACCGGTACAAAGCATTCATGGAAGCACACCGACCTCAGGAACGGAAAGCACGCACTCCAAGATGTATCTTCCCCCATCAAAGCTCATACAGACACGCCGGCATTTCTCGTTAACGAACTTTCGACGATCTGAGCTGTTTTCCACTTCAATGAGCTGAGAATTCTGCAGGAGAGCATCTCTTCTCTCCCCCCTTCTCTACATCCCCCCATCCCAGCTGATGGCGCTGAAGATCTTTATTTTCGAAAACACGTCTGCTCAAGGGGGGCTGTTGCCATGGCAACCAGAGGGGAGCAGCGACCCACAGACTCTCTTGCGTGGTGGGGGCCGGCAGGTGGTTCCTGCGTGGTGGGTGCAGGTGGCGGGGGTGTAGTGCAGGTGGCGGGGGTGTAGTGCAGGTGGCGGGGGTGTAGTGCAGGTGGCGGGGGTGTAGTGCAGGTGGCGGGGGTGTAGTGCAGGTGGCGGGGGTGTAGTGCAGGTGGCGGGGATGTAGTGCAGGTGGCGGGGATGTAATGCAGGTGGGGGGGGTGTAGTGCAGGTGGTGGGGGTGTAGTGCAGGTGGCGGGGGTGTAGTGCAGGTGGCGGGGGTGTAGTGCAGGTGGCGGGGATGTAATGCAGGTGGCGGGGGTGTACTGCAGGTGGCGGGGGTGTAGTGCAGGTGGTGGGGATGTAGTGCAGGTGGGGGGGGTGTAGTGCAGGTGGCGGGGGTGTAGTGCAGGTGGCGGGGTGCAATGCGGGTGGTGGGGGTGTAGTGCAGGTGGTGGGGGTGTAGTGCAGGTGGTGGGGGTGTAGTGCAGGTGGCGGGGGTGTAGTGCAGGGGGCGGGGGTATAGTGCAGGTGGCGGGGGTATAGTGCAGGTGGTGGGGGTATAGTGCAAGTGGTGGGGGTCTACTGCAGATAGTGAATATCTACTGCAGGTGGTGGGGCCTACTGCAGGTAGTGGGGGAGGGCTGGTGCAGGAGGTCACTTCTTGCAGGCAGGTTGCAGCAGAAGTTGATGCGAGGCCTACACAAGCAGGAAAGCGGTATCGGCGTACAGGTGTCCAGCATACAGGTACCCAGCATACAGGTACCCAGCATGCAGGTACCCAGCATGCAGGTACCCAGCATGCAGGTACCCAGCATACAGGTACCCAGCATACAGGTACCCAGCATACAGGTACCCAGCATACAGGTACCCAGCATACAGGTACCCAGCATACAGGTACCCAGCATACAGGTACCCAGCATACAGGTACCCAGCATACAGGTACCCAGCATACAGGTACCCAGCATACAGGTACCCAGCATACAGGTACCCTGCATACAGGTACCCTGCATACAGGTACCCAGCATACAGGTACCCAGTATGCAGGTACCCAGTATGCAAGTACCCAGTATGCAGGTACCTAGTATACAGGTACCTAGTATACAGGTACCAGGAGTACGTAAACATACTTGACAGGAGTACGTAAACATACTGAGTGCAGCACTAAACTTTCCATGTCCGCATAGAAATGGGTAGAAGATATTACATAGTGAGGAGAAGATCAAAAGCCACATCGGCATTAGTGTGTCTGATTCTTAAAATGAAAAGGCGAAAATCGCTGTGCGTATGGTCGTTTTTATTAGTCTAAATGAATAAAACTGAACGTTTCAAACTCATCTGTTCATCATCAGCGTAAATTCAGTAGCTTGGCCAAGGGAACAGTGAGAAGAAGATGGTGAGGAGCGTCGCAGGATTAGGATAGGTTTTCTCAGCGAGGGACAGGAACTGCGTCTCAGCGAGCTTATAGTGTTGCATGCGAGGGAGGAATGTTTTGTTTTGCATACGTAAGAAAAAGCTTCAGTAAGCTGGGGATTAGTTGAGTGTCCGGCGCAGTACGTGCTTAGTGTGCTTGTTTGACTTAGGGAACGTATTTACGACTTGTGGTTAATATGATGCTCGTCAGATCATGATGTTAGCGGCGGACATGAGAAGCGAGGAACCTTTTTTTTATTTCTGGCAAAGAAATTTCGATGACCCGATCAGGTATCAAGTTCAATAATGGTTTAAATTGACCTTACTAACGCTTCCGGAATTTCAACATGAGAACCTCTAAAATTTCAGATTGAATGTAGGCAATAAGAGCCTATCTATACATGAATTCTTCATTAAAAAGTTTTCCCAATTAATACAATTTCATGCATTAAATTTCAAGTCGTAATGGAATAACCCTTAATCGTACATAATCGCATTTTACAAATTATCGATCGCCAATTAATCGCAAATTTGACTGTCGATCGTCTATTTCAAAGCGAAACAGTGCAGCGATTGGTGATTTCGTAGAAGCGTCTTTTGGTATCATCTATCTATGGTATCTCTCTATGGTATTATCAGCCTAAAGTATGATTTCTCTATAGTATCATTTCTCGGTACTATCATTTTTTTACGTTATCATTTTTCTACAATATCATTTCACTCACTACAGTATCATTAATCTACAGTATCAATTATCTTAAGTACCATTTATCTACAGTATCATCTATCATACGGTATCATCTATTTATAGTACCATTTATAACATTGAAGAAATTTGAAAAGTAAAACAACTTCATCAAAAATCATAATTATGGACATTAATGAAGAAAAATACTGATGCCCTTCATACCAAGTTAAAACTATGAAGACATCATTTAATTGAGAACAATCCTTCAATTGTGAAAGCATCCTCATCACCACCTCTCCCCAGGTGGCAATTCCACCTTCTCCAAGTGGGGTGACACCTGCGTCCTTTGGGCGGCAACGAAACATTGGAAATCGGTTCCTCGATAGCATGGGGAGGGAAGGGGTGAGGGGGAGAGTTCTAGGAGGGAGGGAAGGAGAGTCCTACAAGGCAGGGAAGGAGAGTCTTACAAGGCAGGGAAGGAGAGTCCAACAAGGAAGGGAAGGAGAGTCCTACAAGGAAGGGAAGGAGAGTCCTACAAGGAAGGGCAGGAGAGTCCTACAAGGAAGGGCAGGAGAGTCCTACAAGGAAGGGAAGGAGAGTCCTACAAGGAAGGGAAGGAGAGTCCTACAAGGACACGGGGACCTCACAAGCAAATGAGCTAGAGCCTTACGAGGAGAGGAGTCCTACGAGATGGGAAGGAAGTCCTGCGAAGGATGAAGGGAGCCACACCGGTACACCAATCACCAATTTCTCACTTGGCTTCCTGGCCTGCTGTGTAGTGGACAGGTGAATGGACATGTGCGATGGACAGGTGCAAAACACAGGTGCAAAGGACAGGTGCGATGGACAGGTGTGACTTACTGGCTCGCTTTCGAAATTTTATTGACATTATTAGTGATTCGAAGTTAAAAGCTTCATTTTCGCTGAGTTAGGCAAATATCAAAGAGATGCTCAATGAAGTTCAACTGGAACGACAAGGAGCAAAATTCGGGTGTCCCGGTTGACACAGCCCGCTATACTGGCAAAAGATGGCGTGAGCATTTCGTCTAAAATTAAATTGTAAATAAAGGAAAAACATTCGTGCAGAAAGTCGGTCGCACGATGTTTCGGCCTCAACCGTAAGATAGAAAAGCAGAGAATGAAAAAGGAAGGCCTTCCTAACTTGATTTTTAAATCCACAACAGACTCCTGCAACAAGTGTTGTCGATTTTAATGTGGGTTGTTCTTTTACCCTGCAGTTTGCAGGTGTACAGTGCAGGAGGCTGTGCAGTGCCATAATAACGCCAGGTGCAGTGAAGGAGGCAGGCCTCGCACCAATCACTAAGGCCTAAAATCAACAAACCTTCACTAGCAGGATTAAAACCTTCAATTGCCACAATTTATGCCCCGCCAGGAGCGTTAGTTTCAGCACCAAACTCCGCTCTCTGACACAATTTACCGCCTCACATTTACTCCTACCAATTATTTCAGAAATTATTTGTGACTGATTGCAGCACCAGCTCTAATTTGTGAGGGTCGTCGTGAGGGTCGTGTCGTGAGGGTCGTGTCGTGAGGGTCGTGTCGTGAGGTTCGTGTCGTGAGGGTCGTGTCGTGAGGGTCGTGTCGTGAGGGTCACGTCGTGGGGGTCGCGTCGTGAGGGTCGTGTCGTGAGGGTCGTGTCGTGAGGGTCGTGCAGTGGGGGTCGTGCCGTGAGGGTCGTGCCGTGAGGGTCGTGCCGTGAGGGTCGTGCCATGAGGATCGTGTCGTGAGGGTCGTGTCGCGAGGGTCGTGTCGTGAGGGTCGTCGTGAGGGCTTGTGTTGAGTGAGTCGCATATTCCTGCGCACATGTGCGTCGTGAGGGTCGTGTCGTGAGGGTCGTGTCGTGAGGGTCGTGTCGTGAGGGTCGTGTCGTGAGGGTCGTGTCGTGAGGGTCACGTCGTGGGGGTCGCGTCGTGAGGGTCGTGTCGTGACGAGGACACACATACATGTTACTTTTATTGCTCTAGGGTACCTCACAGCCCATGGCTCACTCGTCACTCTGAATAGAAAATGCTGAAATAACTCAATATTAAAGTAAACTATTATACAAATTGCCTATCACTTCAACAGCACAACATAGTGGGGACTAACGCAGTTTATGGGCTAGTTCACTCTACCCTACTCTACTCTACTCCGCTTTTATCCCACTCAATTTTCCCTTCCACTTCTTCCTCCCTAATTTTCCCCTTTCTCCCTTTCATTTTTCCCTCCACTGCCTCCCTCTCCCTTTTCCCTCCTTCCCTGTGTCCATCTAGCTTTCCCCTCCCCCTCTTTCTATCAAGTCGTGCCAAGCCACCAGTAAAGCGTCACTGAATGCCTTATTCAAATAAATTCGCTGATTTACATACATTACGCTCACGCTCATCTACGCCTGTGTTGGAACCGTCAACTGTCCATTCTTGGCTAAAGCGCCAAATTCAGAACATTATGCGTGAGAATTGAAAATTATTCAGCTCTAATAGCATCACCATGTAATGATAAAAATTCAGAACATTTTTTGTGTGAAATCGCAGTTGTTTAGCTCGAACAATAGCACCATCAAGAAATTCTGTGCTATCCTCCCGGGTGAAATATCTCGCGCTGGCTCATACTTACGTCTCATCCTCGGCTCATCCATAACTCGGCTCATACGACGCACGCCAAAGAAACTCAGTGAAAATATCTCAATATCTTTATTTCATTCATTTTCGATTTATTTTTATTTATTTCTTAATTAATGTGATATTTATTTATTCATTTATTTATATATGTTTCGGCATGGAAAAACACATACGGTCTTGAGATCGGCTACGGGTTGTTTAGAAACTGCATAACAACCCTTTCATATTATTTAATTTTTGTTTTCAATGTATATTTGTATTATTTGCGCTGAAAAACACACGTACGGTGCTGAGATCGGCCATGGGTCGTTTCTAAACAAACTGCGTAGGAGCCTTTGCTGAAGAAGGAAGTTGAGAACCCTCATTTCAATCACACTGTCCGGAGAGCGGCCCGTCAACGCAACTAACGAGACAACTTTGAGCTCCATCTCTGTTCTCTGTAGGCGAAAACTTCAGAGTTTACGATGAGCGAGGCTTCTCACAATAATAACTGGGCCTGGATTCTATTGAGTGACGCTTATTGACGCCATTATCGTGTCTAACTGCGAGTTTAAATTGGAATATAGGGCTGAGATGAGCATCGGGGCTAGGAAACTGACGGTGCTGAATGCTAGGCGACGCCAGGGATGCATTATTTTAGTTCTATTGTACACGGCCCGTCAAAAATGACGGGATTTGATATTTTGCTCGAACAAATCTTGCAGCTGTGGATGCTCAACAAATGTATTCATCCCAACAAATTCACAAACAAATCTTGCAACTGTGGATGCCCAATAAATATGTCCATCCCAACAGTACCCGCCATTAAAATATTCCTGTACTTATGCACTGGTGAAACTCGTATCACAGATACGGTCATTGAGCGTCCTTGTGTGCGCCACACACACACGCACCAATGAAATTCTCATTGTAAAAACTTGAGAAAAATACCGCAAACAAAGAAATTTGATTTATTTAACAAATTCACGGAAACACCTTGCATTTTATTACATAGTATTGATTACATTGGTTAGCTTAAGACCCCCGAGCTACAACAATGGGGATTTCACGGGAACGAAGAGAAGGGACTTTAATGTGAACCTTAAAACGGGAGTCTATGCACAAATTATGTCTTCACACCTGAGGACACAATCAGTGAGTTAAGAAGAGCTTTATGAAACATAAAAATTGAAAAGAAAGCCAGATGTACAGGGTAAAAGGACAACAGTGAGCCGAAAACAAGAAGGTCCGTAACGAAACAAAAACCTAGTTCAACGGATGGAAGGCCTATCAAACCCTCGCCTCAGGACCAAACATCTTTCCCTTGCACTGAGAGAAATTTTGACACACCTGGGTGTGTCAAACGGTTATTCAGAAATAGTTTGATACACATCGAAGAATTTCCTTTGACCACATATTAAAGCGGTTGAGAGACTTGAAACACTTATTCCCGTTTCAAATGGCTCAATATTTTTTGTAGAAAACCGAACTGTGTTTAAATTTTGATTGGAGTACAGTTCTCCCTAAAAAACCTTCATATCTTCGCTAATTTTTCATCTAATTCCTGGACATTGTCTGTATGTCAGTGTAATTAATTGCTAGTCCAAGAAAGTGAAATATTTATGAGAAATCAAATTGACTTACATTAAGTGTGTGATGTTTGACACGCTTAAGTGTGTCGTATAAGCCCATGACACACAAAAGTGTGTCAAAATACATAGGCTAATCATGTATATTGTTGACACACTTTCGTGTACCGCTTTTGCGACAAAATTTTTCTCAGTGTGGAAGCACTAATACAATATTTTTGTTCCTCTGAGGGTTGCCAGGGAAGGAGTGACTGATACTGTAACGCAGATGTTGCGCAAACAAAAAAGTAGACACAAAATAGATACAAGAGTAGACTCAAAATAGATTCAAGAGTAGACACAAAATAGGTAAAAAAAAGTCGTACAAAAATCAACACAAAAAGTAGACCTGAAGAAAATACCTGAAAAGTAGACACAAAAGAGTAGACGAATACAGTAAGGAAGATATTGCGTAAACAATAAAATAGACACAAAATTTTAGGTAGAATTAATGGCGTGGACTCCATATAACACTTCTCAACAAGAATAACGTGTAGAATTGAAACTTACAAAAGCATTCAGTCTGAAGTGCGTCCAGTTACTGACTGACTGAAACTTATTTAAATTAATGACAAGGAGATAGTTTGTTTCATTTTACCATCGCACGATTTCCAGCCGCTCATGCAAAGTTCCCCCACCCCCTAAAAAAAATGTACCCACTCTTTGACTGCCCAGCATTCTAGTATTTTATTATGATGAAGGTATTTCCTGACATAGATATCAGTCTAATGAGCTATATCTTAGAAATAAATATTTATTTTAAGAAAATGTCATAAAGAGAACTTAGTTGCATTTCAAATTGTAAATTAAAATTATGAAAAATATAGAATAAAATTTAAATTCAAATTAAAATTAAAACCAAAATACTTGAGTAATCGTCAGTCAAATGATAAGTACATTGATTTGAAACACCTTATACGTACACTGGAGTAACTTTGACGTGATTATAACATTCTATGGAAACACGTTCTAACTTCAAACCTTGTAAAGTTAAATCTAAGTTAGGGCAAGCAGGTGAACTACATATCTTAAAAAGAAAAAGTGTAACAAGGATATTAATTTGATTAATTTTAGTGAAGAGTAAACACGAAGATTAATTGGGAGATTAAGATGTAATCTTTTTCTTTACTTCCAGAAGCCGGCCTGTCTCGAGCGCTGAGTTCTGCTTAATATGTGAGTACTGCAGGGGGAAATTTGCACTACACTTTCAAGTACTATTTATATTCACGGTGACATTCGTCTACTTTCCCTGTTTATTGAACGGAAATCACGGATGACTTAACTGTAAAACAGTGGGCAGAATGATGCAGTATGATGATTGAGCGGCATGACGTCGAATGGTGAAATGATGCAGAAAAATGGCTTGGTGGAAGGATGCCGAATAACGGTCGAGGGGAATAATGCTGGTGATGGGGAATTACCTACTTTGTAAGGGTCCGCTGAAATTCACCGAATTATTCATTTCCGAATATCCACATACGACCGTTCATCTTCTATTCACGGGCATTCGTATATTTACTGGCATTCACCGTCCATTTCCTCACATTCCCCGCCAATCAATTCCCCAACGAGCTCCATCAATCCTCATACGTCCCTCGTTTATCCCCACATGACCACCACACTCCCATTCCCCACCCGCTTATCCCCACACGCTCCAATCGCCCGTCATGCCGCGGCAGCACAACGGGGCAGCTGGAGAAGGAAAAGTGACGGGATTTTATTCTGGCTGGTGAGGGACAAAGAAGACGGTAGCAGACGGTAAGATTATAGGCGGCAAGATATCAGAGGGTAAGATTATATACGGTAAGAAAGATACCAGACGGTAAGAAAGATACCAGACAGTAAGAAAGATACCAGACGGTAAGAAAGATACCAGAGGGTAAGAAAGATACCAGAGGGTAAGAAAGATACCAGACGGTAAGAAAGATACCAGACGGTAAGAAAGAGACCAGACGGTAAGAAAGAGACCAGACGGTAAGAAAGAGACCAGACGGTAAGAAAGAGACCAGACGGTAAGAAAGAGACCAGACGGTAAGAAAGAGACCAGACGGTAAGGAAGAAACCAGACGGTAAGAAAGAGACCAGACGGTAAGAAAGAGACCAGACGGTAAGAAAGATACCAGACGGTAAGAAAGATACCAGACGGTAAGAAAAAGACCAGACGGTAAGAAAGAGACCAGACGGTAAGAAAGAGACCAGACGGTAAGAAAGAGACCAGACGGTAAGAAAGAGACCAGACGGTAAGAAAGAGACCAGACGGTAAGAAAGAGACCAGACGGTAAGAAAGATACCAGACGGTAAGAAAGATACCAGAGGGTGAGATATCAGAGGGTGAGATATCAGAGGGTGAGATATCAGAGGGTGAGATATCAGAGGGTGAGATATCAGAGGGTGAGATATCAGAGGGTAAGATATCAGAGGGTGAGATATCAGAGGGTGAGATATCAGAGGGTGAGATATCAGAGGGTGAGATATCAGAGGGTGAGATATCAGAGTTCAAATTCGACACTTCATTACAAAATTCGACGCCTCATACTCGTATCAAGATCGCTGCAAGTGTTAAGTGTCCCAAGATATCATAGAAATAACATTGAATGTTTAAAATATGTTCAAGGCAACGGAGAATCGTCATTGTAGTTCATTTGGAATAATCTTACAAAAGTGCTCAAAAGATTACACGCCAGGTTGCATTAATTCAGAAATACATTAACTGTATTCATTCATTATTTAATTTGAATAAATTAACTTTAAAGAATTAATACAGTAACAAAAGCCTCCCTAACCGTAAATAAGGGGTTTTAAAGAGAAGAAAAATGAAAGCACCATTTTGTGTAGAGTTCATTTAAAAGCAGAATTTTTGCACATCGTGTGTTCCCACACAAGATTCCTTGTGTATAGAAGCAGTAAATTAAGAAAAAATTTAACGAAACACAAGTTTATAAACGTGAAAGAAGAGAGTAATATACGTTAAAATACAGAACAGCAGTGAGCCGAATAAAAATATTCCTCAAAAGACAAAAAATCATTCTTTTTAAACCAAAAATAGGCTTATCAAATCTTCAGCTGGGGACCTCACATTTTCCCCTTATGAGTGGCCACACACATTCAACAAACCTCTCAACACACATGGGTCCTAAGAGAGCTCAGGTATCCTTTAGGTACAATAGTGGTATAAACTTCAAACAGCAAACCTCGCATTTCGAGCTGAGTGTCGAAGGCCCTTCTGCGAAGCCTCGCTACGTAAAATAAAGAAGGCGTGGGAGGTCGAAGACAATGGTACGTTTCCGAGAATTTCCCAGAGCTCCGGGAATTATTAACGCCCGGGGGATGGGGGAGTGGGAGGGGTAATGGGGAATGTGGAATGGTAATGGGGAAAGGGAATTGGGAAGGGGTACGAGGAGGGGAGACGGGGAATGAAATGGGATAGGGGAATTGGGAAATGGAAAAGGAGAATGATGAACTGGGAACCGGTGGGAACAGGGAATTGGGAATAGGGAAAGGGGAACAGGAACGAGGAAGGGGGATGGGGGAAGGTGAGAGAAGGGGACCAGGGGGAATGAAAGTAACAGGCGCAGGATTCTTCTTATTTTGCGAAAGCGCCTCCGGACGCTGAAGTCATCAAAAATGGGAACCATAGCAGTTGTGTGTCGAGTTAAGATATGTTATCTTTAGCAAAGCTCTCATAAAAACACCGAGAATTGCAGTTTTCGATTGGAAAAAATGGTTCGATTTCAGTAGCACATGATGGAGGTAAGGCACACATGTACAAACTACGCGGTGCGCCCTGCATAGTGCAATGACTGCCACGTGCAGTCTTGCTCAATGGAGCAAAAGAGGGTACAGTGCGCCGGGGTACTGCCAGAGGGTACCCTTTAGTGAGGGTAAAAAAGAGCCTATTAAATGGAAACAAAAGAGGGTTCCCTCTAGTGAGTGTACCCTGTTTTTCGACAGCTTCTCCTCGTGAGGTTCAGATGTCGTCTAACTTTGGAGGGACTAGTCACGTCTCTCGTCACGCGTCTCTCGTCACGCGTCTCTCGTCACGCGTCTCTCGTCACGCGTCTCTCGTCACGCGTCTCTCGTCACGCGTCACTCGTCACGCGTCTCTCGTCACGCGTCACTCGTCACGCGTCACTCGTCACGCGTCACTCGTCACGCGTCACTCGTCACGCGTCTCTCGTCACGCGTCTCTCGTCACGCGTCTCTCGTCACGCGTCTCTCGTCACGCGTCTCTCGTCACGCGTCTCTCGTCACGCGTCTCTCGTCACGCGTCTCTCGTCACGCGTCTCTCGTCACGCGTCTCTCGTCACGCGTCTCTCGTCACGCGTCTCTCGTCACGCGTCTCTCGTCACGCGTCACTCGTCACGCGTCACTCGTCACGCGTCACTCGTCACGCGTCACTCGTCACGCGTCTCTCGCCACGCGTCACTCGTCACGCGTCACTCGTCACGCGTCACTCGTCACGCGTCTCTCGTCACGCGTCACTCGTCACGCGTCTCTCGTCACGCGTCTCTCGTCACGCGTCTCTCGTCACGCGTCTCTCGTCACGCGTCTCTCGTCACGCGTCTCTCGTCACGCGTCTCTCGTCACGCGTCTCTCGTCACGCGTCTCTCGTCACGCGTCTCTCGTCACGCGTCTCTCGTCACGCGTCTCTCGTCACGCGTCTCTCGTCACGCGTCACTCGTCACGCGTCTCTCGTCACGCGTCACTCGTCACGCGTCTCTCGTCACGCGTCTCTCGTCACGCGTCTCTCGTCACGCGTCTCTCGTCACGCGTCTCTCGTCACGCGTCTCTCGTCACGCGTCTCTCGTCACGCGTCTCTCGTCACGCGTCTCTCGTCACGCGTCTCTCGTCACGCGTCTCTCGTCACGCGTCTCTCGTCACGCGTCTCTCGTCACGCGTCTCTCGTCACGCGTCTCTCGTCACGCGTCTCTCGTCACGCGTCTCTCGTCACGCGTCTCTCGTCACGCGTCTCTCGTCACACGTCTCTCGTCACGCGTCTCTCGTCACACGTCTCTCGTCACACGTCTCTCGTCACACGTCTCTCGTCACGCGTCTCTCGTCACACGTCTCTCGTCACACGTCTCTCGTCACACGTCTCTCGTCACACGTCTCTCGTCACACGTCTCTCGTCACACGTCTCTCGTCACACGTCTCTCGTCACGCGTCTCTCGTCACGCGTCTCTCGTCACGCGTCTCTCGTCACGCGTCTCTCGTCACGCGTCTCTCGTCACACGTCTCTCGTCACACGTCTCTCGTCACACGTCTCTCGTCACACGTCTCTCGTCACGCGTCTCTCGTCACACGTCTCTCGTCACGCGTCTCTCGTCACGCGTCTCTCGTCACGCGTCTCTCGTCACGCGTCTCTCGTCACGCGTCTCTCGTCACGCGTCTCTCGTCACGCGTCTCTCGTCACACGTCTCTCGTCACACGTCTCTCGTCACACGTCTCTCGTCACACGTCTCTCGTCACACGTCTCTCGTCACACGTCTCTCGTCACACGTCTCTCGTCACACGTCTCTCGTCACACGTCTCTCGTCACACGTCTCTCGTCACACGTCTCTCGTCACACGTCTCTCGTCACACGTCTCTCGTCACACGTCTCTCGTCACACGTCCCGTAACGAACCCTTGCCACTTTCTGACACTAGAAATTGCAAGAGCTTGAGATGCCACGGCCTGCCAAGGGCAAGTTGGCACGTGTTGTTATATTTACAGAGCACATCGCTGTGTGATGATGAGCCCTGTGTACAGAGCACATGAGTGTGTTGCAGTCGGGCCGGTTGTGTTTGTTGACGAAGGCCTCGATGTGCTCTCCGCCGTGTGAGGACAGAGAGGGCTGGTATGAGCCTCTTTGTTTGCCACTCACGGCTTTGTCTACTGTTCTAGACAAGAAAAATCTGTCTCGTTCAATTCGAGGTAATAAACACTAGTTGGAATGAACATTTATGAATTTTATTTCATTATGTTAGTTATGGTTTTTATGAAGTTATGTCAATTATATTTCATTCGCATTAGTTCTTGTTTGGATGAAGGTATTTAAATTTGTATTCCACTTGCATTAATTCTTGTTTCTATGAAGTTATTTCAGTTTAATTCCTTTTGCATTCATTTCTCACTAATCATAAGTTTTCGCTTCATTCAAGTTTCAATCTCGACTCACGTGTGGCAATTTTTATCAATTAATTTTAACTCATTACAACAATTCGTTGTAAATACCGCATAAATGAACACGTGAGCGAGCAGAATACTACTAACACACACGGTGTCCCCCAAAAAATGTACTCACTCGTCGACTGAACAGTACTCATGTACTTCACTTCATTCTGATGTAGGTGTTTGGTGACATAGATGCAATTCTAGTGAGCTGAATCAAAGAGAAAACCCTAAATTTAATTATACGAGAAAAGGTTAAAACGTCGGTGCGCTTAAAATAAAAGAAAAACAACAACTGCATCGTCAGTCAAAAGAAGAGTGCACTTTTGAGTACAATATTTTATCCACGCAAATATTTAACAGGAGAAAATATTTTCCCCCACTTACTTAAAGCGCAACCGAGCTTGAATATGTGGGAGTTTTCGGCTAATAGAATACCTCATGATAGTTTCTACTGGGATTATGATAGAAATATAAGAGTTTCTAGTGGAAATTTCCTAATAGTTTCCAAAAGAAAGGGAGTGTTCCTAATGGAATTCTAATGGAGATGAAGAGTTTTAGTGGAACATTGATGGAGAGGACGAATTTTTACTAGAATTCTACTTGAAAGGAAGAGCTTATAATTAAATTTTAATGGAAAGGAAAAGTTTCTGATAGAGTTCTAAGGAAAATGGAACAGCTTATAACGGGAATGGAGGCGTTTCTAAAGGAAATTTCCGCCACGGAAGCAAAGGACGCTTCAAAGAAACCAGCAGAAGGCGAAGTGCGAGATCCTTTCAGGTGCGCGTCAGAATTTTCTAGGCCTCCTGACAGCGTCAGTCAGAGGCTGCGAGTGAAGAGAGGCGCTCCAAAATAAACTCTAATATTTCTTTCCATATAGAAGTGACCAGAGCCTCAACAGTACGAACCTTACTTTGCCAGAAACCTCTGAAGGTAGAAACTGCACATGCCTTTCTCACTCACGTGAGAGCTTTCTGCCCGAAACGGCGTTCGTTTCTCACACAAAACTATTTTTGGTGACACTAACCGACATTTTGGTGCCTTTCAATGATATTTTGGTGACAAAAACTTCTTTCAAGTGATCCAAAACTATTTTTAGGAGACAAAACTTCTTTTAGAAGACACAAACCGACATTTTGACAACATAAAACTACTGCTAGGTGTCACAAAACTACATTTGGAGACACAAGCCTACTTATATGAGACACAAATTAACTCTTAGGTGATATAACCTCGCTTTAAGCGGCACAGTGGCCGAAAGTTGAAGTTGAAGCGACGCTCACAAACAGCCACCAACTTTGCGAGGGAAAGAGCAGCCATTGCAAGGAAACATCCTCACAGATAAGGGGAAAAGAGGGCCAATGCAAGGAAACAATTCCAAAATGTGCATTGAACTAAATCTCAATAGTGGATGTAAACGAGTGGCTTCCGGTAGCTTCTTACAAGACGCATTGTTTCGACACGAAAAATAACTACAATAATTTTTTTGTTAAAATACCATCGTTGATGGCAAAATACAAGATACATTACAGAACATACAGTAATAACGCTTCGTTCATCACTTCCTGTACATGAAACTCTGTGAGCTATCCCTGCATGCGAACAAAAACAATTGCACACAATTATTATTATTACTATTATCACTATTATTATTATTATTATTTTTACACACGACGTATCACCCCGAAAACTACACAAGAAAATAACTTAGCCACGGCCAGCACAAAATATTCGACGCAACGGTCCGTGTAGAGAAGAGCGTAGCCTGTTTACGGATGCAGGGAATATCGGTCCGAACTTTGGGCCGCTTGAAACGCGCTCGCCGTAAGAGCATTAAAGTTAACGGACCAAACTAGAGCGATGTCACCGTGCGCACCTCACGCTCAATATCCTTATTGCTACAATATCCGCATTGGCTACAATATCCGCATTGGCTACAATATCCGCATTGGCTACAATATCCGCATTGGCTACAATATCCGCATTGGCTACAATATCCGCATTGGCTACAATATCCGCATTGGCTACAATATCCGCATTGGCTACAATATCCGCATTGGCTACAATATCCGCATTGGCTACAATATCCGCATTGGCTATAATACTAATATTGGCTACAATACTCATATTGGCTACAATACTCATATTGGCTACAATACTCATATTGGCTACAATACTCATATTGGCTACAATACTCATATTGGCTACAATACTCATATTGGCTACAATACTCATATTGGCTTCAATACTCATATTGGCTACAATACTCATATTGGCTACAATACTCATATTGGCTACAATACTCGTATTGGCTACAATACTCATATTGCCTACAATACTCATATTGCCTACAATACTCATATTGCCTACAATACTCATATTGGCTCCCATGCGTCCAAAATAACCCGGTGATTTTCTGGGAGCTCGAACATGCGATGAGAAAAAAGCATAGTTTCAAACCAAATGATTATTGCGTTTTTCATGGAAGAGTTGCAACAATCTACGAAAGTTCATACCAATTTTCAGCACCTTGCAGGAATTAATTTCGGTTTATTTTAAATTATAGTAATCCGTAACTCTCGATTTTCCTTAATAAATTCATATTCAATGCTAATCATATCATTAAGGCTTATCAACTGAATCATTTGATCTACATATATGGTTTGATGTACACTTTCATCAAAATGTACATATATATATATGTATATATGTTAATTAATCGAATTAATATATCTGAAGTGTACGGGTTTTGTGATAGAGTAGGAAATAATCTGAGCTTCACCGTGGCAGGTAAAGTCAATTACCGCATGTAAATTCCAGCTCATCTTATGTATTTTAATTAGATTTAAATGAGCTCATTAATGGAGCTTTTCGTTCCACACAACTCAGTCGGACATCCAAAAATGCGGCAAAAAATTGTAGATCATCAAAAATATGGAAATATTACTAACTCATAATTAAACGGCAAAATTGAAATGCAAAATATATTTGGCCGAATATTATTCTTCCCTAACATTAACAGCAGCGAACAAGTTACTTCTTTCAATGTTGACAGTAAACAAGTTTTTCTTTTATTTTATTTTTATTTATTCTATCTTAAAACTTGATTGGTCATGACCGATTTGTGTTAGTCAGGCTTATACTCATCAGTCCTCTCACTCACTCACGCTCACACGCATTCATGTATTCATCAATGCTTCCAGTCATTCTTGCTCATATACACCTCTGCTATCACTCACTGAGTGCACTCATCACAATAAAAATGGGCTTCCTTTATAAAACAAAATAATAAAACAAAATCGGCCTCCATATAAAACAAAATAATAAAACAAAATCGGCCTCCTTAATAAAACAAAATAATAAAACAAAATCGGCCTCCATATAAAGCAAAATAATAAAACAAAATCGGCCTCCTTAATAAAACAAAATAATAAAACAAAATCGGCCTCCATATAAAGCAAAATAATAAAACAAAATCGGCTTCCATTACAAAACAAAATCGGTCTCCATGATAAAACAAATAGGCCCTCATAATGAAACAAAATAGGCCTCCATAACAAAACAAAATAGGCCTATATGATAAAAAACTTTAAAATTTCCACCCCGCGGAGCACTTCCGTGCTCCTCTCGCCTGGCCGCTCGCAGCGCTAGATTGTTTCCATCAATTTCGACTCCCGCGAAAAAATTACAGAGCAAAGCTTCGAAATTCTTCTTTTGCTGACAGAACCGCTGTCCTGCCGTGCCTAGTCCAGGTCAGCTCGTTTTAAAAGAGTCTGCAAAAAATATAATAAATAAATGAAAAAAAAGAACAGACGAAACATACAAAAAATAATAACACTCGCCTCGCACCAAAAAAAAAGAACAGTCGACGCATACAAAAAAGTAAATAAACGACACAAAAAAAAACAGACGACACTCATGAAAGGCGAACGGCACATTCATTACTCTCATGTCTTGGAATTTGTTGGGCACATTCAAGTTCAGCATCGATTTTCATGTTAAATGAAAGTTTGTCTATGAAAATTCCGAAAAGGATTAAAATATTAACGAAATGAACTATTTTCTTTGACATACTCTGGAGTCCAAAACCTATCCTTAAAAAATCCGCTTATTGCAACTATTGAAATCAACCTAATGACCTCTATATATCAACATTTACCTATTAAAATCTACACATCAACATCTACCTATCAATACCTATATATTATTAACGTTGTCATAATCGTTCCAGTTCAAGTGTTTTAAGTAGTAACAAATTCACACAAACAATTTTTATTGAAACACTGCCAATCCTCAAAAAAAATCCCCTAACTCAATACATCAAACCTAATAATACCCGTTGTGTGTTTATTTTTATATCTGTTTAGTGTCCGCTTCTTAAGAAACATAAGAAGTCTGAGTTTGCGGTATCATGAATGCCGAATTCCTCAGAGTATTGAAAGATTGCCTTACATGCAGTGATATGTTTGACATTTTATCAGGATAGATTCGGTTAAAGTAATGTTGACGGTATTTTTTCACGGGTCTACTTAGCTTAACGATGACATTGTCAGTGGAATTTCCACGGGTCCTGCTACTAACTAATAATACCCTTGATTTATTTGCTTGGTGTCCGCTCCTTCCATTTCTCTGTCACGCTCATAAGAATAGTTATAATGACCGTACAAGAATATTTTTTACCACGGGTACTGTTAAGATGGATATATTAATTTGTCATCCACACCTGACAAATTTCTTCAAGAATGATATGGAATCCCGTCTTTTTTGGCAGGCCATACACCCTAGTACTATAATAAGAACCATGTCCGTCCGTCCGTCCGTGTATCACACCCACCAGCCTGCAGCGTGAGATGAGCGTATCTGTGATACAAGCTTCATCAACTCCAAAATTTTGGTTGCCTTAACCCAGCAGATTGGGAGTCGGAATGAATATCACGTGTATTGGTAGGAAATAGGAACGTGCGTCACGTGATTTATTGAACATTATTACACGATTTGGAACGGGCAGTGTGCACTCGTTGCCAACAAAAAGCGACGTTTCAATGAACAAAATCATAACTACTTTTGAAGATAATGAAAATTACTCTGACCTTTAATCACCGGTAGCCCCTGTACAGGCGTGAGCGATAAAATTTCATTTTCACCGAGCCCTTTGATGCCACTTCGAAACTTGTGGTTATATTAAATGAGGGGATATTGTCTCTGAGTTTGTGTGATGAACCAATGAAAATAAAAACTCCACTCATCTTTACACACAGAGCTGCAGTTGGTGCACCCCACATTTTGAATACCTCATTTTGAACATGGTCTTTCATAATAATTTCAATAATTCTATAGGTATAACAAGAATTCCCAATAATACTAACAATTTTTATTAATAACAAATAATAATCCTAATAAATTCGTAGTAATAATATTAATCAGTTTGCAAATATGACGACATATTCACATTCACCTCAGCAGCGCAGAGCACAGCAGCAACGCAGGATATCTCAAAGAGATCAAAAAGCTTTTTTTGGAGACACTCCGTCCTTGTGAGACGCTTCTTTCATTCTTGTCATTCCGCACCAGAGTTCTCGTTGCGCCCTGTTCTTTGTGGGGCTGGGCCTGCGTTCCTGTCTGTGTAGTGATTCTTTCCATCCCCTCTTTATGTCACTCTACCGCCCCTCCACCACTCCACCACCACCACTCTGCACCACCACCACTCTGCACCACCACCACTCTGCACCACCCCCACTCTGCACCACCCCCACTCTGCACCACCCCCACTCTGCACCACCCCCACTCTACACCACCCCCACTCTGCACCACCCCCACTCTGCACCACCCCCACTCCACCACCCCCACTTCACCCCCCCCACTCCGTACCACCCCGGCACAGGCCTAAAGCGACCAGAAAATTGCCTATTAAAAATCGGCGTTGGTGCGTAGCAGGTAGGCACCTCCGGACGGTCCGAGCGAAAACTGAGCGTCAGTCCCGTCAAATTTGCCGGCCTCCGCGTCCCGTAGGCCTAACGTGGCATTCTTAGGCGCAATTTGCCGTGTTAGGCCTACGACCTTGATGTCACATTGTCCCTGAGCTGCTGTGAAAAATTGGAATATTTGTCAATCTATAATACTCCACACGAATGCTTTCGCTTTGAATTTGATCTTCGGTTGTACTCGGAACTCGTCAGCACGTGTAAGATTTTTGCTGATTTCGAACGTTTATTTATTCCTTTTCTGGTACCATTTCATTCCGGTTGTGACTTGCATCAAAGTCTGTGGCATTCCCCTTGGCTGCGGCAGGCGCATGTTGTGGCTGTAGGATGTTACGCAGTCAATAACGGAAATAGAAATGACACAAGGGAAAATAACGCAGACAATAACGCAAAGAAAAATAACGCAAGCAATACGGATGGGAAAATAACGCAGGCAATACCGGAAGGGAGGAAACGCAGGCAACAAAGGGAGCGAAAATAACGCATGGAAAAACGGAACAGAGAATTAAGCAGGCAATAACGGGACAGGAAATGAAGCAGGCAATAACGGGAGCGAAAATAACGCAGGCAACAACAGGTCCCAGAGCCGCTCATCAGATGGCCACGCACAAGCTCCACCGCCTCGTAAAAGTTGCTGTTTTTTGTAAGATATTTTTAGCAACCCTTCGGATGGTAATTGTGAGCTAGAAGAATTGCGAAAATAACGAGGAGGCGATGAGACGACTTGGCCGGTCTGGGGAGTAGTTCGAATTGATGCATTTGAAGTGGTCTTTGATGGGCCTTGATGAGATGATGAAACTCACGATGACGAACTTGATGAAACACGCAATGACGATCTTGATGAAACGTGTGATGACAAACTTGATGGAACGTGTAATGACGATCTTGATGGAACGTGTAATGACGATCTTGATGGAACGTGTAATGACGATCTTGATGGAACGTGGAATGACGATCTTGATGAAATGTGTAATGACGAACTTGATGAAACGCATAATGACGAACTTGATGAAACGTGAAATAGCGAACTTGATGAAAAATGTAATGACGAACTTGATGAAACGTGTAATGACGATCTTGATGGAAAGTGTAATGACGATCTTGATGGAACGTGTAATGACGATCTTGATGGAACGTGTAATGACGATCTTGATGGAACGTGTAATGACGATCTTGATGGAACGTGTAATGACGATCTTGATGGAACGTGTAATGACGATCTTGATGGAACGTGTAATGACGAACTTGATGGAACTTGTAATGACGATCTTGATGGAACGTGTAATGACGATCTTGATGGAACGTGTAATGACGATCTTGATGGAACGTGTAATGACGATCTTGATGGAACGTGTAATGACGATCTTGATGGAACGTGTAATGACGATCTTGATGGAAAGTGTAATGACGATCTTGATGGAACGTGTAATGACGATCTTGATGGAACGTGTAATGACGATCTTGATGGAACGTGTAATGACGATCTTGATGGAACGTGTAATGACGATCTTGATGGAACGTGTAATGACGAACTTGATGAAACGTGCAATGACGATCTTGATGGAACGTGTAATGACGATCTTGATGGAACATGTAATGACGCACTTGATGAAACGAATAACTATACAGTGGATGAAACGCACGATACAGCACTTGTTGAAACAGATGACACAGCACTTGCTGAAACAGATGACACAGCCCTTGATGCATCACGCTTTTCTATACCCTTATACAATTTTGCTACTCGTAGTTATATCGCTCACAAATATATTTTTACCATTGAAACATGAAATTTAACTTCAAATGCCCGAGCACACACCATCATTGAGCGCTCTGGCAAACCTGCATGTCAACACACAATCAAGTATTAATATATCATTCCACTTATTATCAGGGCGCTAAAGGCAGCCTATCATTTCACTTTTATCAGGGCGGTAAAGGCAGCCTATCATTTCACTTTTATCAGGGCGGTAAAGGCAGCCTATCATTTCACTTTTATCAGGGCGCTAAAGGCAGCCTATCATTTCACTTTTATCAGGGCGGTAAAGGCAGCCTTTCATTTCACTTTTATCAGGGCGGTAGAGGCAGTCCATCATTTCACTTTTATCAGGGCGGTAGAGGCAGTCTATCATTTCACTTTTATCAGGGCGGTAGAGGCAGCCTATCATTTCACTTTTATCAGGGCGGTAAAGGCAGCCTATCATTTCACTTTTATCAGGGCGGTAGAGGCAGTCCATCATTTCACTTTTATCAGGGCGGTAGAGGCAGCCTATTTCACTTTTATCAGGGCGGTAGAGGCAGTCCATCATTTCACTTTTATCAGGGCGGTAGAGGCAGCCTATCATTTCACTTTTATCAGGGCGGTAGAGGCAGTCCATCATTTCACTCTGATCAGGGCGGTAGAGGCAGCCTATCATTTCACTTTTTATCAGGGCGGTAAAGGCAGCCTATCATTTCACTTTTATCAGGGCGCTAAAGGCAGCCTATCATTTCACTTTTTATCAGGGCGGTAGAGGCAGCCTATCATTTCACTTTTATCAGGGCGGTAGAGGCAGCCTTTCATTTCACTTTATCAGGGCGGTAAAGGCAGCCTTTCATTTCACTTTTATCAGGGCGGTAAAGGCAGCCTATCATTTCACTTTTATCAGGGCGGTAGAGGCAGCCTTTCATTTCACTTTATCAGGGCGGTAAAGGCAGCCTATCATTTCACTTTTATCAGGGCGGTAGAGGCAGCCTTTCATTTCACTTTATCAGGGCGGTAAAGGCAGCCTATCATTTCACTTTTTATCAGGGCGGTAGAGGCAGCCTTTCATTTCACTTTATCAGGGCGGTAAAGGCAGCCTTTCATTTCACTTTTATCAGGGCGGTAGAGGCAGCCTTTCATTTCACTTTATCAGGGCGGTAAAGGCAGCCTTTCATTTCACTTTTATCAGGGCGGTAAAGGCAGCCTATCATTTCACTTTATCAGGGCGGTAGAGGCAGCCTTTCATTTCACTTTATCAGGGCGGTAAAGGCAGCCTATCATTTCACTTTTATCAGGGCGGTAGAGGCAGCCTATCATTTCACTTTATCAGGGCGGTAAAGGCAGCCTATCATTTCACTTTTATCAGGGCGGTAGAGGCAGCCTATCATTTCACTTTATCAGGGCGGTAAAGGCAGCCTATCATTTCACTTTTATCAGGGCGGTAGAGGCAGCCTTTCATTTCACTTTATCAGGGCGGTAGAGGCAGCCTTTCATTTCACTTTATCAGGGCGGTAAAGGCAGCCTATCATTTCACTTTTATCAGGGCGGTAGAGGCAGCCTTTCATTTCACTTTATCAGGGCGGTAAAGGCAGCCTATCATTTCACTTTTTATCAGGGCGGTAAAGGCAGCCTATCATTTCACTTTTATCAGGGCGCTAAAGGCAGCCTATCATTTCACTTTTTATCAGGGCGGTAGAGGCAGCCTATCATTTCACTTTTTATCAGGGCGCTAAAGGCAGCCTATCATTTCACTTTTATCAGGGCGGTAAAGGCAGCCTATCATTTCACTTTTATCAGGGCGGTAAAGGCAGCCTATCATTTCACTTTTATCAGGGCGCTAAAGGCAGCCTATCATTTCACTTTTATCAGGGCGGTAAAGGCAGCCTTTCATTTCACTTTTTATCAGGGCGGTAGAGGCAGCCTTTCATTTCACTTTATCAGGGCGGTAGAGGCAGCCTATCATTTCACTTTTATCAGGGCGGTAAAGGCAGTCTATCATTTCACTTATTATCAGGGCATTAGAGTAAAAAAGGGAAAGTAATTCCTGAGCTGAAATCTTTCGTAAAATTTGCTTCCTCCACCGAAGACGTCAAAATATGTAGAACTCTGCGGATAAAATGCGATAAAGAAGCCCTGTATCCCTCGGACATATTTTCACTTCATATCAGAAAATCGCAAAAAATTCATCCAAAAGTAAACTGAAGCATCGGGCGCTTTTCACGAAAATGAACCAATCCGCAAACCCCAGCAGCGGCAGGCGGCTACATCGATGTATCGGTATTGAACAAACAACACCGAAGGTTAGCAGCGCGAGATGTTGACCAATATCATTTAATTTGTGTTTTTATTTTAGAAGGAAGCCTTGAGGGTAAAATGCGCCAGAGAAGCACAAACGCCAACATTTAGGAAGAGGAAGGATGCGCCGCAAGCTTATCTGCACACAACACAAAACCTGCCAACTTTGCCGCTACTCAAGTTCTCAAACAAAACTTTGTTGGCTCCAGCAAACTTTGCTATTTTTATGTGCGAAGCGAGACGACACACAGAGGAGCGTTCTGGTCAAATTCTTTTTCTCTCCAATTGCAGCACAGCGGTGCGCCAGTGTAGCGCCAGTGTTGCAGTGCGCGGGCAGTGCGCGGGCAGTGCGCGGGCAGTGCGCGGGCAGTGCGCGGGCAGTGCGCGGGCAGTGCGCGGGCAGTGCGCGGGCAGTGCGCGGGCAGTGCGCGGGCAGTGCGCGGGCAGTGCGCGGGCAGTGCGCGGGCAGTGCGCGGGCAGTGCGCGGGCAGTGCGCGGGCAGTGCGCGGGCAGTGCGCGGGCAGTGCGCGGGCAGAGCGCGGGCAGAGCGCGGGCAGAGCGCGGGCAGAGCGCGAGCAGTGCGCGGGCAGTGCGCGGGCAGTGCGCGGGCAGTGCGCGGGCAGTGCGCGGGCAGTGCGCGGGCAGTGCGCGGGCAGTGCGCGGGCAGTGCGCGGGCAGTGCGCGGGCAGTGCGCGGGCCGTGCGCGGGCAGTGCGCGGGCAGTGCGCGGGCAGTGCGCGGGCAGTGCGCGGGCAGTGCGCGGGCAGTGCGCGGGCAGTGCGCGGGCAGAGCGCGGGCAGTGCGCGGGCAGTGCGCGGGCAGAGCGCGGGCAGAGCGCGGGCAGAGCGCGGGCAGTGCGCGGGCAGTGCGCGGGCAGTGCGCGGGCAGTGCGCGGGCAGTGCGCGGGCAGTGCGCGGGCAGTGCGCGGGCAGTGCGCGGGCAGTGCGCGGGCAGTGCGCGGGCAGTGCGCGGGCAGTGCGCGGGCAGTGTGAGGGCAGTGTGAGGGCAGTGCGAGGGCAGTGTGAGGGCAGTGTGAGGGCAGTGTGAGGGCAGTGTGAGGGCAGTGCGAAGGCAGTGTGAAGGCAGTGTGAGGGCAGTGTGAGGGCAGTGTGAGGGCAGTGTGAGGGCAGTGTGAGGGCAGTGAGGGTAGAGATGCCTCACAAGTTGCCAACTTGATGCAACATGTCCCAACTTTCACTCGATCTCGCAAAGCGAATTGGAAACTTCAGGAAACTTTCCTCTCGTCGGACATGTTAATGGGGAGGCGTGGGGAACAATTGCTGAGGAGGAGAAAGGGAAGGAATAGATTTAGGCGAGAGGGGAAATAACAGTCATGGTTTCCCGCACACATGCGCACACAAACACTTTTGTTCCCCGCACACATGCGCACACAAACACTTTTGTGCCCCGCACACACGCGCACACAAACACTTACTTTTGTTCCTCGCACACACGCGCACACAAGCACTTTTGTTCCCCGCACACATGCGCACACAAACATTTTTGTTCTCCGCACACATGCGCACACAAACACTTACTTTTGTTCCCCGCACACATGCGCACACAAACACTTTTGTTCCCCGCACACACGCGCACACAAACACTTACTTTTGTTCCCCGCACACATGCGCACACAAACACTTTTGTTCCCCGCACACACGCGCACACAAACACTTACTTTTGTTCCCCGCACACATGCGCACACAAACACTTTTGTTCCCCGCACACACGCGCACACAAACACTTACTTTTGTTCCCCGTACACATGCGCACACAAACATTTTTTTTCCCCGCACACACGCGCACACAAACACTTACTTTTGTTCCCCGCACACATGCGCACACAAACACTTTTGTTCCCCGCACACACGCGCACACAAACACTTACTTTTGTTCCCCGCACACATGCGCACACAAACATTTTTGTTCGGCGCACACACGCGCACACAAACACTTACTTTTGTTCCCCGCACACATGCGCACACAAACACTTTTGTTCCCCGCACACACGCGCACACAAACACTTCCTTTTGTTCCCCGCATACATGCGCACACGCACGCTGAGCGGTAATTTGCCAATGCAAGAAATCTGCTCACAAATAACGGGTGTTTAATTTCTTGTCGGTGATTTGAGTACCATTCTTCTAATTTGAGAACTTGCGTGGTAATTAGAGCACTTGCGTAGTGATTGGAATATTTTCGTGGTCACTGGAGTATTTTTACAGCATTTGGTGTTTATTAGTAGCATCAGGTGCAGTAAATGTGGAGCAGAACAAGACGAGCAGTTCCCTACACTACTGCGATCAAATGAGGTGCGAGCGATGGTCGAAAGAGGCAAACACACGTTGCTGCCGCCTCAAAATCTCCTTCTTGAAAGAAATCTTCAAAATCTTCAAATTCGTGAAAATCCTGAAAAAATATTAACAATATTTTTCTAGGTGCACTTGGATTAACAGCGACCGCACACCTCAAACTCAATGTAATAGAGAAGCCTCAACAGGTGAACACTTTGACTGCAACGTGCGTCACCGGTGGCCACGAAGGGGATTTCCATGATGCTGCTGACCGATCAATAAAAACAACCTCAATTTTTATGAACAATAAATTCAACCCAAACGAAGGCACGATCCAGTAAATGTTTGCTATTTTCAGCTGTTAGCGACTACTGGGCAGTCAAAGAGTGATGGCATTTGTTTAACTGACGACTTTAGCAGCCTCAGCGCGGCGTGAGGGTCGAACCTCTCTTGCACCCCACACCTCAGTGGCGGCCTAAACTGCAACCCCAGCCCAAGTAGGCTGGGCTCGTCACACGGGCTCAATAAATGATGTTGAAACGAATTTGAAGTCTAATTAAGGTTAATAAAGTCTATTGAATGGTGTTGGAAACAGATAAAGTGATGCAACCCCAACCCTGGTGAGTTAGTCTTGCTGCACGGGCTCAATAAATTATGTTGAAATGAATTTGAAGTCTAATAAAGTCTAATGAATGATTCTGAAAATAGAGAAAGTGATGCTACCCCATCCCAAACAGGTTGGTCTCACCGTACGGCATCGATAAATGATATTGAAACTAAAGTGAAGTCTTATCAATGGTACTGAAAATGAAGAAACGAAAGTGAAGCGATATCAGTTGTAATAGCGCGTTGAACTTTTGCATCCTCAGCTACAAACAGCCGCACCGGTCACCACAAACAGCCGCACCGGTCACCACAAACAGCCGCACCGGTCACCACAAACAGCCGCACCGGTCACCACAAACAGCCGCACCGGTCACCACAAACAGCCGCACTGGTCACCACAAACAGCCGCACCGGTCACCACAAACAGCCGCACCGGTCACCACAAACAGCCGCACCGGTCACCACAAACAGCCGCACCGGTCACCACAAACAGCCGCACCGGTCACCACAAACAGCCGCACCGGTCACCACAAACAGCCGCACCGGTCACCACAAACAGCCGCACAGGTCCCCACAAACAGCCGCACAGGTCCACACAAACAGCCGCACCGGTCACCACAAACAGCCGCACCGGTCACCACAAACAGCCGCACACAACACGGCTCACAAGAAATATTGCCAACGAGCGGTCGCACTTTGATGAAAAGGAACGATGCTCCAGCGAGGGCAAATTGTGCAGCAGCATCAATAATGCACGAGCGATAATTAGCCACAATTATGGCTGCACCGTAATTGCCTGCTGCAGACGTGGGGCGTCGGAAGCGCGCGCAGTTAAACCGTAATTCGTGACGCGCTTTTGCGTGTTGCTGTGCTACACCGGCAGCGGTGGTTGTGCGTTAACATTTGATATTTAACTCAAATTTAAAGTCATAAGTTGTTAAAAGTTTTACATATAGCTAACATGAACTATGTAACACTTCGAGTGCGACGTGACCCACCGGTGGTCACTGATTAGAGTTTCCTAATTCCACTGGCAGACCAGAAGTCACTCCGTTTTGATAAATACTTAATGAAAACTGTAAATGAAGGAGCGGTCCATTCAATGCTCGTTATTTTTGAAACTGAAATCTGAAACTAACTTTTATTTGAGGTGAATATTGAACTTCAGTTTATCCCGCCGCACTTAATTAGCATGTTAATTATTTTACGCTAGACGCAACACTGCAGGAAGTCCTGGTGTCCTACTCGAAAGTTGTACAACTTGTGTGGCTCGAAAGTTGGGCCTGGCCATTCTTAAAGTTGGGTCTGGCCATCCTTGAAGTTGGGCCTGGTTATTTTTAAAGTTAGGCCTGGTTACTCCTAAAATCAGGCCTGGTAATTCATAACTTGAAACATTCAGTTGTTGGTTGAATAATTGGGGGTATTTAGTGACCACCTACGTACTGATTTATATAAGGTAATATCAAATAAGTTTTTTTTTACGAAGAGAAATTTCCCACAGCATGCAATGTCTTAGCTTAACACGTTCCCTGCATATTGGGCCATACGTGTCCCAACAGATAAATGGCCCATGTAAGTGCAAGTATATTTGTACGACATTTGGTCTGTTTCCCGACATTTTTAAGAATTAATTGAGATCGTACGAGGTAAAATGTTATCGTACGATTGTAATTTTCATAAACATTAGGGAATATTAAAATATATTCAAGCTCGAAAATCGATTTCCCTGTTCTCCTATTTACAAGCTAACCAAACCAACCGTTAACAGTCGCGGAAGCGCAGGGAACGTGTTAAAGATGCATTCAAGCCTGCGCAGGTCACCAGGCCTGCGCAGGTCATGAGGCCTGCGCAGGTCACGAGGCCTGCATAGGTCACGAGGCCTGCATAGGTCACTAGGACTGCGCAGGTCACCAGGACTGCGCAGGTCACCAGGACTGCGCAGGTCACCAGGACTGCGCAGGTCACCAGTACTGCGCAGGTCACCAGGCCTGCCCAGGTGGACGGACAGGCAGATTGGAGGGACTGCACGAGGCGGCAGATGCAAGGAAGAAGCCGTGCAGCTGCGGGACGGGGGGACTGGGGTTACGGGGAGGAATGGGAACGGAAGGTTAAGAGCGAGAAAGAAAAGACGGTTATAGGGAATATAGATGAGAGGGAAAACAGAACAGAGGAGGGAAAAACAAGGCGACGCGGGAATAAGAACATGGAGGAGAAAAACACATTAGAGCAGAAGGAACAAGTCAAGCGTTCAGAGTACATACACTCGAACTCCAGTTTCGAGACTATCTTTTTGAATAATTTGTAACAAATTTCTTCAATTTACCTTCAGTGACGGGAGACCTACATCACGGTTACAAGTGTTCTGATTTTAACACGTTAACTGCGACGGGTTAAGCTGAAGTTCAATATTCTATTAAAATTTAAAGTCAATTATGGCAATCACTTTGAAAATAGCGAACATTAACTGGATCGGGCCTTCATTTAGCTCTCATTAAGCATAACTAAAAAATGAATTAGTGACTGTAAGTGGGTCAGCAGTACTATGGAACTCATCGAAGTGACCACCAGTGGGTCACTTCGCGGGAAATGTGTTAATGTCCTTCAAATTTTTTTGGCTTCATTCCTGCCCCCGCCTGCACTCCACAATATACATGAAAATGCATACTTATGTTTTGTTTTATTGCATTCAATTCATTGCTTCTCCTTGAGGCTCACTAGTAGCCTGTACTTGTTGGATGGTTACAGTGAAATAGAGCGGTTGATTAGTGTAATTTCTATGGAAAAAGTCCGTGCATCACTATGCACCGATACCCGAGCATCAAGCGACACCCGAGCATCAAGCGACACCCGAGCATCAAGCGACACACGAGCATCAAGCGACACACGAGCATCAAGCGACACCCGAGCATCAAGCGACACCCGAGCATCAAGCGACACCCGAGCATCAAGCGACACACGAGCATCAAGCGATACCCGAGCATCAAGCGACACCCGAGCATCAAGCGACACCCGAGCATCAAGCGACACCCGAGCATCAAGCGACACACGAGCATCAAGCGACACCCGAGCATCAAGCGATACCCGAGCATCAAGCGACACCCGAGCATCAAGCGACACCCGAGCATCAAGCGACACCCGAGCATCAAGCGACACCCGAGCATCAAGCGACACACGAGCATCAAGCGACACACGAGCACCAAGCGACACCCGAGCATCAAGCGACACCCGAGCATCAAGCGACACCCGAGCATCAAGCGACACCCGAGCATCAAGCGATACCCGAGCATCAAGCGACACACGAGCATCAAGCGATACCCGAGCATCAAGCGACACACGAGCATCAAGCGATACCCGAGCATCAAGCGACACACGAGCATCAAGCGATACCCGAGCATCAAGCGATACCCGAGCATCAAGCGACACCCGAGCATCAAGCGACACCCGAGCATCAAGCGACACCCGAGCATCAAGCGACACCCGAGCATCAAGCGACACACGAGCATCAAGCGACACACGAGCACCAAGCGACACCCGAGCATCAAGCGACACCCGAGCATCAAGCGACACCCGAGCATCAAGCGACACCCGAGCATCAAGCGATACCCGAGCATCAAGCGACACACGAGCATCAAGCGATACCCGAGCATCAAGCGACACACGAGCATCAAGCGATACCCGAGCATCAAGCGACACACGAGCATCAAGCGATACCCGAGCATCAAGCGACACCCGAGCATCAAGCGACACACGAGCACCAAGCGACACCCGAGCATCAAGCGACACCCGAGCATCAAGCGACACCCGAGCATCAAGCGACACACGAGCACCAAGCGACACCCGAGCATCAAGCGACACCCGAGCATCAAGCGACACCCGAGCATCAAGCGACACCCGAGCACCAAGCGACACCCGAGCATCAAGCGACACCCGAGCATCAAGCGACACCCGAGCATCAAGCGACACCCGAGCATGAAGCGACACACGAGCATCAAGCGACACACGAGCATCAAGCGACACCCGAGCATCAAGCGACACCCGAGCATCAAGCGACACACGAGCATCAAGCGACACCCGAGCATCAAGCGACACCCGAGCATCAAGCGATACCCGAGCATCAATCAAGTGATGCCCCCGCATCACAGCAGCAGCGCATCTCCTGCGATGGTCGGAGCGACTGCGGGGAAAATGGCCGGGATTGTCGGGATTGTGCATGACTTCTGGCCTTGATTGCTGGCTTAGTCTTTGTTGAAGATTTCTGGCTTAGTCTTTGTTGAAGATTGCTGGCTTGGCCTTTGTTGAAGATTGCTGGCTTGGCCTTTGCTGAAGATTGCTGGCTTGGCCTTTGCTGAAGATTGCTGGCTTGGGGCCTTTGTTGAAGATTTCTGGCTTGGGGCCTTTGTTGAAGATTGCTGGCTTGGCCTTTGTTGAAGATTGCTGGTTTAGCCTTTGTTGGAGATTGCTGGCTTAGTCTTTGTTGGAGATTACTGGCTTAGCCTTTGTTGAAGATTGCTACTTTGGCCTTTGTTGAAGTGTTTGTTGAAGATTGCTGGCTTAGCCTTTGTTGAAGAATGCTGGCTTAGCCTTTGTTGAAGATTGCTGGCTTGGCCTTTGTTGAAGATTGCTGGCTTGGCCTTTGTTGAAGATTGCTGGCTTAGCCTTTGTTGAAGAATGCTGGCTTAGCCTTTGTTGAAGAATGCTGGCTTAGCCTTTGTTGAAGATTGCTGGCTTGGCCTTTGTTGAAGATTGCTGGCTTGGCCTTTGTTGAAGACTGTTGGCTTGGCCTTTGTTGAAGACTGTTGGCTTGGCCTTTGTTGAAGACTGTTGGCTTGGCTTTTGTTGGGGATTGCTGGCTTAGAATTTGTTGAAGATTAGTGGCTGAGTCTTTGTTGAAGATTGCTCGCTTAGCGCTGCGGCGCTAGTTTCCGCTAAATCTTTTTGCCGCTGCAATAACGACGTCAACAAGACGATGCAATAAATTCAGCACTACAGATGGAGCACCCCGCAGTGTTGCCATCTGCCGTTCCCTTGCAGCCGGCAGTGCAGAGAACAGCAGATGGAGCACCCCGCAGTGTTGCCATCCGCCATTCCCTAGCAGCCGGCAGTGGAGGGAAGGAACGGATCAGCCGAAGGCACCAGCAATTAAAGCGTGAATGAGACGAGCAGGTTTGGAGATAGCTCCATAAAGCAGCCAATCAGGGCACGGCATGCAATTACGGCGCACTTCGGCCCACGCACGGCACACACATGCAAAGTTTGGGTCCGCACGAGGGTCAAGACCAAGAAAAGAGAAAAATAGGGTCAAGACCCATAAAAAGAGGTGTTTTGGCTGTCGGTAGGGTCAAGACCCAAGAAAAAAAGCATAAGAGTGGTCAATAGGGTCAAAGCCGATAAAAGGTGTTGTGGCTCTCGGTAGAGTCATGACCCCCAAACAAGAAAAAATTAGAGTCAAGTTTCAAAAAAGGGGCATTCTAGCTGTCAATAGGGTCAAGACCCTGAAAAACGTCGTAACTGAAAATATTTCATAGCCGAGGTATAAATATAACTTTATAAATCAGAAAAACACCGCTAATTTAAGTTTTTTCTCTTAAAACATAACATAACTCATGAAATATTCCGATAACTTTGCGCAAAATACGGCTTACCAAAAGGTTCAAAGCCGGTGTAAAATACGTAATTCCTGGGTTGAAGTTGAGAATCGGTATAAAATTCTAACAAAAAGTGTAAAAATCAGAATAAAATACGTCATACCTGAAATATAAATTCCTGAGTACCTTTCGGTAATTAAAACCTTCTGTGCATCTGTAAAAATTTATAAAATTTCTCTTACAAATCAGGCTGAAGTTTCTACTCCTTTTTAACATCCTCGCGTATTTTTAACGAAGATTTTCTTTCGACGCAAGAGATGTTCTCCGCCCCCAATTTCTGATCAAGAAATACTAAAACAAGCTCAAGGTTTTACCAGGCATGTTTTCCAAGGAAAATAAATCAATGAAATGAATTAGAAAAAATACCAAAGGATCTGTAAAAATGTGTAGACCTCAAGCTGTGAGTGTTTGTTCGACACTAACTGAAAACAATGCACACTCTCTCTTCTCTCTCCCGATACAAGTATAACTTCCGATGCAAGTAACTTCCTCAATTGTTTTATGCGTTTCCTTACTTCGTGATCTCTCACTACTAGTTTCCCCTAAGTCCTATTTTTTTTTTAATTTTCTACATGTATTTCTACAATTTCCTTCTTGTGTTTTCGTGTTTTCAAAGCTTCTTTTACGGATTTTTGCAATATCTTTCCGTACATCCAGAATTTTTACCCGTATTTAGGCAATATCTTCACCGTGTTGTTATAGATACTCCCGCTTGTTATTCAAATTTTCCTGTGCATGCATTTCCAAAATTTATTTCATGAAATTCCACAATTTCTTTTACATGTATACAGACACAATTTCTTCAACACGTTTCCACAGTTTCCTAATAACGTTTCCACAATTTCTTCAACACGTTTTTACATTTTCTTCAACACGTTTCCACAATTACTTCAACACGTTTTTACATTTTCTTCAACACGTTTCCACAATTACTTCAACACGTTTTTACATTTTCTTCAACACGTTTCCACAATTTCTTAAACGTGTTCCCACATTTTCTTCAGGTTTCCACAAAGTCTTTGACATGTTACTGCAATTTTTTCAAGAATTTCCAGTTTCTGTGCCGTGTTCACGCAACATCGCGCGTGCCGGCAACGTTGGAATCCTGAAGCCGAGGAAAAAACTGGACTTCAAAGACCTGACTGAACGAGAAATTAATTACTTCCAGCCAAAACTAAAACCTTTTAGCTTTGGAAAAATTTTAACGAGATTACAAAGCTCTCGTTTTCCTGTGAATAAGTTCGCTGTAGCGAGCAACCAAAAATTTACTGAAACTTTCTCTCAGCTTGATTTTACTCGGTACAACTTTATGAACATCTTGTTGCTGTCATTTTCATTCATTCCACACTCAAATCAACAGTTGATTTTTTAGTGGGAGTAGCAAGAGTGAAATGAAACTAAGTATGACGAGTCATTTAAATTCTAGACTTGGCGGAACATGAATAAAAAAATAGGTGGGATTTTACAAGTGGTCCAGTAGAAAATCCCGTGAAAATCCAGGAATTCTTCACAAAGGAAGTCGATTCTGGCATTGAGAACATGACCCCCTCAGGAGTATACTAGCATGGTATCTTTGGGAATTAGCACTCCGAGGAGAAGATGTGAGGCCCCGAGTTGAGAGTTAGGCAGCCTTCTTTTTGTTTAAATTAAATTTGTTTATGTTTTGCTAAAGTATTGTATCTTCGGAAATTAGCACTACGACGAGAAGATGTGAGACACCGAGCTGAGAATTAGGAACTCCTGCGTTTTTTTGAAATAGAATTTGTTTTCATTTTGCTAAGGAAAGTCTGCCGCGAGTCGGCCGCTTCACAGTCGCCTGCATGCATAATGGATGGCGCCGGCAGCTACTGAGGATGACGAGCAAATCCATCACACGAGCAGCTGCAGCAGCAGCAGCGCACAGCCCCAAAAAACGCGATGCACAGGAAAGTATCACAGTCCGAGAACCGTAACTCACGCAAATTTAAAAACTCTTGATATTTCTAGATCTCACTCCTTCGTCATCTCGTTCCGGTAGGTTGCCTGAGAAACGTTCAGCGGAAAGCAAAACTTGATGTTCTACGACGACCGCATTAACAGTTCATGATTAGAATAGATTAAATACGTTGGTTTGATAAAAAGTTAAGGGCAAAACTAAAGAATTCCACATTGCTAAAGAAATTTCATGTGGTCAGATATAAATCACGAACGTTTCCGGCCTTGACCCATCATCAGCAAAATCGCTGGTTTAAGTCTCCCTTACTAAACCAAAGGTGGCCTCAGGAGAGGAAGGAGGAAGATATCATTTGGCGTTGACTGAAGGGAGCGAGTAATCTATGCACAAGGAGTATCCAGATACTGTGCGCATAGAAACAGAAAGAGGGGAAAGAATTTTATGAAACAAGATAAATTTGAAGAAGAAAGTAATATGGGCTGAAAAGGAAAGACACCAGTGAACCGAACAAAAGATGGTCCTTGTTGAAGAAAAACTGTTCTACAAATTTGAACAAATATATATGAACAAAAGGAAGGCCTACCTTACCTTCAGCTCGGGACCTCACATTTTCCCCCTGTGGGTGCTAATCCCTATCAATACAACAGTTAATTGTATACCCCTAGGCATTTGACGCAGAGCAGAGGTTTTAACCTTTTGGGAGGTTTTGAACCCAAAAGTTCCATATATGCATTTATCGAACCCTTCGTAGCTTAAAAATTAAATTGTGATTTTTCCTTCAAATTCAAAACAGTTAAAGAATTCAAGGTTCCAATTCTTGGAGATCTTAATTAAAAATGTTTTTACCATTGGATTTTCTGAATGATGACTGATTTGTAATCTTAACTTTTACAGTGTTGAGAATGACCACTGCTAGTTGGTCGAAACTTTCACTTTTAAATTCAAAACATGTGTATAAAACCATCTAATGCATAAGTGCACAAACTGTAACCATGCCGAACCCAGGTTCAAGAGGCACTGACGTAGAGTAATGAACACTGATGGATGTGCGAACTCCTTACAAAATTTTTTAGCTATATTAATACTTTGACTGCGACGTAAGCCACTTGTGGTCACTGAGTTAATTCTGATAATACTGCAGACTGGCCAGTAGTCACAAAATCAATTTTCATAAATACTCAATAAAAGCTATATTAAGGCACGATGTAGTTGATGTTTGATATTTTCAACATTGCTCCCGACAATCGAGTTCAAGTTTGAGTTGAACACTGAACTTCAGTTTTACCCGCCGCAATCAAAGTGTTGACGCGTTGGCTACGTTTGCACGGTTGCTGCGGTTGATTTGGTTCGGTTAGAAGCAGTATAATTGAAAAACGATGTTTACCGCTCGGTTACATATTTATCAGTTCTGGAATGCGTGATACATATGGTTGTACCATAATATTTTAACTTATACGCCATTATTTACTTCAAACGAAAGTAGTGAAACAATAAAATTGCAATCCTTGTATACCGGTACGTAAACGAATCATTTACCTAGTGGTACACACAGCGCTGCTAAAGCGCGAGCCAACAGCCAGCCCAATAAGTTAGATTTTACTCGTTCGCTACATAGTTAGCCTATTCCTACAGGAATCTAAAATTATTTCAGGCCGTCATTTCTCGAAAAAGAACAAGTTTTCAGGTTTTTGTCACTCGGGAAAATCGTTTTATTTAGCGTTTTTTTTGGTATATAGTTGAAATATGTCCATCGGCTTACGCAACACCCTGTGTAGGTTATTTTAGTGTTCGGGGTCGCGACCCGATTACTTGTTCTCAATGGGTCGCCGTGGTTGGAAGGTTGGGAACCACTGCCGGGGTTAGAGTGTGAGGGGCGCCAGCGGGCAGAGGCGGGCAGGATGCACGGAATTATTGAGAGGCTCGCCGTGCTGCCCTAGACAAACATGCGCTCCAAATGGTACGGAATTCCAGGCAACGAAATTATGAAATCAGGACTTATTTGCTCTTATGATCGTCAATTTGAGGACCTTTTGAGGATATCACACGACAAAGTTATCGATTTAAGGAATAATTTGCTCTGTTTATCAGTAATTTGATGATATTTTCAATAAAAGAGGACGCCCGAAGTATCACACGACAAAAGAATCGATGCAACGAGTCATTTGTTCTGATTATCGTTTATTTGATGATCTTTTCGACAAAAACAACGACAACAGCCCGCCTCCAACGTCGCCTGAGGGATCACACACTATATAGTTCGAAGGAACTTCTTGTGTCGGTGATGATTAACGGAAGGAACGTCGTGTTGGTTATTGTGGGGAGCTCTAAACGAAGGAGCTGCTTGTGAGTCTTGCCCTGTCGACACGGCCCCATCCTGACATACTCCACCGATAGACCCCATCAAGAGACGTACATGCCAGCGTGGGAACACTTGCTGTGCGTTGATGTGCACTCACGCTGTGGGCTGATGTGCACTCACGCTGTGGGCTGATGTGCACTCACGCTGTGGGTTGATGTGCACACATGCTGTACGTGTAGACTAGCAATGTGTGGAGTTGCACACGAAGGACGATGAATAAATGCTGCTGCATAACGCATGAGGAAGTGGGGGAGAGTTGGGGAGGGGCTGGAAGGACCCCCTCTAATCTGGGGGTCAAGGTGTTATCCCCCCCGCGGGGCGTGGCAGGTGAGCGGGGGGGGGAGCGCCGTGGTGACCTGGCGCTGGTGGGGGGGGGGGGGAATGCAGGGGGGGCGAGATAGGGAGTTGGAAAAAGGAAAAGGGGAAGATGGAAAAGGGGAAGATGGAAAAGGGGAAGATGGAAAAGGGGAAGATGGAAAGAGGAAGATTAAGAAGAGTGGAGAATGAGGAGCGGGAGAAGAACGAAAAAAGGGAGATTCAGAAGAAGTGAGACAGAGAATGGGGGAGAAAGTGAATACAGAAGTGAGAGGAAAGAGAAGTGAAAGAAAAGGGAAAGATGGCATGAAAAAATAATGGGGAGAGAATGAAAAGAAAAACAATGGAGAGAAAGAAAATGGGAGAATAGAGAGCGGTATTAAAGAGAATGGGGAGAAAGTATAGAGAGGAAGGGCGAGTAGGGATAAGAAAGAAAAGGGAATTCTAAGAAGAACTGATAAACACGGAATCAGGAATGCACGTTGATGGATGTGTGAAAAAAGTGGCGGATGAGGTAAAGGAAGCAGCACTGAGCGCTGACACGAGGGTATAATTAAGGAGCTCTGGCAACGCGAGGAAAAAATGGAGTAGAACAGAATGAAAAGGAATGGAATCGGGAGCATGAGCGGGGGAAAAGAAAATCTAGAGGCAGGACTGGAAAATTATAGGGGGCGGATACAGCATAATAAAAGATTTGAGGAAGAAAGGTTGAATGAAGAATAAAAAGTATTGCAGGAAAAATGGTTGAATAAAGAATTGGAATGATCGGAAGAAGAAAGGCTAAATATAGAATACAAAATGTTGGAGGAAGAAAGGTTAAACAAATAACAAACAAGACTGGTAGAAGAGAGACTAAATAAATCGATTGAAAAAATTTTGTAGGTTAAAAAATCGGAGATTAAATTGGAGGTAAAAAATTCAAAGGTTAAATTGAAGGCTAAAAAATCACAGGTTAAGTTTGAGGTAAAAAAAATCACAGGTTAAATTGAAGGTTAAAAAATCACAGGTTAAATTTGAGGTAAGAAATCACAGGTTAAATTGGAGGTAAAAAAATCACAGGTTAAATTGGAGGTAAGAAATCACAGGTTAAATTGGAGGTAAAAAAATCACAGGTTAAATTGGATGTAAGAAATCACAGGTTAAATTGGAGGTAAAAAAATCACAGGTTAAATTGGAGGTAAGAAATCACAGGTTAAATTGGAGGTAAGAAATCACAGGTTAAATTGGAGGTAAAAAAATCACAGGTTAAATTGGAGGTAAGAAATCACAGGTTAAATTGGAGGTAAGAAATCACAGGTTAAATTGGAGGTAAGAAATCACAGGTTAAATTGGAGGTTAAACAAAGAATAGAAATGAAAAAACAAAACCCCCACACACACACCAGCGCTGCAGACACGATCGTGTGCGTGTGGGGTTTCCCTTTTTAGTTTTATGCTTATTTTACCTCCGATTTTCTCCCCTGCAATATTACCGGTGATTTTTAACCTGCTCCAACGTGAGGGAGCTCGTGCCCACAACACAGGGGCTCAGCAGGCGCACTGTGCTGACGAAGACAGACACGCCTCCTCGCCGTATCAACCAACAAGGTTTGAATACGTTGGTTGCGACGGGCTGACCCGAACTTCAACATTCAAGTGAAACTCTGCCCTGTTTTAAGTTGGAAAACATAAATTTTAGATGAGACGTAATTGATTTTTCTAAATTCATGTTAGTTGGAGTTCGTGACTGGAGGCGGCTTTGTTGTAATATGGGCTGGAGGACAGTCCACCAAGGGAAGGACAGTCCACCAAGGGAAGGACAGTCCACCAAGGGAAGGACAGTCCACCTAGGGAAGGACAGTCCACAAAGGGAAGGACAGTCCACCAAGGGAAGGACAGTCCACCAAGGGAATGAGAGTCACTCACGGAAAAGACAGTCGGCCAGAAAGAGGACAGTCCACCAAAGGGAGGCCACGACCTCAGGGCGGACAGAGACAATTTGGAGGCAAATTAGGTATGGAGGCCTAGCTGGAGCCTGGGGCTGCTAAATGAGCCTGTCTGAGCCTACTGTAATTACGGGTTCCCACCCCCTCCTCCCCATGTCCCACCTCCCCCCACACACCCTACACCTCCCCCAAACACATCACATCTCCCCCCATCACCACTAAACACAACACCTGCCAATAACAACTCAGCTACAGGCACACAATAGTCGCTCCCTGAGAAATAAAGCTCACTCGTTTGCTTAACTCCGCATGTCGTCAGGAACTTCTTTTGCAGTACGGACGCCCGGGGTAGAAATCGTCTAATTTGTGTGTATTAAAATACTACAGATATATTTGACACTGTGACCGCGACGTGAGCCGCCTAGAATTGCTAACTACAACTGCAAATTTGATTTGAATGTTGTTTATACTAAATGTTGATAATGCGTGTTAATACTAAAAGAGAAATAGATTAAAAGATGGCTCGCTTTTGGGTGAATTAAGCAACTCTGTTGATGGGAATCACTAACTTCAAAAGATCGAAGAATTTGGCATTGAATTTCTTCAATGAAATTGCATTTTTCGCTATACTGTTGTTTTCTGTTTGCTTAAACAGTATGTCTTACAAATGAGCTAGAACACTCGTACATTTAATGACAATCGTACAAGCATTCTGCCAACCACATCGATATAACACTTGTTTCAAAAGCAAAGCCTATACCTAAACACATCACAGTGCGTACTTTATACAAGGCGTTCCCTTTCAAGGGCGAGCATACAACGTAAATTTTATATTTTTCAGACACCCGAGACCCGGCGTTTGACAAAAGAGCCACGAATTAAAATTATGCTGATGGCTGGATCGGGAAGTAGTCCCTTGGTTGTACGAAATTTCAACAGATACGTGGCGTAAATCATCTCTAGGAACGTTTCACCTCCGGCATTATAAATACAAACATAACTTCACCTGAGCTAATGCCTGTTTATCAACAGTGGAAAACACGTATCATATGTGTATTCAAAACAGAAGTAATCATATAGAGCACATCATACAAACAAAAACTTGTTCAATATAGAATGATACAAATAATACCTTATTCAATATAGAATGTTTACAAATAAAACCTTATTCTATATAGAATGTTTACAAATAAAACCTTATTCTATATAGAATGTTTACAAATAAAACCTTGTTCAATATAGATTAGATTAGTCGTTAGTTTTAGCCTCCCTACCGAGCAGCAAATGCGATCCAAAGAGAGGAAGGAGGAAGGCACCATTTAGTATGGAGTTAAGGAAACGCGGAATCTACGCAAAAAGGCATAGAAACAGTAAGTTGGGAAGTAAGATTATGAAACAAGATCAAATTTGAAGAAGAAAGTATTAGGTGCTGAAAAACAGGACAGTAGTGAACCGAAAAAAGGTGGTCCTTAACATAACAAAAACATTTTATTTCAACAAAAAGAAGGCCTACCTAACTCTCAGCTCGGGCCCTCACATTGTCCCCCTGGGAGCGATAGTTCCCATAGATACAATAATTGTATCCCCCTGAGAAATGTTCAATATAGAATGTTTACAAATAAAACCTTGTTCAATATAGAATGTTTACAAATAAAACCTTGTTCAATATAGAATATTTACAAATAAAACCTTGTTCAATACAGAATGTTTACAAATAAAACCTTGTTCAATATAGAATGTTTATAAATAAAACCTTGTTCAATATAGAATGTTTATAAATAAAACCATGTTCGATATAGAATGTTTACAAACTAAACCTCGTTCAATGTAAAATGCTTATTTTGCCTATGTATGGAAACTTATGGCCCAGCCTGTATAACAAAATCACGCACCAGATCCCAGCGTACGGAGTTGATTTTGATTTCCGGCACCCTGAAGAGCGCTAGCTGAGATGTGTTTATGCGGCGCGCGGTGTTTATTTAGATGCCAAAACTGGGAGTGAGATCGCAACCCGGGAATTGTACAGACCGCATTATTATGTAAATCCCAGCCTAAGCCCTGGACATCCCACACTCGTTCCGGCTCCGGACTGGCGCACAAGGATTTTCCAAGTTACGTCATTATTTCAGCAGGATCTCGCGCACGACGAGGCTGATGAATATTCAAGTCCTATATTCTCAAATTGTTGTAATTTTCCCCGATTAGTTTCAAAAACGATTCAAGCAGCTATCATATATTCTCAAATTGCTGGCTGTAATTTTCCCCTATTAGTTTCAAAAATCGTTTCAAGCACCAGTTGACTTACCACATATTTTTAAAAGCGTATTTCATGTAATGAAAGCATCCTATTTTCCACTAGGAAAGAGCACCACTCCGAGATCTAACCAAACTGTCCTCGCATAATTTAGGGAGTTTATTCAAGCGCCCCAGTTACTCTAATTAACTTATTCATTATACTAATTCTGCCAAATTATTATCATGAGCTGACTAATTAAATGAATTAGTTCCGACGCTTTACCAAGGCGCTCGAGTGAAAGAAAAGAGTTTATTTGAACACTTCCAAGTCTCGGGTTGAAAAACACGATTCTGTGGGTTGTAGTTACCGTTACTCGGGTTAGGTGTGTATGAATTTCGCTGGGTGGATTGCGCGCTTCTGCACTTAGCACACATATCACCATTAAATTATTATTTCTACTATTATTATAGTTACATTAGTGATCCCATGGCTCTCTAGCTACAGCGAAGGATATCTCAAAACAGCGAAGAAAAGGAAATCTTGAAAACGGGCACTCTATGCACAAGGTGCGTTTCAAAACAGGAAACCCTTTGCATATACGAGTAAACAGCATATAAGGAAACAAAAGGAAAGAAATAACAAAGAAGCGATTGCAACGAAGGTATACAACTGAAAGAAGCTAAGTGAACATAAAAGACATAAGGCATATCTATAGCTGAAGTAACCTAACAGTAAGCAGCATGTTAGGAAAGAAAAGGAAGGAAATAGGAAAGAAGTGATTGCAAAGAAGGCATGAAAGCTTAAAGAAGCAAAGTGGACACAAACACAAAAGTTCAGAAGGCCTACCTACACCTAATAGTATCCCCCCTGAGGCGCCAGTCTCCATAGAATAGGATAGACAAACCAAAGCCTAGTGCTTAGGTTGATTGATTGATTATAAGAAAGTTTTAGCCTCCCTTTACCACGACAAAAATGTTCAAAAAGATGAAGGAGGAAGTCACCATTTAGTATGGAGTTAAAGGAACGCGGAATCTATGCACAAGGTGCATAGAAACAGAAAGCTACGAAAGAAGTTCATGAAACAAGAAAAAATTGAAGAAGAAAGCAGTAGGTGCTGAAAAACAGGACAGCAGTGAACAGAAAAAAGGTCCGTAACAAAACAAAAACCTATTATATTTCAACAAAAAAAGGCCTACCTAACTCTCAGCTCGGGCCCTCACATATTTCCCCCTGAAAGTGCTAATTCTCATAGAAACAATTGTTGTATTACTCTGATGTCTGAGCCCTAGCTTGTCCAAACGTTTCCCCAGACGTATATTAATTTAAAAATTCTGCCCCAAACATGCACGAATGTTACCCTAGACGAAATTTATCTATAAATTTTGCCCCAAGCTTATCTCAACGTTTCTCTAGACGTATATATATTTAAGAATTCTGCCCCAAGCTTGTCCGGATGTTTCCCTAGACATATCTTTATTCAAAAACCCTTCCCAAGCTGGTCTGAACTTTACCCTAGACGTAAATTATTCAAAAATCCTGTCCCAAGCTTGTGTGTATGTTTCCCTAGACATAACTCATCCAAAAATCCTGAAGCCAACTTGTCCGAGTTTTACGAGGGTGGCAAGTCATGCATTTTCACCCACACCAAAACTTCCCGCACGTCCCGTAGCTCGCCTCTCTCCAGCACACGAAAGCAGCAGCAGCAGCAGCGGCGCTGTTCCTTCACAGGCACCAAATCTCGGAGTCTCGAGCAAATTTAGTGGAGGAAGACGGCTGCTGCCCTTTAATCTCGACTTGGACCAGCTCGGCCAACACTGATTCGCTCCGAGGAGCTCGAGCAGATGTGAACCTTGCTTCAGCGCAGGTTTTAAAAGCCACTTTTTGTGGGGTTGGAATGGAACAAATGTGTGGAATGGAACAAATGTGTGGAATGGAACAAATGTGTGGAATGGAACAAATGTGTGGAATTGAACAAATGTGTGATATGGAATAAATGTATGGAATGGAACAAATATATGAAATGGAACAAATGTACGGAATGGTGTGGCCTTCACAATACTGATACGCTAAGAAGAAGGCTCCAAGTTCTATGGCTGAGGTTATTGCAGTGTTCAAAATATATTTAATAGGAGAGATAGAATTATGTGATCTACCGGAGCAGATGTAACGAACTGTTGCAACTTTCGCAGCGTACAGGGTGTTCTAAAGAACCGTTCTAAACCAATGACTGACGGTTATTCCTTAGTTGTTTGTATCAGGTGGGCCAAAAGAAGTCACCCCATTTTAATATGCCTTTTTTTGTGCAGATTGCGGCCAATGTGAAAACTGTTTTGACATTTGTGAAGTTGATAGATGTAAATATAAGACAGATGTAGATATCGGTTGTGGCTCGCGCACTGTGTGCGCGAGCCACAACCGATATTCTGAAGGAGGCGTTCCCGGGTCGCCTGATTTCTCGTTTTGGCGATTTGGACTGGCCCGCAAGATCGCCCGATTTGACCGTTCCAGACTTTTTTCTGTTGTTTTTTTTAAGTCCCGTGTGTATGTGAACAAGCCCGAGACCCTGGAAGCACATGAGGACAACATTCGGCAAAAGTGCGAGAATCTGTCGCCCGAAGTTCTCGCCGAAGTGATGAAAAATTCCATAAAACGAGCCCGTATAGCAATCAATTGCGGCGGCGCCCATTTGGCCGATATCATCTTCTCGACTTGAACAATATAATTTTAAAGGTTCAAATAAACATATTAAAGAACAGAATTGAGGTTTTTTATTTTGAAAAAAATTAAAGCCAAACAACATTGGATGACTTCATTTGGCCCACCCTGTAATTTCAGGTGCAAAACTAAAGCTTCTTTTATGACATTAATAGTCTCAAATTTAATGTTCCTTTCTTTAATTAATATAACGCATTAGACTTGTATCAAGTCAACAAAAACCTATATCAAAACAAAACATGAGTACTGGGCGGTCAAAGTATGAAAGCATTTTTTGAGATATTGTATATTTTAATTGATTAAGTAAAAGAACCTGACTTAGACGCATGGACAGCGTCACACTTTGACTGCAGCAGATGAAACTGAAGATCAATGTTCGACTCAAATTTAAAGTCAATTGTATTAAGTAATATTTAAAATAGCAAACATTAAGAGGATCGTGCCTTCATTTAGTTTTCATTAAGTAATCATCCAAATTAAGTTTGTGACTTCTGGTCGGTTTGCAGCATTATGAATATTCCCTCTGTGGCCACCGGTGGCTCACATCGCGGTCATAGTGTTAATGTAGGCTATGGTAGGAGTCACCACCATATGAGTTCAGTAAACTATGGAAACGGAGGGCAGATTTAGAAGTTTTATCGCTAGTTTCAGACGACTAGGGGGGATGAAATGCGAAAAATAGTCACTTTTGAGACGTTAGCAGTTGATTTTAAAAACCGTGCTGCTAGTAATAAGTAATTGAAACGATCAACATACATGGAAGGAGCTCATAGAATTTACCTCCGGGTTCGAGTGTATTCTTTAGGTTCACTCAGTGTTTGCTGCCAGCAGCGGTGTTTTTTATAGGCCTCATGCAATATTTGCTTCCAGCAACAGTTCCAGTTAGGGCGAGTATTGTTTCCAGGGAAAGCATATCGAGTAGCTCATGGAAACGTCCAGATTTGGACTCAAACAAAAGTACCCACTGACCCCGCCTTTGTGCGCACATGAAAGTTTCTGTCAAATTTACTTGAACGAAATATGTATCAATACTGTATTAAAACTCCAGGTGTCTCCTTAAATTTATAGACAAATACAGGAACTTAGATATTTTCTGTTCGTTTTTTCTCCTGTTATTCCTATGGGAATTTCATAAAACACATTAAATTGGTTGGCGTCCTGTCTTGGCTTGTACATCTCTGATACGAATTTCACCAGTGGACAAGTACAAGAATATTTTAATCGCTGGTATTAGGATGGACATATTTGTTTGTCATCAAAATATGCATGATTTGTCCAAAGAAAATATCGAATCCCGTCATTTATGACGGGTCACGTACATCATAATAATAAAATATATTATCATAATGACGTTTAATTAATGATTAACCATAACAAGAGACCAATCCGGTTCATAAATTCACGATCATGAAGTGAAATAAAATAATCAGCGTACAGGGACATCAAAAAGCTAACTAAAGTACCATAATTAAGTCGTCCGAGCTCGTTATAGGCCATTCAAATCGCACTTCGTTTTTGTCACTTAATTGCGAGTTTGACCAGCGTTTTGATGCCTGGAAAATTAAAATATTAACGAGTTTAATAGCACGAACCTAAATTTAGGTAGAATTTTTCTGTGGGGAAACATACGCCAGTCATTTATTTACACAAGTCATTCGTGCAAATCCCTTCCACAAATATTTTCTGTGGGGATATATACGCCAGTCATTTATTTACACAAGTCATTCGTGCAAATCCTTTACACAAACATTTTCTGTGGGGATATATACGCCAGTCATTTATTTACACAAGTCATTCGTGCAAATCCTTTACACAAATATTTTCCGTGGGGATATATACGCCAGTCATTTATTTAAATTAGTCATTTGTGCAAATCTTTTACAGAAACATTTTCTGTGATGATATATACGCCAGTCATTTATTTACACAAGTCATTCGTGCAAATCGTTTACACAAATATTTTCTGTGGGGTTATATACGCCAGTTATTTATTTACATTAGTCATTCGTGCAAACCCTTTACACAAATATTTACCATTGTATTTACGCAATGCATACACGCCACCTAAATTTCGTGTTAACTTCTAATTAACGTTACAGAGAAATAAGTACCTTGCACATAGTGAACGATCTCAAATCAGTTTACCTTTTCTTTTGCAGGATAACGGAGAAAAAATTTGCTCACATCTCTTGTAGTAACTCCTAATTAACTGGTTGTGGGGAAATAATTATCTTGCACATAGTAAACAATCTCAAATCAGTTTACCTTCACCTCTGATAAATGTTGTTGGGAAATACCCACCCTAAAGTTTTCACATAAAATCTTGCACATAGTAAACGATCTCAAATCAGTTTACCCTTTCTTTTGCAGGATCACGCAGCGGTGGCCAAGGAGGGTCGGACCCTGTACCACCTGCAAGCTTCCCTCCTCAGCCCTGCAGTAACGAAGATGAACAACTGACCGAAGTCCTCTTACCTCGTCTAACTGAATCTTGCACGACATGGCGAGGCACGGCTATTGAATCCAGTGCATTGAATTTCGCCGTATATTTACTTTACTTTCACAACACCGACACTATCATTGAAACAAAAAGTGACCGGATTTTATCAAGCTGCGAACGGCGTATGAAATATCGTGAAGTGATGTTACAAAACGGACACGGTGTATTAAACTGCATCGTGAAGTGATGTTACAAAAAGCAGCCATTGCGTTTTGCAACTCCGACCACGCACATAACTTGACTAATGTGACCGTTACTGAGGCTAAGCGCTCCCAATGAGAGCTATAAGCTTAAGAACACTGCGTGATACTAATTTTTTGCATGAAAAAATGGTGTCCAGTGTTGTAAGTACCTCAAGGCAAAGCTCTCAGTGATTTCACCGGGAGAAATATTAAAAATGCTACATCAGTAGATATCCTCAGGTGCTCTAAATGGTACTTTTCAGGGCAAATAATGCACGACCTTCGCCTTAACCACTTCCACATACTACATTCAGATCTAATCAGCTGCTCATTTCAAAACAGCTGCTCACCTCTTCAGAACAGCTGTTTATCTCAAAACAGCTGCTCACCTCAAAAGCTGCACTATTCAGCGCAGGAACCCATGGTTTCACCTGCCACTGCAGCCGCCCTAAAAAAGCCCCATTCCAAAAATCCCCGCCGAAATGAAGCTTCCGGCCCGTGAATCTATCTGCACCTGCTCGAGATTAAGGAAAGAGTCCACTGCCTAACTCCATCGAGTAGGATGCGCCGCGGGCCCAGGCTTAGAAACTTTCCTAACAGGTAAGGTCTAAGGAAACACAAGGCCCCGACGAAAAGAAAAGAAAAAGAGGGACCTGCCAAAACGTCGAAACCGTCCTCGAGAATTCTAGCGAAAAGCACAGCCATCCAATGTACTTTGAAAACTAGGGACTCTATAGCTGTTGAAGACAGCTGGACTTAAGTGTCAATTCTGGACTTAGGGATTTTTTTTCGTGATCTTACGGCTGAAGAACTGTGAGGTATAAATTTCGTATTCATTGAGCTCAACGAAGCTTCATCCAGCCATGTTAAAATCCAGTGCCTGGACCAAGGAAGTGAAAATACCGTAGATACAAACAAGAAAATTGCATTACACCACAAATTCGTTGAATTTTTCACTCGGTTATGGTGACCAATAGGCAGCAGCAAAACCTGCTTGAGAAGGCATGCTGGTGCCGTCAAGAACGAGTGCCTTTGACATGGTGCAGCAGTGACACAACCGCAGCAGTGACTCAACCTCAGCAGTGACACACCCATACATAACTTCCGCTGTACCACAACCCCACATAACCTCAGCAGTGCCACAACCTCGCACAACCCCAGCAGAGCGACAACCTCACAGAACCCCAGCAGCGCCTCTCACAGGGCCAGGCCTCCCTTGAAAGAGGCCCCATCGCAGGGCCAATGGTGGCCTGAGGGCCGCTGTGATGTTCTTTCGAAAGGCGATGCGGTACTATAGACTTTGGATCTACACGTGTAATGCAGTGTTGTTAGCGGCAGTGCTGGTGCTCTTGGCCGTAGCTTTACACACTGTTACACATGCGTACTTCCCGTTAGTGCCTGGGCCTCCTTCGTACGACCCCACCTACCTCTACGCCTACGTGGCGCTCTTCCTGCAAGCGGGCGTAGTGCAAGCGCTGGGCTGCCTTGGAGCCTTGAGGCTCTCCCAGAAGCTCCTGAATATATACTGGTTCGTGTTAGTAGTGCTTCTCATAGGTGATTTAATGGTAGGTTTGGTTTGGTTTTTAAGGTTTCCGAAGCTGTCAGAGCGGCTCAGTGGCAGCATGAACGTGACTCTATACCAGTACGGATACGATGAGTCCTACACGGAAGCTTGGGACAGCCTGCAGACCGCAGAGCAGTGCTGTGGCATCAAGTCTCCTGAAGATTACAACCAAACGAGATGGGGGCGGAAGACAGGGACGGTCCCGGCGTCTTGCTGTGTGTGGAAAAGAGCCTCTGGAGTTCAGTCAGACCAGGCAGCGAGACATATTCCACATAACCAGTACGTGGTGTCCAGGCTGGACAGACCAGCGAGGTACAAAAACCTCACGTGCCCAAGAAACGACCACAGGCCGTACGGGCAAGGCTGCGAGAGGCCTCTGAAAGACTGGATGCATTCGTCAGCAGAGTTCCTCATGATACTAGGTTTTTGTGTGATAACTTTCATTAAATTTTGCTTTGTCGGAATTTTGAGATTCGAGATACAGGAGATGATCGAAAAGATCAAATTTTTGCAAGGAGACTCTGCGAACACGCCTGATCCAGAGCTGGCTGCCGCTCTGGGTTTAGTCCTGCCCGGTCCTCAGGGGGAGACAGACATACTGGGAAGTGGAGGGGACGGAGGAGGAGGGGAAGGAGGAGGGGGAGGGGGAGAAGGGGATTGCGGAGGAAATGGAGGCGACCAAAAGTCAACTCAAATTGAAAGCCAAATGAAGGAGAAGATCCGCTCTATGGAACAGCAGCCGCTAGAGCTAACGGGCAACGGAAGCAGTTCGATCGGCATAAAAGATGAACCGCAACACAAAACTTCCTTCTTGGACACGTCCATGTCGCCTCTACCCTGCGCCAGGTCGAACATTTTGCAAGCCCTGGACACAGGAGGGGATTCGGACACCAACAGCCACTCGGCCCTCATTACGGACACGCCGGTACGCAGACAGAAGCTGAACTCAGCACCCGATAAATCTAAGCACAACGGCAACAATAACGAAATAGCTCCGCCAGTCTCCGACACTCCGTTACAGCAGCTTTTTCAAGTCCGGCAAACGCAAATATGAAGCGCGGCGGGCACGATGTGCTTAAACAGATGCTGTCTCGACGCTGCTGAAATGGAGGTGTTCTCCGTATGAGGATGTGTGTGGCACTGTAGATAGATCAGATTTACACTTGGGATGAATAGTCGTTGGAAAAATTCGCGATGCTTTTGAATTACCCGGAAAAAGTTTTAGTGCTTAATTAGTCATGACTTCAGCTTTCTCATAAAGAATTCAAAAAGCGTGAACGTGAAGGACGAATTGAAAATGTTAGACGTGATAGAAAAAGACTTGAAGACAGGTGACTTATAGACCTCTATGTTAAGGTGACCTATATATACATGCAGTGTGTATCCGAACTGAGACTAGATACGGGGAAGTTAATCACTTCATTAAACCAAACCGCCTTTATCGTCAATGTAGTTTCATATCATGTAATTTATTGTTGACGTTTGGTTCTGCGCGGCGCTGTAACTTGTAAAGAGTCCTTCCAAGTATTTGCATTCATAGTATTGATATTATTGACATAGAGACCTTATACAGGCTGTAAATAGTTGTTATGACTACCGAACCAAGTACGTTCAGTACGTAGAACAGAAATTGCTCTGAATATTAGCTGTGCATCGCGTATGGATCTTGAGCTTCGAGTGACACGTTTTCTTACTCGTTAACAAGCATTCATATGACTGTGATCTTGAAAGTAAACCTAAGTTATACATTCACTTTTACCCTAAAGTTATGCATTCACTTTTACCCTAAAATGAATGTCTTGATGAAGGTAAACCAACTTAGAATTTACGCAGCGGTAACAAAGCGTGAGTGATCTTGGAAGTAAAACTAAGTTGCGAATTCATTTTTGCCTTGAAATGAGTTTTAAAGTGACAGTAAAATGAGTGAGGCGTATCGGAAACATAACGTGAGAGGTGGAGAGATTCGACTGAAAGACAAGGAAAAACTCAGAGAAAAGACACAAAGGCTGGCGCAAATTAAACCCGACTGCTTCGAAATTAAAATCTCTTCTTTTTCGGATTCGCTTGAAACTGTCCGAAACTTTCCGAAACTGCTTGAAAAATTCCCAGGAACTCTTCAGACATGCCAAGAAAGGACACCGGGATTTGCACGATTGGATGTCATAGAAGGCTTTACAGCGCAGCATCCGAGCAGACGTCCTGCACTTGCGACGGCTACAAGATCGTCGAGACGTATGAAGCAGGTGAGTGACTACTGCTCAGTCCAACTTTTCCGCCGCCCGCATGCATTTTTTTCGCCGCCTAAGCAATTTAATCGCTTAAACCGCTAAGGCGGCGAAAAACTGTACTCCTCTGCTCAGGTCATATAAATTAAGCTATGGAGATAAATTTTAGTATATTAATACACTAGCATTACGACCCATCCATGGGTCGTGCTAACGTTCTTCCTGCTGCGAAACGAGCCATCGATGGGTCGTTTGAAGAAGTTTTAACAGTCTTTTGGAATTATTGGTATTGAATTGACCCAGTTAATGTTTGGCATGTATAAAATTTCTAAAAACTTTTGAATATGAATTTGAGTTGAATACTGAACTTCAGTTTAACCCATCGAAGTCAACCTGTTAACTGTGTCTCCCTAACCACAACAGAGGTGTTCCGAATAGAAGAAGACGGAAGGCCCCGTTTAGTTTGGAGTAGAGGGAATGGAATCAAGGTGTGTTCTTACACGGAGTCTTTGTGCATAGTAACAGCACGTTGGGGAACAAGTTTATACAACAGGATGAAAATTAAACAAGAAAGTAGCAGGAGATGAAAAACCGGACATCAATGAACCGAAAAAAAATTTTTGGTTTGAACCGAAAATTCTTTTAACCGAAAAATTCTACACAAAAATATATTCCAACAAAGCAATAATTTGTTTGAGGCCTCTTATTTTCCCCTAGGAGCATTTATTCCTACATATACAATAGTTGCATCCCCTAAACACAAAAAATTCAGTGTGATTTTAATGCTTTGATCACGACGAGCGCTGCTCGTGGCCACGAATGAATTTTCATACAGCTATTTACCGACCAGTAGTCAGTCACACACTCAATTTTCATACAGCTATTTACCGACCAGTAGTCAGTCACACACTCAATTTTCATGCAGCTATTTACCGACCAGTAGTCACACACTCAATTTTCATAAATCCTAAAGCAAAGCTTAATAAAGGCACGATCAAGTTTATGTTTGTTATTATCAAAATTGGTCACTGCCATTGATTTTAAATTCGAATTGAATATCGGGTATCGGGTTGAAAATGCAGATGTTGTTTAGTACTGCTCCAGCCCTGTTAAACTTTGCTCCAGTTTTTCACTACAAAAATCATGCTATTAAAATTTTATTACAAACGATACTCAGGTAATACAGTGGAATATTTAACTTGTATTGAAGGAGAGCAAAAATACGAATAAAAACAATTGCAGACGCAAGTTTTCAGGTCTCTTGTTGATGCTTGTAGGACATACGAGCATATTATTGTACTTTCATGCTATAGAACTCGTATTTTAAATGCACGACCAACAATTTAATAAGGGATCTATATTTAACGAGGTGTTCTGTAAGACCTAAGCCTCGAGGCAACAACACCTCAATTCGTCCTTCAAAGAACATGATGTCAAGCGCTCAACATGCACGTAGATATTTTAAAACAGAACACCTTTACTGAAGACTTCATATTTTGAGAATAAAAAAAAAACGAGAAAAACTTACAACCCGATAAAATTGCATACCTCCCTTGAGAAAAGAGCTCAAACGCTCTCTAATTAAATGCGTTCTTAAAGGAAGAACCATAACTAAGGTGAAATGCTCTCTATTTAAATACGTTCGTGAAGACAGCTAATCTAGAAGCGGACGCGCTCTCTAACTAAATGAGTTTGTATAGAGGAACAATAGAAAACCTGAAACGCTCTCAAATTAAATGTGTTCCTTCAGACGACCAATCCAAAAGCAGAAGCGCTCTGTAATTCATTAAATGCGTTCTTCAGAAAAACGATATGCATACAAACTCTGCCGAATTGAAGGCATTTTTAAAGAGTTACAACGTAGATAAAAGTTTTTAAGGCTCGGTGCTTACGTGTCCACGGCGAGGTGAGCAGCAGGGTCAGGAGCGGGTATCGGAGCACAGAAGATAAGTTATCGCTGCTTATCCGAGCAACGGAGCGCTTTGATGCTTCCAGCAAACTACAGTCATGCCTGAAGGCAGGGCGGACGTGTGTGACGCCCGCTCTCAGCCAGCAATGACGAGCAAAGTGCTTCACTGAGGGACTTGGAACGTCTTTGTAGTAGACGCGGCTTTATCCAACTGAACATGCTACAGAGATCGGCATGGAAACCGAATGATGCTCGTCAGTGATGCCTTCAGCTGCACCTGACGCACGTCGGTGAGCAAGCCACCCAGCTCTGACCAGCACCAGGGGGTCAGATACACTCACACGTTGCTCTGATAGCGACACCATAATCTGGACTTTACGACCCGCAACTTGCCGCTGCAGCCTGGCCCTGACCTTCCTGGTCCCTCGGTCTCCTCCGCACCTCACACGCGCACCCCACTCATGCACCGCACTCACCGCACACACTCACCGCACGCACTCACCGCACACACTCACCGCACACACTCACTGCACACACTCACCGCACACACTCACCGCACGCACACACAGCACACACTCCACACTCACCCCACACACTCACTGCACGCACACACAGCACACACTCACCGCACACACTCACCGCACGCACACACAGCACACACTCACCGCACACGCTCACCGCACGCACACACAGCACACACTCACCGCACACACTCACCGCACACACAGCACACACAGCACACACTCACCGCACACACTCACCACACACACTCACCACACACACTCACCGCACACACTCACCGCACACACTCACCGCACACACTCACCGCACACACAGCACACACTCAACACCGTACGACATTCACAGCGAACACACACCATGCACACACACACTACCCAACACACAGAGGCAATTCGCCTGAGCTAGTTTGTTGGGCCCGGACCCGTTGATACTGGCAATTTGAATACAAGCCCTGGCAATTTGGGTCACGAATTGCTGTGTCGCAGCTGTGTTGCAGCTGTGTTGCAGCTGTGTTGCAGCTGTGTTGCAGCTGTGTCGCAGCTGTGTCGCAGCTGTGTCGATGCTGTGTCGATGCTGTGTCGCAGCTGTGTAGCAGCTGTGTAGCAGCTGTGTCGCAGCTGTGTCGCAGCTCTGTCGCAGCTCTGTCGCAGCTCTGTCGCAGCTCTGTCGCAGCTCTGTCGCAGCTCTGTCGCAGCTGTGTCGCAGCTGTGTCGCAGCTGTGTCGCAGCAGTGTCGCAGCAGTGTCGCAGCTGTGTCGCAGCTGTGTCGCAGCTGTGTCGCAGCTGTGTCGCAGCTGTGTCGCAGCTGTGTCGCAGCAGTGTCGCAGCTCTGTCGCAGCAGTGTCGCAGCTGTGTCGCAGCAGTGTCGCAGCTGTGTCGCAGCAGTGTCGCAGCAGTGTCGCAGCTGTGTCGCAGCTGTGTCGCAGCTGTGTCGCAGCTGTGTCGCAGCTGTGTCGCAGCTGTGTTGCAGCTGTGTCGCAGCTGTGTCGCAGCTGTGTCGCAGCAGTGTCGCAGCTGTGTCGCAGCTGTGTCGCAGCTGTGTCGCAGCAGTGTCGCAGCAGTGTCGCAGCAGTGTCGCAGCTCTGTCGCAGCTCTGTCGCAGCTGTGTCGCAGCTGTGTCGCAGCTGTGTCGCAGCTGTGTCGCAGCTGTGTCGCAGCAGTGTCGCAGCAGTGTCGCAGCTGTGTCGCAGCAGTGTCGCAGCAGTGTCGCAGCTGTGTCGCAGCTGTGTCGCAGCTGTGTCGCAGCTGTGTCGCAGCTGTGTCGCAGCTGTGTCGCAGCTGTGTCGCAGCTGTGTCGCAGCTGTGTCGCAGCTGTGTCGCAGCTGTGTCGCAGCTGTGTCGCAGCTGTGTCGCAGCTGTGTCGCAGCTATGTCGCAGCAGTGTCGCAGCTGTGTCGCAGCAGTGTCGCAGCTGTGTCGCAGCAGTGTCGCAGCAGTGTCGCAGCAGTGTCGCAGCAGTGTCGCAGCAGTGTCGCAGCTGTGTCGCAGCTGTGTCGCAGCTGTGTCGCAGCTGTGTCGCAGCTGTGTCGCAGCTGTGTCGCAGCTGTGTTGCAGCTGTGTTGCAGCTGTGTCGCAGCTGTGTCGCAGCTGTGTCGCAGCTGTGTTGCAGCTGTGTCGCAGCAGTGTCGCAGCAGTGTCGCAGCTGTGTCGCAGCTGTGTCGCAGCTGTGTCGCAGCTGTGTCGCAGCTGTGTCGCAGCTGTGTCGCAGCTGTGTCGCAGCTGTGTCGCAGCTGTGTCGCAGCTGTGTCGCAGCTGTGTCGCAGCTGTGTCGCAGCTGTGTCGCAGCTGTGTCGCAGCTGTGTCGCAGCTGTGTCGCAGCTGTGTCGCAGCTGTGTCGCAGCTGTGTCGCAGCTGTGTCGCAGCTGTGTCGCAGCTGTGTCGCAGCTGTGTCGCAGCTGTGTCGCAGCTGTGTCGCAGCTGTGTCGCAGCTGTGTCGCAGCTGTGTCGCAGCTGTGTCGCAGCTGTGTCGCAGCTGTGTCGCAGCTGTGTCGCAGCTGTGTCGCAGCTGTGTCGCAGCTGTGTCGCAGCTGTGTCGCAGCTGTGTCGCAGCTGTGTCGCAGCTGTGTCGCAGCTGTGTCGCAGCTGTGTCGCAGCTGTGTCGCAGCTGTGTCGCAGCTGTGTCGCAGCTGTGTCGCAGCTGTGTCGCAGCTGTGTCGCAGCTGTGTTGCAGCTGTGCTGCAGCTGTGTTGCAGCTGTGTTGCAGCTGTGTCGCAGCTGTGTCGCAGCTGTGTCGCAGCTGTGTCGCAGCTGTGTCGCAGCTGTGTCGCAGCTGTGTTGCAGCTGTGTCGCAGCTGTGTCGCAGCTGTGTCGCAGCTGTGTCGCAGCTGTGTCGCAGCTGTGTCGCAGCTGTGTCGCAGCTGTGTTGCAGCTGTGTCGCAGCTGTGTCGCAGCTGTGTCGCAGCTGTGTTGCAGCTGTGTCGCAGCTGTGTCGCAGCTGTGTCGCAGCTGTGTCGCAGCTGTGTTGCAGCTGTGTCGCAGCTGTGTTGCAGCTGTGTCGCAGCTGTGTCGCAGCTGTGTCGCAGCTGTGTTGCAGCTGTGTTGCAGCTGTGTCGCAGCTGTGTCGCAGCTGTGTCGCAGCTGTTTCGCAGCTGTGTTGCAGCTGTGTCGCAGCTGTGTCGCAGCTGTGTCGCAGCTGTATTGCAGCTGTGTCGCAGCTGTGTCGCAGCTGTGTCGCAGCTGTGTCGCAGCTGTGTCGCAGCTGTGTCGCAGCTGTGTCGCAGCTGTGTTGCAGCTGTGTTGCAGCTGTGTCGCAGCTGTGTCGCAGCTGTGTTGCAGCTGTGTTGCAGCTGTGTTGCAGCTGTGTTGCAGCTGTGTCGCAGCTGTGTCGCAGCTGTGTCGCAGCTGTGTTGCAGCTGTGTTGCAGCTGTGTCGCAGCTGTGTCGCAGCTGTGTCGCAGCTGTGTCGCAGCTGTGTCGCAGCTGTGTCGCAGCTGTGTCGCAGCTGTGTCGCAGCTGTGTCGCAGCTGTGTCGCAGCTGTGTCGCAGCTGTGTCGCAGCTGTGTCGCAGCTGTGTCGCAGCTGTGTCGCAGCTGTGTCGCAGCTGTGTCTCAGCTGTGTTGCAGCTGTGCAGCAGCTGTGTTGCAGCTGTGTTGCAGCTGTGTCGCAGCTGTGTCGCAGCTGTGTCGCAGCTGTGTCGCAGCTGTGTCGCAGCTGTGTCGCAGCTGTGTCGCAGCTGTGTCGCAGCTGTGCAGCAGCTGTGTTGCAGCTGTGTCGCAGCTGTGTCGCAGCTGTGTCGCAGCTGTGTCGCAGCTGTGTCGCAGCTGTGTCGCAGCTGTGTCGCAGCTGTGTTGCAGCTGTGTTGCAGCTGTGTCGCAGCTCTGTCGCAGCTGTGTCGCAGCTGTGTTGCAGCTGTGTCGCAGCTCTGTTGCAGCTCTGTCGCAGCTGTGTCGCAGCTGTGTTGCAGCTGTGTCGCAGCTGTGTCGCAGCTGTGTCGCAACTGTGTCGCAGCTGTGTCGCAGCTGTGTCGCAGCTGTGTCGCAGCTGTGTCGCAGCTGTGTCGCAGCTGTGTCGCAGCTGTGTTGCAGCTGTGTCGCAGCTGTGTTGCAGCTGTGTTGCAGCTGTGTTGCAGCTGTGTTGCAGCTGTGTCGCAGCTCTGTCGCAGCTGTGTCGCAGCTGTGTTGCAGCTGTGTTGCAGCTGTGTTGCAGCTGTGTCGCAGCTCTGTCGCAGCTGTGTCGCAGCTGTGTTGCAGCTGTGTCGCAGCTCTGTCGCAGCTGTGTCGCAGCTGTGTCGCAGCTGTGTTGCAGCTGTGTCGCAGCTGTGTCGCAGCTGTGTCGCAGCTGTGCAGCAGCTGTGTTGCAGCTGTGTCGCAGCTGTGTCGCAGCTGTGTCGCAGCTGTGTTGCAGCTGTGTTGCAGCTGTGTTGCAGCTGTGTCGCAGCTCTGTCGCAGCTGTGTCGCAGCTCTGTCGCAGCTGTGTCGCAGCTGTGTCGCAGCTGTGTCGCAGCTGTGTCGCAGCTGTGTCGCAGCTGTGTCGCAGCTGTGTCGCAGCTGTGTCGCAGCTGTGTTGCAGCTGTGTTGCAGCTGTGTTGCAGCTGTGTCGCAGCTGTGTCGCAGCTGTGTTGCAGCTGTGTTGCAGCTGTGTCGCAGCTGTGTTGCAGCTGTGTCGCAGCTGTGTTGCAGCTGTGTTGCAGCTGTGTTGCAGCTGTGTTGCAGCTGTGTTGCAGCTGTGTCGCAGCTGTGTCGCAGCTGTGTCGCAGCTGTGTCGCAGCTGTGTCGCAGCTGTGTCGCAGCTGTGTCGCAGCTGTGTTGCAGCTGTGTAGCAGCTGTGTCGCAGCTGTGTAGCAGCTGTGCAGCAGCTGTGTAGCAGCTGTGTAGCAGTCCTGTTTGACCGCAGTGAGATTAGCCTTGTTTGCTGGTGCCTCTCGTCAAAAGTAGGGAATAATAGTTTTCGTTATTTAACCGCATGCAGAATAGTCGAGTAGTTGGTTGGGATGTTATTTAAGAACATTAACTCAACGTAACTCAACGTCCAGGCGAAGTGAAGCATGTACTTATGATTGCAGAAATCAAACTGCTCTGTAACTGGCCACCTCAGCAACTGCCGTAAAAGTGTAATGTAGGCTGGTTATTAGGTAGGACGATATTACAACAGCGGTGTTTCGATGTTTGTCACAAGTTATGTTATTAGGGCAACAGACTTCAATAAATCCCAACACTCAGAGTAGATTTGCGACATTTAGGCTATGACTAAACGGCATAGCCTAAAATTCTCCAAACATTCATTCAGACCCGCCGACGCAAAAGCTCACACATCCTACGCTACGTACGCTATTCAGCACGACTGCGGTTAGACCCATCGATGGGTCGTTCGGAAAAGTTTTACCAATCTTTTAAAATTAATGGTGTTTATTGGACCTAGTTAAGGTTCGGTGTTTATAAAATTTCTAGCAACTTTTGAATGGAAATTTGAGTCTACTCCAGAACTTGAGTTTAACCCGCCGCAGTCAACGTGTTCAGCCTCCACTCATATATCGGCCCGACACATGAAGGGCACCTCGGACGACACATTACTTATATTCCTCATTGTTACGCGGGGCGAAAACAACGCGTTTCTTTGGTGCTTATGACGGAACAAAGGCAAGAAGCGCGTCTTTGATGCAGGATTACAAAGGCCACGCGGCGTCCTATGCAGCAAAACAACGTCCTTAAAAGCACGGGCCAGGGTTCTGCGTTTCTTGGCTGCGTTGTGTTTTGTTGTTACTCGAATTTTACAAAACACGCGCTTCTTAGCCGCGTTATGTTTAGCCATAACTCAAACCTGATAAAATACGCGTTTTCTAGCTGTTTTATATTAAATCATTACTCGAACTTTATCAAATACGCATGCAAATTGCACTGAAGCCATACGAGCGCGTCTTCCTCGAGTCCAAAAAGCGTGTGAATATTTTCGTGTTGCTCTGCTTGGCTTTCTGTTGAACAGTCGTGATACCCGAAATTATTAGTGCTATATTAATAATAATAATAATAACTATGATAATCCTTGTGACGATAGGGATGACGCAATTCAATGTGTCCGCTTGAACTGTAATTATTTTTTTTAATCACGGACCTAATTTTCACTTCCTTTTCATTTCCATTGATTTCTTTCGATTTTATTTCGATTTCCCTTTTATTTTCTTGGAAATTATTTCCGTTTGATATCCAATCGATTTTTTTTTTCAATCATTGTTCATATTTTGATTTTCTTTATAAAAACTCGCATCACACGTACATGCATTAACTCATTTCAGCGAAGTATATATAGTAGATGTAGTGTACAAAATGAAATCGGATTGATTGATTGATTAATTAGATGTTAGTTTCAGCCTCCCTCACCAAGAAAAGGATTTTCAAAAAGAGCAAGGATGGAGGCAGCATTTATTTTGGAGTTGAGGGAAACAAGATAAAAGTTGAAGAAGAAAGTCAGAGGTGCTAAAAAACAGGACAGCCGTGAACTGAAAAAAGTTGATTCTAATCAAAACAAAAAACGCATTTCATTTCAAAAGAAGAAGGCCCACTTTAAGCTTGGCAGTGAAGTCTGTGCTACGGACACTTGGATACACAAAATGATTTCTTCACTAAATTACACCCGGTTTTCTCATCGATAATAACAGTTATTAACGCTTCGCGGCGTATCACCGATACCATTCTAGATCCCAGATCGACCTGGAATATTTATTCTCGTTGCAGATTTATTCCAGCCATTCCGACCGAGTTTCTATTTCGGTTGATGCAAACTGATGTAAATACATCGCGCCTCGTAATGCGCACGACCAGAACTACCGATTGTGACAGACTTTCCATGAGGTATTGATGCAAGAGCCTCTAAGTATAGCATCTTGCTTGCAGGTCTGCATGCAGACCGGTAATGATAAAGGGCAAAGCTATTTTAAGGCAGCCTCGTCCTAGATCACGGATTAAAAATGCATACAAATTGCACTTGGAATATTTAACATGTTGTGTCTTACCCAGACGCTCAAGGCTAGACGGAATATCCTTTTAGATATTCCGTGAGTGAGGAAAGCAAGTTTCATTATTCAAATGAGATCGACATAACATAGCACACTTTGTTCTTTTAAAGAATCATAATCAATTCCAGGAAGCAATCGCTCGTAGTGCCGAGTGAGCCAATGCACATTCCACACGTCTGGGTCGAGTGGAGAGTTGTGGCTTATTTGTTCTTTTCACAACACGAAGAAGCACCGGCTCGAAATGAGGGTCTCGAACCCTCAACCCTTCTATAAGTAAAATATGGCATCATTTCATGGTCTACGCGATATGGCAACACTCCGTCACGCCGGTTATGCACATTCTTCATATTTTTGAAATTTTCAGCATAGAAGTTAATAAATTGACATTTTTGGCGAATTTAACCAAGTAGCGTTCAATAAATCAACGGATAAGTAATAAAACAACACAGGTCATCGGGAAAGTAATGCACAACACGATTAAAAGAAGAGGTTTTCATTTAAACTACGTTGCAGACGAATGAAATGATATATTTTAAATTTAATACGTAAATTAACTTCAATAAAAGCTCTTTCATAAATTACATTTCGAACGTGCTCATCTGTGAATGACTTTCATATTTATTTAAAAATGTGTAGTTTTTCCAGATTATTTTCACAAAATTTGCGTGATTGTTGAAATGTAATCCGGTTATTGGCAGTGATAGGAACGGTAAAGGAACGAAAAAAATCCGCATGGGGAGAGGAATACAATAGCTGTACTCCTGTACCAATGCAAAGGATCCCTCGATTTGTAGGTCTCACGAACGAACAGATTAGATTATAAGTTAGTCTAAGCCTCCCTAACCACTGCAAAAATAGAGCGTATCGAAGAGAGGAAGGAGGAAGGCCCCATTTAGTATGGAGATAAGAAAATGAGGAATCTTTGCAGAAAGGGCATAGAAACAGTAAGATGGGAAAGAAGTTCATGAAATAAGATAAAAGTTGAAGAAGAAAGTCAGAGGTGCTGAAAAACAGGACAGTAGTAAACTGAAAAAAGGTGGTCCTTAACATAATAAAAAACATTTTATTTCAACAAAAAGAAGGCCTACCTAACTCTCAGCTCGGGCCCTCACATTTTTCCCCTGGGAGCGCTAATTCCCATAGATACAATAGTTGTATTCCCCTGAGGGGCTCACGAACGTACAATCTACCTCACGTACACACGCCTCCTACATCACACGCCTCCTACATCACACGCTTCCTACATCACACGCTTCCTACATCACACGCCTCCTACATCACACGCCTCCTACATCACACCATTACTAAAGCACACGATTACTAAAGTCTCGAAATCTGCCTCTCATTCCAATGACTTCCACAATAGACAACTCCAACGGTCTCAAAATCTGCCTCGTACAAACGACTCCCACAACACTCGACTTCGATCACCTCGCCATCGCCCGAGCAGAGGATAACGCAAGCAGAAGTCCCACAAAATATCCCACCCGAGCAGAAGTCCCACAAATGTGCCACAAAAGACCCAGCGAGCTGCCAAAATGAAGGCACTGATATCTTCAGTCTCACAAATCTGTCCGGGCCGATCAGTGGAGCGCATGTATAAGCCTGCGGAAGAGGGGATTTTAGGAATGGATTCCAGGACCCGAAACACCAGGTAACCCGAGTCTGGAATGAGAGCGACTCGAGAAGCTTTTCTCATGCCCGTCCGTTGCTGGGTTCTGATGAATCGGCAGCGGTACGGTGAGCGGCCGTTGTAACGGATGTTCCTAAAATGCGTGGCCGTAGTAGTTATAACGGAAGTTCCAATAGTTGGTGGCCGTCGCACAGTTATAACGGACGTTCCAATAGTGAGGGGCATTGTGTAATTAAAACGGACGTTCCAAAATTGACTGGCTGTTGTACATTTACAACGGACGTTCCAATTGTGAGTGACCGTTGTACAGTTATGACGGACGTTCCAATTGTGAGTGGCCGTAGTACAGTTATGACGGATATCCCTATTCTGAGTGGCCGTAGTACAGTTATGACGGATATCCCTATTCTGAGTGGCCGTAGTACAGTTATGACGGATACTCCTATTCTGAGTGGCCGTAGTACAGTTATGACGGATATCCCTATTCTGAGTGGCCGTAGTACAGTTATGACGGATACTCCTATTCTGAGTGGCCGTTGTACAGTTATGACGGATACTCCTATTCTGAGTGGCCGTAGTACTGTTATGATGGATATCCCTATTCTGAGTGGCCGTAGTACAGTTATGACTCGAAATTATTGACTGAAATTATTGACTGTATGACTGTACAGTTAACGTTAGAGTGGGACTTCATTCTAAATGAAGCAAATGAGAGCGAAAAAAAGTGGCTGAACAAAGCAAAATCCCCACACGGGCTCAACCGTTTATTCTGTTTGGCAAAAAACGAATTGGACATATGGTGCGACCTGATACTAAGCCAGGTATCACCTGAGAAATAATATCCTATGCACACATATATTCTAGCGCTTAATTAAAAAGCAATTATTCAATCATAATTACATCCCCTTGTAAAATGATTCTTCATGAATTACTCACTCGCACCACAAAAAATATATGAATGAATTTTTCAACATGTATCGTAGTGCAAAATGATCATGGCCATTCAACAAGTATTCATTCGTAAGGCGAAGAAAAAGAAGAAGAACGATCTTCTCACAGCACAATGGCGTCCCACCTTTCAATCCACACGAGCGAGAAGTGAGTCTAATCAAATACCAGATTTGGCATTTTAAAAATTAGAAACACCAATAATACGATGAAGTTTGATTGATCAGATCCCAACGGTGTGAGACTTGAGCTTGGCCTGCGCAGGCCGGTCCAGCGCAGGCCGGTCCAGCGCAGGCCGGTCCAGCGCAGGCCGGTCCAGCGCAGGCCGGTCCAGCGCAGGCCGGTCCAGCGCAGGCCGGTCCAGCGCAGGCCGGTCCAGCGCAGGCCGGTCCAGCGCAGGCCGGTCCAGCGCAGGCCGGTCCAGCGCAGGCCGGTCCAGCGCAGGCCGGTCCAGCGCAGGCCGGTCCAGCGCAGACCAGCCCAGCGCAGGCCAGTCCAGCGCAGGCCAGTCCAGCGCAGGCCAGTCCAGCGCAGGCCAGTCCAGCGCAGGCCAGTCCAACGCAGGCCGGTCCAGCGCAGGCCGGTCCAGTGCAGGCCGGTCCAGTGCAGGCCGGTCCAGCGCAGGCCAGTCCAGCGCAGGCCAGTCCAGCGCAGGCAAGTCCAGTGCAGGCCAGTCCAGTGCAGGCCAGTCCAGTGCAGGCCAGTCCAGCACAGGCCAGTCCAGCGCAGGCCGGACCATCGCAGGCCAGACCAGCGCAGGCCAGTCCAGCACAGGCCAGACCAGCACAGGCCAGTCCAGCACAGGCCAGACCAGCGCAGGCCAGTCCAGCGCAGGCCAGACCAGCGCAGGCCAGTCCAGCGCAGGCCAGACCAGCGCAGCCCAGTCCAGCGCAGGCCAGTCCAGCGCAGGCCAGTCCAGCGTAGGCCAGTCCAGCGCAGGCCAGTCCAGCGCAGGCCAGTCCAGCGCAGGCCAGTCCAGCGCAGCCCAGTCCAGCGCAGGCCAGTCCAGCGCAGCCCAGTCCAGCGCAGGCCAGTCCAGCGCAGGCCGGTCCAGCGCAGGCCGGTCCAGCGCAGGCCAGACCAGCGCAGGCTAGACCAGCGCAGGCCAGACCAGCGCAGGCCAGTCCAGCGCAGGCCAGTCCAGCGCAGGCCAGTCCAGCGCAGGCCAGTCCAGCGCAGGCCAGTCTAGCGCAGGCCAGACCAGCGCAGGCCAGACCAGCGCAGGCCAGACCAGCGCAGGCCAGACCAGCGCAGGCCAGACCAAGAGAAGTGACCTCGCGTGTTCCCCCCCTCGCCAATCCGCCAAATAAGGCATGCAAATTTCATGCAAATCGCGACCGTCACGGAACTCTGATACTGAGCATCCTTCCCGTATACTGCTGCTGCTGCCCTCCGGTATACTGCTGCTGCTGCCCTCCCGTATACTGCTGCTGCTGCCCTCCGGTATACTGCTGCTGCTGCTCTCCCGTATACTGCTGCTGCTGCCCTCCGGTATACTGCTGCTGCTGCTCTCCGGTATACTGCTGCTGCTGCTCTCCCGTATACTGCTGCTGCTGCCCTCCGGTATACTGCTGCTGCTGCCCTCCCGTATACTGCTGCTGCTGCCCTCCCGTATACTGCTGCTGCTGCTCTCCCGTATACTGCTGCTGCTGCCCTCCCGTATACTGCTGCTGCTGCCCTCCCGTATACCGCTGCTGCCCTCCCGTATACTGCTGCTGCTGCTCTCCCGTATACTGCTGCTGCTGCCCTCCCGTATACTGCTGCTGCTGCCCTCCCGTATACTGCTGCTGCTGCCCTCCCGTATACTGCTGCTGCCCTCCCGTATACAGCTGCTGCCCTCCGGTATACTGCTGCTGCAGCCCTCTCGTATACTGCTGCTGCTGCTGCCCTCCGGTATACTGCTGCTGCAGCCCTCTCGTATACTGCTGCTGCTGCTGCCCTCCCGTATACTGCTGCTGCCCTCCCGTATACTGCTGCTGCTGCCCTCCGGTATACTGCTGCTGCTGCCCTCCCGTATACTGCTGCTGCCCTCCCGTATACTGCTCCTCCCGTATACTGCTGCTGCGCTCCCGTACACTGCAACCTCCCGTATACAGCAACGGGATAATCCTGCATTTCTCCAGCCCGTATTTTGCAGCAAGCAATACGTGTGACGTAATGAGCTGTGATGGATTGGGATCAGCTCATTCTGGAGGCAGTGCTGGCAATAATATTTGGTGGTGTTCTCTCTTATTCGAATGCTGCAAACATCCGAGCTGAAGCCATCGCTCATCTGAGAGCGCATGCAAAAATAGCGGTGTATCACGTCTTGAAATTCTTGGTACCTTGCGCACAAGTATTTTTTTATATTCCATGAGAGAAGAGGCCTACCTCTGTTTGTTTTGTTCATTGCTGCCCGATGAAATTAGAGTATTCGTGGAACGTAATTCATCACTAAAAGATGAAGCCATTTTTGGGAGTTTGTTTGTTTAAAGAAACAAAACGGTTATATGAAATGTGATCATGAGAAAAGATCGAATTTATACTGAAGAAATCCCAAAGAACTATAATCCCAAAGAACTAACCCTTTAAAAAAATTGCCGACACCGAAATTTAAGGGGGGAAAACTCTACGGGCCTTGCTACCAGTATTTAACTTACCCACACGATTCCAATTTTGAAATAACTCTACGGGGTTTACTACCAATATTTAACTTACTCTTGTGGTAGTTCTGATGCCGCGGGGTCGCGGAATTTATATACACTGGGCTGCGCGACCACCACTTCACCAGCCTAACCAACGCAAAGCACGGGTCGTAGCGCTGCTACCTTATTTTCAATGCCCTCCAAGAACCGCCAACCTATCAACCTATCTCCAGAGCATCCAAGGCTCGAATCCGCCAACAAGCTCTAGAGCCGTCCCAGGCTTCGGTACAGTCGCCAACAAAAGGGTTTACCAAAATACACCTGAACGCAAATTACGACCGAACTTCTCTTCTGAATTCGCACCAGCCTCCTATTACCTCTAGACCCAAACTTGTGGCGCTATTCTCTATCCGGATTTCATGGTAAACAACAAAATGCGAAACTTACGTTTATTGGTATCCACATTCAGGATATTACACTTGAAAACATACCACTTACGATAAAACCGGTCGGCATGACTATGCTACCTGAAACTATACCATCCTGCTTCATACATTGGCGACTATCTTATGGCGGAGTCTTCTAGCACCGGACTTTAGCCTTTATTACTCGTCCTTGCTCAGACTCACCATATCACGCACAACGTAGTCACTGATGAAAGTATACACGGAGGAGTACAAAGGTAGCCAACCGACCTCTACAGGCTTCAAAAACTAACTCTCCTAACCTATCCTCGGCAACCCTCCACATGCTCTCGCTATTACGCGTAACAGGTCGCACGTGGATGTCACTTTCCAGAGTATACAGAACGCAACTACTAACAAACAAGACGCAACTAACAAAAATAAGGATTCAAAATAGTAGCACACTACTATACCCCTCCCCCCTTAAATAGCTACTCGGGGCTCCCAACGGGAAACCCCAACACAATAAACAAAATGGCCAGACTACTGGCGACGCCCTCCGTGCGTCGACTGCCGCAAAAAGGGGTAGCCCGGCCATCGGTCCACGGTACTGAGATCGACCGCCCGCAGCGTGGCCCTCAGCCGCCGCGACCGGCTCTGCCGCCTGCGCCGCTCCCTGCGACGGAACCGTTCCGCCAGAGACAACACCCGGCCACGGACCACCGACGGACCGATCGCGGGAAGGTGGGCCACCGCTTCCTCTAGCGATCTCCTCCAAACGCCGGCTCCCACTTCGGGTGTGGGGTGCACCCCGTCTTGGCTATCCAAGTACCGGTGTAACCCCAAATAGCGATCCAACATGATCGTATGGACCCCTTGCCGCTGAAAATACCCTTCCAGTTCCCGCACCGTCAATCTATCCCGGGTGACCGACCACTCCGCTTCCTGGCGGAGGAACTCGGGTAGCTCATACCAGCGCCGTGCCCGTACACCTTGTAAAGTGTTGAAGCGGGCGAAATCGGGGGTAGCCGGCAGACACCACACAACCGGGACCCCGTAATAATGGCGAAGCACATGGTCTGCCGAGGTCACGGCCAAACGAATCTCAGGTAGTGGGGCCGGTTCCGCCAGTCTCATGAGGCCCCGAGCTGCCACCACGCCGTAGGTGGCCAGATACGTCAGGTCACAGTGGAGACCCACCATGACTAGCACATCCGGCCGTTCCCCAGCGCTGAGCTCGTTCTGTGCAGCTTCCGTCAGCCGGGCCAATGTAGCCCCCGGACACACACACAGGCGCAGCCTCCAGCCAGGAAGGGCGGCCAAGGTTGCATCTCTGGCACGGGAATCTCCCACTAGCAGCAGCACCCGACTCTGAGGACAGGGGGGTATTAGTACATCGCACCTCGTCTAGGGACTCTCCTTATTCTGTGCCAAATTTAAAACAAGGCCTCTACTGCCCACTATCTTTATTTGAAAACTTTCCGTAACGACTAGTTTTTAAAAAAGAGGACAATTTCTTGTCCATGACTTAACTATTATTGCACTTTACAAGTAAAACTTCTATTAAAACAAACTCACATCAGTTCACTACACGACACAGATCAGCATGATCTGGGACGCAACCACTCGGCGCTCAAATGAACCATCTTCTCACATATTCACACTTTGTAATTTACTTTGGGTCTCACCCGGAGCGGATATTTCTTACCAACTTGGTCCGGCTTAACCTTGTTACTTTCCTCACCCGGTGTTGACGTCCTCGGGACCAGCGCTGCGTCGTATTGGTGTAAGAAATCCGAAATATCTGAGGGGCTCGAACCGGACGCGGGGTAACTTACTTCCCCAGGCCCACTCACCACACTGTCAGGACTGTTCCCTTCCGTGTGGTACCCCGTACCGTCCGAAACCTCGGGTTGCGCCCCGTCCGAAGGGGGGGCGTCGTCCTCCCTCTCTGCACTAGGAGTCCTCACTGTTCCTGCCCTGATTCCTCGTAAGAGCTCCCAGTCGATCCCGAGGACAAGATGTCGGCCCCTCTCCCGCGGCCGGCGTCCCCGCGCCGGCGCCGCATCCTGCCAGGGCGGCGCCTTTGCTGGCACGTCCACATTCGGACCAACCTCTGGTTTCCCATGGAACTGCTTCAACTGCCCTACATGAGCCCGCAAATATCGTGCTCGAGGCCCTTCTATCTTCTGCTGGTAACTCACTCCATCCGGGTAACATCGCACTACTTGGTAGGGTCCTTCGAAACGGGGCGCGAGCTTGTGGCGTTCAGCCCCGGGCAAATGCACGATCCTTCGTAAGACGTAATCACCCACGTCAAAATGTCGGAAGCGGGAACCTCCAGGTCGCCAGAATTTCTCCTTTTCAGTTACCTTGGGCAAATCTGGTGTAACCTCCTCAGACACAAAGAACTCACCAGGCGCTTTTCCAGTTTCTCGATGAATTAGCCGATTATACTGCATCATGACTCTTGACAGGACCAAATCCCAATCTCCGGGAACTTTCGCACAGGTGGCTGCTAACCTGTCCCTAATGGTCCTGTTCAATCTTTCCACAGCTCCATTCATGTGGGCGGCATAAGGTACGATGGTCTGATGTCGGACCCCATAACTACTCAACAGCGACTGAAACGCCCTTGAGGTGAATTCTGGCCCATTATCTGATCTGATTGTTTCCGGCGTCCTTGGTAGGCTCGTGAAAATGCTTCGCTCCAGGGCTCCCACTACAGCCCTGGCCTGCTTTGAACGTATCGGTACTGCATGACCGAACTTGCTATACAGATCAATGCCGACCAAGACTCCCACATAACCTCTCTTACTCCGGGGAAGTTCCAACAGATCCACTGCATACACCTCATACGGCCGCGTCAAATTCTTATCCAGCCGACGCAACGGAAGATCCTTAACAACATCTCCCTTATGCTGCTGACAAACTACGCATTCCCGCACCGTCTTTTGCACCACAACTCCCAAGCCAAGCCCGAAATAACTTCTCCTGAAAGCATTCCAGAGTTTATCTCTTCCCACATGAGCTAGATGTTCATGATACTCCTTCACTAATGCTGGCAAGTCTCTCTCTGGAACAACCGGAACAGGTTTTCCCCGAGGATTCCCTTTCCTTATGCACACTGCTCCATCCAGTAAGCATAGTCGCTTGAACAACTTTTTATAGGCTCCCAAGTGCAAATTGGCCTGTCCTGTCCGTAAACTTTCCTTCGCATTAACGAGAATTGGGTCAGCGTCCTGACCTGCAGCAATAATCGGTAAGCTAGCTCCCAACATACTACATTTTTCAGTTCCCGAAGCGATAGCCACATTGACAGAGTGCTTCCCGTAATCCTGAGACAGCTTGATAGGGTTAAAATGTACCCCACCCAAACATTCCAACGCGACAACCGCTTGTGCCTCTCTTTCAGGAACTACCTCCACAAGACTCCCTGGCCGGAAACACACTACGACTTTGAGTCCATACACATCAGAGAATGCCTGAACTGCCTCCCATGGCGGGAATACCCCCGGACCACTCCAGGTGGTAGCCCACTTCCTATGTGTAGCCGCCTTCCCCAAGCCATACCTTTCCGGCTTCTGCAGAACAACATCACAACAGCGTTTCCGAATGGTCTCAGCGTCACTCCGACCCAGCAACACACACAAAGCCTGAAACAAGGAGTCTGGACCACCCTGTATATTAGTTAAGACTTCATACTCAGCAACACCAATGTTCTCCTCGGGTACATCAGGCATGCTCCATGGATAATTCACCCGAGACAGGCAGTCTGCGACAATATTATTCTTCCCGGGGACATACTCAATGGTATAAGACCCCACAGCTAGATCTAACAGGGTACGCATCAATCGATCATCCACGTCTTTCATTCTATGCAAATGCAGCAGAGGTTGATGGTCAGTCCTTATTACATATCTTCGCCCAGATAGATAAGGTTTAAAATGACGTACTGCAAAACGAATAGCTGCCAACTCCCGTTCTGTCGCGCTATACTTCCGTTGAGCCTTACTGAAGTTAGTCCCCGCGAACCCAAGCACTCTTTCCTGACCCTCCTGCCACTGGGACAACACAGCTCCGGCACTCGTTGCACTAGCATCCGTAGTCAGGACGAAAGGCTCGTCCGAATCAAAATTGGGAAATGCCAACACAGGGGCCTCTGTCAGGGATTTCTTGATAGCCAGAAAACTCTGCGTGGCTTCCTCATCCCACTTTAAAATCCGATTCGCCGTTCGCGCATTCAAAGGGGCAAATACCTCAGTTGGTAGTGATAGAAATTTCCTATAGAAATTCACCATCCCAAGGAAGGATTTAAGCTGCCGGACAGTCGTGGGTATTGGATAATCCTGAATTGCTTGCACATTGCGCCCCAAAGGCTTAATTCCGTCCCGACTCACTACGTGACCCAGATACTCTACTTCTGAGCGGAAGAAACTGCATTTCGCAATTGCAATCTTAAGGCCATTAACACGTAACCTCCGGAACACTGCGTCTAAGTTATCCAAATGTTCAGCGAAATCCCGGCCCGCCACCATGATATCGTCCAGGTACGCCTGAACACTATCACCCGGCAAACCAGCCAACACTATCCTCATTAACCTCGAAAAGGTGGCCGGGCCATTGGAAACCCCGAACGGCAAGCGCGTGAACTCATACAACGCAGTCCCCGTAGAAAACGCAGTTAATTCGCACGACTCCGGAGTCAAAGGCACCTGGTAATATCCAGATTCAAGGTCCAACGTCGAAAAAAACACGTGTCCCCGCAGTCTGTCCAACGTCTCACCCATATGTGGTAAAGGGAAACTATCCATTTTCGTCACACTATTCAAAGCCCTAAAATCCACACACAACCTCAATCGTCCATTTCGTTTGCGCACCGGCACCAAAGGAGACGACCAGGCCGACTCAGATTTCCGAATTATACCTTTCCGTTCTAACTCAGCCAACCCAGTCTCAATTTCCGTTGCCAGTTTGCCAGGGTAGCGCCTATTCCTCTGCTTGATTGGTCGTGCTCCCTGTACGTCAATTTTATGCTGTAACACATTAGTATGGCCTAATTCAGCATCCGTACTTGCGAACAGGTCACTGTAAGCTTCCAGTAAATCCCGGGCTTTCCGTTGTTCTTCCAATGTCAGATTAGTCTCGTCCAAGTTAAATTCTAACGCCTTCGCTTGCGCCTTTTCAGAGGGCGCATTTTCATCACCTATAGTTCGTAGCGCATATTCCGGCACAGTCACAAACGTTCCCAAAACGAGGTCCTTCCGTACCTTAACTTCCTCATCTGATACGTTAGCAAGCTCGACCACTATCTCACCCCCACAAATTCGATTCACCGATGAAGCTATCCTCACCATTTCTGTATCTTGGACGGGCTCCAGATAGCCTTCGCTCCCTTCGCTGGCTCCCGGAACTATAGCTTTTACTCTAGTTATCGTTCTCGCTGGCAAAGTCATCACTTCCTGAATACAAACTGGGAACTGTAAATCCTCCGGCACTACTCGAATTAGTGTTACCGTAACCTCCTGTCCGTTTCCTAGTATCAAACTAACGGTACCGGTCCGCAAATCGAGGAACTTCACAAACTGCTGGCAAAAATCCAATCCCAAAATAACTCTAGCCGATGCTGACAAATTCCTAACGACCAGAAACTTCTGGTTACCCATCTCCTGTCCGCTAAGGCTAAGCCGCAACTGTAACTCTCCTATGACGCCGAGCTGTGTTCCAGTCACACCGGTCACCATAGTCTCCGCCGGTCGCAAATTTGACTTCAGCTCAGGGAACTCCTCTAAATAGGCGTCCAATAGAACTGATACTGAGGCTCCCGTGTCCAACAATGCACACAGCGGCAACCCACTTGCACACAAACTAAGTTTATAAGCCAGCACATTCCTGACATTCCCTCCTAATTTGGTCGCTCGTGCCCCTGGGGAATTTACTTCAGCTGGTGCGCCCCCAACCGCACCAGTCCTTTCTAGTTTCCCGGCTTCTCTCGACACTGAAAACTCTTATGGCTACTCTCCCCACACCATACACATGCACACACTTCACTCTTAAACCGAACACATGCTGACATTAGATGCCCCATTCGTCCACAATACGCACATACTTCCGTTCTTGTGCGAGCACTTCTCTCCTCCATTTTCCGAGGGCAGGCTCTCGCAAAATGCCCTTTCTCATGGCAATAGAAACATGCGCTCTTCATTCGCCACTGTTCCTTCACTTCCTCTCGCACATCCTCTCGCACCCGTCTCTCCTCACTCACACACACAAATTCGTTTCGCATACTCTCACCCTCCTGCTCTTCTAACACGGTAGCCAGATTAACCACTTGCTTCAAAGTCACACCATCCAAATGCCCCAGCTGTACCCGCAATCGATTCACAAGCTCCTTCCGCAGTAAACTAATTAATTTGCTTTTTACTATTCCTTCCCTTTTGAATTCGTCACTTTCCTGCAACATTTCCCGCGCTAGTCTTTCCAAGCGAATGGAATAACACAATAAGCTTTCGCCCGTTCTACGTTCTGCGGAAAAGAACGCCCCAAACTCCGTATCCGTTAATGATAATTTCGCCCCAAACTCTTGCACTAATCTTTTCTTCACAAATTCATACTTCACACCGGGGCCACAGGCTTCCACAATCTCTTTAGCCTCTCCCTGTAAATACTTAAGCAAACTAGCCAGCCATGTTTCCGTATCATCCCCATATTGCACCTTACAGTATTTTTCAAAACCTTGTAGCCATGTATCCAACTCTTTTACATTACCAATTCCCCCCTTAAAAATGCTGGGCTCAGGTACTTCTTTCCCAAGTTTCCCTATAGCCTGCACCAGCTGCAGCATTACGTCTGACATATCCGCTGCTGATGCCATACTTCACAAATTCAATTTACTGGCACACAAACAAAACCCGCAGACCGCTCACAACCCGCTTTTAACACCTAATGGTTCTCCAATTTGAGACTGTTCCGAGCTTCGTATCAGCCCCCTTAAAGCTCCAGAACTTCGTCTCAATTCCCCATACTGGCCACCAATGTGGTAGTTCTGATGCCGCGGGGTCGCGGAATTTATATACACTGGGCTGCGCGACCACCACTTCACCAGCCTAACCAACGCAAAGCACGGGTCGTAGCGCTGCTACCTTATTTTCAATGCCCTCCAAGAACCGCCAACCTATCAACCTATCTCCAGAGCATCCAAGGCTCGAATCCGCCAACAAGCTCCAGAGCCGTCCCAGGCTTCGGTACAGTCGCCAACAAAAGGGTTTACCAAAATACACCTGAACGCAAATTACGACCGAACTTCTCTTCTGAATTCGCACCAGCCTCCTATTACCTCTAGACCCAAACTTGTGGCGCTATTCTCTATCCGGATTTCATGGGAAACAACAAAATGCGAAACTTACGTTTATTGGTATCCACATTCAGGATATTACACTTGAAAACATACCACTTACGATAAAACCGGTCGGCATGACTATGCTACCTGAAACTATACCATCCTGCTTCATACATTGGCGACTATCTTATGGCGGAGTCTTCTAGCACCGGACTTTAGCCTTTATTACTCGTCCTTGCTCAGACTCACCATATCACGCACAACGTAGTCACCGATGAAAGTATACACGGAGGAGTACAAAGGTAGCCAACCGACCTCTACAGGCTTCAAAAACTAACTCTCCTAACCTATCCTCGGCAACCCTCCACATGCTCTCGCTATTACGCGTAACAGGTCGCACGTGGATGTCACTTTCCAGAGTATACAGAACGCAACTACTAACAAACAAGACGCAACTAACAAAAATAAGGATTCAAAATAGTAGCACACTACTATACTCTGACGATTCCAAGCTCACGAGATTTCATCTAGGAGGAAAAGGACAGCCTTCCACACGCCTCACAACCTTCCAGCTTCAACATCTCTAAATTTTTCATCGAGGACTGATACAACTCTAAACGTGAGCGTATAATTTTCTCCTTAGGTAAAGGGCTGCCGAACTTTATAAAATGTCTAATTATTTAAGCGCAAAGCCACGTTTATCATCCTTGTTTTACAAATACCATTAACAAACTCCTTCAACTTGAACAGTGTTAGATATTTAAATTCAATAAAACTCTGCATTTTCAATATTTACTATTTCCTCATGCTTCATAATCTTCCTACGTTATAGTTCACGTTAAGAAACGTAAAAAAATATAAATTTCATTGAAAACTATTGAATGGTTTTGACACAAATTTCCCACTAGTACCATTTCAGTTACGAGCAAAATTATAATTAAGTTAGACACAGTGAGCATCCTCTGATACTCGTCGCTCTGAGGTTCAACCTTTTTTTTTGTACCAGTCTTTTTCATGTGCCGGTTTTCTTGTTAACCACAGTCTTTTTAGTGTATGTCTTCTGAGTGGTACCAATTTTATTGTCAACCCCAGTCTTCGTTTTTAAGCCTGTTTTCTTTTCAACTAGTTTTATTCATGGCAACAGTGTTCTTCTCCACAGTCTCTTTTTTGGTCAAGTATTTTTCACCATGATTGTTTGTTTTCACAATGTTTTCACAAAATTACAATTCGCGACGCGAGGATAAAGTAAGACAATCTCGACAAGAAAGGCCGAAGTTCGAATCCATTCCGGCAACTGTGCGATTTTCTCAGCGTAGCGAACAGCTGCTCTGGCGATGATAATTGACGGGCAGACAGGTCAAGAGTGTGTGTGGGGAAACCCTCCCGCTCACAGAGCTGGCACTTCACTTCCTTCCCCGTAGAACACTAAGCTGAACCAAAATTTAGCAAGACAACCAACCTAATATTGATTCTCACTTTATAACAGTTCCATTTTCAATGATTTGCGAATTAGCGCACAACACAGCATGGCATCACACAGCACACAAGCCACACTTGTATTTACAAGTCACACACAGGCATATCATCTCAGGAGTAATCATAGTCCTCACTTCTCCAAGAGGGTCCTGCATTTACTATTTTTCCTTAATTTTTATTCTGCTCGCTAGTTCATTAATTTCGTATTCCTTTTCGTATTTTTTCTTAATTTTAAATACTTCCTTTGCGCTCAGAAGAGAACCGAACCTATTTTTAGGCAATTTTCAACATTTGAAAGACAGCAAGAAGACTGCAGTTAAATTGGGGGTAGCATTTCATTGAGTATTGAGGGAGTTTATCAAGATTTTTGCTGCTAAATCAATGGCTTAATACATTCATTGGGCAGCGTCTCACAAATTGATGGTTGCCTTAAGAACAACACGCTACAATCATAATAGAGTTCAGGAGGTGACACGGAAGCTACTCTCGCATCAGATGACACCGTAAAAAACGCGCACACAAACGAGCGCACACACACGCTCAAGTACGCACACGCGCACACACACACACACACACAAACAAACACCACACACACAAACACACAGCAGAGAACACAAAGCGCCACCACCAGCCGACCAGACGCGCTACAAAACTGGAGCGGCAGCAAAAACAAAGGCAATCAAGGCCCGCGCTGGCGTCTGTCTCTCCGCAAACAAATCTGACTTGAAGACAAGGAGTTGGAGTCGAACGCGCAAATATGAGCTCTTGGTGAGGAACGGGGCGGCGCTGTGACGCGTGGCAACGTGGCACCAGTGGCATCACCCGTAGAGTGGTGGCATCACCCGTAGAGTGGTGGCATCACCCGTAGAGTGGTGGCATCACCCGTAGAGTGGTGGCATCACCCGTAGAGTGGTGGCATCACCCGTAGAGTGCTGGCATCACCCGTAGAGTGGTGGCACCACCCGTTGAGAGGTGGCACCACCCGTAGAGTGGTGGCACCACCCGTAGAGTGGTGGCACCACCCGTAGAGTGGTGGCATCACCCGAAGAGTAGTGACATCACCCGTAGAGTGGTGGCATCACCCGTAGAGTGGTGGCATCACCCGTAGAGTGGTGGCATCACCCGTAGAGTGGTGGCACCACCCGTTGAGTGGTTGCACCACCCGTAGAGTAGTTGCATCACCCGTAGAGTGGTGACATCACCCGTAGAGTGGTGACATCACCCGTAGAGTGGTGAAATCACCCGTAGAGTGGTGGCATCACTCTTATTAGGCAGCATCACAGAGGCAGCATCACAGAGGCAGCATCACAGAGGCAGCATCACAGAGGCAGCATCACAGAGGCAGCATCACAGAAGCAGCATCACAGAAGCAGCATCACAGAAGCAGCATCACAGAAGCAGCATCACAGAAGCAGCATCACAGAAGCAGCATCACAGAAGCAGCATCACAGAAGCAGCATCACAGAAGCAGCATCACAGAAGCAGCATCACAGAAGCAGCATCACAGAGGCAGCATTACAGAAACAGTATCACAGAAACAGTATCACAGAAACAGCATCATAGAAACAGCATCACAGAACCAGCATCAGAGAGGCAGCATCACAGGGGCAGCATCACAGAAACAGCATCACAGAAACAGCATCACTGAGCCAGCATCACAGAGGCAGCCCCACACAAAATGGCAGTTGAGGTGCACGCAAGTGGGCGTTGTTCTACAACTCTGACGCCGGTGCGTGATTGTTGGAAGGCGGAGTTGGCATTTGGTGGCGTCAACATTCACTCAACACTCACCTCTCTACTCACCAACAACACCAACACCATATAAAGAAAAAATGAGTTAGAAGAGGCGCTGATGAAATATCGGAAATTGGCCATTGTGTTACCGATGCAGTGACGCTCCCCTTTGTGACAACGAAACACTGGAATCTGGTTGAATCTGACCTTAATGACTCGTAAATCTGACCCCAATGAATCATTAAACCTGACCTCAATGAATCATGAAACCTAACCTTAATGACTCATAAAACCTAACCTTAATGACTCATAAAACCTAACCTTAATGACTCATAAAACCTAACCTTAATGACTCATAAAACCTAACCTTAATGACTCATAAAACCTGACCTCAATGAATCATAAAACCTAACCTTAATGACTCATAAAACCTGACCTCAATGAATCATAAAACCTGACCTCAACGACTCATAAAACCTGACCTCAACGAATCATAACATCTGACCTCAACGAATCATAACATCTGACCTCAACGACTCATAAAACCTGACCTCAATGAATCATAAAACCTTATCTCAATGAATCATAAAACCTGACCTCAACGACTCATAAAACCTGACCCCAACGAATCATAACATCTGACCTCAACGACTCATAAAACCTGACCTCAATGAATCATGAAACCTGACCTCAATGAATCATACAACCTGACCTCAATGAATCATAAAACCTGACCTCAATGAATCATAAAACCTGACCTCAACGACTCATAAAACCTGACCTCAATGAATCATAAAACCTGATCTCAATGAATCATAAAACCTGACTTCAACGACTCATAAAACCTGACCTCAATGAATCATAAAACCTGATCTCAATGAATCATAAAACCTGACCTCAATGAATCATAAAACCTGATCTCAATGAATCATAAAACCTGACCTCAATGAATCATAACATCTGACCTCAACGACTCATAAAACCTGACCTCAATGAATCATAAAACCTGATCTCAATGAATCATAAAACCTGATCTCAATGAATCATAAAACCTGATCTCAATGAATCATAAAACCTGACCTCAATGAATCATAAAACCTGACCTCAATGAATCATAAAACCTGATCTCAATGAATCATAAAACCTGATCTCAATGAATCATAAAACCTGACCTCAACGTCTCATAAAACCTGACCTCAATGAATCATAAAACCTGATCTCAATGAATCATAAAACCTGACTTCAACGACTCATAAAACCTGACCTCAATGAATCATAAAACCTGATCTCAATGAATCATAAAACCTGACCTCAATGAATCATAAAACCTGACCTCAACGACTCATAAAACCTGACCTCAATGAATCATAAAACCTGATCTCAATGAATCATAAAACCTGACCTCAATGAATCATAAAACCTGACCTCAATGAATCATAAAACCTGACCTCAACGACTCATAAAACCTGACCTCAATGAATCATAAAACCTGATCTCAATGAATCATAAAACCTGATCTCAATGAATCATAAAACCTGACTTCAACGACTCATAAAACCTGACCTCAATGAATCATAAAACCTGATCTCAATGAATCATAAAACCTGACCTCAATGAATCATAAAACCTGACCTCAACGACTCATAAAACCTGACCTCAACAACTCATAAAACCTGACCACAATGAATCATAAAACCTGATCTCAATGAATCATAAAACCTGACCTCAACGACTCATAAAACCTGATCTTAATGAATCATAAAACCTGACCTTAATGAATCATAAAACCTGACCTCAATGAATCATAAAACCTGACCTCAATGAATCATAAAACCTGACCTCAATGAATCATAAAACCTGACCTCAATGAATCATAAAACCTGACCTCAACGACTCATAAAACCTGACCTCAATGAATCATAAAACCTGATCTCAATGAATCATAAAACCTGACCTCAATGAATCATAAAACCTGACCTCAATGAATCATAAAACCTGACCTCAATGAATCATAAAACCTGACCTCAACAACTCATAAAACCTGACCTCAACGACTCATAAAACCTGATCTCAATGAATCATAAAACCTGACCTCAATGAATCATAAAACCTGACCTCTACGACTCATAAAACCTGATCTCAATGAATCATAAAACCTGACCTCAATGAATCATAAAACCTGATCTCAATGAATCATAAAACCTGACCTCAACGACTCATAAAACCTGACCCCAACGAATCATAACATCTGACCTCAACGACTCATAAAACCTGACCTCAATGAATCATAAAACCTGACCTCAAAGAATCATAAAATCTGACCTCAATAACTCATAAAATTCAACCTCAACGAATCATAACATCTGACAACGAATCGTAAGATCAGTCAATAAAAAGACTCACACATTGAAGCCTTCAAGACGTGACCGTCCCAGCACACAACAGACATCACGCAAGAGGCACACAGTTTCCATCGCCCCAAACCGAATAGCAGCAACAAAATTTCGCGAGGCGTGAAAAACATGTTCAGGGCTCCAAAAAAAGAAAAATAAATATTAAAACAATGTTTCCTTCAGGAACATGTGCCGGTGCTGGCGTTGCTAGCTCTGCTGCCGCCGCCGCTTCAGAATTATAGGTTCGTTTCCAACGAGAAAGAAAGCGAGGCGCAATTTAGGGGCCTTAAGATTTGAGCGCGCCTCCCTCGTTCAGCTGCTGCTCTTCAGGTGAAGAGTGAGGGGAGCGCGGGCCTCGTGAGGGGAAATAGCGGACTTGTGAAGGCCTTGTGAAGCCTTGCGAGGGAAAGTAAGAAACTTATAAGGGTAAATAATGAGCTTGTGAGGGGAAACAAGGAACTTGCGAGGGAAAATAAGGGAAATGTGAGGGGAAACAAGGAACTTGTGAGGGGAAACAAGGAACTTGTGAGGGGAAACAAGGAACTTGTGAGGGGAAACAAGGAACTTGTGAGGGGAAACAAGGAACTTGTGAGGGGAAACAAGGAACTTGTGAGGGGAAACAAGGAACTTGTGAGGGGAAACAAGGAACTTGTGAGGAGAAACAAGGAACTTGTGAGGGGAAACAAAGATCTTGTGAGGAGAAACAAGGAACTTGTGAGGAGAAACAAGGAACTTGTGAGGAGAAACAAGGAACTTGTGAGGAGAAACAAGGAACTTGTGAGGAGAAACAAGGAACTTGTGAGGAGAAACAAGGAACTTGTGAGGAGAAACAAGGAACTTGTGAGGAGAAACAAGGAACTTGTGAGGAGAAACAAGGAACTTGTGAGGAGAAACAAGGAACTTGTGAGGGGAAACAAGGAACTTTTGAGGGGAAACAAGGAACTTGTGAGGGGAAACAAGGAACTTGTGAGGGGAAATAAGGAACTTGTGAGGAGAAACAAGGAACTTGTGAGGAGAAACAAGGAACTTGTGAGGAGAAACAAGGAACTTGTGAGGGGAAACAAGGAACTTGAGGGGAAATAAGGAACTTGTGAGGAGAAACAAGGAACTTGTGAGGGGAAACAAGGAACTTGTGAGGGGAAACAAGGAACTTGTGAGGGGAAACAAGGAACTTGTGAGGGGAAACAAGGAACTTGTGAGGGGAAACAATGAACTTGTGAGGAGCAACAAGAACTTGTGAGGGGAAACAAGAAACTTTAGAGGGGAAACAAGGAACTTGTGAGGGGAAACAATGAACTTGTGAGGGGAAACAATGAACTTGTGAGGGGAAACAAGAACTTGTGAGGGGAAACAAGAATCTTGTGAGGGGAAACAAGGAACTTGTGAGGGGAAATAAGGAACTTGTGATGGGAAACAAGGAACTTGTGAGGGGAAACAAGGAACTTGTGAGGGGAAACAATGAACTTGTGAGGAGAAACAAGAACTTGTGAGGGGAAACAAGGAACTTGTGAGTGAAGACAAGAAATTCGGATACGGTAATAATAAACTAGCGAGCAAAAACGAGATACTTTGAGGAGAAATAGCGGATTTGTGAGGGGCAACTGACTTGTGAGGGGCAACTGACTTATGAGGGGCAACTGACTTGTGAGGGGAAACTGACTTGTGAGGGGCAACTGACTTGTGAGGGGCAACTGACTTGTGAGGGGCAACTGACTTGTGTGGGGCAACTGACTTGTGAGGGGCAACTGACTTGTGAGGGGCAACTGACTTGTGAGGGGCAACTGACTTGTGAGGGGCAACTGACTTGTGAGGGGCAACTGACTTGTGAGGGGCAACTGACTTGTGAGGGGCAACTGACTTGTGAGGGGCAACTGACTTGTGAGGGGCAACTGACTTGCGAGGGGCAACTGACTTGTGAGGGGCAACTGACTTGTGAAGGAAAACAACTTATTGGAGAAGACACTCGAGTATCATGAGAGGGAAACTCGAGTATCTTGAGAGGGAAACTCGAATACCTTGAGAGGGAAACTCGAGTACCTTGAGAGGGAAACTCGAGTACCTTGAGAGGGAAACTCGAGTACCTTGAGAGGGAAACTCGAGTACCTTTAGAGGGAAACTTGAGTACCTTGAGAGGGAAACTCGAGTACCTTTAGAGGGAAACTTGAGTACCTTGAGAGGGAAACTCGAGTACCTTGAGAGGGAAACTCGAGTACCTTGAGAGGGAAACTCGAGTACCTTTAGAGGGAAACTTGAGTACCTTGAGAGGGAAACTCGAGTACCTTGAGAGGGAAACTCGAGTACCTTGAGAGGGAAACTCGAATACCTTGAGAGGGAAACTCGAGTACCTTGAGAGGGAAACTCGAGTACCTTTAGAGGGAAACTTGAGTACCTTGAGAGGGAAACTCGAGTACCTTGAGAGGGAAACTCGAGTACCTTGAGAGGGAAACTCGAGTACCTTGAGAGGGAAACTCGAGTACCTTTAGAGGGAAACTTGAGTACCTTGAGAGGGAAACTCGAGTACCTTGAGAGGGAAACTCGAATACCTTGAGAGGGAAACTCGAGTACCTTTAGAGGGAAACTTGAGTACCTTGAGAGGGAAACTCGAGTACCTTGAGAGGGAAACTCGAGTACCTTGAGAGGGAAACTCGAGTACCTTGAGAGGGAAACTCGAGTACCTTGAGAGGGAAACTCGAGTACCTTTAGAGGGAAACTTGAGTACCTTGAGAGGGAAACTCGAGTACCTTGAGAGGGAAACTCGAGTACCTTGAGAGGGAAACTCGAGTACCTTTAGAGGGAAACTTGAGTACCTTTAGAGGGAAACTTGAGTACCTTGAGAGGGAAACTCGAGTACCTTGAGAGGGAAACTCGAGTACCTTGAGAGGGAAACTCGAGTACCTTGAGAGGGAAACTCGAGTACCTTGCGAGGGAAACTCGAGTACCTTTAGAGGGAAACTTGAGTACCTTGAGAGGGAAACTCGAGTACCTTGAGAGGGAAACTCGAATACCTTGAGAGGGAAACTCGAGTACCTTTAGAGGGAAACTTGAGTACCTTGAGAGGGAAACTCGAGTACCTTGAGAGGGAAACTCGAGTACCTTGAGAGGGAAACTCGAATACCTTGAGAGGGAAACTTGAGTATTTTGAGAGGGAAACTCGAGTACCTTTAGAGGGAAACTTGAGTACCTTGAGAGGGAAACTCGAGTACCTTGAGAGGGAAACTCGAGTACCTTGAGAGGGAAACTCGAGTACCTTTAGAGGGAAACTTGAGTACCTTGAGAGGGAAATACGAGTTATTTGTGAGAGACAAACGATTAACTTGTGAGGAAAATACGATTAGCTTGTAAGGAAAGCACAACCACCACCCACGCAATATCAACACAAACCTCACCAGCAACACAATATTAACACAAACCTCACTAGCAACACAATATCAACACACAGCCCACCAGCAACGAGAGAAAGGCTAGCCTAGCTCACTAACATCAGATTTGAGAGCTCGGACCTCAAGTTGTGACGGGCCTGCCCCCTAAGTTCTATGATTGCCCCCTAAGTTCAATGATTGCCCCTTAGTTCTATGATTGCCCCGAAGTTCTATGATTGCTTCTAAGTTCTATGATTGCCCCTAAGTTCTATGATTGCCCCTAAGTTCTATGATTGCCCCTAAGTTGAGGGGCCAGGTATCCCAGATACTCTTGCACCTGCCAACTGTAAGCAAACAAACATTAGATATCTGTCGGTTTCTGTATTCTAATTGCGGCTCAAACCTGGCCAAGTTCGTGCACCAGCAAAGTTCTGTTGCGTGTCAGAACCCAAACCGGCCAGAAGCAGTTACTAAATATCATAAAATTTAAAGGATATGCAATAGGTGCAGAAGAAAACTTTCAAACGCAACAAATGCTGATAAAAAATTTCTAACGAAATGGGTGCTGTAGAAAACTATCAAACGTAATAGGTGCTGAAGAAACATTAAACGCATTAGATGATGAAAATAGGTTGCAGTGAACCGAAATAAAAGCTTCGTAACAAAACAAAAACATTCTAAATTTAAAAAAGGAACCAAGCAGCAGGTCCACACAACACCCAGCAGCAGGCTCACACAACACCCAGTAGCCGGCCCACACAGCCCACACAAGAACACGCGCCACAACTTCACTACGCCGCGTCCCAGTTCCTACTTTCAGTGTAAAGAGTTTGGGCTTAAAGAGCGTCCCTAAGCGCGCAAGTTTGACCCCTCACGACTGTGCCTTGATCAAACAAGGCCCTCGTTGTGCCTCTAAGAGAAAGTCATTTCGAGAGGGGCACTCGATGGAAAGGAGGGAGAGGGGGCAGGGCTGGTAGAGGGGAGGAGCCCATGTTGAAGGGCAGGAGGGGGCCAGAAGGGGGCCAGAAGGGGGCCAGAAGGGGGCCAGAAGGGGGCCAGAAGGGGGCCAGAAGGGGGCCAGAAGGGGGCCAGAAGGGGGCCAGAAGGGGGCCAGAAGGGGGCCAGAAGGGGGCCAGAAGGGGGCCAGAAGGGGGCCAGAAGGGGGCCAGAAGGGGGCCAGAAGGGGGCCAGAAGGGGGCCAGAAGGGGGCCAGAAGGGGGCCAGAAGGGGGCCAGGAGGGGGCCAGGAGGGGGCCAGGAGGGGGCCAGGAGGGGGCCAGGAGGGGGCCAGGAGGGGGCCAGGAGGGGGCCAGGAGGGGGCCAGGAGGGGGCCAGGAGGAAGCCAGGAGGGAGCCAGGAGGGAGCCAGGAGGGAGCCAGGAGGGAGCCAGGAGGGAGCCAGGAGGGAGCCAGGAGGGAGCCAGGAGGGAGCCAGGAGGGAGCCAGGAGGGAGCCAGGAGGGAGCCAGGAGGGAGCCAGGAGGGAGCCAGGAGGGAGCCAGGAGGGAGCCAGGAGGGAGCCAGGAGGGAGCCAGGAGGGAGCCAGGAGGGAGCCAGGAGGGAGCCAGGAGGGAGCCAGGAGGGAGCCAGGAGGGAGCCAGGAGGGAGCCAGGAGGGAGCCAGGAGGGAGCCAGGAGGGAGCCAGGAGGGAGCCAGGAGGGAGCCAGGAGGGAGCCAGGAGGGAGCCAGGAGGGAGCCAGGAGGGAGCCAGGAGGGAGCCAGGAGGGAGCCAGGAGGGAGCCAGGAGGGAGCCAGGAGGGAGCCAGGAGGGAGCCAGAAGGGAGCCAGAAGGGAGCCAGAAGGGGCCAGAAGGGGACAGGAGGGGACAGGAGGGGACAGGAGGGGACAGGAGGAGGGAGGAGGGGGCAGAAGGGAGCAGGAAGGGCGGGAGGGGCCAGGCCTACCGTGCCGCAGGTGCGAACAAGTCCCAAAGAAGTCGCTTTTGGCTAACGAGGGGCGGCATTAGAGGCAGGCCTGTGAGGGGCGGAGCTCAGAGAGTGACTTCTGGCACATACTAGGCCTATGGTGAGAGCTGCCACCACACACTAGGCCTATGGCGAGAGCTGCCACCACAAACTAGGCCTATGGTGAGAGCTGTCACCACACACTAGGCCTATGGTGAAAGCTGCCGCCACACACTAGGCCTATGGTGAGATCTGCCACCACACGCTAGGCCTATGGTGAGAGCTGCCACCACACAGCAGGCCTATGGTGAGAGCTGCCACCACACATTAGGCCTATGGTGAGAGCTGCCACCACACACTAGGCCTATGGGGAGAGCTGCCACCCCACACTAGGCCTATGGGGAGAGCTGCCACCACACACTAGGCCTATGGTGAGAACTGCCACCACACACTAGGCCTATGGTGAAAGCTGCCACCACACACTAGGCCCATGGTGAGAGCTGCCACCACACACCAGGCCTATGGTGAGAGCTGCCACCACACACTAGGCCTATGGTGAGAGCTGCCACCACACACTAGGCCTATGGTGAGAGCTGCCACCACACACTAGGCCTATGGTGAGAATTAGATTAGGTTAAAAAGTCAATTCAAGCCTCCTTAGCTACAAAATAGGTGTTATAAATAGAGAAAAGTAGAAGGCACCATTCAGTGTGGAACCAAGGGAATAGGGAATCTACGCTCAAGGTGTGTACCCACACAAGACCCCCATCCGCAGAAATAGTTAATTGAACAAGATGTTTATAAAAAAAATTGAGGAAGAACGTCAAAGGCGCTGTAAAAAAGGACGACAGTGAACTAAAAAAGTTAACCTTTAACGAAATAATAACCATGTGTTTTGAGCAGAAGGAAGCCTGCCATATAACCTTCAGCTCGGGGCCTCTCATATCGTCTCTCTGAGGACGTTAGTTGCCTCGGATATAATATTTGTACTATATCGGATACAATACTCCCCTATGAGTTTATGCAAACTACGAATTTCAAATAGGATCACTTCATCTCTAGTTTTTTGGCGTCATATTTCATAGATATGTTCTTTCACATATTAATTACATTTTCAAACGACATTTTTTAAAAGCTTCCATCATTTTGCTTTAGCTCCATGGTTTAAATACACCACCAGTTGTCGAACTTATCCTCAAGAGACGTTAAGAGGTTCATGACGTAAATCATTAGATTCGTAAATAATTCAACAACGCAATCATCTACTGAACACTGAACTTACTGCAAACATTAGATAATTAACAATAATGTATTTCATTACTAAATGATTCATACAACCCATCAGTTTCTGAACGTTCCCTCAAGAAACATCAGTAAGGATAAAAAAAGAAAGCATATCATTGGCAAATAACTACTGAAGTTACAGGAGACAACAAAAATAATAAGGCATCTCACACCTAAGTGATTTCATCGCTCCATCAGTTGCTAAACATATGCTCCTTAATGAATACAAAAACGATGCATGTCACAGGCAAATAATTACTGATGTTACACACTAAAGTTGCAACCAACACCAATAAACACGAAGCATGTCACAGGCAAATAATTACTGAAGATTAGATTAGATTAGTCGTTAATTTTAGCCTCCCTACCCAGCAACAAATGCGATCCAAAGAGAGGCAGGAGGAAGGCACCATTTAGTATGGAGTTAAGGGAACGCGGAATCTACGCAGAAAGGCATAGAAACAGTAAGTTGCGAAAGAAGATCATGAAACAAGACCAAAGTTGAAGAGGAGAGTAGTAGGCGATGAACAGGACAGCAGCGAACCGAAAAAAGGGGGTCCTTAACATAACGAAAACGTTTTATTTCAACAAAAAAGAATGCCTACCTAACTCTCAGCTCGGGCCCTGACTTTGTCCCCCTGGGAGCGCTAGTTCCCATAGATACAATAATTACTGAAGTTACACACTAAAGTTGCATCCAACACCAATAAACACGAAGCATGGCACAGGCAAACAATTACTGAAGTTACACACCAAAGTCACAACCAACACCAACAAACACAAAGCATGGCACAGGCAAATAATTACTGAAGTTACACACTAAAGTTACAACCAACACCAATGAACACAAAACATATCGCAGGCAAATAACCCAGTCCCGAGTCCCAGAGTGCGCTGAGGAGGAAGAAGACAAAGCGCGGCGAGGCATGCCTACCAAGCGGCCTGCCACGGCCCGAGGGAGCGCTGCGTAATGCGGCCTCCATTTCTGGTGCCCTCAAATTTCTGGGAGGGGGGGGGGGGAGAATTCTTTGGCGAATGTTTCTAGGAGGGTGTGCTCACAGACACGCACATGCGCCCACACACTCTCGTACACACACGCATACACACATGCATACACACACGCACATGCTCCGACACGCGCTCATATAGTACGTACATACATGCACACAAAAAAACACGCACAAGCGCCGGAACGCGCTCATACAGTACGTACATACACACACATACACACACACAAACACACTCATTCATACACGCACATGCGCCGACACACGCTCATGCACACACGCTCATGCACACACGCCCGCATGCGTGTCAGAGGGTCCGAACAATACGTATTTGCAGCCGAAACGAGACATTCCATCTCTGAGCTCTCAAAGTTTTTCCAACATTTTCCCCACGGATCACTCAAGTATAATTACACACCAAGAACAATCAATTTTGTTTTTTATATTTCGAGTATGGTTTTTAGAACAGAATCCAAATTATATCTAAAGTTGCATGTCGCAATCCAAGTTTCTGGAGACTTTATTAAGACTAAAGATTAAGGGCTTTTTCAGTCTTGATTCTAAAAACTGAAAGCTTATGGCGTCCTTGATCCTTGCTTTGAAAACTTAGAACTTAAGGCCTTTTCTATTCTTGATTACAAAAGTTGAGGGAGTCTTTAGTCTTGAATATAAAGGTTGAAGGAGTCTTTAGTCTTTAATAGAAAAGTTGAAGGAGTCTTTAGTCGTGAATACATCGTTAATTCTGTGTTAAATACTCAAATTATTTTGTCGCACTCTTTAGTCTTGTAAACATCGTAAATTCTGAGTTGAATATTGAAATCATTTTGCCTCACGTATCGGTGGGGTAAAATCATTTTACCTCACGTATCGGTGGGGTAAAATCATTTTACCTCACGTATCGGTGGGGTAAAATCATTTTACCTCACGTATCGGTGGGGTAAAATCATTTTACCTCACGTATCGGTGGGGTAAAATCATTTTACCTCATGTATCGGTGGGGTAAAATCATTTTGCCTCACGTATCGGTGGGGTAAAATCATTTTACCTCACGTATCGGTGGGGGTAAAATCATTTTACCTCACGTATCGGTGGGGTAAAATCATTTTACCTCACGTATCGGTGGGGGTAAAATCATTTTACCTCACGTATCGGTGGGGGTAAAATCATTTTGCCTCACGTATCGGTGGGGTAAAATCATTTTACCTCACGTATCGGTGGGGTAAAATCATTTTACCTCACGTATCGGTGGGGTAAAATCATTTTACCTCATGTATCGGTGGGGTAAAATCATTTTGCCTCACGTATCGGTGGGGTAAAATCATTTTACCTCACGTATCGGTGGGGTAAAATCATTTTGCCTCACGTATCGGTGGGGTAAAATCATTTTACCTCACGTATCGGTGGGGTAAAATCATTTTACCTCACGTATCGGTGGGGTAAAATCATTTTGCCTCACGTATCGGTGGGGTAAAATCATTTTGCCTCACGTATCGGTGGGGTAAAATCATTTTACCTCACGTATCGGTGGGGTAAAATCATTTTGCCTCACGTATCGGTGGGGTAAAATCATTTTACCTCACGTATCGGTGGGGTAAAATCATTTTGCCTCACATCGGTGGGGTAAAATCATTTTACCTCACGTATCGGTGAGGTAAAATCATTTTGCCTCATGTATCGGTGGGGTAAAATCATTACACCCCACGTATCGGTGGGGTAAAATCATTTTACCTGACGTATCGGTGCGGTAAAATCATTTTACCTCACGTATCGGTGGGGTAAAAACATTTTACCTCACGTATCGGTGGGGTAAAATCATTTTACCTCACGTATCGGTGCGGTAAAATCATTTTACCTCACGTATCGGTGCGGTAAAATCATTTTACCTCACGTATCGGTGCGGTAAAATCATTTTACCTCACGTATCGGTGGGGTAAAATCATTTTACCTCACGTATCGGTGGGGTAAAATCATTTTACCTCACGTATCGATGAGGTAAAATCATTTTACCTCACGTAACGGTGGGGTAAAATCATTTTACCTCACGTATCGGTGAGGTAAAATCATTTTACCTCACGTATCGGTGTGGTAAAATCATTTTACCTCACGTATCGGTGGGGTAAAATCATTTTACCTCATGTATCGGTGAGGTAAAATCATTTCACCTCACGTATCGGTGGGGTAAAATCATTACACCCCACGTATCGGTGGGGTAAAATCATTTTACCTCACGTATCGGTGAGGTAAAATCATTTTACCTCACGTATCGGTGAGGTAAAATCATTTTACCTCACGTATCGGTGAGGTAAAATCATTTTACCTCACGTATCGGTGGGGTAAAATCATTTTACCTAACGTATCGGTGGGGTAAAGTCAGTTTACCTCACGTATCGGTGAGGTAAAATCATTTTACCTCACGTATCGGTGGGGTAAAATCATTTTACCTCACGTATCGGTGGGGTGAAATCATTTTACCTCGCGTATCGGTGGGGTAAAATCATTTTACCTCACGTATCGGTGAGGTGAAATCATTTTACCTCACGTATCGGTGAGGTAAAATCCTTTTACCTCACGTATCGGTGAGGTAAAATCATTTTACCTCACGTATCGGTGAGGTAAAATCATTTTACGTCACGTATCGGTGAGGTAAAATCATTTTCCCTCACGTATCGGTGGGGTAAAATCATTTTACCTCACGTATCGGTGAGGTAAAGTCAGTTTACCTCACGTTTCGGTGGGGTAAAGTCAGTTTACCTCACGCCGCGGACGCGTCACGCGCAAATGTTAAGAAGGTCGCAACAAACCAGCGGTCGAATTGCAAGGTTACTCAGGACAAAGTTCTGACGAAGGGGAAACTTCTTGGATGGATGCCGGAAGTTGGAGTTTGTTTTACCTCTTCGCTGTACGGAAGCTTCAGTTCTGGGGCTTTCCGTTAGGTTTACGCTTTTTTAAATATTTTTTCTGCGCCTGCATTTTGCCTTCGAAAAGTATGAATGAATTACAAAAAAGCTCAGGGAAGCAAAGCACGACTGTGCTTCTACATTATCGCTATTTAAAGCACTTAATGAACACCATAAGATGTGGCCACCATCAGCACTTTTTGGCCACCATAAAGTGTGGACACCATAAGATGTGGCCACCATGAGCTCTTTATGGTCACCATAAGCACTTTATGGTCACCATAAGCACTTTATGACCACCATAAGCACTTTATGGCCACCATAAGCACTTTATGACCACCATAAGCACTTTGTGGCCACCATAAGATGCGGCCACCATAAGCACTTTATGCCCACCATAAGCACTTTATGGCCACCTCAAGATGCGGTCACCGTAAGCACTTTATGGCCACCACAAGATGCGGTCACCACAAGCACTTTGTGGCCACCATAAGATGCGGCCACCATAAGCACTTTATGGTCAGCACGCTACTCAGTACGTTTAATGCATAAATATTTAATAAATATACGCGGAGTACAACAGCAGCTGAAAAAAGTTCTTGATAAATTAAAAAATGCTTCATAAACTCACGCATCAGTTTTGAATCACTCGACATCGAACCGAGTGGATGCCCGCATGCACAATTCTACGCGCCATTCTGTTCTTAATTCTTGAACTCGTTCGTAACCCTCAGATTTTTGACATTTACCCTCAAACGTATGCAACCCTCAGACATTTCACTCTCAAAAGATATTTTTCTTACAGACATGAGGTTGGTAGTTCAACAAATGGATTCAATATCACAGACTGGTCACAGAAATGTCCTTAGGCTGTTGCCGCTGGAGCATGCAAATTGTTTCTAGGTCAAACATATAAAAATAAAAATAAAAAAAGCATCGCGCCACTGCCGTCCCAGAAATTATCATGGACGGTTTTTTACGGCCTCCTGAGACGAGGATATTGATCAAAGAATATTGTTTAGCCTTACACTCCAATTTATTTTTAGCAGTTCTTAAAAGCAAGGTAGGGTCTGCGTTTCAAACCCAAAATTTGGTGTGGTTTCACGTTTTGAATCATGCTCGTTATTCCATGCGATGTTTTCGCACAAGAAAACGAAAGTTGGAAAACAAAAGTTATAAAACATTAGTAAGAAAACAAAAGTAAAAACGATAATATGGAAGTAAAAGTAAGAAAACAAAGTATCTGGTACTCACCACATCACCGGCTTCATCACAGCGGTTGGTCACTCACCTGAAGTCAGAAAAAAAAAATTAATTCAGTTTAAAAAAATAAGACGCTCAATGACCGTGTTTGTGATACGAGTTTCACCAGTGCACAAGTCCAAGAATATTTTGATGGCGGGTACTATTGGGATGGATATATTTGTTGGGCATCCACATCTGCAGGATTTTTTTGTGAATTGTTAGGATGGATATATTTGTTGGGCATCCACAGCTGCAGGATTTGTTTGTGAATTTGTTAGGATGGATATATTTGTTGGGCATCCACCGCTGCAGGATTTGTCTTAAGAAAATATCAAATTCCGTCACTTTTGATGGATTGTGTTAGCTAGTAATTGCAATAAGCACGACTGCCAGCAGTAACGCGCAGCATATTCACGGTAGTGCACGGTTCCGTAGATTGGATAGCCAAATTTTTAGAAAAAAAATACTAATGTGTGTAGTCCCTAGCTGTTCCAGAAATGATACAGCCACGGATGATTAATTTGACTGAAATCGTCAGGAAATATACACTGCCAGCCAGTTCGGCCCGTTCAAGAGCCGTATCAGGCCCGTTCAAGAGCAGCAACAGGCCCGTTCAAGAGCAGCAACAGGCCCATAACCATTAACACGAAAAAGACACAACTATTCAATCTTGTCCGCCGTCGCTGCGTAGGCAACCCGCGAAGAGGAGGCCGGAAATGCGTAGCCTCCGTACGATTATTTTGTTGTGCTGATGCCTTTGATGTCGTTCGAGTGTCGCAATTTTGTATGAATAATGAAGGCAAAATCTTATCTCGTACGAAAGCCGAGGCTCGCACTGCCTCATGAATGCCGCTCGGGGATTTTCCTGGACTCGAATGGAAACTTTTTCTTGACGGCGATGCCATTGCGGAGTTGCTCGTGCTTGGTTTTTGGATTTTAACGCTGTGACCGCCAATGGTTAAACTGAAGTTCAGTATTCAACTCAAATTTAAAGTCCATTACAGTAAATTATTTAGATGATAGAAAAGAAACTAGATCGTGCCCTAACTTAGGTTTAATTAAGTATTTATGAGCATTGATTCAGAGCATTGACAGTCAATTGACCGTTAATTTCTCTCACAGCTATTCCGCTAGGACATATTTTGCTTCTATTCTTTCACTTGCTTCAAGTTGACCATAATATCGCGTGTCCGACATTCCACCTGAGACACGTCACTTGAACACGAACACCCTCGCGTAGGTAGGACTTTAGCACAGACCCTTACACTTCGATCTATTTCTCTATGACACTGAAGAAATTCAGTAATAATTGCTCAAGTAGGAGTTGAAGTTAAAGTTGAAGTTAAAGTTGAAGTTAAAGTTGAAGTTAAAGTTGAAGTTAAAGTTGAAGTTAAAGTTGAAGTTAAAGTTGAAGTTAAAGTTGAAGTTGAAGTTGAAGTTAAAGTTGAAGTTAAAGTTGAAGTTAAAGTTGAAGTTAAAGTTGAAGTTAAAGTTGAAGTTAAAGTTGAAGTTAAAGTTGAAGTTAAAGTTGAAGTTAAAGTTGAAGTTGAAGTTAAAGTTGAAGTTAAAGTTGAAGTTAAAGTTGAAGTTAAAGTTGAAGTTAAACTTGAAGTTAAAGTTGAAGTTAAAGTAGAAGTTAAAGTTGAAGTTGAAGTTAAAGTTGAAGTTAAATTTGAAGTTAAAGTTGAAGTTAAAGTTGAAGTTAAAGTTGAAGTTAAAGTTGAAAATAAAGTTGAAAATAAAGTTGAAAATAAAGTTGAAAATAAAGTTGAAGTTAAAGTTGAAGTTAAAGTTGAAGTTAAAGTTGAAGGTAAAGTTGAAGGTAAAGTTGAAGTTAAAGTTGAAGTTAAAGTTGAAATTGGAGTCAAAGTGGGAGTCAAAGGAGGAGTCAAAGTACGAGTCAAAGTAGGAGCCAAAGTAGGAGCTTAAGTAGGAGTCAAAGTAGGAGCCAAAGTAGGAGCCAAAGTAGGAGCCAAAGTAGGAGCCAAAGTAGGAGTCAAAGTAGGAGCCAAAGTAGGAGTCAAAGTAGGAGCCAAAGTAGGAGCTTAAGTAGGAGTCAAAGTAGGAGCCAAAGTAGGAGCCAAAGTAGGAGCCAAAGTAGGAGTCAAAGTAGGAGCCAAAGTAGGAGCTTAAGTAGGAGTCAAAGTAGGAGCCAAAGTAGGAGCCAAAGTAGGAGCCAAAGTAGGAGTCAAAGTAGGAGCCAAAGTAGGAGTCAAAGTAGGAGCCAAAGTAGGAGCTTAAGTAGGAGTCAAAGTAGGAGTCAAAGTAGGAGTCAAAGTAGGAGTCAAAGTACGAGTCAAAGTAGGAGCCAAAGTAGGAGCCAAAGTAGGAGTCAAAGTAGGAGCCAAAGTAGGAGCCAAAGTAGGAGCCAAAGTAGGAGCCAAAGTAGGAGCCAAAGTAGGAGCCAAAGTAGGAGTCAAAGTAGGAGTCAAAGTAGGAGCCAAAGTAGGAGTCAAAGTAGGAGCCAAAGTAGCAGCTTAAGTAGGAGTCAAAGTAGGAGCCAAAGTAGGAGCCAAAGTAGGAGTCAAAGTAGGAGCCAAAGTAGGAGTCAAAGTAGGAGTCAAAGTAGGAGCCAAAGTAGGAGCCAAAGTAGGAGTCAAAGTAGGAGCCAAAGTAGGAGTCAAAGTAGGAGTCAAAGTAGGAGCCAAAGTAGGAGCCAAAGTAGGAGCCAAAGTAGGAGTCAAAGTAGGAGCCAAAGTAGGAGCCAAAGTAGGAGTCAAAGTAGGAGTCAAAGTAGGAGTCAAAGTAGGAGCCAAAGTAGGAGTCAAAGTTGGAGTCAACGTAGGAGTCAAAGTAGGAGTCAAAGTAGGAGTCAAAGTAGGAGTCAAAGTAGGAGTCAAAGTAGGAGCCAAAGTAGGAGCCAAAGTAGGAGCCAAAGTAGGAGTCAAAGTAGGAGTCAAAGTAGGAGTCAAAGTAGGAGTCAAAGTAGGAGTCAAAGTTGGAGTCAACGTAGGACTCAAAGTAGGAGTCAAAGTAGGAGTCAAAGTAGGAGTCAAAGTAGGAGTCAAAGTAGGAGCCAAAGTAGGAGCTTAAGTAGGAGTCAAAGTAGGAGTCAAAGTAGGAGTCAAAGTAGGAGTCAAAGTAGGAGTCAAAGTAGGAGCCAAAGTAGGAGCCAAAGTAGGAGCCAAAGTAGGAGCTAAAGTAGGAGTCAAAGTAGGAGTCAAAGTAGGAGCCAAAGTAGGAGGAGTCAAAGTAGGAGTCAAAGTTGGAGTCAACGTAGGAGTCAAAGTAGGAGTCAAAGTAGGAGTCAAAGTAGGAGTCAAAGTAGGAGTCAAAGTAGGAGTCAAAGTAGGAGTCAAAGTAGGAGCCAAAGTAGGAGCTTAAGTAGGAGTCAAAGTAGGAGCCAAAGTAGGAGTCAAAGTAGGAGCTAAAAGAACCTAAAGGCAGCCTAAAATTGAAGCTAAAGCAAGTTAAGTTGAAGGGAGCTCAAGTTAAGTAGCCATTAAAGGAAGCTTAAGTATAGTAGCCATGTCTGTGTTTGAAAGAAAGAACTAACGTCAACTTTGTGTTCCAGGAGCTGGTGGACGGGACCTCGCAAGCGCTGCCGACGACAACTCCAGGGCACGGGTGCTAAATTGCGCGTTTCTCTGGCTTTAGTCCTCAAATTTAATTTTTCCTTGGCATGATTTAGCCGTACATATGCCTCGGTATCTGACGGTCCGCAGGGTTGAAAGACAGATTTTGGCAACCAAATTTGAAATGAAAAAATTAACATTCGAGAACGTTGGTCAGAATAAATGAGCCGATTAAGCAAAGACCCAGCTCAACTTTTTCACCGGGGCATCCATGATTTTCGCCGCCCATGTATAGCCAATGCATGGGGTGGTCAAAATAATAGATGCAGCGGCGGAAATTTTCAGCAATGAACTTCGAAACCTTCGTCTTGTCGCTATTGGCAGTGAAGACTGGCGCGCTGCTCCGAAGATTGCCTTCTGTCCTTCTGCTCTGTCGCAAGTCTTGCTACTACCTTGGTCAACATCTCTAACTGCAGTGTTACAGCAAACATCAGTGTTCAACTGCAGTGTTACATCATACATCAGTGTTCAACTGGAGTGTTACAGCAAACATCAGTGTTCAACTGCAGTGTTGCGGACAACATCAGTGTTCAACTGCAGTGTTGCGGACAACATCAGTGTTCAACTGGAGTGTTGCGGGCAACATCAGTGTTCAACTGCAGTGTTGCGGGCAACATCAGTGTTCAACTGGAGTGTTACAGCAAACAGTGTTCAACTGCAGTGTTGCGGACAACATCAGTGTTCAACTGCAGTGTTGCGGTCAACATCGTTGTCCATTAGCAGTTTTCTTGCCAATACCGTTGTGTAATCCGTCCGTTAGCTTCTGATCAACTTACTTTCTAGATCAAACGATTTGTGCCACTGTCGTTATTTTCAAATCTGCCTCTAAATTCAGAAACAATGAGAAAATCGCATTTCGGTCTTGGTGTCCCATATTTTATGCATTGGTCTTTTATTTAACACGTATTTTTCCTCATATTTCATGTTTTCTCCAACTCAAGTGCAAGTACTATGACAAATATTTGTGTATTGAGGGTTGTCTTCTACAGCACAGACACAAGCCACGTACATTTTAAACTCTAAAACGTACATTTGAGCACATTAAACAGGACACATTTACCCGTATTGCTTTAAAGTCCTAATTTTAACTTCAAAATTTTGTTCGCAAGAACATTTCATTAACAATTAAGTTATCTTTAATTGCTCCCACACAGTCTGAAACTGCTGCAGCTTTCAACCAGTGTTCTTGTCATGTTTTGCCCGTGATGTCTAAAATCATTTCAATGTTTTTGCATTTGAACTTGCCCCATTCACAATTTCAAAAACTATTTGTTGTGGGATATTCTATCATCAAAATCAAGAAAACTCATACGACAGTTACTACACTCAAACAAAGACGAAACTTCTATACTTGCGATTTACTTCACGTCAAAAACTAACGTATGGAAAAATCTCATTCATCCACGATGTCATTCATTAACACTGCAAGAAAGCAAAAAATGAGTGAAGCCAGCGAATCATTTTTTCTATAAGGTGGTTTTCTATTAAGAGTTCTTTTGCTCCAACTATCCATAAGTTTGCAAATTCTTCCTGTGAGGCGTTGAGCCTCAAAAGCCAATTCAGTAGTACCTAAATATTATATTCTGTAGTACCTCAAAGTTCTATTCAAAAGAACTTCAAAATCCTATTCCAAGTAGTGCTGGCCGTCAAGTCGAATGTGAGATGAACATTGTCCCCAACATTCTTTTCTTTTACATTTAAGCGTCTTGCTAAAATTTGCTAGGTGGTGATAGCCTCTGATGCAACTTATAGTAACACTTATTTTAACATGTTTTGCAAGCTAGCATTGTGTTTCTTCAAGTTGTACTCTACATGCATCCGGACCCAACAGCCAGACAACGATAAAACAAAAACTTTGAATACGCTACTACAATAGCATCAACAACTGAAACAGTTGCAACAACTGCAACAGTTGCAACAACTGCAACAGTAGCAACAACTGCAACAGTAGCAACAACTGCAACAGTAGCAGAAACTGCAACAGTAGCAGAAACTGCAACAGTAGCAACAAATGCAACAGTAGCAACAACTGCAACAGTAGCAACAACTGCAACAGTAGCAACAACTGCAACAGTAGCAACAACTGCAACAGTAGCAGAAACAGCAACAGTAGCAACAACTGCAACAGTAGCAACAACTGCAACAGTAGCAACAACTGCAACAGTAGCAACAACTGCAACAGTAGCAACAACTGCAACAGTAGCAACAACTGCAACAGTAGCAACAACTGCAACAGTAGCAACAACTGCAACAGTAGCAACAACTGCAACAGTAGCAACAACTGGAACAGTAGCAACAACTGCAACAGTAGCAACAACTGCAACAGTAGCAACAACTGCAACAGTAGCAACAACTGCAACAGTAGCAGAAACAGCAACAGTAGCAACAACTGCAACAGTAGCAACAACTGCAACAGTAGCAACAACTGCAACAGTAGCAACAACTGCAACAGTAGCAACAACTGCAACAGTAGCAACAACTGCAACAGTAGCAACAACTGCAACAGTAGCAACAACTGCAACAGTAGCAACAACTGCAACAGTAGCAACAACTGGAACAGTAGCAACAACTGCAACAGTAGCAACAACTGCAACAGTAGCAACAACTGCAACAGTAGCAACAACTGGAACAGTAGCAACAACTGGAACAGTAGCAACAACTGCAACAGTAGTTGTAGTTAACAACTACAATGGCGCATAAGCAGGACGCGGTATAGGGAAAATCTCAAGAAATGTTCCGACGAAAGAAGGGATAATTTTTAGACTTGCCGTCGTATTTTCAACGTTATCCCTCACGGCGTTTGTGGACGTTCGTTGTTCGTAAATGCAATCTTCATATCTATTTATCATAAGTTAATTTCAGCTCTCCTTGCCGCAGCAAAGATGTGCAAAGAGAGAAGAAATGAATGTGTACTATTGGAGTTGGCGGAATGCGGAATCTACGCACAGGGTGAGTTCCCACACGGGATCCCGTGCGCGTGAAAACAGTAAGTTGAGAAAGAAGGTTAAGTAACAATATAAAGATTAAAGAATAAAGTCAGAGGTGCTGAAAAACAGGACAGCAGTGAACCGAAAGAAATGGTTCTTAACAAAACAAGAAACATTTTATTTCACCAATAAGAAGAACTACCCAACTCCTAGCTCAGGACTTCACATTTTTCCCCTGGAAGTGCTAATTCTCACATTTACACAAGTTTTACTCCTCTGAGGGGATTGCAATCTTCAGTTTAAATAGGGCATGATTCTAGCTCTTTAGTTCTAGAGCCTCATCTTAAAAATTCTTCAAATATCTACTATATGAAAAAACGAATCTCAGTAAATATATGTACCGTTCAACGTACAAAAACCTCTGGATAAATCTAAACCAAGCAAACACAAAATGAACCAGGTAGAGTACGAATGTACCCATCAATATCGATCCTGCATTTGAAACTTAATTTACGCATATATCAATAGGATAAGGACTGTAAGATAACGCATTAGATCGAGAGACTATAGACATAGAAGCTTCACGAGTCTAAGGAAGGAAAACAACTGTACAACTCCTGCACGGACTAGTTTAACTACACTAGAAAATGCTATTAGTTAACTTCCTCAAATTATAGCTGCCGTTCACCTAATGGTTATACTAGCAACTTAGTCCAACTTTTTACTGATGCGATAGTTGATGTAGCAACACTCCGTTCTTACGAGACTTAAAATCAGACCCTAAAGTTATAGATGGGTAATGTTGAATTAGATTTGTATTTATGAACATGCATATGATGCACTAAATGCGTGAAGACAACTTAGTCCAACTTTTTACCGATGCGATAGTTTATGTAGCAAAACTCCGTTTTTACGAGACTTGAAATCAGACCCTATAGTTATAGATAAGTAATGTTGGATTAGATTCGTATTCCAATCTGAACATGCATATGATGATGCACTGAACGCGTGAAGACAACAGCATATGGACCTCATTCTACTCTGAGGGTCGAACGCGTAGGCTAAGCCCACATTCTCCCCTAGGCCTAGCCATGCATAGGCCACACCAAGTTTAAATATAATTTGCTGGGCATAACTTGATTCAAATCTTTGATCCTCGTAAAACCGCAATTCAAATCACATGAATGGGTGACCAGCGCGTTTAAATTTCATATGTAGGCCAATGACTACGTCCATTTATATTTTATATGGCCTAAAATTTTTTAAATTTCAAATGCGGGCTACAAACTCATTCAATTCATATCTGGGTCTCAAATGGATTCAATTTATATCCGGGTCTCAAATGCGTTCAATTTATATCCGGGTCTCAAATGCGTTCAATTTATATCCGGGTCTCAAATGCATTCAATTAATACCCGTGATTCAAATGCATTCAATCTATATCCGGGTCTCAAATGCATTCAATTAATACCCGTGATTCAAATGCATTCAATCTATATCCGGGTCTCAAATGCATTCAATCTATATCCGGGTCTCAAATGCATTCAATTAATACCCGTGATTCAAATGCATTCAATCTATATCCGGGTCTCAAATGCATTCAATTAATACCCGTGATTCAAATGCATTCAATCTATATCCGGGTCTCAAATGCATTCAATCTATATCCGGGTCTCAAATGCATTCAATTAATACCCGTGATTCAAATGCATTCAATCTATATCCGGGTCTCAAATGCATTCAATTAATACCCGTGATTCAAATGCATTCAATCTATATCCGGGTCTCAAATGCATTCAATTAATACCCGTGATTCAAATGCATTCAATCTATATCCGGGTCTCAAATGCATTCAATTTATATCCGGGTCTCAAATGCATTCAATTTATATCCGGGTCTCAAATGCGTTCAATTTATATCCGGGTCTCAAATGCGTTCAATTTATATCCGGGTCTCAAATGCATTCAATTTATATCCGGGTCTCAAATGCATTCAATTAATACCCGTGATTCAAATGCATTCAATTTATATCCGGGTCTCAAATGCATTCAATTTATATCCGGGTCTCAAATGCGTTCAATTTATATCCGGGTCTCAAATGCGTTCAATTTATATCCGGGTCTCAAATGCGTTCAATTTATATCCGGGTCTCAAATGCATTCAATCTATATCCGGGTCTCAAATGCATTCAATTAATACCCGTGATTCAAATGCATTCAATTTATATCCGGGTCTCAAATGCATTCAATCTATATCCGGGTCTCAAATGCATTCAATTAATACCCGTGATTCAAATGCATTCAATTTATATCCGGGTCTCAAATGCATTCAATCTATATCCGGGTCTCAAATGCATTCAATTTATATCCAGGCCTCAAATGCGTTCAATTTATATCCGGGTCTCAAATGCGTTCAATTTATATCCGGGTCTCAAATGCATTCAATCTATATCCGGGTCTCAAATGCATTCAATTAATACCCGTGATTCAAATGCATTCAATTTATATCCGGGTCTCAAATGCATTCAATCTATATCCGGGTCTCAAATGCATTCAATTTATATCCGGGTCTCAAATGCATTCAATTTATATCCGGGTCTCAAATGCATTCAATTTATATCCGGGTCTCAAATGCGTTCAATTAATACCCGTGATTCAAATGCATTCAATTTATATCCGGGTCTCAAATGCATTCAATCTATATCCGGGTCTCAAATGCATTCAATTTATATCCAGGCCTCAAATGCGTTCAATTTATATCCGGGTCTCAAATGCGTTCAATTTATATCCGGGTCTCAAATGCATTCAATCTATATCCGGGTCTCAAATGCATTCAATTAATACCCGTGATTCAAATGCATTCAATTTATATCCGGGTCTCAAATGCATTCAATCTATATCCGGGTCTCAAATGCATTCAATTTATATCCGGGTCTCAAATGCATTCAATTTATATCCGGGTCTCAAATGCATTCAATTTATATCCGGGTCTCAAATGCATTCAATTTATATCCGGGTCTCAAATGCGTTCAATTTATATCCGGGTCTCAAATGCATTCAATCTATATCCGGGTCTCAAATGCATTCAATTAATACCCGTGATTCAAATGCATTCAATTTATATCCGGGTCTCAAATGCATTCAATCTATATCCGGGTCTCAAATGCGTTCAATTTATATCCAGGCCTCAAATGCGTTCAATTTATATCCAGGCCTCAAATGCGTTCAATTTATATCCAGGCCTCAAATGCGATTGTATATCAGGGCCCAAAACTTTAGATTTATGATTCGGCATAAACACGTTCAAATTTCATGTACACCCTTTCATATATATTTGAGTCACAAACTTATTTAAGTATCATGTTTGGGACACAAACTCACTCAAATATCTTGTATGGGTCATAAACTCATTCAAATATCATGTATGGTCCATAAACTCATTCAAATATCATGTATGGTCCATAAACTCATTCAAATATCATGTATGGCCCATAAACTCATTTAAACATCATGTATGGGTCACAAACTCATTCAAATTTCATGCATAGGTCACAAACATCTCTTTCAAATTAATTAAACGGTGAACTTTCCCATTCTTTCACAACTTCGCCCAATCAAGGGCTGCTCGTACGATAATCTGAATCAAGAGTCTCGTCAGCATAATTAGACCATACCTACGCCTAGATCAAGAATGTTTCACATGAATAACCATAATAGATCGCTCATGCTAATAACAGACATCGCTTGCGCGAGTAACTAATTAAGTCATTACGAATGTAATCAAAGATGAGTAGGACGAGCAGGAAGTGCAGTTGAGCAAAGCAAGTGCCTCAGTTATACGACCCCACGCAGAGTTGGATGCTATGTGTTGTGTTGAACAGTTAATACTGTGTTACGGTATGTACTGTGTTGCGCAGCGTGCAATGAGGTGATGGTAGCAAGTATAGTAATGTTTGCAATAGACGGAAGCATTTGATGGAGGTGAACATTAGCATTATTGAACATCTCGTCTGCTGTTCAAGACATCCGTTGTGGCGCAATTTCCTGTGTAAGGACTAACGTCCGCCCACGCCCCGCCCACTTCGCTGTTCAAGGCCGGATGACCTAAAACCGAAAGCCAGAATTTATTTATGAAAGCCATCTACGCGGATGCTAGATTACCAAATCTACAATTATTATGATTTATTTAACTTTGAAACATATGTGATAGCTTCGGGTTATATTACTCGTATTATCGGTATTATAATTATATTTTCAAGATTTAGCTTCGGGTTCCGCTCATTTGATGAATGTTGTGTGAATTATTGCAATGTACGAAGCAATGTCGCTGATTTCGGTGTATCAATTATAATCCGGAAAAATAAGGCGGGTGAATGTTTTCATCCACTTGAGTGCAGAATACGTTTGTGTGGTAGAGAAATTACGTTAGTGTGAAAATAAAATCTTATCAATATTTATGTAACCAAATTTCATGATTCAATCCTAAAACATTCACTCTCCTAAAGAAAATCACTTAAACAAGAATTTCAATTAAAATTCTTCTTGAATGCACTGAACTCAAGTGTTAATTTAACGAATTTCCTCAATGTTTAACACTCTTTCTTTTGTGAAATGACTTATTACCTCAAATATCATGCTCATTATTCTCAACAACTTCAATTTCAATTACGATAACTTCATTCGAAAGTAATTACGGCATGACATTTACCGTCTTCATTATGATAAGATACCTCAGGCACATTCATTGTTGCGTCATTCGCACGTTGAAGCGTACGTTACATCACGCAATATGCATGAGCCTGAATAGCATGCGACTATGTAAGCACAATGCATGCAAACGCACGCACGCATGTGAAATCAAGTACATGAAAATGGTAAATATGATTTATACGGAACTATAATGGAGGATATAGTCAGGAGTAAATATGTTTTATTTCTAGTCGTTATGGATACAGTCAAGGGCAAATGGGATTTATATGTAGTCATTACGGTGGATAGAGTCAGGGGTAAATATGATTTACATATAGTCATAATGGTGGACACAGTCACGGATTACTCCCGCATTGTATCATGCCTTTCTAAAGAGCTTATCCAAGCCTTCTCGCAGCTCTGACAAACGCCATTACCGTCAATGACTTCCCTCGGAACGCATTACGGCGGCAGAGTGACGCGATATTGACACACTCAAATTTGGCCGGCCTTTTTGGAGCGCGCAAAAAATTCCATCGCAGCTCTCCTGAGGCAGTCATTTGAGCTCGTTCGCGCGCGCATTCGTGCGCTTTAGTGACTCCCAGAGTGGTGTGGTGACCGGGTGTTTACGAGCGGATGAGCATCCCGCGATGCGTAAAATACACTGTGCTCACTCTCCGCTGCACCGTAAAATGATACAGCGGGTCTTTATTACTTCACACTAAACCGGAGGTTTTCTGACACGTGTGAATTTCAGAGCTTTGCTGCGTCCGTTGAGGCTTCAAAATGAAATTCAAGGGAAGTATTTAAATAGGGAATTTCCCGTAAAATGATACAGCGGGTCTTTATCACTTCCCGCTAAAACGGCGGTTTTCCGACACGTGTGAATTTGAGCCCTGTGCTGTGTCCGTTGAGGCTTCAAAATGAAATGTAAGGGAAAAATTTTTTAAATGAAGAATTTCTGCTTCTGTGTCAGTGAGAAGCTCGGCACTTTTAGAGCAAGAAGAAAACCCATTTGGGAGCAAGGTTAAAAGAGCTTTGTTCTCTTCCGGAGAACAGACAGCTTTCTTCTCTGATGCTGCATGATAACAAAGACCGCACTGCTGCTCTCTAATGTAAAAACTGTCCATGTCACGTGGACGGGCACGAGTTAGGAACTTCTTAATAGGCGTGCAGTCATCACGGATATAAATAATACAGAGCAGAATAAAACTCCCGACTTTTACAAAGTAGTATCAGTACGACGTGAGGCTGGAGTGCGTATTGTCTCTAGTCTGCGTAAAAAGTTGCATGGCAATTAGTGTTTGAGCGCATCGGAAGTAAACGCTGGTTTGACTTAGGCGTGAAAAGTAAAAAACTTCTGGCTTTCCTCTGTCGAGTAAAATCACCGGGATAATTTTCTTACTCCCCGCTGGCGGACACCAGCACCGGGAAATTTCAACGACTCATTTAGGCTCATTACTGTTTATTTGAACTTTTTTGTTCCTGAGCAAAAACGCATTAAAAGAAAAATGAAAAAGAAAGAAAATCTGTTTATTTCCAAGAAGGTAATTATTTGGTCCAGTGGGTCCTTGGAGTTATTAGGTTAACGTAAAACTTTTGAACTAAACATATGTCCGACTTTAATTATGTGAATATTGATAAATTGTTGGAGAGATCGACTATCTGGGGTTTATGGAAACCGAAATTTTTGTCTCATTTACAATAGCCTTAATATTTTGAAGAACCATTCCATCATTTGGCAAAGCTTCAATTTTTTGCACGAAACGGTCATTATTTGCAAAAAAACTTTCTTGCTTTTTATCTCAAAATTTGAAACAAGGGATTGCAAATAAATGTTATGATTTTAAAAACTATTTTGAAGTTCCAAAAAGCTCACTCGTTTCGAAAAAGAAAGCGCTTACGTATTTAGAAGTGAAAGTCAATACGGTGGAGAACCGATTGTAATAACTTCAGTGTCGACAAAAAACTATCTCAATATTTAACAAAACAAATAGTAAACAGAACATGAGTCCGTCTCTAAATTACTGTCATGCATACGGAATGGAAGAATGATTGCTCTTTATTATAATTTATAATTTTTTGGATTATTAAAAAATTAACATCCGGTTACATTAAATTTAGGTGACGCTAAATTAAAGAAAAAGTTTTTTTTGGTCAAAAAATTAACTAATTTCTTAATCGAGCACTAGTAAAACGTGAGCCATAGACGTTTATTTTTATATTGCAGAATTTACCAGCCGCACACATAAATGAACCGTGAGGTAATTAACTCATTAACTCAATATTGTTATCCACGCCTGATACAGGTTTGTGTTACGCCCTATAGGATGGCCTCAACTAAACGGAGTCAGTGATTACTAACATGGCAATTCATGACTAAATTTTGTACGCTATTATTGTAGTATTTTTGCAACATGTACCTAAAAGACTTGCTGAAATGGGTCAGCAGGGCTTTGAAGAATTGAACGCAACATGCTTAATGAGTAACATGAATAAGTTTAGCTAGTGAATATAGTTTAAAGGAGAAAGTTTCAAGGATAACGTGTTATGGGCCTCACCACTTGAAATATCATGTCAACATTTACTCGATATCACATGTTAACATTTACTTGATAATACATGTTAACATTTACTTGATATCACATGTTAACATTTACTTGATAATACATGTTAACATTTACTTGATATCACATGTTAACATTTACTTGATAATACATGTTAACATTTACTCGATATCACATGTTAACATTTACTTGATAATACATGTTAACATTTACTTGATATCACATGTTAACATTTACTTGATAATACATGTTAACATTTACTTGATATCACATGTTAACATTTACTTGATAATACATGTTAACATTTACTTGATATCACATGTTAACATTTACTTGATATTTCATGTCAACATTTACTTGATATCACATGTTAACATTTACTTGATATTTCATGTCAACATTTACTTGATATCACATGTTAACATTTACTTGATATTTCATGTCAACATTTACTTGATATCACATGTTAACATTTGCTTGATATTTCATGTCAACATTTACTTGATAATACATGTTAAGTTAACTAATGTGACGAAGAGACAAAAGCTTCAGTGGGGAGCTTTCGTAGAAATGGGCAATCGTTTCAATTAATGGGTATAAAATATAGTGCCCTCATACATAGCTGAATGTTAAGAAGTGCAAATTCATCATCCATGTGTAGGGACTAACGCGTGTTCTCTGTGTGTACTTCGTGTAGCAGGCTCAGCGTGTACATAGTGTACATAACTACAGAACGGAGTTGAATATAACATTTATATCAAGTATACCTATACGTATATACATATATAAATACGATATATATATATTATGTTGCTAATTCTGTTGTACATGTACTTATCCGAACCCTTAATGCCTGCCTATCACTCCTGCATACCTACGTTCCTCGCTTGTACTTTCTGGTAGCATTAAACGTCTAGTCGTTCTAGAAGCAGGAAACTAACTTCACAGGAACATTTAAAAAAAACATTATTCAAAGCATGACATCCATTCGATGAATAGTAATGCGCGATTCATCAGTTGATTAATATTTATGCGATAGATGAATGCAGATTAATATTTGTGTAATCGATGAGTGCTGATCAATACTTACACGATTAATGAGCGTTGACTATTGTTCTAGAGCATTGATCAATGCTTATTCGAGTTCTGAGTGAATACTTATGATAAGAGCAGACTAGTTCTTGCACTTTAATATACGACATGTAACTGGGGGTACATTTTTGACATATTCACATATCACATACATATTTGGGTGTAGTGGTGGTGAATGTGATGAGGGTGATGTGGTGATGAGGGGGATGTGGTGATAAGGGTGATGTAGTAATGAGGGTGATGCGGTGATGAGGGTGATGTGGTGATGAGGGTGATGTGATGATGAGGGTGATGTGATGATGAGGGTGATGTGATGATGAGGGCGATGTGATGATGAGGGCGATGTGGTGAGGGTGATGTGGTGATGAGGGTGATGTGGTGATGAGGGGGATGTGGTGATAAGGGTGATGTAGTAATGAGGGTGATGCGGTGATGAGGGTGATGTGATGATGAGGGTGATGTGATGATGAGGGTGATGTGATGATGAGGGTGATGTGATGATGAGGGTGATGTGATGATGAGGGCGATGTGGTGAGGGTGATGAGGTGATGAGGTTGATGTGGTGAGGGTAATGTGGTGATGTAGTGATGAGGGTGATGAATCCTAGGAGCTGATGAGGTAACGATGACATGAAAATGAATTTAGTGGATTAATGATGGCAAAAAATGAAAGAAATGTAGTTAGGGCCGAGGAAAGTTACGGCCCGCCAAGAAATAAAACTGTAGAAGTAATGAAAGAAGCGAAGGGATAAGAGCGATGAAATTACACGGGGAAAAAATATTGAAGGTGATGTAGAGATAACGGAAGGAAGAGCAGTTATTGGGGCAATGAAACTACATAGATGGGTGAGAAATATTGGAGGTGATGAGGTTATAGATGAAGACCCGACACATCCATCACCCGACACACACCCATCACCCGACACACACCCATCACCCGACACACACCCATCACCCGACACACACCCATCACCCGACACACACCCATCACCCGACACACACCCATCACCCGACACACACCCATCACCCGACACACACCCATCACCCGACACACACCCATCACCCGACACACACCCATCACCCGACACACACCCATCACCCGACACACACCCATCACCCGACACACACCCATCACCCGACACAAACACCCATCACCCGACACAAACATCCATCACCCGACACAAACATCCATCACCCGACACAAACATCCATCACCCGACACAAACATCCATCACCCGACACACACCCATCACCCGACACACACCCATCACCCGACACACACCCATCACCCGACACACACCCATCACCCGACACACACCCATCACCCGACACACACCCATCACCCGACACAAACACACATCACCCTACACAAACACACATCACCCTACACAAACACACATCACCCTACACAAACACACATCACCCTACACACACACCCATCACCCGACACACACCCATCACCCGACACACACCCATCACCCGACACACACCCATCACCCGACACACACCCATCACCCGACACACACACCCATCACCTGACACACACACCCATCACCCGACACAAACACCCATCACCCGACACAAACACCCATCACCCGACACAAACACCCATCACCCGACACAAACACCCATCACCCGACACAAACACCCATCACCCGACACAAACATCCATCACTCGACACAAACATCCATCACCCGACACAAACACCCATCACCCGACACACACCCATCACCCGACACACACCCATCACCCGACACACACCCATCACCCGACACATACCCATCACCCGACACACACCCATCACCCGACACACACCCATCACCCGACACACACCCATCACCCGACACACACCCATTACCCGACACACACCCATCACCCGACACACACCCATCACCCGACATACACGCATCACACGACACACACACATCACACGACACACATCACCCGACACACACCCATCACCTGACACACACACACCACCCGACACACACACCACCCGACACACACACACCACCTGACACACACCACCTGACACACACCACCTGACACACACCACCTGACACACACCACCCGGCAAACACACCACCCGTCACACACTCATCACCCGACATACACACACCACCCGACACATCACCCGACACACATCACCCGACAGGTCAGCGTTCTGAGCCTCGCTGTCCTGCCGAGCTGCACAGATTGTAAGTTAGTTGAAGTCTCCCTAACCGCTACAAAGAAAAGAGCTTATCGAAGAGAGGAAGGAGAAAGACACCATTTAGTATGGAGATGAGGGAATGCGGAATCTATGCACAAGGAGCATAGAAACAGTAATTTGCGAAAGAAGTTCATGAAATAAGATCAAAGTTGAAGAAGGAACTAGCAGCTGCTGGATAACAGCACAGCAGTGAATGGTGGTCCTCAACAAAAATACTTTTTACTTCAACAAAAAAAGGCCTACCTAACTCTCAGCTCGGGCCCTCACATTTTACCCCTGTGAGCGCTAAAATACGGAGGAAAATACCAGCTCACACAGCAGAACTGGGCGATATTTGTGTGAAATGCAGAGGGAAACTGGATTTGCTGGTCGATTGTGCGACTATGAAAATTTGTTTCCGTTATTCTCAAAATACGCACGTCGTTCTTCGCATATTCGTAATATAGAGCGTTTTAAAAACAAAAGCAAAGTTGGTGATCTAACGAGTATCAACAAAAGGTTAATTTAACCCCACAGCCTATCATTCATATCTCACGAAGAGACTCGCTGAAGATTATTACGGGACCTAAATTTTGGGTGTGAATTTGTACGCTTAAAGAGTTTGAGTGTTTCCGAACTGCAAACACTCCAACTTGAAACTTGGCAAACTGCCTTTTGAGATGAAGTTTCCCAAAAAAAAAGTTGCAGAAGCTCACTTAGATGTGTGCTTTCAAAGCCAAATTCACATTCGAGACTACATGAGACCTGAGCAAACGCGTTTGTCGGGTGAATTGATTTCAAAAGTCATGAAATTCAAGACCTCGAACTCATTTAATCTCATTTCATGAAGAACTATTGATTCCATAAATAGTCAGGAAATTCAGAGCCTTCAACTAATATTTAAAACTTAGTTCATCAAGAATTCATAAAATCATTTGAAAATTTAATTTAACAACAGAAATCGGCAAACTTGACATGTGCTTAGTATCTATCTGCTGTCTCTCAGTCAACGTCATGTTTTCAAACGGAGGATATAATGAAAAACATCCAAAAAGACATTTTTCGTTCATTCACCCGAACTATTTGCCTACGTTCCATAATACTAACATCAAACATTTCACACCAAAACGACGTTCCATAATACTAACATTAAACATTTCATATCAAAATAAGTAAGACAAAATGATAAAATATGATCCAGTAATATATATAGAGACCGTCACGCTACCTCTGGAATAGTAGTCCTCGAAGTTACTAGTCGTTCAAAATATTCTCATATCCAACATCTCGACCGTTGGATATTGTTCACTTTCTCCAAGTGTTGAATAACATAAGAAAATTGGTCGTCATTTCAAAAGGAAATAGAAAAATGGAATATTAAAGATAGGCAGCGTTATGTTAATAATGCAAAGCTATTTGGAACTTTTTTTATATGTTCCTTATGAATAATTAGACCTGTAATGAGGGCTGGATTTCCTTCCTATTCACGTCGTCGCAGCGTTACAGTGAGCAGCGTAAGTTCTTCCAGGTGAACTTGCGACGACGTAGTCTGACAAAAACGCTACTCTTGAATAACAAAAACTTGAGGAAAACTTGGGGATATTTTGAGGAAAACTTGGGGGTATTTTGAGGAAAACTTGGGGGTATTTTGAGGAAAACTTGCGGATATTTTGAGCAAAACTTGCGGATATTTTGAGCAAAACTTGCGGATATTTTGAGCAAAACTTGGGGAAATTTTGAGCAAAACTTGGGGATATTTTGAGCAAAACTTGGGATATTTTGAGCAAAACTTGGGGATATTTTGAGCAAAACTTGGGGATATTTTGAGCAAAACTTGGGGATATTTTGAGCAAAACTTGGGGATATTTTGAGCAAAACTTGGGGATATTTTGAGCAAAACTTGGGGATATTTTGAGCAAAACTTGGGGATGTTTTGAGGAAAACTTGGGGATGTTTTGAGGAAAACTTGGGGATGTTTTGAGGAAAACTTGGGAATATTTTGAGGAAAACTTGGGAATATTTTGAGGAAAACTTGGGAATATTTTGAGGAAAACTTGGGAATATTTTAAGGAAAACTTGGGGATATTTTGAGGAAAACTTGGGAATATTTTGAGGAAAACTTGGGAATATTTTGAGGAAAACTTGGGGATATTTTGAGGAAAACTTGGGGATATTTTGAGGAAAACTTGGGGATATTTTGAGGAAAACTTGGGGATATTTTAAGGAAAACTTGGGGATATTTTGAGGAAAACTTGAGAATATTTTGAGGAAAACTTGGGAATATTTTGAGGAAAACTTGGGGATATTTTGAGGAAAACTTGGGAATATTTTGAGGAAAACTTGGGGATATTTTGAGGAAAACTTGGGGAAATTTTGAGGAAAACTTAGGGATATTTTGAGGAAAACTTGGGGATATTTTGAGGAAAACGAGGATATTTTGAGGAAAACATTTGCATCACTATTTGAGTATTTGAATATTAGTATTTAGATTGTAACGCAATCGTTATCATTGAGTATTAACATTTTAGTGCTTAAATATAAACATTCAGATTGTTGCTGAATGTCCACAATTGAGTACCAATATCTGAATGTGTGAACGTCAACATTCAGATAGTAGCGTAATGTTGACAACATCGGTAGTGAAAGAAACGTTTGAAAACCCAATAGAATTTCATGAATTAGGAGTTTATAATATATATTTGTATACATACATATATGTATGCATGTGTGTGTATATATGTTCACATATTTAGACGCCATGCTAAAAATATAATCCTAAGACAATTTCCTAAACCTTATCAATGAGTAAATAATAATGCGTTCTGTAAATAGAGGATAAAACGATTCCTTAAATAGCTATTATACCTTTAAAGTTTTTATGACACCCTGTATGTAATATGTAAAAGAAATGTCAGTTGTTACGTACCCTAGCAAATTACTACGGCTTATAAATTTGTTTAAAAAGAGATTTAAACCAACTAAACGTTAAGGAGAAGTGCATTACTACACTATAGCAAGCCTAGTAGCTTAGTGATAACTAAACAAGCAAATAGAAATGAAACGATAGAATGAAGTTTATAAAAATAATGTACTAATCTTGATTACCTATAGACATATATACATCATAGTCCCTGTGCTACCTGAATCTTTCTTTTTTCTTCCCACGTGTTCGACTGTTTTTTTTATGCTCGGTTTTCTCCGCGGGCATGTTGCGCGTGTTGCACGTGTCGTGTGGTCACTGCACGTGTCGTGTGGTCACTGCACGTGTCGTGTGGTCACTGCACGTGTCGTGTGGTCACTGCACGTGTCGTGTGGTCACTGCACGTGTCGTGTGGTCAGAGCACGTGTCGTGTGGTCAGAGCACGTGTCGTGTGGTCACTGCACGTGTCGTGTGGTCACTGCACGTGTCGTGTGGTCACTGCACGTGTCGTGTGGTCAGTGCACGTGTCGTGTGGTCACTGCACGTGTCGTGTGGTCACTGCACGTGTCGTGTGGTCACTGCACGTGTCGTGTGGTCACTGCACGTGTCGTGTGGTCACTGCACGTGTCGTGTGGTCACTGCACGTGTCGTGTGGTCACTGCACGTGTCGTGTGGTCAGTGCACGTGTCGTGTGGTCACTGCACGTGTCGTGTGGTCACTGCACGTGTCGTGTGGTCACTGCACGTGTCGTGTGGTCACTGCACGTGTCGTGTGGTCAGTGCACGTGTCGTGTGGTCACTGCACGTGTCGTGTGGTCAGTGCACGTGTCGTGTGGTCAGTGCACGTGTCGTGTGGTCAGTGCACGTGTCGTGTGGTCAGTGCACGTGTCGTGTGGTCACTGCACGCGTCGTGGGGTCACTGCACGCATTGCAGTGCCATTTTATGCGTTTTATGACCACTGCACGCGTTGAAGGGTCATTGCGCGTGTTTATTTGTCCCTGACTGCGCTGTACGTTCTTTGTGTGTGTGTGTGTGTACCAACTCCATACCCTCGTTCAATGCACGTGTCATGTACGTTATCTTCAAGTATTCATTGTTCCGCCGCTGTATGGCAACACTTCCTGCCAGACTGCCGTATGGCAACACTGAACGCCCAAACAACTTTATGGCAACATTTTCCACACACGCATCACCAACAGGCTGCTGGTATACTAGTCCGCGACGCGTTTCAAACACGCACCCAGCGCTCGAAATCTCGTTCTAACGTACAATTTGAACGGCTTTCGTAATTCGTACGATATTCGCAATTCGTGAAGTATCTGGTATGTTGAGAGCATTCGCTATTCGTACGGTTATTTATTGTTATTTGTCCGACACACGCAGTTCGTCCAGCATTCACAACTCGTACAGGATTCGTAATTCGTACAGCATTCGTATTTGCACAATCATAAAAATTCGTAATTCAAATGACCTTCATAACCATTTTACGAGGAGAAAGCGCGTCGATTTCGCACATGATATTGCAGTGGTGATGAGCGGTGGCGGGTAAAATTGTAAGACTAATTAACTAGTGAATTCGTCGAATAAATTAAATAATTCAACAGAAGTAAATTATTTAATTAGATTAAGAGGCACAGTAACTCGTGAATAATTCAATTACAAAACAAATCCCGTCGCAAAAGGAGCAATATTAACCCGCGCACGGTCGCGCATCCCTCAGAAAAGTAGTCAATTTACCCGCGTTACTCTGCCGTTCCCTGTTCACTTACCGTAATAGGCAGAGATGTAAAAATATGAAGTAATGAGTAAAAAATGTTGCTTTACACTTTGATGTTGTCAGATTTTTGATAACTTGAACCGTTTCTTTGTAATATGGAGTCAAACTCCGTAGATTTTTGCACAACATTGCTTCAAAGAGATCAATGGCCATTTTTGTGTTTTGGGAACAATTTAATGTTTTTCACTGCTATTTTATGCAGAAAATCCTTCCAAACCTGCTGATGTTTTTATTTTTCCTCTACAACAATTAGAAAAAAAGTTATGACCATTTATGTCTACTAGGTGTTATCCATTCTTCGTTTTAGTTCCTACATAAATGCATGTTTGCATGTCTGGTTATATTACTGTAAGTATAGTGTTTCGAAACTTGTAATTTTCACACAATATGAATAAAATACTGCTCTACACGCTACTGACTTCAGATTTGTCTTATTTGCCATTTTTACGAAATAAGGCGAAATAAGGCCCTGAGTAGTTTCGCTGGTAACTGAGGCTGATACTGACTGTTCGCACGCACACCCTCTCACGGTCGCCTCATTTACCACACTGACTGTGCTTACCCCTCCCAACTTCCAAGTGGTTGGAGCTCTGCCTTAACCCCCACAATGTGGGGGTTTCTGGCTCCAGCTGTGTAGCACTCGCTGAGACGATCATTTTGGTGTATAACAACTTGGGGTTATGCCTTACGTCTGGCAACCAGTGAGCCTGGTAAATGAGGCGACCAGTTACAGTGCGCGGGTTAATTAGGAAATAATAGATCTCGACATAACCAAAAGCAGGCATTTGGAAGGAACACTTTCTAGCCCACATGCCTATAACATTTGACTGATAACGGACAGCTTAAGTCTAGCGTACCTTTATCGAACAAAAAATACCAATAAGAAATTTGATTCCAGTAAAAAAAAAATTCCATTACTTACCACACAGGAACTAGAGTTCAACATTTTATTTGGTGGCGGAATGTTCCCGTAGAGTTTCTGTCCAAGTTAAAATATTTGCTCACTTTGTACATGCTCTCTCTGCTTAATAATTTAGTTCATTTATGCTTCAAATGACAATTGGGATCGAATGTGCGGGTCTCTGCGACACCGATCGTGGGTCTCCGCGACACCGATCGTGGGTCTCCGCGGCACCGATCGTGGGTCTCTGCGGCACCGATCGTGGGTCTCTGCGGCACCGATCGTGGGTCTCTGCGACACCGATCGTGGGTCTCTGCGACACCGATCGTGGGTCTCTGCGACACCGATCGTGGGTCTCCGCGACACCGATCGTGGGTCTCTGCGACACCGATCGTGGGTCTCTGCGACACCGATCGTGGGTCTCTGCGACACCGATCGTGGGTCTCTGCGACACCGATCGTGTGTCTCTGCGACACCGATCGTGGGTCTCCGCGACACCGATCGTGGGTCTCCGCGGCACCGATCGTGGGTCTCTGCGACACCGATCGTGGGTCTCCGCGACACCGATCGTGGGTCTCTGCGACACCGATCGTGGGTCTCTGCGACACCGATCGTGGGTCTCTGCGACACCGATCGTGGGTCTCCGCGACACCGATCGTGGGTCTCCGCGACACCGATCGTGGGTCTCTGCGACACCGATCGTGGGTCTCCGCGACACCGATCGTGGGTCTCTGCGACACCGATCGTGGGTCTCCGCGACACCGATCGTGGGTCTCTGCGACACCGATCGTGGGTCTCCGCGACACCGATCGTGGGTCTCTGCGACACCGATCGTGGGTCTCCGCGACACCGATCGTGGGTCTCCGCGACACCGATCGTGGGTCTCTGCGACACCGATCGTGGGTCTCCGCGACACCGATCGTGGGTCTCTGCGACACCGATCGTGGGTCTCCGCGACACCGATCGTGGGTCTCTGCGACACCGATCGTGGGTCTCTGCGACACCGATCGTGGGTCTCTGCGACACCGATCGTGGGTCTCTGCGACACCGATCGTGGGTCTCTGCGACACCGATCGTGGGTCTCTGCGACACCGATCGTGGGTCTCCGCGACACCGATCGTGGGTCTCTGCGACACCGATCGTGGGTCTCCGCGACACCGATCGTGGGTCTCTGCGATCGATCGTTATTCGCTACGGTTGATCGTAAGTGGCAGCAATCGGCCATAGGCCACATCGGTCGTAAGTGGAAACGTTCGATCGTGCGATCCGCTCGAATGCGTTCGAGATTTGTCTATTTCATCGTTGTGTTTCCTGTTACATGTCAACTAAAGTAGGAGGAATAAAAAAGGTTCTGACGAAGCGTATCATTAACCTTCACCTCTAGAATTGATTCCTCACATCGAAATTTGACTGATTAAATTCACAGCAACCCGTCCACAGTTCCTCTGTTGACAGTTCCTCTGAACTATCCAGTGTTCCATGAGTACCGCTTATGTTGGTATTTCTGCACCTCGTTCATGTAGCATACACTACTGCAGTAGGAAACACAACTAGTCACAACAGTCACTTGTAGTTAAACTTGAAAAATTATTTCAAATATCAGACCAATTTGTACCTGCGTTGAGAATTTTTTTCGAAATGTTGACGCAGCAATGTATGTCAGGGACTGAAAATACGCTAACATAATTGACCCTAAAAATATAAATCAGATATATAGGACAATACATCAGGACATGTACAGAAAGAGATGTGACTTTAATCTATTTGTGGTAAAAATTATTTGTCGTGAAAATCTGAAACATGGACTTTGAAGGGCGTCGTAAATGCTTAGACATCGTATACGTTTAGGAGCAAGTTACTGATGTCAATTTGAAATCATAGAGACCTAGCAGTTTGTATTACACAAAGCAAGGGTTCCCGACACTTTATCCCCCTCTCACCTCTCAAGAAACCTCATTCAAGCCCTGCACCCCCTTAACACATTAATTGCGATAGGTTAAGCTCAAGTTCAGTATTCAACCCAAATTTTAATCCAAATTTAAGAATTTTATTAATAGCTAACATTAACTGGGTCCATTATATCCCACTAATTTCGGCAGATTGTTCAAACTCTTTCAAACGACCCATCGATGGGTCACTTCGCAGCAGGAAAAACTCGAGCACGACTCACAAGCGGGCCATATCACAGTCAATGTGTCAAGTAAAAATGCCAACAAGCAGACAATGTCCTTTTATATATCTAGACTTTTCTCGCACCCCTCGGGGGAGTGAAAACAGTCCAGGTTGGGAACCCCTGCTTCAGATGTAACGGGTATATTGGAATGGGGTACCCAGGCATTTTCAAATGAATTTCTCAAGCATAAAGTTTTCAAGCATAAAGTCCTCAAGCATAAAGTCCTCAAGCATAAAGTTCTCAAGCACAAAGTTCTCAAGCACAAAGTTCTCAAGCACAAAGTTCTCAAGCATCAAGTTTTCAAGCACAAAGTTCTCAAGCACCTCAAATAAAAATTTCAAGTCTATATAGTTACAATCATTTCGAAATAGAAGCAAACGATAGTTACAAATTGAGTTCCCAGGCATGTTGTCATCGAGTTATCATCGTATACTCTAAATAGAGGCACCTGGTATTGAGAAGTTTGGTTCCCAAGCATTTTATTATGCAGACGCTTAGTTTAAAAATCATCTAAAATTGAGGTACAAGTTATCTAGCAAAATAGTCATTTCGCAACACAGATACTAGTCATTTCATATCACAGATACCAGTCACGTCGTATCACAAATACCAGTCATTCCGTACCCCAGATACCAGTTGTTACATGTACTAATTATGCCACACCACGAAAGCCTTCATTTCACAGCTAGACCCGTACCCCAAAACCTAACTTGCGCCTGGCACAAAGGCGGGACAATATATTAACCTGAAATATTAGTAAACTCGCCTCTATGTTCTCTTCCTCCACCATGGCGACGAAATCCACGACGCACCCACCAACCACCACCACCTGCGGGCAGAAATAACACGTACAACAATGCAGTGAATTCTGGCATCTGAACACTGCACCATTTTCCCCGTCATCCCATCATCTTTAAAAGATATAAAGGAAATTCTTTTCCAAATGATCAGTCGCAAAACAAATAAAACTGAGTGACCAAGATGATGGAGGGGAATAAGGAAGGTGCCCAGAGCGGGTGCCCAGACCGGGTGCCCAGAGTGGGTGCCCAGAGCGGGTGCCCAGAGCGGGTGCCCAGAGCGGGTGCCCAGAGCGGGTGCCCAGAGCGGGTGCCCAGAGCGGGTGCGCAGAGTGGGTGCCCAGAGCGGGTGCGCAGAGCGGGTGCCAGGAGTAAGTGTAAGGAGTATTACTTGGCAATTTAAATTTCAAGTTCGGCAAAAATCATACGAGGATCACAGACGTTCTGAATGTAAAGTCGATCTAAATAAGAAGTATGAAAATTTTTCTATCCATAAAATTTCAGTACATATTTGTATCATACAACCTACTGTGTATCCGTCATTGATTAACTGTCAGTAGCATGCCATTCTCCAAGATCATTCATGCACATAAAACAAGTAAAAATTAAATTATTGCCCTCATCGACATATAACGATTAAAGTTCCAAGTGTTAATGAACTCCTACAGAATTAAAAATATATATTCAAAAATAATCAATACAAAATTTTAAAAAAATCTATACAAAATTAAAAAAATCTGTACAAAAGATCTATACAAAATATAACGAAAGAAAAATCTCCAAAAATTTCTAGAAAAAAATGGTGCATGTTCTTCATGAATACATTTTTAGAACGATTTAAAACCCAGTACTTCAAAAATATTGTCTCGTGTACCAACGTCACGAGTGTAGCGGACCCGTTCAAAAATCGTCTTCACCATTACTGGGTTGGCAGTTTTGGCCGAGGATTTTACCGAGAGCATCAACTGTTAATGTTAATGTTCAACTTTCTGGCTGAGGTTTAAGAAGTCCACGGTGACCAGAAAATAAATAATTGTACGAGTGACTTAGTAGGCAGCTTGAGTTACTGTCTTTCCATCTACGACATTTATACGGTTCCGTTGTGACTAAGGTAACTATATTCCATATTGGTAACTGTAATAATCGCACAAACATGGTATGAGGAAAGAGGTAGTCTTGGCTCTAATATTACTAAATATGAGAAGAAAACTGGCAAATCGTGGGAACACATTTAGCGTAACAGCCGCTTTTAGATACATTAGGCAAACACGAATGTACGGGTGTTTATGCGGGAAAATTAACGGTTGTAGACGTGTTACGTTGGTGCCTGTGCGTGACTGGCGTCTGATCGCACGGGACTAACCGACAACCTGAGAATTAACCACTTGCCTCATTTCTCTTCCCTTATTCTACAATGAATTGTCATCAGCTCTACGTGGACTTCAACATAGTATAATAAATAGCAAATACCAGATATATAACATACACCAAAAATATATATATACATATATATAATAAATATATGTGTGATTCTAAGGGAAGTGAGACATTGCACAACGTCAATGCGTTACCTCAGAGAAGAAGGGCTGAAGAAAACAACGGTGAAATCAGTTTAAACTTTACTATGGCGGAAGCAAAGTAGCAAAACACGAAGAAAACGCAGCTTTCAGAAGTAATTACATAGGTGAGAGGCAATTAAATCGCAGTTTTTAAGAGTAGCCTGTCGTGTGCTGAATGGTTTTAACACCTCGAGATATATGGAGTGGTTGTAACCGCTGTAACCTGCTGTGTACGGGGATGTTTTACATCTTATCAGCCATCACCAACAGAGATGATTTGCATACACTGTGAAATACGTCTTCTCGTTTACAACGGTCAAATAAAACATTTTCTTTCTAAGTGCAGGGTGTTGGAAAAGGATGTGTCAATTTTACACCCTGATCAAAAACTAAAATTTAAAAACTCGTCAAACTCGGAGGCTCGTCCTGAAGTTTTAAATAAATTGATGAAATTCTTGCATTTTTTCATCTCAAAACTTTGACCGCAATTGGTTTAACTGAAGTTCAATGTTTAACTCAAATTAAAAGACGATTGCAGTAAGCAATTTTGAAAACAGCGCACATAAACTGGATCATACAATCATTGAGCTTCAATTAAATAATTCTGAAGACTGAGTTCAAGATTGATGTTCGGTCATCAGCGTTATGAAACTCCCGTCCGTGGCCACCGGTGGCACACGTAGCAATCAAAGCGTTCAACTGTTTGATACCTTGTAAAATCCTGCTTTTTAGCCAACACACAGCTCGTCAACACGCTGGCAGCAGAGCCAATGAAGGCAATACTTTGAGTTCTATTCATACAAAGATACGCTTCTTTATCTCGTCCTGTTTTCTACACCGTTTTCAGGACTACAAAGGTTCGGAAATATATCTTAAAAGGATATTTTTTTCTAAATTTTCGGCTAAGTTGCCTGACTGGATTTGTTTTGAAATCTTGTAGCAATTTTAAAATAATGTTTGGATAAAATGGGCAGAAATTTACGCCAGCAAAGAAAAACGAAAATTGAAATAAAAACCAAGTCAAATGTACAAAAGACCGTTAAGAAAAAACCTGTTGTGTGACAATGTACAACGTTTGCGCATAGGAACAGCAAGTTAGGAAAAATGAATACGAAAATACAAAGTAAAGAGGGAAAAATGAATGAAAGCTGAAGGAATCAAAGTCTTGACGACAAACAGAAGTTCTGAAGGCCTGCCTGCAGCTCTGATAACCTAATGGTGGGTTCACATTGACACTCTTTTCACCACACTGAGCGTCACTTCGGCGGGCACATACACTGTTGCCGGGCTTGCAGGCGGGTACCGTGAGGTTCACTTGGACATTCTCCCTAGCCATTCTTTGCCGCCGCCTGCCCGTCAATCACTCCATCTACAGATGAGCCGTAGCCTGCAGCATGTCATCAGTAGGGATGTGACATTGAACATATTGCATATATATGCTTTTGAGTATATTTTAGATAGCACAAAATATGCCCGCAAGTATATATGCAGTGTGAACATATCGCAAATTTTCCTCGGAACAGCATAAAATATGACGAGCATGCATGATTAACTGTTGAAACCTAGTAAAACCTTCCCATTACTTTTAAATTATATTTTTTTTTTCAGCCAGTTTTATTTAATTCTTTTTGTATAACTGGATCAATTTTGTAAATTGAAATTTTCGTAAATCAATAATAATTGTAAGTTGTCACAGCTACTTCAAAAGTTTACTTTAATTTTGCGGGAATTAGCTCAAGTTTTTTATATATAGTTACCTTATGAAGTGCATTTGAGATTAGTGCGGCTAGTAGTGATCTACAATTATGCCGAAGGTGAACAAGGAGCATCATTTTTAGAATACTTCAAGGAATTTGAAGATTTTAAACCCGAGGAAGAATTTCTCTATCGCATTTATTGCGAGAAACAGGTGAAATGTAAAACTTTTTTCTCACTCAATACACGTGAGAGAAGTTTTGCGTGGTACAAGGTTTTAGTTTCTAAATATTATCACGTAGAACCTTGTTGGGCTTAGTGCACACTTTATCAAATTATTGTTATCGAAGGATTTGAATAATTATTATTGCTCTTGCATAACAACACAGGGACTTCTTACTTCGAGAGCAATAAAATTAATGGATATCGTAGAGGAAACATTGAAGAACAGATATGCGGTTACATATTTCTGCTTAGCATGTAATATGCGCTTCCACAATTATGCATAGAGTGTAGCATACATGCATCGAGTGTTTCTACATATCTTATGGTTTTACTAGCATAATTCTTGCCGAAGCCTTCATATTTTATGCTGCATATGCGCTACAAAAATCAGCAAATATGCAGGATATTTTACGCTGCATATTGTCACATCCATAGTCATCAGAATACAAAATTCAACGTTTAACTCAAATTGAAAGACGATTGTAGTAAGCAATTTTGGAAACAGCGTACATTAACTGTATCATACAATCATTAAGCTTCAATTAAATATTTATGAAGACTGCGTTCAAGATTAATGTTCGGTCATCAGCGTTATGAAACTCCCGTCCGTGGCCACCGGTGGCACACGTAGCAATCAAAGCGTTCAACTGTTCGATACCTTGTAAAATCCTGCTTTTTAGCCAACACACAGCTCAACACGCCGGCAGCAGAGCCAATGAAGGCAGTACTTTGAGTTCTATTCATACAAAGATACGCTTCTTTTTCTCGTCCTGTTTTCTACACCGTTTTCAGGACTACAAAGGTTCGGAAATATATCTTAAAAGGATATTTTTTTCTAAATTTTCGGCTAAGTTGCCTGACTGGATTTGTTTTGAAATCTTGTAGCAATTTTAAAATAATGTTTGGATAAAATGGGCAGAAATTTACGCCAGCAAAGAAAAACGAAAATTGAAATAAAAACAAAGTCAAATGTACAAAAGACCGTTAAGAAAAAACCTGTTGTGTGACAATGTACAACGTTTGCGCATAGGAACAGCAAGTTAGGAAAAATGAATACGAAAATACAAAGTAAAGAGGGAAAAATGAATGAAAGCTGAAGGAATCAAAGTCTTGACGACAAACAGAAGTTCTGAAGGCCTCCCTGCAGCTCTGATAACCTAAAATATCTCCACATTGGGGCGCCAGTCTCCGTATAGACCAACTAACCTAAACTTCAACTAACCTAAGCCCTAACTAACTTAAGCCCTAACCAACCTAAGCCCTAACCAACCTAAGCCCTAACCAACCTAAGCCCTAACCAACCTAAGCCTTAACCAACCTAAGCCTTAACCAACCTAAGCCTTAACCAACCTAAGCCTTAACCAACCTAAGCCCTAACCAACCTAAGCCCTAACCAACCTAAGCCCTAACCAACCTAAGCCCTAACCAACCTAAGCCCTAACCAACCTAAGCCCTAACCAACCTAAGCCTTTAACCAACCTAAGCCCTAACCAACCTAAGTCTTAACCAACCTAAGCCTTAACCAACCTAAGCCTTAATCAACCTAAGCCTTAACCAACCTAAGCCCTAACCAGCCTATGCCCTAACCAACCTAAGCCCTAACCAACCTAAGCCCTAACCAACCTAAGCCCTAACCAACCTAAGCCCTAACCAACCTAAGCCCTAACCAACCTAAGCCCTAACCAACCTAAGCCCTAACCAACCTAAGCCCTAACCAACCTAAGCCCTAACCAACCTAAGCCCTAACCAACCTAAGCCCTAACCAACCTAAGCCCTAACCAACCTAAGCCCTAACCAACCTAAGCCCTAACCAACCTAAGCCCTAACCAACCTAAGCCCTAACCAACCTAAGCCCTAACCAACCTATGCCCTAACCAACCTATGCCCTAACCAACCTATGCCCTAACCAACCTATGCCCTAACCAACCTATGCCCTAACCAACCTATGCCCTAACCAACCTATGCCCTAACCAACCTATGCCCTAACTAATCTAAGCCTCAACAAACGTAAACCTTAACCAACCCAAGCCCTAACTAACCTAAGCCAATGCCTAAGCCTGCCTATCCTATGCTCCCAAAAAGGTCAGTCCCCAGTCTTAGCACAGTCCCTCCGTGTGCACCCAACATCAACAAGTCATCCTTCATTTAATTAGATTGCTTGTGACTCTGCAGCTCCAGAAAACATAATTCAAACTCGCCCATAAATCACGCCTGGATCCGGTCTCTACCATCCTCTCCCCTGCCCCCTCCTCCACTTCCTCCTCCTCCTCCTCCTCCTCTTCCTCCTCCCCCTCCACCATTTCCTCTTTCACAATCCCCCTTCTTACCTCCAAACCCCCATCACTAACATTTTCAGACTATATCTTTTCCATCCATTCCGGTTCCCTCTGCTCCAAATTCCCTTTCTTCTCCTGTCTCCAGGTCCCTTTCCTCTTTGTCTCCAGATCCCCGTCTTTCCTTCTCCCCGTCCCCAGATCCCCGTCTTTCCTTCTCCCCGTCCCCAGATCCTCGTCTTTCCTTCTCCGAGTCCCCACATCCCCGTCTTTCCTTCTCCCCGTCTCCAGATCTCCGCCTTTCCTTGCCCCCGCCTCCAGATCCCGTCTTTCCTTCTCCCCGTCTCCAGATCCCCGTCTTTCCTTGCCCCCGTCCCCAGATCCCCGCCTTCCTTCTCCCCGTCCCCAGATCCCCGCCTTCCTTCTCCCCGTCCCCAGATCCCCGTCTTCCTTCTCCCCGTCCCCAGATCCCCGCCTTCCTTCTCCCCGTCCCCAGATCCCCGTCTTCCTTCTCCCCGTCCCCAGATCCCCGCCTTCCTTCTCCCCGTCCCCAGATCCCCGCCTTCCTTCTCCCCGTCCCCAAATCCCCGCCTTCCTTCTCCCCATCCCCAGATCCCCGTCTTCCTTCTCGCTCATGTTCAAATCCTTTCACCCAGTTTCCCCGTCTCCAGATCCCCCTTCCGTCACAGACCCTCTGCAAGTGTGCCTTGAGACCCTCGACCCTCTTTAGTTCAGCGATTCACATAGGCTAAACATGTATCTCTAGACCAGTGGTTCTTAACCTTTTTACTCCCACGCCCCCTTAAGAATTATCAGGGGAAACTGTGTACCGATGGACTGGTAAGTAAGAGCTCACAACAAAGAATAGTGTAAATAGGCCTTCAAGCACATTCAACAGTGAAAGTTCACTCTTTTGGCGAAAATTTTACTGGGAATTATCAGGCTTTACTGTAATCAGGGAGGCTCGTCCCTCTCCCCCTCTCTCAAGGGGCGCGCCGCCCAGGTTAAGAACAACTGCTCTAGAATATATCTATACTTCGATCATGTTTTCACATCTTAAGGACATTCATGGAAAGTCACGTGGAGGGCCAATTAATTTTTGTTTACGATAATACATATTTACCGTTAATTTCTGTTGAAAACGTCAAAATAAAAACTCGATGATACATGTTCGGGTGTTTTATTACTTACTTTAAAACTGCCTAGCCGTCACAAAGGCGATTTCAAGAGGGTGAAGAGAAGGGACCTTTTAGTATGGACTATAGAAAAACTTATACACAAGGTGTGTCAACACAAAGGATACTTGCCGCAGAGGAACGACAAATTAGGAAAGCAAGATAGAGAAGAAACACAAAGAAGGCATGGAAACAGAAAAAGTAAAGCGTGCACGAGAGATAAAATGGATCACAGGTTGCCACATCTGACGTAACCCAATAGCATTTCCCCTGGAGGCGAACATGCTTTACGAACCTTAATAGCTAGCAACCCTAACACTTGAGCCACCGGTGACTGCGACTTGAGCCACCGGTGATCACGGAGGCAATTTTCATAATGCTGCAGACCAACCAGTCACCAACTCAATTATCATAAATACTCAATCAAAGCTAAATGAAGGTACGATCCAGTTCATGTTTACTTTTTTGAAAGTTGCTCTCTACAATTAACTTTAGATTTAAGGTGAACATTGAACTTGAGTTTAATCCATCGCAGTCAACGTGTTCAAACCGCCAAAAATATTTAATTAAGTTATCGTTGAGCTTATAACACCAATTCATGGTACCTCTTGTGTGCATGTACGAACAGACATGCAAGCATGCAAATCGGACATATTTCGTTTGCACTCTAATTCATGAAAAAGAAAAGAGCCCTCAAAAAAAAAACAGTGAAAATCTACTAGAGGTAAAAACTCAAAACTCTCGGAAAAACTTAGTCTTTCCTTAATCATGCAGCACGTGAAGGAAGAGCATAACAGTTGTCGATTGGCAGTAAATGCGGCGGACGCCATAAATTTCCGACACTGTGTCAAAAGTTTATTTACCACAGTTACACAACAGCAAAGTAATCAAAAATTTATCATCTTGTGTATTTTTTTGCGCTGAATGCAAATTCTGTGCAAGAAAACACCAACTCTTGAATGTAACAACGATGGCAGCCAAAGTGTCAAACGCACGCTCAAAAAAATTCAATATATCTGTAATATGCACTTTGCACTTGGTGATATCACTTTTATCGTTAGTGTTAGTTTTATTTGCTGTCATCCAACACTGTGGCCGATATCATATCATCGCTTTACAATTTGTTCACTCTAATGCCGAATTTGGATTGAGCGGCCAAAAAAATTTGCAGATGTTTAATTTTCGATTACTTTTCTATTGAGTAACTCTGGTGAGTAAACTTTAGGCCATTTATCAGACTTTCGGTGTATTGCAGATAAGGCAACGTACGATCACATAAAGGGGGAGCATAAAATGCTCATAATAAAAAACTGCTCGCCGTGAATAATAGAATTAACGCACACGTAAAATTTCCTTCCAGAATATCCAAAGGCTCAAAGGAAAGATATTCGCTATACATCTCAGGTGCCTTAATTATTCGTTAACTAGTCTCCAACAACACATGCAGTGAGCACTCCAGGGACGATCAAAGCATAACGACAGAAACAGAATTTCTGAATCCCAATCCATCCTTTTTCCAGCACTCAAGGTCACCATTTGAATGCCCACAAAAGAAAACTAAATCATTACACACACAGAAAATACCTCACCGAATGATTCACTACGTTTTTAGGTTTTTTAGAGACTTTGTGGTGTGTACGCCATCCTTTTTACCATATTCTAAAATTCCTTTCCTAGAAAAAGTAGTAGAGGCGTTAACAGACTGTCGATGATCATATACAACACAGCTATTTACTCTATTTCTACCATGGTGCCTGATCGTGGCTGTTTTGCGCAAATATGCGACTCGATTAATTAAGCAGTAAAGTCAATGAAGCTCATTTCTAAAGTCAAATTCAAACTTAACAGGTTTCCTGCGAAGGGAACCACCGGTGGTCACTGAGGGGATTTTCATAATGCCGGCCACTAGTCACAAACTCAATTTTCAAAAACACTCAATGAAAACTAAATGAAGGCACGATCTATTTGACGTTAGATTTCTCAAAATTGATCTATAAACTTAACTTTAATTTGAGTTGAATACTGAACTTCAGTTTAACCCGCCACAGGAAACGTAAACCCTCTATTGCCCAGAGTTCTTTCTGAAGAACATTACGGAATCGCTCACGTTGTTCTTATATTCTAAATGTTGCGATGAAAAGTTCACATTCGATGGATTTCATGAATAATAATTCGAGAGAAATTACCCCAATATTTCGTCCAAGAACCTAAAAATGTCGTCATCACAGGAGTAATTAACACCTTGACCACAATTGGATAAACCAAAGTTCACTTTTCAGTTAAAATTTTAAATCATTTGTAGCAAGCGAATTTGAAAAGAGCTTTCGTTAACTGGATAGTGCTTTAATTTAGGTTTAATTAATTATTTATTAAATTGAGTTCGTGGCTACTGGTCGGTGAGCAACCATCATAAAAATCCCCTCCGTGGCCACCGGTGGCGCACGTTGCGGTCAAGGTGTTCCTTGTTGTGTGTAGCGAGATTACTTCCGCACCTCGGGGTCGCGTATGAAGGAATCCTGGTCCTTTCCTTGGGCGGGTGCTTGGACTTCAGTGCTGGGGGAAACATCGCTGGGAGAATAGCCGCTGGGAGGTAGGCTGCTGGGAACGAAGCTGTTGAGAAAAATAGTATTTTAGAAATAGAAATAGTAAATGGAAGACATAGAAAGGCTGCAATCAGAAAGTTAATTTATTAGTCAAACCGATCTAGATCTAGGAAGGCTGCAAGTAGAAAAATATCCATTTATTGATGAGACCGATCTAGATCTGAGAAGGCTACAAATAGAAAATAAATTCAATAATGAAACCGATCTAGATCGGCTGCAAATAGAAAATAACAAATTTATTCATTATACCAATTTACATCTAAGAACGCTGCAAATAGCAAATAACACTTATTAATCAAACCGATCTATATCTCTAGAAAGGCCGCATTTGAAGAAAAAAATCATTTATTTACAAGACCGATCTAGAAAAGCTGCAAATCGAAAAGCGATATATTCACAAGACCAATTTAGATCTAGAAAAGCTGCAAATCGAAAAGCGATATATTCACAAGACCAATTTAGATCTAGAAAAGCTGCAAATCGAAAAGCGATATATTCACAAGACCAATTTAGATCTAGAAAAGCTGCAAATCGAAAAGCGATATATTCACAAGACCAATTTAGATCTAGAAAAGCTGCAAATCGAAAAGCGATATATTCACAAGACCAATTTAGATCTAGAAAAGCTGCAAATCGAAAAGCGATATATTCACAAGACCAATTTAGATCTAGAAAAGCTGCAAATCGAAAAGCGATATATTCACAAGACCAATTTAGATCTAGAAAAGCTGCAAATCGAAAAGCGATATATTCACAAGACCAATTTAGATCTAGAAAAGCTGCAAATCGAAAAGCGATATATTCACAAGACCAATTTAGATCTAGAAAAGCTGCAAATCGAAAAGCGATATATTCACAAGACCAATTTAGATCTAGAAAAGCTGCAAATCGAAAAGCGATATATTCACAAGACCAATTTAGATCTAGAAAAGCTGCAAATCGAAAAGCGATATATTCACAAGACCAATTTAGATCTAGAAAAGCTGCAAATCGAAAAGCGATATATTCACAAGACCAATTTAGATCTAGAAAAGCTGCAAATCGAAAAGCGATATATTCACAAGACCAATTTAGATCTAGAAAAGCTGCAAATCGAAAAGCGATATATTCACAAGACCAATTTAGATCTAGAAAAGCTGCAAATCGAAAAGTGATATATTCACAAGACCAATTTAGATCTGGAAAGGCTGCAAATAAAAACGTAGCAATTAATAAATAAGACGGTTCTAGATATTTTAAAGGCATTTAAAAGCGTTAGATTTCGTTCATTACAATTGGAAACAATAAAAATGTTCGATCTGGGCACAGGAGAAGGAACATATCGACAAAAATAAAAGATACGAAAAACAAAAACGAATTTTGTCGGTCGTACTGGAATAAAGATTTCATTAAAATAGTTGATTTGAGGCTCTACAACAAAGGTGTTCCAATGAGAGGAAGAAGAAAGGCCCCATTCAGTAAGGAGCCAAGGGAACGAGCAATCTATGCACAAGCTAGGTGTGTTCTCACAGCCTGCGCATAAAAACAGCATGTTTGAAAGAAAATTATAAACTATCGCAGAAATTAAGTAGAAAGTAACGGGACATGAAAAATGACAGCAGTAAACCGAAGAAAAATTGGTCCGGGGCAAAACCTATTTCTTAACAACAAAAGGAAGGCCTACCTAACCTCGAGCTCAAGGCCTCACATCTTCCCCCAGGATGCGCTAATACCAATGTATATATACAATATCCCCTCTGAGAGACCAGAAAGCGCCAGTCGGCTTAGACAGCTGTAGGTGAAGTTTTGATTTGAAACAAAGTTGACGATTTGCGAGAGATCTGTCTCAATTTTTGGGAAACGATCGTCTTAAGAAAAAATGCATCTGTTCATCTGATTAATAATTCCTTGGTGTCCAGTCCCACTTCATGGTCAACATCAGTAAAGTGCAGAAAACTTGTCAAGTACACGCAGCAGTTTACACACAAAAGATTTTAGTTAGACAATGAGAGCACATGTGGGTGAAAGCGTGCGACAAGGCTGCATGTGTGTATGCCACCCACTACTTCGCATGGAAGTGCGTGTAAGTCTGTAAAGCTTCTGTTCGGAGCTTTGAATGTTACCATAGAAATCCGAAGCATCACACAGAAATATTTACGAAACATCACCCAGACATCTATAAATGTAGGCTGCAAGTAGATTCTATTGCCTTAATTGACTCACGGTACACCGGCTAGCCGTTTATGCGCACTTAACTGGGAACCTTCGAAAGAACCTCTGAATTATCCAGGAAATAGGGTAATTTCTGAATTATGAGATTTACAAACTTAAAGTTAGTACTAAATTAATGCTCGTGACATGTACAACATATTTACGTACGTTAAAAATTTCGGTAAATGTGTAGCGTTGGTCAGTAATCGATTTTCCACTTTTCGGTGTCTAATCGTAGTTAATTAGATCGAAATAAACAAGTTTTCTTCTATGCACTTTCCGTCGTAAATGAATATTTTACAAGTTATAGCGGTAAATTACTGACCGCAACTCCAGTGTTTGAAGCGGGAACTAATTCAAACAGCACGTCGGACGGCAACACTGCAATGCCGTCTCGCTTCTAGTTCAATCGTCATCAAAGACGAAACCAAACCTACCGCTATACCTCGTTAAATACTCATTTGACGGAAAAAGTGTATAGAATAAAAGTTGTTTATTTTGATGTTATTACCATGATTCAAGCAACAAAAATTTGAAAATCGATGAGTAGCTGTTTATTTGAGCGCATTCGTCATCAAAGACGAAACTAAACTTACCACCATAACTCGTTAAATACTCATTTACGACGGAAAGTGCATAGAAGAAAACGTGTTTATTTCGATCCAATTAACTACGTTTAGGCACTGAAAACTCAAAAATCGATTACTGACCAACGCTACACATTTACCAAAATTTCTTACGACCCCATGGGGGGCAGTGAGCGAGGTCCCGGTGGCCCTTCAATAGTCGGCCGATTTTCTCGCCAAGTCTCATTTTGAGCTGCTTTTAATTTCTAAACTATTGCACCTACACACTTTAAATTGGTTTCAATTTAAACATCAGACTATTCTCCACACCGAAATGTATAATACAACTCCTGGGGGGGGGGGCAGAGATAGAGGTTCCTGAACCCTCATTGATCGACTGATTTAAGAAGACAAGTCTTCACTGAACACAGTATGGATAATTATTATCATCCCGCATAATTATAACGTTTAAAATCGCTTGAAATCAAGGTCAATATTTACTTTAATGTTGTCGACGATTTTCATAATTTCGTTGCGAAGAATCAATAAAGGAACGGCAAATCTGAAGGAGATGACAGTTGTCGATTTTGTAAATTTCGATGCCTTAGCATAGTTAATTAGATCGAAATAAACAAGTTTTCTTCTATGCACTTTCCGTCTCAAATGAGTATTTTATTAGTTATAGCGGTAAATGACTTACCGCAACTCCAGTCTTTGAAGCGGAAAGAAATTCTTTGATCGAGTTGTATGGCAATACTGCAATGGCGTCTCGCTTCCAGCGCTCTGTCTTGAAAGACGAAACCAAATCTACCGCTATACCTCGTTAAATACTCATTTGACGAAAAAAGTGTATAGAATAAAAGTTGTTCATTTCGATGTTATTACCATGTTTCAAGCAACAAAAATTCGAAAATCGATGAGTAGCTGTTTATTCGAGCGCATTCGTCATCAATGACGAAACTAAACTTACAGCTATAAATCGTAAAATACTCATTTGAGACGAAAAAAGAATAGAAGAAAACTTGTTTATTTTGATTCAATTAATTAGGTTCAGGCACCAAAAAGTGGAAAATCGACAACTGTCATCTCCTTCAGATTTACCAAAGGAACACATCTAAGAATGTTTTACATGAATGACATTCTGCCCCGTGATGCGTTATTTTCGAATTATTCAACTTTGAAGCTGACTTGTGCGCGAAATTATGCTACGAAATTATGAAAATCGTTGACAACATTAAGTAAATATTGACCGAAATCAAATCCTCTAGTTCAAGAGTGAAGGAAAAATACTAAAGAAATTCTTCAACTCGGATTTGGTGCACAACTTGAGTTTTACCAAAAGGAAGTTTGTTCTTTATAGTCTCACTCTGGCGAACCAGCGTAGTTTTGTCTTTAGCCTACCGCTCTAACTGTAGCCCTCAGCCTAGGTTGAATATATATTATATCATAAATACTATGTTTTCTTAATTAATTAAAATGGCTCCTAGTGATTACCTTATTATACGTAAAAACTTAGCCACCGAGTAATTTCGGTGGGATGAGCAACATTTTGTGGAACCCAATCTATAACAATTACTCAACTCCATAAAATGTATTAAATAAGATTTTGTGAGCGCACATTCCCTAAACTCGTACCCAAGTGAAGCATTAACCCTTTCCAAACAACATTTCTTACCTTGACGGCACATTTCGAGAAGAGTTTCCCTTCAGTTTGCTGAGCGCTATCGCCACATCGGAACCAACCGCGGCGTTGTGACGGATCAGAGCGGAGTTGGCGGCCAGGCTCCGCCCGCCAGTTTTCCGCAAAACTTCCGACAGCACAAAAGGGGTTACGTCTCTTCCCGACACCGACGTAGCGTGAGCCAGAGCCACAGCTTCTTCTATGGCCTAGAAATAAAATACATTATGTGAAAGGAAAATGGGCTTGATGATTTGAATCGAGTCTGTCAACAGAAGAACTGTAATAGAGATCTTATTTCTTCACTGACGTTGGCTTGAACTATAAATGTGTTCCGAGGTTTTGGGCTGTTAGAAATATGTTGCTATTTCTCATAGCAGTAACAGACGATATTCATATGAGTTACTATAAATAAGTAAAACAGAAGTTTTGCTGAGGAAAAGTAAGAAGAAAGAAGTAACTGAAGTTTCGCTGAAGTGATCCACATTCATGTTTTTTATTTGCAAAACTGTTTTTTAAATATACATTTTACCATGACGTAAAATTAGTTATGAGATAGGGTAAAGTCTTGAATGACTTCTATGTAGTAAATAAATTCACAAATATATTCCTTTAAGTTCACAATAAACATAGTTTAGCAAATAAAATGCGTGTGTTTATATTAAATATACATCAACTCGTAGCAATATTTAAATATTTCCGTGTTCAAAGCATTCTTAACACGCGTGTTGATGTAATAAAACTTCCTATTCCTCAATATTTAATTTGTCACCATTCAAATACTTTATTTCCGCCTCCTTCCTCCTACGCAGTCAGTGTGCGGATCGAATTGACGGCAAATTTTTCAACCAGTCGAAATGAACTTAGAAACTCTTATTTGTACATTTCTCCTTCATATTCTGTAACGCCTAAATGGATCTAACTTTGTATGGCGAGCTGAAATGATCAAAGCACTATCTTCTTTGATACACTTTGTAATAAGCAGCTTTGCCTCTTTAAGACCGTTACAAAATTCACAAGACTTCAACAGCGCGCTCCAACAAAGACTGCATTCTAACCCCCAAGTGTTTATAAATAGAAGCAAATTGTGGCTGCGTTTCGATTCATTTGAAAATTCATAAGAGTAAGTTATCAAATCGATTTAAATAACTCAATTCAATTGTGGTTTCTAAATCAAACAAAATAACTACAATATCTTCTTCCTCTTGAAATGATCTAAAGAGTTAAAACAGGTGATCAAAACAATACGGGACCCTTCTTTGTCGCCCAGGTATATACTAAATGAGAGGGCATTTATATATATATATATTATATTTAAGCACTGAATACTTGATATGTGCCAGTAATGAATAGCACCGAGTACCTGACACCTGTATACCTGACCAGTACAGGTGTGTACCTGACCAGCACAGGTGTGTACCTGACCATCACAGGTGTGTACCTGATCAGTACAGGTGTGTACCTGATCAGAACAGGTGTGTACATGATCAGTACAGGTTTGTACCTGTTCAGTAGAGGTATGTACCTGACCAGTACAGATGTGTACCAGACCAGTACAGGAGTGTACCTGACCAGGACAGGTGTATGTATACCTTACCAGTACAGGTGTATACCTGACCAGCACAGGTGTATCAGCAACGTAGCGAGCGTACCGAGACCCGGTGCTAGTGTCCTGTACCCTGCAGAGCTCTTTCATCCACCCTAACGTCAATAATCTCGAGAGGATTATCCTGCCGGCCCCGCAGGCCTTGAAGGTCAAAGGTAAGACTTGAAGGCAGCGAAGAAATCAAAAGCGAGACTGAAAAATGGCTGCTCAAATTTGCATGAGGAAGAGAAGAGTTTCGAAAAGATAGGCGAGAGGAGTAGCGGAACTGGAGAAACATGAACAAGAGAAAAACAAAGTCGTAGAAGAACACATAAGGAAGGAATGTGTCCAGGAAATTTGAAACAGATTGAGTTATAAACGGTGTAAAATTTGATGTTGTTGAGTATTGTATGTCAAAATACGGAAAAAGATGCACGCATGTGTTAAAAATTTCACTGCAGTTCGCGGTATTGCAGTAACTGTAAATTGATTTTGAATTGTATGCCGTACTAATCACAAAAGAAATCTGACGACTATCTGTGAAAGTTAAGGGTATTGACGAGATTCTCAGTGTCCAATTTTTAAACTATCAATGCATCAACTGGAATATATTCTAAAGCAAGATATTTATTTAAAGTAAACTGTATTCCATGCAATTAAACATTGCGGTATTCGAGACTATTTTATATCAATTTAAACATAAAGCTCAAATACCTGAATCACAAACTAGTTTTCCTCATTGCCAAACAATGCGAGCTGTGTAAAACAGCGCAAGATATTATTTTAAAAATAGCGAGATCAGTCGAACAAAGCAATGAGTGACATCCTCATTGGACTAACCTTCTTAATTTTAGCTCCTTCAATCTCTTCCTTTTCAGGAATAGGCACAGCAAAAACAAGTCCCTGCCGTAGACGAAGATCCTTTACATGTAGGATCATGCGAGCTGCGTCTTCTGGGCTAGAGACGTAAGAAGTCGCAACGATGTCGCTACTGCGAGTGAAGAAGTCCGGGAAATATACTTTCTTTGATGGGTCAACTTGAGCTGGGAGACTGGGATCCAGTACCGTGGCACTGACTCCTGGATTGTGCAGGAAGAAAAAAGAAAGAAAGAAAACTGTTCATTACAAAAAAGGTAACACGTGCTTCAGGCGAAAATAATTCTATTTTATAAAGCAGCTGTTAACAAAGTAAATGTTGCTACTTCTATGAAGAGATACTTCATACAGTTATGTTCATCTCGTGTTATCGGTTTTCTAAGAGAGGTTGTAGCAATGTTTGACATGTCATAATGTCGTGATATAAATCGGTTGTACATGTTCTGTAATTTTCATCAGGAAAAGCTACGTAGTTGCATGTCATCAAAAATAGAAAAGGGAAATTACAGATCTGGTAATATCATTTGAGACAAAAACAGCTTATGTACTTCAATACACTGTACCCCCAACAAGTTTAGTTTTTCTCGTTAGCGTTCATTCACTTAGTTTTTACAAAGTTTGGACAAAACAATGAGTCATGCTTCATATGGCAGGTTATTATCACAGCAAAGAAACTCTTTTGCAATTGAATTCCAGACCGGCTCACAGAACATTTTCAGCGAATGTCGATATCTCGCCACGAACAAAACTTTCACATCAAGGTCTCACCCACGAGTGGAAGAATTTAAATAAACACCATGCGTTGAAACTGCCATTTTATCCTATTTTGAACTTAAATTATTTATTAACCTTGCGTTTCCAGGTATTCTAATGACGAAGGGATATCGAGAATGCTTTTAATTCCAGAGCAGACAACTGCCACTCCAGAAGAGTGTCCCAGCTCTATGAGATCCGCAGAGACATCCCATGTTTGCGCTCCGTCGGAGGCTGCTCTGTGAACACCTCCAATGCCGCCGGTCACAAACACGTCGATACCGGCCATGCGACACGCGAGCAGTGTGGCAGACACGGTTGTTCCTCCGTTCAGTTGCTGTGGGAAAGAATTAGCTAGATTGCCGATTTGATATTGAATTAGGTTATTTTATTTGCTACCTGTTGTTCAATTTACCTGGAAGGGAAATACCGCAATCTCACGCAAACGAAATCTGTAAGGATACAGTCTGCAAACTCCTGAAGGACAAGATCAACATTGACCTCTCCGACACTGATATGACGTCAGCTACAAGAATGGGGAAAAAACCAGTAACTGGGAACGTAGATCAAAGAAACATTGCATTTGAACTAAAAGATTACAACAAAAAACGTGAAATTCTCAACGCCTGCCGAGAAAAGAAACCAAAGTTCTTCTTCATAAATGAATACCTCATACCTTCACGAGCTAACGCCATGTACATTCTGAGGATGGCCAAAAGGAAATTCCCGGATAAAGTTGGAACCCCAAAAACACAGGATGGAAACATTTTCATATTTAACCCCGGAAACCCAGATTCAAGACGCCGCGAGATCAACACGCCAGATGACCTCGAGCAATACCTGATGCAACAACTCAATATGACATCAAAACAAGTCATGGGTGACTAGACTAGGTGATCTCCTCAATTTGATTGTCAGTTTTCGTGCTAGTTTAACCCCAATTAGATATCACATCAGCTTATCCTCAACCTGATGTTAGCTTAACCTGAATCTATACAAATGTTTAACAGATGTGTTTGTAAACATTTATGATAGGTGTATGTGAACTTTTGCAACAACGCAATCAGCAATTTTTACCTCCCAATGTTACTGTGATTTTTTTTTTTCATTTTTTACCACTAAAGTTTTTTTTTATTACGCGTAAACCATATTAGCTGATTATATCATTGTCATTAGGTGATCCCCTAAATTCCCTAGACTAGGTGATCCCCTAAATTAGTCAATTTCATATTCATCCCCTAAATATGTCAATTTCGTATTAATTTAACCTCAATTAGGTATCATGTCAGTAAACCTCAACGTGATGCTCGTTCAACCTGAATCTATACAAGTGTATAACAGATGTGCTTGTAAACATTTATGACAGCTGTGTGTGAACTTTTGAAACAACGCAATCAGCAATTTTTTACCTCCCAATGTTACTGTGAATTTTTTCTCTTCTTAACCACTTAAGTATTATTACGCGTAAACCATATTAGCTGATTATATCATTGTCGTTGTAATCTTCTTATAATCTGATAATCGCTTCTGCCCTCCACTGCCATCGTACAACCATATTAGCTGATTATATCATTGTCGTTGTAATCTTCTTATAATCTGATTATATCATTGTCGTTGTAATCTTCTTATAATCTGATTATATCATTGTCATTATAATCTATCAGCAATTTTTCACTTACCAATATTACTGTGAATTCTTCCTTATTTACCACTACAGTTATTATTACGCGTAAACCATATTAGCTGATTGTATCATTGTCATCATAATCTTTAAAACTTATTCCCTCTTGTATGTGAACTTATGAAAACGCCCTCAGCAATCTGTTTGCACCAATGTAGTGATATCGAACTCCAATATTATAACAAATAAATAATAGATGTGTGTGTAAACATCTATGACAACTGTGTGTCACATTTTGTAACATCGCAATTAGTAATTTTTCACCAACCAATGTTACTGTGAATTCTTCTCTATTTACCACTACAGTTATTATTACGCGTAAACCATATTAACTGATTGTATCATTGTCGTCATAATCTTTAGAAATTTATTACCTGTTTGTATGTGAACTTGCGAAAACGCCCTTAGCAATCTGTTTGCACCAATGTTGTGATATTGAACTCCATTATCACTCGCTCATGGACTGAGTTTGTGTGTACTCACGAAATCGCGCTAGATTTTTCTTTTTTACTCTATTCTCTCTTACTTAATAAGCTACTTTTTAGACTGAAATATCCCTTTAAGCTTGACTCTGTATTTCGTCTTAAGCTCTATAGTACCTAATTCTTACTTTTACTTATTTTAAATGACTGATCACCCTGTAATATTTGAGGAAATCGATCCAGATTTCAATCATTTGAACAGAATATATCCAAACCTAAACGACTCTCAAGAGTGTAGGTATACTAATATATCAGAATTCAACGAAACTATACAAATAACTGACCGAGATTTCTCACTCCTGTGTTGGAACTGTAGGTCACTCTATCCAAAATTGGAAGAGATACAATGTACTATTACTGAACTTAAATATAACCTAGACGTGATTAGCTTCACCGAAAGCTGGCTAGATGACTCGACTAAAGACATGATTCGATTTGAAAATTATCATAGTTACCATTCGCTAAGAAAAAACCAGCGGGGCGGAGGCATCAGCACATATATATCTAACCACATAGACTCGAGAACCATAGCAAGTGCAACCATGAATCAGGATCATATAGAATCACTCTTCGTAGAACTTTTTAGAGATGGTAAACGCATTGTGCTTGGAACGGTGTATAGGCCTCCTACAGCCTGTCCTATATCCTTCCTGAATGAATTGAATCGTATTATTTCTCAGTTCAACAGGCCCTTATACAGTGACATAATAATATGCGGTGACTTCAATTATGATCTACTGAAACATGAAAGCCATGAACCAATCTCTAATTTCCTAACTACCTTTCAGTCTCAATCCTTCCTTCCGATCATTACAAAGCCTACACGAATAACCTCAGAGTGTGCTACGCTGCTTGACAATATCTTTATGACAGACCCTAGTGATTTTCTTGCTGGAATAATTACTTCTGACTTATCAGATCACTTCCCAGTTTTTCTTATTAAGAAAAATGTCTATATTGCTTGCACCAAGGCACGGGCTGAAACTTACTCATATCGTAAAATAAACGAATCAAATCTTGAAGAAATGCGCACCGTTCTAGAAGAATCAATGCCTACATTGCACATCTCTCAACAAAACAATAATACTACGAGCATTGATGAAGCAGTAGTAAAGTTGACTGAAACTATAATGACCGCATACAATCAGTGTTGCCCAATTGTAACTCGTACAGTTACCCCGAAAAATAAACATAAGCCCTGGATTACCAGAGACATCGTGATAAATATAAAGAAACGTCAAGCGTACCTAGCCCTCCTTTGCGAAGGACGAATATCTAGAGAAACATATAACCGATTTAGAAACTATGTAACAAACCAGATAAGAACATCAAAAAAGAACTACTTTACGCTCAAGTTTACTCAATTCAAAACTGACGTTAAAAAGATTTGGCATCTCCTTAACTCATGCTGTAAACCGAATAATGCCGATAAAAAGAAAATTGAATATGTTGTTCAAGATAATGTAAAATATCATGAGAAGAAAGAAATTGCTAATCTCTTTAACAACTTCTTCGTAAACGTAGGGAAAACAATAGCTGATGGTATTCCAAGTGAACCTACTGATCACCTGGAATTTATGGATCATATTCGAGAACCCGACTCCTTTTTCTTTACGCCTACAAACTCCTCCGATGTAATTACGTGCATAAACAACATGAAAAATAAATCGAGTGGGTTACAAACGTTTCCGACTAAAGTACTTAAAGTTATTGCTGACATTGTAGCCCCACTGATATCAAATATTATTAACCAGTCTCTCTTACTAGGCACTTTCCCGAACTCCCTCAAAGTTGCTAGAGTAACCCCTATCTTTAAAAGTGGTGAAAAAACCTGTGTAAACAATTATCGACCTATCTCCATTCTACCAATTATTAGCAAAGTATTCGAAAAGATTGTGTATAAAAAAGTGTACTCTTATTTTGAACAAAAATCATTTCTTTACGATAAACAATACGGTTTTCGCTCTAAAAAATCAACAACACAGGCTATATTAAATCATTTACAATTCCTCTATTCTAATATAGATGAAGGAAAGCCTGTCTTCTCTGTATTTCTTGACTTCCGAAAAGCATTTGATTGTGTGGACCATAAAATACTATTATCGAAACTACACTGTTATGGCATTCGAGGGATTGCCCATGATTGGTTCAGATCATACCTAACAAATCGGAAGCAATACGTTGTCATTGACGACGCAAAATCAGACCCACAGACAATTAGCCATGGAGTTCCACAAGGATCTGTTCTCGGGCCTCTCTTGTTTCTGATTTTTATCAATGATATTGTAAAATCTACATCATTCTTAAAATTCATACTTTTTGCCGATGACAGTACGCTTTCTGCGGTCCTTCCGAACCAAAATCCTGCTATGATTGTGGAGAGTATAAATACTGAACTTCACAAGGTTTCATCGTGGCTCAAAGCTAATAAAATAAGCCTAAATATCGATAAAACAAATTATATTACTTTCTCATACAAGAAAGATGTATCTCTCCCATGCATTAAAATTGGCGAAGGTGAAATCGAAGAAACCAACTCATGTAAGTTTCTGGGCATCATAATAGATAAACATCTGACCTTCAAAGAGCACATCACTCATATTAGTTCTAAATTATCAAAATCCATCGGAATCCTAAATAAAGTTAAAAATTTTCTGCCTGAAACAGCTTTACAAATGCTCTACCGAACGCTCATTTCTCCATACTTGCAATACGGAATAGAAGCATGGCACGGAACTGATAAAAATAAAACCAACAAAATTTTTACTCTGCAGAAAAGGGCTGTCAGAGCGGTAAAGAACCTAGAATATAATGCTCACACAAATGATTCTTTCAAAAATTTACAAATACTTAAACTTTCGGATCTATACAAAATCTCCATCTGTAATTTCATTTACAAAACATTAAGAAATGATGGCGACAATAGCCTAAGACAATTATTGACTGCGCAAACTGGTCATCACGACCATTTAACACGAAATAGAAGTAAATTCATGCTTCCTTATTATTCAAAGGCCAGGTCGCAACACAGAATTCTCTTCGTTGGAACCAAAACTTGGAACTCTATACCTGCAGAGATCCGTGAATGTAATTCGTACAAAGTATTCAAAAGACATCTTGAGTCTCACTTCCTATCAGAATACTAGTAGTGTAAGATCACCGTGTCGAAATCTTGCCTCCTACATGTAACTAATGATAATGTCATAATGTAACTTGCCTTGTGTACCATAACCAATCTTCTCTCTGCTCTTGAATCGTTTTATCGAACATACTGTTAAATATAGCCGACTTGTAAAATATCGAGTTAATCATCTCAATGATCAGTCTAATGCGAAACTAGGTTAAGTGAACTAGGTTAAACTTTTGTACACCCTAGAATAGCGTGATGGTAGGATGCCCTAGAAGTCGCTGAACTTATTCGGGCCCACAGGTAGCTATACTCAAATTTGACCATTGTACTAGACTTAAGTAAAACTCTACCTCTGTATCACCTACCTCTGTATCTCCTGTGGTAAATAAATTGTTTAAATTGTTTAAATTGTTTAAATTTTTCTATTGTTGTGCAAAATGTGTGTTACTCTAGGGTTTAACAGCAAGAAATAAATTATGTATTTTTATATTGAGTCAAAATGTAATGGAGTTATTTGAAATTAAAAATACTATCAGTTATTTCTCATAAAAACAGATGTGTTCCATATCATTTCCATCAATTTTTTGCCTCACATAAATGGTACGGCATAACTTCTAAGCCTAGTACAATTGCATGACGTGTAATTTTACTGGTAGATTTACATTTGAAAATTTTTTAATGTTACTAAAACTGTCTCAAACCATTTATTTTGTAGATAATGGCCACATTAATTTTAGAAAAGTGTTTAAACTCGAGACTCATGCCGTGCATTATAAGTTGGCTTGTAAAAACCATTGCAAACCAGTTAAAAAGATTTGGCTGTTTTGATTATTGCATTATTTATGACTTGCCCAAATGATATTGCCTATAAAAAAACTTCTAACCAATTTAAAGCCACATCTAATATGTAAATCAAAGTAGCATCACTTCAGGTTGCGTTGGATTAAAGCTAAGGGATTTGGTTTTAGTTTTTTTATTCCCTATAAAATTTCTTCACTGCAAAATAAGAGCTATGCATATAATGAACCTAATTTTGTGCTCCGTAGCTAATCATATAATGCTCATTAGAACCCCCTTTATTTTCAGATTTAGTCCTTTCAGAGAGTTTTTAGTGGTAGATTCCTGATATGATATGTCTAATTACATAATGCACATCTGCCAAAAGGGTCAATGTTTGGTGTGATGCAATCAAAGGAAATGGGAATTTTATTCCAAAGAAAAAAAAGAAAAAAAGAGCGCACCATCCAGAATTTCATTAATAACGGAAGTTAACCCCCTATTACACACGTAAAGAGATTGGGTCGTGAGGGATAGTCACAGTTCTTCTAGTGAAAATTATAAATAAAGGTTGAAAGCAACCCATGAAAGTCAAAAACAATTATGTTTACATCTGCTCCATGATAGCGGCGGCCGTAACAAGTGGCGCCATCTGTGAGCTGACTGTAAAGGTGACGGTATTACGTGACGCCATCTATGAGCTGACTGTGAAGGTGACGACGTAATAATGACGACTAAAAAAAATGTCAAAAGCACCAAATACAAGAAATTATACGTTAAATTTTTTGTGTTATTACCTAGGCCTAACTGATAATAATATTTCTTATTATTTTATTAACAATTTCTATCATTCTTTTATTTCTACGAAGTTCTGGCAAAAACTTTAACACCTCGTGATCCGAACTTTGCCTTTCCTGACCCAACCTGTTTGTAATCTGTGTTCCACATTTGCGCGGAAAGCGCTTTTACGTATAACTTTAACGCTCAATAATTAAAAATAACGCATCAAAGAGAAGAATGTCATTCGTGTAAAACGTTATTAAATGGGTTCCTTTAGTGATTCATGGGAATAAAATTTTCATTTCCTTTGATTGCATCACGCTGGACATTGACCGCCAAAAGTTTTACTTGTTATAAATTCATTATAAAATCACTCTCTTGAATAGGATAATTGAAAAAGAAGTTTCATAATTAACTTTTGGTAGAAAAAATTTTTTTAGTAAATGATGTTTATAAGTCATTAGAAAATAAATAATCTACTTTAAATGAATTACATTGATGAAATTTTTTAAACAAAATAAGTGGTATACAGTTTTTAAAAAACATGATAAAATGAAAAGCATGTTCAAAAAAATTAATTTATTAATCACTTTTTTCAGCTCCTCTAAACATTGATAACATAAATAAAAAACTGTTAACCTAACATTTTATATTGAATTGCTAGGTTAACCATTTGTGCAGGACTGCAGATAATCAACCATCAGTAAAACAATTCCTGCTAACAGTCAGTATTTGTGACACTAATTCCAGCAGTACTAGAATTATAATTATTGCTTGGCATATCTCACCTTAGCTGAAGCAAAGGGCAGATCTCTAGTGCTGATCTTGTGCCTATTGACATGAGGGTCGGCCAGCAAGTAAAGTTGGGCTGCACTCAGCCCTACTGTCAGGGTTCCTCTGATCAGCCCAACTGTGGCAGGCACACACCCCTGCAACACAAGAATAAATTTTATTTCATATCTTCTACTTGTAGTCCAACATGCTGGTAACTTATTATTTATTCTCTTTTCAACTGGTTTACCCTAATAAAGTTACCTTTTATTTGTTCTCAGATAAGCTTGCAATAAATTATTTATTTTAATATCAACAGTGTTAGGGTAGACGCACACCAAAAGACGGCAAGCTACAAAGCAAGCGAGAGAGAAAGATGTTTGGCGAGATCTATCACACACCAAAAGATAGCCAGTTTGCTCCTGAATGTCATGGAGAGAGGTTAATAACAAAAATAAGCGGAACTAGCATGTGTTTGTAACGTTGAGTATCATTCATACTTCGTCCCATTGCTTTGAAACATGTAATCTGTCATTGTGCTTTGGATTTTTTGACTTCCAAAGGCACAATACAGCATAAACTTTGGATATAAGGAGTTCAGTCTTTGCTGGAGAAATTGTGTAGCACACCTCTCCCTTCGACATCTCGCCGCGCACTGCCAGACGCAGCGCTGCCACTGCCAGAGGCCACACAGGTCTGTGCAGAGGCTTCTCACTGGAGCTTTCAAGCGTGAAACCATCTTCAAGTTGCTTTCTCGCTGCAGCCAATCTTCAATCTTTCTCACTCGCTCGCTAGCTTGCTTGTGGTGTGCGTACTCCCATAGGAATACATGTATATCGATTCAAGCTTGCTCGCTTTCTCGCCTGAAATCTTTTGGTGTGCGTCTACCCTTACCCTAACAAGATTTGGAAAGTTTTCACTGTAACCTACATGTTACAAGAAATTGAGGGTTGTGATGGCTAACAATTTTAAGCCTTTATGTTTCTGTGATTTCGTTTTTGTTTTAAGCATGATATATTCTGGCTAAATATTTATTTTGTAATTTCAATGTAAAAGTAATTTGAATTTAAAATCAATTTTAATTAAAAATCATTTTAATTATAAGGAATTTTAATTTATAAATATTTTTAATTCTGAAGTAATTTTTATTTAAGATTAATTTCAATTTAATTATGATTTCATTTTCCAAATTATAAGACAGACTGTAAACCTTAAATATTGCTCATTTGAAATTTATTTCACTGATAAAAATGTCTTTTTTAAATATCCTGTTAAACTTGAATAATTGAAAAAAAACAGAATATAGATTAAATATTTTACTTGAAATTTGTATTAATTATTTCAATAAATTTTGGAGAATTAGTAAAAAGTGGGAATGATAAATAAATTATTTTATAATTTCTTGGAAACTAAATGTTATGCATTTGCGAATAAGCCAACATTGTGGATTACATTTAGTTCAGCCATCTGCTTCTATGTACCAGTGTAAAAAACCTTATGCCATCTTTTGTATAACCTATTGCAAAACAAAGAAAATCAATGTTTTTTTATTGTAAATGTAAAGGAAATGGCAAGCTTTTCAACAGCTGCAAATGATTGATTCTTCCTGTTTGAAATATTCTTGAAGTATTTAGTATTCATAAAATTTATATAAATGTATATCATTTAAGATATTATATGCTTTAATTGACAGATATTCTAATTCTGTAGAAAGCATTGTCATTTTTCTAATTTTTTTTTTACATACAACCTTTCTTTAAAATTTTTTTTATGTTTTGCAAATAAGGTCAAGACAAATGAATATGCAATCATAAGTATAGCTAGTCTAAATGTATTATCTGCTCCTTTAGTTTGTAAAAAACTGCCACATAAACATGCTGAAGCCAATGACTCATTTCTTTTCTTACCTTAACTCTGATGATCTCCTCTAACTTCATTGCAGTTATTAGGTTCTGCGGGGCTGGCATTCCATGTGTGATGATCGCTGATTCAAGAGCCACCACAGGCTTACCTTCTACAATTGCTGAGTTTACCTCTTTGCTCACAAATAATCTTCTGTCAGCAGCTTTAGTTTTGCTTTTATTAAGTATTAAAGGGGATGCACTAGTAGACACATCAGTATCTGATGTGGTTTTGTTATTGGTAAGAATGATTGATGAATGCAGGGCTCTCTTGAATGCACAGTATATGTTGCTGCTGTAGTGCAGTGTCATGTTTTTTCTGCCCAAGCTTCTAGTATGGCTGTAGGCATTTACATGATTCCTTAAAACTGGCATGATTGACCAATAAACACTCATGACTGCTTGAAAATTTTGTTACAGTCTTCAATCACTAATGAAGTAAGCAATGTCTGTTTCCTTTGACTATTGGTAAACTGTGATTAGCCTTTGAAAGTTTCTATTATTTAAATTGCTATTCATAAAAAATTCCTTGAAATTTTTTGTAACATTTACCCACCACTGTTTGGAAGCACACTTCACATGGTGAACGTAAAATCTGTACTGAATGGTACTTCTGTAACCTAAAAGTTGGTAACAGTGTTATCACATGATTAGATTGTCTTTGCTATCTCAATTGATGTTTGTTTTGGCTGATCTGCACTTGAATGAGTTGACTTGTATCTATAGTACCATACCCATTATTCCTAAAATATATAGTTTTCTCTGTAAATTAAGTTAGTGTTATCTTGCTGTTCTTTAACAAAGTAATCTTCTCCCTATCAGCCATATCTCTTGATGCTTATCTCCATTTTCTTCAAGTGACACCTGTACTAAGAGATGTACACCAGCTGCTTTTGGGTGATGGTGTGCAGCTTTTGTCTGATCAGATGTATGAGCTTCATTTAATATGACACAGATGCTCTGCCATTAACAATTTCTCTTCAATTGATACTTTACATAAGAAAAATTATTATGAAAATTCAAGAATCTATTTAAACAAAGCTTATTATAAAAACCAAGAACTTTTTTGTTAACAATAATTTAGTAAATGAACAATTGATGAATGTGTGGTTTTCATCAAACTATATAAAAATAATTTCCTCAAATTAATTAAAAAAATTGCAGAAGAATGTGTGATTATATCACTTTTGTAGTAAAATATCATTGAACAATACATTTTGATGCTCCATAAATATCAAAGGCATTTCTGGGCCTTTTTTATCTGAATTGCTGATGAGTTAGTTTTCATAACAGAAGCTGTATGAGCTTCTCAAAATTCCTCATTCAAAAAGTTGTATTCTAAGTGAAATAAGTTATTGATTTGTATCTTTGCTTTCTTAAAGATGTTTACATATCAAATTCCTAGTGGCTGTATCTGTGTATATATCTGCCAATAATATCTGCAGAGTGCTCTGCGGTTGACAAAAATTTCACCCATTGATTTATGTTTGACTTCTTAATTTGAGATTATTGTTGTTTACTTACTTGAAATTATATATCATGGAATTCTGGTATCTTTTGCATTTTTAGGAAAATTCAAAAGTTTAATGTAAGATTATTACTTGTTCATGCAGTTGAAGTGATAACTGATTTAATTCCAATATATTATTGGTTAATATAACTTCTAAAGTCATTCAAGGATATCAGCTATTTCCTGTGAGAAGTTATATTTGTAAAGGTTTTGTATCTTTTTTATTTATTTTTATAATTCAGTTGTTCAATTTGAGAAAATCAGTTGTTGAGTTGCACAGAAAAAACCATGACTGTGGCACAGCTGGTAACAGAGCTGGACCCTGCAGTGTTTGAGGGACTCAAGACCGAGGATGGAGAGCTGTGCACTGCGGAGGTCACCACTCCCACTGGACTGGAGGATGTAAGAGCTGGTCATAATAGTCAACCCTTGTGAAGTTCAGTAACATTTCATGTAAATCTTAACTTATGTGGGAAAAAATTACTTCAAATGATTAACTAATTCAATGTTTGGCTGAAGAATAACTGTTATGAAATTTACACCAGGTTATTTGTTGTGGTAAGGAAGGCTAAAACAAATTTATCATTAATTCATTCATACCAGGTGTCATGACATAAGTAGGACTAGTTTCATCTTAGTAAATTGAGGTTTGCTCGAGATGTATGATTCAAGAGCCTGCTGTATCTTATGTGGATTTTGTAATGCTCAACTAGTGAGTGGGGTAGCACCTAGTGCTCAGTGCAATCATTATTTTTGAGTCTTTTCAGAAAATAGCCCCGTGTTATGCTTGCTATTATGAATATAAAAATCTTCAGAGAAATCTGTATTGTATTTATGGGAATCGGCACTCCCAGGAAGAAAATGTGAGGTTTTGACATGGGAGAGAGGTAGGCCTTCTTTTTTGTTGAAATAGAAGAGGTTTTTTATTTTGTAACAGTCTTTTTTTTTTTATTCACTGCAGCCTTATTCTTCACTGCGTTTTACGCTTTTTCAATTATATGTTCCATCAACTTTCTTCTTAACTTACTGTTTCTATGCACAGGGAATCTTGTGTGTGAACATACTTTGTGCATAGATTCTGTGTTCCATTATCTTCATACTAAATGGTATTTTCCAATTTTCTCTCTTTAGAAAACCTTTTTTTATAATGAGGGAAGCATAAACTAACTTTTAATATAATCTAAACCGACTCCAAATTTGTAGAAGTTCAGTTAATTCCTCACCCTCTGGAACTCAAAAACTAAGTTCAACTCTTAAAAAGATTTGTTGAACATTAAATTAATTAATTACTGATAAAAGCATTATGAATTACTGACTTACTGATAGAGGAATTATGAATTACTGAATTACTGATAGAGGAATTATGAATTACTGAATTACTGATAGAGGAATTATGAAATAAATGTACACAAGGAGTTCCGAGACTCGAACTCAGGACTTAGAAATTACCGCGCCGGCACGCTACCAACTGAGCTATCGATCACCCTAAAAAGGTGACCGAAACCCAACGATAGCAATGCTTGGCCCAGTGCAGGTACGTGCTGTCCCGACATATATTTTACTCCCTATTTTTTATCGAGAGTTCACAGTCTAGTAAACTCCCAGAAACAGATAATGATTCTGGTACGAGAAGCTGCTGCTTCCACAATTTGAAACGAAATAAATGTACACAAGGAGTTCCGAGACTCGAATTATGAATTACTGAATTACTGATAGCGGAATTATGAATTACTGATAGAGGAATTATGAATTACTGATAGAGGAATTATGAATTACTGATAGAGGAATTATGAATTACTGAATTACTGATAGAGGAATTATGAATTACTGAATTACTGATCGAGGTATCATGAATTACTGATGGATGTGCAGGTGTGTGCAGAGGAAGTGCTTGAGAAATTTGGCGTGACGGCGCACACTGCCACCGGCCGAGCCTTCTTTGATGTGCCTCTGCAGCGTCTACCTCAGGTGAGCTGTACTCCATATTGCATGTTATTGGGGGAGAGGGCTTGTAGATGGCATGGCATTTGTTTAGCATTTTTAAGTTTATAATAAATGAAAACCTATATCAAGTATAAAATTATGTAGCTATTTGATAAACAATGTTATTTTAATGTACACTGAAAGCTAATATTTATAGGTATAATTTGAATTCTGAGACTGTTTATGAATTTTAATGCAGAGCTTTGTCTACATGTGATTTTCAGAAATTTATGGTAGTTTTAGCAGTTTTGTGGCTTTTCCTTTTTTTATTTATTAGTAAAATTCCAACTGTAACAGCTGTCTATATCCTGAAATTGCTTTGAATGTAAATCCATTTCTCTTAAGTGACACCTTTTGTTCACCAAATTTGTGTAGGCTAACATCCTGCAAAGAGTGAAACCTATTAGTATTGATTCTTTTAGTTAGCAAAATTAATTTTGTTTTGTTTCATGTCTTGTGCATTTTTTGCCAACAAGATCATTTTAACAACATGTATATATATATATGTATGTGTATATATATATATATTAGGTTAGACTACATTTTTATCATGATAGGTTGCATTTTAGGATGCCGAGATTTCTTTTACCTTCTGGAAATTTCTACAATAATTTTATACAAATTACGACTTGGCAACCCTACATTAGGTTATAAGTATCAGCGACCTGCAGACTAGTTCTATTTAGGCATGATTATGGGTGCGTGACATCCGAAACGTTGTCCTTTTAACTCGTATGATTTTAAATTTGAAGAAATTTGTCATGACTCCAAGTTTTATTGCATCTTTATGGATTTCGAAATATACCTTAAGAATAGTACCAGCTTCTACACTTTTAAAATTCCGCGCTCTTGAAAAACTAGTGATCAAGAGAATAAAGGATACCTGCCATCTAACTTTTAACGAAGTGTGTTTGGAAAGTGACCTGCTGCCAGCATACACCAATATATATATATGTCTCTGTGTGTGCAAGTGCATTTCTATTACATAGTATCATGTAAAGAGAATAATTCCCTATTCATTTGTCAACTGATTGACTTTCTGATGTCCCATTTTCACCCTTTACATTCAGTAAACAATTCAAGTAGGTACCTTCATTGCATTTGTCAATTAAGCAAGGTTTCTAGTATGTTGAAGTGAGGTGTTTCTTCACAGGTGCTTGAGCTGAGGTCTGTGGAGAATGTGCATGTGGTCATCCACATGCAGCGTAACTTCCCCTTCACTAAGATCAGGGTGAGGGTTGTGATGTGCCTCTCACTTGGTGGCTGCTGCTTCATTTGGTGATGGGAGTCTTTGTATGATCATTAATAGAGAGTTATAGTCATCACGTATCTCTCACTTAGTGGCTGCTGCTTCATTTGTTGATAAGAGTTGGTTTGCTCTTGGTGTATTCCTGTATAATTTGTATAATCATTACCCAATAGCTATAGCCATCATGTGGTTGGTTGTTACATATTTGTAATCATGTTTGTTTCAATGAACCACGCTTTAATATTCGCTGGAGAAATGAATAGATGAAATCTAAATGTTGAATATTTTGTGTATTTAAAGTAGGAACCAGACTTCACTACCTCATAGGTATAAATATAATATCTAAATCAGTGGTATTATTATGATAAATAAGTTTTTAGGTGTTTGCATCTGAAATGTCAATGTTGAAAATATACAGAATGTTGTAAATATTATTTTGCACAATAAACAGCCTTGTACAATAATTTCTGCTTTACCAAATTTTAGAATGGAGTGCCATTATTTTTGACAGCTTTTTGCTCTGGTTGTGATACATAAGTAGCTCCGCAGTCTGTGGTATTATTTACGCTGTTACCCAGGCCAGCAACTCTCCTGGTACGTAATGTAAAAGTGCACAGATGCATTTATATACGTATTCTGGGATTTATCCTGGCCGCAGAATTGGTGAGCTGGTAGTTGCTTGTTCTTTATTAAGAAACATTCTTGTTTAAGAGCATGTGGAAATTGTTCTATACCTGGCTGTTCTTTTCTAAATCAGTGTAAATTCCAAAATTTACTTATCGATATTTGCTCATGACCTATCCCATGAAGCTTGTTTCTTTTTCTCAAAGTATTTGGCTGTGTTTCAGTGGGCACAGGGAGAGCAGAAACAAACTTATCCTAAAAACGTATGGTTTTGTGTTCATGCGAGCAGGAGGAATGCTTCTCAGTGCTCTACTCGCTGGCAGAGGGCCCTCTGTGGCGCAAGGGGGTCAGAGCCTGGCAAGCAGTCTTCGGAGACCTGGACACGAACCCTTTTGCTGTTGACACTCCACTTACTAAAGCCTTTCAGGTCAGTGTGTGGGTTAGAAATATAATAAGTGGTGCTTTAAGGGCCAAGGGCTTGAATATTTTGTACCTGTTACAATGTAATTTCTTTGGATTATTTATATCTTGTGCTTTCAGGTCAGAAATATAATTAGTGAGGATGCTTTGGAGGTTAAGGATTTGATTATTTTGAATCTGCTACTGTGTGATTTCGTCGGTTATGGATATCTTTTGCTTTTGACACTCTACTCACCAAAGTCTTTCATGTTAGAAACATAGGTTAATGGAAATGTTATGGGGTTCAAGGACTTGAATATTTTGTACTTGTTACAGTGCGAGGGAACATATCTTGTGCATAGATTCTTCATTCTCAGAACTCCAAACTAAATGGTGCCTTGTTCCTTCATACCTTCGAAAAACCTTTGTTGTGGTTAGGGAGGCCCTAACTTACCTAATCTGATGTGTATATTGCAGGAACCAATGCCTCTCTTGGATCTCCGGCTGCTGAAGAAAGGGTCGCCAGTGGCGTTGAACTTGCCTGAAGATATCAAGCTGCTGAGGGAACAGCAATCTGCTTCTGTCACAGATACAGCCCCTAAGGAACCAAGATGTAGCCAGCCCTCTAATTGCCTCCAGCGCGACGGTGTGAGCCCTGCCACTGAGATAAATGGGGGAAATTGTCCAAACTCAATGAAGGTTGAGGAACATTCTCTCCCGAGTTCTGAAAACTCGCGATTGTCTGAAGAAAATAACATTCTTGGACCTCTTTCTTCCAGTTCTGTGTCCTCAGATTCAAGTAGACTTGAGGGTGTTGTGGACGCGCTTGGCAACTGTGGTATCAGTACTACAGATGCTGCCACACCAACAAGAAAGTTCAACACCGAAGAGAGGTCGTCAAGTTCCAACAATGACCTAAATCCCTCCACTGGACTTGGATCTACTAATTCATTTATGGATGGTTCTTGTAAAGCTAGTGAATGTCATGACGGCATTTCCAATGGTTCAATGGACAAAAAACAAACTCCTGAGGTTGTCCCAGAAGCGGTGGACTTGTCTGCACCTGGTGTGGGGGAGAAGAACTCTACGAGAGATGGTAGTTCAGGCCCCAGCTTCCGGGTATGTTGCAACAGGTGAGTTGCGTGCTCCTCCCTGCTTCATTGCAAGTAATATCTGCTAAAATTTTACTATCTGCATTAGCCACTGAGATGAAGGTTCCGACTTGAATTTCTGCATTTGTAACTTAGGCCAATTTGGCTAATTTTCTTCAGCCACTGAGATGAAGGTTCTGACTCGTGTTTGGTTTCTGCATTTGTAATGTAAGCCAATACGGAACCTGATGATATGTAACCTTAATTTAATAAAATAGTATTAATATTATATTTTAATAATCCTAATAAAAAGCAGCTTTCTTTTTGGTAAAAACTTCTATTTTATCATAAGTATACATGTTTTAACACTAATATTTGCCACAGATTGTTCAGAAAACATATAGGCCCAACTTACCTTCCTCTTCCTGCAACCCATCTCTGCCCTGGAGGCTTTTGAGCCTCTCAAATATATGTTGGCTAGAAAAGCAACAAATCTTTAATGATGAGTTTTAGCAGTAAAACTCTGCCTAGAGACATTTTCCCGAAAAGAACATAACATACTGTAATAAATAAACAAATTACTGAGGAATGAATGGAAGTGTTATGAGGAATCAATTACAGGATGTCCATGAGTACTAAAGATTATGTGTATTGAGTGAAAGGTTAAAATTTAGTAACAAAATATGTATTGAAAAGTAGCTTAATAAGAGTGACTAAATGACGTGTGTTGAGTGATTTGGTAAAATGAGTGTTAAAGATAATATTTATTGATAAGATGAATATTGTAAAAAAGTAAAATGAAGAAGAAAGATAATATTTATTGATAGGTTAAATATTGTAAAAGGATAAAATGAGTATGTAAGATAATATGTATTAATAATTTAAATATTGTCAAAGGGATAAAACGAGTAAGAAAGATGATATGTATATTGATAGGTTAAAATATAGGTTATGAGTAAGTTAAAATATAGGTTAAGGGTAGGTTGAGAGTAGGTTAAAATATGGGTTAAATATTGTAAGGGGGGTTTGGTTAAGGAACAAAAAAAAAGAGTTCAGGAGTAAGGCAGAGCCCCGGTGTCAGAGCAGGCACGGAGCACGTGTTTGGGTCCCCAGAGGCAGCTCGGCAACTCGGGGCTGCCATCAACGACAGGTTCTCCTGGCCGGTCAGGCTCAAGGGTCATCTCCTGGAGGTCATCCTCAATATCACTGATGGTGGGTGGTGCGTGAGTGGTGAGCGAGTGGTAGAGTGTGAGTAGTGGTGAGTCGTGTGTGAGAGGGTCATCCTGAACATCACTGAAGGTGGGTTGGTGGTGTGTGTGGTGCTGAGTGGTGCTCTGCCCCTGGGATTGGTGAGTGGTGTTCTGCCCCTGGGATTGGTGAGTGGTGCTCTGCCCCTGGGATTGGTGAGTGGTGCTCTGCCCCTGGGATTGGTGAGTGGTGCTCTGCCCCTGGGATTGGTGAGTGGTGCTCTGCCCCTGGGATTGGTGAGTGGTGCTCTGCCCCTGGGATTGGTGAGTGGTGCTCTGCCCCTGGGATTGGTGAGTGGTGCTCTGCCCCTGGGATTGGTGAGTGGTGCTCTGCCCCTGGGATTGGTGAGTGGTGCTCTGCCCCTGGGATTGGTGAGTGGTGCTCTGCCCCTGGGATTGGTGAGTGGTGCTCTGCCCCTGGGATTGGTGAGTGGTGCTCTGCCCCTGGGATTGGTGAGTGGTGCTCTGCCCCTGGGATTGGTGAGTGGTGCTCTGCCCCTGGGATTGGTGAGTGGTGCTCTGCCCCTGGGATTGGTGAGTGGTGCTCTGCCCCTGGGATTGGTGAGTGGTGCTCTGCCCCTGGGATTGGTGAGTGGTGCTCTGCCCCTGGGATTGGTGAGTGGTGCTCTACATCTGTCAAGGTTGCTGTACTGGCGACTTTAGTTTCACTCACGTTTTGTTAAGACTATTTATAGCCTTTATGTGTTCTCACACAAAGGCTATGTATCATTTTATTTTCATTCTTTCCTAACTTTAGTTCAATTCATTCACCATTGATCATTTCGAACCTAATTATTTTTTACAATAAAGTAACAAACTCCTGAGAGATTATGTACGTGGTGTCTTCATTGCACTATCAATTTCAATGTTTGTTTCTTGCAACCTTTGTAAAGCAACAGAATTACGCACCTTGTCGCTCTTGTTGCATTGGCGACCGAGGTCATTTCATTGTCTTAATGATCTTTTTTTAATTGTATATAATTTAGAAGTCACATTTATAACCTGCAATTTCATCCCTTTTTTCTCTTTGATGATGTGAGTTGTAATGCATAACATATGAATCATTGGTGACAGGCACTGCTGAATTTCATGGCTTTTTTTTCTTGCCAAGTGTTGTAGAAGTGATCATGTTTAGTATACGATTTACATCAGTGACTCACGAAATTTTGGTGTTTAGCATTTTGTTTGGTCTTGGTAATTATGGTCATGTGTGATAGGGTAATTCAACGCCAGACATGGAGCATATTTCATTGGGGTGTATCTGTTCATAATTTACTTGCTATTTACATTAGTGACCAGCGTAATTTTTATGCTACACACATTTTATTTTCTGCTAAAAATTTAATTGTGAGGATGCCTAACACCGTAATACAATGCAGATTTGGTATACATTTTGTTGAGCCTTGCCCATGCATGCTATTCGCAGTAGTGACTGGTAACGTTATTTTATTCTACGGTCATTTTACTCTCTGCCAAGAGTGTGAAGATGCTTAATACTGTAACAAAATGCAGACTTGGTGTACAATTTCTTTTGGCCTTGCCCATCAACGATAGTAACTAATGTTGTTTTAGTGACTAACATTGCAAATAATGCATAAAACAGTGCGGTATAACACAACGCAGACCTGGTGTACATTTCGCTGGGCCTGACAAAGGAGCCGCTGTACCGCCGCAACCTCGTGTCCTTCGGCCCCACCAACCTGCGTGCGACGCTCTGCTACTCCCTCGTCCACCTCGCCCGGCCCCTCCCTGGGGACCTCGTGCTTGACCACATGTGTGGAGGTGCCTCCATCCCCGTCGAGGTGTGTTGTGCTTTGCGTATTTTTTGGTCAAGTAAAGGTGGTGCTCTGGTAGGTGATCAGTGCCTCCACCATCATGTCAAGCCCTGCATTGCTTTTGGTCTGCTCTTTTGGCAAAGTCACAGTGATCTGTTATCGACACACGAATTCCCTGCCATTGAGATGCATGTTCAGTTTACTGTTACACACGAAGCTTTATTTTGGTCCAGTGTACCCATTATTAAGCCCTGTTCACACACCCAGTGCACCCATTAAGCCCTGTGCATACACCCGCTGTACCCATTAAGCCCTATTCATCCCCCCATTGTACTCATTATTATTAACACTCATTGTACTCATCATCAAGCCCTATTGAGACCCACTGTCCGTGTGCATAGGGCGCGCTGTGCTTCCCTAAGTGCTTCCACGTCGGGGGCGAGATGAACACGAAGGCCGTGGACCGCGCCGCCACCAACCTCTCCCACGTGGAGGGACTGAGGGGGGCCTCCCTGCCTGCTGGGCTCATCAAGTGGGACGCCACCAAAATGCCATTCAGGTCATTATTTTAGTTGAGACTAGAGTGTCAAATGGCTTCTGGTCACTATTTCAGTTCAGACCCAAAGCCTCAGGTTGCCATTCCGGCTGAGATTCAAATTTTGAGTAACTTCAGGTCACTATTTCATTCCCATTGTTTCAGGTCAGCATTTCAGCTGAGATTCGAGTGTCAAATACCGTCTGATCACTAATTCAGCTGAGACCCAAGCATCTATTAGTTTCTGGTCACCATTTCAGCTGAGACCCAAGTATCGAATAGCTTCAGGTCACTATTTCGGCTGAGATTTGAGTGTCAAGTAGCTTCTGGTCATTATTCAAGCTGAGACCCATAGTTTCAGGTCACTATTTTAGTTGAGACTCCAATGTCAAACTGCTTCAGGTCACTATTTCAGCTCAGACTTGAGTGTTAAATAGCTTCTAGTCATTATTCTAGTTGAGACCCAAGGGTCGAGTAGCTTCTGGCACTTTTCCAGCTGAAACACTCAAGTGATGAAAAGGAGTAGTTGATGACAACGTAGTGTATTATCTGCATACAAAATAAGATCTACATACATGAACCTCGATTTGTTCCACGTTATGGTCCACATTCAAAATCTGAAATTTTGATGTGTTGAAGCAAAATAGATGGAAGATCATGTTAATCGAGAATCAAGGTGCGTAAAAATTCAATGGTTGACGATATTTAATAATAATTGTAAAGAAAGTTATTGGGCTTTAAAATTAGGCTTCAATCACTAAAATCAAAATTGATAGTATTAATCACGACCAACCCCACCCCCCACACAGAGACAGCAGCGTGGCCTTAGTTTGTGCTAAATCCCCTCAGTTCCCCTTGTATTGCCTCCCCTTTCCCCCGTCATGGCCAATCACCCCCCACAGAGAGAGCTGCGTGGACGTGGTCGTGTCGGACCTGCCGTTCGGGAAGCGGTCGGGCAGCAAAGTGGACAACCGCACGCTGTACCTCAGCGCCCTGCAGGAGACCGCCAGGGTTGTCAGGCCCGGCACCGGCAGGGCCGTGCTCCTCACGCACGACCGCAACAGCATGATGAAGGTGACCTCATCTCTTCTACTGATGGTTTGGGGTTGCGTGTGTACTCTTCTTGTGTTATTTACTCCTCACGCACGACCGCAACAGCATGATGGTGACCAGGTGTCTTGTGATCATCCGTGATTACGGGTATACTCTTTCTGTGTTATTTTGGAAAGTGAGGACGTATATGAAGCGAGTACGCATGTGTACTTTTTCTTTTCGAAAGGTGGGCTTGCAACGTGTACTCTTCCTATGTTCTTTAGTGTTATGAGTTGTCTTGCAATGAGGGCTTACATGTACTCTCCCCATGTTCTTTTAGGTAATAAGCTGTTTTGAAGTGAGGGCTTTAGTTACTTCCCTCTTTCAGTGTTCTTTAGGGTCACTAGCTGCCTTGAATTGAGGACCTTTATTTATTCTTCTTTTCCTCTGCTCTTTCCTAATCTTTCTCATTTCCTCCTGTGTTCTGACCTACGTTTTGAAGTCAATACCTGTTTGTTTACTCTCATTTCTTCTGCTTGTAGGCTTTGATGGGTCCTATCTTATTTCTTACGTGTATTTTTCCTCGGGGAAAGAGATATTTTCCCATGTTTCTTACGTGTCTTTCGAGTTAAAGTGAGCTTTGCTCCTCAAGGTTTTTTTTTATTTAAGTCAAAGTGGGGCATGCTACCCCTTTTATGATTATGTCAAAGTGAGTTGCTTCGATCATCGTTCATACATTTCCTCATTTTGTTCGTATGTTCTCTGTTTAATTTGCCGATTGTGTTTCTAATGATGGCTCTATAGACAAACCCATCACAATGGATTATTAGCAATTCTTTTTCGACGCTGACGTTCTTTTTTTAGTGCGTGTTCTGTTCTAGTGCTTTTCTGTAGGCTAAAAAATTGTATTTGACCCTGATTTTCCTGAGTCTCAACGACGTAACATCTTTTTACAAACTGATACTTCATCAGGGCCTGTGTTTTTGCGGTTTTCTTACTAGACGTTTTCTTGGAGATAATCTCAGCATAGTTTGGTGATATGTGATGTGTTTGCTCGGTATTTTGACTGCCACCACAGCAGCGTGATGAAAGCAAATAAGCTGAACAGATTGAAAGTTTCTGTGTAGAACTCACCACTCACATGAGTGAATTTTGGTAAAATCTTATTATTCACTGCAGAACTTGACACTCGCAGAGGAATTCTGGGAAAAATTATTCTATGTAGAATTTAGCCCCCAGGTAAAGGAATTTTAGTGAAATTTTATTCTGTGCAACTGGGCCCTTGTGAGGGAGTTTATATTATTCTGTGTAGAACTTGGCATTTGTTAGGGAATTCTAGAAGAAAATCATTCTGTGTAGAACTTAGCCCTCATGTGAAGGAATTTTTACAAAATCTTGTTCTGTGCAGAACTTGGCACTGGTGAGGAAATTCTGGCGAAACCCTTCGACGCGCACCATCAACATCGGGGGCCTGTACGCCGGAGTGTTTCTGCTCGTCAGGACTGCCGCCAAGTACACGCAGGCCTCCTGAGCCTGCGCCGCCCCTCTACTGTTGTGTCTTTTGTAGGTGATGCGTTGTTATACACCATCTGCTAGTGATTGCAATGCGTGGTTTTGCACTATGTACTAGGGACTGATATGCCGCGCCCCACCTGCTGTTGCTGTGGCTTTTGTAGGGGATGGTGCTCTGTTTCTTACAATCTACTAGTAATTGTTGCATGTTGTTTTTCACCATCTACTAGTAATTGCTAAGGAATGTGTATAAACATCTGTTAGCGGTTGCTATACGATGTGTAGAACCATCAGCCCGCGATTGCTGTACGATGTGTGTGACCATCCAGCCCAGCTCTTCGTTGTTCTGGGATCTAAAAATTAGTTTTTGCAGTTTCCCTCTCTTTATCATGTCGTCACGTCTTGCAGACACTGGTGTAGCTTACGGTTTCATTTAGCGGGTCTCGGTGTTGGAAGTACAAAATTTATTCGTTTCTCGGATAATTTTATTTTTCCCCACGCACTTGAAGTTAAGTTGGCTATTTTTTTTATATCAGTTAGCTTTTTAGGTGCATCTGTGCCAGTTTTAAGTGGAGATCCTGCTGGAATCACAGTCGTGTCTTGGGTTGCGAATTGAAGCGACTTTGTAGTGCAACTCGTATTGAAACAAACTTCCCACTCAAAGTACAGGAAATTTAATTTTCAGTTCTGTACCACAAAAATGTTAACATGTCATTTGGATCATACATTAAAATGTAAAAATACACCATGCTTAAGTAACTAAACTTAACCAAGGAATGCTTGAGTAACTAAAGTAACTAAAATTTAATACATTATCGTGCTTTAAATGAAATATTTGAAAATTAAAAGAAAAGGAAAACAGTTTATTCCCAATATAGTTCCTGCATGAATTGCATTACATGGATTTTTAAAATGTCTTAACGTAAAGATCCTTAGTTGCTATACACGCACAAATATCGTAATATCCATGCCAATTGTCGAAACATGAAAAGCATGAAAGAATGCATTCCATTTGTTGCGTTAATCTAAGTTTGATAACGTACGTGAATAAAAGTAATTAAATAATCATAATTGCGTCGACTCGTTGATGAAATCTCTCTCGTTAGTGCGCATTTTCATTGAATAACGTGTTAGGAACTTGCAATATCGGGGATAAATATTGAAAGTAAAACGGGTGGACTTGAGTAGATCTGCATCTAAGACTATGAGGTCAACATTAGAAACAATCTTCTCACTCTTGCGTATCAACTATTGCATTAAATAACGATCTCGGAGAAAATAACATTTATTTACCACCCGACAAAATTCTGATTTTTCCTACGTTAATAATGCTGGCCCAAAAAAGTTCACGGAAGTTATAGACATGAAAATTATTATTGTACAATGCCAAATAAAGCATTTACAGTATAATTTGAGCAATAAGTGAAATTAACTACCTTCATTATGCTATCATAATATACTAATTAATTATGCTATCATAATATACTCACGAGCGTCAGAAACAACAAATTGCCACAAGTGGCTAACAGTTACTTTATACGACATGAATAGAAAAAGGAAACTCATAACGTCCTATAAAGTTAATACGTAAGATGAATTGCATCGCCTTTTTAAATGTCTGAATGTAAAGGTCCTCAGCTGCTAAACATCATGGGTGTCATAGCAGCCCATGTCTATTCTTGAATTTATAAGATATTGAAAGAGAAACATGAATATACATTCATTCCTATAAATGGGTACCGGCTTGACCGGAGGAAGCCGTCATGGCGTCCTGGTGTTAGTTGTGAGGCATTTGAAATACCATTGCACAAGATATGTATCATGGTTGATTGGAATGGAACGTCCTTTCTTTCATTAGAACGCCTGCCAGAGAAGGGGTGAAGCAGACGTAACGTCATGGCAACTCATTTGCGAGTTCAAAACTTTTATTGCCGACTTGAGCGGTTTTTGGTGCCAGCAAAAAGTTAGCAGAGTTGGCGAAAACCACAAATGTGTTGTACGTAGAAACGCACTCACCAACGCTGACGTGACCGATATTTTGAGGGCTTATTTATTGATTGCTGCTTTGTATTGCCATCAATGGTCCAAATTTTTGATGAAAGAAACTTTTATAATTTAAATGTTTGTTGCTTGCAACTTTTTGATGGTAGAAACTTTTGATGATAAAAAGTTCTGATGATAGCAATTTTTGAGGACTGCTTGAAATTTTTGGCAAACACGACGTTCTTTCTCGGGGCATTCGATGACGTACAAGAAGCACGTTAGTGCAGTAACATAGGCTTAGCAAAACGAAGACTTAAAGCAGTCACACCTCACCTTACGAGATTAATTCGTTCCAAAGTGATAGCGTAACGTGATTTTTTCGTAAGTGAAGTCGCATCTTGCATGCAAACTGCCTGATTCGTTCCAAAGCCCCCTTAGACTACCCCCTGTACCCCTTAAAAATTAGAATGGCATTCCAATTTTGTATTAAATATGTGTTAAAAGTGAAAGAAATTCATTTATTAAGCCATTAAAATGAATCATGAAGTTTGTGGTGGGTAAAGGAGGAGGAGGCGGCGGCAAAGCCGAGCGCGCATTATTTGAATTTTTGAGATTCCGCATTTCGTAACTTGAATTTTCTTTCGTATTCAGAGACGAAAAATTTTTACGTAAAGGCTTTTCGTAACTTGGATTATTCGTGAGTTGGGTCTTTCGTATGGTGAGGTATGACTGTACCAACAATACTCAAGGAAATACGAAAAATAGCTTATATGAATGTTTTAACTGCAAATGCAAAGCGATTGCAAAGAAATGAAGCAAAGGACACAGCTGGCAAGCCTACGGCCGAGCCAAGTTGAGGACCGTATTGTGGAGACCGGACGCGAGCAGCCAGTCTACGACCGGCGTTGGCAGGAGCTGCAGCAGCAGCAGGTACACCCGCACGACCGCGGGGGCGGCAGTGTAGCACCGCCGGGGCTGGGAGGAGGTCAACGCGTCCCTATCGTCAAAAAGTATTGGATTTGAGAGAATATTCAGTGCGTAATTTGATAAGTTTACTGGTATGGCTTTAGAGGAAATATCCATTGCGTATTTACATTACAAGGCTACTGGTTTCAAAGAACAATTTTTGGTAATGTGTAAAGCAGAACACCCTTTGCAAAATTGTATCAAGTTAATATACGTAGAATTAAGACAAGAAAGATTCATAATAAAGACATTTTAAAAAATAAAGACATAATGTCCTCCAGACATATTCTAAAAAACATTGATGGTACTTTTGTAACATCTCTAATAGAAAAAATAGTTTTTTTCTTTTGCGTAATTGCATCTCTTGTCGATTTATAAGTAAGAACATTTCTTAAAAATGTATCAAATTGAACATACTTGGTCGGATTACTTTCGAAGGAATTTTATTCTCAAGAACAATTTTTATTATTTTAGTTTTGCCCTCGTTTACATGGCCATGTACCACCTTATGATATTAATATAAAACAATATAAACGTGTGCAAAAGGGACAATATAAATGGGTGTGAAAGGGTTCTAAATGCTAAAGGATACAAGAACAATCACACAATCCAACACTGAGAAGAACAATCTCATTCGCTCGTAGTGCTACATAACTTTAAGGCAGTGATTTTATTTGTTACCCTACATATGTCATAAGAGACATGCTGAAAAGCGTTAGTTACATTAGAATATACCAAACGCAATGGGCTGCTCTATTTAAATGAGTCACAACGTAACAAAACTGCTTCGTTTGAAAGCGCAGGGGAACTTCAAAGCAAAGATGAAAAGAGGACATTGCTCACTTGATGCACTGGAGAAGCAAAGGATCCCCAGGCGTTGGGTCAAATTCCCCGTTTGGTCTTGAGGTCCCGCCTCCCATTCCTCCCTGCTCTGTCTTCCCCATCCCAGGGACACTTTCATTAGTTCCTCCAGACGTTGGGGCACTTCCATTAGTTCCTCCAGACGTTGGGACACTTCCATTAGTTCCTTCAGACGTTGGGACACTTCCATTAGTTCCTCCAGACGTAGGGACACTTCCATTAGTTCCTCCAGACGTAGGGACACTTCCATTAGTTCCTCCAGACGTAGGGACACTTCCATTAGTTCCTTCAGACGTTGGGACACTTCCATTAGTTCCTCCAGACGTTAGGACACTTCCATTAGTTCCTCCAGACGTTTCTTCTAAGACAGGCTGCAAATCATTTCTGTAGTTGGTGTTCGATTTCTTCGGTGTTGAAAGAGCTTTCTCGTCTTTTTTCATTGCGTCCGGTTTTATTTCTGAGTGTTCAGTTTGTTTATTTTTCAGCGAGTTGTGTTTTCGCGTGGGTGAAACTTTCTTGTAGATATTACGGGCGTCTTCAATGCTGTCGAAATCTGTTTCTACACCCCTCTCGTGAACCACGTATCTGCCCTGCTCTAACTCACCTTTAAGTGTCAAATTATCATTTGATTTGCAGTAACCTTCGGGTGTGCTCGTGAAACTGTTCTCGAGTTTTGAACCAGTTATGTCTATGCATGTTTTCCCACTTACATTATCCTGTCTACACGCGACTCCGCTCACAACACGTGGACGGCTCTCACCATCCCCAACACTAGCAAGTGCGGCTGAGTTATACAATGGACAAAAGTCATTTCCAACATTTTTTACAGCGGGGCTTGCATTTATCAGTTCTGTCTCAGATTCTGCAGCTAAGCAACTGTTTAGAGCTTTACGTTTGTCGTCGAGAATCGTGTTGTGAAGCCCATCATTTATTTTCATAACTTCTGACTTCAGTTTGGTTGGGGGTTTCACAGCTGGGGTATTTTCTTCAGCACCTCCATGAATTTCAACGCCAAGTTCCTCCTCTGTCTCACATCCAACCTTTTGTCTTTCAATTCTTTTAAGGTCGCCGTCTTTCGGTGTGGCGGTGACTTTTTGAAACACTTCCTCGGTCACATCCTCCAACAATCCATCGTTTTTCCCATCAGACAAAGTATGAGGGCTATCCTCAGCAGACAAAGTTTGTGTTGGAATCGTGACAATGGTGCTCACACCAAGCTCGAAAATACCACTAGTATCCATGTCTCCATCATCCTGCTTCACGTTTCTCTCCAGATGGCCGCGCTCTGAAGCTTCTTGCATGTTTCCCTGATGCACTAGCGGACTCTGGTCAGAGCTTACCTGGTTTTGCTCTTCGTTTCGTCCCAGAGACTCTCCTTGTTTTTCGAACAACTCCTCTTGAACTGAGAATTTTTGCCCCTGGTTACCAAGATCAAGATTTCTTTCTATGGGTTCACTGAGCTCAATTTTAAATTTTTCCTGTGTATGTTCACGCTCTAATTTTTGATTGGGGTTTTCGCTGAAGATGTGTTGGTTCTCCGGCGTGTCCGAAGGTGGGTAGGTGATTTGGAACTGCCGGATCATCTCCGTGATTTGGTCGCCGTGGTCTGCTGCAGTGTAGGGGTGCAGCTTCTCCTTCATCTCCTGCAGCAGCTGGCCATTCCTCTGCAGGATGCCTGTCTTATGAGGAATGTTACCTGCAAGGAAATACAATATAATTTTTTAAAATATAAGCCGAGGTAGTGTTCGGCAGATTAGTGTCGAGATTCAGGATGTCCAACAATTACTTCATCCACGAGCTGTGAGCTAACATCTGAGAGCGGAGAGAGGAATTTTACGAACAATGTAATACCGTTTTAGTTATTCATAAAAAAGTTAAAAAATTCATTCAGTCACTTACTCTTAAAATATCACCTCTTGCCTTAACAAACGCGGTGCCGCTTTACAAAAAAGCTTTAACTGATATAATGAAAATTCACGATTCTTGGGGGCAAATCTGCTATAGCTTAGAACAAGAAATACAGCAGTGATTCTTTTAAGAAAGTTGAATAATTTACTTGACTAGTTTTGTTGGCTGGTGTCGTGATAAGAATACAGTTGATTCCTAATAAATTGATATATGGAAGGCATTAGAACCATTTGGATTTTGAATATTTCTTAGCTTAGCATGTGTCATAGAGGCAACTCTCAAGGACTTGGGAGGACATAAAGGCCACAAAAGGCAGCTCACAATGCCTTACTAAAGTGACATAAAGGTTACAAAAAGCTACTCACAAATCTTTACTTAGACAACATAAAGGCCACAAAAGGCCTCAATAAGTTGCCCTAAAGAACACCAAAGGGTACTCACAAGGTCATAAGGCCATCAAAGGGTACTCACAAGGTCTTACAAAGGCCACAAAAGGCCTGACTAAGGCGCCACCAAGACTACTCACAAGGCCTGACGACGATGACATGGACCCCCTGCCCCCCCACCTCCCTCCTGAGGGCGTGGGAGAACCCCTCGACCCCCCACTTGGTGGCGCAGTACACCGCCATGTTGGGGGTCCCCACCACCCCCTGGGGGGACCCTATGTTGATCACGCGACCTGAGGGAGACGTCATATTGTTAGTTATGTTGTTTCTTGCGCGCACAAATTTTTTGAAACTTCCCACTACTTTGAAAATGAGTCTCCTATCGAGGACCATTTTTATTTTCTTATTTTTTTATTTAATCTGTTAATTGTAAAATTCAACATTTGCAATAACTTAAGTATTTAACCCTTTAACGTTAGGATTTTACTACTCGTATTACCGTTATTATAACCACCATCACTAGACTTACGCCAGTATCAGGTAGTAACCGACATGAGAATGAGGAAGGAGCTGCCACTCGGCAGTCAACTCCAAACAACACAGTAGGGATCAAATTTAACAAGAAGTACAATATGTTGAGGCTGTTTTCAAAAATCGAACGAAAAGTCTCCTTTTTTGAAAATAGCCTCAATAAATGTGTATATGTATATATGTTGAGGCTATTTTAAAAAGTGGACCGACCGAAAAGTCCTTTAAAAGTTAAAAGGTTAAATGCAAACTACACAAGCACGATTCCTCCCCGGTTGGCGAGGCGGTGGGTGAACATCCCCACCTCTCTTCCCGTCATCCCCCTTACCTCCATGCCTCCTGAGGAGGGGCAGCAGCGCCCCCGTCACCCCCACCACCCCCGCCAGGTTGACGCTGATCAGCTGGGTCACGTGACGGGGCCGGTGCCACTCCAGGGGCGCGTAGCTCAGCAGACCCGCGTTGTTGATGAGGCAGTGTAACACTGATGGTACAGTGTTGCTACTTAGCGGCAGTGTACTTATTTGGGCTCTTTTGTTATCATTTGATGAGGCAGTGTCGTATTGGTGCTTTAATGCGTTGACTACGTTTGCTGTGGACGGTTGCTGCGGTTGGTTAAGTTGTAAGTGGCAGATTTAAAAACCCGACTTTACTGGTTGATTTAATTTTTATCTCTTTTAAAAGTGTCATAAGTATTATCACATGATAACATTTCCACTTCTAATTTAAAAAATAATTAAAACTTTTTTCTTTTAAACCAGCGGGTTAAAGAGCAATTTACCTAATGGCACACACTTTCAACTGCTCAGATCTTCACAGCTGAAAGTTAATTGCCCCGTGATATTATAATAGCCCAAGTCTTTAAGAATCATATATTGACTTATAAAAGCCCAAGTCTTTAAGAATCATATATTGAATTATAAAAGCCCAAGTCTTTAAGAATCATATATTGAATTATAAAAGCCCAAGTCTTTAAGAATTATATATTGAATTATAAAAGCCCAAGTCTTTAAGAATCATATATTGAATTATAAAAGCCCAAGTCTTTAAGAATCATATATTGACTTATAAAAGCCCAAGTCTTTAAGAATCATATATTGAATTATAAAAGCCCAAGTCTTTAAGAATTATATATTGAATTATAAAAGCCCAAGTCTTTAAGAATTATATATTGACTTATAAAAGCCCAAGTCTTTAAGAATCATATATTGAATTATAAAAGCCCAAGTCTTTAAGAATTATATATTGAATTATAAAAGCCCAAGTCTTTAAGAATTATATATTGACTTATAAAAGCCCAAGTCTTTAAGAATCATATATTGAATTATAAAAGCCCAAGTGTCATTCCTCTCCATTTCTGTGCAAGCATCAATCTAGACCGTCATGGTACCTACGTGTGTGTGTGTGTGTTTATCAATTGCAGACATTCTGCACCATATTACAAAGATAATGTGATTTTCTTTCTAATATGAAATTGTAAAGCACCCATGTAAAAAAAGCAATAAATTCGTTGTGTGATCATCCATTTATACTGCAGTATTATGCTTATAGTTATATGCTTATAATAATGTGATCCGTATGTTTGTTTATCAATTGCCGACAGTTTGCGCCATATTTCAAAGATAATGTGATTTTTTTTTTCCTAATATGAAACCTTTATAGGACATTAATGTTTTGTTTCTTATTCACGTCCCACAATCGTTTTCATGTTTCAGACTTAGGTAGACCGTTTTGTGCCACTATTTTTAGTACGAAATTTTATAAAATTCATGCCATAATAAAAGATATTTTCTCCGTTTCCCTCGACTGGAATTTCTGGTTTATACTGACTGGTTTACGCTGATATTCGCGCACATGCTTACTTGTATATATGAGTACGTGTGCACGCTATGCGTATGACACTAAATAGAATGCGTATGTATTGCCTCGATGCATAGAAATGCATTTGTGTATCCTTACGAGTTTGGTGTAATTATGTGCGTGCATGTGTATGTGTATATATTTGCGTGTATATGTGCACACATGTGTGTACTAGACTGACAACTAGCATTTTACTAGAGATAATGGTCTTTTTTCTGTTCACTCTCAACTTGCAACATTACCTAACTCGTCATCTTTTTATTATTGTAAAGCATTCATGTAAAAACTATACATTTGTTGTGCGATCATCCACTTTTTGTTTAAACAAAATGCTTATTAACTAATGACCGCTATGTTAAAATTGTTGGATTAGCAATACAAAACTTATAACCTTCTTGGTCCTCATGCTTACGTGTACGTGTATACATGTATATGTATGTGTGTATATGTACATGTATATATATGTATGAATATATATATATATATGTATATATATACGGATGTATATTTATATATATATATTTTTTTCATGCTTCCTTAAAACGACACTTGTGAACATTGACCGAAACAAGCGATTTCATATATTATTTCCTGGCATCAAGAATTGCGAAGTTTTATGTCATGCACATGTAAACTGTCAAAAGTGTTTTCACCCCACAATGAAAATGCATCGTCCATGAAATTGTGTTGTCTCTTATAATTATCATTACTGTATTATCAAATGCAGATTAAGCAAGATTAGGAGTACATTGCCCTCAATCATTTCTTTTCGACTAGTGACACGAGTTTTACAATACTCGTGTGTGTGTATCATCTAAGTGTATTAATTTTAAGAGATTTTAAAAACCAATGATGGTACTTTTGTACCATCTATATTGGAAATATACTGTTTTTCTTTTCCTTTTTTTCTTTTAGGAATCATATATTGAATTATAAAAGCCCAAGTCTTTAAGAATTATATATTGACTTATAAAAGCCCAAATCTTCAATAATTATATTCTGACTTCACCAAACGACCTGACAAAATGCAAGCAGATCTAATTCTAATTAGAAGTTAACAGAGCGGAATAATGATCAAATGCGACATTTAATGAAATATGCTACAATATATATTAAGTGTACTTTACAAAAAGAATTATTTAGAATATAGGTATGATACATTAGTATACAGTGTTGGTCTCATATAAAAAATTGACATAATAAGAAAATGAATCAAACATTGTTATGTACGTGAATTGTAAACATATACAGTCCACCATCATCATACCTGCATGTGCTCTGTGCTTTTGTGAGATTTCTGTTCCACTCTCCAGAGCCACTCACCACTCACCAGGGCCACTCACCAGAACCACTCATCACTTACCAGTACCACTCACCAGTGCCACTCACCACTCACCAGTGCCCCTCATCACTCATTAGTTCCACTCACCACTCACCAGTGCTGTTCACCACTCACTATTGCGATTAACCACTCACCAGAACTACTCACCATTCACCAGTGCCACTCAACACTCACCAGTGCCACTCACCACTCACCAGTGCCACACACAATAACCACTCACAACTCACCAGTGCCACTCACCACTCACCATAACCACTCAACACTCACCAGTGCCACTGTCACTCACCACTCACCAGTACCACTCTGCTCCATACACATGACCGTGTCCAGCAGTTGTGTCACGTGACCCTCGTTGGTCACGTCCAGTAGCTGGACCTGGACGCCGCTGCGCAGCAGATACTCTGCTCCTGGGCCCGTCGTGTCCAGCACTCCAGCCAGCACCTGCCCAGCACTGCTGTATTGGACTGTATCGGTACTGGCAAACGTACTGGACTGTAATGGAACTGGCAAACGTACTGGACTGTAATGGTACTGGCAAACGTACTGGACTGTAATGGTACTGGCAAACGTACTGGACTGTAATGGTACTGGCAAACGTACTGGACTGTAAAGGTACTGGCAAACGTACTGGACTGTAAAGGTACCGGCAAACGTACTGGACTGTAATGGTACTGGCAAACCTACTGGACTGTAATGGTACTGGCAAACGTACTGGACTGTAATGGTACTGGCAAACGTACTGGACTGTAATGGTACTGGCAAACGTACTGGACTGTAAAGGTACCGGCAAACGTACTGGACTGTAATGGTACTGGCAAACGTACTGGACTGTAAAGGTACTGGCAAACGTACTGGACTGTAATGGTACTGGCAAATACTGGACTGTAATGGTACTGGCAAACGTACTGGACTGTAAAGGTACCGGCAAACGTACTGGGCTTTAATGGTACTGGCAAACGTACTGGACTGTAAAGGTACCGGCAAACGTACTGGACTGTAAAGGTACCGGCAAACGTACTGGACTGTAATGGTACTGGCAAACCTACTGGACTGTAATGGTACTGGCAAACGTACTGGACTGTAATGGTACTGGCAAACGTACTGGACTGTAATGGTACTGGCAAACGTACTGGACTGTAAAGGTACCGGCAAACGTACTGGACTGTAATGGTACTGGCAAACGTACTGGACTGTAAAGGTACTGGCAAACGTACTGGAATGTAATGGTACTGGCAAATACTGGACTGTAATGGTACTGGCAAACGTACTGGACTGTAAAGGTACCGGCAAACGTACTGGACTGTAATGGTACTGGCAAACGTACTGGACTGTAAAGGTACTGGCAAACGTACTGGACTGTAATGGTACTGGCAAACGTACTGGACTGTAAAGGTACCGGCAAACGTACTGGACTGTAATGGTACTTGCAAACGTACTGGACTGTAAAGGTACTGGCAAACGTACTGGACTGTAATGGTACTGGCAAACGTACTGGACTGTAAAGGTACTGGACTGTAATGGTACTGGCAAACGTACTGGACTGTAAAGGTACCGGCAAACTTACTGGACTGTAATGGTACTGGCAAACGTACTGGACTGTAAAGGTACTGGCAAACGTACTGGACTGTAATGGTACTGGCAAACGTACTGGACTGTAATGGTACTGGCAAACGTACTGGACTGTAATGGTACTGGCAAACGTACTGGACTGTAAAGGTACCGGCAAACGTACTGGACTGTAATGGTACTGGCAAACGTACTGGACTGTAAAGGTACCGGCAAACGTACTGGACTGTAATGGTACTGGCAAACGTACTGGACTATATCGGTGCAGGCAAATGTACTGGACAGTTATGGTCATGAACGCTTTTCAGTTACTGACAGTACACACTACATTTCTTTGATGCAACAAATCTACAACACATAGGCTGTAACAAGTTTGCAATATGCTGTACTTGCACTACTTCCTGTAACGCAGAGAGTCGTGCAAATCCAATCTTTAAGTTTTAGAATAACAGCACTGCTGGTAACCCACCACACAACCCATCTGGTAACATACCCACCAACCCACCTGCCAGCACAGCTGATAGCCCACCTTATAACCCACCTGTCAACGCAGCTGGTAAAATATATAGTAACCTACCTGCTACTCTGTCCGTCAACTGATCTGATAACCCAACATGTAACCCAGGTGTCAAGGCAGCTGGCAACCCACCTGGTAACCCCACTGGCGGGCGGCGGCGGCGACCCACAGCCCCACACCCCTGTCACACCCCGTCACCACCACCAGCTGGGTGCGGGGGTTGCGAACTGGGGATGAGGTACATCCCCGCTTCTCCCCAACCTCTCCTGCCAACCCCATCGGTTACAGTAGTCGGGATGAGGATGCTGAGGAGAGAGGGGAGAGTTGAATAACAAGATGTCATTAATACGACTACCAAGGTAACTTATTACATTCGGTAGCTACGTTTACCTTATTTAACTAATCTTACCTAACCTTACCGAACCTTACCAAACCTTACCTAACCTTATCTAACCGTACCTAACCTTACCTAACCTTAACTAACCTTACCTAACCTTACCTAACCTTATTTAACCGTACCTAACCGTACCTAGCCTTACCTAACCTTACCTAACCTTACCTAACCTTACCTAACCTTACCTAACCTTACCTAACCTTACCTAACCTTACCTAACCTTACCTAACCTTACCTAACCTTACCTAACCTTACCTAACCTTACCTAACCTTACCTAACCTTACCTAACCGTACCTAACCGTACCTAACCTTACCCAACCTTAACTAACCGTACCTGACCTTACCTAACCTTACCTATCTTTACCTAACCTTACCTAACCTAACCGTACCCAAGCTTATTAGCCTAACCTTACCAAACCTTATTTACCCAACATGACCTAACCTTATTAATCTGAAACAGCAGTTAACTGTTAAAGAAATGTAACAGCAGTTAACTATGCGTTCAGTTTTCCAAACATGATCGAACTACTAGATTTTAAAATCAAAAGCAACTGTGATAGACCTCAAAAATTGGTTTCAGGCTTCTACGTCTTTTTATTCGGAGAGAAGACTACATCAAAGGAGTACAGTGCACAGACCATGTACAAACTTTATAGCATGTAAGCCAAAATTTAAAAATGCACTTATGAAGTACTGAAGTATTCAAATCTGAAAAGAAAAATGCACAAATTCAGTTCTTTTAAGTATTACTCCGCAAAATATCACAATGCACAGACCAAGTACTGTCCAACCTTACCCCAAAAAAGAGTAAATAATGTGTATAACAGGTATTTTTAGCACAGGTAAAGCAAAAACTCTCAAAAATTTCGGGAAAATAGTAAATAATTTATAAAGCAAGTATTTTCAAGCATGGGTGAAGCAAGCACCGTAAAAAATTACACCCAAATTGCATTTGTTCAGTATCAAACTGCCAAACCATTCGGTATTTTTAGCATCGAATTCGGTATTTATTCAAAACTACATTCATTCCGTATTTTCAATGCCTAATTCAGTACTTATTCAAATCTACATTTATTCGTCCTTTTTAATATAAATTTCGATACTTATCCATACCTGCATTCATTCCGAATTTTATATACCAAATTCGGGAAGTATTAAAATTTGCATTTATTCGGCATTAAAATCTTCGCCGTAGGCCTACAAGAAACCCAATATCTGCCGTAGGCAGAGGACGAAATAAAGCTCAGTTTTTGGAGCGTCCCACACGTCCTCTGCGGCGCGCCCTTGCTCATACAAATGTGCTTTGTGTGCATGTATGAGCTGATAGTATCGTGATGTGCGTGTGTCTGTGCGTCGGGCTCAGGGGTGTTGCTGCCTGTCACTTTGTCACCCATCTCGGTGTCATGTTGACACAGTGTCATGTTGACAGACTGTCGTGTTGACACAGTGTCATGTTGACACAGTGTCGTGTTGACACTATGTCATGTTGACACAGTGTCATGTTGATACAGTGTCATGTTGACACAGTGTCATGTTGACACAGTGTCATGTTGACATAGTGTCATGTTGACACAGTGTCAAGTTGACACAGTGTCATGTTGACATAGTGTCATGTTGACACAGTGTCATGTTGACACAGTGCCATGTTGATACAGAGTCATGTTGACAGACTGTCGTGTTGATACAGAGTCATGTTGACAGACTGTCGTGTTGACACAGTGTCATGTTGACACAGTGTCGTGCTGACACTATGTCATGTTGACACAGTGTCATATTGACATAGTGTCATGTTGACACAGTGTCATGTTGACACAGTGTCATGTTGTCACAATGTCACGTTGCCACGGCGTCAGTCCGTCACCTGCCACCATTGTCATGTAAACAAGGAGAATAAATTATATATGGCGTCATTAAGAAATTCACGTACCAAAAAATTAACATTCTATTTCAAGATTCTTCGTCTGTGTTGTGGTGCTGTGGGCAGGGAGGGTTTGCATGCGTGGTTCACTTTCATTCATTATGAACGAAAAAGAATAATAATCCGAATTCATGCTAGCTCATTTCCTTTCACTATAAATAAAGAACAATAGTAATCCTAATACACTCAAATTAACTTTACATATTACATAATTTTGAACATTTTCCGGATCCCAAGTTACATAACATACATGAAATACAAAATTCGGTTATACATTTTACCGAGGTAAAATATAATAACATGCACAACTAGGTTATACATTTTACTGCGTCAAAGTTACATAATATGCAAAATTAATTTTGCACAGTTTACTGAGCGAAAATAACATCGAAAATTAAAATATTAAGCTGCCTATTTCCCTGATTATACACTATGTTTCTAATCTACCGTGTTTGAAGACTAACGATGGTCTGCATGTGGTTCTATAAAGATACACTGTCACCCATAAACCGATAATAAGTAAATCAATAAATAAATAAATTTAATTCGAAAGCCAGAGTTCACTGAACCTTCATGGATTTCGAGTTTAAAATTAAACAGACCATTAATGTTCTTCATGTACAGTACACTTAAATTATGTAATCCGTTTGGCATGTATGTAATGGGATATGTAACATAGTTTAACCCTATGCAGACCATTGTCTTTCTTGAAACACAGTAGATTAGAAATATATAATTAGTTGAGTAAGTATCATTTTGATTCTGTTTGGGGTTAGTAACGTTCCTCATTTACAGCACACAAGAAATGAGTCATTCCTGTCCCCCTCATCTTCATGTTGCTCTGCTGACAGCTCCATAGCGTTGTGCTCTTAGTATTATTATTGTTTCCATTTATTACCACGGACCATCATTATTATGAGTGACTATCATTATTCTGCTGGATCATTGGTAACACTTTCGATCATTATACCTTTTAGCACCGAATGCGGTATTTATTTAAACTGAATTTATTCGGTATTTGTAAAACCGAATTCAGGACTTATTCAAATCTGCCTTTTTTGGTATTTCTAATACCAAATTTTCCGTAATGTGACGTGTTGCGTCATATAGGACGCATTGTTAACACTTTCGATCATTGTACCTCGATAACTATTAGTACTCTCGATAATTATACCTCGATCATTGTAAGCACCCATGATCATTTTCCCTTTATACCTCAATCATTACTCACACTTTCAATCATTATCAGGGAATCATTTGCTGAGTCTCGGTCACTATACCTCGATCATTACCCAAACTTTCAATTGTTATAAGTAAATATTTGCAAAGATTTTTTTGAGCGTTCGAGAGGGTCTGGGCTAAACAAGCAATCTCTAGAGCGCAGACACATCTTCAATAATGTGAGCTCGAAAAATAAAAATAAAATTCCTCGACTGCGAGTTCACAATTCGTACGTCACAGAAAAATTTAAAAATTTCAATCATGCGATTTTTTCTGTTTTTAAGATGACACAACCTGACTTAACCCTTTAATTAAACAAACAATAATTTTCTACGATGAATAAACGCTCTGGCATTACAATTGATTGAATTACACAATTAAATAATGTAATTAAATCGGAAATCTCACTATCTTAATCAGGCATTACAATTCCTGAATAAGATAATTAAATAAGATGGAACGGAATTCACACTGTTCATTTTACGAAATTAGTAACACTAAATATCAAGGTAACACAACACGACACACGTACCTACACAAGGGGTGGTGTGGCGCTAGTGTATGTGCAGTTAGAAACTCGGGGCTGAACGCGAATGTTTTTTCAAATATTTTTCAGATACCTGTCACGTGATAGAACAGAAACGGCACACGGGTAAACCAGGAGCTCGTTTAAAATGACATCAACGTGGAAAATTCATTTAAAGGCATTATACAATTAAAGTTTTCCACTTACATTTAGAATTTTCTACGTGATTTAAATTTTTAACTTAAAAGTTAATCAATTATTGAACTTAAGTATTTCTGGACCACCAAATTATTAAAAATGACTGCTTAAGTATAGTTTCATACATACACAAAGAAAAATATTAAAAATCCAAGGCAGCATGCCTGAAATATGTTACAAAGTCGTAGCTGCATGGTTGGCAACGTAAGTTCTTCTAAATTGGTTTACTCTGCGAGCTGCACCGTTGGTCACCATGGCCGAGTGGTTACGAGCGCGGCCTTTACGGGAGGGTCGGCAGTTCGAATCCCGGCAGTGCCCCCCGATGTTTCTTCTCGTTGGGAAAAGGGAGAACTCAGCCACTATTCCCCCCTCTACCCAGGTGTCGGAAATGGGTACCGGCTTGACCGGGGGTAACCGTCATTGCGTCCTTGTGTTAGTTATGAGGCATTTGATATACCAGTGCACAATGATATGTATCAGGCTTGGGAATAAAACATCCTTCCCTAAGACGACGTACGCTGGCTTAACATCCGCCTGGACGAGGTGACCTCTAAATGGGGAATTTATGCATGCAGGAGTGACGTTGGCGCCTTCACACAAAGGACGCTCCTGTCCTCATTGTCTGTATTCATGCAGGTGCCCACACAATGCACACAGCTACACAATCTCCCTTCTTCATTTTCTATTCACCATTTTCCGTCCATATAGTTTTCCCTCTATCTCTCTCTCCCTTCCTCTTTTTCTCCTCGCCAACATTCAGACATCTTCTCTTTAAGTTATCGTCCGATTAAAGTCATCGTTCTCTTTAAAGTTATCGTCCGCTTAAAGTTATCGTTCTCTTTGAAGTTATCGTCCGCTTAAAGTTATCGTTCTCTTTAAAGTTATCGTCCGATTAAAATTATCGTTCTCTCTGAAGTTATCGTCCGTTTAAAGTCATCGTTCTCTTTAAAGTTATCGTCCGTTTAAAGTCATCGTTCTCTTTAAAGTTATCGTCCGCTTAAAGTTATCGTTCTCTTTAAAGTTATCGTCCGATTAAAGTTATCGTTCTCTTTGAAGTCATTGTCTGATTAAAGTCATCGTTCTCTTTGAAGTTATCGTGATAAGCACCAATTTACGTGTCCATTTATTTTTAAATTCGATGATTGCTTCGTATTTGATGCATCAATTCAAGCCTCGTACGTTCATATGCTGATCATTAACCAAAAATTAAGCACAAGAAAAAATTCGATGCCAGTTTAATTCTATCTAGCAAAAACTAAGAGAGAAACTTCTAAACAAACGCAAAGAATCAGAACCGATAACTCTGAAAAGCCGTCATAAACGCGAGGTGCGCCACACACATGGTTTGCGAATACTGGCATATATTTTTAAACATGTTTTGATTGTTTTATTCAATTGTAACTTGAAGGTATGATCAGGGCTTGAAGGCAAAAATATTGTGATGGAATAAAATATATTTGCACCTACGGGTTCTGATGCTACTAAATAAATTAGGGAGTAAAGTTGAGTAGAGTTATAGCAAATCTATTGAATACAGCAAATGGTAGTCATGTTGTTTAACATATTGATAGAAAACGTAGATTTGATCTTGATTTACCCTGGAATTCTAGCAGATTTAAATTAACACTCCGTGTGAAACCCACACCCCCGTTATAGTGCCCCATGGAAAACCCTCAATGAACCCCTTCATATGAGCCCTGGCGAATGATCTCCTCCTTATGAAGCCCGCCATTTGAACCTTTCCATAGGAAGAACCCGTTCTAAGAACCCCTCCATATGATCCCTAAATGTGGATCGCTCCATGTGAAAGAACCCGTGTAAAATCCTCTATAAAACCCCTCTATTTGAACCCATCCATACGAACTCTTCCTATGAACTCCTCTATATGAACCCCTTCATATGCGCACTTTATTTTAAGCCTTTCATATTAACCCCTCCACATGAGCCCTCCATTTCAAGCCCTCTATATCATCTTTAAAATAAATCTCTCCGTTTGGACCCCTGACTTAAAACACTGTACAATAAACTCCGAACCTAACATGCTACACACAATCAGATTGCCATGCAACATGCAATAGTTTCAGTTATACAATAGTCTCACTAGTATACCTCACGGTGCCAATTTTAAACCCTTTTCTTTAAGCCCTTATCATTTTAAGCCCTTTAAATTAACCCTTATCTGCAACCCCACGCTGTGAACCTCTCCCATCGAGACGCTGATCTCTAGTTCACACTCGGGCTCGTGTGTGTCCGGCGCACGCATTAACCTCATTTCTTAGGCCTAATTCTGGCCTATGGTGGTGGTGTCTCGCCTCTCCGGGTGTGCTGGTGTGTTTGTGTGTTGTTTTGTGTGTTAATAATAATGAAGGCATCTACGGATGCTTTATTTCCAATTTCAAGCCTGATACATATCACCTTATACATTGGATTTTCAAATACCTTATAACTAACGCCAGGACGCCATTACGCTTTCCCCCGGTCAAGACCGGTACCCATTTCAGACACCTGGGTAGAGTGGGGTATTGTGCTTGGAATTTTTCCCCTATACTCAACAGAGAAAATCGCCACCAGCGCCGGGACTCGAACCAAGGTCTGCCTGGACGGAGGCAAGTTCGCTAGTCTCACGACACGACGAGCACCGTTGTGTGTGTTGCGTTGTGTGTGTTGTGTGTTGCGTTGTGTGGTTTGTGTTGTGTGTTGCGTTGTGTGTGTTGTGTGTGAGTGTCTGATTATTCACTCTATTTCGTGTGATAAAATTCAGGAGTGAAAAAGCTCCCTCTTCTTCAGCCAAAAATGTACCAAATTCTTTCTAAAATATCTGTGTGAAATATCTCTAACTTGACCATTCAATTTGGCAAAGAAATCACAATAATTTAAACGAATGTACTTACAACTATACGACATCAATAAACTTAGAAAAGGATGGGTAGTTATGAAATAGTCCACGGAGGAAATACTTTTTATCACTTGATATATGTATGTGACGAATATTCACCAAACAAAATGAACAAATTTTTCTAAAAAGACAGCTGCGGCTTAAAAAATTACTGAACATCTGTTCATGAGTTGTTTTATGCCCCATCGTGGAAAAGGACATTAACTAAAAGAAACTTTTGAACATCACAAATTGCGCCTTAACGCAATGCCTGACTGACGCGTTGCCTGACTGACGCGTTGCCTGACTGACGCGTTGCCTGACTGACGCGTTGCCTGACTGACGCGTTGCCTGACTGACGCGTTGCCTGACTGACGCGTTGCCTGACTGACGCGTTGCCTGACTGACGCGTTGCCTGACTGACGAGTTGCCTGACTGACGCGTTGCCTGACTGACGCGTTGCCTGATTGACGCGTTGCCTGACTGACGCGTTGCCTGACTGACGCGTTGCCTGACTGACGCGTTGCCTGACTGACGCGTTGCCTGACTGACGCGTTGCCTGACTGACGCGTTGCTTGACTGACGCGTTGCCTGACTGACGCGTTGCCTGACTGACGCGTTGCCTGACTGACGTGTTGCCTGACTGACGCGTTGCCTGACTGACGCCTTGCCTGACTGACGCCTTGCCTGACTGACGCGTTGCCTGACTGACGCGTTGCCTGACTGACGCGTTGCCTGACTGACGCATTGCCTGACTGACGCGTTGCCTGACTGACGCGTTGCCTGACTGACGCGTTGCTTGACTGACGCGTTGCCTGACTGACGCGTTGCCTGACTGACGCGTTGCCTGACTGACGCGTTGCCTGACTGACGCCTTGCCTGACTGACGCGTTGCCTGACTGACGCGTTGCCTGACTGACGCGTTGCCTGACTGACGCGTTGCCTGACTGACGCGTTGCCTGACTGACGCGTTGCCTGACTGACGCGTTGCCTGACTGACGCGTTGCCTGACTGACGCGTCGCCTGACTGACGCCTTGCCTGACTGACGCGTGGCCTGACTGACGCGTTGCCTGACTGACGCGTTGCCTGACTGACGCGTTGCCTGACTGACGCGTTGCCTGACTGACGCGTTGCCTGACAGACGTAAGGGCTACCCTGCAGATCACATTACAGGCCGCAGCTCAGTAATGAAGGCAGTGATATTTGATAGCTCGGTGGGACCGCAATTACTTATATTTTGTATGGTTTTCTGGGCTCGAATAGTGTTAATGTTGGTGATGTTGCAGGTAGCAATCAATGCCACTCTGGTGGTGAGGGAACCAATCGTCAACAGTTACAACAACAATGATTACAATCATGGAAAGTTACAACAATCACTGAGATAAAAAGTCTTATGGTAATTAGAATCGAAATTCACTGCAGATGATAAACTCCGGCCTTAAATTGCAACAAAAACGAAATAAATAACGAGTCACAATGAAAATTAATATCAACATGAAAAATGACAACATTCATTCAAGATAGAAATGCCTGATAGTAATTATAATCTAAATTATCCTAAGATCCACGCCTTTCGCCTCATTCAATGCTTCATTTTCTAAAATTACAACAAAAATTAATAAAATTATGAAAAATTACAGCATTCATCCAAGATAAAAATGTCTAATAGTAAGTACAATCGAAATTATCCGCAGATCTGTGCCCTACTCCTGATTAATGATGTCCTTTTCTTTCCCCCCGACACTGTGTGGTTCATTTAGAGACGCTCCCCATCAGTGTCACGCTCGGCGGGTGCGTGTCAGCGTGATGTGAGTGTGGGTGTGTTGTTATTTTTCTGGTTATTTAGTGAAAGTTCTGAGCAAAATGGCTGCAGTGCACAGCAAACTGCGTCGGAGGATGCGTGTTTTGGTATGAGCTCTCGACTTGGTGTTAATAGTCCCTAAATGGTAAGTCAATGCATGGTAGGTTAGTGTATGGTAGATCAATGAATGGTAGGTGGTAGGTCAATATATGGTGGGCCGAGGAATGGAAAGGTAGTAAATGGTAGGTGGTAATTCAGTAAAATGGTAAGTTAATGAATGGTGGGTCAATCCACAGTAGGTCGATGAATGATAGGTCAATATGAGGTAGGTCAATACATGCTAGTTCAATGCATGATAGGTAAATTAATGATAGAAAAATGGATGGTTAGGCAATAAATCGTAGGTCAGTAAATGGTGGGTCAATACGAAGGCCATTTTTAGTAGTTCAAAACATTGAACAATTTTGGTCTCAATTCAAGTAGTGATGACTGATATTGCGAGTGCTTGCTACTTTTTCGGTTGTGTTCTGTTTTTCTCCAGCAAAATTGAAATGCTCTTAGTTACATGAATTTATCTGAATAATGTTTGTTATTTATAAATTTCATCTTCATTGTCTCTGTAGATTCATTGGCTCATATTCAGTTTTTATTATATGACATTAATACAACCTGACCGTAAAAACTTTATAAGCCTATTCTAACTTACCATGCACTCATCTACCGGATTAGCTACCAAATTTATTAACTTTGTGTGTCCTATTCTAACCTAAAATGCACTCATTCACCGTATTCATTTACCACAAAAACAAAGAAATCATATTTCATTAGTCATTTCATTTTCGGTGCTCTCCGTGGTACAGTGGTTAAGGGATCGGGCTCGTATGTTGGAGTCGCGGGTTCGTATCCCGGCGCTGGCGCGGAGATTTTCCCCGTTGGGTATAAGGGAAAGCTCAAGCCCAATACCCCACTCAACCCAGGTGTCGGAAATGGGTACCGGCTTTACGGGGGAACCGTCATGGTGTCCTATATATAGGGTTAGTTATAAGACATTTGAAAAACCAATGCTAAGATCATATGTATCAGGCTTGATTGGAAATAAAGCATCCCAAAGATGCCGATGTTACCCTCATACGTGAGATTACATGGTATCAGCCGGTATATCATCCTTCCGTAAATTCAAGTGTGTTGTGTCTCGTAAGCTTCACTAAGCTATTTCATTCTAAACAAACCTACTTAGTGTATTTACTTATAAAAAAAAATTATTCCTAGCCCCCAAAATTGGTGGACGTTTAATGTGTTGTTATCGACGTCAACATTTCGGTAATAATACCAACATATTCCTTAAGGCAGTCTTCAGAGTGTGTGTGTGTGTTTGTGTTGTGCATGTTGTGAACGCTGTGCTGAGTGTTGTGTGCGTGTGTGTGTGTGTGTGTGTTTGTGTTGTGCATGTTGTGAACGCTGTGCTGAGTGTTGTGTGCGTGTGTGTGTGTGTGTGTGTGTGTGTCTGCTTGATTACTCACTCTGTTTTGTGTTATAAAACTCATATGTGGGAGAATAAAATGTTTCTCTATGGCTAGACGCAGGTATAGAAAATCTGGCACACAGGATGTCCTACACACGATATGCGAGAACGAACCACGATAATATCACCCTTTAATACTGATAATATCACATACCACGATAATATCACTCTCCAATAGTGATAATATCACATACCTCAATAATATCACTCTTCAATAGTGATAATATCACATACCACGATAATATCACTCTCCAATAGTGATAATATCACATACCTCAATAATATCACTCTTCAATAGTGATAATATCACATACCACGATAATATCACTCTCCAGTACTGATAATATCACATACCACGATAATATCACACTGCAATAGTGATAATATCACAAACCACGATAATATCACTCTCCAGTACTGATAATATCACATACCACGATAATATCACACTGCAATAGTGATAATATCACAAACCACGATAATATCACTCTCCAGTACTGATAATATCACATACCACGATAATATCACACTCCAATAGTGATAATATCACATACCACGATAATATCACACTCCAATAGTGATAATATCACATACCACGATAATATTACACTCCAATAGTGACAATATCACATACCACGATAATATTACACTCCAATAGTGATAATATCACATACCACGATAATATCACACTCCAATAGTGACAATATCACATACCACGATAATATCACACTCCAATAGTGACAATATCACATACCACGATAATATCACACTCCAATAGTGATAATATCACATACCACGATAATATCACACTCCAATAGTGACAATATCACATACCACGATAATATCACACTCCAATAGTGATAATATCACATACCACGATAATATCACACTCCAATAGTGATAATATCACATACCACGATAATATTACACTCCAATAGTGACAATATCACATACCACGATAATATTACACTCCAATAGTGATAATATCACATACCACGATAATATCACACTCCAATAGTGATAATATCACATACCACGATAATATTACACTCCAATAGTGACAATATCACATACCACGATAATATCACACTCCAATAGTGATAATATCACATATTACGATAATATTACACTCCAATAGTGACAATATCACATACCACGATAATATCACACTCCAATAGTGATAATATCACAAACCACGATAATATTACACTCCAATAGTGATAATATCACATACCACGATAATATCACACTGCAATAGTGATAATATCACATACTACGATAATATTACACTCCAATAGTGATAATATCACATACCACGATAATATTACACTCCAATAGTGATAATATCACATACCACGATAATATCACACTCCAATAGTGATAATATCACATACCACGATAATATTACACTCCAAGAGTGATAATATCACAAACCACGATAATATTACACTCCAATAGTGATAATATCACATACCACGATAATATCACACTGCAATAGTGATAATATCACATACCACGATAATATTACACTCCAATAGTGATAATATCACATACCACGATAATATTACACTCCAATAGTGATAATATCACAAACCACGATAATATTACACTCCAATAGTGATAATATCACATACCACGATAATATTACACTCCAATAGTGATAATATCACAAACCACGATAATATCACACTGCAATAGTGATAATATCACATACCACGATAATATTACACTCCAATAGTGATAATATCACAAACCACGATAATATCACACTCCAATAGTGATAATATCACAAACCACGATAATATTACACTCCAATAGTGATAATATCACATACCATGATAATATCACACTGCAATAGTGATAATATCACATACCACGATAATATCACACTGCAATAGTGATAATATCACAAACCACGATAATATTACACCCCAATAGTGATAATATCACATACCACGATAATATTACACTCCAATAGTGATAATATCACAAACCACGATAATATCACACTCCAATAGTGATAATATCACAAACCACGATAATATTACACTCCAATAGTGATAATATCACATACCATGATAATATCACACTGCAATAGTGATAATATCACATACCACGATAATATCACACTGCAATAGTGATAATATCACAAACCACGATAATATTACACCCCAATAGTGATAATATCACATACCACGATAATATCACCCTCCAATAGGAAGCTTCTGAAGACACCAATAAAGACAGTTGTAATTTTGGGAAGCAAAATGTCATTCTTATTAAATGAGTCCCAAATTTCAGCATAACTTCATTTTTAAAGTTTTAAAGTTTTTTGAAGCTTTTAAAGTTCTTGGTATTTATTCATGATTTTTTTTTTCAGTGTACAACGCAAAATACATGGACATAGGTATGTATTGCACGTATTCTGGATGCGTGAGAGCAAATTTTAGTGCATATAAATTATACTGAAGAAAAAAACTTACATGGATTGGAAAGCCTCAAATAGCCTTTTGGAATTCTATAAGCGTTTAGTCACTGTTAAAAGCTCAATTATTTAATACAAGATAAATTTACCTGAAAATTGCTTCTCTTTTATTCTGAAGGAGTTCTGGGTATTTCTGAAAGTAACGGATATTTATTTTGACTTACTGCGTGAATGTTAGAATTCGTGAACAGTGCAATGCCTTATATGCTGGAACTGATAGAATTACAATGTAAAAATAAGTTAGTTTAACTTTTTTGGATAAATTTTATTGTAAATATACTTATTCAATTCGCTTCATTATTATCTAACATTAGTTAAATGTTCATAAGAGACTAAAGGTTGAGACAACCCAACATCTTTTCCCGCTCCCAACATCGCGACAACATCCAACATCTTTTCCCGCTCCCAACATTGCGACAACACCCAACATCTTTCCCCGCTCTCAACATTGCGACAACACCCAACATCTTTCCCCGCTCTCAACATTGCGACAACACCCAACATCTTTTCCCGCTCTCAACATTGCAACAACACCCAACATCTTTCCTCACTCCCAACATTGCAACAACACCCAACATCTTTCCTCACTCCCAACATTGCGACAACACCCAACATCTTTCCTCACTCCCAACATTGCCACAACACCCAACATCTTTCCTCACTCCCAACATTGCGACAACACCCAACATCTTTCCTCACTCCCAACATTGCAACAACACCCAACATCTTTCCTCACTCCCAACATTGCAACAACACCCAACATCTTTCCTCACTCCCAACATTGCAACAACATCCAACATCTTTTCCCGCTCCCAACATTGCGACAACACCCAACATCTTTCCCCGCTCTCAACATTGCGACAACACCCAACATCTTTCCCCGCTCTCAACATTGCGACAACACCCAACATCTTTTCCCGCTCTCAACATTGCAACAACACCCAACATCTTTCCTCACTCCCAACATTGCAACAACACCCAACATCTTTCCTCACTCCCAACATTGCGACAACACCCAACATCTTTCCTCACTCCCAACATTGCCACAACACCCAACATCTTTCCTCACTCCCAACATTGCGACAACACCCAACATCTTTCCTCACTCCCAACATTGCAACAACACCCAACATCTTTCCTCACTCCCAACATTGCAACAACACCCAACATCTTTCCTCACTCCCAACATTGCAACAACACCCAACATCTTTCCTCACTCCCAACATTGCAACAACATCCAACATCTTTCCTCACTCCCAACATTGCAACAACACCCAACATCTTTCCTCACTCCCAACATTGCAACAACACCCAACATCTTTCCTCACTCCCAACATTGCCACAACACCCAACATCTTTCCTCACTCCCAACATTGCGACAACACCCAACATCTTTCCTCACTCCCAACATTGCGACAACACCCAACATCTTTCCTCACTCCCAACATTGCGACAACACCCAACATCTTTCCTCACTCCCAACATTGCCACAACACCCAACATCTTTCCTCACTCCCAACATTGCGACAACACCCAACATCTTTCCTCACTCCCAACATTGCCACAACACCCAACATCTTTCCTCACTCCCAACATTGCGACAACACCCAACATCTTTCCTCACTCCCAACATTGCGACAACACCCAACATCTTTCCTCACTCCCAACATTGCCACAACACCCAACATCTTTCCTCACTCCCAACATTGCCACAACACCCAACATCTTTCCTCACTCCCAACATTGCCACAACACCCAACATCTTTCCTCACTCCCAACATTGCCACAACACCCAACATCTTTCCTCACTCCCAACATTGCAACAACACCCAACATCTTTCCTCACTCCCAACATTGCCACAACACCCAACATCTTTCCTCACTCCCAACATTGCCACAACACCCAACATCTTTCCTCACTCCCAACATTGCCACAACACCCAACATCTTTCCTCACTCCCAACATTGCCACAACACCCAACATCTTTCCTCACTCCCAACATTGCCACAACACCCAACATCTTTCCTCACTCCCAACATTGCCACAACACCCAACATCTTTCCTCACTCCCAACATTGCCACAACACCCAACATCTTTCCTCACTCCCAACATTGCCACAACACCCAACATCTTTCCTCACTCCCAACATTGCGACAACACCCAACATCTTTCCTCACTCCCAACATTGCCACAACACCCAACATCTTTCCTCACTCCCAACATTGCAACAACACCCAACATCTTTCCTCACTCCCAACATTGCGACAACACCCAACATCTTTCCTCACTCCCAACATTGCCACAACACCCAACATCTTTCCTCACTCCCAACATTGCCACAACACCCAACATCTTTCCTCACTCCCAACATTGCGACAACACCCAACATCTTTCCTCACTCCCAACATTGCAACAACACCCAACATCTTTCCTCACTCCCAACATTGCCACAACACCCAACATCTTTCCTCACTCCCAACATTGCCACAACACCCAACATCTTTCCTCACTCCCAACATTGCCACAACACCCAACATCTTTCCTCACTCCCAACATTGCCACAACACCCAACATCTTTCCTCACTCCCAACATTGCGACAACACCCAACATCTTTCCTCACTCCCAACATTGCAACAACACCCAACATCTTTCCTCACTCCCAACATTGCCACAACACCCAACATCTTTCCTCACTCCCAACATTGCGACAACACCCAACATCTTTCCTCACTCCCAACATTGCGACAACACCCAACATCTTTCCTCACTCCCAACATTGCCACAACACCCAACATCTTTCCTCACTCCCAACATTGCGACAACACCCAACATCTTTCCTCACTCCCAACATTGCGACAACACCCAACATCTTTCCTCACTCCCAACATTGCGACAACACCCAACATCTTTCCTCACTCCCAACATTGCAACAACACCCAACATCTTTCCTCACTCCCAACATTGCGACAACACCCAACATCTTTCCTCACTCCCAACATTGCCACAACACCCAACATCTTTCCTCACTCCCAACATTGCAACAACACCCAACATCTTTCCTCACTCCCAACATTGCAACAACACCCAACATCTTTCCTCACTCCCAACATTGCAACAACACCCAACATCTTTCCTCACTCCCAACTTTGCCACAACACCCAACATCTTTCCTCACTCCCAACATTGCGACAACACCCAACATCTTTCCTCACTCCCAACATTGCCACAACACCCAACATCTTTCCTCACTCCCAACATTGCGACAACACCCAACATCTTTCCTCACTCCCAACATTGCGACAACACCCAACATCTTTCCTCACTCCCAACATTGCGACAACACCCAACATCTTTCCTCCCTCCCAACATTGCGACAACACCCAACATCTTTCCTCACTCCCAACATTGCCACAACACCCAACATCTTTCCTCACTCCCAACATTGCGACAACACCCAACATCTTTCCTCCCTCCCAACATTGCGACAACACCCAACATCTTTCCTCCCTCCCAACATTGCCACAACACCCAACATCTTTCCTCACTCCCAACATTGCAACAACACCCAACATCTTTCCTCACTCCCAACATTGCCACAACACCCAACATCTTTCCTCACTCCCAACATTGCCACAACACCCAACATCTTTCCTCCCTCCCAACATTGCCACAACACCCAACATCTTTCCTCACTCCCAACATTGCAACAACACCCAACATCTTTCCTCACTCCCAACATTGCCACAACACCCAACATCTTTCCTCACTCCCAACATTGCGACAACACCCAACATCTTTCCTCCCTCCCAACATTGCGACAACACCCAACATCTTTCCTCCCTCCCAACATTGCCATAACACCCAACATCTTTCCTCACTCCCAACATTGCGACAACACCCAACATCTTTCCTCACTCCCAACATTGCAACAACACCCAACATCTTTCCTCACTCCCAACATTGCAACAACACCCAACATCTTTCCTCACTCCCAACATTGCAACAACACCCAACATCTTTCCTCACTCCCAACATTGCCACAACACCCAACATCTTTCCTTACTCCCAACATTGCCACAACACCCAACATCTTTCCTCACTCCCAACATTGCCACAACACCCAACATCTTTCCTCCCTCCCAACATTGCCACAACACCCAACATCTTTCCTCACTCCCAACATTGCCACAACACCCAACATCTTTCCTCACTCCCAACATTGCAACAACACCCAACATCTTTCCTCACTCCCAACATTGCCACAACACCCAACATCTTTCCTCACTCCCAACATTGCCACAACACCCAACATCTTTCCTCCCTCCCAACATTGCCACAACACCCAACATCTTTCCTCACTCCCAACATTGCAACAACACCCAACATCTTTCCTCACTCCCAACATTGCAACAACACCCAACATCTTTCCTCACTCCCAACATTGCCACAACACCCAACATCTTTCCTCACTCCCAACATTGCCACAACACCCAACATCTTTCCTCACTCCCAACATTGCCACAACACCCAACATCTTTCCTCCCTCCCAACATTGCCACAACACCCAACATCTTTCCTCACTCCCAACATTGCCACAACACCCAACATCTTTCCTCACTCCCAACATTGCAACAACACCCAACATCTTTCTTCCCTCCCAACATTGCCACAACACCCAACATCTTTCCTCACTCCCAACATTGCCACAACACCCAACATCTTTCCTCCCTCCCAACATTGCGACAACACCCAACATCTTTCCTCACTCCCAACATTGCCACAACACCCAACATCTTTCCTCACTCCCAACATTGCAACAACACCCAACATCTTTCTTCCCTCCCAACATTGCCACAACACCCAACATCTTTCCTCCCTCCCAACATTGCGACAACACCCAACATCTTTCCTCACTCCCAACATGGCGACAACACCCAACATCTTTCCTCACTCCCAACATTGCAACAACACCCAACATCTTTCCTCACTCCCAACATTGCAACAACACCCAACATCTTTCCTCACTCCCAACATTGCAACAACACCCAACATCTTTCCTCACTCCCAACATTGCCACAACACCCAACATCTTTCCTCACTCCCAACATTGCCACAACACCCAACATCTTTCCTCCCTCCCAACATTGCCACAACACCCAACATCTTTCCTCCCTCCCAACATTGCGACAACACCCAACATCTTTCCTCACTCCCAACATTGCGACAACACCCAACATCTTTCCTCACTCCCAACATTGCGACAACACCCAACATCTTTCCTCCCTCCCAACATTGCCACAACACCCAACATCTTTCCTCACTCCCAACATTGCGACAACACCCAACATCTTTCCTCACTCCCAACATTGCCACAACACCCAACATCTTTCCTCCCTCCCAACATTGCGACAACACCCAACATCTTTCCTCTCTCCCAACATTGCGACAACACCCAACATCTTTCCTCACTCCCAACATTGCGACAACACCCAACATCTTTCCTCACTCCCAACATTGCCACAACACCCAACATCTTTCCTTTCTCCCAACCTTGCGACAACACCCAACATCTTTCCTCACTCCCAACATTGCCACAACACCCAACATCTTTCCTCACTCCCAACATTGCCACAACACCCAACATCTTTCCTCCCTCCCAACATTGCGACAACACCCAACATCTTTCCTCACTCCCAACATTGCAACAACACCCAACATCTTTCCTCACTCCCAACATTGCAACAACACCCAACATCTTTCCTCACTCCCAACATTGCCACAACACCCAACATCTTTCCTCACTCCCAACATTGCAACAACACCCAACATCTTTCCTCACTCCCAACATTGCAACAACACCCAACATCTTTCCTCACTCCCAACATTGCAACAACATCCAACATCTTTCCTCACTCCCAACATTGCAACAACACCCAACATCTTTCCTCACTCCCAACATTGCAACAACACCCAACATCTTTCCTCACTCCCAACATTGCAACAACACCCAACATCTTTCCTCACTCCCAACATTGCCACAACACCCAACATCTTTCCTCACTCCCAACATTGCCACAACACCCAACATCTTTCCTCACTCCCAACATTGCCACAACACCCAACATCTTTCCTCACTCCCAACATTGCAACAACACCCAACATCTTTCCTCACTCCCAACATTGCCACAACACCCAACATCTTTCCTCACTCCCAACATTGCAACAACACCCAACATCTTTCCTCACTCCCAACATTGCAACAACCCCCAACATCTTTCCTCCCTCCCAACATTGCAACAACATCCAACATCTTTCCTCACTCCCAACATTGCAACAACACCCAACATCTTTCCTCCCTCCCAACATTGCCACAACACCCAACATCTTTCCTCACTCCCAACATTGCAACAACATCCAACATCTTTCCTCACTCCCAACATTGCCACAACACCCAACATCTTTCCTCCCTCCCAACATTGCCACAACACCCAACATCTTTCCTCACTCCCAACATTGCAACAACATCCAACATCTTTCCTCACTCCCAACATTGCAACAACATCCAACATCTTTCCTCACTCCCAACATTGCAACAACATCCAACATCTTTCCTCACTCCCAACATTGCAACAACACCCAACATCTTTCCTCACTCCCAACATTGCAACAACATCCAACATCTTTCCTCACTCCCAACATTGCAACAACACCCAACATCTTTCCTCACTCCCAACATTGCCACAACACCCAACATCTTTCCTCACTCCCAACATTGCGACAACACCCAACATCTTTCCTCACTCCCAACATTGCAACAACATCCAACATCTTTCCTCACTCCCAACATTGCAACAACACCCAACATCTTTCCTCACTCCCAACATTGCAACAACATCCAACATCTTTCCTCACTCCCAACATTGCAACAACACCCAACATCTTTCCTCACTCCCAACATTGCAACAACATCCAACATCTTTCCTCACTCCCAACATTGCAACAACACCCAACATCTTTCCTCACTCCCAACATTGCCACAACACCCAACATCTTTCCTCACTCCCAACATTGCCACAACACCCAACATCTTTCCTCACTCCCAACATTGCAACAACACCCAACATCTTTCCTCACTCCCAACATTGCAACAACATCCAACATCTTTCCTCACTCCCAACATTGCAACAACACCCAACATCTTTCCTCACTCCCAACATTGCCACAACACCCAACATCTTTCCTCCCTCCCAACATTGCCACAACACCCAACATCTTTCCTCCCTCCCAACATTGCCACAACACCCAACATCTTTCCTCCCTCCCAACATTGCCACAACACCCAACATCTTTCCTCCCTCCCAACATTGCCACAATACCCAACATCTTTCCTCCCTCCCAACATTGCGACAACACCCAACATCTTTCCTCCCTCCCAACATTGCCACAACACCCAACATCTTTCCTCCCTCCCAACATTGCCACAACACCCAACATCTTTCCTCCCTCCCAACATTGCCACAACACCCAACATCTTTCCTCCCTCCCAACATTGCGACAACACCCAACATCTTTCCTCCCTCCCAACATTGCCACAACACCCATCATCTTTCCTCCCTCCCAACATTGCCACAACACCCAACATCTTTCCTCACTCCCAACATTGCGACAACACCCAACATCTTTCCTCTTTCAAAAGTTCAACGAAGATCACACATTCTATCTCCTCTTTTCAAACATCGTTGTTGTGGTAAGGGAGGCTTAAACTAATCCATAATCGATCAAAAACGCTTTATACCTTTTAAAAAAGAGTTGAAACTATCCTAGGAAAACTTGTTCATTTTCCCTGACCGAGAAGCTTTCTTATATCCTATCTCATGATACCGACCAACTTATATATCCTGCTCAATAATAGCAATTAACTAGATTGTTAAAATTTGTTTTTAACTTTCTTATATTCCAGAAAATTTTCTAACGTAAAATTAAATAAATACATTTTAGGCTGACTTTTGAATTCTAGACTTGCATGTGAGACAAGCGACTTCGTTTTATCTTTACGCATTAATAATTTTGAACTTTAATTGACAATTTTTTTTAATGATAAACTCGGCACTTAATTGAAGGTTGATGCGAAACATCGCACTGCCTCATTCAATTCTCTATAAAGTTTTGTTATGAAACTTTAAGAAAACTTCGCATAAACTTTGAACTTATTTTACTTGAGCTCGTTGCTTCCGAAATTTTTTTGGTCAATGTTGATTTTGCAAAAAACAATATTACGTGAATTCTTCATCCCAACATTGATGAATATTTGTAAATAAATAAATGGGAACAATTCTAGAAAATAGAAAAGAACTTCGCCCTCGAGGTTAAAAAATATCATTTTTGTTCGTGGTAGTATTGACACAGTTTCTCAATGAGACATATTAGTTTACTTTTTCCTTATTATTCGATCAATTATTTCGAATGATATGAATTAATATACCTACCTTAGGTACTTGTAAGACTACAAAAATTAAACCTTATTCATATACGCAAAAAAATCACATTAGTTTGACTTTAGAGAAAACCTGACAACGAAGAATTTTCGTAAGCCTAGAAAAATTTATTTATGCAAGCTAAGAAATTCGCATTTGTTCGACTTCAAAGAAAACCAGATAAAAGGGAATGTTTCAATCGCTTCCAGTTTTCGCAACGCTGACGATGCTGCGTAACCAACCACCTCCCCACACCACCCCGCCGGTGGGGACACTGAAGCTCAGGACTTCGCGGGAACCACTATCGTCCCTAGCTACCCTGACGGCGGTAGCAGTGATACTGGCGGCCGGCAGAGGCTCCGCCTGTTTTGTCAACGACTGTCCTGAGGGCGGCAAGAGGTCGGCACCCGCATACCCGCGCAGTGTCGATGAACTGCGTGTGGGGGGTGAAAGAGCGGTCCTGTCCCCGGTCCAAAGTTTGGAGCAATGGCCCGTGGAGGGTGAACATGCGGTCCTGTCTCCAGCCCAAAGTTTGGAGCAATGGTTCGCTTGGCCCCAAAGGGGTAACAAACGCACGATCTTCTCACCAATCCAATGGCCCGATGAAGAAGAAGAACAAATATCAATCCAAAATAAACGGTCGGAATTGGATGAGAGCAGACGTGCTGTGGTGACTATGGCACGCCGCCTCAACCGAATGCTCGACAAACCCAGGCCTGCAATTGGGACTCGGGATATGGAACGCCGGCCTGTTTCTTCTCATGAATTTTTGGACGGAAAAGATGGTGTACGAGCTCTGGACAGGACGGTATGTAACATTTATTACTTCTCACTTGCCAAGTGATCGTTGAAAATAATGTTAAGAGTAATAACTATTTAATTTTAAGGTAAAATGACGCTGCTCGTTTACCACCAAGAGAACCCGTTTTTTTGGCACTCCCCTAATGTTAAGGGTAATAACAATTTCATTTTAAGGTAAATGACGTTGCTCGTTTACCTCCAGGAGAACCCGTTTTTTGGCACGCCCCTGGACACCCTCCTGCAGGCGCTGTGCGATGTCCTGCTGGGCTCCAAGGAAGGCCTCGGGTCCCCTCACCTTAGAGGCGCCGGCCCACTGCTGGGGAGGGAGGCTGCTGGGCATTACGCTCACCCAGGAGGTGGGAAACGGAGAGGCGTAATTTGTTCGGTTGATATATTCAGGCTCCATATTGTGTCCACGGAGGATTTAATTCAATAGAATTAAGACTTTTCATGTCGACAACTTGTAGATTAACGTAATCAGGGCTTCCTACTGCGTCCACTTGCGGATGTTTGATAAAGTTAGAACTTTTATGTTTTGCCCACTTGTACTTGTATCATTTTTCATTCTATACTTCTATAATACTAAAATGCCTCTTTCTTTCGTAGAGTGGTGGTCTCTATGCAAAAAAAGAAATCTTTGTTATGTCCTCTGATAAGTTTTATGGAATTAAAGCCTCATATTGCAACCGTAAATGATATTTCAATTCGGAAATATCAATTCGGATTTTTATGTTTGTCCATTGGCGATATTTTAGAAATTGAGTCGTCCAGTAATGCTCACATGAAGAATTTAAAAAAATGAAAACTTCATGTTTTGCCCACACAATTTGCTTAATCAAATCTCAATTGAGGTTTCATATTTGGAACACTGATAGAATTTTATAAATTTAGACTGTATGATTGTCCACAGGAAGAAATCACGACCAAATTAAGGTTTCATATTTGGTCCACTGGTATAATTCATTAAAATTGAAACTTAATTATTGTCCTCAGGAGATGTTCAAGAACCAGGTCCAGTAGCAGGACTCAGGTTCAGCAGGCCCAGCAGACCCAGCAGGCCCAGCTCAAATCCTTCAGCAGTTGGAAATTCCGTCAACGGCTCTTTGATGCCAGGAAACTCTCGCTTGTTTCATGATCTGCTTCTTAAAGTGCTGCCTCGGGACCGGGCCGACCGGGACCCGGTATACCGAGACCGGGCCAACCGGGACCGGGTATACCGAGACCGGGCCAACCGGGACCGGGTATACCGAGACCGGGCCAACCGGGACCGGGTATACCGAGACCGGGCCAACCGGGATCGAGCTGACTGGGACCGGGATATCTGGGATCAAACAGAGCGGAACATTTGGGACCAGCCAGACCGGGACACTGCCAACCGGGACGACCGGAACCAAACCGACCCGGACGAAACGTACCGGGACCGTCCCACTTTAAACTGACCTGCATTTTCAGTCCGAAAATGATCATTTTCAATCAAGAGAATTTAGTATCTTGGAAAACGTTTTCACGGTCTACTGGTTTGACGGATGAAAGTGACATCAAGCAATCAAACTCTGAAGCGTTTATCAATTCTGTTGAAAAACATACATGAAAAAAATATTAAACTAATAAAAACCAGTGACGTTCAGCGGAGAGTAATTTTATAACAAAAAATACTTAAATTTGTATTAGATTTGAAAAATTTAAATTTTTTAATTATAGTAATTAATGCGTTTGATCAAATAATTGCACTGATGAAAATATCTCGGGGCTCTGATGGGTCGTGTTCAATTCTAGTAAGTATCAAAAATTTTATTTTCGAAAACTTGATGTCATTCGTGCTTGCTGCCGCACAGTAAGTAATTTTCTAGTTATTTTCTAATTAAACAGTTGAAATACCTCAACATCCCTGACGAAATGCGGTATGAAAGTTTTTACAGTTGCAAAGAGGCACAGTCAAAAAATAAACAAGGACATGTCATGATGAAATAAAATCGCGATGCTAATTTTGTTTTTATTAATTTTCCTCTAACAGTAATGGTAAAGGTACGAGAATTAAGAGTTGCATGCGCTCTGACAGGGGACAAATAACAACTACATGGTGTACCTGCGCCGTCACAAATGACGACGGTTTTTTTAGAGTTAAGATCTACAAATCATTGGTGAAAACTACTTCCAAACGAACATTCACAAACGGGTTCTTCCTTCTTTTAATGCTTTTTTTGTGATGAAAATTTAAAAAAATTTAAACTGGAAAATTTACTCATTGACCACGCTGTGAGCTGCTAGTGAACACGGGGGTAATTTTCATAACGCTGATGACCTACAAGACTAACACATGTTGAAGGCACGATCCAGTTCCTGTTTGCAATTTTCAAAAATTGCTCACGACAATTCCGATTTTATATTTGAGTTGAATGTTGAACTTCAGTTTGGGCCACCGCGGTCGACTTGTTAAATTGAAATTCAAAGTTCAAATTTGACGGAATTCTGTAGCGTTCAGATATCTTGCTTTCAGGTTTGAAGAAGCAATCAAACTAATATATCAAAAATTGGTATTATTAAACCTATTGTAATAAATTGTGAAATATCAAATTGTGAAATATTAAGTTGTGAAACATTAAATTGCGTAATAGCAAATTGTGTAAGGAAGATAACGTTTCAAATTGGATGCAGAGCTAACCGACGCCTCCTTGTACCGAATTTACACTCTTGGCATTGTTCACTTATAGTTTCATGGAAATGGGGAATATTATTAAATGTATCAAAATAAATGGGCAGCTATAGCACATACACTTCTAGTTAGCGATAAGACGCCATAACGTAGATCCGTCTTGTAACTAGAAATTCCAATAAATAAAGGAATGGTTAAAATAGTATACTCCAGTCAATGTTCTTTACGTGAACTGTGATTAATTATTTGATTTGAATTATCTTTATTCAAACCAAGACCATTCACATAGTTTACATAAACCAAAAATGCAGGGCTAACAATGATAACAATAAAAAAGTTTATTACGATACATGTTGAGGTAAAGAAAAACTGCCAAAGTTAGCAAATATCATGTCAGCTTCACGTGAAACTTTTTTGAACCGAAGTCATTTTAAGTATGTAATCTTAATCGCTCTGCACAAATTAGAGTATTCCAACTCTCGCAAATTCGATGAAGAAATAGTAATGGACTTTCATCAATAATCAATCATTGCATTAACATCGCCAAAATGACCCACAATTTGTTGTGTTCTCAAATTCTAGTTAGGCTCAACTAGGCTCATGTAAAATTTACAGGGTGTGTAAGCCCTCTTAGCAGTTTCAAAAATTAATTACAAATGAAATTGCTGGAATATATATGTAGGTTCACACTGGTTCAATGTAATACATACGTCAATCGAATAATGAAATCATTCAAAAATTGTAAAGAAAACCTGTAAATCTTATTACGATTTTTTACTGACATTCTTAACCCATAGTTAGTAATCTTCCTATAACGTATAAATTGCAACATGTCGCATGAAGCAATGAACTTTACAGATACACTTATCACCAAGTGTACAAAAAATTTGTGCGATGAAATCATCAGTGCACTCCCAGATGCCCTTCTTCTTACAGTGATTACGATTTAAAACCCTCAAGAACATAAGAACGAGTGTCCGTATCAGCAGCAAGATAAGTTAATTGGGGTAAGTGATGCTTTGAGTGTCCTGCAAACACCGAGGAAAAAATGGCCCCTGAAAGAGATTGCTTACCAGGTCTTTTTCTCTCACACTCCGCAGCTCGCTCGAACATTGCCAGTGCGGGGGCCGGAGAGAAGTGACCTTCTTTATTGCCCCAGCTGATTGTGTGACGCAATTATTCGTTTTTTGAAGTACTTGTACTTGGGTCAGGAGTCAATCATTTGTTTACAAGTTCTCTACACAACTACTATTCATCTATTGTTGTATTTAGGCCAGGAATCGATAACTTAACTACAAATTACCTACAAATCCATCACTTATCTACTCTTGTATTCGGGCCAAAAGTCAACTACTTGTTAAAGATAATTTACATATCTACCATTTATCTACTATTGTATTCGGGTCAAAAGTATCATAGATAAATTGTTTCAGATCGGTGTGATATGCAATTTTAAATGGCGTGTTTGTGAGCAGTGCTGCAGAAAGAGAGTGGTTGGTCTTTAAAAATTGTTCCCTTTTTTATAAATTGAGTAGTGGAGTAGTGTGTGTATAAGTCAAGGATTTGAAAACCTTCTGAAAAGAAATGCTTTGTGTGCAATAAAACTTTCATCCAAAAAATTGTTCTTTTCAGCTTATTAAAGTATTGACCGACTTTGAGTTAACGAGCAACACCTCAAAGCTTCCTTGCTTTTTAGTTGGTCATACTAAGTCCAGACCAGGTCATCAAACTGTAGGAACATTCATGCAAAATTCATTACTAATATCAACAAAGGATAACTTTCAAGAAGGGTTTAATGTTCATAAATTTGTTTCAAATCATTTCAACACGGAAAGAATTTTCTGACACAGTTTTCGAAAACATAAGTACTTTACTGCAAAAGTTAACTCCGCGTTGCATAGGAGAAGCCTTGCGCCACAGTCTGGGAAAGAAGGATGCCTTAGCTCTCGGATACGCCTTTCTTGTTGATCTATTCGCTCTTCTACGAATTGAAATCATCTACCTTATTAGAATACAGTAATGTTACAACTTATTCACGCATGGAGCGACACCGGGTATATTAAAAAATTTGCAACTGGTACTGGCCACTTGAATTTTCCTTTGCATAACGCAATCAGATGCAGCTCCTGAACAATGATGTTGAACCATTTTGTTTCAGCGCACTTGCTGCAGTTTTTAATTTTAACCACATTTCACAATTGACAACATCCGAGTTAACAAGTATTGGAAAATCGAATAAAACTCTCATTTACTGAATATTGGGCTCTGCCGAATCTTTGTATGGTCGGTACCGATGCCGTCCATGCAAAATAAAACTATACCCATCAGTAAATAAGGGATCTTTTCCACATAAGCCTTGCCACTAATCAAACACTTAAGTTCGCCCGCTTTTAACTTTCAGAATAATGCACCAATCGGCTTCAAATTTATCCCAAACAAACCTATGTTTTAATTTTTTCGACTTCAAATTACTCTCAAAGAAAAGATTGTTCTAATCTTTCGTTTGAGAGTAATTTAAAGTCGATAGGTGCATTATTTCGAAAGTTACAAGTGGGTGAACTCATGTGTTGCATTAGAGGCGGGGCGCATCTGGAAAATACCCTAAATAAGCTGTTTATCTTTAAACGTTGATTCCTAACGGAGGCAAATTTTGCGTATTCGTTGCGTAACTTCGTTGTTCAATGCGAGTTTGAACTTTTATCGAGCTCAATCAAAATGGCAATTGCATAATACATCTTCTTCAAGTATCCGTTGTTGTAGATGAATTACTAGAAACTGTTTGAATTAAAAAGAAAACGAGTAATGAAATTAACATCTCTCAGTATGTCTGATACATTCTTCTATCCAATCACAAAAACCGGAAATGAATAACAATTTAATTATTTTTGAGCTAAAATTAATGTCTCTCGTTATCACTGATGCACTTTTCTGTCCAATCACAGATCTAGCAAATAAATAATAATTTAATAACTTTTGAGCTACTGCTAATTAAGGCGGTTAGAGACTTGGTTTTCGTAACCCATATTGTACAACTCGCTACGTGTCAACCTTTATACCCTCTGTTTCTCACTTATTTCGAGGTGAATCAAATTGTCTTTTAATTACCCTATCTCTTTTATAAAATTAGATTCTTTCCCGTACACTGAATATCAAAAGAAGCTAAATGGCATTCGACTTTTAAGATAGTGCATTTTTTTCTTTGATTACAAAATAACCGAAAGATGTCATCTGTGTGTAATTGGTGGTTTATGTTTCTGCCGGTCATACCATGCCGCAATTTCGCCTATTTTTAAAAGAATATTATTTCATTTGCCTCTGTTAGGTTCACATGTATAGATACATTGGTGTTATAAATGGATCAACCCTTATAAATGACAATAGTTTCTTGACTAAGAAACGAAGCGCTAGCAAACCTATGTTACTACTACTACTACTACTACTTGACTAAGAAACTATTATGTCATTTAGTTAGTGTTCTAAGCATTTCATGAAAATACTATATCATTGTTCAACAGAAAATTACCCACTGGAGTATAACTGAATTTTCGATACACTGTTGCATGTAAATCAGAACTTCTCTCTGCAGTAACTAAATATATATATAACCAATATCTCTCTTACTCTTTTATTATTATTGTTTAAATTAGGTCGAATATTAGGACGTTTATTCTTGGAAAACATTTCACAAAGTGGCCTCAAGATATTACTCTTTCATATCACTTTACAAAAGTAGCTTCAAGATATTACTCTTTCATATCACTTTACAAAAGTAGCTTCAAGATATTACTCTTTCATATCACTTTACAGAAGTAGCCTCAAGATATTACTCCTCAGGATAACACTCTTTAATTATTTACCTATATTAACGTAAATTTTACGGGGTTTAATCGTTCATATCACTTTACAAGAGTACCCTCACAATATTATTCCTCTGGGTTGAAATCCCACCAGAGGGTTGCTCGACAGCCGTTTTTGCAGAATGTTTCCTCGCCCGAAATTGACGCTTAGGACTTCCCTTGTGTTTTGGCTGCGTGTACTACGGGCATTAGGCTGTTTCCCGTACACCATCACAGTCGTCGATACCAACTCCCACATTACTTCAACATCCGAAGGATCCAGCAACTTACTCGGCGGCTCAGCCAAGAAAACCTTTATCATACGGAGCGAGTCACCATGCCTCATGATCGAAAAGGCTAATCCCAAGTGGAAACTGGTTTCAACGTTCCTCTCATCCAGTTTGCTGGTGTTCTTCTTAGGCTCTGCTGTCTACGAACAATTCATTAGCTCAATCACGTTTGGTTACGCGTTGACGAACACTGAATTTGCCGTTGGGTTGCTGATCAATGTAACTGAAAACCTCTGTTTAGCGTCCATTCTTCTGCATGCTCAGAGGTATTCTGGCAGGTTGAGAGATTTGGTTTCTCTTACGTCAACGCAACTGAAGAATGAAAACGGCCTTGTTCCTCTGCAACCAGCAGGCTACATAGCCCTCTCTTTCATTCCCTTAATGTTGTGCGCTATGGCTAGTTTGCTGTACTGTCAGATGACCTCGTCGCTACAGATTATCTATGAAAATCATCGGGGGGAAAGCTACGCACAAATCACGTGGATGTCGTACTTGATCAGGTACTTGATCACGTTCATGCTGTATTTCGCCCACGTTAGCGTCAATTCAGCGTGTTCGTCTGTGCTGATACTAGCCTTAGAATTCATGACAATCTCAGTGAAGGAAATTGCTGATCAATGTCAACTGAAATCAAGTACGGTCGACACTCAAGAAGATCCTGAAATCTCAGATGCTCGTCTCGATCATGAAGTTGTCGAAAAGGTTTCATCCCACGCGGGCGAAAAGACTTTCCCTTCGACTTCAAAAACAGCCGAAAATGGAATAAAAAAGTATAGAGGCCACCTTTCTCTTTCGGGAAAGCGTACTCATAAGGTCGATTTGGAGAAGAATCTTCTCGGCACCACGAAAAAGAAAAAAGACGGGGAATTAATTTCACATGAACTTTTTAACGGACGACCAGGAGATGAGTCTATCGTCCCATGGCTGATCGACTTATTCAAAATGCGGGAACTCTCGAACGAGTTCTTCTGGTTATCAAATTTGTTGTACACGGCTGGGATAGTCATCTACAGTTCGAGCCTCGGGTTCATAATAGTCATGTCAGGAATGGAGGACGAGCAAAGATGGTGGTACGTTCTATACTTCCTGTGTCTGGCTCTGCCCTCTGGCTTGCTGAACCACGCTGCTGACCTCATCTACAATCAGGTGAGACTTACGACCTGCTTTGCCGTTAGGTCAACTCTATAACTGACTTTTCAATGATGTTGATCCTACGACCAGTTTTTTGTATTCCTGGTAGTGACTCGACCATTCTCCGGTACAACTAAACAAGACATACGAGCATCACGTATCGCCTCGCCACCCCGCGCAGACCAATGAACTTTAACCTAGTATTCCAACCCTGTACTTCATGTGGGGCATTCCTCCAGATGTAGCGGCAGGACAGCCTGTCCTGCCATTGGCTGGTTTGTGGTGGCGTCTCGGCGTACGATATTTGCACGAGTAGCTAGCACTCTTGGCTGCACAGAAAGTACCACGCTCAAGTCTGGCTTCAAGTTCATTGGTCCACGCGGGGTGGCGAGTCGGTGCACCGTATTCATACGAATAATTTGAGGTTTAATTGCAGCGGTGGGGGGCTGAATCAATTCACCCTGTGAATAACATTTATTGCTTTCTGCATATTTTGGTGGTTTCAATATTCTTCAAATGGAATCTCGTTCATAGTCCCTCCTGTATTCTTCCAGAGAAATCTCATTTTCGTCGCTAAAAAAATCAAATGAAAAACTGTCTAATGAACCGCTATTTGTGTAAATTACTACAAACATTTAACTAGCCTTTGCTGAACATCAAATATCCTAATTCTTTGAACTTATTCACGCACATACATCTTATGCCAAAAAATGCGCATTAAATATTTTCTTATTTTTCAGAAAACTCAACTCATGCAAGAATTGGCACGTCTACAGCTGACCTCAGCTGACTCATCACAGGTAGAGCAGGTGAGATAGAGCAGATGAGATAAGGCAACTGAGGTAGAACAGGTAAACGAGGTAGAAAAGAGATATCACATGTAATGGAATCTAATTGATTTAATTCAAATCTACAAAATCCATTTTAGAATTCAAAATATGATTCTACTCAGTCTAAGTAAGCTCATTTCAAGTACTAAATATTTGGTACCGTGAGATTGTAATTTAATACGATCATTTCAGGTGCTATATATGTATTTGTTGTAGTGTAATTCTAATTTAATGAGATAATTTTAGGTTCATTTTCTAAAATGTTATTTTAATAGCATTCTCCTCCCAAATAGTACGTTAACCGATTATGTAAATCCTTAAAAAATAAAGTCAGGGACTTAAGTTGTTACAGTTGTTCACGAGGTAATGTACTGGAAAAGAACCAGTTATTTTTTACTAAAGGACTGTCTACCTTTACAATTCTGTTCGACAGTCAGTTTATAAAAATCGATATTTTGATGGTACTGACGTCGTTTTCAGATTGAAAATAAAAGAAAAAATGCATAGGTTTAGAAAATCAAGTTTTGCTGACATCTTTATCTGCATGTGGGAGTAAAATGTAGAAATTTGGTCTACATTTCCAGTATCGGATAATGGTTACCGATCGGTCTACAAGGCGAAATTTAATATTACAAAAAAAACTTTTTTAAGTAAACTACCTGAAAAACCCATGAGTTTTGTCAGAGGCGGAGTCGTTTTTACTCCTAAATTTCGCTGTCACGCGAACAAATATCAAATTTTTTAATTTTGACGCGAATAAAACCGATCTGATAGGCCTATTCCTCCCCCCCCCATAGGCGTACAAGCTGCAGCAGTATGTGCGGCTGCTGCCTCCCCCCAACGCCGGCAGCTTCTTCACGCTCTCCAAAGCTAAATTTGGGGCGGTAAGAGACTTTTTATCCATAACTGGCAAATTTTCCCATTTCATTATGATCATATTCCATTTTCAATGATTTTTGATTCATTAACTGAATAGCCAATGAGTTCACCCCTGATGTTCTGCTTTCTTTTTTAAATGAACGGTTTACTCGTTGCATTGTTATGCTACAGGGATGCTAGATTTTTTTCAGGTCACGTAATAACTTTTATCACCCACGCTATGGTCTTTAGGTCCCTGTCACGCTATAGTAAAAAAGATTTAAATGATATCAATTTCACAGTAAATTATATAGCTCGTTATCAATGTCGCCGCGTCAATGACTTGGTAAACCATGCCATTGGGTTTTTTGAAACTCTCATTATTGTTCTTATTTCATGTAGCATTGAAAAACTGATAATAAATTCACCATTTTTTTTATATTATTACTAAATATTCCATAACAATTGTCAAAACGTCTAACTCGATTATTTTTATTACCCTCATTTCCTGTTTGAACATCCGCTTTGCCTAAATAATCTGTTTTAGGACTCCTATTTAGCGTTTAAACGCACAGCGTGAAGGAAGGCCATAAATAGTGTCCAAATTTCTTTATGAGGCTATTATCGTGTGTGCCTGGTAATAAAATTTGTGTCTTTGCGCGTGACACCGGGTAGGAGAGTTCAAGCAGGCTAGGTTAAAATACAATGGGTTAATCTTGGTTAGTTAGGATTTTGTTCATTCTAATTAGAAAAACCACCCGACAAAAATACATGGCAGAAAGGATCAAGGTGAGTTGGGTTAAAACTCGTTATGTTAAGCTAGGTTAGTGTCGATACCGTAGTGCGGGTCTACGTGTGGGTTCGAGAAAAGGGACTGTCTTCTGTGCAGCTATCTTTCCGGGGCACTTGCTTCTCAGCGCAGCTGCTCTTTCTGAGGTTCGTGAGGGCGCCGCTTACGCCGTAATCTGTCCGCTTGAGCAACAAAAAAAATCTCTGTTTGTGCTGAACTACGGCGGCACCGTTGGGTAGACGTGCAATTGTCTACGCCGTTTGATTCCGCTAGAGCTTTTCAGGGTAATCTATGATTTGCTGAACTACGACAGTTGTCTGCCTGAGGTTTGTGTGGGTACCGCCTACGCCGTAATTTGTCCGTTAGAGCAACAGAAAAGAAATCTCTGTCTGTGCTGAAGTACGGCGGCACTGTTAGGATGACGCACAACTGTCTACGCCGCAGGATTCTGTTAGAGCTTTTCAGGATTATCCCTGATTCGCTGGTCAACGGCAGTTGTCTTCCTTTGTGACAAAACTATGTAATATAGTCCGTCCTCACAATATGGTCCGTATACCCCTTTTAATATCTCTTTTTACTAAAGCCTATGTAAAAACGAGAGAGCAAACTTTTTTAATTTTAGGATCTAAAGTGTAGAATGAATGTTTTCATTACAGTGCCTCTTAAAATACACGGATATATTTCAGCGAAAACAGCATCTATTTCCTTTTGCAAAAATAGCGCATCCAAAAATGAGCAACTGCATAATACAGAAGACCTGTAAAATATTCTTGCTGTATTATTGTTTTGAATAGTTGGGTAAACAAACTAATATTGGGATATTGAAATAAAATACAAATGAAGCTTAAGGGCTAACTAAATAAAATGTACACGAAAACCATTCCCGTAGACACATTGAGTTAGGGGGATAACTCATGTATTTTTCACAATGCAACGGGCTGAACACTTGAAAGAAAACATTGAACTATCGTGGGTAACTATTGAATAATGGATTCGACTACACCATGCGTTGCCTGACAGTTAGTTAGGATTTTGTTCATTCAAATGAGAAAAACTCACCCGAAAAAACAATTCACCAAGAAGGTTCATGCTAAGTAGAATTAAAATTTGATGGTTTAGGCTAGGTGAGTTACGTTTTTGTTCATTAAAATGAGAAAAACCACCAGAAAAAACAACTTGGAAGATAGGTACAGGCTAAGTAGGGTTAAAATGGGACATGGTAGGATAGACTTGTGAGGTTTAAGCTCATTTAAAAAAAGGGAATAATCCCCACAATTATGAAGTGTCAATGAGTACTATTATAATAATTTTTGTATTTTTCAAACACCATTGTAATTAATTTTATCTTTGATCAGATGATGGGCTTCATCATCACTTACCTGCTCATCCTCCTGCAACTTAACGGGCCAACGGCGACGCTGGTGGACCGTTTTTTGGGGCATAACGATTCAACATTCACGTTTTCATAACGGAACCGTTACACGTCATGCTAACGGAACTGTGTGATGGTGACTGTAACGGAACTGGGGGCTAGTAAATTTTAAGAACCAACATAAACTGTAATGTAATGGTGTATAAACTAATGATGTAATGCAATGGTACAGTGGCATAATGTACTGGTGTGTAAACGAAATGTCTAATGGTGTAATGTAATAGCGTAATGGCGTAATATAATGATGTAATGTAATGGTGTAATGTACTGGTGTATAAGCGAATGGTCTAATGGTGTAATTTAATAGCGTAATGGCATAAAATAATGATTTAGTGTAATGGTATAATGGCATAATGTACTGGTGTATAGACTGTACTGTAATGGTGCCACACGACCGGTGTGCCGGACACCTACTGGATGTACTCGTTATGTAGAGCGTGGGGCGGGCTCGTACTGCTGAGGAAGACAGTAACGGGTGTGGCACACGAATTTTTTTTAACGGATGTGCCGTTACACTTTCTTTCTTATGTTACCGCGCAATATTTCTCAAAACAAAGAAACGAATAAGGCCTCTCTTCGCTGTATTGAAGTTCATGGTTTTGCTTAATATATCGCTGATGGAGTGGAGTTGATGACTATATTGGCTTAGTTTTTAAGGTTTTCCAGACCAGTGTTTTTTGTGTAAAATTAACATTAAAGTTATTTAGATGTTGAAGTATCGATATGTTTACATTTTATGTTTATATATACTTATTTTATTAAGTGAATACGACAGTGGCACTTCTCATTTCACACACACGCACGTATACGTACATCTAGTACATCTATATATCTATATATATATATAGATGTAAATGAGAAGTGCCACTGTCGTATTCACTTAATAAAATAAGTTCTGAGCATTGACAACGTGATCTCAGTCGTAAGGTCGTAAGTTTCTTGGCATGTATTTATGCACAATATAATTCCTATTTTATCATACGTGCCTGTTACTGACCTTCACGAGTCGAGTTATAAGAAGGTAGTGACTAACTATGAACAGGTAATCAGTAACGAGAAGCAGGTTATCAGTAACCAGAAGCAGGTAATCAGTAAGTAGAAGTAGGTAATCAGTAACTAGAAGCAGGTAATCACAAGAAGCAGGTAACCAGTAACCAGAGGCAGGTAATCAGTAACTAGAAGCAGGAAATCAGTAACTCGAAGTGGGTAATCAGTAACCAGAAGCAGGTATCCAGTAACCAGAAGCAGGTAGCCAGTAACCAGAAGCAGGTAGCCAGTAACCAGAAGCAGGTAGCCAGTAACCAGAAGCAGGTAGCCAGTAACCAGAAGCAGGTAGCCAGTAACCAGAAGCAGGTAATCAGTAATCAGAAGCAGGTAGCCAGTAACCAGAAGCAGGTACAGTAACCAGAAGCAGGTAGCCAGTAACCAGAAGCAGGTAGCCAGTAACCAGAAGCAGGTAGCCAGTAACCAGAAGCAGGTAGCCAGTAACCAGAAGCAGGTAGCCAGTAACCAGAAGCAGGTAATCAGTAAGTAGAAGTAGGTAATCAGTAACTAGAAGCAGGTAATCACAAGAAGCAGGTAACCAGAAACCAGAGGCAGGTAAGCAGTAACTAGAAGCAGGAAATCAGTAACTCGAAGTGGGTAATCAGTAACCAGAAGCAGGTATCCAGTAACCAGAAGCAGGTAGCCAGTAACCAGAAGCAGGTAGCCAGTAACCAGAAGCAGGTAGCCAGTAACCAGAAGCAGGTAGCCAGTAACCAGAAGCAGGTAGCCAGTAACCAGAAGCAGGTAGCCAGTAACCAGAAGCAGGTAGCCAGTAACCAGAAACAGGTAATCAGTAGCCAGAAGCAGGTAATCAGTAACCAGAAGCAGGTAGCCAGTAACCAGAAGCAGGTAATCAGTAACCAGAAGCAGGTAGCCAGTAACCAGAAGCAGGTAGCCAGTAACCAGAAGCAGGTAGCCAGTAACCAGAAGCAAGTAGCCAGTAACCAGAAGCAGGTAGCCAGTAACCAGAAACAGGTAATCAGTAGCTGAAGCAGGTAATCAGTAACCAGAATCAGGTAATCAGTAACCAGAAGCAGGTAATCAGTAACCAGAAGCAGGTAGCCAGTAACCAGAAGCAGGTAGCCAGTAACCAGAAGCAGGTAGCCAGTAACCAGAAGCAGGTAGTCAGTGACCAGAAGCAGGTAGCCAGTAACCAGAAACAGGTAATCAGTAGCCAGAAGCAGGTAATCAGTAACCAGAAGCAGGTAGCCAGTAAGCAGAAGCAGGTAATCAGTAACCAGAAGCAGGTAGCCAGTAACCAGAAGCAGGTAGCCAGTAACCAGAAGCAGGTAGCCAGTAACCAGAAGCAGGTAGCCAGTAACCAGAAGCAGGTAGCCAGTAACCAGAAGCAGGTAATCAGTAACCAGAAGCAGGTAGCCAGTAACCAGAAGCAGGTAGCCAGTAACCAGAAGCAGGTAGCCAGTAACCAGAAGCAAGTAGCCAGTAACCAGAAGCAGGTAGCCAGTAACCAGAAACAGGTAATCAGTAGCTGAAGCAGGTAATCAGTAACCAGAATCAGGTAATCAGTAACCAGAGGCAGGTAATCAGTAACCAGAAGCAGGTAGCCAGTAACCAGAAGCAGGTAGCCAGTAACCAGAAGCAGGTAGCCAGTAACCAGAAGCAGGTAGCCAGTGACCAGAAGCAGGTAGCCAGTAACCAGAAACAGGTAATCAGTAGCCAGAAGCAGGTAATCAGTAACCAGAAGCAGGTAGCCAGTAAGCAGAAGCAGGTAATCAGTAACCAGAAGCAGGTAGCCAGTAACCAGAAGCAGGTAGCCAGTAACCAGAAGCAGGTAGCCAGTAACCAGAAGCAGGTAGCCAGTAACCAGAAGCAGGTAGCCAGTAACCAGAAACAGGTAATCAGTAGCCAGAAGCAGGCAGCCAGTAACCAGAAGCAGGTAGCCAGTAACCAGAAGCAGGTAATCAGTAACCAGAAGCAGGTAGCCAGTAACCAGAAGCAGGTAGCCAGTAACCAGAAGCAGGTAATCAGTAACCAGAAGCAGGTAGCCAGTAACCAGACGCAGGTAATCAGTAACCAGAAGCAGGTAGCCAGTAACCAGAAGCAGGTAATCAGTAACCAGAAGCAGGTAATCAGTAACCAGAAGCAGGTAATCAGTAACCAGAAGCAGGTAGCCAGTAACCAGACGCAGGTAATCAGTAACCAGAAGCAGGTAGCCAGTAACCAGAAGCAGGTAATCAGTAACCAGAAGCAGGTAATCAGTAACCAGAAGCAGGTAATCAGTAACCAGAAGCAGGTAGCCAGTAACCAGAAGCAGGTAATCAGTAACCAGAAGCAGGTAGCCAGTAACCAGAAACAGGTAGCCAGTAACCAGAAGCAGGTAATCAGAAACCAGAAGCAGGTAGCCAGTAACCAGAAGCAGATAACCAGTAACCAGAAGCAGGTAGCCAGTAACCAGAAGCAGGTAATCAGTAACCAGAAGCACGTAGCCAGTAACCAGAAGCAGATAACCAGTAACCAGAAGCAGGTAGCCAGTAACCAGAAGCAGGTAATCAGTAACCAGAAGCAGGTAGCCAGTAACCAGAAGCAAGTAGCCAGTAACCAGAAGCAGGTAGCCAGTAACCAGAAGCAGGTAGCCAGTAACCAGAAGCAGGTAATCAGTAACCAGAAGCAGGTAGCCAGTAACCAGAAGCAGGTAATCAGTAACCAGAAGCAGGTAGCCAGTAACCAGAAGCAGGTAATCAGTAACCAGAAGCAGGTAGCCAGTAACCAGAATCAGGTAATCAGTAACCAGAAGCAGGTAATCAGTAACCAGAAGCAGGTAGCCAGTAACCAGAATCAGGTAATCAGTAACCAGAATCAGGTAATCAGTAACCAGAAGCAGGTAATCAGTAACCAGAAGCAGGTAATCAGTAACCAGAAGCAGGTAATCAGTAACCAGAAGCAGGTAATCAGTAACCAGAAGCAGGTAATCAGTAACCAGAAGCAGGTAATCAGTAACCAGAAGCAGGTAATCAGTAACCAGAAGCAGGTAATCAGTACTCTCACATGATGTGTAGGCAAATATTGCTGTACAGTTAGCTCCCAAATTGCTCAGAACACAGCTCCAGAGCACTATTACAGTGGCGTCGTCTGAGACTGTATCCATTCCATACACGTGGGCAGAGAGGGATTTTATAACAAACTGTTATTTCCCTCAGCTGGAAAAAATCGCGTTCTGTGCAAAGTTTCAAACCCATGAACACTCGGCGCTCTTAAGCATTAGCTTCGGGGCTTTAACCACTGGCTTAACCCACAGACCTGATGGCTCAACTATGGGTTGAACAACAGGCTTAATTTCGAAAGTTAGAAGTGGTGAATTTTTGCGCTGCATTAGTGGTGGGGGTTATCTGGAAAAGATCCGCTCACTTTCCCCTCTCATCCTCCGATGACCGCAATATGTCCACCGTGAGTGGATGAAGGCAAGTATTTACGATAAAATTATAAGCCTTGTGAGGACACGGGGCGTGTCGCGCAGCTACTGCACACACCCGCCTTTTCGAGCGGCAAACAATCAACAAATGAAAGCTACACCGCATCAGGGTTGCCAACTTTTATTTTAATACATCAAATCCGATAGATTTATTTTAAATAAAATTTAAAAATTAAAGCTAATCAACTTCTGGAAACTTTGCTCGGGTGTTGAGCGGTTTTTAGGGTTGTGTTTTCTTGATAATAAGTTTTGTAGTTTTTAAAAAAAGGTAAAACTTGAGGATTTCGGCCAGAAAAGGCCAATCTGGCAACCCTGTGGCCTAGGTCTACGCCTTGCGAGAGGTGGCAGTGCTTGGCTAAACGTTGTAGGGGTAGCACGCTCGCAGTTCCTCGGTTTAAAATAATTGCTTATTATTTAGAATTGGTAGTTTATTAGATATAGAATTATTTTGACGAAGATATCAATCTGTGCAAGAAAATCCTAAAGAGATCATTTACTAATCATGAAATTTTAGGTGAACTTCTGACGCGTACATGAGAATAAAAAATTAATTTATGTTACATAACATATAAATTGAACAAATATGTATCACACAATGTATATTGTTATAAAATTAATTCTTTTTATAAATTTATCTATTTGCGTAAATTTTTAGAAGTTTTCGTGATTGTGTGAATGCGATTTACTTCGCTGAGAGTATTTATGCCAAAAAATTAATTCATTTTAATACATTTTCAATTTAATAAAATTTTCATCGAAATTTGCTGGAATATTTTCACCGAATTCAAACACTGAAATAAAACTGCAATTTTTACAGGAGAATTGAAAGAAAACTAACTCACAATAATTTCACTTTGATTTGCACTCGAAAATTCAAGAATTATCAACGAGGGAACATTCTTGTAAGGGTTATTATTTTTTCGTAAAAAAATGAAAATCAATTTTTGCGCAAAGTTTTACAACAAAATTTAGAAACTATAAAATAGGCTTATACTCGGCAGGGTTCTGTAGCTGGATTCATGGTAATATATGTCTCAATATCAACACAGCCGGCAGCGTCAGTCGACTGAGGAAAACTTACGCTGCGAGCTGTACCGCTACGAAGACGTTAGTTGAATGAAAATATTTTACACAATCATCTACACTTAAATGTGCACATTGTGCTAGACTTAAGAAACAATTTACTGCTCTTTCACTTGGGTTAAATAAATTATTCAATTTAATAAAATTGTTTATTCAATTGAGTCTCGACTTCCATGAGTCCACTGCAGTCGAGTACTTAGTCAGACTTAGATAATTTGAATTTCATTCTTTTGCCCTTCCTTTCTAGAATCCGGAAGAAACCGTTTTTTATATCCACTTCTACCGTTTATCGTGCAATTATGAGGCGAAAACGCCTTACTAAAATCTTGATTACTAAAACAAGCCTTACTAAAATCGCGTTAGTTCTAAGTTCACGTTTGAGAATAGAAATAATGATTTACATGCCTATTTTCAGATAAGGTTAGATCGCAATTCTTCATAACAAACGCTTGTTCAACAAAACAAATTACGAGAGAAATTCTGTCAAAATCATACGTAAGTGGCGCCATCATTCTTTTCTGGCAAAGCCACCTGAGGCATTGGACTTGGAACAAGTACACCTGCGAAATGATGATCACACGACTTGAACTCTCCCTCAGGACATCCCTGCTGTTGTGGCTCAAGGTATTCCGGTTGTGTGGTTGTTTTCCCTTCAGCATCCAGGTGGCCGACGAGGTCTCCGACGGGCTTGAGATCAAATCGAACCCAAAAGAAACTGAGAAGAGATCCCGCCGTGACAACGTGCTCCAATTCCGAAAACTGAAGTGCCGCGTTCCCTACATCTTCATCCTGGTTTTCCTGGTCGTGTTCTACGTGTCCGTGTTTTTGTTTGAGAAAATCCTCCACGGGAGCTTGATTCGTCCCATCTTGACGCACACCGAATTCGCCGCAGGAAACTTCATGCACTTAGCAGAGACGTTCATTTTCGTGTCCATTATGCTGAACTGCTACTGGAACTCCGATGTGCTGAGGGACTTGGTTCAACTCTCGGCGATCTTCATGAAAGACGAGATAGGTTTGCTCTGCCATCAACCTTTAGGGTACATCTCTGTCCTGTTCGTGCCGAGCATGAGCATTCAGTTGGGAGGTTTGTTTTATAAACAGTTCAAGATCATAGAACTCAATTTACAGAACCATGTCATAGGCGGCTTCGCGCGACTGTCCTTGACGTTGGTGTTCTTAAGATTCTGCATCTTATTATTGTTGTATTCCACCATCACGGGTATTAACTACACGTGCTCGTCCGCCCTCATGCTTTCCATGCAACGCGTTAAGAATGTTATAAAGGAAAAGGCGGATTTTCATCATTTGAGGAAAAGCGGAATGGTGAAGCTCGACGGCTTCAGGTCTGGTGATGTTCTGCCTGAAGAAGATACGTCAATTGTGACGCCCTGCTCTTCAGTGATGATGCCGATGCCAGCATCAAAAGGAAAAAGTATCACACGTGTTGGTAAACGATTTCCTTTCACAAAAAGCAGAAGTGAAGGTGTATGTTCAAAGCAAAATCTGCTTGACGTGAACCGAAAGAAGGTTCTTGAAGACGAAGGTCCGAGTGCAGTAATTTGCGAGACTCGAGAAGAAGACGAGTGTATCACGGATGACTTGCTCGACTTTTTCAAGATCCAGGAACTTATTAATGAATATTTTTGGTTCCCCACCTTGGTATATTCTGTAGGTATCGTCATACTCAGTTCCAGCTTCTGTTTCATGTTGGCCATATCCGGAGTAGAGACGGACCAGAGCTGGATGTATATAATGTATATCGTTTCCCAAGCCGTACCTGCCGGTCTGGTCAACCATGCTGCCGACCAACTCCACGACCAAGTGAGTGTACCATTTGTGCCATATCTGGCACAAACCAAATTACAAACAACAAGCAAAATACTAAATTACTACGGCGATTGTGTGCCTTATCATTTTTGAGTAACGCAACCATTTCTTTTTTACCGATACTTTACTTTGTTAACCCTTTCGGTACGATAATTCAAATTGTTTGGGTAAAAACTTCCTGGGGAAAAAGTTGTCATTACCCTTAATTGTCAGTGAAATTGTCCTAGTGTGGTGCTTTTAGCTTAAGTAAGTGCCTTCTTCATTATTTTAATTTTGAAATTTTTTGTATCTTTGAAGCTCGATGCTTGGCGACAGAAATTTTTGATGTTGATAATAAAGTTTTCGTATTTACGAAGAAATTATTTATACGTTTTTGCCCGAATTTACCAAAAATCAACAAAGTTCAGAAAAAACTTGCTCAAGTTAAATGGAAAGGGTATTGAATATGTTGCTCGGGTCCTGTAGCATGAACTTACGCGTGCTACAGGGTCCTATGGTAATTACAGGGGCCTATGGTAACCTATGGTAATTTACGCGTGCAGGTTTCTGGAATTGTTTAAAAACTAGTTTAATGAATGTTTGTAATTTCCCTAATTTTGTTATTACTCCAAAATATTCCCTCACTAGTTAAATTAGTTTAAAACTAGGTTAGATGCCCTAAACTGGAAGCACTAGCCAACTTGGCACTGGAGTAGCCGTCAGGACCGAAAGGGTTAAAGGCAGCACTTTCCTCCATACTTCATGATTTATAAAAGTGCACTTTTGAGGGGAAAAGGTTTTCATTCCCATTTTTGAATGATGCAAGAAAGGGTTATCAGATATTTCTGTTGCCTAGTTGATAAATTTAAATTAAAAAATTTCGAATTCTCACTGAAATACAGCAATAAAAGCACTTCACACTGCTTCCCATGTCAAATATGTTTTTTGTACAGTCATTGTATTGTGACTATCACAGATAACGTCTTTAAAAATGTTTTTCGTATAAAATTGTTCTTTTTATTTCCATTGAAGCTGTTGGAGACAGGCCTAGCCTGAACTACCCTAACATCCATTCGATACACTTCAACTAGAAATGACTGAGTCAAATCAGTTAATTAATGTAGTTGAGGCATCGCTCGGTCGATGTTTCGCGTTCACTGCAATTATCAAACGAGCTCGTGACGTGACGGGTACACTAACATTTTTGACGGAAAGGATGCTCTAGCCTAGCGATTAATAATCACTGTCATAACTCATTAACACTTACGATTAATAGTCACTCCTATTACCTATAAACACTTACGATTAATAGTCACTCCTATTACATATAAACACTTACGATTAATAGTCCCTCCTATTACCCATAAACACGATTAATAATACGATACGCAAAAAGCACGAATAATTGACAATCATTCCCATTACGCGGAAGACTTATGATTAATTATCATTCCCATTACGTATAAGCACGATAAATAATCACTATCCATGCGTAAAAATTCTTACGATTAATTTTCATGATACGGGAAAATAAATATTCGGTTCAGGCTTGTGCGGGACATACTGTATAATGGGATATTTGTTGCAGAAATCCCAACTGATCCACGAGCTGGGTCGCCTGCAGCTTGTTTCTGATGTTGCATCTGTTACTGATGAGGTATTGTGTTTGAAACTTAAGTATAGAATTGCTTTATTTATTTAGGTGGGATGAATCAAATGGCCTTCAAACTGAGGCTTAGTTTTTTAAGCTTTTGGATGTTTGTATTGCATTAGGTTACGAATAAAAATAGCATGTTGAGCTACCACCTTAGATTCTGGTAAGATAGAAAGAACTAACGTAAAAATAAACGTTTTTATTATTATTTAATAAAAATCACTTTATGTATGTATTTGGGGTGAATCAAATGCCTTTGAAGTTGATGCTTATTTCATTTCGATGCCAATGAATGTTGGTATTGCATTAGGTTATGGACTTGTAAAATGTCTATCTATCATCTTAGATTCTGGTAAGGTAAAAAGGAGAACCAATGTAGAATTGAACACTTTTATTTTCTTTTACTATTTTACAAGACCAGTTAACTGCAGTAGCTCCGAGTTGTATTTCAGCAAAAAATATTTATGTTCCTTTTAATGAATAAAAACATTAGTTTTAACTTACTATAAATCTAAAGTTAGGAATATGTTTTTTTTCAAATGAAGTGTTATTAAGCAAAGGAAATAAATTAAAAGTTAGGAATACAGTTTTTTTAACTAAAATTGCTGAAGAGGCGTTAAGCAAAGCAGGACATTTTCGGAGGGCAAATAATTCATTCTGTACGGTTCCCTCTCCTTCCTCTCTACGCGCACCCTCGTCTTACCGAGAGCTGCTAAATCGTTTTATTTTTAGGCCGAAATGATCCAATGTAGCATTTTTCAAAAGTAAATTTCCAAGTCTATTTTAACTGCTTGATTTTGAATAAAATCAAATTTCATTTGGGAAAGGTAAAATTTGATAACTCCGACCTTATCCTTTTTCGAGTACAAATATTTAAAGCTTCATTTAAAATCCGGCCAAATTTTGCATTAAGAGAATATATTTTATAATTTTAAAAAGAATAATGCTAATCTGATAGGCCTAATCCTCCAGGCCTGCAAGCTACATAAATCTAAAATGACAAATTTTATAATTTGAATGAGAATAATGCCAATCTGATAGGCTTTTACATACACTGGAGTTACACGGAAAAGTAAAAACTTTCGAAATTTTGACTAGAATAATGTTAATCTGATAGGCTTACTTCCCCCATAGGCCTACAAGCTGCAGCAGTACGTGCTGCTGCTGCCTCCCCCCAACGCCGGCAGCTTCTTCACGCTCTCCAAGGCCAAGATCGGAGCGGTGAGTGGGGCACCCGCCAGGGGCGCTGCTATATAAGTACTCATGTCATCATGGGTGTACAAAGGATGCTGTATTCAAATCAATCAAGCCTGATACTCATCATCAATGGTTTTTCAAGTTCCTTATAACTAACACCAGGACGGTTACCCCCGGCCAAGCCGGTACCCATTTCCGACACCTGGGTAGAGTGGGGAATAGTGGCTGAGTTCTCCCTTTTCCCAACGGGGAGAATCACAGGGCGGCACTGCCGGGATTCGAACTGCCGACCCTCCCGTGAAGGGCACGCTCTTAACCACTCGGCCACGGTGACCACAACCCTCAACAAAAGTTCTTCTGAAGAGTTGGCTACGCTAAGCGGCTGTCTCGAAAGTTCTTCCGCCGATTTTGCTACAGTACGTGCTGTTTTTATAGCCAAAAGTGCTCAAGTTTGAGCATTTTCTTAATAACATTTTGAATGCAATCATCTGGCTATTTTGCAGGGTTGCCAGATGCTGAACTTTTAAATTCCATGGAGGAAACGCTCAAACTTGAGGATTTCAGTTACAAAACAGTGTTAAGCGTGGCCGAGTCGACAGAAGAATTTTCAAAGCGGGTTGTACGGATACGACGACGCCAATTGTTTGAAAAATCGGCCTTTTCTCTTTTCTGCTGCCTTGATTTAATGTCCAAATTAGGCGGCTTTCATTTCCCACCTCAACTTATTCCCTTCAGTTGGGCTTACGACCTCTCCGCTTACATCTTTGTCCAATCTATAATGAATAAAACGTACAAAAGTAGTGAATATTGCATTTAAAACCATATAAATGTAATATTAATGTGGAGTTAGAGTTAATGATATTGTTTTCGTTGTGTAGAGACACATTCGTCATTTGTTCAAGTTCAATGGTAGGTGACTTGATCGATAAATGTATAATTCAAAGAGTTTGTTTTATGACTTGGGTAGATATATTTTTTCAATGCTGACCCAGGAATTTTATATTCAAGTCTACTAAATCAACCACGTGAGAAAAGCTTGCACATACAGCGGTGGTGAAACTCGTATTCCAAAATGGTTTTATTTATTTATTGATTTATTTTTCCCTACGGCTTCACATCAATTAAAAATCTCACAACCGTCATAGACAATTACCCATTTGAGTGATGAATCCTTAACGTACAAATTTCTTAAAGATTTACCATGATACTCATGTTGTTCTGGCCACTACCGAAGTTATCTCAACAAATAAATCAAAGGTTTTTTCGTTACTCAATGTTAAGTCTTCTATTTCACGCCAAAATAAGATCGAAATGAATTTCTTTCGATATCATTAACTTGGGACTAAAAAAACAGAATTTTTCGGCTTTGGCATTCAGTGCAGAGAGTGGGTGAAGAAAAAGTCACATTGAGCAACCAAACAAACACGTTAACAATAAGCAAGCAAAAAACATTACGTTCTTATGAACTATATGCACAGTGGGTTACAAAATCCCAAACTTTGTTCACGAAATTGGTGTCATCGATGTATGGACTACGTGCATTTCCTTCAAACAATAAAAACTCAAAATATTAACCATATACAGAATCACCATCATTTAGCATCATCGGTTGGACTCCTTCGCCCCAACCTGTACATGAAAATCCTGGGTCTGTTGAGTCCCAAAACTGAAAAGAAGCCCAAAATACCGCAGCATGAAGCCAACTTGCTCGTACACGACAGGCTGACTAGTGTCCCTCAGTTCTGTTTTCCGCCGCCTCTTATATTGTTCCCTTGCCTGGACACCACCAAAACACGCTGACCAATGTCCAGTTCTGATTTCTGCCGCCTATTCAGATGCTTTCTCCCATGGACACAATCAACAACACGCTGACTAGTGCCCTCAGTTCTGATTTCCTGCGCCCTTCAGATGCTCCCTCACTTTTACACAACCAACACACGCTGACTAATGTCCAGTTCTGATTTCCGCCACCCTTTCAGTCGCTTACTTCCCTAGACACAACCAGTACACGCTAACAAATATCCAGTTCTGATTTCCACCTGCCTGCAGATGCTGGGCTTCATCATCTCCTGCCTGCTGATCCTGCTGCAGCTGAACGGCCAGGCGCGGTCGCTGGGAGACCGCCTCGCCGACCGCAACGTGTCGGGGCTCGCGGGGGCCTGAGGGAGCGGGCCTGAGGGGAGGGGGGAACCATGAGGAGGGTAGGGGGGCATGAGGAGGGGGGCGTGAGGGGGGGAGGAGGAGGAGGCTTGTCTTGCGTCGTAGGAGTTACATTGAATAGGTTAGGCGTCGTATACGCTGAATTATGTACATTAAGCATAGAATAAGTTAAATTACATAGATTAAGCGTCAAGTGAATTTAATTAAATAGAATAGGCGTCTTCAAAAGTGTAGATTAAGTATTGAATGAGTTGAATTATGTATGTTAAGCATAGAATGAGTTAACACGTTAAGTGCGACGGGTGAACCTGAAGTTCAATATTCAATTCAAATGTAAAGTTAATTGTGGTAATCAGCTTCGAAAATAACAAACATTAACTGGGTAGGGCCTTCATTTAGTTTTCATTAAGTATTAATAAAAAATGAGTTAGTGGCTGCAGGTGGGTCAGCAGCACCATGAAAATCACCTGAGTGACCGCCGGTGGGCCAATTCGCAGGAAATGTGATAAATTGCATCGATTAAGCATCGTATGAGTTGTATTACACTGATCAAGCCTCGTGAATTGTTTTAATTTAAGTATCGACTAAGTTCAATTTTTAAATTAAGTATCGTGTGACGTGAATTATTAACTCGTTGACTGCGAAGGGTTAAACTGAAGTCCAATAACATAATCAAATTTAGAATCGATGGTAACACGTGAACTTAAAATTAGCAAACCTGATCTGGATCGTCCCTTCATTTAGCTTTGATTTAAGTATTTAGGGAAATTGCATTAGCGACTACTGGCCGGCCAGCAGCATTGTGAAAATTTCTTCCGTGACCACCGGTGGCGCACGTCGCGGTCAAAGTGTTGAGCGATTTATGACCTGAATAACAGATTTCAAGCATTTTATTCATGAAATAATCGAGATCAAGTATCGTAATAAATAAATAATATAAATTAATTTCTTGATTATCGATGGAAGTTGGGTACGTGCAAAATGATGCATTACTATCTGCTATATTGTCTGTAATTTTTACAGACATGTAAGTACATATATTGTCTGTAATTTTTACAGACATGTAAGGACATATATTGTCTGTAATTTTTACAGACATGTAAGTACATATATTGTCTGTAATTTTTACAGACATGTAAGTACATATATTGTCTGTAATTTTTACAGACATGTAAGTACATATATTGTCTGTAATTTTTACAGACATGTAAGGACATATATTGTCTGTAATTTTTACAGACATGTGAGTACATATATTGTCTGTAATTTTTACAGACATATGAGGACATAAATTGTCTGTAATTTTTACAGACAATAATGATCGTCAAGACTCAAGGGGCGTTTAATAACCGTAGCAACGATCCATAATTATTACGAAGAAAAATTCAGCTTATTACACTGAAAAATTCAACTTAGTACAAAAAATTTTATTGGCTACGAAATAAATTCAATTTATAATGAAAATTTTTTTAGTGCATGAAGGCATGGTTTGAAATTACAGTATGGTGCCAAAATTAAAGAAGATATACGAGAGGACAGCCAGTGCTGGATTACCTCTATTTGTGTCTCTGCTGTTGGCTTGAATCACCCTAATTAATGATTAATTTATCGATTACTTATTCTGGGCACAATAGGGAACGTAGAAGTGAGTGTAATAGTGGACACAACAGTGGGCACAACAGTGGGGACAACAGTGGGGACAACAGTGGGGACAACAGTGGACACAACAGTGGGGACAATAGTGGGGACAACAGTGGGGACAACAGTGGACACAACAGTGGACACAACATTGGACACAACAGTGGACACAACAGTGGACACAACAGTGGGCACAACAGTGGGGACAACAGTGGGGACAACAGTGGGGACAACAGTGGGGACAACAGTGGACACAACAGTGGGGACAATAGTGGGGACAACAGTGGGGACAACAGTGGACACAACAGTGGACACAACATTGGACACAACAGTGGACACAACAGTGGACACAACAGTGGACACAACAGTGGACACAACAGTGGACACAACAGTGGACACAACAGTGGACACAACAGTGGACACAACAGTGGATACAACAGTGGACACAACAGTGGGCACAACAGTGGGGACAACAGTGGGGACAACAGTGGGGACAACAGTGGGCACAACAGTGGACACAACAGTGGGCACAACAATGGGGACAACAGTGGGGATAACAGTGGGGACAACAGTGGGGACAACAGTGGGGACAACAGTGAGCACAACAGTGGACACAACAGTGTTGCCACTCTATCTACAGTAAGAGTCTCTTCTGTAGCCAAGCTGTCTGTCGCGAGTAATATTCACAATGCCATTTTTTCGATCGCAAGTGTTCTTTGCACTGTTATAAATTTGTTTTCAATTGCCATTGTTCACTGCTAGTAATTTCGTAATTTCATCTGTTCGCTGAATTGAATGCATTTTTTCATGTTAAGGCATTCCCCTCGACTTCAAACTAAAAAAAATCGGCTGCATGAATAAGCTATTTATATAAATATATTTATCTGGAAATAACATAGTTCAAGAGCCCTCACATGAGTGGTCAAATTAACACAAAATATTATTCTATTAATTGGTGTATCGAAATTTTATTATCGCCCACTGGAAATGAGATGAACTGCAACCAGGACTTCGAAATGGGTTCCGATATTACATCAGGGAATATTTCACTTCACTTAGCAACGGCTGCAGGAATTGGTTATTGGTTCCGATATTACATCAGGGAATATTTCTCTCCACTTAGCCACGGCTGCAGAAATTGGTTATTGGTTCCGATATTACATCAGGGAATATTTCACTTCACTCATCCACGGCTGCAGAAATTGGTTATTGGTTCCGATATTACATCAGGGAATATTTCACTTCACTTAGCCACGGCTGCAGAAATTGGTTATTGGTTCCGATATTACATCAGGGAATATTTCACTTCACTTAGCCACGGCTGCAGAAATTGGTTATTGGTTCCGATATTACATCAGGGAATATTTCACTTCACTTAGCCACGGCTGCAGAAATTGGTTATTGGTTCCGATATTACATCAGGGAATATTTCACTTCACTCAGCCTTGATTGCAGAAATTGGTACCAGGAAAGGTCACAGCCGCGTCGTGCCTCTGGAACACTGCGGTAAACTCGAGCTCAATTCCGACGCCCTCAAACTCTGAACTCGGGCGACTCAAATAAAACTTCTTCATCCTTCCTGGCTCAGAGTTGCATTGAAAACTTTGCACTTGACGGAAGTTCGTCTCGAGCACAGAGCCTTGAAGCTTAGTCCAGCAGCTGGCCAATATCTCCTCCGGTATTGTTGTTTACGCAGCGAGCGGAGTCCTTACTCTTCTAGGAAATTACTTTGCTTTTGAAAAACCGGAAGCCGCGTTGTGTCGCTGCCGGACTTGTGTTTGTGTAGGTTCAAGTGTTGGTTTAGGGTTGGATTAAAGCCGGTTGTGAAGGTTGAAGTGTTGGTATAGGGTTGGATTAAAGCTGGTTGTGAAGGTTGAAGTCTTGGTATAGGGTTGGATTAAAGCCGGTTGTGAAGGTTGAAGTGTTGGTATAGGGTTGGGTTAAAGCCGGTTGTGAAGGTTGAAGTGTTGGCTTAGGGTTGGATTAAAGCCGGTTGTGAAGGTTGAAGTGTTGGTATAGGGTTGGATTAGAGCCGGTTGTCCGTAAATCTCTGACTGGCGTACAGGTTTTTAACAAACGTCTCTACCGATAAACAATCTGGATTTGATATATAATCCTGGCTTTTCAGAAGCCACTTGGGTTCATAAATTCCACAAATAAATACAGGTTCTTTAATATTATTTGCACTTTAATTCCGCCACTTTCGCTTAACCAATCAAATTCATCTTAGAACTCGCTAATTATTTCAGAATGGCTAAAATATTGTTCGTGTTATTAAATATTGCAATATTATAAATATTAATTATATTAATAATAAATATTGACAACCTTGCAAAAGTAGAAATAAACACAGAATTTCAGTACCGTCAGGTGCAACTTTACAGACTTATTAGAGTACGTAGAATCGGAACATGGTGTTAAATAGACACATTTTGAACCAGTTCATAAATTACACATCAGTACATGCTAAATGAAAACATTTTTAATATTGAATCAATACATCAGAGCAATGATCCACTCCAGACTCTCTTCACAAAACGTCGGAACGTTTTCTGGTATTGGAGGTTATTGGAAAGCAATTTAACCCAACTAGAGTTCACACTATGAGCGTCGTAACTTTTTCTGGAGCTGAATAGTAGGGAAAAAAATTAAATAACACTCGAGCAAACATCGTGAGCGCCCTATTATTCTCACAAGTGTCCATGGGATAATGTTGAATACAATCGATCGTATACGATACAACATCGTACGGGAGCCTCAACATGTGCAAATAAAATTATACATAACATGAATCAAGCACCGTATTAGTTAAATTTATTCACTAACTGAACTAAGATTAATTTTGGAAAAATTTTTGTTGTTCAAATTGAGGTTCGTATAAAACATTTGAATCAATGATATATGATTCTTCCTGTTTTGTTGAGAGCGTTTGTTGTTGGATCAGGGCAGCTATATATAGGAAGTAATATAGGAAATCTTAACAGGTAATTCTGGGAAAGCAAGGTCTTAATCGAATTTAATGAAAGTGTATGAAGTTTATGAATATAAAGCGCACAAAATACATCCATTATCCTCACCATCTTGAACGCTGGAGATCATTTCCATGTGTGTCATTGCAGTCGTTCTTTTATGCATTAGAAGATGCATTGATTTGTTTTTGTGTGATGATTATTTACAGCAAATAAAAAACTGAATCAAGGAATGAAACTTAACTGTGAAATGAAATATTTTACCTTAAAATCTGTATTATTTCCTCTGGATAAAAGTGATAAAAAAAGTGTTAAAAATATATTTTCTGGATAGAAGTTCGGCAGGCAGCATTCGTAAGCTAAATTATTTCCCCAATGACGTGCATGTAAAATGCAATCTTATTACGCAGATGTTTAGAAAAAGAATTGATTTTTCATGTACTTATTCATTTTTTTCATGTATCTTCTCTATGCTCATGTATCATGCGCCATGAGCGAGCTGAGTAATTTCTTTAATGTTCTATACCTGAAGTGAGGCTATGACTTAATTTGCTGTTTCCATATAACTAAATTAATAAGTTATATTCATTTAAATTTGATTAACTTGTGTTCAATCAACCGCATTTCGTATTACTCGTTAGGAGCAATGAATTAATTCAGAATTATGACGCATTAACTTGCGTTGTATGTTGCGATATTGAATGCATGCTTACAGCTGAGTTTGTTGGCATTTTTCCCTACGAAATTTGACTGTAATTACAAGAATAAGTTTTGTTAATTAAACCATAATGGGAATTTATACTGATATATATCGTTGTATGTCGATAATTGACTTTTATTTTGATGATAATTGGTTTATGGAAGAAATCGCTGCTCAGACACATTCGACTTATGCGGTCTGTCCTCTAAAGTTTTCTGTCACATCATCTGAAAAAAACGGTGTCGAGACTTACGGGGTCGAGACTTACGGTGTCGAGACTTACGGTGTCGAGACTTACGGTGTCGAGACTTACGGTGTCGAGACTTACAGTGTCGAGACTTACGGTGTCGAGACTTACGGTGTCGTGACTTACGGTGTCGAGACTTACGGTGTCGAGACTTACGGTGTCGAGACTTACGGTGTCGAGACTTACGGTGTCGAGACTTACGGTGTCGAGACTTACGGTGTCGAGACTTACGGGGTCGAGACTTACGGTGTCGAGACTTACGGTGTCGAGACTTACGGGGTCGAGACTTACGGTGTCGAGACTTACGGTGTCGAGACTTACGGTGTCGAGACTTACGGTGTCGAGACTTACGGTGTCGAGACTTACAGTGTCGAGACTTACGGTGTCAAGACTTACGGTGTCGAGACTTACGGTGTCGAGACTTACGGTGTCGAGACTTACGGTGTCGAGACTTACGGTGTCGAGACTTACGGTGTCGAGACTTACGGTGTCGAGACTTACGGTGTCGAGACTTACGGTGTTGAGACTTTCAGTGTCGAGGCTTACGGTGTCGAGACTTACGGTGTCGAGACTTACGGTGTCGAGACTTACGGTTTCGAGACTTACGGTGTCGAGACTTACGGTGTCGAGGCTTACGGTGTCGAGACTTACGGTGTCGAGACTTACGGTGTCGAGACTTACGGTGTCGAGACTTACGGTGTCGAGACTTACGGTATCGAGACTTACGGTGTCGAGACTTACGGTGTCGAGACTTACGGTGTCGAGACTTACGGTGTCGAAACTTACGGTGTCGAGACTTACGGTGTCGAGACTTACGGTGTCGAGACTTACGGTGTCGAGACTTACGGTGTCGAGACTTACAGTGTCAAGACTTACGGTGTCGAGACTTACGGTGTCGAGACTTACGGTGTCGAGACTTACGGTGGCGAGACTTACGGTGTCGAGACTTACGGTGTCGGGACTTACGGTGTCGAGACTTACAGTGTCGAGACTTACGGTGTCGAGACTTACGGTGTCGAGACTTACGGTGTCGAGACTTACAGTGTCGAGACTTACGGTGTCGAGACTTGCGGCGTTGAGACTTCCGGTGTTGAGACTTACAGTGTCGAGACTTACGGTGTCGAGACTTGCGGTGTCGAGACTTGCGGTGTTGAGACTTCCGGTGTTGAGACTTACAGTGTCGAGACTTACGGTGTCGAGACTTACGGTGTCGAAACTTACGGTGTCGAGACTTACGGTGTCGAGACTTACGGTGTCGAGACTTACGGTGTCGAGACTTACGGTGTCGAGACTTACAGTGTCGAGACTTACGGTATCGAGACTTACGGTGTCGAGACTTACGGTGTCGAGACTTACGGTGTCGAGGAATGTATCAATATTTAGCTTCCAATAAGCGCGTGCTCTTAAATTGAGAGCAGTTTGAATTACATGGTTTATTCAGTTATTTAAATTTTCGTATTTTTAGTGGAAGGAGTTTAGAACGTTCATTTAGTATCACTTTTTGTGCCTCGAAATTACACTGGCTCTGGTGATGAACTTATAAAGTTTTTTTTCGCAATAAATGGAGTTAACAACTATTCATGTAGGACAAGTAGAAATGAAAAATTTGCAAATTTTTCAACAGACCAATATTCTGCCAATATATAGTGTTGACTTATAAGAGGCCTTATATTGTGAATGAAATTTATTCTATGGAATAACTAACACCAATCATTTTTGTAATTATTAACTGATTAAAAGAAAAAAAATCCGTCATAAATAAATAATTCGATGCAACAATAACATCGATTAATGAATAACTAAAAAATTAAAGCGTTTAATTAAAAAGTAATTAAAGTCAGTGATGTAGGAAGACGGTGCGATTAGGAAAGCTTATCAGAGTGGGAGACTATTTATTCCCTTTTCAATAGCAAATAAACAAAAAATTCACAACCTTCTTCAAATTGACAACAAAAGAGAATGTAATGAATACCTTCGCGTATGCACGAAACCCATTTACATATATTATAGCCAAAGTATGTGCAATGTTGCTTACAATATCGTTCAAAATGGTGCGAAGATTATATAATATAATCTTTAAGCAAATATCGCAACGTATCAAGCCTAACTTAATAGATCGAGTCTAAATAAATGTTCTAAATCTACACACCGAAAAGTAAATTAAATACTGGTTGCAAATTCCGTAGAGTTAAGTTCAACTTTTGAAAACTCACAAGTGAGTGAATGTTTATGGAATCTTTCTGGAAATATTTTAATATTTTGGCCTTTAGACTTTAATTATTGTTTTACAATACTTGGCAGAGGATAGGTTTTCTTACATACTTTAATTTTAATACGATTTTTTTTAAAGAATATATTATATATATATTATATAGAATAGTGAAGAATATATTATATATATATGAAGTATTTCCCCACACAAGATTTGCGAAGTCATGACCAATACAAGGCTACATGCAATGATAAGCTCATACATATTTACTTATGACCTACGTCGTACAAATTTATGATCTACTTCAAACATACCTATGACCCACGTCATACATACCTAAGACCTACAACAGCTCCACACACTATCCCTAATTCATCTTTCTTTCTGTCTCTATGCGTCTCTAGCCTTCTTTCTTCACAGGATTTTCGAATCCTAAAGACAAATTTTTTTACTTCTACTTTTTTCACCAAAAAATCATAGCACACAGCATTGATCACTCCCTGTTTCGGTAATACAGGTAAGCCTGTTAATCTATTTTCTTCTCATAAAAAACAAGCTGAAAAACACGAATTTGTCTACTTTTTAAACAAAAAATTCCCGCGTTCTTTGATCAAAACAAATTCCGATCATTCCCAGGTTTGGTGATATAAAAACCGAACTAATTCAGTTTCCCCGTACTGAAAAACAAGTGAAAAAATAGATATTCATATACTTTTTGAAGAAAACAAGCTCCTCGGTGATACAAAAACCTATTAATTCATTTTCTTTGCTTAGAAAAACAAACACAAATTCGTTAACTTTTTTAACAAAACAAACTCCTAGTGTTAAAAAAACTCTTTATCCGGTCCATTGTCTTCGTACAAAAAAAAGTAAACCAAACACAAATTCGTTTAAATTTTGAAGAAAACAAAGTGCGGTGCTCTTTGATGGTGGCACGGCAGCCAGCGGCACCTCGAGTGCCATGGTTCAGAAGAGGCACTCATGCGCGACTTTGAAGACTACAGTAAACACTGAAGCTCAGTAAAATTTAATAATGCGAACTGCTGAAGATTCCACGTTGCTCTCGCGGCTCGAAAAGAATATTCGTTTCTTTGTATTAAAAAACCGAGAAAATTTGCTCACTTTTGTCAAAATTTAATTTATAAGTACGGAATTTACTATCCCAGTTGTATGTTCAATAGATTGTGACAGTGAGAATTTTGAAACTGTGATACTTGTCGTGAGAGGGCGCTGCATTCCCTTTCAATTAAGTTACCACACTCGGAAAACTTAGAAAACACCCTCTGAAAATTTCTGCTAGCCGCCAATACCGAGGTTGGCCGATGCACGAAGACTTGTTAGCGCCCAGTGGCACTCTGTATTCGGTGGGGGAAGGTTGTCAACCAATCCTCCAAGCTCTACCGTATTCGTTCTTGGTCAATTCACACACGTACTTATTCTGATAAAACCCAATGAAAGTTAAAACTGAAATTACGAAATAAAGGTGAACAATCGTGATACTTAAGCATTTTAACGCGGATATTGGATTGCAGGACGCAATTGAGTGGAAGCTGGGGAGTGATGTCCGTAGACTTAAGCGAGTGTGGCCAGGTATTGACGAAAGTGAATACATCATTCAGGAAATGAACAAGTTCTGCTGCTACAGCAGATACAGAGACAATGTGCTGTATAAATTTCGGTCTTTTCCAACATCTCAGCTGAGTTGATTTTGTGGAGTGAACATGAGAAAGCCTGAAACTTGAGAAAATACGATATTTGCCTAAATTTCTAAGCCATTGCGTTTTTTGATACCATGGGCTTCAACAAATCCTCTTAGCTAAAAATTAACCCGAAATAATTTTGTGTACATTCCTCAAAAAATTTTAAATAAAGATTTTGTTTACGACGCTGATGTTCTAGAATAAAAGGTTTTTACGTTTTACAAATTCAAAAGTGGAACAACTTTCTCATTTATTGGAATTGAGACGCCAGTAAAAAACTACATAATTGAAAATTAAAGCCAAAACAATTGTGATTGTCGGCAATTAATTGGAAAAGTTTTCAGTTTGAAATAACATATTCTGCAGTTGAGTTAATGTTTTTTTGACGATCTTCAAGAAGCAGTGAGGCAATGTATAAAGCAATGAAAAAGCAATGAAGCCAAAAACACATAAGATGAGTACATCACACGCAAGTGAATAATTTCAAACATACACGCACGAGTTTTTGAAAATAAAACAATTTTTTACTGAAAAAAAACGTTAAAGCCCTAATGCGCATTCAAAGAACCGAGTAATAGATACCAAGGTAAAAAATAAAAGAACAACACACAAAACAACCTTCAATGAACTCAGAAATTAACATACAGAAGTGAACCTAAAAACCCAAAGTCGAAACTCAACTCAAAAATTAAAAAAGGGAGCAAAAAATCCCAAGCAAAGACGAAACTGAACTCTGAAATTAACGAAAACGTGAACCAAAAATAAAAAAAAGACAAAACTTAACTCAAAAACCATAAAAAATTCAACCAAAAACCCAAAACAAGTCAAAACTGCGGACGGAAGATTGAGTTAAGCATGACGTGACCACAAGTGGTGTAACGAGATACAATTAACGCGTTAATTACTCGACTGTGGCGGTTGTGGTACGGAGGAGCAGCGATGAAGGACTCGACCAGAACCATCTGGCAGGTGGTGGTGCCGTCTGTTGGTGCTGTCACCATCTGCCTCGCGCTGGCACTCCTGCTGGCACCCCCTGCTGCTGCCAGGAGAAGTGAGTGGCTCGCCTCGAGTGGCAGTGGGAGTAGGAGTGGGAATAGGAGTTGGAGTGGGATTTGGAGTTGGAGTGGGAGTTGGAGTGGGAGTTGGAGTGGGAGTAAGAATAGGAGCTTGAGGTTGATTTGGAGCTGTATTGAGAGTTGGAGTAGGAGTTGGAGAATTGAAGGTTCAACTCCTACATTCTTCAGTTCCTAATCCAACTCATGACGTCATGCATGTAACCCAATATGTGTGTTCTCTGTGCTTATGCAGTATTTACTTATTTTTCATACTTAAAGGTCATAGCTAAATGCACTGAATGCTTGTATCTAGTGTATGCATTCATAAGTGTGTGAATACATACAATTCATACATTGAATACATTCATGTTTTGAACGCCTTCATGCAGTGTGTGCTCTAACTGACGATGTAAATCTTCTTCGTGCATAAATAAAAAGCAAAATGAAGAGAAAAAAATACTTCAGTTTCAAAGTTTTGCATTTGATGCTGTTAGAAATAGTCTCCCGTGCATCGAATTTCGTGTCGGGTAAAACGAGTTACTTGACTATTCGGTCGTAGAAAACCGAAGAAAAATAGCCTAAAATTCTCAAAAAAATAATATCAGATTGGGTAAATTTTTGAGTTCTTCCATCCGTTCAGGATAAATGGAAAACCAAAGGTTCTCAAAAATTCTCGACAGAAAAAATCCCAGGCTGGATAAATTTTTTGCATTGTCCACCAGTTCAGTATAACCAGAAAACTTCCGATTCTCATAAATTCTCATAGGAAAACTCCCAGATTGTATGAATTTCTGTGCTTGTTTAGTCATTCATTATAAACGGAAAACTCAAGATTCTCAAAAACTCTCAAAGAAAACTTTTAGATTGGATAAATTTCAAAGTTTGTCCAGACGTTCCGTATAATCGATAAACTTATTTAAAGGCGGCGATACTGAGGCCGTGAGATTGAGCCGCTGAATTATGGGTCCAATGCAAGCTGTTCGCTCAAGACTGGCACTCGATCAAAGAAAAACGCTTATGGCTGTCATCCATAAATTATGCGGCCGCGAGCCATAAAGAGGCTCTTCTGACGGAGCCATATTTTATGGCACCTTGAATGTGACCGTTGTGATGGACGGCTGATGAAATTTGCGTGAAGCTCTTGCGTAGGCCTGGTATAGGCCTGGTATAGGCCTATTATAGGCCTGGTATAGGCCTGGTATGAATGTGGCATAGGCCTGGTTAAACGGGGTCTCGCGTAGGCCTAGGTTATATTGGAATAGGCCTTGTTATAGGCCTGATATAAGCGTAGAATAAGTCTTGTACAGGCCTAGCATGAACCTTGCATACGCCGATCTGTCCATTTGACAGCACACTGCCTGCAGCAACTGTCCATTTGACAGCACACTGCCTACAGCAACTGTTCATTTGACAGCACACTGCCTGCAGCAACTGTCCATTTAACGGCACACTGCCTGCAGCAACTGTCCATTTGACAGCACACTGCCTGCAGCAACTGTCCATTTGACAGCACACTGCCTGCAGCAACTGTCCATTTGACAGCACACTGCCTACAGCAACTGTTCATTTGACAGCACACTGCCTGCAGCAACTGTCCATTTGACAGCACACTGCCTGCAGCAACTGTCCATTTGACAGCACACTGCCTGCAGCAACTGTTCATTTGACAGCACACTGCCTGCAGCAACTGTCCATTTGACAGCACACTGCCTGCAGCAACTGTCCATTTGACAGCACACTGCCTGCAGCAACTGTCCATTTGACAGCACACTGCCTGCAGCAACTGTCCATTTGACAGCACACTGCCTGCAGCAACTGTCCATTTGACAGCACACTGCCTACAGCAACTGTTCATTTGACAGCACACTGCCTGCAGCAACTGTCCATTTGACAGCACACTGCCTGCAGCAACTGTCCATTTAACGGCACACTGCCTGCAGCAACTGTCCATTTGACAGCACACTGCCTACAGCAACTGTCCATTTGACAGCACACTGCCTGCAGCAACTGTCCATTTGACAGCACACTGCCTACAGCAACTGTTCATTTGACAGCACGCTGCCTACAGCAACTGTCCATTTGACAGCACACTGCCTGCAGCAACTGTCCATTTGACAGCACACTGCCTGCAGCAACTGTTCATTTGACAGCACACTGCCTGCAGCAACTGTTCATTTGACAGCACACTGCCTGCAGCAACTGTCCATTTGACAGCACACTGCCTACAGCAACTGTTCATTTGACAGCACACTGCCTGCAGCAACTGTCCATTTGACAGCACACTGCCTGCAGCAACTGTCCATTTGACAGCACACTGCCTACAGCAACTGTCCATTTGACAGCACACTGCCTGCAGCAACTGTCCATTTGACAGCACACTGCCTGCAGCAACTGTCCATTTGACAGCACACTGCCTGCAGCAACTGTCCATTTGACAGCACACTGCCTGCAGCAACTGTCCATTTGACAGCACACTGCCTACAGCAACTGTCCATTTGACAGCACACTGCCTGCAGCAACTGTCCATTTGACAGCACACTGCCTGCAGCAACTGTTCATTTGACAGCACACTGCCTGCAGCAACTGTCCATTTAACGGCACACTGCCTGCAGCAACTGTCCATTTGACAGCACACTGCCTGCAGCAACTGTCCATTTGACAGCACACTGCCTGCAGCAACTGTCCATTTGACAGCACACTGCCTGCAGCAACTGTCCATTTGACAGCACACTGCCTACAGCAACTGTTCATTTGACAGCACACTGCCTGCAGCAACTGTCCATTTGACAGCACACTGCCTGCAGCAACTGTCCATTTGACAGCACACTGCCTACAGCAACTGTCCATTTGACAGCACACTGCCTGCAGCAACTGTCCATTTGACAGCACACTGCCTGCAGCAACTGTCCATTTAACGGCACACTGCCTACAGCAACTGTCCATTTGACAGCACACTGCCTGCAGCAACTGTCCATTTGACAGCACACTGCCTGCAGCAACTGTCCATTTGACAGCACACTGCCTACAGCAACTGTCCATTTGACAGCACACTGCCTACAGCAACTGTCCATTTGACAGCACACTGCCTGCAGCAACTGTCCATTTGACAGCACACTGCCTACAGCAACTGTCCATTTGACAGCACACTGCCTGCAGCAACTGTCCATTTGACAGCACACTGCCTGCAGCAACTGTCCATTTGACAGCACACTGCCTACAGCAACTGTCCATTTGACAGCACACTGCCTGCAGCAACTGTCCATTTGACAGCACACTGCCTGCAGCAACTGTCCATTTGACAGCACACTGCCTACAGCAACTGTCCATTTGACAGCACACTGCCTGCAGCAACTGTCCATTTGACAGCACACTGCCTGCAGCAACTGTCCATTTGACAGCACACTGCCTGCAGCAACTGTCCATTTGACAGCACACTGCCTTCAGCAACTGTCCATTTGACAGCACACTGCCTACAGCAACTGTCCATTTGACAGCACACTGCCTGCAGCAACCGTCCATTAGACAGCACACTGCCTACAGCAACTGTTCATTTGACAGCACACTGCCTGCAGCAACTGTTTATTTGACAGCACACTGCCTGCAGCAACTGTCCATTTGACAGCACACTGCCTGCAGCAACTGTCCATTTGACAGCACACTGCCTGCAGCAACTGTCCATTTGACAGCACACTGCCTGCAGCAACTGTCCATTTGACAGCACACTGCCTGCAGCAACTGTCCATTTGACAGCACACTGCCTGCAGCAACTGTCCATTTGACAGCACACTGCCTGCAGCAACTGTCCATTTGACAGCACACTGCCTGCAGCAACTGTCCATTTGACAGCACACTGCCTGCAGCAACTGTCCATTTGACAGCACACTGCCTACAGCAACTGTCCATTTGACAGCACACTGCCTACAGCAACTGTCCATTTGACAGCACACTGCCTGCAGCAACTGTCCATTTGACAGCACACTGCCTGCAGCAACTGTCCATTTGACAGCACACTGCCTGCAGCAACTGTCCATTTGACAGCACACTGCCTACAGCAACTGTCCATTTGACAGCACACTGCCTGCAGCAACTGTCCATTTGACAGCACACTGCCTGCAGCAACTGTCCATTTGACAGCACACTGCCTGCAGCAACTGTCCATTTGACAGTACACTGCCTGCAGCAACTGTCCATTTGACAGCACACTGCCTGCAGCAACTGTCCATTTGACAGCACACTGCCTGCAGCAACTGTCCATTTGACAGCACACTGCCTACAGCAACTGTCCATTTGACAGCACACTGCCTGCAGCAACTGTCCATTTGACAGCACACTGCCTGCAGCAACTGTCCATTTGACAGCACACTGCCTGCAGCAACTGTCCATTTGACAGCACACTGCCTGCAGCAACTGTCCATTTGACAGCACACTGCCTGCAGCAACTGTCCATTTGACAGCACACTGCCTGCAGCAACTGTCAATTTAACGGCACACTGCCTGCAGCAACTGTTCATTTGACAGCACACTGCCTGCAGCAACTGTCAATTTGACAGCACACTGCCTGCAGCAACTGTCCATTTAACGGCACACTGCCTGCAGCAACTGTCCATTTGACAGCACACTGCCTGCAGCAACTGTCCATTTAACGGCACACTGCCTGCAGCAACTGTCCATTTGACAGCACACTGCCTACAGCAACTGTCCATTTGACAGCACACTGCCTGCAGCAACTGTCCATTTGACAGCACACTGCCTGCAGCAACTGTCCATTTGACAGCACACTGCCTGCAGCAACTGTCCATTTGACAGCACACTGCCTACAGCAACTGTCCATTTGACAGCACACTGCCTGCAGCAACTGTCCATTTGACAGCACACTGCCTGCAGCAACTGTCCATTTGACAGCACGCTGCCTGCAGCAACTGTCCATTTGACAGCACACTGCCTACAGCAACTGTCCATTTGACAGCACACTGCCTGCAGCAACTGTCCATTTGACAGCACACTGCCTGCAGCAACTGTCCATTTGACAGCACACTGCCTGCAGCAACTGTCCATTTGACAGCACACTGCCTGCAGCAACTGTCCATTTGACAGCACACTGCCTGCAGCAACTGTCCATTTGACAGCACACTGCCTGCAGCAACTGTTCATTTGACAGCACACTGCCTGCAGCAACTGTCCATTTAACGGCACACTGCCTGCAGCAACTGTCCATTTGACAGCACACTGCCTGCAGCAACTGTCCATTTGACAGCACACTGCCTGCAGCAACTGTCCATTTGACAGCACACTGCCTGCAGCAACTGTCCATTTGACAGCACACTGCCTGCAGCAACTGTCCATTTGACAGCACACTGCCTGCAGCAACTGTCCATTTGACAGCACACTGCCTGCAGCAACTGTCCATTTGACAGCACACTGCCTGCAGCAACTGTCCATTTGACAGCACACTGCCTGCAGCAACTGTCCATTTGACAGCACACTGCCTGCAGCAACTGTCCATTTGACAGCACACTGCCTGCAGCAACTGTCCATTTGACAGCACACTGCCTGCAGCAACTGTCCATTTGACAGCACACTGCCTGCAGCAACTGTCCATTTGACAGCACACTGCCTGCAGCAAATGTCCATTTGACAGCACACTGCCTGCAGCAACTGTCCATTTGACAGCACACTGCCTGCAGCAACTGTCCATTTGACAGCACACTGCCTGCAGCAACTGTCCATTTGACAGCACACTGCCTGCAGCAACTGTCCATTTGACAGCACACTGCCTGCAGCAACTGTCCATTTGACAGCACACTGCCTGCAGCAACTGTCCATTTGACAGCACACTGCCTGCAGCAACTGTCCATTTGACAGCACACTGCCTGCAGCAACTGTCCATTTGACAGCACACTGCCTGCAGCAACTGTCCATTTGACAGCACACTGCCTGCAGCAACTGTCCATTTAACGGCACACTGCCTGCAGCAACTGTCCATTTGACAGCACACTGCCTGCAGCAACTGTCCATTTGACAGCACACTGCCTGCAGCAACTGTCCATTTGACAGCACACTGCCTACAGCAACTGTCCATTTGACAGCACACTGCCTGCAGCAACTGTCCATTTAACGGCACACTGCCTGCAGCAACTGTCCATTTGACAGCACACTGCCTGCAGCAACTGTCCATTTGACAGCACACTGCCTGCAGCAACTGTCCATTTGACAGCACACTGCCTGCAGCAACTGTCCATTTGACAGCACACTGCCTGCAGCAACTGTCCATTTGACAGCACACTGCCTGCAGCAACTGTCCATTTGACAGCACACTGCCTACAGCAACTGTCCATTTGACAGCACACTGCCTGCAGCAACTGTCCATTTAACGGCACACTGCCTGCAGCAACTGTCCATTTGACAGCACACTGCCTACAGCAACTGTCCATTTGACAGCACACTGCCTGCAGCAACTGTCCATTTAACGGCACACTGCCTGCAGCAACTGTCCATTTGACAGCACACTGCCTGCAGCAACTGTCCATTTAACGGCACACTGCCTGCAGCAACTGTCCATTTGACAGCACACTGCCTGCAGCAACTGTCCATTTGACAGCACACTGCCTGCAGCAACTGTCCATTTGACAGCACACTGCCTGCAGCAACTGTCCATTTGACAGCACACTGCCTGCAGCAACTGTCCATTTGACAGCACACTGCCTGCAGCAACTGTCCATTTGACAGCACACTGCCTGCAGCAACTGTCCATTTGACAGCACACTGCCTGCAGCAACTGTCCATTTGACAGCACACTGCCTGCAGCAACTGTCCATTTGACAGCACACTGCCTGCAGCAACTGTCCATTTGACAGCACACTGCCTGCAGCAACTGTCCATTTAACGGCACACTGCCTGCAGCAACTGTCCATTTGACAGCACACTGCCTGCAGCAACTGTCCATTTGACAGCACACTGCCTACAGCAACTGTCCATTTGACAGCACACTGCCTGCAGCAACTGTCCATTTGACAGCACACTGCCTGCAGCAACTGTCCATATGACAGCACACTGCCTACAGCAACTGTCCATTTGACAGCACACTGCCTGCAGCAACTGTCCATTTGACAGCACACTGCCTACAGCAACTGTCCATTTGACAGCACACTGCCTACAGCAACTGTCCATTTGACAGCACACTGCCTACAGCAACTGTCCATTTGACAGCACACTGCCTACAGCAACTGTCCATTTGACAGCACACTGCCTGCAGCAACTGTCCATTTGACAGCACACTGCCTGCAGCAACTGTCCATTTGACAGCACACTGCCTACAGCAACTGTCCATTTGACAGCACACTGCCTGCAGCAACTGTCCATTTGACAGCACACTGCCTACAGCAACTGTCCATTTGACAGCACACTGCCTACAGCAACTGTCCATTTGACAGCACACTGCCTGCAGCAACTGTCCATTTGACAGCACACTGCCTACAGCAACTGTCCATTTGACAGCACACTGCCTACAGCAACTGTCCATTTGACAGCACACTGCCTGCAGCAACTGTCCATTTGACAGCACACTGCCTACAGCAACTGTCCATTTGACAGCACACTGCCTACAGCAACTGTCCATTTGACAGCACACTGCCTACAGCAACTGTCCATTTGACAGCACACTGCCTACAGCAACTGTCCATTTGACAGCACACTGCCTGCAGCAACTGTCCATTTGACAGCACACTGCCTACAGCAACTGTCCATTTGACAGCACACTGCCTGCAGCAACTGTCCATTTGACAGCACACTGCCTGCAGCAACTGTCCATTTGACAGCACACTGCCTGCAGCAACTGTCCATTTAACGGCACACTGCCTGCAGTAACTGTCCATTTGACAGCACACTGCCTGCAGCAACTGTCCATTTGACAGCACACTACCAGCGCCAACTGCTGACAGCGATAAACACAAGCACGCAAGCACCAACTGCACACAGTTGCGTGCACTTCCTTTCCCCCACAAAAACTGCCGGCGGTTCCTTGTGTTTCAGAGCAGCGCGAGCCTCACAGAGCTCCAGCTCGTGAAAAGCTTTCGTTTGTGCAGTTACGGCAAAATTAGAGTTGTGTTGCGCCTCTAAACAAGCGGCGGCTGGGAGAATGGCAGGGAGAAGAGCTGGGAAAAGGAGTGAGGGAAGAGGTTGGAGAAGAACTGGAAGAAGGATTGGGAGAAGAGCTTAGAGAAAAGATAGGAAAAGAGCTCGGAGATGTGTCCAGATGCGGTGCTGGGAGGTGTGTCCAGTTGATGGGAGATGTGTCCAGCTGCTGGGAGGTGTGTCCAGCTGCTGGGAGATGTGTTCTGCTGCTGGGAGGTGTGTCCATTTTACCCTATACGTTTTTGCTGCAAACGTGCGCTTTTTTGGTGTACATTTTTTCCACATTCACGACGTACGTTTTTGCTGCGTTGCACAGCGTACGTTGCACCAAGCGTTGAAACGTCACCTTTTTGGGGCAACCCTGATGATGATGATGATGATGATCATGATGATGATGATGATCATGATGATCATGATGATGAGGATGAACGTTCGTTAACTATCATCAGGGTCCATTTTACCATTTTCATGAAGTTACAGTTCATTTTTTATTTGTATCCTACGCGTGCGTTTCGTTGCGTCTGTCGTGTATTTTTCACGACTGTAAAAATGAGATCAATTTAATAATTTCTGTGAAAGAATCGAATTAATAGACGATCTTTCTATTTCAGTATTTGATATAGTATAAAATTTACCAATGAGCATTCATCTACATTAATAACACTTTTAAAACTTATGTGATAAGGTTTTGATGATTAAATGACTAAAACATTTAATTGAGGAGTGTCAAACAACATTGAAGTCCTTACTTGAGTAAAATCAATCACCAAAGCATCTTGTTTCGACTTTAACAGGTTTATTGTGAGAATGTTGTATGTGTTATACGATATTTAAAATTCTAGTAAACACTTAAAATTCAAGACAATATCTATTGAGTCCGACCTGTAAAGCAATAATAATAAACTTGGAGGGTAGGTTCTTCCACCCCTATAATCCCTATCATCCTATCTTCATCTCTTTCAACCTATCTCCAACCCTATCATCCCTATCATCCCTATCATGCTATCAGCCGTAGGCCTATCCGCTTATCTTCATCCCTATCATCCCTATCATGCTATCAGCCGTAGGCCTATCCGCTTATCTTTATCCCTATCGGCCTATCTTCATCTCTATCATCCCTATCATGCCATCAGCCGTAGGCCTATTCGCCTATCTTCATCCCTATCATCCCTATCATGTTATTAGCCATAGGCCTATCCTATCATAGGCCACACGGCCAATCAAATCTGCATAATCTGGCCAAAAAGAGCGACTCCACCAGTATTCCTTCCTTCCTTCCTTCCTTCCTTGCTTCCTTCCCTATTTGCGCCGGCTACAGCGAGGCTATTTTTCTGTGTCCACGGGGCACAAAATGGCATCGATATTCCAGCAAGTCGGTGGCAGGACCGATATTTCGCTGGGCCTATATCGGAATTGTGCCTAGGCCTTAATGAGCTGTTGCTGTTGCTGTTGTTTTGAGGTGCTGGTGGTGGTGCTTTGTGGTGCTGGTGGTACTGCTGCTGGTGTGGTGTTGTTCTATCTGGTGCTGTTGGTGTTAGTTGTGGTGTTGCTGCTGCTAGTGGTGTTGCTTTGTGGTGGTGCTACTGCTGTTGGTGTTGTTAATGTTGCTTGTGGTGCTGCTGGTGTTAGTTGTGGTGCTGCTACTGGCGTTGCTTTTGGTGTTATTGCTTATATTTTTCTTGCTGGTATTGCTTGTGGTGCTACCACAAGTCATTGGTGCTGATGTTACTACTGGTGTTGCTGCTGTTGTTGTTGCCACTGCTTTTGTTGCTTATGGTGTTGTCGTTGCTGGTGTTTCTACTGGTGTTGTTGTTGTTCCTAGAGTTGTCGATGGTGTTGCTATTGGTGTTGTTGTTGCTGCTGTTGACGTTGCTGCTAGTCAATTGCACCACAAGTTCACGCTGATGCGAGTCGGTTATGATTTAGAGATGAAATAGGCAGATTTTGTGGCAAATCTCTCTTTTTAGATAAAAAGGAAAACCTACGACGCCAAGATTATGCTGATAAAAGTAAACGTTTCGGATTATAAAAGATCTATCTTCTGAGCTGTGGAAGAATTTATGATGGTGTCCAGAATTTAGAAGCTGTTATTTCTGAGAAACCGAAAGCAAATCACAGGTAATTGTAGGAGATGATCACATAAGCAAAAACAGTGTTTTCTGGTATCAAAACATTTAAAAACTAATGCGTGATATGACTTGTTCAACTTGAAGTGATAAAACACACACACTTTGCCTTCACTCCAACAAAACCTCCTGAACCCCTACCCACCGAATCCAACCCTGTTCAAGGACTCATACTCCACTTACAAGTTTGCCTCACTCGTATTAAACCTCCCCGACCCCATACCTAGCGAATCCAACCCTGCTGAACAACTCGCACCCTAACGACCGACTAAACCTGCAAAAGCCAGAATTCAATAGAGGCTGAAATTAGGTTAGAGATTTTCGACGCGTTCACAAACTTGGTTACGCAGAGCACCGGCCGCTGGACTCGAGAATGCAAGTGAGGAGCCTTGCCTTCGTCCCGCCGGATTTTGTCCTGAGAAGAAGTCAATCTTTTTTTAAATTCGTTATTGTTGTGGCCTGAAAAAGTTGCCCAAAATGCGGAGGTCCAAACGAAACGCTTGATGCGGCCGCGTTGTCTTTTTTTTAGTTTTTTTTTTAGTGTGTCTTGTTGGTTTGTGGTTGAAGCGTGTGTTCCCGAGCGGGTGTTTGCTTTTTGTTTGGTTGAAGGCTGATAAGGCGTGAAAAAAGGGCTGTAACTATTATTGAAGAGGGAGGGGGTGTGTGGTGGGGGGGGGGGGGGGGGGTGTCGTTAACATTAGCGGCCTGTAGTTTATATTTTGGGTGGTGAACATTGTCTTCCTATTTCTAAGTCGGAAAAAATGTCAGAGATAAAGTGTTGTGTTCGGAATTATCTTCAAGTCAGCATCTAGAGAAGTTTTGTAGGAATTTACATTTGAGTTTTTTGTTTTAACGAATTCTATTTTTCTTTCTCTAGCATTTGAGTTTGCTCCGAAATTATCTTCAAGTCAGTATCTACTGAAGTTTTGTAGGAAATTAAATTTGAGTTTTTTGTTTAATGAAATCTATTTTTCTTTTTCCAGCATCCGAGTTGGCCTCGAGTGTCTAAAATTTTCGAGCTGCCGCATACTAATGATCCAATTTTATTATACCGCCGCGCAATAATATGCGCCCAAAAATTAATTAACCTAATACAACTTTATATAACCCCGCTGCTTATAACTTATTCCTGCGGCTTGGGCCCGGCTTTTAGGTTGCTAACCTCAGCAGAGCGAAACTTTTTAGATCAAATGAAAAGTTTTGTGCGGAATGGAAGGGACGGTAGTACGGACTCACTGTGGAGAGTATGATAATAGCCGCAGTGCGTGGTAGGCTAGCAGTGACGTACGATATTAGTGAAGTACGATAACAGCGGCTAGCAATAATCCCCAATAACAGTAACACACAATGATAATGAAGTAGGATACTACTGAAGTACGATAACAATGGTGAGCGATAATTTCAAACTTTGGCAACACACAATTACAATGACGTACCTTATCATTCAAGTACTAAAACAATGGTGAGCGATAATTTCCAATAACAGTAACACACGACGATAATGACGTACAATAACACCAACGTAGGGACAACAGTATCGTGCCAGTGCGATATCATAGTGATGATGGCTATAGGAGTGCGATAAGCAGTATAGATTTACCATGCAGCACTAGTTAAGCGATATGGATCGCGCACCCTCCAACACGCAGCGCAGGCAGCTACACATTCTTACCCAATGGGTAGGTACGAGTGCAGTATTGGGTCATTTCATTCGGTGATCCTCTTCTGTGTGGGTATGAGCTTGGGTATGGGTGTGGGTGTGAGTGTGGATATGAGTATGGGTACGGGAACGGGTGTGGGGATGGGTATAGATATGGGTATCGGTGTGGGTTTGGTATGGTATGAAAATAGGAAATATGGGTGTAGGTATGGGGTGGTTGTTGGTGAGTGAATGCGTATTGATACTGGGTATGGGTATAGGTATGAGTATGGGCCTGGGTATGGGTATGGGGATAGGTGGGGGTATGGGTATGGATACGGGTATGGGGCTGGTTTGTGTATGGGTAGGCGTATGGGAATGGATATCGGTACAAGTAGGGGGACGGGCGTGGGTATGAGTGTGGGTATGGGTATGGGTACAGGAATACGAGTTATAAGTTGTAGAATAATGAGCTTATATGAAAATGAGAGGTGAATTTGAAGACTTCGTAGATGGAATATTTTTCCTTGCATATTTTCCCTACATGTTGTCAAGAAAGTTTTTATATTTCCTCCTACCTTATTACTGACAGCAGGATCCTGGATTTCGTCCATTTAGTAAAAGCAGAACGTAAACGATGGAAAGCCAAAAAGCACTGAAGCAAAGAAAGCAGCAACGTTTATTTTAAAAAACGTTACCACATGAGATACATGAAAACATATCCAAGTTTATCAACGTAGTACAAATACACAGTTTGATGTTTTCAGGGTTCCCTGATGCAGAGGTTCTGCATCACTTGACTGAGCTAGTTTCGAAGTCAATAATTAGGTGTCACAGAAGCTCTAGATTGTTCCTGACATACCATAACAAGTAACAACTATGCTGGTCTATCTCAATTAAAGACCTTTGCTTTCAAAAATTCGTAAAATACTTTTAAAATACAATATGTTGTATTACATTTCATGCATCAACTTTTTATTAGAAATAAACGGGTTTCCTTTCTTTTCTTTCTTTCATACATAGGAAAAACAGGAACGAGAGATCTGCGTATCTCATTTTCCAAACAGCCGACTTTTACCCCAAAACATTCCCTCTGCCACTAGAGAGGTAACCTGTTTGAAAGTTGTTATCGTTTGTTTATCTCGAGTCAAGAGGCCCCCCTTCAGAAAGGCCTGTAAATTCGAGGCTGGGAAATAATCCCATCGCATCGGCTTGAGGGTTTGGATTAGGTCCATCTCCTTTGGAGGGCTCCCTAAGGACTCGCTAAGGAGCGCAATCGTTTTCCAAGGACGCTCTAAGGAGGGTTATCATTTTCGAAGAATGCGCTAAGAAGTGCAGTCTTTTTCGAAGGACCCACTAAGGAGTGCAATCGTTTTCCAAGGACGCGCTAAGGATTGCTATCATTTTCTAAGGACCGACTAAGGAGTGCTATCATTTTCTAAGGACCCACCAAGGAGGGCTATCATTTTCTAAGGACCCACTAAGGTGTGCTATCATTTTCTAAGGACCCACTAAGGAATGCTATCATTTTCTAACGACCCACCAAGGAGTCCTATCATTTTACAAGGACCCACTAAGGAGTGCTATCATTTTCTAAGGACCCACTAAGGGGTGCCATAATTTTGTTCGCTTTTTGTTCCCTGGAGTTGTGTGTCAGTGTTCTCCAGAACTTGATCGAGACCCCGCGGCAAAAAGGTAGAGAAGATCTCGAACAAATGCCCCTCAAATCTTAAGGGCCCTCGGAAAAAGAGGGACGATCTCTTGGAAAGTTCAGAGCCGAACGACCGAGAATCTTCCAGAAAATTTGAGCCTCTGCCCAATTTTGGAATGAGGTCAGGGAATCATTTGTCGGAAGTGAAGACGTGTGATGCAGTATGATGCAGTGTTGGAATCCATGCAATTCATGCCGTGTATGTGCAATTACATTGAATGAATTCACGCAATTCTTAAAGTGTTTGTACTCGCACAGTATATGGATTCACGCAATTCATACAGTGTGTGCATTCAAGCACTGTATGAATTCATGCTATTGATGCAGAGTATGCATTCAAGCAGTGTATGAATTCATGCTATTCATGCAGTGTATGCATTCAAGCAGTGTACGCATTCAAGCAGTGCAGTGTATGCATTCATGCTATTCATGCAGTGTATGCATTCAAGCAGTGTATGAATTCATGCTATTCAAGCAGTGTATGCATTCATGCAGTGTATGCATTCAAGCAGTGTATGCATTCATGCTATTCATGCAGTGTATGCATTCAAGCAGTGTATGCATTCAAGGAGTGTATGCATTCAAGCAGTGTATGCATTCAAGCAGTGTATGCATCCAAGCAGTGTATGCATTCAACCAGTGTATGCATTCAAGCAGTGTATGCATTCAAGCAGTGTATGCATCCAAGCAGTGTATGCATTCAAGCAGTGTATGCATTCAAGCAGTGTATGCATTCAAGCAGTGTATGCATCCAAGCAGTGTATGCATTCAAGCAGTGTATGCATCCAAGCAGTGTATGCATTCAAGCAGTGTATGCATCCAAGCTGTGTATGCATTCAAGCAGTGTATGCATTCAAACAATGTATGCATTCATGCAATGTGTGGTCTAAATTCGACGTGTTCATGGACCATTTTAGAGTTTCTTTAGAACTGAGTTTTGACTAGAAATTATTTAGCTACGAGATATAAATAATTCTCAAGTTTAAACTGGTGAGATTTCAATATTATTTCCAGTGCTCTGGGTTTGTAAATATCGTTATGAAAAGTTATGGTTTATTATATTTGAAGTTAATAGACGACTGTTTCTGATAAACTGCTAAATGTGCAGGCCAGATTCATACCTTATACCGAGAACTGATGCCTGAGAAGCCAACATACCAACACGTTACAAAATGAATGTAAAAAGACGGAAAGTTTATGAGTTAACTGCTCCTATATCGCAGCAGCATCAATTTTGCGCTTCAAACTTTACTTAATGTACAACCTGTTCTCTTTGACTAATTTTTTAACAGACACGAAGGATTGAAAACTTTTAGTACGGTGTTTTATCAGCATACGCCTTCAGTGTCCGTCACTATCAACGTCTGCGAAGATCATGGACAATACTCTCTGTGCCACTATCAATGCTCGATTGTAACAATTACAATAGTGTTACCATCAGTGTTAGGCTGCAACACGAACAATAGTGTCACCATCAATGCTGGATTGTGACAGTTACAATAGTGTTCCCATCAGTGTTAGGCTGCAACACGAACAATGGTGTCACCATCAATGCTGAGCTGTAGCAAATACAATAGTGTCGCAATCAATTCTAGGCTGCAACAAGCACGATAGTGTCACCATTAATGCTGCTGTATAGCAAGAACAATGGAATAGAAATTGACAACAGAAACAAAGCAGAAAGTAGATAGAGCCGTGCAGTCACGCACAGGCCCCAGCGTGACACATTTACAGTAGTAAATTGTCCCCCAAAAGCCCCAATACTTTCATGTTTACATAATATCCCTAAAAGTGTGCTCCCATGATTTGAAAAACACTTTCAAGGCTAAAGTTACCATGTTATATACCTTGAAATTCGAGGTGACAAAAATCGCATGTTATCATGTAAAATATTTCTTCAAAAAATCAAGGTTTCAATGGTGATTGTTGGAAAGCCATAGCCAACATCTTTGATAGTCGCACTTTTTTCACTTTTTCGTCAAACATTTGTTCACGTGGGATTTTTTGAGCTCATGATTGCAATTTTTGACCGTTGTTGAAGCACGTAAAAATCCAACTCAAATTTAAAAAGATCATCATTAAGCTTTTGACAAATGACGTTCCATACGCCTAAATTTACAGCACGAACAATTTTGATTGGATTTGTTTCGCGGAGTAACTCATTGCAGAATGGAATAGTAATATCCTAACTGAGTTGTTTCTATTTTAACCCATGCCTATTGTAAGAGGAAGATTTATTACCCTATGTGAGAGAAAGCTCTATCATCAGAGAAAGGGTTCATTTATCAAAATCTTTAACTCATATGAGAAATTACCCTACAGAAATACCTTCACACCAGGTACACGTTTTAACTCTTGTAACTTTTACTGGATAACTGCACAGCAAATTCAAAGTTCCAGAACTCAATATCCCAGAATTCAATGTTGCAGAACTCAATGTTCCAGAATTCAATGATCCAGAACTCAATGTTCCAGAACTCAAACATTACAGGAAATTCGAAGTTCCAGCAAATTCAATGTTCCAGGATTCAACGTTCCAGCAAATTCAATGTTCCAGGATTCAACGTTCCCGCAAATTCAATGTTCCAGAATTCCCACACATTTACTCCCTGCCCGACATTAGGAGTGTAATATCGGGGAAGTTAAGGCAGCACCTTAAGTCAAAACGGCCTGAAGGCAGCGCAGGACTCGTGTTTGCCCCATGCATTATTCAGGCGTCCGTCGCTTCAAGTTTGGCCACAAAAACCGGACCGACAATTCCAGGCTCCAGTCAGACACGAGCGCGAATCTGGATCCGGAGACGCAAAAACAAACCGAGTCGGAAGGCGCGAGAGCGGCCTCTGCTGTCTGGGGGAGTTTACTTCACCCGTTTGTGGGCGCTGAGGATATTTGGGGGAGTTTCAGTGTTTGGGAGCCTAGGATATTTGGGGGAGTTTCAGTGTTTGGGTGCCGAGGATATTTGGGGGAGATTCAGAGTTTGGGTACCGAGGATATTTGGTGGAGATTCAGTGTTTGGGTTCCTAGGATGTCTGGGGGAGATTCAGTGTTTAAGTGCCTAGGATGTTTGGGGGAGATTCAGTGTTTAGGTGCCTAGGATGTTTGGGGGAGATTCAGTGTTTAGGTGCCTAGGATGTCTGGGGGAGATTCATTGTTTAGGTGTCGGGGTCGTCTGGGGGATTCTCTTTCGTTATTAGATCCCAATATAGTCTGGCGGAGTTTATTTCACCCGGTTTGTGGGAGCCGTGGATATTTAGAGGAGATTTAGCTTTTCGGGGCGGCGGTTGTCTGGGAGAGTTTATTTTCTTTTGTTTTTAAATGACCATGTTGTCTGGAGGAATATCCTTTAGTTATTGGGTGCCGAATATATCTGAAGGAGTTTTTTGTTATTAGATGCCGATGTTGTCGGGGGGAGTTTCTTTTTCTAGTTTTCAGAGGGCGAGGTTTTTGAGAGAGAAATGTGGAGTTATTCTCTACGTCGTGAGGCGTGTGCGGTGGAGTTGGAGTTACTCAATGGAGTAACTCCAACTCCACAGTGCTAGCGTCACTTCCTTGCGTACGTTGGTATCACCTCTGGTTCCTGCTGCAATTTTATAGCTCCAACAGAAGCTCCAAATCCACATGCACGTTTTATAACTGCAACAGAAGCTCCAATTCTACACACACGATTTGGCTATTGACTGCTCCAATTTACAACGCAAGGAAGCTCCAAATCCACTCTCACTTTTGGCTGCAAAACGCCCCTCTCTCTCTATCGCTTATCCTGGAAGTCTCAATTTGCAGTTAACAACTCAAAGCCCAACAGCTACATCCTCTCAGACGTTAGGAAGTTGCGTCTTTTTTTTCGTTTCGAGACCAGAAATGTGAGCCGTTCAGAACGAGATCGTCCATTTCGTTCAACTCGCAGCTCACCATTTCGGTCCTGACTGATACGCTCCCCATTAAATGGAGAAGGCTGAAATGTACATCATCCCTCAAATGGGGAAACCTCTCCCGCATCGAGTGTGAAATGCTTGCAAAAAGAAAAGGTCGTACATCAAATGGGAGAAGGCTGACCATTACACTCCCTATCGTCTGAGGAAGACTAACAAGTACATCCCCATCAAATGGAGAAAGGCCTTCAAATAGGAAAAGGCCATCAAGTCGGAAAAGGCCATAAAATTGGAAAAGGCTGACAATTACGCTTCTTATCGTCTTGGACCAACTAACAAGTACATCCCCATCAAACGGGGATGTTCCGAAGTTGTGCGATATCCGTCGACGAAGACGGGCCACGGGCGGACGGGCCAGATGTAAGATGGCCCGTTGCTCTGAGCCAGAACTTAAGGGGGCCAACTTGACCCATAAAATGCGTTCAAATCGGTCCAGGGGATCGCCATGAGTCCGAACGTTTATGGACTGTATTTCGCCGCAATGCAACGGAACTATGCCTCGGTGGACGTGACTCTCTGCTTTGGGTAGTGAAACACTTTTCGAATTGTCGTGCAAATCGTGAAAATATCATGTAAAAATCGTGGAAATGTCGTAGAGGTATCGTGATAAACTGCTGTGGAGAGTGGCACTACACTATACTGTGCACTACTGTGCAATCGTTGCTCTATACCGTGCAACGATTGTAGAAATATTGCACATGCCATTTAAATTGCCCTCAGAATTGCCGCGGAAATTGCCACTGGAGTTGTCAATGAAAGTGCCACTAGAGTTGCCATTAAAATTGCTACTTGAATTGCAGCTGAAATTTGAGTTATACACAGGAAAATATCGTACTAAAATTCAGCGTTACAATGAGACACATAATACTGCCTGGCATTGTGTACAATGTGTATTACCGGCAACTATGTAATTTTGGGTAGGTCCTATGTACATATTGCAAAGCATGTCCTACACAATAGCACCAATTATGTGCCACATGCTATGTGCTACCATGGACTGACCACTATGCAGTACTAGGCCTGTACTATGTATTACTAAACATGTACTACAGAATGACATGTACAATGTACATGGTACTATGTATTACTAAACATGTACTCCAGAATGACTCGTATAATGTACTAGCTACCATACACCGACGACTATGCAGTACTGGGCCGGTACCATGTATCACTAGGCATGTGCTACAGAAATGACAAGTTTAATGTACCAAGTACCAACCAACTACTATGCAGTACTGGGCCGGTACTATGTATTACTAAATATGTACTACAGACTGACAGACACGTATAATGTGCTAGGTACCATGTATTACGAAGCATGTACTACAGAATGGCACGTATAATGTACCAGGTACAATGTACTGATGAGCAAACCCCACATTTACGTACTGTTTTAAAATTCTGTCTCAAGCTAGCGAGTTTGTTGCTGCACCGCAGGGCGTTTAGCGGGACTCCCCCCAAATGATGTTAGTGGCTGAGCCTTGTTGCAACACTGGTGTTAGTGTTATTGTCCTTCGAACACTAGAGTTATTGTGTTATTGTCGAGTAAACAATGGCGTTATTGTCGTGCAAAATCTTGCGAATACCGCCGATGTTGTTTGACGTGAATTTTAGCTTTTTTCCTTATATTTTCCCTCATGGCCATTTTTTAATTAGTTCTTCATAATGCTGAATGTGTGTGGAGTTTGAGGAATGACTTCGTTGCACAAGATAACCATTAGTAACGTTCGGATGCAACAGAGGATTCAGTGTTTGTTAGATATTTCTTTTAACTTCGCCGTTGTTAGTTATAGTTTAGGTAAATCTGAAGGAGATGACAGTTGTCGATTTTCCACTTTTTGGTCCCTGAACCTAATTAATTGAATCAAAATAAACAAGTTTTCTTCTATTCTTTTTTCGTCTCAAATGAGTATTTTACGATTTATAGCGGTAAGTTTAGTTTCGTCATTGATGACGAATGCGCTCGAATAAACAGCTACTCATCGATATTCGAATATTTGTTGCTTGAAACATGGTAATAACATCGAAATAAACAACTTTTATTCTATACACTTTTTTCGTCAAATGAGTATTTAACGAGGTATAGCGGTAGGTTTGGTTTCGTCTTTCAAGACAGAGCGCTGGAAGCGAGACGCCATTGCAGTATTGCCATACAACTCGATCAAAGAATTTCTTTCCGCTTCAAAGACTGGAGTTGCGGTAAGTCATTTACCGCTATAACTAATAAAATACTCATTTGAGACAAAAAGTGCATAGAAGAAAACTTGTTTATTTCGATCTAATTAACTATGCTAAGGCATCGAAATTTACAAAATCGACAACTGTCATCACGTTCAGATTTACCATAGTTTATTCAGAATTGTTTCTTATTGAATTTAATTGTATGTATATTGTATGTAATTTCAGATGTCATACGAGAACCATTGCAGCACCCCCATACATTTACCTATTTTTTTTTGTCCGAAACTTTTAGAGAAAACTTATAGAACCTTTCCCGGCACATTTTTTAGGTTTTTGTGTAAGCTCTTTATTTTCAGACAGGCTTTTATAATATTTCGAATCATTTTAATCCTGACGTCATTGACAAGGGAAATAGGCACTGAATTGACGCATAAATTTGCCTGTGGCTGCTTTTGAAAGGTTAGGCTCTGGACGACCTCACTCGTAGCGCTCTGAGAGAGGTAAATTAGGCGAAGACGAGATAACCCTACCTGACCTGAGACCCTGAACCTAACCCTAACCCTACCAGACATGAGGCTCTAAGCCTAACTTTAGCCCTTAACCCTCCCTGACCTGGCCCTGAACCTAACCCTTAACCCTACCAAACCTGAGGCCCTGAACCTAACTGTAGAACGTTAAAATATGCAATCAATTCTAACGTGTAGGGTAGACATCAGCAATGGCTATCCGTGAGGTTTGACCACCAAAACGTTCAGGTTCATACACAAAATAGCACCCGGTGCTTGTAAAGTTTAGCTCCAAAGGAGAATAAAATGTAAACTACCTGGCAGTCGCTGATGCTCTGCTGAAATGAGGGTCAATGTGAAGTTTAATGCAATCACGGAAATTGATAATTATATTCCAAACAATCACTAAAGGAACCCATTTAAGAACGTTTTTCATGAACGACATTCTGCTCGCTGATGCGTTATTTACGAATTATTGAACTTTGAAGTTGGCCGTCGCGCGCCCAAGGAAGCGAGCGTAATTTAATTAAAAACGGAAGCTAACCCCCTATTACAAACGTAAAGAGGTTGGGTCGTGAGGGGTAGCCACAGTTCTTTTAGTGAAAAGTATAAATAAAGCTTCTAACCCACCCATTAGGGGGACGACCGCAATCTTGTTTACATCGGGTCTATTATGGCGACCACCATGGGCGCCGCCATCTTGGACCCGATGTCAACAAGATTGCGGTCGTCACCCTAATGGGTGGGTTAGAAGCTTTATTTATAATTTTCACTAGAAGAACTGTGCCTCCCCCTCACGACCCAACCTCTTTACGTTTGTAATAGCTTCCGTTATTAATTAAATTCCGTTTCACGCGCTCGCTTCCTTTGGCGCCAAGGCCAACTTCAAAGTTCAATTATTCGAAAATAACGCATCAGCGAGCAGAATGTCATTCATGTAAAACGTTCTTAAATGGGTTCCTATAGTGATTCCTAAGATCGGAATTCTTATTTTCCGTGATTGCATTAAACTTCACATTGACCGAAATGAGTTCTTTGCAACACTGGACCCTTATTGTCCCTCCTGGTACCGTGCACTCTGGTACCTCCTGGTACCGTGCACTCTGGTACCTCCTGGTACCGTGCACTGTGGTACACAGAGCTAAGATGCGACGCAGAGGTACATGGAACACTGAGTCGAGTATAAGTGCACCATTTCAAAGTAATTCGTTTTTTAATGAAAAAAACTTTATTTGAAAATATAGTAAATGTTGAGGATTAACCGGGAATCGATTTTCGACTTTTCGAATCGTCAACATAGTGAATTAGATTGAAATAAACAAGTTTTCTTCTATGCACTTTCCGTCGTAAATGAGTATTTTACGAATTATAGCGGTAGGTTTAGTTTCGTCTTTAATGAAGAATGTTCTCGTTTAAACAGCTACTCGTTGATTTTCTAATTTTTGTTGCTTGAATCGTGGTAATAACATCGAAATAAACTACTTTTCTTCAATACACATTTTGCAGCAAATAAATATTTTACGAGTTAGCGCGGTAGGTTTAGTTTCGTCTTTGATGACGACCGCGTTGGAAGCGCGACTCCATTGCAGTGATGCCATCGATGAATGATGCCGCTTCAAACACTTGAATTGCGGTAACTAATTCACCGCTATAACTCTTAAAACACTTATTTACGACGGGCAGTGCATATAAGAAAACTTGCTTATTTCGATCTAATTAACTATGTTTAGGTACCGAAAAATCAAATATTGATTCCCGGTTAATCCTCAACATTTACCGAAAATATTCTAAGCAAAATTTCGTTCTGTTTTCACCTCAGTTTTCTGCAAATACCAGCTGTGCTCTCAGCCGTTTGCTCTCAGCCGTTTGCTCTCAGCCGTTTGCTCTCAGCCGTTTGCTCTCAGCCGTTTGCTCTCAGCCGTTTGCTCTCAGCCGTTTGCTCTCAGCCGTTTGCTCTCAGCCGTTTGCTCTCAGCCGTTTGCTCTCAGCCGTTTGCTCTCAGCCGTTTGCTCTCAGCCGCTTGCTCTCAGCCGTTTGCTCTCAGCCGTTTGCTCTCAGCCGTTTGCTCTCAGCCGTTTGCTCTCAGCCGTTTGCTCTCAGCCGTTTGCTCTCAGCCGTTTGCTCTCTGCCGTTTGCTCTCTGCCGTTTGCTCTCTGCCGTTTGCTCTCTGCCGTTTGCTCTCTGCCGTTTGCTCTCTGCCGTTTGCTCTCTGCCGTTTGCTCTCTGCCGTTTGCTCTCTGCCGTTTGCTCTCTGCCGTTTGCTCTCTGCCGTTTGCTCTCTGCCGTTTGCTCTCTGCCGTTTGCTCTCTGCCGTTTGCTCTCTGCCGTTTGCTCTCTGCCGTTTGCTCTCTGCCGTTTGCTCTCTGCCGTTTGCTCTCTGCCGTTTGCTCTCTGCCGTTTGCTCTCTGCCGTTTGCTCTCTGCCGTTTGCTCTCTGCCGTTTGCTCTCTGCCGTTTGCTCTCTGCCGTTTGCTCTCTGCCGTTTGCTCTCTGCCGTTTGCTCTCTGCCGTTTGCTCTCTGCCGTTTGCTCTCTGCCGTTTGCTCTCTGCCGTTTGCTCTCTGCCGTTTGCTCTCTGCCGTTTGCTCTCTGCCGTTTGCTCTCTGCCGTTTGCTCTCTGCCGTTTGCTCTCTGCCGTTTGCTCTCTGCCGTTTGCTCTCTGCCGTTTGCTCTCTGCCGTTTGCTCTCTGCCGTTTGCTCTCTGCCGTTTGCTCTCTGCCGTTTGCTCTCTGCCGTTTGCTCTCTGCCGTTTGCTCTCTGCCGTTTGCTCTCTGCCGTTTGCTCTCTGCCGTTTGCTCTCTGCCGTTTGCTCTCTGCCGTTTGCTCTCTGCCGTTTGCTCTCTGCCGTTTGCTCTCTGCCGTTTGCTCTCTGCCGTTTGCTCTCTGCCGTTTGCTCTCTGCCGTTTGCTCTCTGCCGTTTGCTCTCTGCCGTTTGCTCTCTGCCGTTTGCTCTCTGCCGTTTGCTCTCTGCCGTTTGCTCTCTGCCGTTTGCTCTCTGCCGTTTGCTCTCTGCCGTTTGCTCTCTGCCGTTTGCTCTCTGCCGTTTGCTCTCTGCCGTTTGCTCTCTGCCGTTTGCTCTCTGCCGTTTGCTCTCTGCCGTTTGCTCTCTGCCGTTTGCTCTCTGCCGTTTGCTCTCTGCCGTTTGCTCTCTGCCGTTTGCTCTCTGCCGTTTGCTCTCTGCCGTTTGCTCTCTGCCGTTTGCTCTCTGCCGTTTGCTCTCTGCCGTTTGCTCTCTGCCGTTTGCTCTCTGCCGTTTGCTCTCTGCCGTTTGCTCTCTGCCGTTTGCTCTCTGCCGTTTGCTCTCTGCCGTTTGCTCTCTGCCGTTTGCTCTCTGCCGTTTGCTCTCTGCCGTTTGCTCTCTGCCGTTTGCTCTCTGCCGTTTGCTCTCTGCCGTTTGCTCTCTGCCGTTTGCTCTCTGCCGTTTGCTCTCTGCCGTTTGCTCTCTGCCGTTTGCTCTCTGCCGTTTGCTCTCTGCCGTTTGCTCTCTGCCGTTTGCTCTCTGCCGTTTGCTCTCTGCCGTTTGCTCTCTGCCGTTTGCTCTCTGCCGTTTGCTCTCTGCCGTTTGCTCTCTGCCGTTTGCTCTCTGCCGTTTGCTCTCTGCCGTTTGCTCTCTGCCGTTTGCTCTCTGCCGTTTGCTCTCTGCCGTTTGCTCTCTGCCGTTTGCTCTCTGCCGTTTGCTCTCTGCCGTTTGCTCTCTGCCGTTTGCTCTCTGCCGTTTGCTCTCTGCCGTTTGCTCTCTGCCGTTTGCTCTCTGCCGTTTGCTCTCTGCCGTTTGCTCTCTGCCGTTTGCTCTCTGCCGTTTGCTCTCTGCCGTTTGCTCTCTGCCGTTTGCTCTCTGCCGTTTGCTCTCTGCCGTTTGCTCTCTGCCGTTTGCTCTCTGCCGTTTGCTCTCTGCCGTTTGCTCTCTGCCGTTTGCTCTCTGCCGTTTGCTCTCTGCCGTTTGCTCTCTGCCGTTTGCTCTCTGCCGTTTGCTCTCTGCCGTTTGCTCTCAGCCGTTTGCTCTCAGCCGTTTGCTCTCAGCCGCTTGCTCTCAGCCGTTTGCTCTCAGCCGTTTGCTCTCAGCCGTTTGCTCTCAGCCGTTTGCTCTCAGCCGTTTGCTCTCAGCCGTTTGCTCTCAGCCATTTGCTCTCAGCCGTTTGCTCTCTGCCGTTTGCTCTCTGCCGTTTGCTCTCTGCCGTTTGCTCTCAGCCGTTTGCTCTCTGCCGTTTGCTCTCTGCCGTTTGCTCTCTGCCGTTTGCTCTCTGCCGTTTGCTCTCTGCCGTTTGCTCTCTGCCGTTTGCTCTCTGCCGTTTGCTCTCTGCCGTTTGCTCTCTGCCGTTTGCTCTCTGCCGTTTGCTCTCTGCCGTTTGCTCTCTGCCGTTTGCTCTCTGCCGTTTGCTCTCAGCCGTTTGCTCTCAGCCGTTTGCTCTCAGCCGTTTGCTCTCAGCCGTTTGCTCTCAGCCGTTTGCTCTCAGCCGTTTGCTCTCAGCCGTTTGCTCTCAGCCGTTCGCTCTCAGCCGTTTGCTCTCAGCCGTTCGCTCTCAGCCGTTTGCTCTCAGCCGTTTGCTCTCAGCCGTTTGCTCTCAGCCGTTTGCTCTCAGCCGTTTGCTCTCAGCCGTTTGCTCTCAGCCGTTTGCTCTCAGCCGTTTGCTCTCAGCCGTTTGCTCTCAGCCGTTTGCTCTCAGCCGTTTGCTCTCAGCCGTTTGCTCTCAGCCGTTTGCTCTCAGCCGTTTGCTCTCAGCCGTTTGCTCTCAGCCGTTTGCTCTCAGCCGTTTGCACTCAGCCCTGCACTCAGCCCTGCACTCAGCCCTGCACTCAGCCCTGCACTCAGCCCTGCACTCAGCCCTGCACTCAGCCCTGCTCTCAGCCCTGGTCTCAGCCCTGGTCTCAGCCCTGCACTCAGCCCTGCACTCAGCCCTGCACTCAGCCCTGCACTCAGCCCTGCACTCAGCCCTGCACTCAGCCCTGCACTCAGCCCTGCTCTCAGCCCTGGTCTCAGCCCTGGTCTCAGCCCTGGTCTCAGCCCTGCACTCAGCCCTGCACTCAGCCCTGCACTCAGCCCTGCACTCAGCCCTGCACTCAGCCCTGCACTCAGCCCTGCACTCAGCCCTGCACTCAGCCCTGCACTCAGCCCTGCACTCAGCCCTGGTCTCAGCCCTGGTCTCAGCCCTGCACTCAGCCCTGGTCTCAGCCCTGGTCTCAGCCCTGGTCTCAGCCCTGCACTCAGCCCTGCACTCAGCCCTGCACTCAGCCCTGCACTCAGCCCTGCCCTCAGCCCTGCACTCAGCCCTGCACTCAGCCCTGCACTCAGCCCTGCACTCAGCCCTGCACTCAGCCCTGCACTCAGCCCTGGTCTCAGCCCTGGTCTCAGCCCTGCACTCAGCCCTGGTCTCAGCCCTGGTCTCAGCCCTGCACTCAGCCCTGCACTCAGCCCTGCACTCAGCCCTGCACTCAGCCCTGCCCTCAGCCCTGCACTCAGCCCTGCACTCAGCCCTGCACTCAGCCCTGCACTCAGCCCTGCACTCAGCCCTGCACTCAGCCCTGCACTCAGCCCTGCACTCAGCCCTGCACTCAGCCCTGCACTCAGCCCTGCACTCAGCCCTGCACTCAGCCCTGCACTCAGCCCTGCACTCAGCCCTGCTCTCAGCCCTGGTCTCAGCCCTGCTCTCAGCCCTGCACTCAGCCCTGCACTCAGCCCTGCACTCAGCCCTGCACTCAGCCCTGCACTCAGCCCTGCACTCAGCCCTGCACTCAGCCCTGCACTCAGCCCTGCACTCAGCCCTGCACTCAGCCCTGCACTCAGCCCTGCACTCAGCCCTGCACTCAGCCCTGCACTCAGCCCTGCACTCAGCCCTGCACTCAGCCCTGCACTCAGCCCTGCACTCAGCCCTGCACTCAGCCCTGCACTCAGCCCTGCACTCAGCCCTGCACTCAGCCCTGCACTCAGCCCTGCACTCAGCCCTGCACTCAGCCCTGCACTCAGCCCTGCACTCAGCCCTGGTCTCAGCCCTGGTCTCAGCCCTGGTCTCAGCCCTGCACTCAGCCCTGCACTCAGCCCTGCACTCAGCCCTGCACTCAGCCCTGCACTCAGCCCTGCACTCAGCCCTGCACTCAGCCCTGCACTCAGCCCTGCACTCAGCCCTGCTCTCAGCCCTGCTCTCAGCCCTGCACTCAGCCCTGCACTCAGCCCTGGTCTCAGCCCTGGTCTCAGCCCTGGTCTCAGCCCTGGTCTCAGCCCTGGTCTCAGCCCTGGTCTCAGCCCTGGTCTCAGCCCTGCACTCAGCCCTGGTCTCAGCCCTGGTCTCAGCCCTGGTCTCAGCCCTGGTCTCAGCCCTGGTCTCAGCCCTGGTCTCAGCCCTGGTCTCAGCCCTGCACTGAGCCCTGCACTCAGCCCTGGTCTCAGCCCTGGTCTCAGCCCTGGTCTCAGCCCTGGTCTCAGCCCTGGTCTCAGCCCTGGTCTCAGCCCTGGTCTCAGCCCTGGTCTCAGCCCTGGTCTCAGCCCTGGTCTCAGCCCTGCACTCAGCCCTGGTCTCAGCCCTGGTCTCAGCCCTGGTCTCAGCCCTGGTCTCAGCCCTGCACTCAGCCCTGGTCTCAGCCCTGGTCTCAGCCCTGGTCTCAGCCCTGGTCTCAGCCCTGGTCTCAGCCCTGGTCTCAGCCCTGCACTCAGCCCTGGTCTCAGCCCTGGTCTCAGCCCTGGTCTCAGCCCTGGTCTCAGCCCTGGTCTCAGCCCTGGTCTCAGCCCTGGTCTCAGCCCTGGTCTCAGCCCTGGTGTCAGCCCTGGTGTCAGCCCTGGTGTCAGCCCTGGTCTCAGCCCTGGTCTCAGCCCTGGTCTCAGCCCTGGTCTCAGCCCTGGTCTCAGCCCTGGTCTCAGCCCTGGTCTCAGCCCTGCACTCAGCCCTGGTCTCAGCCCTGGTCTCAGCCCTGGTCTCAGCCCTGGTCTCAGCCCTGGTCTCAGCCCTGGTCTCAGCCCTGGTCTCAGCCCTGCACTGAGCCCTGCACTCAGCCCTGGTCTCAGCCCTGGTCTCAGCCCTGGTCTCAGCCCTGGTCTCAGCCCTGGTCTCAGCCCTGGTCTCAGCCCTGGTCTCAGCCCTGGTCTCAGCCCTGGTCTCAGCCCTGCACTGAGCCCTGCACTCAGCCCTGGTCTCAGCCCTGGTGTCAGCCCTGGTCTCAGCCCTGGTCTCAGCCCTGGTCTCAGCCCTGGTCTCAGCCCTGGTCTCAGCCCTGCACTCAGCCCTGGTCTCAGCCCTGGTCTCAGCCCTGCACTCAGCCCTGGTCTCAGCCCTGGTGTCAGCCCTGGTGTCAGCCCTGGTCTCAGCCCTGGTCTCAGCCCTGGTCTCAGCCCTGGTGTCAGCCCTGGTGTCAGCCCTGGTGTCAGCCCTGGTCTCAGCCCTGGTCTCAGCCCTGGTCTCAGCCCTGGTCTCAGCCCTGGTGTCAGCCCTGGTCTCAGCTCTAGAAAAAGTCCCCCCCAAAAATCGACCCGACGCCATTTTGGCAGACATGAAACACTGACCGCACTCTCAACTTTGAACTTTCTCTCCTAACTTCCATCATCTGCTTCCCGTCAAGTTGAGGCATTCTATGAACTTTAAAATTTAGTTAGGCTGCGCTCTCAACTTCACCAACTGGAAGTGGCAAAAGTTTCCTTGAAGAATTTTATCAAAAATCCGGAATGCAGCATTCCCGCATTCCCGGCAAGTGGAATAAGGAATTCCTTGGATTCAAGGATTTGCCTAGTCCGGGAATGCAGAAAATCTGGAGTTGGAATTAAGAATTCTTGGTCGTGGAATCTAATGTCTTAAATTACGGTACGCGTTATTCGTGGTTCTGGAGTGCAGAATTCTGTGTTTTTGACTGCTAGGTTCTGGGTTCTGGAATGTAGGATTCATAATTTAGGAACGCAGAATTCTGGGTTTTTGTATGCAGTGTTTTAGAATGTAGGATTTTTGGTTCAAGAATGCAGGATTCTTGGTTCAAGAATGCAGGATTCTTGGTTCTGTAATGCACATTTCTTGGTTCTAGCTAGACTGAAGGTTTCTAGGTTCTGGAATGCAAAGATTCTAGGCTCTGCAATGCTAAACTCTCAAGTTTCACACCGTAGAGTTGTGGATTATAAAACGAAGTTGTAACGAATGGTATGACGAATAAGATTGAGTAAGAATATTATTAAATAAAGAAAACTGTCGCAAGCAACCAACATTTTTTGTAGTAAAATTTGTCGGGACCTGAGAACGGATGAGATTAATATTATTAAATATGAGAAGCTGTTACAATCAATTTAACATGTTGACGACGTTTCCGCGGTTGTTACGGCTGGTTTGGTTAGGTTGTACTCGTAAGTAGCAGAATTGGGAAATCGACTTTACTGCTGGAATACATTCCTATCGTTTCTAAGGAATATGAAATATATAATTGCAAGATGGAATGAGGAATTCCTTGGAATCAAGTATTCCTAGTCCCAGTCTTACCTCGTATGATGCAAAAAAATTTAAAAGGTCGCGAAAAAGAGAAAATGCTCATAATTTATACGTGTGCGTGAATGAGGAATTTTCCTGTCCCAATACGCAGTCAAAGTGTTAACGAGTGCTTATGGGTTGTCTGTCACCACTTTTAATTTAAGGATTTCTTTTGATGTTAAGATTAGGTTATGTTAGGCTAGCTTAAGTAAATTATTATTAATAAATATGATTTTTAACGTTTGCTTTGTAGGTATTTCCTTGGATAATGTGCTTTTTTTTAATATATGTCTGTTTTTTTCCCAATTAGTTAACCCAAAAAGTGGAGGCAGAAAACCTGCAAGTACCGTTACAGGTTTTGTAAAAACTGTGGTTTAACATCTTGGATAAAGTTGAAAAACTGCAGAGCGAGCGCCTGCCCGCTTAAGGGGTCGTAGGTCAGGCAATAAACTTGAAACTACCCGTCTTATCTACACCATGTGTCATTAAAATGTCTCCTACGTACCTTATCTACCGTAAGCCTTTATAATGTCTCTCATGTATCTTTTCTACGTGATAGACCACTATAATGTCGCTTATGTATCATATCTACGACGTAGTTCATTAAAATTTCTCTTTTATCGAGGAAGTAAAGTAAAAGGGAAATAGGTTTTTCCTACACTTTAAACTGCGGGAGACTCGTGGAAACTTAGTCATGTAGAGAAGGAGGCTTATAAACGCTGGCTTCTTGGGGTAATCTAGGGAAAATTTGGAGAGACAGGTTCTTCGTGGATAGAGAAATACTAAGGAGGAAAAGCAACGATAAGATTAAAAAAAATCAAACTAACTTGTACGCTACGTTTCCGCGGATGTTAACGGCTGGCTTGGTTAGGTTGTAAGTCACAGAATAGGGGAATCGACTTCACTGCTCGAATACATTTTCATCCTCTCTAAGACACGTGCAAAATGCTATTGCGCGATAACTTTTCACTTCGTAAGATATTTTCTAAAAAGGTTGCGAAACATGAAATGCCATTCATTCATACCGGCACGTGAGTGAACAATTCCCCGTACACATATGGCTCGACACGAAGGGAACGTGTTAATTTAGGTCAAATTTCAATTGCGAGCTATCTGCTTAGCGATTGTGTACTAAGGTGTAAATCATTTGAGTACAGTTTGGGATAGTCACCCGAGCATATTATAAGTACTAGTCTTATAAGTATTTGAAATAAGAAAAAAGGAGAAAAGAAAGAAAGAACGTAAGAAATAAAGAAAATTAAACCTCTCGAGAGTTGATGAGGCCGAGTGCACACCGAGTGATGAGGCCGAGTGATGAGGCCGAGTGATGAGGCCGAGTGATGAGGCCGAGTGATGAGGCCGAGTGATGAGGCCGAGTCAAAAATGTACAATAATGTTCGACAAATCACATGACACACGTTCCTATTTCCTCAGCTTGTATCACAGATACGCTCATCACACACTTTCGGCTGGCTTCGGACAGACGGACGCGGCTCTTATTATGGTATGGATTTATGACCCATAAATAAATTAGTGAACAGGTCCTGTCTTGAGAACACACGGAAACATCAGCAACCCGGTTTGGAGGGCAAGTGAGTCTGGAATCGAAATTGGGTGAGTAGGAGCAATAATTTTCATTTCAACAGGCATGTTGTAGATATTAATATCTTGTGTCTTATGTTTCGTTTGTGTGATTTGCAACGTCATTTATAGTTTTATGAAGGTGTGCAATTCCTCCAATCTGATATTCCTTTTCGAGAGTTAGCGAAGTTAGCAAAGGAATTCGCACTAGTTTTTTTTTCTCGGATACAGGATTTTTTTTCTGGAATTTAGTATAAGTGGAAGAAATCACCATACATACTTGATTAATAGACGAAAAAGGAGAAAAACGATTTTAGCGAAAATGGAAGCAATGAGAGTTTGAAATATAATAAAAGGCAAAAAAGGTGAAAAAGCATAACTTTTTCTATTTTCCGGATCCATTAATTTTGAATCATTTTTAAGGCAGGTCTAAGGTAAAGCTAGGGCAAATCTAGGCAGATCTAGGGCGTATCTGGGCAAATCTAGGCAGATCTAGGCAGATCTAGGCAGATCTAGGCAGATCTAGGAAGATCTAGGCAGATCTTAGGCGAATCTTAGGCGAATCTAAGGCAGATCTTGGGCAGATCTAGGGCAGATCTAGGGCAGATCTAGGGCAGATCTAGGGCAGATCTAGGGCAGATCTAGGGCAGATCTAGGGCAGATCTAGGGCAGATCTAGGGCAGATCTAGGGCAGATCTAGGGCAGATCTAGGGCAGATCTAGGGCAGATCTAGGGCAGATCTAGGGCAGATCTAGGGCAGATCTAGGGCAGATCTAGGGCAGATCTAGGGCAGATCTAGGGCAGATCTAGGGCAGATCTAGGGCAGATCTAGGGCAGATCTAGGGCAGATCTAGGGCAGATCTAGGGCAGATCTAGGGCAGATCTAGGGCAAATCTAGGGCAGATCTAGGGCAGATCTAGGGCAGATCTAGGGCAGATCTAGGGCAGATCTAGGGCAGATCTAGGGCAGATCTAGGGCAGATCTAGGGCAGATCTAGGGCAGATCTAGGGCAGATCTAGGGCAGATCTAGGGCAGATCTAGGGCAGATCTAAGGCAGATCTGAGGCTCCCTCAGAGCGCCGTCACCATCTTACTTGATTTCCAGCGGGAGACTTGAGGATTTCCGCTGGGAATAGGACTGGGGATGCTCGATATCCAATAATGGATAGCCGTCTTCGGATATCGTTTCGCAAATATGAATTACCGAACTCATAAAGAAATGAAGTAATTAAGTTAATTGATTATTGTTTGGTAAAAATGAATTTTTGAGCTTATGAGAAGTTGATGTAATATAGTTTTCTGATTTTTGCTTGTGGTGTTTTTGGATAATATTCACCAGATGTTTATTTAACTTGATACTAAATTCACGAGACATTGATGGCACTTCAGATGGAGTGCACTATATATATATATATATATATATATATACATATATATATATATATATACATATATATATATATATATACATATATATATATATATATATATATATACATATTCCTATTGGACGAATAACGACAGCAATGGATATTTTGTTTACAAAATTAAGGAAATTTTAAAATTTTCCCGATGTACACTTGCCGCGGTCACTGTCCCTCAACGCACATGTGCGTCAATTTTTTTTCATTCAATGACGCGTAAGTGTTTTTAAAAATCCCGATCTATTTAATATTCGTTGTCTTCAACATTGACCTCTGAAACGATCTTAAATTAGAGTTAAATATTGACTTTAGTTTAACCCGCCGCAGTTGACGCGTTAACGCGCTGATCAGGTGCGCGTTAAAAACCGAATTTACTGCTCGAATACCTTTTTATCTTATGTAATAAGTGTAAAAGTTATAACCTTGAACTAATATTTTAGCTCCTACGATACAGTATATTTCAAAACTGAGTACTTTTTTACTTTTTCCAGCAAGTGTGAAAATATAACTGCACGGTAGTATTTTACATCGTACGCTAGAGTTAATTTAAAAAAAACATTGGAATAATAATTTAAATTCTGCACAATTGTACCGGGCACATTTGTACGACTACGTACGTAGTCAACGTTTAAATTACAATTTGAAATCCATTGATGCATATTTTCGTATAATATACATAATAGTTCAACTAGAGTACAATTAGTAGCACAGCTAGTCCAAAGAGTGTTCAAATATTATGCCTTTTATCTGTTTGCCTCTCTGAGATCGGTGCTTTTGTTTAAAAATTCAGCTTCATAAATGGCAGAAATTTTCCTCTTCTTTATCGTTACCTTTACATAAAAATTTAAAATTCTTCAAATGACAAACAAGCGCGTGAACAGAAAATGACTCTCGCTAAGTGAGCTATGCAAAGAAATTGTTATTTCTTAGTTGATTATATGTAGCTGGGTTGCTTATGAATAAAGATTAGCAATTCTGAATTACGCCTCTCGAGGTTCAAAGTTAAGGCTAGTAAGCTGCATCCACGTAAGTCGCGTGTTTCAAGCTCAAAAAACTAGCATCCAAGAAAATTCCAAGCTAAGACTAGCGTACGCTACATTTGCTAATCTAAGTGTAAAACTTGGATCAAAACCCAACGGCAAGTGCTCGAAAAAATGACTATATCAATGAACCGTGAAAATTTTAACGGGATTGTGATTTAGCAAAAGCCTTATGGAGGTCTTATGGAGTAGGTAAAGTAGGTCTTATGGAGATAATTTTCACGTGATTGAAATGTGGCAAAAGCACTTCGTAGATTTTCTGTTCAAAATTTTCACAGATTGAAACGTAGAAAATGTATTCCGTAGATTTTATGGTGGGAATTTTCACGCGATTGTAACGAGGCGAATTCATCCCGTAGATTTTATGCAAAAATTATCACGCGATTTAAACGCGTCAAAGGCATTCCGTAGATTTAATGCAGAAGAGAGCAGGTAGGGTGGCAGGCAGGTAGAAGAGAGCAAGCATCTGCCCTAAAGAGCAGTTACGAGCTTTTAGTTCAGGTCGATACTTGGAGATGCGGCCTAGAAGATGCTGCCTCCCGCGGCTGGTCATGACTGGGCAGCAATGTGTCGTAAATGTGCCGTAACCGAGCCGGAATCGGTCTAAAACGATCCCTAACGAACCCGAAAGAAACGGTGAACGTTGTTTTAGTGGTCGTAAAGCTTCGATGGGTGGGTAAAAGAACGACGTAACCGCGCAGTAAGTGTGTAATCATCGTAAATGAACCGTAATTGCGGACTTCGGTTATGCAAGGATAAGCTTCCTTGCGTAAATAAGTTGCTCTTCTGTCCGAGACTTAAAATGCTTTTAAAAAACCGGCGAAGGTTGAAGAATGTTTATAAACTCGAAAATCCAAAGCAATGTTTTCGAATGGAGAAAAAATATTGGTTTTGAGCCTCATCTATTTTGTTTTAAACCTTCTTTAAGTGTACCGTTTTCTAGAATATACTTCAATTATAGAATGTTGAATGATTGAATGAAGGACGTATAATGTTTTTTACTTGGAAATTAAGAGTTTTGAGCAGCGGGGAAATGAATTTAAGAATGGCATAGGATCGTGCTGAAAATTTCGCCAAATAATGCCAAAAACTGCATTAGATGGCGCTGAAAATTGTATTAAATTGCGCCGAAATTACAATGGATGGCACTGAAAATTGCATTAAATTGCGCTGAGAAATGCATTTGATCCAAGCCTTTATTTCTGGTGCGGTTTCTTAATTTCCGACATAGTTTTAGGAATTTTCCTTCTGCATATCCATGTCTTTAATTTCCTTGATTTCCGTCACGTTTTTCCAGATTTCCACTCTCCTAAATTCCGTCCTGTGTATCCAGGTTACCAAACCCCTAATTTCCGTCCTGTGTACCCAGGTTACCAAACCCCTAATTTCCGTCCTGTGTACCCAGGTTACCAAACCCCTAATTTCCGTCCTGTGTATCCAGGATACCAAACCCCTAAATTCCGTCCTGTGTATCCAGGATACCAAACCCCTAATTTCCGTCCTGTGTATCCAGGTTACCAAACCCCTAAATTCCGTCCTGTGTATCCAGGTTACCAAACCCCTAATTTCCGTCCTGTGTACCCAGGTTACCAAACCCCTAATTTCCGTCCTGTGTATCCAGGTTACCAAACCCCTAAATTCCGTCCTGTGTATCCAGGTTACCAAACCCCTAATTTCCGTCCTGTGTACCCAGGTTACCAAACCCCTAATTTCCGTCCTGTGTATCCAGGTTACCAAACCCCTAAATTCCGTCCTGTGTATCCAGGTTACCAAACCCCTAATTTCCGTCCTGTGTATCCAGGTTACCAAACCCCTAATTTCCGTCCTGTGTATCCAGGTTACCAAACCCCTAATTTCCGTCCTGTGTATCCAGGATACCAAACCCCTAATTTCCGTCCTGTGTACCCAGGTTACCAAACCCCTAAATTCCGTCCTGTCTATCCAAGTTACCAAACCCTTAAATTCCATCCTGTTTATCCCTGTCTTCCATTTCAATAACTTCTGTTTTGTGTATCCAGGTTTCCAAAACCATAATTTCCCTCCTGTGTATCCAGGACCTCCATAAATCGAGCCATAATTTTCTGGAATTGATCACAACAGCCCCTGTGTAGATCAGCGTCTATTTTCACAAGCCACCTTTTTATGGCCTAAGAAACTCGATACATCACAAGACGGGGGGAACTGGGGAGGCGGGGGGGGGGGGGGAGCTGGGGAGGCGGGACAGCTGGGGAGGAGGGGGGGGAGAGGGGAGTGGAGTCTCTTGTGTCAACGTTGGGCGAAATGAAAAATGAGATTGTAAGAGTGAAAAATGGGGGAGAATGGGAGAAAGCAAGAGAGTGAAGGAGTTGAAAGTAGGAATGGAAGAGTGAAAAATAGAGTGGAAAATTGGAGAGAGCAAGAGAGTGAAGGAGGAATAGTGGGAGAGTAGAATAGGGAGAGTAAAGAGTAGGAGTGGGAGAGTGCAAGAAAAAGAGCTAGAGGGAAGTGAGAGAGTGAGAAAAAAGCGCGGAGAGTTGGAGAGAATAGGAGAAGGAAAAAGAAGTGGGAAATCGAAGATTAAAATGAGTGAGAGTAGGGAGCACGGTAGAGGAAACAAGGTAGGGTCATTTCTATGGGAGAAAATACACCTCCTTTTGTACGGCTAGCCAATAGAAAGGCTTCATTTCAAACACATTTTATGACGTCACCAAAACGCCGTGTCGTTCGGCCAATAGTGGAGCCAGATTTGGGAGTAGCAGTACTACCAGATGCAATATGAGTGCGGCTATTGGTTCGTTGCCGTGACGTCTGCAAAACCACACCATCAACGAAAAAAGACTGGTTTGAACCTACCTTATTTCCCCTACCGTGGTAGGGAGTAGGAGAGGTAGAGTGAAGGAAGAAAAGCTAGAGAAGAGTAAGGCATGTCCGGTAGTCTCGTTCCTGAATGAAAAAAAATCAAAGCTTCCAATTTGCTACCTTCAGAGAGTATTAATTGGTGTAACAGTTAGAATTATGTTCACTCTTCCTTCAGAAAAAGCCCTGAACAATTAAAAAAAGCTTTTTATTCGTTAACGTTTCCTATAAATTGCTTAATCGCTGTTTAATAACTTGTGAGCATAAATTATATGTTCTTTAAACAAATATTAGGCAACAAAAATTCTCCTCTAATTGATTAACTCATATGCCCCTACTGCCGCGAAGGATTTTCCGCGGGTAAATTTTGAGGTTTAGGATTACCGACGTGATTTAGGCGAGCCGGGGGGAAGGACGACTTAACACATTTCCTGCAGAGTGACCCCCGGTGGTCACTTAAGGGATTTTCATAGTGCTGCTGACCGAGCTGGAGTCACTAACTCGTTTTTTATTAACACTTAATGGAAGCTAAATAAAGGCCTGGTCCAGTTAATGTTTGCTATTTTTAAACTTCATCACCACAATTGACTTTAAATTTGAATTGAAAATTGAACTTCAGGTTAACTCATCGCAGTTAACGTGCTCAAACGCTTAATATTTTGAAGATAGTCCAGCCTTTTTCCGGGATATTTCTCCGATCATGCGTAAACCCTTTAATGTCAGCAATTTTCTACTCATACTACCGTGATTACAACCACCGTCAGTAGACTGGTACTGGCGTCAGGTAGTTACCGGTATCAGACCGTCAGTAGACTGGTACTGGCGTCAGGTAGTCACCGGTATCAGACCGTCAGTCGACTGGTACTGGCGTCAGGTAGTCACCGGTATCAGACCGTCAGTAGACTGGTACTGGCGTCAGGTAGTCACCGGTATCAGACCGTCAGTCGACTGGTACTGGCGTCAGGTAGTCACCGGTATCAGACCGTCAGTAGACTGGTACTGGCGTCAGGTAGTCACCGGTATCAGACCGTCAGTAGACTGGTACTGGCGTCAGGTAGTCACCGGTATCAGACCGTCAGACTGGTACTGGCGTCAGGTAGTCACCGGTATCAGACCGTCAGTCGACTGGTACTGGCGTCAGGTAGTCACCGGTATCAGACCGTCAGTAGACTGGTACTGGCGTCAGGTAGTCACCGGTATCAGACCGTCAGTAGACTGGTACTGGCGTCAGGTAGTCACCGGTATCAGACCGTCAGTAGACTGGTACTGGCGTCAGGTAGTCACCGGTATCAGACAGTCAGTAGACTGGTACTGGCGTCAGGTAGTCACCGGTATCAGACCGTCAGTAGACTGGTACTGGCGTCAGGTAGTCACCGGTATCAGGACGAGGAAGAAACTGCCGCTCGACAATGAACTTCAAAGAAACCACACATGGGAACAAATTGGACAAATTAGAGGAGATGTTAGCTTAAACCTCCCATACCGCTAAAAAATGCGCTCCGAAAAAAGACAGAGGATGGCACCATTTAGTATGGAATCAGGGAACTCGGAATCTATGCAGAAGAGGAAAGGAAACAGTAAGTTGAGAAAATAAGTTGATGAAATAAGATAAAAGTTGAAGAGGGAAGTTGTAGGAGCTGACAAATGAAACAGCAGTAAGCCGCAAAAAGGTGGTCCTTAACATAACAAAAACATTTTATTTCAACAACAAAAAGGCCTATCTAACTCTCAGCTCGGGACCTCACACGTTACCTCCCCAGGAGTGCTAATTCCTATAGGTAAAATAGTTGTATTCCCCTAATGGGAACATGTATAGGAAATAATCCTATACATATTATGATGATATTTTCGAAAAAAGACTGCATAATCCTCAGAGACGTTAAAGAGTTAACTTGTCTATATAACTCAGGTACGCTAACCAAACTTAAACTTTACTTAAAATCAAGCAAAAACTAGGCTTCAACTAATCCAAGTCTCTAATGAATTGATGTACGCAGATTAAATGACTAAACGAACTTAATTCATAATTCTTCATGATTATTAGCAGCCAAATTTCAGCATTTGATTTTAGTTTAATTGAAAATGAGCAGGTTTTATTTTAGCGAGACCAGAAAAAAAGCTTTATTTTAGCGGGACCAGGAAAAGGCTTTATTTTAGCGGGACAAGAAAAAGGCTTTATTTTAGCGGGAAAAGAAAAAGGCTTTATTTTAGCGACACCAGAAAAAGGCTTTATTTTAGCGACACCAGAAAAAGGCTTTATTTTAGCGACACCAGAAAAAGGCTTTATTTTAGCGGGACCAGGAAAAGGCTTTATTTTAGCGGGACCAGGAAAAGGCTTTAATTTAGCGGGACCAGGAAAGGCTTAATTTCATCAAGAGCAGGAAAAGGCTTTATTTTAGCGGGACCAGGAAAAGGCTTTATTTTAGCGGGACCAGGAAAGGCTTAATTTCATCAAGAGCAGGAAAAGGCTTTATTTTAGCGGGACCAGGAAAAGGCTTTTTTTTAGCGAGACCCCCTCAGGGGGATACAACTATGTATCTATGGGAATTAGCGCTCCTAGGGGAACAATGTGAGGGCCTGAGCTAAAGGTTAGGTAGGCTTCCTTTTTGTTGTAATAAAATAGGTTTTTGTTTTGTTACGGACCATCTTGTTTTGGTTGACTGCTGTCCTGTTTTTCAGTACCTACTACTTTCTTCTTCAACTTTTTCTTGTTTCATGAACTTTTTTCCTAGCCTACTGTTTCTGTGCACCTAGTGCATAGATTCCGCGTTCCCTCAACTCCATACTAAATGGCACCTTCATATTTCCTCTCTTAGAACATCTTTGTCAGGGTTAAGGGAGGCTAAAACTTTCTTATATAATAATAATAATCTTAGCGAGACCAGGAAAAGGCTTCACTTTAGCGAGGCCAGAGAAAGGCTTCATTTTAGCTAGATTATCGCAAATTCTTCCCTTTATCTCGGCGCATTGGGAGACATTCCGGAACTCGTGGGAACGTTCGGGAACATTTGGGAACATTCCCGCAGCCCCACAAGGTCATCATTGCCCCAATGATCTCCCAGGCTGGTAAATAAGACCAGAAAACGGGAAATTCCCGAAAATACCAATCCGAGTCTGAACTTCAGATTCCAGTCAAGATTTCTGATTCCTGTTGTGGGATTCCAGATCAAGACTTTGGATACCTGTTGTGGTTCCAGCTTGTTGTTTTCATAAAACAAGGCTAATGTTTAAATTCCGTCTTGTTTTCTGGTACTATGAACGCTTTTTGTTTCAATTCCAACATATTTTCTTTTGTTTTAATTCCAGATTGCTGTTTCCGTAAAGTATGGAAGCTCCCTTTTTTAATTCCAGATTGTTGTTTTATGAGGTATGGACGCTTCTAAATTTAATTCTAGAGTACTCTTCTCACAAAATATATGAGCCTTTCTTTGCACATGATACTAGGAATGAGGAACGTTTTTGCTATGTTAAGGACCACCTTTTTTCGGTTCACTGCTGTCCTGTTTTTCAGCACCTACTACTTTCTTCTTCAACTTTTATATTGTTTCATGAACTTCTTTACCAACTTACTGTTTCTATGCCCCTTCTGCATAGATTCCGTATTCCCTAATATCCATACTAAATGGTGCCTTTCTCCTTCCTCTCTTCGATACGCTCTTTTTTTGTAGCAGTTAGGGAGGCTTAAACTAACCTATAATCTAATCTAACCTGAGGACCGTAACTTAATACTCGTTTTGAACAAGTTCAATAATATACGTACACTGTAGTGTTCTAGAATGATTGAATTAAAGATATTTTAAAATCAACGTATATTGTGCAATTAATATTGTACTCTCGCATGCCAATACGAACAATAAATATTGTACTCAGGCATGCCAACACACACAATCAGTATTACACTCAATAATTAGTTCTGTACTACTCTGCACGCACAACTAGTATTGTAACAACAACTAATAGTAACTCGCAGCACAACGAGGAGAAATGAACGCAGGCATTGAAGCAGCGCCGGTAATTAGGGCGCAAGTCCTACAAATCCTAAATTTTGATGTGATCGCTGGCCAGGCTGGAGCTGGGAGCTAATTGGGAGCCAATACTGAGCAGTCTCTTGATTGGTGATTGGCGGCAGTGTGGCGGCGCTGATTCTTGGATATTCCTGGATATTCCTGGACATTCTTGGACATTCCTGAACATTCCTGAACATTCCTGGACATTCCTGGACATTCCTGGACATTCCTGGACATTTCAAGACATTCCTGGACATTCCTGGACATTCCTGGACATTCCTGGACATTCCTGGACATTCCTGGACATTCCTGGACATTCCTGGACATTCCTGGACATTCCTGGACATTCCTGGATAATCCTGAACATTTCCAGACATTCATGGACATTCCTGGACATTCCTGAACATTTCTAGACATTCCTGGACATTTCTGGACATTTCTGGACATTTCTGGACATTTCTGGACATTTCTGGACATTTCTGGACATTTCTGGACATTTCTGGACATTTCTGGACATTTCTGGACATTTCTGGACATTTCTGGACATTTCTGGACATTTCTGGACATTCCTGAACATTCCTGGACATTCCTGGACATTCCTGGACATTCCTGGACATTCCTGGACATTCCTGGACATTCCTGGACATTACTGGACATTACTGGACATTACTGGACATTACTGGACATTACTGGACATTACTGGACATTACTGGACCTTACTGGACCTTACTGGACATTACTGGACATTTCTGGACATTTCTGGACATTTCTGGACATTCCTGGACATTCCTGAACATTCGTGGACATTCCTGAACATTCGTGGACATTCCTGAACATTCCTGAACATTTCTAGACATTTCTGAACATTTCTAGACATTCCTGAACATTTCTAGACTTTCCTCGACATTCCTGAACATTTCTAGACATTCCTGGACATTCCTGAACATTTCTAGACATTCCTGGACATTCATGGAAATTCCTGGACATTCCTGAACATTTCTAGACATTCCTGGACATTCCTGAACATTTCTAGACATTCCTGGACATTCCTGGACATTCTTGGACATTCCTGAACATTTCTAGACATTCCTGGACATTCCTGGACATTCCTGAACATTTCTAGACATTCCTGAACATTTCTAGACATTCCTGGACATTCCTGGACATTCCTGGACATTCCTGGACATTCCTGGACATTCCTGGACATTCCTGGACATTCCTGGACATTCCTGGACATTCCTGGACATTCCTGGACATTCCTGGACATTCCTGGACATTCCTGGACATTCCTGGACATTCCTGGACATTCCTGGACATTCCTGGACATTCCTGGACATTCCTGGACATTCCTGGACATTCCTGGACATTCCTGGACATTCCTGGACATTCCTGGACATTCCTGGACATTCCTGGACATTCCTGGACATTCCTGGACATTCCTGGACATTCCTGGACATTCCTGGACATTCCTGGACATTCCTGGACATTCCTGGACATTCCTGGACATTCCTGGACATTCCTGGACATTCCTGGACATTCCTGGACATTCCTGGACATTCCTGGACATTCCTGGACATTCCTGGACATTCCTGGACATTCCTGGACATTCCTGGACATTCCTGGACATTCCTGGACATTCCTGGACATTCCTGGACATTCCTGGACATTCCTGGACATTCCTGGACATTCCTGGACATTACTGGACATTACTGGACATTCCTGGACATTACTGGACATTCCTGGACATTACTGGACATTACTGGACATTAATGGACATTAATGGACATTAATGGACATTACTGGACATTAATGGACATTAATGGACATTAATGGACATTAATGGACATTACTGGACATTACTGGACATTAATGGACATTAATGGACATTAATGGACATTACTGGACATTACTGGACATTACTGGACATTACTGGACATTATTGGACATTATTGGACATTACTGGACATTACTGGACATTACTGGACATTACTGGACATTACTGGACATTACTGGACATTACTGGACATTACTGGACATTACTGGACATTACTGGACATTACTGGACATTTCTAGACATTTCTAGACATTTCTAGACATTTCTAGACATTTCTAGACATTTCTAGACATTTCTAGACATTTCTAGACATTTCTAGACATTTCTAGACATTTCTAGACATTTCTAGACATTTCTAGACATTTCTAGACATTTCTAGACATTCCTGAACATTTCTAGACATTTCTAGACATTCCTGAACATTTCTAGACATTCCTGAACATTGCTAGACATTCCTGGACATTCCTGGACACTTCTCGACACGCTTCTCGACACGCTTCTCGACACGCTTCTCGACACGCTTCTCGACACGCTTCTCGACACGCTTCTCGACACGCTTCTCGACACGCTTCTCGACACGCTTCTCGACACGCTTCTCGACACGCTTCTCGACACGCTTCTCGACACGCTTATCGACACGCTTATCGACACGCTTATCGACACGCTTATCGAAACACTTATCGACACACTTATCGACACACTTATCGACACACTTATCGACACACTTATCGACACACTTATCGACACACTTATCGACACACTTATCGACACACTTATCGACACACTTATCGACACACTTATCGACACACTTATCGACACACTTATCGACACACTTATCGACACACTTATCGACACACTTATCGACACACTTATCGACACACTTATCGACACACTTATCGACACACTTATCGACACACTTATCGACACACTTATCGACACACTTATCGACACACTTATCGACACACTTATCGACACACTTATCGACACACTTATCGACACACTTATCGACACACTTATCGACACACTTATCGACACACTTATCGACACACTTATCGACACACTTATCGACACACTTATCGACACACTTATCGACACACTTATCGACACACTTATCGACACACTTATCGACACACTTATCGACACACTTATCGACACACTTATCGACACACTTATCGACACACTTATCGACACACTTATCGACACACTTATCGACACACTTATCGACACACTTATCGACACACTTATCGACACACTTATCGACACACTTATCGACACACTTATCGACACACTTATCGACACACTTATCGACACACTTATCGACACACTTATCGACACACTTATCGACACACTTATCGACACACTTATCGACACACTTATCGACACACTTATCGACACACTTATCGACACACTTATCGACACACTTATCGACACACTTATCGACACACTTATCGACACACTTATCGACACACTTATCGACACACTTATCGACACACTTATCGACACATTTCTCGACACATTTCTCGACACATTTCTCGACACATTTCTCGACACATTTCTCGACACATTTCTCGACACATTTCTCGACACATTTCTCGACACATTTCTCGACACATTTCTCGACACATTTCTCGACACATTTCTCGACATTTATTGACATTTATTGACATTCCTGCACATTTCTAAATATATTTATAGACATTCCTGGTGGTCATTTCTGGTGGTCATTTCTGGTGGACACTACTGGCGGACACTACTAGCGGGCACTACTGGCGGACACTACTGGTGGGCACTACTGGCGGGCACTACTGGCGGGCACTACTGGCGGGCACTACTGGCGGGCACTACTGGCGGGCACTACTGGCGGGCACTACTGGCGGCCACTACTGGCGGGCACTACTGGCGGACACTACTGGCGGACACTACTGGCGGGCACTACTGGCGAGCACTACTGGCTGGCACTATTGGACATTCCCATTCCAGCCCAAAGCACCGTTCTCCCAAATCCCATCACGTCAGGGCACAAAACAGTTCTCAAGTTACCCCACGGTCTGGGCTGTTTCCTTTTGTTTCCCCAAGGCCCGGGGGGTGGAGGAAATTCATTTCCGCCCACTAGCGCTAGGAAATGAACCCGCCTGAGAAATGAACGCATCGAGCGCGCGCGTCTCGCCAAGAAATGGGAGGTAAAATACAGAAATTCTGTGCTTGGAGGTGATTTACAGAAATTCTTTGTGGAGGCGGTATACAGAAATTCTGTGTGGAGGGCGATGTACAGAAATCTGTGTGTGGAGGCGATTTACTGAAATTCTGTGTGGAAGGCGTTGTACAGAAATTCTTTGTGGGGGGAGATGCCCTGAATTACATGGATGCCGCGAGATGTTCAAAAATTCTTGCTCATATATACTTTTTGTTTCGAATAGTACACTCTAAGTGTTGAATGATAATTTAGGTTTATGCGACTCTGTGTATATGTGTGTATGTTACGTTAGTGTGTGGACTGTTGACTTTAATGGGGAGGTATGTTCACTTTAATGTGAGGAATGTTTACTTTATTGTGAGGATTGTTTAATGTGAGATATGTTGAGTCTAATGCAAGAAGTCTATATAATCGGAGATGCTCACTTAAATGTGAAAAATGTTCCCTTGAATGCGATATACGAGACAAATTTCCAATTAACATGACATACATACAAGCGTAAAACACAAACACGCTCACACACAGTCCTGATATTCCACTCCTGAGCACTGAAGCTTTCTCTTAATTAAGATATGCGGCAGGCAGTTAGGGCAGTGAAGTTTAACCAGTTAGAACTAGCCGGATAGGTCTAACCAGTTAGGTTTAACCAGTTCGGTTTAACCAGTTCGGTTGAACCAGTTCGGTTTAACCAGTTCGGTTTAACCAGTTCGGTCTAACCAGTTCGGTCTAACCAGTTCGGTCTAACCAGTCCACGCAGGGGGATACAACTACTGTATCTATGGGAATTAGCGCTCCCAGGGGAACCATGTGAGGGCCCGAGCTAAAGGTTAGGTAGGCTTCCTTTTTGTTTTAATGAAATAGGTTTTTGTTTTGCTACGGACCATCTTTTTTCGGTTCATTGCTGTCCTGTTTTTCATCACCTACTACTTCCTTCTTCAAGTTTTTTCTTGTTTAATAATAATAATAATAATCGGTTTAACCAGTTGGGCCTAACCAGTTGAGCCTAACCAGTTGAGCCTAAGCATTTGGGCCTAAGCATTTGGGCCTAACCAGATGGGCCTAATCAGTTGAGCCTAATCAGTTGAGTCTAACCAGTTGAGCCTAACCAGTTTGGCCTAACCGGTTTGGCCTAACCAGTTGGGCCTAACCAGTTGGGCCTAACCAGCTAGGCCTAACCAGTTAAGCCCAACTGGGCCGCTAACTGGAGGCATTCAAGCGAGCACAGCAGTAAACTGGAACAACAGTCGCCAATATCACGAGGCGCTGCGCACTGCTCGAATTTATGCGTGTACTGCAGCGCCTACATTGCGGCTTAGGCCGGAGTGTTGTGGTGTGGGTGTAGTGGTGTGTGTGTGTAGTGGTATGTGTGTAGTGGTATGTGTGTAGTGGTGTGTGTGTAGTGGTGTGTGCTGTGGTGTGTGTGCTGCGGTGTGTGTGCTGTGGTGTGTATGCTGTGGTGTGTGCTGTGGTGTGTGTGCTGTGGTGTGTGTGTGCTGTGGTGTGTGTGTGCTGTGGTGTGTGTGTGCTGTGGTGTGTGTGTGCTGTGGTGTGTGTGTGCTGTGGTGTGTGTGTGCTGTGTGTGTGTGCTGTGGTGTGTGTGTGCTGTGGTGTGTGTGTGTGCTGTGGTGTGTGTGTGTGCTGTGGTGTGTGTGTGCTGTGGTGTGGTGTGTGTGTGTGCTGTGGTGTGTGTGTGTGCTGTGGTGTGTGTGTGTGTGCTGTGGTGTGTGTGTGTGTGCTGTGGTGTGTGTGTGTGTGCTGTGGTGTGTGTGTGTGTGCTGTGGTGTGTGTGTGTGTGCTGTGGTGTGTGTGTGTGTGCTGTGCTGTGGTGTGTGTGCTGTGGTGTGTGTGTGTGTGCTTGCTGTGGTGTGTGTGTGTGTGCTGTGGTGTGTGTGCTGTGGTGTGTGTGTGCTGTGGTGTGTGTGTGCTGTGGTACCACCCGGCTATGTGCCGTAAAGCTGAAGGCGGGGAGGAGTGTACCCGCAAAAAATGCAAGTTCCTACATCCCTCCGGCCCGAGTGCTGAGGCTCTCTCAATTGGAGCAGGAGCCCGTAAGGCGTCCTCCTTGCCTACAAATAAAGAACGGCGACGCGATGAGTAGCCGGCCTTGAGGCGCATCGCGTCCGCTCCTGATGAGGTAGATGCCAACCTTGACCCGCCGGAACCAGCTGGCGCAGTTGGTAACCGCAGCCGCGGTACCAATGACGGGGAAGCAATGAACTTCTCGGCTTTTTTAGGGTTACGCCGGCAGGTGAGCGCCATAGAAGAGCAGTTGTCCCGGTTACTGAGCTGGAGGATAGAGCGACCTCCGCAGGCGACACGGCCCGCAGCTTGCAGCTGCCAGGCTCACTGGTAGCGGGGGAGGACAACGCTGCGTTCTTGTTCTTGAATATTCAAGGTTTGAGGCCCTACAGGCAGAAGCGCAAGGTGGAAATGTTGAGGGAAAGGGCCTTGGCTGTTGGTGCGGGGCTGGTGGCCCTTGTTGAGACCCACCTAAACGAAGAAATCCTGGACGCTGAAGTTAAAATGGAGGGCTTCTGCCTGTTCAGAGCTGATCGAACAGCTGGAATAAAGAAGGAGGGAGTTGCATGCTATGTCAGGAATGACGTCTCTCGACATGCTACAGTCCTCTCTGCCGGCACAAACTCGGTGGTGGAGCACCTGGTCTTGTGGTTTGCCGGCCTGGGCTTGGCGGTGGTGATTGTTTACCGCCCTCCAACTTGTCAACAGGCTAACTTTGAGCAGGCAATTAGCCTCATATCCTCGGCGCTCGAATCTCTGCCACCTCCACTCCCCAGAATCGCTGTTATGGGAGACTTCAACTTTCCAACCATGTGCTGGGAGTCGGGTCATGCCTATGGGGGAACGAGAGAGTCAAGAGTGCAGAGCGAGTACCTCTGGAACTTTATGGAGAGTTTAGCCCTGGAGCAATACGTCCGCCTCCCGACCCGACTAGACAATGTCCTAGACCTGTTCCTAACAAACGACGATGAGTTTGTCAGACGGGTTGAGGTTGAGGAGACTATTATGTCCGACCACAGATGTATCCTCATATATGGTGACCTTGGCCTGGAGCGGCAGACAGCCTGGGACCGAGGAGCATCGGGAGGGTCGCTTGACTCTCTCAATTTTATGAGTGATCGCGTAGACTGGACTGGCCTGCGCTGGGTGACATTGACTGGGATACACGTTTGGCTGGACGTACCCCCAACGAGATGTACGACGAGATCCTCGCTGTCTTGTCCGAGGTCTGTCCAAGATATGCCCCAACACGGAAGATTGGGGGGATAAACCCAATACCTAGGGACCGGAAGGTACTAATGAGAAAGCGCTCAAAGCTGCTTAAAAGAGTTGGGACGTTGGCGCGCTCAGGGACCGCCAGTGATGGCATCCTTGAGAGAGTGGCTGAGATCGAGAGGCAGCTCGAGGCGTCACATGAGGAAGAGGCAAGATCCTGTGAAGATAGAGCTATCGCCGCTATAAAAAATAACCCTAAATACTTCTACTCGTACGCCAGGAGGAAACTTTGCACAAAGTCGGTTGTGGGACCGTTTCGAGTCGACGGACGGAATGTGTGCACCCCTGAAGAGAAATGCGCTGTGATGCGCGCACAGTATGAGGCGGTATTTAGTCGGCCCAAGTTTGGGGAAGACGATGGCGGCTGGGGCCCGAATGAATGGCCGAGTACCACACCGATAAACCTCGTGGACTTTGAATTCAGTGAGCGAGACGTTGAGGAAAGCATTGGCGAGCTCTCACCCTCGTCGGCGCCGGGTCCAGACAGTGTTCCGGCTGTCCTCCTATGCAACTGTAGAGTTGCCATCAGCAGGCCTTTGTTCCTGCTCTGGAGGGCATCACTGAGTGCGGGGTCCATACCTACCAAACTCAAGCTGGGAATTATTACCCCCATATATAAAGGTGGCGAGAAACACCTACCCCGGAATTATAGGCCGATCACGCTGACCTCCCACATTATAAAGATCTTTGAGAAAATAGTAGTGAAAAGGCTGGTGGGATATATGGAGGATGCTGAGTTGTTCAACCCGAGTCAGCACGGGTTTAGAAGAGGGAGGTCCTGCCTCTCACAGTTGCTCGAGCACCAACGGCACATCACGGAGGCCCTCGGTCGTGGTCATGCAGTGGACGCTGTATACCTAGATTTTGCTAAGGCATTCGATAAGGTAGACCATGGGATCTTGCTTAGAAAGTTGAGGGCTGCTGGCGTTGGTGGCGACCTGTGGAATTGGATCAGGTGCTTCCTTACTGGCAGAAAACAAGTAGTGGCCGTTGACGGATGCCGGTCAGCCGAGTCGCGAGTGATAAGTGGAGTGCCCCAGGGCTCGGTGCTTGGACCACTTTTGTTCCTGGTCCATGTCAGTGATATTGACGCCGGATTACTTCACTCCTGCGCCTCATCATTTGCGGACGATACAAGAGTTTTTAAGGAAGTGGCCAGCAAGCAGGACTGCGAGGCCATGCAGCAGGACTTAATCAAAATATACGAATGGGCCGAAGTGAACAACATGTGCTTCAATGAGAGCAAATTTGAGCTCCTTCGTTGCGGTCACCATCCGGATGAAACCTTCCCCTACACAACTGCTGGTGGGGTGGTTGTGGAGAGGAGGTCATCAATCAGGGATTTGGGCGTGATCGTGGAGGACGGGGGAAGCTTCACAAAGCACATAGACTCGGTCTCAAAAAAGTGTCGAAGTCAACTCGGATGGATCCTCCGGACGTTTCGTGCCCGGGAAGCAGCGGCCATGATGACCTTGTATAGAGCGCTGATTTTGCCCCTGGCCGAATACTGCTGCCAGCTGTGGAGTCCAATTGCGACGGGGGAGATCCATAAAGTGGAGGCAATTCAGAGAACGTTCACGTCGAAAATCGTCGGAATGGAGCGGTTCAACTACTGGGAGAGGCTCCAGAGGTTATCACTGTTCTCCCTGCAGCGACGACGAGAGCGGTACCTGATAATTTACACCTGGAAGATGCTGGAGGGATTAGTACCAAACTTTGTTGACCCGAGTCTGGCGTTGAGAATTAGACAACATCCCCGATTAGGGAGGTTATGTGTCGTTCCGCCATTCAACAACAGGGCTCTAGCCAGCGTGAGGACGCGCCATGAAAGATCTTTTTCGGTCATTGGCCCAAGACTCTTCAACTGCCTCCCAATCGAACTGAGGGAGTCCCGTGGGAAACTGGCTGCCTTCAAATCAAGGTTGGATAAGTTCTTGGCGTCGGTCCCGGATCGACCTCCGATACCGCATTACTACCAGCCTGCGGCGGGCAACAGCCTCCTGCAGCAGGTGGCGCAGCTGCGAGTGGGGGAAATGTAGCGGCGAGTCGTCGTTGAGGGCGGTGCATCAGCATGGCCCGGGCCTGTCAGGCCCGAACTACATCCCAGGAATCCCAGGAATCCCAGGTGTGTGTGCTGTGGTGTGTGTGCTGTGGTGTGTGTGCTGTGGTGTGTGTGCTGTGGTGTGTCTGCTTTGGTGTGTGTGCTGTGGTGTGTGTGCTGTGGTTGTGTGCTGTGGTGTGTGTGCTGTGGCGTGTGTGCTGTGGTGTGTGTGCTGTGGTGTGTGTGCTGTGGTGTGTGTGCTGTGGTGTGTGTGCTGTGGTGTGTGTGCTGTGGTGTGTGTGCTGTGGTGTGTGTGTAGTGGTGTGTGTGTGTAGTGGTGTGGGTGTAGTGGTGTGGGTGTAGTGGTGTGTGCTGTGGTGTGTGCTCTGGTGTGTGTGCTTTGGTGTGTGTGCTTTGGTGTGTGTGCTTTGGTGTGTGTGCTGTGGTGTGTGTGCTGTGGTGTGTCTGCTGTGGTGTGTGTGTGTGCTGTGGTGTGTGTGTGTGCTGTTGTGTGTGTGCGCTGTTGTGTGTGTGCGCTGTGGTGTGTGTGTGTTGTGGTGTGTGTGTAGTGGTGTGTGTGTAGTGGTGTGTGTGTAGTGGTGTGTGTGTAGTGGTGTGTGTGTAGTGGTGTGTGTGCTGTGGTGTGTGTGATGTGGTGTGTGTGCTGTGGTGTGTGTGCTGTGGTGTGTGTGCTGTGGTGTGTGTGCTGTGGTGTGTGCTTTGGGGTGTCAGCCATGGACGTATAAATCCAGGAAATAGGCCCAGATCTCCCCAACGCTGCAATAAACAGACTGCGCAATGGTGCAAATTTTCGTCTGTGCTCGCGTTTAATATTAGCTTCATATCGAAATAAAAATTAAAATTAGGGTTTCTTAGGATTGCATAAACGTCATGTTTTTTTTAAATTCGTCCGGTGTCGTGGGAGTTCTTATGTATAATTTTAGGACCCATATTTAGAAATCACTATGTGTATTGATAATGATTATAACATAGTGAAGATACCTCTTCACTATCATATGTTCACTACTGTCCGTATTTTTTACAACTTTAAATTTGCTACTTACCATGTTTTGAATATCTGAGTTGACATTTTAACTGTGGCGTGACCCACCGGTGGTCACTGAGGAAATTTTCATAATGCTGCTGACGGACCAGCAGCCACCAACTCAATTTTCATAAATAAGGAACCAAATTAAAGGAAGGTACGATCCATTCAACGGTTGCTATTTTCAAAACTGTTTTCTGATGTCTTCTTTAGTTTGAGTTGAATATTGAACTTCAGTTCAACACGCCACGTGCAAGACGTAAAGCGATGGTTTTCAACATAGCTCTCTAGTTCATCACGTAGTTTCCCCGTAGTTCTTGATGATAATATTGACGATCTTACATGACGTTCACAATATTCTGCCCAAATTTCGATTTATTACATACTAAATTTTAAGATTTAGAAAATGGGTAAGAATACTGCTCGTCTGACATATTATAAGAAAATAATTTTTCCAAAACATTTAGAAATAGTGCCATCGCTATTACAGCATTTATGAGTTTTTTTTACTTCGAGCCGATTCATCCCCGCGTTCTTTTGTGTCAACTAACCTGCCGTTGGATTATAATTCCCACAAACTAAAGTAATTGCAGTTAGCTTTATCAGAAATTTTAAATGTATTCTCGTAAATGGCAGTTCACCTATACTCTGCACAACTAATGAAAATTTAAATCGTTTACACTATCATGAATCCAGTCCTTCAAGCTAAAGAGCTTTCATTGTTCGAAAAATTTGCAACAAATCATTTTTTTCGAATGATGTTCCTGGTAAATTTGTCAAGTTCTGTATTCTGTGAATAGATGTAAATGTAAATCCATTCTAAGTATTTACTATTCTATGAAATGTTTATGCCCAAACAATGTTTTCAAGTCAAGTGATATGAGTATCAAATTTTAGAAAATATCAATGAATGATGAACATCAGAGGTTTTGTGAATAAAGGCGCAGCTAGCGATAAAGTGGCAACTTTTGAAGAATGGCATATCAAATAGATACTTAAATGTTGGAACCAATTTCCGTAGACTTATATGCAATGTTCTTCGCTGGAAAAACAGATACTTAAGGATTGAAATCAATTACCATAGACTTATATGAAGCTTTCATTGTTCGAAAAATTTACATCAAATCATTTGCTTTGAATGTTTATGTTTAATTTACTCGATTCTGTTTAGATTTAAGAACATTTTAAATATTCATTATTCTATTTCAATCGTGTATAGAATATTCATAGTGATACAATGTTTTCAAGTCACATGAATACTTAATTTTAAGAATTACCAATGTATAATGATCAATAGAGTTTTTGCGAATAATGGCAGAGCCAACAGCAAATTGGTAGCTTATGAAGTCAATCATCAAATAGATACTGAAATATTCGAACTTGTTCCCGTAGACTTTTGTGCAATGTTCCTTATTGCATAAATAGATACTGAAATATTGGAACCAATCACCGTAGACTTGTTACCTATGTTCGTCACTGCAAAACGTTAATGCGGAATAATAGTTTCATGGTTTAGTTAAATTAAATTAGTTATGGACGCATGATATAGTTTTGCATAAGAGTATTTTTAAATGAATCGTTGTCTAAGCTTACCGTTAATTTATCTTCGATTAAAATTAATTAAATTCTTTTGCTCGGTAAATTATTTTGTTAAAGCCTCACTTTACTATTTACATTCCCTCCCCTCCCTCCTCCCCCACCTTCCTTTCCCTTCTCCATTTTACCTCTCCCACTCTCTCCCATTGTCCTACTTACTCTCACCTCTCCTTTCTCCCATTCTCTTCCCCTTTTTCTTTCTTCCTCCACCTCTTTCTCTCATTCTCCCACCCTTCTTCTCCTTCTCCCCCTCTTTCTCTCATTCTCCCACCCTTTTCTCCTTCTTCCCCTCTTTCTCCCTCTCTCTCCCCCTCTTTCTCCCACTCTCCCCTCCCCCACTCTCCCCTCCCCCACTCTCCCCTCTCCCGCTCCCACTCTCCCCTCTCACCCAGGCGACAGACGTGTATTGGACTCCGAACTTCATGTTATTAAGAGGATAAAATTCACAGACATGTTCGACGAGGGGAAGTTCGGAGAAAAATGTTGAAGTTCACTGATATAAAATTTAGACAGAAGGTTATGGAAAACTTTCAGGACTGGAACTTAATAAGAATTAAGTGATATATTGAAGGGAAATAAACTTTCTAATGAAACTCCCTCGAAGACATGCTCTATTGATTCCTTTCGGAAAAGATTAAAAAAACCGTGAGTAGAAGCAAAACAAGTAGAGGTGTGCACAAGTAACAGCACAAGACTTGCTTAAGAATTTCTTCTTAGAAATAGTTCTAATAGAGATCTTTTATGCAAAGACTTGTTTAATCGAACTTGCATAAAAGACTTGCATAAAAGACTTGCATAAAAGACCTGCATAAAAGACCTGCATAAAAGACTCGCACAAAAGACTTGCATAAAAGACTTGCATAAAAGACTTGCATAAAAGAGTTGCATAAAAGAGTTGCATAAAAGAGTTGCATAAAAGAGTTGCATCAAAGACCTGCATCAAAGACCTGCATCAAAGACCTGCATCAAAGACCTGCATCAAAGACCTGCATCAAAGACCTGCATCAAAGACCTGCATCAAAGACCTGCATCAAAGACCTGCATCAAAGACCTGCATCAAAGACCTGCATCAAAGACCTGCATGAAAGACCTGCATGAAAGACCTGCATGAAAGACCTGCATGAAAGACCTGCATGAAAGACCTGCATGAAAGACCTGCATGAAAGACCTGCATGAAAGACCTGCATGAAAGACCTGCATGAAAGACCTGCATGAAAGACCTGCATGAAAGACCTGCATGAAAGACCTGCATGAAAGACCTGCATGAAAGACCTTCATGAAAGGTCTGCATGAAAGGTCTGCATGAAAGGTCTGCATGAAAGGTCTGCATGAAAGGTCTGCATGAAAGGCCTGCATGAAAGGCCTGCATGAAAGGCCTGCATGAAAGGCCTGCATGAAAGGCCTGCATGAAAGGCCTGCATGAAAGGCCTGCATGAAAGGCCTGCATGAAAGGCCTGCACGAAAGGCCTGCATGAAAGGCCTGCGTGAAAGGCCTGCGTGAAAGGCCTGCATGAAAGGCCTGCATGAAAGGCCTGCATGAAAGGCCTGCATGAAAGGCCTGCATGAAAGGCCTGCATGAAAGGCCTGCATGAAAGGCCTGCATGAAAGGCCTGCATGAAAGGCCTGCATGAAAGGCCTGCATGAAAGGCCTGCATGAAAGACTTGTATAAAAGACTTGTATAAAAGACTTGTATAAAAGACTTGCCCAAAAGATTTGCCCAAAAGACTTGCCCAAAAGACTTGCCCAAAAGACTTGCCCAAAAGACTTGCCCAAAAGACTTGCCCAAAAGACTTGCCCAAAAGACTTGCCCAAAAGACTTGCCCAAAAGACTTGCCCAAAAGACTTGCCCAAAAGACTTGCCCAAAAGACTTGCCCAAAAGACTTGCCCAAAAGACTTGCCCAAAAGACTTGCCCAAAAGACTTGCCCAAAAGACTTGCCCAAAAGACTTGCCCAAAAGACTTGCCCAAAAGACTTGCCCAAAAGACTTGCCCAAAAGACTTGCCCAAAAGACTTGCCCAAAAGACTTGCCCAAAAGACTTGCCCAAAAGACTTGCCCAAAAGACTTGCCCAAAAGACTTGCCCAAAAGACTTGCCCAAAAGACTTGCCCAAAAGACTTGCCCAAAAGACTTGCCCAAAAGACTTGCCCAAAAGACTTGCCCAAAAGACTTGCCCAAAAGACTTGCCCAAAAGACTTGCCCAAAAGACTTGCCCAAAAGACTTGCCCAAAAGACTTGCCCAAAAGACTTGCCCAAAAGACTTGCCCAAAAGACTTGCCCAAAAGACTTGTACAAACGCCTCTGGGAATTCTCTAGGAATTCTTTTGAATTAGCACTCCCGGGGGGAATATGTGAGGGACAGAACTAAAAGTTAGCTGAGCCTTCTTTTTGTTGAAATAGAATAGGCTTTTTGTTTTGTTACGGACACGTGCAATTTTATTTTAATTCTACATTTTTATTCGTTTTGCTCTCAACGAAATGCCAAACTTAGACTTAGACTTAGACTTAGACTTAGGCTTAGACTTAGGCTTAGACTTAGACTTAGACTTAGACTTAGAATTAGAATTATAATTAGACTTTGAGGTGCGCAAGTTTCATCTCTGCGGACTTCTACTCAACGCCCGAATGCCTGCGAAGGCAACGAAGGCTTCCTTCAGTGTGTGCAGCGCTGAAGTTCTCTTGACTCGGTCCAGAACTTCCTCATCTGTGATGATTGTTGGGGAGCGGGGGGAGGGAGTGGGAGAGGGGGAAAGCAGGAGGGGGGGCAAGAAGCTTTTAGTTGAGGAGTGAAGTAAGAAAGCTACGGGTTGGGGAGTGGGGGAAATGAAGCTTTTGGTTGAGGATTGGGAGAATGAAACTTTGGGTTGGGGATTGGAGGGAGAAATTCTGGGTTGGGAAGTGAGGGAAGAAGCTATTGGTTAAGGAATGAGGGGAAGGAAGATTTGGGTTGAAGAGAGTTGAGGGCAAAAAAGCTAAGAGTTGAATAGTGGAAGTCCGATAACTCAAGATGTCGAATATGACGGCTGAATGAAAGCCTGCTTTGTCGTATTAAGTACAAACTCATACTCCTTTTATTATCATTTCAAAATGCATTAAATATCATTCCATGCATGATTAGAATACTTCCAAATTGGTGCTCATACTCTGGTGCACAAAGGAAGGAATATGTGAAGTCCCAAGCTAAATGCTAGGTAGGCCTACTTTACGTTGAAATAAAACGTTTTTTTTTTTTGTTATGTTGCAGACCATCTTTTTTTCAGTGCACTGCTGTCCTGTTTTTCAGCACATTCTACTTTCTTCTTCCTCTTTCATCTTGTTTCATTAACTTATTTCTCACCTTTTTCTCACCTTGTGCACATATTCCGCGTCCTCTTAACTCCATACTAAGAGGGGCCTTCCTGTTTCATCTCTTATGAGCGCCATCATTGCGGTTAGGGTTGCCTAAATTGACAAATAATTTACGTAATGTCATCCAGATAAACTGCGCAGAGCAGAATATCTTCTTTACTCGAAAGAAAAAGACGCGAATGCTCCCTTACTGACCGGCAATGGAAAAGCTGCTCCAGTTTTTACTCGCTAATTAGCTATTCCAGCTATTCCAGTCATTCCAGCCCTTCGAGCTTTTCCAGTCATTCCAGCTCTTCGAGCTATTCCAGTCATTCCAGGCCTTCGAGCTGTTCCAGTCATTCCAGTCCTTCGAGCCATTCCAGCTACATTCCAGCTACATTCCAGCTACATTCCAGCTACATTCCAGCTACATTCCAGCTACATTCCAGCTACATTCCAGCTACATTCCAGCTACATTCCAGCTACATTCCAGCTACATTCCAGCTACATTCCAGCTACATTCCAGCTACATTCCAGCTACATTCCAGCTACATTCCAGCTACATTCCAGCTACATTCCAGCTACATTCCAGCTACATTCCAGCTACATTCCAGCTACATTCCAGCTACATTCCAGCTACATTCCAGCTACATTCCAGCTACATTCCAGCTACATTCCAGCTACATTCCAGCTACATTCCAGCTACATTCCAGCTACATTCCAGCTACATTCCAGCTACATTCCAGCTACATTTCAGTCATGCCCAGCCAAGTAAATAGGAAGAAGCGAGGCAGCAGCAGGCCATACCAATAAATACTCCCCAGCACCAGCAGTGCAGCAAGCTTCATTAAATGTCCTTCTCGCTTTGCTCAGCTGTGTGGGAGTCGTGTAATTGTTCTACGATTTATTTAATTGAATTGAATATTAAAACGCTAAAAATGCTCATATTATTCATTCGGTTTAATTGCTGAACGATTTATTTTATAAAAAAGCGAGCTAAAACGCTAAAAAATGTTCATTTTATTTTATTCAATGATGCGGTGCATTTTCTGAAAGATTTATTTATTTGAGTAGCGAGTTGAAACGTTAAAAATGCTTATATTATATATTTGATGATGCGATTCAACTGCCGTAAGATTTATTCAAGTGAATACTGAATTAAAATGCTAATTGTGCTCGTCTTATTCGTCTGGCGATGCGGGGCAAATGCTGATCAATTTATTTAATAGAGTTGAACTCAAATGGGAAAATCTTACCTTTATCATCCGATGATATACTGAACAATTCTCCTCTCCACCGCTCGGAATATTTTGCCTCAAAAGCGATACGTGAAAGTTTTAAAATAAATGCGTGCATGCAAATTTGCGCCCTCGTCCGCAACTCGGCGTGTTTGGTTTCCTTTCTGAGTGTGGCTGGTGTGGCTGTGTTGGTTTGATTTATTTTCGTGTGGCTATATTCGTGTTCGTGTAGCTATATTCGTGTTCGTGTAGCTATATTCGTGGTCGTGTGGCTATATTCGTGTTCGTGTAGCTATATTCGTGGTCGTGTGGCTATATTCGTGGTCGTGTGGCCTCGTATATTCGTGATCGTGTGGCTATATTCGTGGTCGTGTGGCTGTATTGATCTGATTTATTTTCGTGTGGCTATATTCGTGTTCGTGTAGCTATATTCGTGTTCGTGTAGCTATATTCGTGGTCGTGTGGCTATATTCGTGTTCGTGTAGCTATATTCGTGTTCGTGTAGCTATATTCGTGTTCGTGTAGCTATATTCGTGGTCGTGTGGCTATATTCGTGTTCGTGTAGCTATATTCGTGGTCGTGTGGCTATATTCGTGTTCGTGTAGCTATATTCGTGTTCGTGTAGCTATATTCATGGTCGTGTGGCTATATTCGTGGTCGTGTGGCTATATTCGTGGTCGTGTGGCTATATTCGTGGTCGTGTGGCTGTATTGATCTGATTTATTTTCATGTGGCTATATTCGTGTTCGTGTAGCTATATTCGTGGTCGTGTGGCTATATTTGTGTTCGTGTAGCTATATTCGTGGTCGTGTGGCTATATTCGTGTTCGTGTAGCTATATTCGTGGTCGTGTGGCTATATTCGTGTTCGTGTAGCTATATTCGTGGTCGTGTGGCTATATTCGTGGTCGTGTGGCTATATTCGTGTTCGTGTAGCTATATTCGTGGTCGTGTGGCTATATTCGTGGTCGTGTGGCTATATTCGTGGTCGTGTGGCTATATTCGTGGTCGTGTGGCTATATTCGTGGTCGTGTGGCTATATTCGTGGTCGTGTGGCTATATTCGTGGTCGTGTGGCTGTATTCGTGGTCGTGTAGCTTTATTGACCCGACTTCTTTCTGTGGCTATATTTGTGTTACTATTTAGTTACTGTTTTTTAGTTACTATTTTTATTGAATTTAGTTACCGTTTTTTGTCAGTATGAGGCTCACCTAAAATTACGTCTTTCATACTGAAGAAACATCACAATATCATCACAGGTGTGCTAACATTAAGCTGTTGCTCGTAACGTTTGAAAAAAACTAACGCGCCTGATGACAGGAATGAGCTTGATAGAAATAGAACAATATGCACTAACGTACATGCATGCCACACACGCACACAGCACGAGCACAACACACCTGCGGAGAGCGAGCGAGTCAGCGGCAGGGAACTCTGGTATATTCACTAGGCCTATATTCACTAGGCCTATATTCACAAGGCCTATATTCACTAGGCCTATATTCACTAGGCCTATATTCAGTAGGCCTATATTCACTAGGCCTATATTCACCAGGCCTATATTCAGTAAGCCTACTGAATATTCAGGCGTCGGTGTCATAAAATCGTGAGGCCATTTTTGCCTGGCCGCGAAAGTCGACGGCAATTCCCTCCTTTGTTGAATATCCGCTGCCTTCTCTTGGAAAAATCCCGTGTGGAAACAAGCATCCGTCGCAAGAATATTTTATTTCTCATTGGTTCTCCGTGCGGTGCTGTTTGGATATTCCCTTTAAGGGATGAATATCCGCCTCCCACACTGTTTCCATTCTTCAACAGATATCCATATATGTCGTACTGTCTGGAAATTCCCTTTTGTGATTAATATCCGCCTCCCACAGTGCTTCCATTCCTCAATGGATATCCATAAAGTACTATTTCGAAATTCCAATTTGTGGTAAATATCCAACCTCCAGAATATTTCCATTTCTTAATGGATATCCAACCGTTTTTCCGGAAATTCTGGGACACAACTGAATATCCGCCATCCTTCCAAAGCATTTCACCTCAACAATAGATGTCCGCCCGCTTCTCTTTGAGAATTTCTCGGGAGTCTTCGAGTCTCTGAATCCAATGAACTTTGCTTTATTAATGGATATCTGCTCTCTATTCTTCGGCGATTCCCAACCGATATTGAATATTTGCTCAGCATCCCGTCGGATATTCGGCTAGCTGAATATTGCACCGGCCCCTTCTTGAATGCTTGAGTCCGCTGCTCGTTGATGTGTGGCTGTGTGCCGGTGTATGCAGATTGTGGGATTGGACAAAACAGTGTTATTTCTGAACAAAACAAGGTCTGCTTTTCCTGGACAAAACAAGGTCTGCTTTTCCTGAAGAAAACAGGGTCTGTTGTTTGAAGAGAACAAAACCGAATGTGTTGTTTGAGGAGATTTTGTGATTGCGATTTTATGATTGTGTGACGGTGATTGTGATTGTGTGGTGGTGAATATGTGGGGGCGAATGTGTGGGGGCGAATTTGTGGTGGTGAATGTGTGGGGGCGAATGTGTGGTGGTGAATGTGTGGCGGTGAATGTGTGGCGGTGAATGTGTGGTGGTGAATGTGTGGTGGTGAATGTGTGGTGGTGAATGTGTGGTGGTGAATGTGTGGCGGTGAATGTGTGGTGGTGAATGTGTGGTGGTGAATGTGTGGCGGTGAATGTGTGGTGGTGAATGTGTGGTGGTGAATGTGTGGCGGTGAATGTGTGGTGGTGAATGTGTGGCGGTGAATGTGTGGCGGTGAATGTGTGGCGGTGAATGTGTGGTGGTGAATGTGTGGTGGTGAATGTGTGGTGGTGAATGTGTGGCGGTGAATGTGTGGCGGTGAATGTGTGGTGGTGAATGTGTGGTGGTGAATGTGTGGTGGTGAATGTGTGGCGGTGAATGTGTGGCGGTGAATGTGTGGTGGTGAATGTGTGGCGGTGAATGTGTGGCGGTGAATGTGTGTCGGATTTTTGGTGAATTTTCCATTAAGTGAAGGCTGTATCCAAAGCTCCGTCGCCTCAAGTGTCTAAGTCAGAGACTTCGACCTCCCCTCATACTTACAACCGACACGAAATGCCACGCGTATTTTCGTTTTTGAGAATTCAATATTTAAAATACACGTATAAAGAAAATAACGTACTGAAAGTCAAGTCTTGCTCAATAATTTAATATATGAAATACAAGTATGACAAAAAACCCGTCCTGAAAAAGTCTCGTTCAATAATTGTCTATATCGAGCCTTTCTTAAATATCGGAAGTCATATCGACTATAAATTGAATTTATAACCCGTCCACAAAACATGAAGAAATAAAACATTATACACTGGGTTGCACGACCGAAATAGGAACAAGCAGGACAAACAGCGACCAAGCGTCAGCTGCAGACCAGGCATCAGCTGCAACCAGGCATCAGCTGCAGACCAGGCATCAGCTGCAGACCAGGCATCAGCTGCAGACCAGGCATCAGCTGCAGACCAGGCATCAGCTGCAGACCAGGCATCAGCTGCAGACCAGGCATCAGCTGCAGACCAGGCATCAGCTGCAGACCAGGCATCAGCTGCAGACCAGGCATCAGCTGCAGACCAGGCATCAGCTGCAGACCAGGCATCAGCTGCAGACCAGGCATCAGCTGCAGACCAGGCATCAGCTGCAGACCAGGCATCAGCTGCAGACCAGGCATCAGCTGCAGACCAGGCATCAGCTGCAGACCAGGCTCTTACAGACAACAAATGGATAATGGAATAACAAACAGGAACCAAATGGTCTGTCACAATCTTTGACGTATATGAGCATTGCACTGGAAGTTTCACTACACCTGGTCAGAGGACGCCAATGAGAGAACAATGAGAAGAGAAGAACAATGCGAACAGAAGAACGATCATAACAGAAGAACAATGAGAATATCATTCAATATGTGTACATATATACTTAATATCTCTACCATAAGTCATTTCAGTACATCCCAGATGAAATACAGTACTTCCTTTCACTCAAACGACCTTCATTAATAAAGCCCAACTCTATTGATCTTGAACAAGACAAGCTTCTGTTCCTGTCAAACAGACCCTGTTTTGTTATCATCGAACAACGACCCTGTTTTGCTTTCTTAAAACGCCCCTGTTTTCTTAAACAACACTTCGTCTTTCCCGAGCAACACACCCTGGTTTTTTCTCTCTAGATAAACCGTTTTCTTTTCAAACTATTTTTTGTATTGTTTACAGAATACCCTGTTTTGTTCTGTTCAAACAACACCCAGCTCCGTCTCCCCCGAACAATACCCAGCTCCGTCTCCCCCGAACAATACCCAGCTCCGCCTCCCCAAGCAACACCCAGCTCCGTCTCCCACAAACAACACCCAGCTCCGTCTCCCCCGAACAACACCCAGCTCCGTCTCCCCCGAACAACACCCAGCTCTTTCTCCCCCGAACAATACCCAGCTCCGCCTCCCCCAAGCAACACCCAGCTCCGTCTCCCACAAACAACACCCAGCTCCGTCTCCCCCGAACAACACCCAGCTCCGTCTCCACCGAACAACACCCAGCTCCGTCTCCCCCGAACAACACCCAGCTCCGTCTCCCCCGAACAACACCCAGCTCCGTCTCCCCCGAACAACACCCAGCTCCGTCTCCCCCGAACAACACCCAGCTCCGTCTCCCCCAAACAACACCCAGCTCCGTCTCCTCCAAACAACACCGAGCTCCGTCTCCCACAAACAACACCCAGCTCCGTCTCCCCCGAACAACACCCAGCTCCGTCTCCCCCGAACAACACCCAGCTCCGTCTCCCACAAACAACACCCAGCTCCGTCTCCCCCAAACAACAGCCGTCAGTTGAGGAGCCGGTGCCGTCAGCGAAGACCTGCTATCGGAAGGGAAGGCCGTTTGTCTCTCAGAAGAGCCGGACTGCGGACCTGTTCCGGTGCTCTGATTCCGGCAAACAGCTCGTGTTTGTTTCCGGTCCGCTGCTCCAACAAACGCTGGATGGTGGATCTGGTGGATTAGCGTCTTTGGATACGCGGTGGATAGGAGTGGAAATAGCAGAGTTTATACAGAGAAGTTACGAGGTACGTTGCTGAGCCAACGAGCTCTGGAGTGTGGATGTGGTGGACCAAAATATATGTATAAATGGTGGATACGGTGGATAGGAGAGGAAATATGGTGTAAACAAAGTGAAGTTCTGAGGTACGTTGAATGTGTTGTTTGTGAATGTGATGTGAGTAAATGTGATGTGTGTAAACAAAGATGAGGCGGGAACACTGAAGACAAAATTTCAACAAAGGGTTGGAATGGATCAAAAGAATAAAAAATTAGTTATATGAAGAAAATCAACGAAATGTATACCGAGACGATCAGAAGGTAGCAAACGAAATCTAGCGAGCACAACAGAAATCACCAAAACCGTGAACAACGTTTCCAAGTAATTATAGTATTAATGACTGAATAATTAGGCCCATTCGTAATTATTTATGTGACTCGTGTATGTAGTACAGAATGCTATATTCTACTAATTAATAGAAAGGTTAAATCAGCTTGAAAGTTAACGATTAAACTGTAGGCTTACGCTGAAATTGTGGTAAAATGTGAAAACGAAGTGCCTATTGTACCTTACCGAATGGTAGAAAATTCACTATCTGAAGTTAAATTTTGCGTTTAAAGGTAGATTCTATGTATATTCTTACACCAAACTCTACACTCAAGGCAGCTTTGATGTCTACCTTGCGCAAGTGAGAATGTCTTTTGTACAGTAATTTTGAACTAAGCTAGAAATGAAATCGATACTCGTATCTTATTTCGCTTACATTTTTTGTGAATTGCTTGCCGCGTGAGTTCGGTAACGCGTTGGTCTCGACGTGCGCCACCAGTGGTACACGGAGGTAATTTCCATAACGCTGCTGACCGACCAGCAGCCCCACAGTCAACTTTCATAAATACTTAATCAAACCTCAATGAAGGAACGATTCAGTCCATGTTTTCTGTTTTCAAAATCGCTCACTACAACTGACATTAAATATGAGTTGAACACTGAACTTCAGTTTAACCCACCGGGGTTAACGCGGTAATGCCCCCTGAGGTCGCATGTTTTTAAGAAAACGTCTTTGTGTGTGTAGTGTGTGTGTATAAGGATATGTGATAGGGAGGCTTAAACTAACTAATAATAATCTATAGATGGATAAGTGAGTCACACATAAATGGCCTTAGTTGCTCTATGAGTAACACGCACTTGGTGTATTCATTCGTAAAAGAAAGCTGTGACACTTTTAAAACGTTTTACATCTTCTGTTATAATGATTTAAAATTAATGATTGTTTTGTTAAACACACAACCAAAGCAGTCGCTATCATTGAGGCATTTGCAACACCCAGCCCACATTAAATTGCAGGACTGAGCGAAATTCAACGATTGCCTCAAATGAATTCGCTAGTTTTATTTACAAAATAACGCTCATTCCTTAGTTCTTCCTTATGATTTCGTTCTTACTAATTCCATCGTTCGTCAATATTCCTTCATTCTTCTTAGTTCCTTGTTCCTTCCTTATTCCTTCCTTATTCCTTGCTATTCCTTCTTATTCTTTCCTTATTCCTTCCTTATTCATTCCTTATTCCTTCCTTATTCCTTCCTTGTTCCTTCCTTATTCCTTCCTTATTCCTTCCTTGTTCCTTCCTTATTCCTTCCTTATTCCTTCCTTGTTCCTTCCTTGTTCCTTCCTTGTTCCTTCCTTGTTCCTTCCTTGTTTCTTCCTTGTTCCTTCCTTGTTCCTTCCTTGTTCGTTCCTTGTTCGTTCCTTGTTCGTTCCTTGTTCGTTCCTTGTTCGTTCCTTGTTCGTTCCTTGTTCATTCCCTGTTCCTTCCTTGTTCGTTCCTTGTTCGTTCCTTGTTCGTTCCTTGTTCGTTCCTTGTTCATTCCCTGTTCCTTCCCTGTTCCTTCCTTGTTCCTTCCCTGTTCCTTCCTTGTTCGTTCCTTGTTCGTTCCTTGTTCGTTCCTTGTTCGTTCCTTGTTCATTCCCTGTTCCTTCCTTGTTCGTTCCTTGTTCGTTCCTTGTTCGTTCCTTGTTCGTTCCTTGTTCATTCCCTGTTCCTTCCCTGTTCCTTCCTTGTTCGTTCCTTGTTCGTTCCTTGTTCGTTCCTTGTTCGTTCCTTGTTCATTCCCTGTTCCTTCCTTGTTCCTTCCTTGTTCGTTCCTTGTTCGTTCCTTGTTCGTTCCTTGTTCGTTCCTTGTTCGTTCCTTGTTCGTTCCTTGTTCGTTCCTTGTTCGTTCCTTGTTCGTTCCTTGTTCATTCCCTGTTCCTTCCCTGTTCCTTCCTTGTTCGTTCCTTGTTCGTTCCTTGTTCGTTCCTTGTTCGTTCCTTGTTCGTTCCTTGTTCGTTCCTTGTTCGTTCCTTGTTCGTTCCTTGTTCGTTCCTTGTTCGTTCCTTGTTCGTTCCTTGTTCGTTCCTTGTTCGTTCCTTGTTCGTTCCTTGTTCGTTCCTTGTTCGTTCCTTGTTCGTTCCTTGTTCGTTCCTTGTTCGTTCCTTGTTCGTTCCTTGTTCGTTCCTTGTTCCTTCCTTGTTCCTTCCTTGTTCCTTCCTTGTTCGTTCCTTGTTCGTTCCTTGTTCGTTCCTTGTTCGTTCCTTGTTCGTTCCTTGTTCGTTCCTTGTTCGTTCCTTGTTCGTTCCTTGTTCGTTCCTTGTTCGTTCCTTGTTCATTCCCTGTTCCTTCCCTGTTCCTTCCTTGTTCGTTCCTTGTTCGTTCCTTGTTCGTTCCTTGTTCGTTCCTTGTTCGTTCCTTGTTCGTTCCTTGTTCCTTCCTTGTTCCTTCCTTGTTCCTTCCTTGTTCGTTCCTTGTTCGTTCCTTGTTCGTTCCTTGTTCGTTCCTTGTTCGTTCCTTGTTCGTTCCTTGTTCATTCCCTGTTCCTTCCCTGTTCCTTCCTTGTTCGTTCCTTGTTCGTTCCTTGTTCGTTCCTTGTTCGTTCCTTGTTCGTTCCTTGTTCGTTCCTTGTTCGTTCCTTGTTCATTCCCTGTTCCTTCCCTGTTCCTTCCTTGTTCGTTCCTTGTTCGTTCCTTGTTCGTTCCTTGTTCGTTCCTTGTTCGTTCCTTGTTCGTTCCTTGTTCGTTCCTTGTTCGTTCCTTGTTCGTTCCTTGTTCGTTCCTTGTTCGTTCCTTGTTCGTTCCTTGTTCGTTCCTTGTTCGTTCCTTGTTCGTTCCTTGTTCGTTCCTTGTTCGTTCCTTGTTCGTTCCTTGTTCGTTCCTTGTTCGTTCCTTGTTCGTTCCTTGTTCGTTCCTTGTTCGTTCCTTGTTCGTTCCTTGTTCGTTCCTTGTTCGTTCCTTGTTCGTTCCTTGTTCGTTCCTTGTTCGTTCCTTGTTCGTTCCTTGTTCGTTCCTTGTTCGTTCCTTGTTCGTTCCTTGTTCGTTCCTTGTTCGTTCCTTGTTCGTTCCTTGTTCGTTCCTTGTTCATTCCCTGTTCCTTCCCTGTTCCTTCCTTGTTCGTTCCTTGTTCGTTCCTTGTTCGTTCCTTGTTCCTTCCTTGTTCGTTCCTTGTTCGTTCCTTGTTCGTTCCTTGTTCGTTCCTTGTTCGTTCCTTGTTCGTTCCTTGTTCATTCCCTGTTCCTTCCCTGTTCCTTCCTTGTTCGTTCCTTGTTCGTTCCTTGTTCGTTCCTTGTTCGTTCCTTGTTCGTTCCTTGTTCGTTCCTTGTTCGTTCCTTGTTCGTTCCTTGTTCGTTCCTTGTTCGTTCCTTGTTCGTTCCTTGTTCGTTCCTTGTTCATTCCCTGTTCCTTCCCTGTTCCTTCCTCGTTCTTTACTACTTCGTGCTTCGTGCTGCGTACACCAGTGCATAAAAGAAGGAAATGTGTCTCAGAAATGGAGAGCATCTCGCTGTGCTGCATCAGGCGGAGCCGTAACTGCGCAGGCCGTGTAGCGACCGTATAGGGACGGCGTGGCCGCCAAATGGCAGCAGATAAGAGGCCAAATTACGGCTAAAGCCGACCATCCTCAGTCTTGGGTTGATATTAAGAGTGTGGTGCCGGGAATGTGCGTTTTTGTGTGTGGTTTTATTACACGACCCGTGTGTGTGTGGTTGGAATATACAACATCTGAATGTGTGGTTCAATTTGACATTAGTGCATTCATCTTCCATTTTACCTAACAAAAAATAACTTCAAAAATTAAGATGGCTATTACGTTTGTATTGAAAGTACGCGGGGTTGTGGTCCTGATATGGAAAAAAATTTCTTCAGTCAAGATTTGTATTTTAATTAGGGTTTAGGTTTTTTGATTCCTGAGGTTGGGCTTTAATTCCTGAGCTTGAATTCTTATTCCTGAAGTTGGAGTCTGATTCCTGATGTTGAAAACACTCAACAAACTCCCATGAATTTGTTTCAAAGCGAGAGCAATAGAAGATTACCATAAAAAATCCGATATCAATTCATCAGAACAAATAGAACATTCGTCAAAAATGAAAAAAAGTTTCTTTGATAACGTATACGTAGGGCGAAATTTCATACCTGTAATAAACTGTATATTTTTCAAGCCTTGGTTTCGTGATATGATATAAATTTAAATAGTATAATTCTGCATTGCCCTAGTATTAAGGTTCACATTACGTTTCTTAAAGTAGAGCTTTTGAGGGGGATACAACTATTGTATCTATGGGAATTAGCGCTCCCAAGTGGAAATGTGTGAGGGCGCGAGCTGAGAGTTAGGCCGTTTTTTATATTGTGAGGCCTTCTTTTTGTTGAAGTAAATATATTTTTTTATGTCATGGACCAATTTTTCTAAGTTCATGGCTGGCCTGTTTTTTAACAACTACATTCTTCTTCGAATTTTATTTTGTTTCACAAACTTATTTCTCGACTTACTGTATCTATGCACCTTCTGCATAGATTCCGCATTCCCCTATTCCCACACTAAATGGTGCCTTCCCCCTTCCTCTCTCTGGAGCGCTTTTTTGTGCGGTTAAGGAGACTCAAACTAATATCTAACCTAATACATTCTTAATATAGAGTCTAAAGTGGGAATTAAAATGTAATTTTGCAAAATTTTGCTCATAAGCGTTGTAAGCGTTGAAAACGCTCGACATCTGACTTCTTTTTTTTTTTGAAGATATTAATTTTTTTGCAAGTAAACGACTTAACAAAATCGCGATAGATGTAGGTACATGAAACCTGGTCTAAGATAGTTTCCAGATTGTGACAAAAGTAGAGTGGGCAAAAAACTTTCCTGACAGAAGCCCCAAAATTTTGCCATAGGCCTACCCAGCCCATGTGACAATGTCCTGATTAGCCACTTGATTAACGAGGGCCGCCTGATTAGAGCGCTGATTGACACGACTCGCCTGATTAGGATGGTCTTCTAATCAGTGAGGGCTGTGGGAGTTGTGTGGGGGAGCAGGGGGCTGATTGGTGCCTGGGGGAGTTGTGTGGGGGGGAGCAGGGGGCTGATTGGTGCCTGTGGGAGTTGTGTGGGGGAGCAGGGGGCTGATTATTGCCTGGGGGAGTTGTGTGGGGGGGGAGCAGGGGGATGATTGGTGCCTGGGGGAGTTGTGTGGGGGAACAGGGGGATGATTGGTGCCTGGGGGAGTTGTGTGGGGGGAGCAGGGGGATGATTGGTGCCTGGGGGAGTTGTGTGGGGGAGCAGGGGGATGATTGGTGCCTGGGGGAGTTGTGTGGGGGGAGCAGGGGGATGATTGGTGCCTGGTGGAGTTGTGTGGGGGGAGCAGGGGGCTGATTGGTGCCTGTGGGAGTTGTGTGGGGGAGCAGGGGGCTGATTGGTGCCTGGGGGAGTTGTGTGGGGGAGCAGGGGGCCGATTGGGGCCTGGGGGTGTTGTGTGGGGGAACAGGGGGCTGTTGGTGCCTGGGGGAGTTGTGTGGGGGAACAGGGGGCTGATTGGTGCCTGGGGGAGTTGTGTGGGGGAACAGGGGGCTGATTGGTGCCTGGGGGAGTTGTGTGGGGGGAGCAGGTGGATGATTGGTGCCTGGGGGAGTTGTGTGGGGGAGCTGGGAGATAATTACTATGCTGAAATTGAGGCGGCAATGAATGGTCACCAGTCTACCTTATCACGGGATTGGATGCCCGGAGATGGTTGCGCCAAATCTCCTGCTCATCTTTCAAAACGGAGCATTAATGAAAAAAATATGTATATGAATATCCTGATGAAAACAAAGAAATGGAAAATGGATAAAAAATTATTTTTCAGTGCTTTGCAAAAATGCACATTCTATAAAAAACTTGCATGTTCTACAAAAACACTTGCATTTAAAAAAAAAATTTGCATGTTCTGCAAAAAATCTCGCAAATTCTGTCTCAGAGATGATAAATGGACAGTAAAAACGTGGCCGAATGAGTGGGAAAATACATAAGAATTACTCCCATATATTTAATAATAGACGTGAATTTTTGAACATCAATGATTAAACTCTTGTGTAATACTAGAGTTCTGATCCTGAAACGCAATAAATTCCAAAATTATTTAAAATAGTTAATTATTCACTCACCACATACAAGTCATTGGTCTAAATTACACAGAAGTAACACATTGGGTGTGTAACTAAGAAAATATAAGCTGCGTGGTCACTTTAACTACGCAGTGGCGATAGCAACCGACCAGACGATGGACGTAGATAATCCGTAGCTCTCAAAATTTAATGGGAAATTATTTTCTCAACGTATTATTAAAATTTCGCAGTTTTGGTTCTTTCACAGTAGTTTTTGTTTCTTCATTCTTCATTGTTTCTTCATAAATTCTTTAGGGTATCTTCAAAATTACTTTGTTTTTAGCAAGTATTTAGAGTTTTTTAATAAATTCTTCATAGTTTTTTAATAAATTCTTCATAGTTTCCTGATAACGTACATCCAGAGAAAAATACAAATAAAATCTGAAATTTTCAGTAAAACAGCGTTAAAAAAACAGGAAAACAAAATACAAAAACCCTAGAAAAAACAGCGAATTAAAAAGAAATGTATTAAAAGAGCCGAGAGTTTAGCGGGAAAGGCGCTAACGGGGACGGAAGGTTCAGGGGGAAAAACACCGCAACCAGAGGCAACACCGTGCAGGTGGGGCGGCTGTGTCTCCCCTCTTAAAGGGGCTCTGCTGGGGCCTGGCAACCCCACCCAACGGGGAGTGGACGTGGGGGGAGGGGGGAGTAGGGAGTGGGGAGGGAGGAAGAGGGAAGGGGGAGTGGGGAGTGGGGAGGGAGGAAGAGGGAAGGGGGAGTGGGGAGTGGGGAAAGGGAGTAGGGTGGGGTGGGGAGTTGGAAGTGGGGAGTTGGAAATAGGGAGTGGGGGGAAGTTGGAAGTGGAGAGTTGGAAGTAGGGAGTGTGGGGGGGGGGAGTTGGAAGTGGGGAGTTGGAAGTAGGGAGTTGGAAGTAGGGAGTTGGAAGTAGGGGGGGGGAGTTGGAAGTGGGGAGTGGGAGGGAGTTGGGAGTGGGGGGAGTTGGAAGTGCGGAGTTGGAAGTAGGGAGTGGAGGGAATTGGAAGTGGGGAGTTGGGAGTGGGGGGGGGGGGGTGTTGAAAGTGGGGAGTTGGAAGTAGGGAGTTGGAAGTAGGGAGTTGGAAGTAGGGAGTTGGAAGTAGGGAGTTGGAAGTAGGGAGTTGGAAGTAGGGAGTGGGGTGGGGAGTGGGGAATGGGGAAAGGGAGTGGGGAATGGGGAAAGGGAGTGGGGAATGGGGAAAGGGAGTGGGGAATGGGGAAAGGGAGTAGGGAATGGGGAAAAGGAGTGGGGAATGGGGAAAAGGAGTGAGGAATGGGGAAAAGGAGTGGGGAATGGGAAAGGGAGTGGGGAATGGAGAAAGTCAGTGAGGAGTGGGGAGGAAGAAGGTAGTTGTGTGTGGGAAAGCGTAGGATGCTCCAAGAAATTACATTGGGACAAAATTACATAGTGTTCTGGGGTGAAATATCCCTGTGCTCATTCAGTTCACTAATATTTAATAGAGATGAACTCGAGTATAAGTGTATGTGTTTGTGTACGAATGGGCGTATGTGTTTGTGCAACCCGCGCTAGGTTGGAATTATAAATGTTTTTTTATCAAAAATCAAAATTAGCTCACAAACTTATTGTCACTTTTCCCATTAATATGTGGGGTGTCTACGACAAAATTAAACCCTGATTTTGAATATCTGATATTACGTCTCTGCGATACAATATTATTCTGTAGAACGCGTGGAATAAAACAAATGGATCACAATTAAACTGTCACGAGGTATCATGGATACATTATTCAGTTAATATTTGGAACTAGCGTACACGGCCCGTCAAAAATGACGGGATTCAATATCTCTCTTGAACAAATTTTCGTTGAGTGTAGTTTCCATGCTAACGCTTATTTCAAAGGTAATTTATTGTTCTTGTGGCAGTAATAAATACTTGGAATTACGGTAGAGGAAACAAGGTAGTGTCAAACAAGTCTTTTTTTGTCGACTGCGGGGGTTTGCTGACGTCACGGCAACGAACCAATGGCAGCGCTTATGTTGCTTCAGGTAGCACTGCTACCCCCAAATCTGTCTCTACTATTGGCCTAACGACATCGCGGTTTGGTGATGTCATAAAGTTTGTTTGAAATGAAGCCGTTCTATTGGCTAGCCGAACAAGAGGAGGTGTATTTTACCCCATAGAAATGACCCTACCTTGTTTCCTCTACCATGCTTGGAATACAGTATTTTTGAGCCGCAAAAGATGTAATTATAGCCACTCGTGTCGTATCCTAGATACAGAAATTCAGCATTACTGAAAGCAACTGCGAGCTTGTGTATGTATATTGTAATATGCAATACAGTATATTGTGATGCTGTATATTGTAATATGTAATACCGTATATTGTAATATGTAATACCCCGCCAAACTCGGTATCTACTATGCGGACTGAAGTATGTAAGGCTCCAGATGTCTTTTTTTTAAAGTGACATTACCATAGTGCACTTGTTCAGCGAAAATGAGTGCATTAATTTACCAGTGAATTGAAACCAAGACCGCCAGTGCTAATTTCCTCATATCTATTCTCAAGAGCGTGACACGAAACATAAATAAACACACGACGGTCATTCTTAGTAGCAGATCCTTGGGCACATTTTTCTGGATGCACTGTACTTAACAAATTTTTTCCATCGAATTGAAATCGACTTTTCCGCCAGCTTCAGTTGAAAATAATTTTGAAATAGAAACCTTTTTATGATTTTCATATTCCCGACGTCGGGCTGAACCCAAAGAAATCTTCGACTTGAAATCTTCAGCTTGTTTTTCCACTGAAATTTATCGCCTCAAACTTTGTCTCCTTCTTGCAGAGCTGCGATTATTCGGTGCTGTGAAAAGGCTTTGTGTGCTGTGCCTTTCAAAAGCCGAACTGTGCTATACCAAATTAGAATTTGTCATCGTGAACTTCGATCTGGTCATTGTTAAATTAAAAATTAGAAAATTAAAGGTTATCATTGTTAGAAATTAGAATTGTTCATTGTGAACTTCGATTTGGTCATTGTTAAATTAAAAATTAGAAAATTTAAAGTTATCGCACCCAACACGTCACGCTAAAAATCCTTCAAGTCTAAAAAGAAACTCAATCCACCAGGTCACAGCAGATCAAAACAGATATTCTAAACCGAAACTCCAGTTAAAATTACCCTAACATTTCATGGAGCATCCTCTGCTTTCATAGTTGATCTATTCCCAAAAACATGAACTGTTATTGTTAAATAACTTTGATGCGAAATTGTAACTTTTGACAATAAGAAATGATTTCATTTCATTCTTTGGTTTACGCGTTCCCTACCTCTTGGGTCATACGCGTACCACTGGTAAATTGCTAATTCACGTACCAGTAAAAATGAAAGGCATTTCATCTGTTTCTCGACCTTTTTTTAAAAAGTAACATATCACTCGAGGTTAAATGTTATCGTACAATTGTATTTCTCAAATTTCTCAGAATAGGTAAAAATATATTCGAGCATCACAGTCGATTTCCCTATTCTGCTTTTCCCAGCCTAATCAACAACCACTGAAACGTAAGTATTAAGTACATGACCGTTGAAACAGAGATGCTAACCCAGTACTTTCGCTTCCAGACGAGCCTAACAGCTGCAAAAACGTAAGTATTAATTACATGACCGTTGAAACAGAGATGCTGACCCAGCACTCTCGCCCACAGACGAGCGCGCAAGGAGCCACTGCAACAAGACGGTTGAGATCTACGAGGACGTGACGTCACCGGAGCTAGACCGGGACAACCGTTACAAGCCGTTACGCTGCTACTACCGCTTCAGGGTCACCAAGCCGCAGCTCAAGGATGACTGGGTCATTGTGGTCAGGTTCAAGAGCTTCAAGGTGGGCAGCGTCATCAACGCCACCCACTGTGAGAACGGCTACCTCAAGGTGGGTGTGGGGGATGGGTGTGAGGTGGGTGGGGGGTGTGATGGTGGGTGTGAGAACGGCTACCTCAAGGTGGGTGGGGGGGGTGGTGTTTGTGAAGGGGGGTGGAGTGGTGGGTGGTGTGTGGTGTGGGGGGTATGTGTTGGGGGTATTGTGGACTAAGTGGTAAGTGTTGGGGGTGTGGGGTGTGGGTGATGCGGATGGTGAGTGTGAGGTGTGGGTGATGCGGATGGTAAGTGTGAGGTGTGGGTGATGTGGTGGGTGTGGTAGTGAATGTGGTAGTGGGTGTGGTGGGGTGGTGATTAGGCCCACCCTCGCTCTCCAGTCCCTCAGATGCTCCAATAATTCCTCAAGAAGGCGAAACAAGACCCGTTGTGTTATAAAATTCGTCTCCACACTCAAGTTCAGCACACCCATGCTCTGATATTATTGGTGCCCGGCACTCTACGGCACAAACGTGCCGTAATTTGACTCGTATTCTAACTCACGCACATGTACATATACACTCGCGCGTGCACACACACACATTTACTCACGCACACACACACACACACGCACACACACACACACACACACACACACACACGCACACACACACACTCACACATACATACATACGCACACTCGCATCTGAAAGTTAACTGTACTCTAACACATACACACGTACACACATTCACACACACATGCACGCAAATTGTTTAAGTTCAGCAAGGGCTTCAGCTGAAGTTTCTAAAAGCAATATTGCCAGCGCCAGCTCTTTTCAGTGGCATCAAGTTTCGCTGAAGTTTCGCTGAAGTTGTTCAATATGGCGGCGGCAACTTGAAGTTGGGGCGGACGTTGTATGGCGTCCTGCTTGTGTCCCCCTCATTCCCTCTGATCCCTCTCTAATTCCCCTCTCAATATCCCACTCCCGAGTACGTCCCACGCTACCCCAATGCTTCTAAATAAATTACCCCAAATTTCTCCATCACCTCCCCGACCGCCCCTCCCCAACCTCCTCCCCATCACTCCCCCCCCCTCTCTCTCTGTTCAGCATCCCCTCCCCACAGCCACTTCAGTCCTCCCCTCGGTCACCCTCACTTTCCTACAGCCCCCTCGCCTCCCACTTAATCCCCTCGTTCTTTCTTCCCCTCCCCTTCCCTCTCTCTTCTCCGTCTTACTCCTAGCCTCCCTCTTCATCCCATCTTTTTTTCTTCCCCGCTCCCTCCCCTTCTTACCCCCTCGCTCCCCCACGGAATCCTTAATTTCAAGTTTAGCCTCGCTGACTTCCTGACTTGATTGCAGGTGCGCAGGTGTGCAGGTGGCGTGTGCAGGTGGCGTGTGCAGGTGGCGTGTGCAGGTGGCGTGTGCAGGTGGCGTGTGCAGGTGGCGTGTGCAGGTGGCGTGTGCAGGTGGCGTGTGCAGGTGGCGTGTGCAGGTGGCGTGTGCAGGTGGCGTGTGCAGGTGGCGTGTGCAGGTGGCGTGTGCAGGTGGCGTGTGCAGGTGGCGTGTGCAGGTGGCGTGTGCAGGTGGCGTGTGCAGGTGGCGTGTGCAGGTGACGTGTGCAGGTATGTGTAGGTGGTGTGCAGGTGCCTAGGTGTCTTCTGAAGTTCACTCCCTGTGTACGTGCGCGTACTGAGCTCATTTTTCGGTAACTTCCCAGCCCGAATCATGACACCAGCTGCACAGAAATCGGAACGATGCCGATACCTTCAATGATTCCGGGAACGAAAACCATGGAAGCGTGGCCAGAAGCTGCAATGTTCACCTATACGAGGGAGTGAGGGTTGTAGAAAGGGGAAAATATTCCAGCTTTCTCTCTTCTGCATTTCGACGTGCGCCAGTGCTCTGCTTGGCTGGAAAAAATATTTTAATTTTTAGATATTTCGTGAGGGAAAATATTGAAAATAGTACAACTTTTGCTCTGGAGTGGAATGCTTTCAAGAGGATCCTATTAGAGCGGAAATTGTCGGGGTGATTGGATTAGAGAGGAAATGTCGAGGTGATTGGATTAGAGAAGAAATGTCGAGGTGATTGGGTTAGTTAGAAATTGTTGTGGTGATTGGAATGGTAAAAAATTGTCGAGGTGATTGAATTAGTAAGAAATTTTCGTGGTGATTGGAATAGTAAGAAATTGTCGAAGTGATTGAATTAGTAAGAAATTTTCGTGGTGATTGGAATAGTAAGAAATTGTCGAGGTGATTGTACTAGAGAGGAAGTTCGGGGGGATTTGGTTGGAATAGGAATTATCGAAGGGATTGAATTAGAGAGGAAATATGGAGGTGATTTGATTAAAGGAGTAATTGTCGTGGCGATTGGACTAGAAGAAATATCATGGAGGTGATTGGATGAGAGGAGGAATAATGTGGATAAAATATTTAATACCTTAAAGGGATTCCCGCGTTGCGGAATGGGTTACAAAATCAGATATTCTAAACGGAAATTCAATTTAGAATAAGCTCAACCGATAATAACTAAAACCACAGCGGAAAAATTCTGTGAACCCCACAATGAAGGCTCAAAAATTCAACTTTTTCGCCATTGTACTCTGCATTTAAAAAATTCCAGAATATTTGAGTTGCGCCCCGCTCGAAAAATTAATGCAACGGCGGCGCGGTGGTGGTGGTGTGGTCACCATCACCTGCATCACCACCACCGGGCTGTAATTAAAGGAGAACCTTTGTGTGGTGTGGTGGGGTGGTGGTGTGCTGGGGTGGTGGTGAGGTGGTGGTGGGGTGTGGTGTGGTGGGGTGGTGTGGTGTTGGTATGGTAGGGTGTGGTGGGGTGGTGTGGTGGTGGTATGGTGGGGTGTGGTGGGGTGTTGATGGTATGGTGGGGAGTGGTGGGGTGGTGGTGGTGGTATGGTGGGGTGGGGTGGTGGTGGTGGTATGGTGGTGTGGTGAGGTGTAGTGGTGGTTCATGGTGTACAGCTGACCAATTTTATTACTCATTTTCCTAACAGAGTGGCCTGATTGCATTGTATGATTTCATTGTCTAATTGTATTGTCTAATTAACTACGGCGCTTAGATGGAGCAAAATTAACACTGGCCGCTAATGAGACCCATTATGTCCTGCTTAATGAGCTTGTGCCTTGTTGGTCTCTTTATTGGGACCTCTTTATTGGAGCCTCTTTACTGGGGCCTCTTTACTGGGGCCTCTTTACTGGGGCCTCTTTATTGGGGCCTCTTTATTGGGGCCTCTTTATTGGGGCCTTTTAATTGGTTATGATTGTTCATGGAAATGTTCATGGAGAAAGCGAAGTGATGTTCTTAACAAATACTCCATCCACCGAATATCCGAGGAAATAATATAGAGTGAACATACTCACTCCATCAAATACGTTACCCGCCAACTTAGAACGTGGACAAAATTCAAAAATGAGCATTATCTTATACATTCTAGTACCAAATCTAGTCCATATATGCTAAATTTAGCCCCAAACGGCTTAAGTTGCCCAAAATTCTAGTTTCAAACATTTTAATTTATCTTGATATTTCAACATCTAACCTAAAATGGCTTAAGTTGGCCAAATCCAAACAAATCTAGCTTGAAAAGTTTTTCATTAATCAAATGTAGCCTAACCTAGCCTCACCAGGCCTAAATACTCTAAAGCTGGCTTAATCTAGCCTCAAATGGCCTAATCTTTCCAAATCTGCTTCAAATTGCCTTATCTAGCCAAGTCTAGCCTCGAATGGCCTAATCTAGTGAAATGTAGCCTAATCTAGATTCACGCTGCCTAAATTGACCAAAATCAGCTTAATCTAGCCTCAAGTGAACTTATCTAGCCAAATCTAGGCTCAAATGGACTGATCTTGCCAAATCTAGCCTCAAATGGACTGATCTTGCCAAATCTAGCCCAGTCTAGCCACACTATGCTTAGTGAAGCAAAATCGAGCTCATTGTCAATTAATCTTTCCGAGTCGATCACAATCTGACTCGATTCACGCAACTTGCCAGATCTTGACTAACCGCCCAACGGCCCACACGGCGGAGTGGTGACGGAGGCGAAGGGTGGGGAATTCCTTCCTGAATTGCGGCGGCAGCGCAGATAAAGCAACCAATGGCAGGCGTCAGTTGTGGCGCGGTCGCCATTTTGGCTTCTTTTGTCATCACCAAAGTTTTGATATATCCTTTTTTTTTGTGGTAAGATATTCCGTGCTTGAAAGTTATCTAAAATAATGCGGCAACACAGTTTTTGCCGCGGTCAATTTTGCGTGAATTTTATTCGCGTGAATTTATCGTGAATTTTTTTTTATGCATGAATCCCGCCGTGTAAGGAAGAAAGAATTTTGCCGAGTGTGAGATGAGCGCAAGTACGCCACATCCCCGTGGGAGAATTAGGTAAATTTCAGAACTGCTTTCGGTCATCGTAACGAAAACGATGTCGCACCAACGTGCGCTAATTTACGCTAAAAAACTCCCTCAACCCCATCTTCACCAAATGTCTTTCTATCGCCCTGGGGAGTGCAAATAATATTCAAAATTCAAATGTAAAAAATTCAAAAATACTAATGCTAAAAATTTAAAAATTAAAAGGTAAAAAATTCGAAAACTAAAATGTAAAAAATTCAAAAATTTAGGTGTTAGAAGTCACAAAAATTTAAATGTAAGAAACTCAGAAATTAAGATGGAGCCACATGAATCTACGAAGAAATGGTGTTAGTCACCATTTTCTTGCTGTCGACACCCAATGGCTAATACAGTCTTCCTTGAAGACTTCGTTTGATTCGAATTAGTTCAAAAATATATTGGCAACAATATCAATGATCACATTAATTATGTATATACTAAAGTATATGTCTAAAGCGGCCCATAAACGATCAATTTAATTGTCAATATTATTGACTCAATATATTCATGGCATTTTTTTGCCCACTACGTCAATTATTTGACGGTCGTCAATCATGCTCACAGACGATCAATTATATTGTCAATATTCATTATGGACAATTATATTGACCATAAAATTGATCGTCTATGGGTCGCTTAATTATTTCATTACCTTTATTTAAGTGAGACCATGGGGTACAAGTTAAAATGTCATCGTGTAATTATATTTTTTCGGTTTCTCCAAAAGGATTAAAGTGTTATTAATTAAGGAGTGAAGACAGCTTTTTAGTTCAAATATTTCCAGCCTAACCAAACCGACCGCAGCAACCGCGCGAAAGCAGTTAACGTGTGAACTAACACAGTGCTTACTCAAATTATTTACCAGTCATTCTTTCAATGAATCATTACTTTCTACCACGTTAGTTGCATGAATGCTGGCGGTGCACCATTCCTCGTTTCTAGAACGTGGGACGATGCATAGTTATTTTAATCATTATTTCAGTGCGCGAGTTATTGAAATATTACATTGGGGCACCGTAGACTTTCATTTTATGTACGAGGTACTGAAATGTTACACTGGGACACCGTAGACTTTTTACTCCAATGATTTCTGTGTCGATATATGAATGCTTCTTTGAACATATTCATGGAGCTCTAGTTGTTTTTATTGCTCAACTCCATGACTGGAATAACGCAATGGGCGAATGTTCCCTCAAAGGCTCTTGTATTTAATTTGAATGAAAACAGAAAGCCCTGCGATGGAAACATGAATACCCTAAAATTAAACAAAAATGTAATACGATATGAGCAAAAATTTCCGCGATTTTAGCAGAAATGTCACACGATTTAAAAAATGCACTTTGATTGAAACATAAATACCCTGCGATTTAAGCAAAACCTCATATAATGCCTTTTTTCTTCATCAAATATCCTCTTCTTTCATGCCATTTTCCGTGGGGAATTGTGGATATGGGGGCTGAGGGTAACTGACGACTTCATGGCGACTGAGGGTAAATGACGCTTGCTGGGGCACGGGAATTGTACACTAGTCAAATAAAAAGATTATATGGTAAATTCTCGGGGAAAATTAAAAAGAAACACAAAGGGCCAAGCTTTCATGAGAGATGTTTTGTGGGAAAAATAATAGAAAGGTGCACTGAAATATGTGATGATATTTTTTGTGTATTTTGGGTCTGTTGTTTACTGAAATTACAGCTTTCATTAAAAAAGAAAAATGCTATAACTTTGACGTTAAATATTCATTAGTGGTTGTAAAAATTGTAGAATTTTAATTAAAAAAAGAAAAATGCGACCACTTTTGACGATGGGGAACCACCAGCAATGTTGAAGAATTGTGGAATTTTATTTAAAAAAGAAAAACGCCATCACTTTTAACAGTGGGGATTATTATCAATGTAAAAAATCCTAGCGTATGCTAAAAATATACAACAAAACTCGGCTCATATTTCCAACACTCAACTTACGTGCGACGATCATTCTCTTTGAAGTCGCTTTCTGTGAACTAAAAAATTTTTTCTCTATGAGAAAACTTTATGAAAGTTTTGTGCAACTTTAGAGCTGCGACTCGTAAAAACTTTTCCGGCTTGTGAAGTTGTGAGCACAAGTTGTGGATCGGTGTCAAGTTGAAGGAGGGGGGACAGGAGGGGAGAGGGGAGGCGGGGAGGTGGGACATAAGAGAAGGGGATTTAGAAAAGGAAAAGAAAATAGAAAAAAAGGCAGAGGAAAAGAAAGAGAAGTGGGTGGTAGAAAAGGGAAAGGGCGAGCAGTAGGGTGTGAGGAAAGGGACGAGCAAGAAGGAATGAGGAAGAAGAAAGGGAGGAAGAGGAGAAAGAAAGGTGGAGCTGGCAGGGAAGGGGGAAGGAAATGGATGAAGAGAAACGCATAAGAAAAGTGCGTAGAAGTTGACGCTAAAGATGGTTGAGAAGAAGGGTCGTGTGCACGATGGCTAGAACAAATTAGGCAACAAAAAATATACCGTGGAAGTGAAATAATACCCGAGGAAATAATTGGCAGATGAGAAGCAAAGATCTTCAGCGAAGCATGTTTACTGGACCGGCCGCCATCTTTGAGTTCCGGTATCAAAGCTGTGCCATAGAAGTTATTTTCAGGTATGTGATGAAGGCTATGAATAATAAAATCGTTCGGTACATCGATGAAGGCTCTTAACAAATTCAGTATGCATCACTATGAAGGTTACTAACAAAACTTACACGCATCACGATGAAGGCTTATGACCACATATATATATATACGCACATATACATTCTTACCCACACGCACAATCACACAAGTTGCTGCAAGAAGCATAATTTACTGTAATCTTCCGCGGAAATTTCCCGAAAGCTCGGGAGTATTTCCAGAGAATCCACATTTTTCGGTTTCCAGCTGTTGCTCCATCTATGGAACCATCTGTTGCGGCCGCAGATGGTTTATTTATGGAGACAAAGTGGGCAGATGGTGCCACCGAGCGATGGTATCGCCGGCCGAGCCAGCTGGCTGGGAAGTGGGGAGGCATTCTTGTGGAGACTGAGTCTACACCGTTCTGATTACACTGATACACTGTTCTGATTACGCTGTTCTGATTACACTGATACACTGTTCTGATTACGCTGTTCTGATTACACTGATACACTGTTCTGATTACGCTGAAACACTGTTCTGATTACATTGATACACTGTTCTGATTACGCTGAAACACTGTTCTGATTACACTGATACACTGTTCTGATTACGCTGAAACACTGTTCTGATTACACTGATACACTGTTCTGATTACATTGATACACTGTTCTGATTACGCTGAAACACTGTTCTGATTACGCTGAAACACTGTTCTGATTACATTGATACACTGTTCTGATTACACTGATACACTGTTCTGATTACGCTGAAACACTGTTCTGATTACATTGATACACTGTTCTGATTACGCTGAAACACTGTTCTGATTACATTGATACTGTTCTGATTACACTGATACACTGTTCTGATTACGCTGAAACACTGTTCTGATTACATTGATACACTGTTCTGATTACGCTGAAACACTGTTCTGATTACATTGATACACTGTTCTGATTACGCTGAAACACTGTTCTGATTACGCTGAAACACTGTTCTGATTACATTGATACACTGTTCTGATTACATTGATACACTGTTCTGATTACGCTGGAACACTGTTCTGATTTCACTGATACGCTGTTCTGATTACACTGATACACTGTTCTGATTACGCTGATACACTGTTCTGATTACACTGATACACTGTTCTGATTACACTGATACACTGTTCTGATTACACTGATACACTGTTCTGATTACGCTGAAACACTGTTCTGATTACATTGATACACTGTTCTGATTACGCTGAAACACTGTTCTGATTACATTGATACTGTTCTGATTACACTGATACACTGTTCTGATTACGCTGAAACACTGTTCTGATTACATTGATACACTGTTCTGATTACGCTGAAACACTGTTCTGATTACATTGATACACTGTTCTGATTACGCTGAAACACTGTTCTGATTACGCTGAAACACTGTTCTGATTACATTGATACACTGTTCTGATTACATTGATACACTGTTCTGATTACGCTGGAACACTGTTCTGATTTCACTGAGACGCTGTTCTGATTACACTGATACACTGTTCTGATTACGCTGATACACTGTTCTGATTACACTGATACACTGTTCTGATTACACTGATACACTGTTCTGATTACGCTGATACACTGTTCTGATTACGCTGGTACACTGTTTTGATTACGCTGAGACACTGTTTTGATTACGCTGAGACACTGTTCTGATTATGCTGATACACTGTTCTGATTATGCTGATACACTGTTCTGGCAACACTGATGCACTGTTCTGGCAACACTGATACACTGTTCTGGCAACACTGATACACTGTTCTGGCAATACTGATACACTGTTCTGGCAATAATGATACACTGTTCTGGCAATACTGATACACTGTTCTGGCAATACTGATACACTGTTCTGGCAACACTGATACACTGTTCTGACAATAATGACACTGTTCTGGCAACACTGATACACTGTTCTGGCAATAATGATACACTGTTCTGGCAATACTGATACACTGTTCTGGCAAAACTGATACACTGTTCTGGCAATACTGATACACTGTTCTGGCAACACTGATACACTGTTCTGACAATAATGATACACTGTTCTGGCAACACTGATACACTGTTCTGGCAACACTGATACACTGTTCTGACAATAATGATACACTGTTCTGACAATAGTGATACACTGTTCTGACAATAATGATACACTGTTCTGACAATAATGATACACTGTTCTGGCAATACTGATACACTGTTCTGGTAATACTGATACACTGTTCTGGCAACACTGATACTGTTCTGGCAATAATGATACTGTTCTGGTAACACTGATACACTGTTCTGGCAATAATGATACTGTTCTGGCAATATTGATACACTGTTCTGGCAATACTGATACACTGTTCTGGCAACACTGATACACTGTTCTGGCAACACTGATACACTGTTCTGGCAACACTGATACACTATTCTGGCAATACTGATACACTGTTCTGGCAACACTGATACACTGTTCTGGCAATACTGATACACTGTTCTGGCAATACTGATACACTGTTCTGGCAACACTGATACACTATTCTGGCAATACTGATACACTGTTCTGGCAACACTGATACACTGTTCTGGCAACACTGATACACTATTCTGGCAATACTGATACACTGTTCTGGCAACACTGATACACTGTTCTGGCAATACTGATACACTGTTCTGGCAACACTGATACACTGTTCTGGCAACACTGATACACTGTTCTGGCAACACTGATACACTATTCTGGCAATACTGATACACTGTTCTGGCAACACTGATACACTGTTCTGGCAATACTGATACACTGTTCTGGCAATACTGATACACTGTTCTGGCAACACTGATACACTATTCTGGCAATACTGATACACTGTTCTGGCAACACTGATACACTGTTCTGGCAATACTGATACACTGTTCTGGCAACACTGATACACTGTTCTGGCAACACTGATACACTGTTCTGGCAATACTGATACCCAAAAATCGTATAATATTTCTCTAGAGGTACACCTTTTGCATGGGTGGACTTTCTCTGAACTGGAAACTTACAAAACTTTTATGAAAGATTTCTAATTTTGTCCCTTGACAAGTCTTCGGATGGTCTTGGAATTTATGAACTGATCTAAAGCTAAACCTGACAAGTCCTAATGTTGATATGTATTCGGCCAGTAATGATTTGGTTCTGTACTTTGTGAAACGTAGTATAATTTTTCATCTGATCTACTTTTGTACTTGACAAAACATTGTCCAAGTTTACCGAAAAACTTTGTCCAAGTTTACACTGATATATCTCCACAAAAACACTTATCTTGTGACACAGTTTCAAGTAAAACCTTTAGGCCTTGAAGAGTTGGCTCAAAAAGATGGTCCACGATGCTTCAAAATCAACCATCTGCGCCAGTTGGTTCGTAATGAAGGCAAGGATTGAGTGGTGCCCACACCTTCGAACAAGGACAGATGGCTCAGGACTCGACCAGCTTTGGCGAACTGCCAGCTGCTCAGATGGAAACTCCTGTGAACGGCGCCTCAATTCGGCGAGAATGACGGCCGGGGGTGGCTTTTTTTGTTGGTGGAGTGTGGTTATGGAGTGTGGTTGTTGGTAGAGTGTGGTTGTTGGTGGAGGTAGTGGTGGTGGTGGAGTCTGGTTGGTGGTGGAGTGTGGTTGTTGGTGGAGGTGGTCGTGTAGTATGGTTGTTGATGGAGTCTGGTTGGTGGTGGAGTGTGGTTTTTGGTGGTAGTGGTGGAGGGGGAACACGAGGACGCAGTAATGGATGACTCGGGTTAGCCGGTACCCATAATAAATCCATGGGAACGGAGGGAAATCATGGCAAAGTCGCTTCATTTTCCCAAAGGGAAGAAACACCGGGCTAGCATTGCGAGGCACTGAACTGTAGTGGCTGCTCTAGCCTTGCACGTGACTCTAACTCGTAATCACTAGCCCACCGTCACTCGACTACCGACATCAAATTATTTAATCCGAGATTTTTTTGATTTGCTAACTTTTTCATTTATTTTGAGAGTATTTTCATTGAAAAACACTAATATGATAAATCTGTAGTTGACAAAAATTTGCCAACCCTATCATACATTGCTGATACGCTCTTACAGATACCCATTCTCTTCTTAAATAAACTAGAACTTGAGCTGTGTACTGAAGAACTCAACATTACTACCTTAATACCAGCTAACCTTTCATAAAGCTTTACATCATCATTTGCATTTGGATGAGGGCTAACTAAGAGTTCAGCCTTCAATTTTACACCATCACTTGGACTTGAATGTGAGTTAACTAGGAGCTCAAAATTTAATTCTACACCATCACCTGCATTTGAATGGAAGTTAACTCGACCTTCTGTTTCAGATTATGGACGGCAACTCACAAACTGAAGTCTCCAACCGCCGGACGCTGGGCATGTTTTGCGGTGAGATCGAACAAACAAGATCGTTCATCTCTGAGACTTCCTTCGTGAAGGTCATCTTCGACGTGCAGAACTTCACCGAAGAGACGTACTTCAGCTTCGACTCGCGAGTTGAACAGCAGAAAGAAGTCTTCGGACGTTACGGTCCAAACCCCGTGCTGTACCCATTCCGTAGAGGCGAAATAGTACCTGGCACATACTGCGAGCGTATCTTCACAGACTGCAAACTTCAGTCCTGCTTCGTTCAGAGTCCTGGGTATCCGAGCGTGTACCCTAGGAACCTTCACTGCAAGTACTACCTCAACACCAGGCTTCCTTTCATTAAACTCTACATTGAAAACGAAGAGTTCAACATCGACGGGCAAAGGTGCGAGAACCCGATGATGTGCCCCATGCGTCCTGTTGGATCAGACTGCCCGTACGACTTCATCCGAATTTACGACGGCAAGAACGAACAAGCTCCTCTTATCGGAACTTTCTGCGGCATGGGTCGATTCCCGCACTCCATCATCGGGTCAGGTCAAGACATTATGGTCGAGTTCATATCTTCCCCAGCTGGGCCGTTCCTCAACACTGGGTTTCATTTCAACGTGGGCAATTGGCCAGGACACGTCGAATCTGCTGGGTCAAGGAACGGTACTTGCGATTGGGTTTTCAGCAGCGACACCGTCGAGCAAGGCCAAGAGTCTATATTCCTGTCCCTCGCTCACTGGTACAAAGCAGGCACCAGTTGCTCCTACCTCATCCGTGGACGACCTGGTGAAATAGTACGCATGTATTTCCCTTCGTTCAGAGTGCGACCCATTGAAGCTCCCATCCGACCTTACGACGGCGACTGCGGAGAGACGTTAATCATTTACGATTCCGACCGCCCTGACGACTCGCGAATCATGAAGATGTTCTGCGATACATTTTCCCGGCCGCTTGAGAAGCACGACTTCATTTCGTCCGGCAGTTCCATGTATGTGAAATTTGACAGCCGCACCGGCAGCTACGACGGATCTTCTCTGTATTACTGGGCTCAGTATGACTTCTTCAACAACACCCACTACGGCCGACCCGTGGAGGACACTGTGTGTGATGAGCTGTTTGAATCTTACGTGCGACCTGAGGGTAGATTTGGATCCCCGCTCAATACCCTTATTTACAAAACGGATGAAGATGTACGATGTCGATACAGCTTCAAAGCGCCGCGTTACCAGTACCGCCGCATTCTGGTCACCATCAACGACACGCACTTCAAGCACAACGAAGACGCATGTTTGGACTGCCTTAACGACAACGTCGACAAAATCATCATTAGGGACCCATTCCGAAACGGAACCGACGTTTGCATTTGCGACAGCATCGTTCATTCCCAACGGCTGCCAGCCATAGTGGTCTCCAACGGACCTTCACTGGAACTGAGCCTTCACGTCGACCGTCGACACGCGACCCAGAATTACTTCAAGTCCAACGTGCCTATTTTCGAAGGCACGTACAAGTTCATCCACAGTCCCATCTGCGGACCAACTTTGCTGCCGGCCGCTTCTGAAGGCAGCATCGTGTATCCTAAATACGAGCCGTACGTCTACGGTGGATATGGGGAAGACGTCCACTGCATGTGGGAGGTCCGGGTTAGCCCTGAACGAGATTTGTGGATTTCCCTGGAAAGGATGGACTTCTCGTTGGAAGACTGCTCCCTGGAGGTGCTGGAAGTCGAAGTCAACGGCCGAAGAGTGTTCACGGTGTGCGCCACGGCGCCAGAAGAGGCCCGGAGTCTCACCGTCAAGTCAAAAGACATCAGAGATGGCTCCCTCATCGTTCACTTCAAGTCTCAGGCTCCAGGACACTCGACTTTCCAGCTCACCTGGACCGAGCTGGTCGAGCTCCCTCGCAACAGCGACGGCACCATCATGACTTCTAAACTATCAGCCCCCGGAGAATGTAAGTTTGTGTGCCCTGGCCAGGCAGCTTGCATTCACGAAGACCTCGTTTGTAATGGCGTCCACAACTGCCCCGGCAGCAACAACACCAACATGCACGACGAAGCTCCTGAGATTTGCTACGCTCGAACTTCGGCTCACCTCAACTACGTGGCCCTTGGCCTGGGCGCCGCTGGAGGCGCCGTCGTCGCGGTGGGCGTCATCATTTTAGTATGTCGCAACTGCAGGAAGAGACCGGAAAACGATACGTCTTTTTAGCAATCGCCCCCTACAGCCAGCACCAGCGCCACAACTTTCTGAACTGACCTACCACCGCGACGGCGAGCCACCACACCGAAGTATCCTGCAGAGGAAGAAAGTCCAGCTCAGAAGCGGGGAGGCTTTTGGACATGAGGAAGCCACCGCGTTTTGAGGGAATTGCCGCGTGACATTTTGAGGCACGTGTACTGAATGATTACATGGCATGTGCCTCAAAATTTCAGGATTACTAATCATGTCACGACTACTAAATGTCATGATTACTAATCATCGCTGTCCCGTCCTAATCATTCGGATACCATTTCGAACCAAATGCAGGGTGTCCGGCAAAAATGTATCCACTGACCGATACACGTATGCATGAAACCGGAACCACACAGCTGTCGCATGGTTACGGTATCATTTATACATACCGGAACCTTACAATGGTATCCTATGGTATGTGCATACCATACATACCGGAATCATACTCGTTTAACTGTTGAATGGTTCTGGTATCATATATACATTTCAGTAGGTGGATATATTTATTGTGGATACCCTGTATAATAGACACTTAATTGTCCGTTGACTTGTACGAATGTTTCAATGGGATTTCTGTGAATTTGGATGGGGTCGGAAACTGTTTGATGTATCTACATGTAATACGAACCAAATGTAATAGACACTTGTCTGTTGACTTGTACGAATGTTTCAATGGGATTTCTGTGAATTTGGATGGGATTGGTGATTTTTGGATGTATCTACATGTAATACTGGTAGTACTAATGATGTTTTGGTGATGTGTTGTTGTATTTCAGAGTGTTTAAATGAAACTAACGAATGACAACTCGCCATTTCTAGTACGGGTCAATGTGAATGATTGTCCGACTTTCCCGAAGTGACGATGAAAAATAAGTATATCAACACCTTGCACAGTTCGTAGTGTTTATCGTTAGTAGTTATCAGTTGAGAAAACTTTTACGATCTTCTCCAGATAAGCCCCGCCACTAATGCAGCACATAAGTTCACCCACTTGCAACTTTCGAAATAATGCACCTATCGACTTCAAATTACCCTGAAACGAAAGATTGAAACATTCTTTCGCTTGAGAGTAATTTGAAGTCGACAGGTGCATTATTTCGAAAGTTACAAGTGGGTGAACGTTTGTGTTGCATTAGTGGCGAGGCGCATCTGGAAAAGATCCAAATTTTGTTTTCTAAGCTGCACGGAGATGTCATGGGACATTGTATAAAAGTTCAGAAAGTTTGACATGAGTCTTAGATTGTAGGTGAGTGGCATGAATAAAAAATTTGAAGGGCCAGACACTGATACAAAATTAGAAAAATGAGTATCGAAAAGCTATGTGTTTATTCCTAATAGATAAGACTGCGATCTGTAATTTAAACGCTTTCATCCTAATTAGTGATAAAATAGAATATTTGTCAATATCCCGCAGAAATAGTTAAAGCTTGAGTCGTGACAATTTATAAACTGTAAAGTTTATAAATTATTAATTAATTGATAAACTGTAAAGTTTAAGTTGTATAATGGTAAGTATTTACCGTAAGTTAACGTCTTTGTCATAAATAGGGAGCAGCCCTAATACCTTTTCATTTATTCTTCACATAAAAATATCTATTAGGTTAGCTCTCAAGTTGAAGAGGCAGGTTAGGATAGACTAGATTTGGTTCAGCTATACTATGTAGGTTAGGGCTCGTTCTTAAAATGCTTCTGAATCACGTTGGTTTTGGTCAGGTGCGGCTAGATCTGGCTAGGTTATGTTGGGTTAGGTCCTGTTTGGTTAGATTTGGCTAAGTTACTTTTGGTTAGGTCATATTTGGCTAGATTTTGTTAAGTTATGTTTGGGTAGGTCATATATGGCTGGATTTGGCTAAGTTACTTTTAATTTCGCTAAATTTGCTAAATTATGTTTGGTGGTCATGTTTGGCTAGATCTAGCTAAACTACTTTTGGTTAATCATATTTGGCTAGATTTTGCTAAGTTATGTTGGGGTAGGTCATATTTGGCTGGATTTGGCTCAGTTAAGTTTGGTTAGGTCAGGTTTGGTTTTCATTCGGAGAGTAAAAACTAAGCCGAAACTTAAAGATTTACCTACTATATCACCAAACACTTTACATCAAAAGTTTTTTAGGCTAAATTCAAAGGCGCTGATCGAACAAAAGCTAAAACTGAAGAACATTGATGCTGGTGTGCGCTGTATAACTGTCTTTTCTTTTAAAACAGATATTTGTTGCAGCAAAAGTTTCTTAGCTAATATACTAACATATTAAACGGAACGTTATACACCTGAGTAAAAAATTTCGATTTCGTAATTTAAATTTATTAATTTTAAATCAAACAAACATTTTAAAAAAATCACCATACTTATTCTTGTTCAAGCTGATAGTTTCTTAAAATAATTCAATTATCACGGCGAAACAAATGGCTAAATCAGTCACCACTAGAACTTGTATTTCAATGAGAGATCAAAGAATATTTAACGTAAACGAGATACGCAAACTCGATGGAGAATGACTGGTAGTAAATTATCATTGTCCTACCATTATCAGACAATACTACTGATAATAGCAGTGTCAAGTATTGGCAGTGGAGAAGCACGACAGCTTCTCTACTGTGTGTTTCTTCCCTATTTTCATGAAATTCTACCGATTTTCATGAAGTACAGGCACAGTGTGTCACCTATATGTATGAATAGCGTGTACCCCGTGGTGTATTTTCAGTGAAAGAAATCAGCCTATTTCACCTATTTCACCTACATCACCTATATCACCTTTATCACCTATATCACCTATATCACCCATTTCACCCATTTCACCTATTTCACCTATTTCAGCGGAACTTTGTCTCGTAAGCAGGTCAGTCAAGGTTCAAATAACGTCTTGAGCGACTAACTGCTTTTGTATCGGACTTAGCAGCGTCTAAATTATTCGACCCTCAGTTGTGTGTTCGAATCCCTTCCCGATCTGGGCAGTTATAGACGCCTCACCAATGTGTGTTGAACTTTTTGCATTGTTTTACGTGTCCCATGTCCGTTGCCATGTATACAACCACCATGTATTAGGTACCACGTGTCTTACTTCCGCTCCAGCGTACAGATGTTTGATTTTATTAGGTATTATGTCTACTCCCATGTATACAACCACCATGTATTAGGTACCACGTGTCTTACTTCCGCTCCAGCGTACAGATGTTTGATTTTAATATGTATTATGTCTACTCCCATGTATACAAGCACCATGTATGTATAAGGTACCACGTATCTCACGACTATTGTACGGTATAGATGTATCATTTTAAAAGTTTCCATGTTGCCCCTGTCCACTCCCACGTATACAAGCATCATTTGTAAGGTACCACATGTATCTGGTCCACTCCAGTGTATTGATGTATGATTTTAAAAGATACCATGTTGCCCATGTCTACCCTTCTATTGTACCACGAACTCGCACACCGTGCATACCATGTCTACCATACCCGGTACGGAAGAACCATACTCGTTCACTGCACACCAGCGTATAAATACAGTGATATATCGCATATGCTTAAAAATAATTCGTATTTATCAGTGTTTAAAAGTCGAGCAAGTTTATCTGGTACCTCCTCCCTTATAAATTCCCGAACATATAACTCCGCTATTTACATATATAATTCCCGACTTTATATACCAGATACCTACATATATATTTCCCTACTTCATACCCCGGCCATATACAGTACACATATATCCCGGCAATATACAGTACATATGTAATTCCTGAATTTCTGCCACTCTGGAAACGAACGATGTTGCCCTTCATTCATGTGTGTGTATCAGAGGTCATGTACGCCACAGTCAGCAATATGTATTTTCTTACAACACACATGGGGGTGTTCTAGTTCAATGTACATATGTAATAGAGAAAATAGGCATAGTATTGGAATGGGGCTGTACACATGTTCGGTACCCAGTCTAACTTTTTCGCCGCCTGCATGCACGTTTTTCACCGCCTAAGTGATTCGATCGCTTAGGTGGCAAAAAAAAACATGCATGCAGGCGGCGAAAAGTTAGACTGGGTTGTGTCAGACCAGTACCGCAGTATCTAGTACACCTGGTACATATGTACTTATTGTACCACTCCTGAACCTCTTTTTATTATGTACCATGCATGTCTGGTCAGTACCATTAATGTACTTCCGGTGACACGTAAATATCTCACTTAAAATGTCAGTATCACGTAAATTAAAAATCAGCACACCGTAAATACCTCACTTGTAAAAGTGTCCGTACCAGGTAAATACCTCACTTAAAAAAAGTATCCGCATCATTTAAATGTCCCATTCACAGTAAATACCACTGATACAGTAACTGTGGTAAATATATAGCGTGAAACAACGCTATTCACTTGAGCAGAGCATGTCTGGTTGTGTGAAAATTATTTCTTGAGTTATAAGAGCTCATACTTGTATTACTTGTATTACTTGTATTACTTGTATTACTTGTATTACTTGTATTACTTGTATTACTTGTATTACTTGTATTACTTGTATTACTTGTATTACTTGTATTACTTGTATTACTTGTATTACTTGTATTACTTGTATTACAGACTGTCATATTTCAGGCCATGATATATGGTCTTCTGAACAACACAGGATTTCAACACACTTCTGGTGATGATGTTGGTTGTTGAATGGGTCCTCCTACACCATCACCAACACTCCTCGTACACCATCATTTCCATCCAGCATCCATTGTCCCTCATCCTCATCCACTATTGCGATTAACCCTCATCTGCCATAATTATTGACCCTCATCCACCACCGTAACTGACCCTCATCCACCACCGTAAATGGCCCTCATCCGCCACATTAACGGACCCTCATCCACCATCACGTAACATAGTGATGCTGGATTTCTGTAAAGTTTGCTCCGTTTATTAAGTAATAGGTTCAATGTAAAATAATTATATAGAGGCCTTGGTCCATTGTTTTATCACTCATTAGTTCATAAATCTTAAGCTGGTGAAAGTTACACACCATCCATGTAGGCCATACCTCATTACCCTGACGTGAGTTATTACTCAACGAAGTTATTAATGTTTATTAATAACAGTTACTTTGGTAGTTAGAACTACTTACCTCATTTAGCCTTACAAAATTAATAATTACCACACCGAGGCAGGCAGTAACCTGGTAACCTACGAGGGTAGTAAATGAATAATCACCACCGAGGTGATTACATTAATTATCACAAAGGGGATTTTAATAATCACCACAGAGGGATTACAATAATTACCAGAAAGGGGATTATATTAATTACCACAGAGGTGATTATATTAATCACCGCAGAGGTGAACAATGCAGATTAATTTTCAGGTGCAGTAAACTTTTAATTTCAAATTATCGAAGGTAGTTTAAAATTCATTGAACGTAAGCCCGTTATTGTAGCAAGATATTTCTTGCTGTAAATAGTTTCTATGTTATTGCTAGCTACGTACCACCTAGGGGTAATTTAATTCTACCTACATATATATTGTTACGACTTATTTACTGAATTTAAATAGATTTTCCCCTCATCCCCGCCATGTTGGCCATTTTAAGACCAAATTGTTCAAATTGCAAGGTTTCTTAGGAGTGAAAATTGACCGTAATTGCCAAACAGTATCTGGCAACTTTGACAGATTGCCCACGGCAACCGTGTTAGGTTGCCATACTGAGTGTTCTATGCGGCAATCCTGCGAGGTTGCCATACTGAATGCCCTTGATGGCAACTGCTAGGTTGAATGCAATTTATGGCGACCCTGGCAGGTTGCCATACTGAGAGCACTTTATGGCATATCTGCCTGGGTGAACGCACACTTTATGGCAACCCTGCCAGGTTGCCATCCTAAGTCCTCTGTGTGGCAACATTAGGTGCAAAAAGGCAAATTTGGGAATTTTGGCCAGAGAAAGAAGGCCGGTCTGAGAACTCTGTAATTTTACCCGATGTTGAAAATCTGATTTAAATTTCCGTAGAGTTTAGCGTTTAGGCCGCAGGGCAGCGTTGTGAGGTGAATAAGTTTACTTGAAACAAGCATTAAGTATTTACTACGAAATTTATTTAGGATTTATGATATTTATTATGGAGGATATGCGACAGTTACTGAAAATCTAAGGTATTTAGTGAGGACTTACGACATTAACGAAGGATTTACGACATTAACGAAGAATTTACGACATTAGCGAAGGAATTACATCATTTTATGTAGGGCTTGTAAAAATAAGGATTTATTGTATTTATTCAGGTTTTACATCATTACCGAAGGATTTACTACATTTATGTAGGGTTTGTGAAAATAAGGATTTACGCTATTTATTGAGGATTTAAGTCGTTTATTTAAAACTTACGAACGTTTACTGAAGATTTAATTCGTTGAAGATATACGACGTTAACTGAAGATCCCCACGAGGTTTCTTTAATTCAGAAAACATGCTGGAATATATGGTTATTGCATATTAATTTTTGATGAAATTATGCATTTGAAGAAGATACATCGCTTGTTGTGAACCCTCTGCTTCAAACCCTGTGTAGCGCGTGTACATAGCTGTAAATATACACATACACACACAATGTGTGGTTTCCACTACACCTTGAATTTTTTGGGTTAAATATATCAATATATATTTAATTATATATATTTAAATATTGGTTATAAATATATACATACACATACACACACTATCTTTTCTCTACATAATAAATTTGGTTGGATGTGTGTGGGTGTAATATGTATGGAGAACATAGCCCCGGGTCAACATTGAAATGTTTCATCTGTTGTGTTTTATAACATTGTGACAATATTTGCGAGACGTTAGGGTGACTATTCTGTTGAACATACTCGTAATTATGCTTAGAGAACATACTTATGATTAGCATAGTTTTGATCGTGCTTGGAAGGCAAAACCACGATTTTGCTTGACGAGTATAATCATTATTGAGCCCGGAGAGTATAGTCATGATTATGCTCGGAAAATATGATCATGATTGTTGCTTGCAGTGCATAATCAGGATTATGCTCGGAGAGCAGGATGGCGATTGTATCACATTCATGATTATGCTAACAATGTAAATTATGTTTAATTGCTACTAAATCCTCATCGAGCGACTTTGTATGGCATTCCGTAAAATATGAACCACCGAACTAAGAAAATATCGCCAGTGTCATTCAAATGTCGACCGCTAATCAATTGGCGCGCGTGTCTATTGATTAGTTGACGATTATTGCTCCAGATTAGTTTACGTTTATTGATTAGTTGAATTATTGAATGGTTGACGATATCGCAATTTTTGTGTATTTTTATTGCAAAATTATTGCTCCACGATTGTGTTTCTTTTAAAATCGTTAGGCTGAAGTGTGTTGGTGCGAAATTAATACAATATTAGCACACGGATCTTTGCACATACACGGATTAATATTGCGATATTGTGCGTATAATGTAATTCAAATAACATAGACATGTACAGTAGTATCTACATTATCAATTTCAAAAATATTTGAAAAAAATTTGTGACATCATGAGCATTACAATCACCAGATATTAATATAACTTTGAATTTTAACGACAAAATAATATACCTCAAATTCATTATAAAAAGTATTTGTAGAAATATTCTGAAAATTTAACGCGTGCACAGCTACAAATGCAAGGCAATATTACTCCAACAAATCAATATTCCGACGCTCACACGGTCCATCACATGATAATATTGATATTTTCTCGATATTTTCCGATAGATATTCAGCACCGAAATGTCCTGTATTTTCGTTTTACTTTGTGTGGTAGGTAAAAAGTGATCTGTATTTGTTGGTTTTTGCTATTGTGTGTGTTGTATTGCCTGTGTTGTTTTTCCTCAAGTTTGTGCTAACACAATGGTAGAATATGTGTTGACACAATGGTTGTTTTTGTGTTGACACAATGGTTGTTTTTGTGTTTACACAATGGTTGTTTTTGTGTTGACACAATGGTTGTTTTTGTGTTGACACAATGGTTGAATATGGGTTGACACAATGGTTGTATTGGGTTGACACAATGGTTGTATTGTGTTGACACAATGGTTGTTTTTGTGTTGACACAATGGTTGTTTTTGTGTTGACACAATGGTTGTTTTTGTGTTGACACAATGGTTGTTTTTGTGTTGACACAATGGTTGTTTTTGTGTTGACACAATGGTTGTTTTTGTGTTGACACAATGGTTGTTTTTGTGTTGACACAATGGTTGTATTGTGTTGACACAATGGTTGTATTGTGTTGACACAATGGTTGTTATTGTGTTGACACAATGGTTGTTTTTGTGTTGACACAATGGTTGTTTTTGTGTTGACACAATGGTTGTTTTTGTGTTGACACAATGGTTGTTTTTGTGTTTACACAATGGTTGTTTTTGTGTTTACACAATGGTTGTTTTTGTGTTGACACAATGGTTGTTTTTGTGTTGACACAATGGTTGTTTTTGTGTTGACACAATGGTTGTTTTTGTGTTGACTCAATGGTTGTTTTTGTGTTGACTCAATGGTTGTTTTTGTGTTGACACAATGGTTGAATATGGGTTGACACAATGGTTGTATTGTGTTGACACAATGGTTGTATTGTGTTGACACAATGGTTGTATTGTGTTGACACAATGGTTGTTTTTGTGTTGACACAATGGTTGTTTTTGTGTTGACACAATGGTTGTTTTTGTGTTGACACAATGGTTGTTTTTGTGTTGACACAATGGTTGAATATGGGTTGACACAATGGTTGTATTGTGTTGACACAATGGTTGTATTGTGTTGACACAATGGTTGTATTGTGTTGACACAATGGTTGTTTTTGTGTTGGCACAATGGTTGTTTTTGTGTTGACACAATGGTTGAATATGTGTTGACACAATGGTTGAATATGTGTTGACACAATGGTTGAATATGTGTTGACACAATGGTTGAATATGTGTTGACACAATGGTTGAATATGTGTTGACACAATGGTTGAATATGTGTTGACACAATGGTTGAATATGTGTTGACACAATGGTTGAATATGTGTTGACACAATGGTTGAATATGTGTTGACACAATGGTTGAATATGTGTTGACACAATGGTTGAATATGTGTTGACACAATGGTTGAATATGTGTTGACACAATGGTTGAATATGTGTTGACACAATGGTTGAATATGTGTTGACACAATGGTTGAATATGTGTTGACACAATGGTTGAATATGTGTTGACACAATGGTTGAATATGTGTTGACACAATGGTTGAATATGTGTTGACACAATGGTTGAATATGTGTTGACACAATGGTTGAATATGTGTTGACACAATGGTTGAATATGTGTTGACACAATGGTTGTATTGTGTTGACACAATGGTTGTTTTTTTTGTGTTAAATGATTTGTTCTGTGGTACTTATGCTCTTATATCTTATGTTCCATGTTATGTTATCTACGGTACGATAGAGACACTTGAAATTAATTATGAAATCTCAGAAAATCTGCAAAATTTCAAGAAATTATTTCAAGACCATGAATTTAATAATTAAAATCCTCTGAAGACAATCACGGAACGTAAGAAAGTCTCACAAGATCTCAAAATGTAAAAAATTCAAATAAATGACATTTGAGAAATTTTCACAAATCTCAGAAAACTTGGGAAATTCAACTTAACTGAAGATACCTCAGATAAATTGACACATGTCAGAATCTTTAGTAACTTGTTTCTTAATTCTATGTAGTAACTTGTTTCTTAATTCTATGTAGTAACTTGTTTCTTAATTCTATGTAGTAACTTGTTTCTTAATTCTATGTAGTAACTTGTTTCTTAATTCTATGTAGTAACTTGTTTCTTAATTCTATGTAGTAACTTGTTTTTTAATTCTATGTAGTAACTTGTTTCTTAATTCTATGTAGTAACTTGTTTCTTAATTCTATGTAGTAACTTGTTTTTTAATTCTATGTAGTAACTTGTTTTCTTAATTCCATGTAGTAACTTGTTTTCTTAATTCTGTGTAGTAACTTGTTCCTTAATTCTATGAAGTAACTTGTTTTCTTAATTCTATGTAGTAACTTGTTTTCTTAATTCTATGTAGTAACTTGTTTTCTTAATTTTGTGTAGTAACTTGTTTTCTTAATTCTATGTAGTAACTTGTTTTCTTAATTTTGTGTAGTAACTTGTTCCTTAATTCTATGTAGTAACTTGTTTTCTTAATTCTATGTAGTAACTTGTTTTCTTAATTTTGTGTAGTAACTTGTTTTCTTAATTCTGTGTAGTAACTTGTTTTCTTAATTCTGTGTAGTAACTTGTTTTCTTAATTTTGTGTAGTAACTTGTTTTCTTAATTCTGTGTAGTAACTTGTTTTCTTAATTCTATGTAGTAACTTGTTTTCTTAATTTTGTGTAGTAACTTGTTTTCTTAATTCTATGTAGTAACTTGTTTTCTTAATTTTGTGTAGTAACTTGTTTTCTTAATTCTGTGTAGTAACTTGTTTTCTTAATTTTGTGTAGTAACTTGTTTTCTTAATTTTGTGTAGTAACTTGTTTTCTTAATTCTGTGTAGTAACTTGTTTTCTTAATTCTATGTAGTAACTTGTTTTCTTAGTTTTTGTAGTAACTTGTTTTCTTAATTCTATGTAGTAACTTGTTTTCTTAATTCTGTGTAGTAACTTGTTCCTTAATTCTATGTAGTAACTTGTTTTCTTAATTCTATGTAGTAACTTGTTTTCTTAATTTTGTGTAGTAACTTGTTTTCTTAATTCTATGTAGTAACTTGTTTTCTTAATTCTGTGTAGTAACTTGTTCCTTAATTCTATGTAGTAACTTGTTTTCTTAATTCTATGTAGTAACTTGTTTTCTTAATTCTATGTAGTAACTTGTTTTCTTAATTCTATGTAGTAACTTGTTTTCTTAATTCTATGTAGTAACTTGTTTTCTTAATTCTATGTAGTAACTTGTTTTCTTAATTCTATGTAGTAACTTGTTTTCTTAATTCTATGTAGTAACTTGTTCCTTAATTCTATGTAGTAACTTGTTTTCTTAATTCTATGTAGTAACTTGTTCTCTTAATTCTATGTAGTAACTTGTTCCTTAATTCTATGTAGTAACTTGTTCTCTTAATTCTATGTAGTAACTTGTTCTCTTAATTCTATGTAGTAACTTGTTCCTTAATTCTATGTAGTAACTTGTTCCTTAATTCTATGTAGTAACTTGTTTTCTTAATTCTATGTAGTAACTTGTTCCTTAATTCTATGTAGTAACTTGTTTTCTTAATTCTATGTAGTAACTTGTTTTCTTAATTCTATGTAGTAACTTGTTTTCTTAATTCTATGTAGTAACTTGTTTTCTTAATTCTATGTAGTAACTTGTTTTCTTAATTCTATGTAGTAACTTGTTTTCTTAATTCTATGTAGTAACGTGTTTTCTTAATTCTATGTAGTAACTTGTTTTCTTAATTCTATGTAGTAACTTGTTTTCTTAATTCTATGTAGTAACTTGTTTTCTTAATTCTATGTAGTAACTTGTTTTCTTAATTCTATGTAGTAACTTGTTTTCTTAATTTTGTGTAGTAACTTGTTCTCTTAATTCTATGTAGTAACTTGTTTTCTTAATTCTATGTAGTAACTTGTTTTCTTAATTCTATGTAGTAACTTGTTCCTTAATTCTATGTAGTAACTTGTTTTCTTAATTCTATGTAGTAACTTGTTCCTTAATTCTATGTAGTAACTTGTTCCTTAATTCTATGTAGTAACTTGTTTTCTTAATTCTATGTAGTAACTTGTTCTTTAATTCTATGTAGTAACTTGTTCTCTTAATTCTATGTAGTAACTTGTTTTCTTAATTCTATGTAGTAACTTGTTTTCTTAATTCTATGTAGTAACTTGTTTTCTTAATTCTATGTAGTAACTTGTTTTCTTAATTCTATGTAGTAACTTTTCTTAATTCTATGTAGTAACTTGTTCCTTAATTCTATGTAGTAACTTGTTTTCTTAATTCTATGTAGTAACTTGTTTTCTTAATTCTATGTAGTAACTTGTTTTCTTAATTCTATGTAGTAACTTGTTTTCTTAATTCTATGTAGTAACTTGTTTTCTTAATTCTATGTAGTAACTTGTTTTCTTAATTCTATGTAGTAACTTGTTTTCTTAATTCTATGTAGTAACTTGTTTTCTTAATTCTATGTAGTAACTTGTTTTCTTAATTCTATGTAGTAACTTGTTTTCTTAATTCTATGTAGTAACTTGTTTTCTTAATTCTATGTAGTAACTTGTTTTCCTAATTCTATGTAGTAACTTGTTTTCCTAATTCTATGTAGTAACTTGTTTTCTTAATTCTATGTAGTAACTTGTTTTCTTAATTCTATGTAGTAACTTGTTTTCTTAATTCTATGTAGTAACTTGTTTTCTTAATTCTATGTAGTAACTTGTTTTCTTAATTCTATGTAGTAACTTGTTCCTTAATTCTATGTAGTAACTTGTTCCTTAATTCTATGTAGTAACTTGTTCCTTAATTCTATGTAGTAACTTGTTTCTTGATTCTATGTAGTAACTTGTTTCTTGATTCTATGTAGTAACTTGTTTCTTGATTCTATGTAGTAACTTGTTCCTTAATTCTATGTAGTAATTTGTTTTCTTAATTCTATGTAGTAACTTGTTCCTTAATTCTATGTAGTAACTTGTTCCTTAATTCTATGTAGTAACTTGTTTTCTTAATTCTATGTAGTAACTTGTTTTCTTAATTCTATGTAGTAATTTGTTTTCTTAATTCTATGTAGTAACTTGTTCCTTAATTCTATGTAGTAACTTGTTCCTTAATTCTATGTAGTAACTTGTTTTCTTAATTCTATGTAGTAACTTGTTCCTTAATTCTATGTAGTAACTTGTTCCTTAATTCTATGTAGTAACTTGTTTTCTTAATTCTATGTAGTAACTTGTTTCTTTACTCTAGTCCAGTACAATGGACACATTTGAGTATAGCTACGTGTGGGCCCGAATAAGTTCAGCGACATCTGGGGTATCCTACCCAAGGTGTACAACAATGTTCAACCTAACGCTCGCAATTTCGCTTGACATTTAAAAACTTTGAGTTATAGTTTTTGAGCAGGTTGTGTGAGGTAAACATTAGGTAATGTCCAAGTTTCTAATTTACCAAGTACTTCCCTCACGGTCGCCCATCTTTATAAATATATGTTACGTGCGTATAAATATTCTGCAGTGCAGCATAAATACCACACAATCGTACATTTTTATTACTTGCGTTATACCCCTCAGGAGGATACAACTATAGTATCTATGGGAATTAGCGCTCCCAGGGGGACTATGTAAGGGCCTGAGCTAAAGGTTAGGTAGGCTTTCTTTTTGTTAAAATAGAATAAGTTTTTGTTTTGTTACGGACCATCTTTTTCGGTTCACTGCTGTCCTGTTTTTCAGCACCTACTACCTTCTTCTTCAACTTTTTCTCGTTTCATGAACTTCTTTCTTAGCTTTCTGTTTTTGTGCCCTTTCTGCATAGATTCCGCGTTTCCTTAACTCCATACTAGATGGTGCCTTCTTCCTCCCTCTCTTCGGATAGCCTTTGTTGTGGATAGGGAGGCTTAAACTAACTAATAATCTCATCTAATCTTACTTGCGTTATAAATATTCTGCAGTGCAGCATAAATAGCACATAATCGTACATTTTTATCACTTGCGTTATAAATATTCTGCAGTATATTATTTTTTGTGTCATAGCCAAAATATTAAAATCATGATTTCGAAATATCGTTAGATAATATTCAAGCCTCCATCCGAAATATCAAACAATTTTTTCTAAAACTATGTGCAGCGTGCGAGCAATGACATAGCCATGGGCTTATTCGTTGTAAATTGTTCATGTATTAGCTATGAATTTAAAATAAGTTTTCAAGATTTCCGCGTTGAAGTCTGTGTTGTGTTACCGAATGTCCATGTCGATGTCCAGCGTATTTTTGGTGTAATGTACAACGTGGCTGGTAAAGTCGGGTACGTTTGTGTAGTTCAATTTCTGTATCCAGGGTCTCATTTCCTTTTTGCATTCATGGTCTCTATTTCTGTAGCCATGCTCTCTATTTCTGTAGCCATGCTCTCTATTTCTGTATCCATGGTCTCTATTTCTGTATCTATGGTCTCTGTTTCTGTCTCCATGGTCTCTATTTCTGTTTTCATGCTCTATTTCTGTATCCATGGTCTCATTTCTTTCTCCATGGTCTCTCATTTCTGTCTCCATGGTCTCTCATTTCTGTCTCCATGGTCTCATTTCCGTCTCCATGGTCTCATTTCCGTCTCCATGGTCTCATTTCCGTCTCCATGGTCTCAATTCTGTCTCCATGATCTCATTTCTGTGTCCATGGTCTCATTTCTGTCTCTAGAAACCTTAAAATGCACTGAATGCATTGCCGTAGTGTTGTATTCAGTGTTACCATCAATAATCAATGTTAGTATTCCAATCGGTTACCAGGATACAACATGGTAACAAGGTACAACTTGTAATTGAAACTTTATCCAGGATAAAACATGGTAACTCGGTCAGTATCCAGGATACAACATGGTGGTAACTCGGTCAGTATCCAGGATACAACATGGTAACTCGGTCAGTATCCAGGATACAACATGGTAACTCGGTCAGTATCCAGCATACAACATGGTAACTCGGTCAGTATCCAGCATACAACATGGTAACTCGGTCAGTATCCAGCATACAACATGGTAACTCGGTCAGTATCCAGGATACAACATTGTAACTCGGTCAGTATCCAGCATACAACATGGTAACTCGGTCAGTATCCAGCATACAACATGGTAACTCGGTCAGTATCCAGCATACAACATGGTAACTCGGTCAGTATCCAGCATACAACATGGTAACTCGGTCAGTATCCAGGATACAACATTGTAACTCAGTCAGTATCCAGCATACAACATGGTAACTCAGTCAGTATCCAGCATACAACATGGTAACTCGGTCAGTATCCAGGATACAACATGGTAACTCGGTCAGTATCCAGGATACAACATGGTAACTCGGTCAGTATCCAGCATACAACATGGTAACTCGGTCAGTATCCAGCATACAACATGGTAACTCGGTCAGTATCCAGCATACAACATGGTAACTCGGTCAGTATCCAGGATACAACATGGTAACTCGGTCAGTATCCAGGATACAACATGGTAACTCGGTCAGTATCCAGGATACAACATGGTAACTCGGTCAGTATCCAGGATACAACATGGTAACTCGGTCAGTATCCAGGATACAACATGGTAACTCGGTCAGTATCCAGGATACAACATGGTAACTCGGTCAGTATCCAGCATACAACATGGTAACACGGTCAGTATCCAGCATACTTTTTGATTATCCGGTCAGTGCGTAGAAGAAAAAAGTAGTGGTCAACATACACCTTTGTTGTTCTATTGTAACCTGAACGAAGTGTCTCTACGTATGTGCGTTTTAGAACCATGGTACCAACGCCTCGTATTTTGATTTTCTTGTAATGAATCTTCTACAGTCTCGCAAGCTTGTCTGTTTGGATATGTTACACAGTATTGGATTTGTTGCAAATGGCGGTTGGGAAGTACCTTTTGTGGGTGAGTGATGGGTGAGTGATGGGCAGGTGATGTGGGAGGTGATGGGGCAATGATGGAGGGAGGTGATGGGACAAATGATGGAGGGAGGTGATGGGGGCAAGTGATGGAGGGAGGTGATGGGGGCAGGGGATCTGGAAATTTACATTCTTTGAATGCAAAAATTTAGAATCTCAACCTACAAATAAGAAATATCCCGCTCTAGACACGAGTCATACTCCCCTCACGCACCTACCTTCAGTACGATCGTTTATGTTGATATCACCAACACCCTTCAACATTACCATTATTATTGAGTACGAACGTCAGCTGTGACGTAAGCAGCTGCCGGGAGGGACGGAGGCGAGAGGCGCGGAATCCCTCCTCACGACGCAGTTCACACCTTACTCGTACTTGTGCTGTATATCTTCCTTAGTCTCCAGTAAATTACCTTAGGTTTTGATGCGACTTTCATTATTCCTAACCTGACAACTTAATTTTTCTGCACTTGTGCGTCATTTCGCTGTAGATAAAAATACAATTGAATCATTTTCGAATTTTTTATGTTGTCATTTCTTCGTTATTCCGGCTTTAATACCAAGTCTTTCTATATATTTGTTCGTTTCGCTCTATGCAGCATTAAGTATGGAGTTGAGGCAACTCGGAATCTATGCACAAGGTGCATAGAAACCTTAAGTTGAGAAACGGTTCAAAAAATGAGACTAAAGTTAAAGAAGAAAGTAGTAGGTGCTGAAAAACATGACAGCAGTGAACCGAAAAAAGATAGCCCGTAACAAAACAAAAAACATTTGAATATAAAAGAAGGAAAACCTACCTAAGTGACGTTTAAATGTTGGAGAAAGTAATAGGTGCTGAATTATTATTATTATTATTATTATTATTATTATTATTATATAAGAAAGTTTTAGCCTCCCTTAACCACGACAAAGATGTTCCAAGAGAGGAAGGAGGAAGGCACCATTTAGTATGGAGTTGAAGGAACGCGGAATCTATGCACAATGTGCACAGAAACAGTGAGCTAAGAAAGAAGTTCATGAAACAAGCAAAAGTTGAAGAAGAAAGTAGTAGGTGCTGAAAAACGACAGCAATGAACCGAAAAAGGTGGTCCTTAACATAACAAAAACATTTTATTTCCACTAAAAGAAGGCCTACCTAACTCTCAGCTCGGGCCCTGACATTGTGCTCCTGGGAGCGCTAGTTCCCATAGATACAATAGTTGTATCCCCCTGAGGGGAGCATTTATAGCAAAGCATAAAAATATTTTCCCCTTGAAAAGTTTACAACAGATTTAATATTGCATACATTTTTTCAAGGAACAATCAGAGTTAAATGAATTCAATTTAGAAAATAAAGCTTCGTTTGAAGAATATTTTAGTAAAATATTTTCGTCAAATATACAAATAATCGACATAACATTACAATGAGAATCTAAATAAAGTCAATTACACATGCAAAACATGTACACACTTCTGAAAAAAAAAAAAAAAAAAAAAAAAAAACAGAGCCTCTCCACCTCGACGTTTTAGATGATCAACGGTCGCAATTTTCTCAATTGAAACTTAATTTGGTTATAGATTCTTCGTAGGTTACATGGAATTAATTAGAGAAATTTGGATACAGCCATCAACTTATAAATTTTATCACCATTTTGCTGTAGCCATCAAATCGTGATAGTAATTCATTATTGATGCCATATTTTGTGTGATGCAATTTTGATAGGCCATCATTACTAGCATTACCATCATATATGGTAATATCATTTATAGTAATGTTATCATTAATATAATAGATGGTAAAGCTATCATTAATGGTAAGCTATCATTGATGGCAAACCATCACTACCATCATTGATGGTAAGCCACCACTACCATCATTGATGGTAAGCCACCACTACCATCACTGATGGTAAGCCACCACTACCATCACTGATGGTAAGCCACCACTACCATCATTGATGGTAAGCCACCACTACCATCATTGATGGTAAGCCACCACTACCATCATTGTTGGTAAGCCACCACTACCATCATTGATGGTAAGCCACCACTACCATCATTGATGGTAAGCCACCACTACCATCATTGATGGTAAGCCACCACTACCATCATTGATGGTTAGCCACCACTACCATCATTGATGGCAAACCATCACTACCATCATTGATGGTAAGCCACCACTACCATCATTGATGGTAAGCCACCACTACCATCATTGATGGCAAACCATCACTACCATCATTGATAGTAAGCCACCACTACCATCATTGATAGTAAGCCACCACTACCATCATTGATGGTAAGCCACCGCTTCCATCATTGATGGCTAACCATCACTACCATCATTGATGGCAAACCATCACTACCATCATTGATGGTAAGCCACCACTACCATCACTGATGGTAAGCCACCACTACCATCATTGATGGTAAGCCACCACTACCATCATTGATGGTAAGCCACCACTACCATCATTGATGGCAAACCATCCCTACCATCATTGATGGTAAGCCACCACTACCATCATTGATGGTAGTACCATCACTGATGGTAATACCATCACTACCACGACCCACTCCGTGCGACGCAACATCTCCCGGCCCCAAATGGTCGTAAACAAGAAAGGCAGAAATACACGGTATACAAAATGTGTTTACTGGCGTAAAATGTTCTTGTATAAAAATATAACAAACTTTCATGACCACACAATGCATTAATCTGATAGTGAAATGGGATTAAGCTTAAGCTTGCCAAGAATTAATCTAGGACTTGCGTAACATAAATCTATGACTTTACCTACGGCTAATGTAGGACTTGCAATTTAGGATTAATTTAGGGCTAACCTAGGACTAATTAAAAACTTGCATAGGATTAATTTAGGGCTAACCTAGGATTATTCTAGGACTCGCCTCTTATCAATTAGGACTTACGGAGGATAGATTTTGGATTTACCCTCGGATGAATCTAAGACCTACCGACGAATAACCTGGAATTCATTTTGGATTTATCCAACATTTACCGAGCTTCAAAATAGTTAGCTGGAACATCAGGTAGTTGCATGGGTGATCAGGCATGGGTGATCAGGCATGGGTGATCAGGCATGGGTGATCAGGCATGGGTGATCAGGCATGGGTGATCAGGCATGGGTTATCAGGCATGGGTTATCAGGCATGGGTTATCAGGCATGGGTTATCAGGCATGGGTTATCAGGCATGGGTGATCAGGCATGGGTGATCAGGCATGGGTGATCAGGCATGGGTGATCAGGCATGGGTGATCAGGCATGGGTGATCAGGCATGGGTGATCAGGCATGGGTGATCAGGCATGGGTGATCAGGCATGGGTGATCAGGCATGGGTGATCAGGCATGGGTGATCAGGCATGGGTGATCAGGCATGGGTGATCAGGCATGGGTGATCAGGCATGGGTGATCAGGCATGGGTGATCAGGCATGGGTGATCAGGCATGGGTGATCAGGCATGGGTGATCAGGCATGGGTGATCAGGCATGGGTGATCAGGCATGGGTGATCAGGCATGGGTGATCAGGCATGGGTGATCAGGCATGGGTGATCAGGCATGGGTGATCAGGCATGGGTGATCAGGCATGGGTGATCAGGCATGGGTGACCTATCTCGACCATGTGGCAAATTATTCGAGACCATCAAAACGAACGGGATTGACCAAAAGTAAAAAATCCAACATTTAGACAAAAATAATTAAAATAGTCGACGTTTCTTTCCCACGTAACGCTGTACATGCTGCAACTTTGTCTTTGTTACACTGAAATTGTAATGGCCCGGTATTATACCTGTAATGGCCCGGTATTATACCTGTAATGGCCCGGTATTATACCTGTAATGGCCCGGTATTATACCTGTAATGGCCCGGTATTATACCTGTAATGGCCCGGTATTATACCTGTAATGGCCCGGTATTATACCTGTAATGGCCCGGTATTATACCTGTAATGGCCCGGTATAGGAACTGTAATGGCCCGGTATAGGAACTGTAATGGCCCGGTATAGGAACTGTAATGGCCCGGTATAGGAACTGTAATGGCACTTCGTGGGAATTATAGCTGCAATGGCCTGGTATTATACCTGTAATGGCCCGGTATTATACCTGTAATGGCCCATTATAGGAACTAATGGCAAGTCATAGGAATTACACCTGTTATGGCACTTAATAGAAACTGTAATGGTACTTAATAAAAACTGTAATGGCAAGTCATAGGAATTAGAACTGTAATGACACTTAATAAGAACTGTAATGGCATGTTATAAGAATTATAGCTGAAATTATTAACAACAGTAATAATGTGGATGGTAATTTCACAATATGTGCAAGCTCACCTAAAGATATTATTTGCTTAGGAACATCATTAATGGAACATTGACTGGGCGTCAGAAGTAGTAAATAGAACACCAGAAATAGATGGATTATAGACTGATTTTTATTAGCAATTTTTTACCTTCTTTACCACAACAAATATTATGAAAGAGATCAAGGATGAAGACATTGTTTAGAATGGAGTTACGGGAACGCGGAATCTATACACAAGGTGCGTTCCTACACAGGAACCTGTGCGCATAGAAATAAATTGATCAGGAAATTTTGGAAATGGGCTGAAAGTTAAAGAAAAAAGCTAATGGTGCTTGAAACAAAGACGACAGCAAATCGAAAAATATGATGGACTGTCTCATAACAAAAAAAAAACATTTTATTTCAATAAAAAGAAGGCCTACGGCCTGCCCAACTTCACCCCACATTTCACCCTAAGGAGAGCTAATTCCTAAAGATACAATAGTTGCATCTACGTGATGGGTAGTAAACATGTAAAAACAAAACCAAGTCAAAGAATAGGCGTCACGAAAAATTTAAAGTCATCGTTGAGATGTTCGAGTAAATAAATAAGTTTTTAGGTATGGTTTTCAAGCGCAGTTTGCAGTTTTACCATTTTTTTAGTTAATTTCTGAATGGCAAATTACTTTTCACGTAATTTTTAAACTGAAAATTTTGGTTTTGCCTGTTTTTTATCATTTTGAAATGGCAGTTTGAGATTTTAACTATTTCTAAAAAAATTAGGGAACTCTAGTTTGCTTTTTCAATCAAGTTATATGCTAGTAATTTTTGAAACCACGCTGTGGAATTTAAATATATGAATCGAATGATCATTTCACGCCGTACACGAGTGATTACTCCGAAATTATTTAAATGATAATTACGATTACTAACAACCATTATAATTACGCAAAATATAGAGAAAAGGCTCTCAATTACTTCTGTCAACGAAGTTAATCTCAATCACTACAACAAATATTAATTTCTATTCATAATATTATTTGAAAAAATAATGAAACTGGTACTATAATCATTGGTCAATTCAATAATTGATCAATAATAATCGGTCACTTATCGTCATGATAATCATCGGGCAATAATCGTCACGATAATCATCGGGCAATAATCGTCACGATAATCATCGGGCAATAATCGTCACGATAATCATCGGGCAATAATCGTCACGATAATCATGGGGCAATAATCGTCACGATAATCATCGGGCAATTACCGTCACGATAATCATCGGGCAATTACCGTCACGATAATCATCGGGCAATTACCGTCACGATAATCATCGGGCAATTACCGTCACGATAATTATCGGCAATTACCGTCACGATTATCATCGGGCAATTACCGTCACGATTATCATCGGGCAATTACCGTCACAATAATCATCGGGCAATTACCGTCACGATGATCATCGGGCAATTACCGTCAAGATAACCATCAGGCAATTACCGTCACGATACTCATCGGTCAATATAAAGTTAGTGCAATCACACATTCTGTAAGTATCGCTGTTTAAATTAGCGGCAGCAGCACAAATACGATGGTTATCGTAAAAATAACCGCAAAATTCATTACGACATTATTGCAATAATTATATCTATTTCACTAAAAATGTCGTAGCCATAATAACTACATTCACTAGAATTACAGTAATAATAAAAAATGAAAACGATAACAATAATAATTGAAGTTGCCGTACAAACAATAGCATTAATGGGCATTGAAATTATCTATACATTGTTAGGATACGAGTAATAATGTCTTCATTGTTGTTCTATGATACCGGCCCATATTCATAATATTTTAAGGCAATATGGACCTACGCCTAACTTACATAACCTAGTCGATCCTATTAAAATCTAACCTAACTCAACTCGAATATAACCAAACCTAACTCGACTCAAACATAACCAAACCTAACTCGACTCAAACATAACGAAACCTAACTCAACTCAAACATAACCAAACCTAACTCAACTCAAACATAACCAAACCTAACTCGACTCAAACATAACCAAACCTAACTCAACTCAAACATAACCAAACCTAACTCGACTCAAACATAACCTAACCTATGCCAATGTTCTGTGTTTGAGCGTCAAACAATTCATAGCAAATTCTAAACATCCATATTTGGCTCCCGCGCGGATAGCCGATACGGTTAATTTGGGTATTGGGTTTTGGGTCGTCCGGACCTAAACGGCAAAGTGGGCGGGGCGGTGGCAGGCGGTAGTCCTTACGCATGAATTGTGCCACAGCGGATGTCTTAAACAGCAGATGTGGTAAACAATTAAAATCCTCGAAAAAACAATTGCTATTTCAATTACAATCATAGTTGTTATTGATAATTGCAATTAATTTAAATTACCGAAACAATAACTGCCTTGGTTAAGTTATCGCAATTACAATGAAGGTATTTCCTGAAGTTATCGTAATAAGTTCCGATTTTCTCCAAATTACCGCAATAATATTTACGATAATTTTGAGACATACCACACGGTGGTGAAGCAGAATTTCACCCACACACACACACACATGCACTCCCCCCCCCCCACACACACACACACACACCGGCAGTAATCACAATATTTCAATATGATACAAATATTGGTCTGTCTTTAGTTCATCAATAAAAATAGGTGATGTATAAAATGTAGAACCACTAATAGATTCTGATTATTCATCGCATTTGAATGTGAGTGGATGTGTTGTGTGTGTGAGTGTGAGTGTGAGTGTGAGTGTGAGTGTGAGTGTGAGTGTGAGTGTGAGTGTGAGTGTGAGTGTGAGTGTGAGTGTGAGTGTGAGTGTGAGTGTGAGTGTGAGTGTGAGTGTGAGTGTGAGTGTGAGTGTGAGTGTGAGTGTGAGTGTGAGTGTGAGTGTGAGTGTGAGTGTGAGTGTGAGTGTGAGTGTGAGTGTGAGTGTGAGTGTGAGTTGATGCGTGTAGATGCGTGTAGATGCGTGTAGATGCGTGTAGATGCGTGTAGATGCGTGTAGATGCGTGTAGATGCGTGTAGATGCGTGTAGATGCGTGTAGATGCGTGTAGATGCGCGTAGATGCGTGTAGATGCGTGTAGATGCGTGTAGATGCGTGTAGATGCGTGTAGATGCGTGTAGATGCGTGTAGATGCGTGTAGATGCGTGTAGATGCGTGTAGATGCGTGTAGATGCGTGTAGATGCGTGTAGATGCGTGTAGATGCGTGTAGATGCGTGTAGATGCGTGTAGATGCGTGTAGATGCGTGTAGATGCGTGTAGATGCATGTAGATGCGTGTGGATGCAAGTGGATGCGTGTGGATTCAAGTGGATGCGTGTGCATGCGTGTGAATGAGTGGAAATGCAATATACGGGCAGCAATATATCGCCCAGACTCTAAGAAATTGACTACCCGTACACCGGTTTTCTTTTGGTTTTGAATAACACAATTTCCAGACACGGATAACCGTCAGGGCTTTGAAAAATATAATTTCCAGACACCGATAACCGTCAGGGCTTTGAGAAATAGAATTTCCAGACACCGGTAACCGTCAGGGCTTTGAGAAATAGAATTTCCAGACACCGATAACCGTCAGGGCTTTGAGAAATAGAATTTCCAGAAACCGATAACCGTCAGGGCTTTGAGAAATATAATTTCCAGACACCGATAACCGTCAGGGCTTTGAGAAATATAATTTCCAGACACCGATAACCGTCAGGGCTTTGAGAAATAGAATTTCCAGACACCGATAACCGTCAGGGCTTTGAGAAATAGAATTTCCAGACACCGTTAACCGTCAGGGCTTTGAGAAATAGAATTTCCAGACACCGATACCGTCAAGTTTGTGGAAGGCAAAGGCCATAAGCACGCTAGCGACTAGAAGAGCAGCCCCGGCAGCGGCTTGGGCGGCACGAAGGGCACGTGTGTGCCGGCGGAGGAGGTGCGGTGCAGGTCCAGGTGGCGGTGGTGGGTGTGCACCCACGCTGAGGTCTTGTCCTCCTGGGAGAGCAGGTCGCTGTACAGCGACTGTACCTCCAGTCTTCGCAGCCCGTCCCTGGGGGGGGAATGTTTTATTAATTGTTTTTTTGGCGGGTGGAAAATTGAATTTACTCTATACCTCCAGCCTTCGTGGACCGTCTATGGGGGATTTTTTTTAAATTTTTTTTTGGAGGGTAGAGAGAGGGGAAGGATATTTAATTATTTTTTTTGGCGGGTGGAAAATTGGAGTTACACTGTAGAGCGACTGTACCTCCAGTCATCGTGGCCCATCCCTGGGGGGGGGGGGAATTTCCTAATTTGCTCTCCAGATTATGGGGAAAATTTAAATTTAATTTTTTGGTACCGGGGTAGAACGTCGAATTTATTTTTTTCTAACAAGGGAGGAAACCTAAATTTATTAGCTGAGAGCTCACTTACGCACGACGTTTAAATTGCATTCCAAAAGTTACAAACTTCAGAACTTCAGCCAAAAAAACGTACAGTGCAGCCAAGTCCACTGGCCCACATAGGCGGTCGGCTGTGCCGGTATATTATAACAAATGCGTCCTGTCGCTCACAAAATAGGGCAATGCTCCAGAAAAAAGGCAATGCTCAGGAAATAAGGCAATGCTCAGGAAATAAGGCAATGCTCAGGAAATAAGGCAATGCTCAGGAAATAAGGCAATGCTCAGGAAATAAGGCAATGCTCAGGAAATAAGGCAATGCTCAGGAAATAAGGCAATGCTCAGGAAATAAGGCAATGGTCAGAAAATAAGGCAATGCTCAGGAAATAAAGCAATGCTCAGGAAATAAGGCAATGCTCAGGAAATAAGGCAATGCTCAGGAAGTAAGGCAATGCTCAGGAATTAAGGCAATGCTCAGGAAATAAGGCAATGCTCAGGAAATAAGGCAATGCTCAGGAAACAAGGCAATCCTCAGGAAACAAGGCAACGCTCAGGAAATAAGGCAATGCTCAGGAAATAAGGCAATGCTCAGGAAATAAGGCAATGCTCAGGAAATAAGGCAATGCTCAGGAAATAAGGCAATGCTCAAGAAATAAGGTAATGCTCAGGAAATAGCTCAGTAAATGAGGCATTACTCAGGAGATGAGGCAAAATTCCGGAGATGAGGAAATACAGGAAATGAGGCAATACAGGAAATGAGGCAACACAGGAAATGAGGCAACACAGGAAATGAGGCAACACAGGAAATGAGGCAACACAGGAAATGAGGCAACACAGGAAATGAGGCAATGCAGGAAATGAGGCAATGCAGGGAATGAGGCAATACTCACTCCCGAGGCTGGAGGCCGTCGCTGCTCTCGAGGGCGATAGACTTGCACTCGAGGCTCACGTCGTCCAAGTCGTCCTCCACGTCCTCGTACACCGTCGCGATCGACGTCGCGCGCGGCCTGGACGCTGCAACGGCCAACGTGGTTATGACGTCACGCAGAAATAACGTCAAAATGCAATAACGAACACCACATTGGAATAACGTCATGCTACAGTGTAACGCTGCAATAACGTCACGCTGGAATAACGTCATGCTACAGTGTTACGCTGCCATAACGTCACGCTGGAATAACGTCATGCTACAGTGTAACGCTGCAATAACGTCACGCTGGAATAACGTCATGCTTCAATGTAACGCTGGAATAACGTCATGCTACAGTGTAACGCTGCAATAACGTCATGCTACAGTGTAACGCTGCAATAACGTCATGCTGCAATAACGTCAAATAATTGTTTTCTTGTTAATTAGGTTCCACAATTCAACGCCATTGTTCATTCTTATTAACTGGTCCTCAACTTAGCGCACACTTCAGAATGAGACGGAGGCGAGTGCCTGAGAAACGTTCCCTTCTGTATAGACTTGCGTAATTAGGGAGTAGCCTGCACATTTGCGAGTCCAAACTTCCCAGTATTTCCTAGAACAAGAAAAACAGTCTGCACCCATTCGAGTTCAAGCTACTCCAGCATTCCCATGAAGAAGAAAATTGAGTCTGAAATAGAAATTTATAAAGGTGTAGAAGTAAAAACGGGAGAAGTTATTGTTTTTTTTTAATACGGAGAAACAGAGGAAGATTTAGTCGGCAGCAAAACCCACAGCAGACTCGGACAAGAGCTGCAGATTCCGCTACGGAGGGCGCATTACCCCATGGTAACGACCCGAAAGATTTGATAACAATAAAAAGGATGCTTTATTTCAACCAAGCCTGACACACATCATCTTGTACATTGGTAATTCAAATGCCTTCTAACTAGCACCAGAACGCAATGACGGTTACCCCCGGTCAAGCCGGTACCGATTTCTGACACCTGGGTAGAGTGGGGAATTGTGGCTGAGTTCTCCTTTTCCCCAACGGGGAGAATCACCGGGCGGCACTGCCCGGATTCGAACTGCCGATTTTTTCCGTGAAGGGCGCGCGCACTTAACCACTCGGCCACGGTGACCACACACAATACACAAAACCTCTACAAGCTCAAGGAAATACGGCTACCTACTACGGAGCAGCTTACCGACCGATCCGATACAGTTCACCAGCCGTTTTGAAGCAGCTTAGTTGCAATTCAAGAGCAGCTATCAGCCGTTTGAAAGCATTTCTAAGCCAATTAAATCATTTCATTAGCCATTCTGGGCAGCTTTTAAGCCCCTCAAAAACATTCTAAATCATTTTGAGCAGCTCTAGACTGCAACACCTACCTGCCGTTGTGAGCAGCTGTTAGCCTTCCCAAAGAACTTAAAATCATTTTGAGCATCTGGAGGGCATTTTTCATTTGGAGAGGGCATTTTGCATCTCGAGGGCATTTTGCATCTGGAGGGCATTCTGAGTGCCTGTTAAGCCTTTCAAAAGAACTCCAAATTATTTCAGCATGCACCACCTACTGGCCGTTATAAGCAGATCTAGGCCGCTCTGAGCAGATCTAGGCCGCTCTGAGCAGATCTAGGCCGCTCTGAGCAGATCTAGGCCGCTCTGAGCAGATCTAGGCCGCTCTGAGCAGGTCTAGGCCGCTCTGAGCAGATCTAGGCCGCTCTGAGCAGATCTAGGCCGCTCTGAGCAGGTCTAGGCCGCTCTGAGCAGGTCTAGGCCGCTCTGAGCAGATCTAGGCCGCTCTGAGCAGATCTAGGCCGCTCTGAGCAGATCTAGGCCGTTCTGAGCAGATCTAGGCCGCTTTGAGCAGATCTTGGCCGTTCTGAGCAGATCTAGGCCGTTCTGAGCAGATCTAGGCCGTTCTGAGCAGATCTAGGCCGTTCTGAGCAGATCTAGGCCGTTTTGAGCAGATCTAGGCCGTTTTGAGCAGATCTAGGCCGTTCTGAGCAGGTCTAGGCCGTTCTGTCATCACCTACCGGCCGTCTTGAAGGTTGCGGTGGAGATGGCGCTCTTGAAGCTCTTGTAGCTCCGGTAACTCCTGTTGTCGACGCTCTTCTGGGACATGCCGTCGGGAGGCGCCCTGGCCTGCCCGCTGGGGGAGCTGACGGGGGTGCGGATCACGTACACCTCGGGGAGGGCGCCCCTTTCAGCCCCCTCTATTGCTGCTGCGTCCTCTGCTCCCTCAGCTGCTGCTGAGAGCATATTTAAGATAATTAAGTGCATCATAATTAAATAATTGCTCCATCCACTGTCACTCTGCCCAGTAACTTCATTCTTCACTCAGCAGTGATTCCAAGACTAAGACTCTTCACCCCTTTCTTCCTCTAAAGTTCACCTGTCCTTTTTTTCTCCCTCCCCCCTACAGTCCAACCCCTCTCTCTTCCATGCCTATACGACAAAAGTCTACAGCTGAAGTTCTACATACTCTCGACTCGACGTCCAGCTCTCCTACAACTTCGTTGGCGCCGTAGAACATCTCCGTAGCCTACTCGGCTGCTAATGGTTATCTACGGATCCTGGCCAGCAACGAATCCGGCGTAGTCATCGCTTCGAGTTCGCTCAACACGACAGCCAGTTACTTAACCGACGTCTCGCAACCGGTTACGCCAATGCGTCCGTACTTACAGTCGTAATCTCAAGGTTTTCATGGCTTAGAGGTGCTTTAATATCAATAACTACATGCACAATCATGAACTCAAATTTAATTTTAATCCCTTCCTGATCATTTTTGTTCCTGTCGAATACAACTCGAGCCGATACAATCTTTCATCACGATAATTGACAATAGTTTTATCACGATACTCGACAGTCGTTTTATCACGATACTCGACAGTCGTTTTATCACGATACTCGACAGTCGTTTTATCACGATACTCGACAGTCGTTTTATCACGATACTCGACAGTCGTTTTATCACGATACTCGACAGTCGTTTTATCACGATACTCGACAGTCGTTTTATCACGATACTCGACAGTCGTTTTATCACGATACTCGACAGTCGTGTGATCACGATACTCGACAGTCGTGTGATCACGTTACTCGACAGTCGTGTGATCACGTTACTCGACAGTCGTGTGATCACGTTACTCGACAGTCGTGTGATCACGTTACTCGACAGTCGTGTGATCACGTTACTCGACAGTCGTGTGATCACGTTACTCGACAGTCGTGTGATCACGTTACTCGACAGTCGTGTGATCACGTTACTCGACAGTCGTGTGATCACGATACTCGACAGTCGTGTGATCACGATACTCGACAGTCGTGTGATCACGATACTCGACAGTCGTGTGATCACGATACTCGACAGTCGTGTGATCACGTTACTCGACAGTCGTGTGATCACGTTACTCGACAGTCGTGTGATCACGTTACTCGACAGTCGTGTGATCACGTTACTCGACAGTCGTGTGATCACGTTACTCGACAGTCGTGTGATCACGTTACTCGACAGTCGTGTGATCACGTTACTCGACAGTCGTGTGATCACGATACTCGACAGTCGTGTGATCACGTTACTCGACAGTCGTTTGATCACGATACTCGACAGTCGTGTGATCACGTTACTCGACAGTCGTGTGATCACACGTTACTCGACAGTCGTGTGATCACACGTTACTCGACAGTCGTGTGATCACGTTACTCGACAGTCGTGTGATCACGATACTCGACAGTCGTGTGATCACGTTACTCGACAGTCGTGTGATCACACGTTACTCGACAGTCGTGTGATCACGTTACTCGACAGTCGTGTGATCACGTTACTCGACAGTCGTGTGATCACGATACTCGACAGTCGTGTGATCACGATACTCGACAGTCGTGTGATCACACGTTACTCGACAGTCGTGTGATCACGTTACTCGACAGTCGTGTGATCACGATACTCGACAGTCGTGTGATCACGATACTCAACAGTCGTGTGATCACGATACTCGACAGTCGTGTGATCACGATACTCGACAGTCGTGTGATCACGATACTCGACAGTCGTGTGATCACGATACTCGACAGTCGTGTGATCACGATACTCAACAATCGTGTGATCACGATACTCGACAGTCGTGTGATCACGATACTCGACAGTCGTGTGATCACGATACTCGACAGTCGTGTGATCACGATACTCGACAGTCGTGTGATCACGATACTTGACAGTCGTGTGATCACAATACTCGACAGTCGTGTGATCACGATACTCGACAGTCGTGTGATCACGATACTCGACAGTCGTGTGATCACGATACTCAACAATCGTGTGATCACGATACTCGACAATCGTGTGATCACGATACTCGACAGTCGTGTGATCACGATACTCGACAATCGTGTGATCACGATACTCGACAGTCGTGTGATCACGATACTCGACAGTCGTGTGATCACGATACTCGACAGTCGTGTAATCACGATACTCGACAGTCGTGTGATCACGATACTCGACAATCGTGTGATCACGATACTCGACAATCGTGTGATCACGATACTCGACAATCGTGTGATCACGATACTCGACAATCGTGTGATCACGATACTCGACAATCGTTTCATCACGATACTCGACAATCGTTTTATCACGATACTCGACAATAGTTTTATCCCAATACTCTAGAGATAACGAAAGAAAGAAAAGATGATCACGATACTCGACAACCATTTGATATGGATACTCCACAATCCTGCAACATAGTTCCTCACCGCTGGGCCTCCCCTCAGAGCCGGGGAGGTCTGGGGTCTTGGGGAAGAGGAGCAACATGAACACACACACCGCTCCCCCTGACGCCGCTGAGAAGGGGAGCACGCACCCCGCGATGTACCCTCCGCTCCCCCCCGCCTGGGGAGGTGGTAGGAAATGTAATGGGGTTGGGGAGGTGGGGATTGTTAAAATCGAAAAATGGTGAAATGGAATAATGGCAAAATGGAAAAATGGGGAAATGGAGTAATGGTGAAATTGGGAAATGGAAAAATGCGGTAATAGAAAAATGGGGATATGGATAGATGGGGAAAGAAAATATGAGGATAGGGATATATGGAGAAATGGAAAAATAGTGAAACGGAAAAATAGAAAAATGGGGAAATGGAAAAATGGAAATGAAGATTGAAGTGCGATACTATTTGGAAACGAATAACGTAATAAATAGTAGGATCAATTATATTGTAATGAGAACTAGATTAATAACAATAAACAATGAGAAATTCTACATACACGACAACGAATGAAGAAAAAATTACAATCAGTTGAATAAAAAAAATTCAGCACCAATAATGAATGAATATCATGAAGGTAATAGCAAAGAAAAATTTTAAAATCATATTTATGAAACGTTTCAAGCCTCAGCTCATCATCAGTCATACTCTGTAAAAACAAAATACACGCATTGAATAAAATACGAAAAATTGACAAAAAATTGTTCTTCAAGAATTCAAAAATGGTGCCTAAATAAAACAATGACATTACCTAAAAAAGCAGATGAAACTAAATAACAGAATTTTACTTTCGAGTATCGTACACACGAGTTAAAACGGAGAAAATTTTCATAGGAGTACAACATAAAAGCCGGAACGGTCGTAAGGAAAATTAACTAGCTAAAATAAAATTCTATCAAAGGGAGAAGAAGAGGGGAATAAGGGAGAGAGAAAGAAAGAGAGGAAAAAGGAAAACAAGAAAACAGAGAAGAGGAGGTAAGAAGAGAAAAATAAATAAATATATTTCTTCCAAAGACTAATAAAAATTGAATCGAATGTGAGTATTGCTGCACTACTAGCTTCCTATAATTTTTAAGGGGTAAGCACTTTGCATATCATTCAGGGCCGGCTTCAATTTGTGAATATACAGAGACTCCAACATGCGCAGCTCACCAGGATTTGATGCATAGTCCACAATTTTAAACTGGTCGTTACTGATAATTTGTTCACAGGGACCTATACAATGCTGCCTTATGTTAGAATGGGAAGGTGTTCCTAGTGGGCGTCCCGTACGATGACTTCTTCCGGCATGCTCTGCGACTCTCATAAATAATGCTCGGTAGGTTGATTCTACATACTGCGATGCGCAATGCGCACAACTAAATTCATAAATGAGAGAAGAACGCAAGCCCTTGGGTAGGTCATCTTTAAAACGAAAGAGAGAACCAATGGTGAATTTGTTCAATAAAATTATGCGGAAACGAGTCGTAGGAAATAATTTGCCAAGAATATTCGACAGTTCAGTTTTTCATTTTTCGGACTGGTAGCCAAAATATGGTAGTACGCAATACATAATAGAGGAAACCTGTTCAGGCTCCCTGGGCTATAGACATTAGAAAGAAAAGTATTAATCGATTTATAAAAGGCCACGACAGGAAAACCGTGAATGAATATTGACATACCACGAGTTGCCCCAAAATCCACGAGTTGCCCCAAAATCCACTAGTTGCCCCAAAATCCACTAGTTGCCCCAAAATCCACGAGTTGCCCCAAAATCCACGAGTTGCCCCAAAATCCACGAGTTGCCCCAAAATCCACGAGTTGCCCCAAAATCCACGAGTTGCCCCAAAATCCACGAGTTGCCCCAAAATCCACGAGTTGCCCCAAAATCCACGAGTTGCCCCAAAATCCACGAGTTGCCCCAAAATCCACGAGTTGCCCCAAAATCCACGAGTTGCCCCAAAATCCACGAGTTGCCCCAAAATCCACGAGTTGCCCCAAAATCCACGAGTTGCCCCAAAATCCACGAGTTGCCCCAAAATCCACGAGTTGCCCCAAAATCCACGAGTTGCCCCAAAATCCACGAGTTGCCCCAAAATCCACGAGTTGCCCCAAAATCCACGAGTTGCCCCAAAATCCACGAGTTGCCCCAAAATCAACGAGTTGCCCCAAAATCAACGAGTTGCCCCAAAATCAACGAGTTGCCCCAAAATCAACGAGTTGCCCCAAAATCAACGAGTTGCCCCAAAATCAACGAGTTGCCCCAAAATCCACGAGTTGCCCCAAAATCCACGAGTTGCCCCAAAATCCACGAGTTACCCCAAATCCACGAGTTGCCCCAAATCCACGAGTTGCCCCAAAATCCACGAGTTGCCCCAAAATCCACGAGTTGCCCCAAACCCACGAGTTGCCCCAAGTCCACGAGTTGCCCCAAATCCACGAGTTGCCCCAAACCCACGAGTTACCCTTAATCCACGAGTTGCCCAAAAATTTCCCCTAGACATTTTGTAGTTCGGCTTTTTGTGAAATGTGAATTAAGGGAACGTAAGAGAGCCCACCATGTCCACCTTACGAAGGTGGGTAGTGCAGTATGTAGTGTTCTCCCTCAGGCTGCTTCACGCTATGGGCAGACTGTGAATATCTAAAGACGTTGAATATTAATGCCCGAACTCAGTACCTGAGGTACGAATGAATCCGACAGAATAAGAAAAAACAACTGGAATAAATGCCGCACTATTGTGAATCGCGCCGACAGTAATGACACGCAAGTGAATATCACAGTCAGGTAGTACAGCACCCAAGGACGCCTTGGAGGACCGACGGTTGTCGGAGAGTCGCAGCGTGAGTGGCGGTCGAGTTCGAAGCGGTGAGGCTGTTGCTGGCCGAGTGTCTCCGACTTGGGAGCATCAGAGCCGCTAGAAGTGAACGGACTCAGGTCGAGGACGTGGCGTTGCGGCGCGGCTTGCAGTCGAGCACGGTAGAGGGAACAAGGTTGGGTCATTTCTATGGGAGAAAATACACCTCTTGTTTGGCTAGCCAACAGAAAGGCTTTATTTCGAACAAACTTTATGACGTCACCAAAACGCCATGTCGTTAGACCAATAGTGGAGCCAGATTTGGGGGTAGCAGTGCTACCAGATGCAATATGAGCGCTGCTATTGGTTCGTTGCCGTGACGTCAGCAAAACCACACCGTGAACGAAAAAAAGACTGGTTTGACCCTACCTTGTTTCCTCTACCGTGCGGTCGAGGCAGCGAGGTTACTGCTTGCAGAGCGGCCGGGACTTGTAGTAAACATCAGAGGCGCTGGGACAGAACTGCTGCGTGGTGTGTCGCTGTGGGTCGCCCGCTGCGAGGAGAGTCGCTGGAGAAGACTCGTGTGAGCCACTGCTGTGAAGAGACTAAATCGGTTCGCAGCCTCGCACTGGACCTCCTTATATAGTGTCTGGTGAGGCGCCGCCGCTCTGAACAAGCGTTCATATTGGTCGATACGTGGTGGCGCTTTGTAGCTGTTGCTGCGTGAGGTGAAGCTTCGGAGCTTGTATGGTGGTATCTGCGAAATGCGTATTGAGACCACCACACGTACCACCCGTACCACCTGCTCCACCTGCACCACCTACACCCCCTGCACCACCTTCACCCACCTGCACCATGGGGAACATGAGCCAGCACGCCAGGGAGGCACCAAGCGCCCCTGCCACGTTGGTGATGACGAGCGCCTTGCTGCGTCTGCGGCCCTCCACCGCCTCCAGCACCTCCCTGGGGGGTCATGGATGTCTTAATTAGTGTTAATGGGGGTCATAAATATCTTAGTCACTCGCTTGGGGGTCATGAATGTGTTAATTTGTCTTGATGAGGTCATGAATGCCTTAATTATTCCTTGGAGGTCATGGATGAGTTATTTAGTCCATTTGGGGTAATGAACGCCTTATTTACTCCCTTGGAGGTCATGAATATTTTACCAAATTCACTGGTTTAAAAACAGAAATAAGCGTCCTTAAGGAAAAGACGTGGGGTCCTTAGCTGAAGGTTCGGAAAGTTTTCTTTATGTTAAAATAAAATATTTTTTGTTATGTACCACCTTATCTCGAGCCACCGCTCTCCTCTTTCTCAGCATCTACTATTTTCCTAAACTTTTATTTTACTTCCTCAACTTCTTTCTTAATTTATTGTTTCGATAGTCAGGGTACACATATTGGGTGGGACCCACCTTGTGCATAGATTCCCCGTTGCCTGAACTCCATACTAAATGGTACCTTCCTTCTTTCACTCTTTGGGACACCTTTGTTATGGTTGGGAAGGCTTAAATTAATTAACATATTTAGTATAACGAGTACTGAGCGCTGTACCCCGCCTCACCTGTACCCTGCCTCACCCGTGTACCCACCCCCGCCTCACCCGTGTATCCACCCCCACCTCACCCGTGTATCCACCCCCGCCTCACCCGTGTACCCACCCCCGCCTCACCCGTGTACCCACCCCAGCCTCACCCGTGTACCCACCCCCGCCTCACCCGTGTACCCACCCCCGCCTCACCCGTGTACCCACCCCCGCCTCACCCGTGTACCCACCCCCGCCTCACCCGTGTACCCACCCCCGCCTCACCCGTGTATCCAAGCCCGCCTCACCCGTGTACCCACCCCCGCCTCACCCGTGTATCCACCCCAAACAACTCACCTGTACCCGATGGAGGCCACCCCGTACTCGAAGGCCGCCCCCATCACGCCTCACCTGTACCCGATGGAAGCCATCCCGTACCCGAAGGCCGCCCCCACCACGCCTCACCTGTACCCGATGGAGGCCACCCCATACCCGAAGGCCGCCCCCATCACGCCTCACCTGTACCCGATGGAGGCCACTCCGTACCCGAAGGCCACCCCCATCACGCCTCACCTGTACCCGATGGAAGCCACCCCCTACCCGGAGGCCGCCCCCATCACGCCTCACCTGTACCCGATGGAGGCCACCCCGTAGCCGAAGGCCGCCCCCATCACGCCTCACCTGTACCCGATGGAGGCCTCCCCGTACCCGGAGGCCGCCCCCATCACGCCTCACCTGTACCCGATGGAGGCCACCCCGTAGCCGAAGGCCGCCCCCATCACGCCTCACCTGTACCCGATGGAGGCCTCCCCGTACCCGGAGGCCGCCCCCATCACGCCTCACCTGTACCCGATGGAGGCCACCCCGTAGCCGAAGGCCGCCCCCATCACGCCTCACCTGTACCCGATGGAGGCCACCCCGTAGCCGAAGGCCGCCCCCATCACGCCCCCCACCGTCACGAACAGCGCCAGGTTCACTTCCTCCTCGTCGCCCTCCAGCGCCAGCACCAGCAGCGACGCGATCGTGAACGCGAAACCTGCGAGTGAAAACATAATAGGCGCGGTGGTGAAAGTTAGGGTCGGGAAAAAGGATTGTAGGGCCGTGAAAAAGGGATTGTAGGGCCGTGAAAAAGGGGTCGAAGGGCCGTGAAAAAGGGGTCGAAGGGCCGTGAAAAAGGGGTCGAAGGGCCGTGAAAAAGGGGTCGAAGGGCCGTGAAAAAGGGGTCGAAGGGCCGTGAAAAAGGGGTCGAAGGGCCGTGAAAAAGGGGTCGAAGGGCCGTGAAAAAGGGGTCGAAGGGCCGTGAAAAAGGGGTCGAAGGGCCGTGAAAAAGGGGTCGAAGGGCCGTGAAAAAGGGGTCGAAGGGCCGTGAAAAAGGGGTCGAAGGGCCGTGAAAAAGGGGTCGAAGGGCCGTGAAAAAGGGGTCGAAGGGCCGTGAAAAAGGGGTCGAAGGGCCGTGAAAAAGGGGTCGAAGGGCCGTGAAAAAGGGGTCGAAGGGCCGTGAAAAAGGGGTCGAAGGGCCGTGAAAAAGGGGTCGAAGGGCCGTGAAAAAGGGGTTGAAGGGCCGTGAAAAAGGGGTTGAAGGGCCGTGAAAAAGGGGTTGAAGGGCCGTGAAAAAGTGGTTGAAGGGCCGTGAAAAAGGGGTTGAAGGGCCGTGAAAAAGGGGTTGAAGGGCCGTGAAAAAGGGGTTGAAGGGCCGTGAAAAAAGGGTTGAAGGGCCGTGAAAAAGGGGTTGAAGGGCCGTGAAAAAGGGGTTGAAGGGCCGTGAAAAAAGGGTTGAAGGGCCGTGAAAAAGGGGTTGAAGGGCCGTGAAAAAGGGGTTGAAGGGCCGTGAAAAAGGGGTTAAAGGGCAGCGAAAAATTGAGGACGCTGTCTTTAAAGTTAAATTAAAATAGAAATGAAAGGAAACGAATTATTTTCATAAAAGGTGATGCAAGAAATGTCACTGAAATGTTGGTTCTAGCAATGTCCGACCATAAAGATCCTTAGAGTATCAACACGCATTTTTATCCGTAATGCCCATGTCAACGGTCGAAACAAACTATCGAAAATTTTTAGAGTTACGCAAAATTGTCTCGTACGAGCCGTAATTCATGCTGATAGAAGTTAATGTCAGTCATTAACAGTATATCAGTTTCCGCAACTGGCGTTTTATGTCCAGTGGGGCTGAATTTCCTGTGTAAGGACTACCGCTCGTCCACGCTCCGCCCACTTTCCTGTTTATGGCTGGCCGACCCAAAACACGCTGCCTTAATTGAACTGTGAAGAACATCCACGTGTGCCAACAAGTTCAATAACTTTTCACCATATGTTCAAGTTTGAAATGAAGTTGAAATAAGGTTTAATGAGTTGAGGTTTAATGAGTGGAGATTAGGTTAAATGGGTTAAGATTAGGTTAAATGGGTTAAGATTAGGTTAAATGGGTCAAGATTAGGTTAAATGGGTCAAGATTAGGTTAAATGGGTCAAGATTAGGTTAAATGGGTCAAGATTAGGTTAAATGGGTCAAGATTAGGTTAAATGGGTTAAGATTAGGTTAAATGGGTCAAGATTAGGTTAAATGGGTCAAGATAAGGTTAAATGGGTTAAGATTAGGTTAAATGGGTTAAGATTAGGTTAAAATAGGATGAGTTAGGTCAAATAAGATAGGTTTTGTATTCTCCTAAAATAAAAGACAATCTGTAAAAAATATGCTGTGAATAATAAAAATATACTGTAAATAAAAATATGCAGAGCTTTAGGGTAATTTTCATGCGTAAAAGCTGAAGTTCGCACCAAGATTCAGATTTCAAAGATTTTTTTCACCACACGCATGAAACAAATAACACTTTACATATACCTAATTCCTAACAGTTAATTACATATCTACTGCTGGATAAAACAATTCTACAATAATAACAAAAACTTGAAGGCAACGTGCAAAGTATCCCAGACAACTTGAGTTGAACAAAATCTGTTGAATGAAGGATTAGGTATTGAAAAAATTTTTCACACAACTTAAGTTGAACAAAATCCGTTCAATGAAGGATCAGACATTCAAGAGTGCGGCTGTGCATCAGCTGAGTATACAACCCTCAGCTGCGCACATAACTCACACCGCGCAGCTGTGAGCGTAAAGCTGCAACAGCTGTGAAGTGTGTTGCGTTAATTTATTACCTAACATACATTATAAGTTAAGGATCGGCTAGACTACTGCAAAAACGCTCTTTTACAAGGATGGTGTTGAAAGTTTTTCAACTAAAGTTTAGTCGTTGGTATCGATAAAGGATGAATGTGACTAATAATTTCAGACTACTCTATTTGATTAGAAATAATTTGATAAGGTACTAAGCTTCAAGCCTGCTGATCAAAAATTTAAACGCGCTTGCTGAAAAGTTGAAAAGCAGGGAAATTGATCGATTTTACTTGAGTTTGAGTGAATGTATATGAACATATGAATGTGCCACTGCCCCCAAAGTCAGCAAACTTGGCGCGGTCAGATAGTTAAGTTCCATACGCAAGATTATTCACGACGTGCAATTAAGTTAAGCCCAATAAACTTGTGGTTTGCAACTTCTTGTATGACCCTAACAGTTATAGATGAGCAGAATCTAACGATTCCACGAAAAAAATAAGGTTTGCCATCGAGTCAGTGGGCGATTTTCGAGACAGATTAAGGTCCTCACTGGTATCGATTGCAATTCAAAAGCCATAGGTGACCATAGGTTCAAATACCATGGGGTTAATCACCATCAGTGACACCTAAGGCAAGAGGTTAGAAGAATTAAAAATGACTACAAGGGCTTCGTTTGAGTCCACGTCTCAAAGTAGACAGTTTTTCAGGGAGCACCAAGCACGGGACATGTAAAAGTGGAAGAGAGTTTTGTTCTTTCATAAGAAAAACTTGACAATCATAACGGCTTTTGACATTACTGCAAAACCTAGAGCTGCCCCTTGAAACGTTTACTATGCGGCACAGTGACGGAGATTCCGTCATGGTGTGCGGCGTCATTTCTCCAGGGGCGCAATGAACTCCAGGTTGTGCATAGACGTCGAACAGCGGCTGATTATTTTTGTCTCTTTTTTCTGTCATCAAGGCCGTTCTCCTGATTTAATTCCGTTAAAAAAAACTTAAGGATGTATTTTGACGAATGCCTAAGAAATGGGCAATAATTTAAAGTAGTAAGTGAGTTTTGTGATGTTATCTTCACCGCTTAGAGTTACCTTTCTATAACGCCACTGAGGCCTTCCTTTAAAGTTTTCAGCAAAGAATTTCTTGTCCTTTACGACTTTAGAACCTTCCATAAATTAACTTTTTGAAGTTATTTACGACATTAGAGAGAAGACTCATTTTCTTATAATTTTATTCACAATACTACTTACTGACGACGGGTGAGAAACCCCAAATAATTTTTTTCCAATTTTTTAACAATACAATTTCCTGACAACGGGTTAGAAAATTTGGGAGTCTATTCATGCTAAAACAAAATCTGTTTTTCAACAATAGCACTTACTGACAACGGTTGCAATAAGCAGATGGCTACGCGCAGGCTTGTTCGGCTGCGGGATAACTGGTTCTATGAAGACGTCAACCATCTGAGCCACCACACCACCTGCCAGCAGCACCACCAGCAGCACCCACTGCACAGATGGTACACGTCAGTATCACTACCCACATTTATCCACACATTCATTCCTTCAACTCACCCACCAGCTCACTCATCCGACTTACCATTCCCACTCACTCACCCTATTCATCCACCTCTCACCCACTCACCTCTCTCTCATCCACCATACTCGCCCTATCAACCCCACTCATCCACCTCTCTCGCTCACTCCATTCACCCACTTCACTCATCCGCCCCACCCATCCCCCTCAACCCCACTCCCCCATTCCCCACCGCCCCAGCCAACCCACCCATCTATCAGGTGGGCCGCCCCACTCCAACAACCACCTCGCCCCATTGCCCCACCTACACACCCCACCACCCCCCGACCCACCCATCTCAGGTGGGCTGGCGACGAGTGTGCAGGACACACCCCCTCACACCCTCAGCCCACACCCGACCCACCCATCTGTCAGGTGGACTGGATCACAACCTCACCCCACACCCGACCCACCCATCTGTCAGGTGGGCTGACGACGAGTGTGCAGGCGAGCAGGACGGTGTGCAGGACCCACACGGCCCCGAGGTGCATCAGGGCGCACACCAGCACGTCTCGCCGCAGCACCTCGCCCCACTTGCACACCGCCTGTGGGTTGTGGTACGTTACGTACTTATGTCTTAATTTACTAACTTATATACTAACTTACAAACATTAATTTGCTATCTACTAACTAACTTGAATACTAACTTATATGTAGTTTATATACTAACATACGTATAAATTTATAAGCTAGTAAGTAACGTAAATACTAACTTATATATACATTTATTTACTAACTACTAACTAACTCATGTACTAACTAATAGTTTATGTGCTAAATTATATATATATATTAATTTTTATTAGTTTGAACCTCCCCAACCCCAGCAAAGGTGCTCTTAAGAGAATAAGGAAGCAACCTCCATTCAGAATGGATTTAATTAAGGGAACGCGGAATCTATGCACAAGGTGTGTTTCCACACATCATCCCCTGCGCACAGAAACAGCAAGTTAAGAAGGAAGTTTATAAAACGAGATAAAATTTGAAGAAAAAAGGCAGAGGCGCTGAAAAACAGAACAGCAATGAACCAAACAAAGATGGCAGTGATAAAACAATACAAAAAAATATTCTGCTTCAGCAAAAAGAAGCTTCCCTAATAATAAGTTCGAGACCTCAAATTTGCCCCGTGAGCGCTAATTCTCATAAGATTAGATTATATTATAAGTTAGTTTAAGCCTCCCTAATCGCTACAAAAATAGAGCTATTGAAGAGAGGAAGGAGGAAGGCACCATTTAGTATGGGGATAAGAAAATGAGGAATCTATGCTGAAGGGGCATAGAAACAGTAAGATGAGAAAGAAGTTCATGAAATAAAATAAAAGTTGAAGAAGAAAGTGAGAGATGCTGAAAAACAGGACAGCAGTCAACCGAAAAAAGGTGGTCCTTAACATAACAAAAAAAATTTTCATTTCAACAAAAAGAAGGCCTACCTAACTCTCAGCTCGGGCCCTCACATTTTTCCCCTGGGAGCGCTAATTGCTAATTCTCATAAATCCAATAGTTGTCTCTAAGTAATGAAAGTAACTTGGGGAGTGGGGAATTCGATGCGGAAGTGAGGAGGGAAGAAGGGTTACGTTGGGTTACGTTGGGTTACGTTGGGTTGGGTTAGGTATCTGAGGTACTGATTCGTTTAACTAATAAATAAAGGATACAAGCCATTTACCTCATTCTCATTATTCTCATTCCTCTAGAAGTTATCAAACTATTTTTATTATTATTCCATTCCTCGTTATTAAGTAATTATTATTACATCATTCCTATCATAATTATTAGGTCATCACTATTATCATTCTATCAAAGTTATTAGGTTATCACTATTATCATTCCTACCACAATTATCAAGTCATCACCATTACTACAATAACAATAATCAAGTCATCCCTACCATCATTCTTATCACAATTATCAAGTCATTGCTATTATCGTGCGTGCCACGATTATCAAGTCCTCACCATCATCACCACAATAACAACAATCAAGCCACCATTAGCCACCATACACCAACCAAAGACGGTCACCTGAGGTTATCACCATTAACATTCCCATCACAATCATCAAGTGATCACTATTATCACTACAATAACAATAATCAAGCCGCCACCACACCAACACAAGACGGCCACCTGCGGCTTGGCGCCGGCCGTGTCCAGGAAGACGAAGGCGACACAGACGACGAGTACGGTCGCCCCTGAGGCGTAGTACGTCGCTGCCCAGTACGGCTGGGTGCCCAGGGACGTGCCCAGCATCGAGCCCAGCCACGGCCCTGCCCATATTTGAATCATTGGATATTTTCATAGATTTAAATTTCAAAACGGCCCTGTCTATATTTATATTATTATTTTCATAGTTTTAGACTGATATCGGGCCCAGTAACGGCCAATAATAATATAATTATAATAATATTGTCACAGTGTTAATGACGGAAATGCACATGTTCATATCAATTGCATTTTTCTGGTTTTATTAATGATAATATTTACTTTATATCAGTATTTATAACATTACTCAAATAAACAAAGATATAACACTAAATAAAACAAACACCATTCATAAATAAAGAAATTACACAACAAAACAACAACATAACACAAAAGAAACAAAATAACATACATAACACAAAATATAAAAAAACACACAAACACAAAACAAACATAAAAACTAAATAAACAAATTAACAAAAACATCCAAAAAACATTCAAAACATAAAAAGAAACAAAAAAATTGAAAACTTAAAACAGCAAAAAAAAACTCATAAAAGGGAATTACAAAAAAAACATCCAGAACACAAAACAAAAGAAACATACAAAACAAACAAAAAACAACAAAACACATAATAAAAACACTAACACAAAATAAACACGCATAACACACACAACACAGAAGCACATACAAAACACACACAACACAGAAGAAACATACAAAACACACACAACACAGAAGAAACATACAAAACACACACAACACAGAAGAAACATACAAAACACACACAACACAGAAGAAACATACAAAACACACACAACACAGAAGAAACATACAAAACACACACAACACAGAAGAAACATACAAAACACACACAACACAGAAGAAACATACAAAACACACACAGCACAAGATAAACACAAAATATACACACACAACACAACCCACCGCTGAATATGACGCCGAGCATAACTCGGGAGTGGATGTTCTTGCTCTCGAGGAGGCTGTAGACAACGGGGTAGCACGCGCCCTGCGGTACACGGTTGTGTTTACACCTCGTGTTCACGCAGGGCGTGTTGAATATTCAAATATTCATCCAGTCATGAAGATACATGGTGTATTCAACATTCAAGTCACGTTTTGAGTTCCAGAGATTTGAGTCTCCTGGATGTTCGAGAAATTCAACATTGAAGTCAGGTTGTTCTTTGAGAAATTGTAACATTCATGTCAAGTTGATGTTTAGTGTATTGAACATTACAATCAAGTCAATACCTCTCTACATGCTTACCTATTCCCCTGCATACTTACCCCCTTACACACCCGCACCCCCAGAACACCCCCTTACACACCCGCACCCCCATAACACCCGCTTACACACCCGCACTCCCAGAACACCCCCATACACCTGCAGTCCCGAAACACCTGTGCGCCCTCTCAACCCTCCTTCCCCTCACACACATGTACCCTCAAAACTCAAAACCCCCTTTTCTTCTGCCCTACATTTTTTCCCCTCTAATACACTCCCCACCTACATTCTCTTCCCCTTCCATCCCCTTCCTCTCTCCTCCCCCATTTCATAACCCCTCATCCACCAGGTCCCTAAAATACACCCCCACAGCATTCTCCCCCCCCCAACATGCTATAACAGCCCTTAGAAATGCCCCCATGCCTCTACCCCCCATAGCAGCACTCCCCTCATATCAAACCTTACCCTCTTACTACAACCCCCCTCATGAACGAACCCCACACCTAACCCCCACAGCAACAACCTCCTCACCCTCACACCTAAACCTTAGCCCCATTTACCCCCATTATACACCCCTCGCAGCAACACCTCTCTACACATGCCTCCTCTCCCCCATCTGGACAATCCCCCATTGCAACACCTTCCCTTCCCCACACCTTACCCCAACAGCAACACCCTCCTCACCTCCCCACCTTACCTTCAGTAACCCCTACTACAATTCCTCCTATCCACAAGAACGAGCCGCCAAACCGAGTCCCTCTAATCCATATTTACCCTCATTTTCCACAATGGACGAGGCTTATCCCCCTAAAAAAGGCCCCCCACTATACTCCCCCACCTGGACGAGGCTTACCCCCCTAAACAAAGCCCCCCACTACACCCCCCCCAAAACAAAGCCCCCCACTACACCCCCCCCAAAACAAAGCCCCCCACTACACCCCCCCCAAAACAAAGCCCCCCACTACACCCCCCCCCCCAAAACAAGGCCCCTCCACTACACCCCCCTAAACAAGGCCCCCCACTACACCCCCCCCTAAACAAGGCCCCCCCTACACCCCCCCAAACAAGGCCCCCCCACTACACCCCCCCCTAAACAAGGCCCTCCACTACCCCCCCTAAACAAGGCCCCCCCACTACACCCCCCCCCCCCTGGACGAGGCTTACTCCCCCTAAACAAGGCCCCCCCCAATACACCCCCCCTAAACAAGGCCCCCCCCCACTACACCCCCCTAAACAAGGCCCCCCCACACTACACTCCCCCCCCCCAAACAAGCCCCCCCAACAGCTCCCCCCACCTGGACGAGGCCCTGCCAGGCGCGGATGGCGACGAGGGCGACGGCGCCCAGCGAGGTGACGGCCTCCGTGACGAGGAGCAGCAGCGCCACCTGCAGCGTGAACACCGCGCCCACCGTGCTCGCCTGCGCCGTGCTGGGGTGGGCGGCACGCGTCAGCACACCTCAGCACACCCCAGCAAACCCCAGCACACCCCAGCACACCCCAGCACACCCCAGCACACCCCAGCACACCCCAGCACACCCCAGCACACCCCAGCACACCCCAGCACACCCCAGCACACCCCAGCATACCCCAGCACACCCCAGCACACCCCAGCACACCCCAGCACACCCCAGCACACCCCAGCACACCCCAGCACACCCCAGCACACCCCAGCACACCCCAGCACACCTCGGCACACCTCGGCACACCCCAGCACACCTCAGCACACCCCAGCACACTTCAGCACACCCCAGCACACCTCGGCACACCCCATCACACGCCAGCACACCTCTGCACACCCCAGCACACCTCAGCACACCCCAGCACACCTCAGCACACCCCAGCACACCTCTGCACACCTCAGCACACCCCAGCACACCCCAGCACACCTCTGCACACCTCTGCACACCCCAGCACACCTCAGCACACCCCAGCACACCTCAGCACACCTCAGCACACCCCAGCACATCTCAGCACACCAGCGTGGTGAGAGTGGCCCACCTGGTGGGCTGGTCCCACCTGATCCCATAGGCCTACCCACCTCATTCCTAAGGCCTACCCTCCTGATCCCATGATCCCGTAGGCCTAGCCTCCTGATCCCATAGGCCTTCCCCCCTGATCCCATGATCCCGTAGGCCTACCCACTTGATCCTAAAGGCCTACCCACCTGATCCCATGATCCTATAGGCCTACCCAGCTGATCCCATGATCCTATAGGCCTACCCACCTGATCCCATGATCCCGTAAGCCTACCCACCTGATCCCAAAGGCCTACCCACCTGATCCCATGATCCCATAGGCCTACCCACCTCTTCCCTTAGGCCTCCCCACCTGTTCCCATGATCCCGTAGGCCTACCCACCTAATCCCATGGTCCCATAGGCCTACCCCCCTGATCCCGTAGGCCTACCCACCTGATCTCAATGCAGTAGTGCCCAACAAATAGGCCTATGACCGAGGTCAAGTGAAGGCCTGCCAACACCGAGCCTTGCACCGCCAGCTGCCAGTTGCTCTGAAATGGCGGCCACAAAACGTGTATTTCAGGTACATTTGGTAAACTTTCCATGCTGAAATCTCTGAAAAGATAAGTCTTAACATATTTCAGCAGATTGTGGCCTATCGCTGCCAGCTGCTTGTATTTCAGATGCATTTGGTATAACACAACTTGCTGGAAGTTGCCCTGAAATGGTAACTTTAAACACATTTCAGCTTATCGTGGTCTAACAGCTACTTGCCACTTTAACCCTTATGGGTCCACTCGTGAAAATAGCCTCAACATACTGTATTTCTTGTTGAATTTGTTCCCTAGTGGTTGACTGCCACTCTTTGGAGTTGACTGCCGAGTGGCAGCTCCTTTCTCACTCTGATGTCAGTCACTGCCTGATGCCAGAGTAGAAGTCTAATGATGGTGATGATAATTACGGTAATATGAGTAGAAAAATGCTGACGTTAAAGGGTTAAAATAGGAAGTAGACTACATATAAATTATACATGTAAATAATAAGTAAACGAGAAATGGAAAGGAGACTGTAAGAAAAAGTAGTCAATGAATGGAGAGTATGCGTTATTCTGTATATTCCAGCCTTTCAGTATTAGGTATGTGTTCCGCGAACAGCTTTCATTACTACTTGTAAAAATAAACGCCATGTGGCATATATTATATTTAGGTCGATTAAACCAAAAATCTCAATTATTACTCGCTTAACGGCACCAGGTCTATCATATTTACCCTTTCTTTTGCAAACAGGTCTTCTTGCATATCTAAGGCAGATTTTCTTGACAATTACCTGTACTTTTACCTATAATTATTTATACTTTTCCTAAAATTTTGAACGTCTAACGTAGATTTCCCTAAACAAAAATTATATTTTGGCAAGTAGTAAACTAAATATGAGCGCTCCAAAATTTTGTACGTCTAACGTAGATTTCCCTACCTGATTATTAGCATCTTTCTTGGTGAGATCAGATGACTCAGTGTGAGACTCACAGAATGTCGTCTCAAATGACCGAGACCCTCACAAAATATATACCCAAATGACCGAGACCCTCACAATATATCTACTCAAACGACCGAGACCCTCAAAAAATATCTAAAATAACGGTCTCACCAGAAACATCAGTCCTTTGAAATCATAGGATTCGCAGCGTGCTTCGTCTTCCTCTTCCGCTCCAGCCTCCCCACCGGTCATCGGGTAAATCATGTTTTCTTCTACTTCGCCGATATAATCCAGCAGCCTCGTCAATTTTAACAGCTGCTTTTCAGTCACAAAGTTTGCCTGGCTCACTTTAGGAGCCGTAACTGTGGCTTCATTCTGTGAGTAGCTAATTGCAGCAACAGCAGTTCCAGCACTGCTGTCTGTTCCAGCATTGTCTTTCATTTCAGCTCTATTACTTCTAGTACTGTTGGATTTAGAATCATCTTTAAGCGCTTTGTCAACCTCAACATTATTTCCTTCACTTCCGTTAACATCGGAGGATTCAGTCGAACTTGCGGCGTCGGATGAACTTGCATCAATTGTTTTGGGAATACTTAGAGCGTTTATGAAAAATGTGTAATCTGTCGAATCCTTTGCGTCGTTTCTTGAAGATCGCAGAGTGTCCAGTTGGTTCTGGAAACTCAACAATTCTCTCACTAAACTCGGACCAACATTGTACCCTTTCTCTAGCAGACTCTTTCTAATATCTGTAATAACTTCATCATCATCATAGTCTAGCGATGAATTCTGAGTGTGCCCGTTATCTCCTTTTTCCGTTTCCAAGGGCCCACGCTCGATTTTTCCCGGGTCCTGGAAAACACGTTTAACGTAACCTCCAGTTGCTGAAGTACTCGCCTCGTCTTTTTCGAAGGCTTTTTCTGCCAGATTGTCTTCTGAACCTTCAACTTCTCTCTCCTGCTTTACGTTCTTCCAGTTACTGTCTTCGTACCCTCCATCTTCTGTCTCTGACCGTTCTTTCTTCCAGCCCCCGTCTTCGTACTCTCCATCCTCTGTCTCCAGCCTTACGTTCTTCCAGCCCTCATCTTCGTACCCTCCATCTTCTGTCTCTAACCGTTCGTTCTTCCAGCCCCCGTCTTCGTCCCCTCCATCCTCTGGAACATGCCGCAGAAATCTGGACACGCGTCGCTCCAGGAGCCCCTGGGAGTTCCAGGTCGTGAGGCGCGTGGTGGCTGCCACCAAAGGATGGCGGACGGACGATAACGGCCGGACGAGGGATGGCGTCACGTTGGTGCACGCGGAGATGGAGGGCAGGACGGTGATGAGGGCGTCTCTGGAGGCGTGGTAGCTCACCAGCAGCAGCATGCACAGCAATGACGTCAGCACACCTGTAACAGAAACATTATTTGATTTATTGCTCTTTGTGTCATCCCATTGTCATTGTGTATGTTTTTATTTATAAATTAAGAAGCAGAGATTGAATTTAATCATCATGGATTAGATTAGATGTTAGTTTAACTGCTTCCTGGCTTGCTTGCTCGTTTGTTTCATTTCATGTTTGCTTTTATGAATGCATCCCTGCTTGGTGTGCCCTTCACAACTGCCACTGAACGCTACCCTCTCGTTACACTTACCATTTACTCCCACTGACCTATTAACTCGAACGCCAAACTCCCTGAACGATAAATTGAAAGAAAAAACAACGCGTTTGTTAACAGTTCATTTAACAATAGCTTGCATCCAGAAATAACTTTCACCCAAATTGATATTGCTGATGTTGCTTGTAAACCACGCCGTCATTCATGACCTGAAAATAACTTTCACCCATGTTGTAAACAACGCCGATATTTATGACTGCAGGGGTATGCTGGAGTTGTGTGGTGAAAGAGGGAAGTACAAACAAACTGAAAACCGCGGGGAAGCAAGAGAGGGGTGAGAGGAACCTCCCCACCCCGGATGAGGGCATCAGAGCTGCACGAGGGGCGCGTGGGGAGGAAGTAGGCATCCCCGAGGGGATATCTGGCAATTGGGTAAGGGTTGGGGGAGGAAGGGGGGAGGGATGGGAAGAGGGAGAGATGGGAAGAGGGAGGGATGGGAAGAGGGAGGGATGGGAAGAGGGAGGGATGGGAAGAGGGAGGGATGGGAAGAGGGAGGGATGGGAAGAGGGAGGGATGGGAAGAGGGAGGGAAAGAGGAAGGGGGAACAAGGAGGAAAAGGGAAGGAGCTACGAGGTGAGAGAGAGGAAAACAAGGAGGGCAAGAGGGAAGATAAAAGAGAGGGGAAGAAAAATAGTAGAGACGAGGAAAGGAGGAGAAACGAAAGGAAAAGAGGGAGAAAAATGGAGGGAGGGATAAAAAGGGAAGGAATAGAGGGGGTGTAAAGATGAATGGTGAGCGGGAGAGAGGAAGGGAGGGGAAGGGTGAGGGGGAGAGAGGGAGGGAGGGAAGGGGGGAGAGAGGGAGGGAGGGAAGGGGGGAGAAGAGAATTGGGACGAGATATAAGGAGATGGGAGGGGGATAGAGAGTGAGTGGGATAGAGAGTGAGTGGAGTGTGAAATATCCGAACTTTAAACGAAAAACAAGTATGAAGAATGTATGGAACTTTCAAGGCAGTAAATTAAGGGGAAATATCGAGAGTTATATTAAAGAAAAGCACCTTCAATTTTTAATATTCCACGCCGAAATTTAAAAAACAATTTTTAATTTCCTTTGAAAAAGAGATCGAGAGTGTAAAAAAACATTACTAAAATGTCAAATTGCTGCGAGAGATCTAAAAGTAAAGTTTTAGGACAAAAATATTAGCCACTTCTATACACAATTCAAAAAAATGGTTCCTATTGCATGCTCAATTCAACGTGTACTTTGATAACCTAAAGTAAAGACAATAAACAATGTTAAACAATTTAGTTACCACAAGTGATACGGCACTAGATTGTATTTTAAGTCCAGTACAATGGACATATTTGGATATAGCTACCTGTGGGCCCGAATAAGTTCAGTGATTTTTAGAACATCCTATCATCAAGCTATTTTAAATTGTACAGTTATGTTTAAACTAATTTACTTAACCTAGGGGCATACAATACTGGTCATATTGCGATGCTTGATTTTTTAACAATGAAAGAAATAGTTAATCTGAGCTAGATGGGAACAGGATATTCAATAACAATGATTAGGAGCATAAGATCTATATTATTAAATGGCAGATCACCTTATCAAGATAAGGCGTATCAGAAGCAAAATTAAATAGACTTGAATTACCTTATATGAATCACCTTAAATGAATTACCTTATATGAATTACCTTATATTAATTACCTTTTATGAATTCTCTTATATAATATCAGAGAAGTGGAAAAAATTCCGGGATGTTAATGCGTTTTGTATCTACTTAAAAAGAATTATAATTATAAAAATGAAAACTTTCACATTTATAAGATACATAACTATACTTAATTTACTACCATACATAATTTCAAAGCATAAATAACAAATAATTAAGCTAAAATTTCTAGTATGTACAGCTAAAAGGATTATATGATATATCATTACGCTACAATGCCGCTGGTCTCCGAAACATTTTTGGTTTTTTGTTCCTTTGAAAAATTTACTTAAATTTATGAAAATTTTTAGCATTTAAATTTTCATCACATCAAAGTTACTGAATAAATAGTTCTCATGATTTTACGGCGCAAAGTTACGTTTAAATAAGTACAATGTACAATTATTATTATAATATAATGTATAATTAAGCTACAATTGCTACAGTGTATAGGTACCATAATTACACACTAAACAATTATAGTAGCTATACATTGTAGCAATTATAGCTTAATTATACATTCTATAAGAATAACTACGTATCGCACGAATTTGTGCGTAATTATACACCATCAAAAATATAGAAATTATACATGGTTATAATTTTAGCCTAATTATGTGTTGTATATATATATATATATATATATATATATATATATATATATATATATATATAATATTATATTATATATATAACAGGACAGAAAATCACGCCGTGTACATGTGACCGACATGTTGCAGTCCTCACTCACCTCTTACTCACCCTCTGTACTCGCGTGAGTCACCACTGCTATACTCACCACACATCATAGCTGAAGTGTCACCGCCACAAATACCTCGTGGTGTTTCATGCAAACTTATGACGCTCATCACTCTGTTCCACCAGATGTCATCCCGTTTGACCAGATGTCATCCCGTTTGACCAGATGTCATCCCGTTTGACCAGATTTCATCCCGTTTCACCAGATGTCATCCCGTTTCACCAGATGTCATCCCGTTTCACCAGATGTCATCCCGTTTCACCAGATGTCATCCCGTTTGACCAGATGTCATCCCGTTTGACCAGATGTCATCCCGTTTCACCAGATGTCATCCCGTTTCACCAGATGTCATCCCGTATCACCAGATGTCATCCCGTTTCACCAGATTTCATCCCGTTTGACCAGATTTCATCCCGTTTGACCAGATTTCATCCCGTTTGACCAGATTTCATCCCGTTTGACCAGATTTCATCCCGTTTGACCAGATGTCATCCCGTTTGACCAGATGTCATCCCGTTTGACCAGATGTCATCCCGTTTGACCAGATGTCATCCCGTTTGACCAGATGTCATCCCGTTTGACCAGATGTCATCCCGTTTGACCAGATGTCATCCCGTTTGACCAGATGTCATCCCGTTTGACCAGATGTCATCCCGTTTGACCAGATGTCATCCCGTTTGACCAGATGTCATCCCGTTTGACCAGATGTCATCCCGTTTGACCAGATGTCATCCCGTTTCACCAGATGTCATCCCGTTTGACCAGATGTCATCCCGTTTCACCAGATGTCATCCCGTTTCACCAGATGTCATCCCGTTTCACCAGATGTCATCCCGTTTCACCAGATGTCATCCCGTTTCACCAGATGTCATCCCGTTTCACCAGATGTCATCCCGTTTCACCAGATGTCATCCCGTTTCACCAGATGTCATCCCGTTTCACCAGATGTCATCCCGTTTGACCAGATGTCATCCCGTTTGACCAGATGTCATCCCGTTTGACCAGATGTCATCCCGTTTGACCAGATGTCATCCCGTTTGACCAGATGTCATCCCGTTTGACCAGATGTCATCCCGTTTGACCAGATGTCATCCCGTTTGACCAGATGTCATCCCGTTTGACCAGATGTCATCCCGTTTCACCAGATGTCATCCCGTTTCACCAGATGTCATCCCGTTTCACCAGATGTCATCCCGTTTCACCAGATGTCATCCCGTTTCACCAGATGTCATCCCGTTTCACCAGATGTCATCCCGTTTCACCAGATGTCATCCCGTTTCACCAGATGTCATCCCGTTTCACCAGATGTCATCCCGTTTCACCAGATGTCATCCCGTTTCACCAGATGTCATCCCGTTTCACCAGATGTCATCCCGTTTCACCAGATGTCATCCCGTTTCACCAGATGTCATCCCGTTTCACCAGATGTCATCCCGTTTCACCAGATGTCATCCCGTTTCACCAGATGTCATCCCGTTTCACCAGATGTCATCCCGTTTCACCAGATGTCATCCCGTTTCACCAGATGTCATCCCGTTTCACCAGATGTCATCCCGTTTCACCAGATGTCATCCCGTTTCACCAGATGTCATCCCGTTTCACCAGATGTCATCCCGTTTCACCAGATGTCATCCCGTTTCACCAGATGTCATCCCGTTTCACCAGATGTCATCCCGTTTCACCAGATGTCATCCCGTTTCACCAGATGTCATCCCGTTTCACCAGATGTCATCCCGTTTCACCAGATGTCATCCCGTTTCACCAGATGTCATCCCGTTTCACCAGATGTCATCCCGTTTCACCAGATGTCATCCCGTTTCACCAGATGTCATCCCGTTTCACCAGATGTCATCCCGTTTCACCAGATGTCATCCCGTTTCACCAGATGTCATCCCGTTTCACCAGATGTCATCCCGTTTCACCAGATGTCATCCCGTTTCACCAGATGTCATCCCGTTTCACCAGATGTCATCCCGTTTCACCAGATGTCATCCCGTTTCACCAGATGTCATCCCGTTTCACCAGATGCCATCCCGTTTCACCAGATGCCATCCCGTTTCACCAGATGCCATCCCGTTTCACCAGATGTCATCCCGTTTCACCAGATGTCATCCCGTTTCACCAGATGTCATCCCGTTTCACCAGATGTCATCCCGTTTCACCAGATGTCATCCCGTTTCACCAGATGTCATCCCGTTTCACCAGATGTCATCCCGTTTGACCAGATGTCATCCCGTTTGACCAGATGTCATCCCGTTTGACCAGATGTCATCCCGTTTGACCAGATGTCATCCCGTTTGACCAGATGTCATCCCGTTTGACCAGATGTCATCCCGTTTGACCAGATGTCATCCCGTTTGACCAGATGTCATCCCGTTTGACCAGATGTCATCCCGTTTGACCAGATGTCATCCCGTTTGACCAGATGTCATCCCGTTTGACCAGATGTCATCCCGTTTGACCAGATGTCATCCCGTTTGACCAGATGTCATCCCGTTCGACCAGATGTCATCCCGTTCGACCAGATGTCATCCCGTTTCACCAGATGTCATCCCGTTTCACCAGATGTCATCCCGTTTCACCAGATGTCATCCCGTTTCACCAGATGTCATCCCGTTTCACCAGATGTCATCCCGTTTCACCAGATGTCATCCCGTTTCACCAGATGTCATCCCGTTTCACCAGATGTCATCCCGTTTCACCAGATGTCATCCCGTTTCACCAGATGTCATCCCGTTTCACCAGATGTCATCCCGTTTGACCAGATGTCATCCCGTTTGACCAGATGTCATCCCGTTTGACCAGATGTCATCCCGTTTGACCAGATGTCATCCCGTTTGACCAGATGTCATCCCGTTTGACCAGATGTCATCCCGTTTGACCAGATGTCATCCCGTTTGACCAGATGTCATCCCGTTTCACCAGATGTCATCCCGTTTCACCAGATGTCATCCCGTTTCACCAGATGTCATCCCGTTTCACCAGATGTCATCCCGTTTCACCAGATGTCATCCCGTTTCACCAGATGTCATCCCGTTTCACCAGATGTCATCCCGTTTCACCAGATGTCATCCCGTTTCACCAGATGTCATCCCGTTTCACCAGATGTCATCCCGTTTCACCAGATGTCATCCCGTTTCACCAGATGTCATCCCGTTTCACCAGATGTCATCCCGTTTCACCAGATGTCATCCCGTTTCACCAGATGTCATCCCGTTTCACCAGATGTCATCCCGTTTCACCAGATGTCATCCCGTTTCACCAGATGTCATCCCGTTTCACCAGATGTCATCCCGTTTGACCAGATGTCATCCCGTTTGACCAGATGTCATCCCGTTTGACCAGATGTCATCCCGTTTCACCAGATGTCATCCCGTTTCACCAGATGTCATCCCGTTTCACCAGATTTCATCCCGTTTCACCAGATTTCATCCCGTTTGACCAGATGTCATCCCGTTTGACCAGATGTCATCCCGTTTCACCAGATGTCATCCCGTTTGACCAGATGTCATCCCGTTTCACCAGATGTCATCCCGTTTCACCAGATGTCATCCCGTTTCACCAGATGTCATCCCGTTTCACCAGATGTCATCCCGTTTCACCAGATGTCATCCCGTTTCACCAGATGTCATCCCGTTTCACCAGATGTCATCCCGTTTCACCAGATGTCATCCCGTTTCACCAGATGTCATCCCGTTTCACCAGATGTCATCCCGTTTCACCAGATGTCATCCCGTTTCACCAGATGTCATCCCGTTTCACCAGATGTCATCCCGTTTCACCAGATGTCATCCCGTTTCACCAGATGTCATCCCGTTTCACCAGATGTCATCCCGTTTGACCAGATTTCATCCCGTTTGACCAGATTTCATCCCGTTTGACCAGATGTCATCCCGTTTGACCAGATGTCATCCCGTTTGACCAGATGTCATCCCGTTTGACCAGATGTCATCCCGTTTGACCAGATGTCATCCCGTTTGACCAGATTTCATCCCGTTTGACCAGATTTCATCCCGTTTGACCAGATGTCATCCCGTTTGACCAGATGTCATCCCGTTTGACCAGATGTCATCCCGTTTGACCAGATGTCATCCCGTTTGACCAGATGTCATCCCGTTTGACCAGATGTCATCCCGTTTGACCAGATGTCATCCCGTTTGACCAGATGTCATCCCGTTTGACCAGATGTCATCCCGTTTGACCAGATGTCATCCCGTTTGACCAGATGTCATCCCGTTTGACCAGATTTCATCCCGTTTGACCAGATTTCATCCCGTTTGACCAGATTTCATCCCGTTTGACCAGATTTCATCCCGTTTGACCAGATGTCATCCCGTTTGACCAGATGTCATCCCGTTTGACCAGATGTCATCCCGTTTGACCAGATGTCATCCCGTTTGACCAGATGTCATCCCGTTTGACCAGATGTCATCCCGTTTGACCAGATGTCATCCCGTTTGACCAGATGTCATATCGTTTGACCAGATGTCATATCGTTTGACCAGATGTCATCCCGTTTGACCAGATGTCATCCCGTTTGACCAGATGTCATCCCGTTTGACCAGATGTCATCCCGTTTGACCAGATTTCATCCCGTTTGACCAGATGTCATCCCGTTTGACCAGATGTCATCCCGTTTGACCAGATGTCATCCCGTTCGACCAGATGTCATCCCGTTCGACCAGATGTCATCCCGTTCGACCAGATGTCATCCCGTTCGACCAGATGTCATCCCGTTCGACCAGATGTCATCCCGTTCGACCAGATGTCATCCCGTTTGACCAGATTTCATCCCGTTTGACCAGATTTCATCCCGTTTGACCAGATGTCATCCCGTTTGACCAGATGTCATCCCGTTTGACCAGATGTCATCCCGTTTGACCAGATGTCATCCCGTTTGACCAGATGTCATCCCGTTTGACCAGATGTCATCCCGTTTGACCAGATGTCATCCCGTTTGACCAGATGTCATCCCGTTTGACCAGATTTCATCCCGTTTGACCAGATTTCATCCCGTTTGACCAGATTTCATCCCGTTTGACCAGATTTCATCCCGTTTGACCAGATGTCATCCCGTTTGACCAGATGTCATCCCGTTTGACCAGATGTCATCCCGTTTGGCCAGATGTCATCCCGTTTGGCCAGATGTCATCCCGTTTGACCAGATGTCATCCCGTTTCACCAGATGTCATCCCGTTTCACCAGATGTCATCCCGTTTGACCAGATTTCATCCCGTTTGACCAGATTTCATCCCGTTTGACCAGATTTCATCCCGTTTGACCAGATGTCATCCCGTTTCACCAGATGTCATCCCGTTTCACCAGATGTCATCCCGTTTCACCAGATGTCATCCCGTTTCACCAGATGTCATCCCGTTTCACCAGATGTCATCCCGTTTGACCAGATGTCATCCCGTTTGACCAGATGTCATCCCGTTTGACCAGATGTCATCCCGTTTGACCAGATGTCATCCCGTTTGACCAGATGTCATCCCGTTTGACCAGATGTCATCCCGTTTGACCAGATGTCATCCCGTTTGACCAGATTTCATCCCGTTTGACCAGATTTCATCCCGTTTGACCAGATGTCATCCCGTTTGACCAGATGTCATCCCGTTTGACCAGATGTCATCCCGTTTGACCAGATTTCATCCCGTTTGACCAGATGTCATCCCGTTCGACCAGATGTCATCCCGTTCGACCAGATTTCATCCCGTTTGACCAGATGTCATCCCGTTTGACCAGATGTCATCCCGATTGACCAGATGTCATCCCGTTTGACCAGATGTCATCCCGTTTGACCAGATGTCATCCCGTTTGACCAGATGTCATCCCGTTTGACCAGATGTCATCCCGTTTAACCAGATGTCATCCCGTTTGACCAGATGTCATCCCGTTTGACCAGATGTCATCCCGTTTGACCAGATGTCATCCCGTTTGACCAGATGTCATCCCGTTTGACCAGATGTCATCCCGTTTGACCAGATGTCATCCCGTTTGACCAGATTTCATCCCGTTTGACCAGATGTCATCCCGTTTGACCAGATGTCATCCCGTTTGACCAGATGTCATCCCGTTTGACCAGATGTCATCCCGTTTGACCAGATGTCATCCCGTTTGACCAGATGTCATCCCGTTTGACCAGATGTCATCCCGTTTCACCAGATGTCATCCCGTTTCACCAGATGTCATCCCGTTTCACCAGATGTCATCCCGTTTGACCAGATGTCATCCCGTTTGACCAGATGTCATCCCGTTTGACCAGATGTCATCCCGTTTGACCAGATGTCATCCCGTTTGACCAGATGTCATCCCGTTTGACCAGATTTCATCCCGTTTGACCAGATGTCATCCCGTTTGACCAGATGTCATCCCGTTTGACCAGATGTCATCCCGTTTGACCAGATGTCATCCCGTTTGACCAGATGTCATCCCGTTTGACCAGATGTCATCCCGTTTGACCAGATGTCATCCCGTTTGACCAGATGTTATCCCGTTTGACCAGATGTCATCCCGTTTGACCAGATGTCATCCCGTTTGACCAGATGTCATCCCGTTTGACCACATGCCATCCCGTTTCACCACATGCCATCCCGTTTCACCACATGCCATCCCGTTTCACCACATGGCATCCCATTTCACCACATGCCATCCCGTTTCACCACATGCCATCCCGTTTCACCACATGCCATCCCGTTTCACCACATGCCATCCCGTTTCACCACATGTCATCCCGTTTCACCACATGTCATCTCGTTTCACCACATGTCATCTCGTTTCACCACATGGCATCCCATTTCACCACATGTCATCCCGTTTCACCACATGTCATCCCGTTTCACCACATGTCATCCCGTTTCACCACATGTCATCCCGTTTCACCACATGTCATCCCGTTTCACATGTCATCCCGTTTCACCACATGTCATCTCGTTTCACCACACGTCATCCCGTTTCACCACATGTCATCCCGTTTCACCACATGTCATCCCGTTTCACATGTCATCCCGTTTCACCACACGTCATCCCGTTTCATCACCGCCGTGAGGTCACATGTCTGCACCAGAAAGGGATTTTCGACTCATATAATCATATTACCGTGTTATCAATGCATAAACCGTTTTCTCGAACATAAGCGAGGGAGTTTGATTTGTGTGAATGGTTTTGATCTGTATAGAAAAAGTGGAAGGAGACCAAGTATGTTGAGGTCTATTGCATGTAGCTGCGACATCATACATAAGTCATTTCTCTTCACACTTCCCCACACAACTCACCACACAACTCACCACACAACTCACCACACAACTCACCACACAACTCACCACACAACTCACCACACAACTCACCACACAACTCACCACACAACTCACCACACAACTCCCCACACAACTCCCCACACAACTCCCCACACAACTCCCCACACAACTCCCCACACAACTCCCCACACAACTCCCCACACAACTCCCCACACAACTCCCCACACGACTCACCACACAACTCACCACACAACTCCCCACACGACTCACCACACAACTCACCACACAACTCACCACACAACTCACCTCACAACTCACCTCACAACTCACCTCACAACTCCCCTCACAACTCCCCAGACAACTCACCACACAACTCACCACACAACTCACCACACAACTCACCACACAACTCACCACACAACTCACCACACAACTCACCACACAACTCACCACACAACTCACCACACAACTCACCACACAACTCCCCACACAACTCCCCACACAACTCACCACACAACTCACCACACAACTCACCACACAACTCACCACACAACTCACCACACAACTCACCACACAACTCCCCACACAACTCCCCACACAACTCCCCACACAACTCCCCACACAACTCCCCACACAACTCCCCACACAACTCCCCACACAACTACCCACACAACTCCCCACACGACTCACCACACGACTCACCACACAACTCACCACACAACTCACCACACAACTCACCTCACAACTCACCTCACAACTCCCCTCACAACTCCCCACACAACTCACCACACAACTCACCACACAACTCACCACACAACTCCCCACACAACTCACCACACAACTCACCACACAACTCACCACACAACTCACCACACAACTCACCACTTCTGTCGGCAAGTCTCGGCAGTTCCATCTCGTACGGAGGTCGGTCACCACACTGCTGGTCTCGCGAGACGTCACCATTCTGCGCTCAGTACATCACTACGTGGCCGTCACCACACAGCGTCACCACACTGATGCTCAGCTAATTCTCCTCTTTCAAATCAAGCTCAAAAGTTTCAGAACTAAATATATTGTTATACGCGTTTCCTGACAAAGTTTTACTCAAGAATTTTCAAAGTTGATTATTATTTCTTATCGGTGTTTCTTGATCAATTTTTACTCCATAATATTCAAAGATAATTATTTTATTCCGTGTCTCTTAAGTTACTTGTACATTAATCCTGTTTGGTTTTAATATCGTTTTCTTAATTTTATCGGCGCGTAAGGTCGAAGATAACTCGAATTAAAATTTATTATCAAAGATTTCTTGACGCTATCTTAATAACGATCCCTGCGGAAAGGAATATCTTTAACCGTAGTATCAGTATCTGAAATACAATCTCTGAAAAAATATTATCTTTAATCGTAGTATCAGTACCTCAAATACGATCTCTGAAAAAATATTATCTTTAATCGTAGTATCAGTATCTTAAATACGATCTCTGAAAAAATATTATCTTTAATCGTTGTATCAGTATCTTAAATACGATCTCTGAAAAAATATTATCTTTAATCGTAGTATCAGTATCTTAAATACGATCTCTGAAAAAATATTATCTTTAATCGTAGTATCAGTATCTTAAATACTATCTCTGAAAAAATATTATCTTTAATCGTAGTATCAGTATCTTAAATACGATCTCTGAAAAAATAACATCTTTAACCGTAGTATCAGTATCTTAAATACTATCTCTGAAAAAATAATATCTGCAACCGTAGTATCAGTATCTTAAACACGATATCTGAAAAAATAATATCTTTAACCGTAGTATCATTATCTTAAATACTATCTCTGAAATAACCATCTTCAGCCGTAGCTTCAGTTTATTAATTACGGATCTGTGAAAAGAGACAAAAAGAACATTCGTTGTTTCAGTACTTCCCGAATGAAAAACATGAAAAAATTTTCCTCACGGCTAAATGTTATGCACAAGCCACTACTTCAAGCGATGTTAAGGGAACAGTTGTAAACTTAAATAGACTTGTTAACCAGGTACATATGTGTTTACTATTCACTTTAATAAGTTTACAGTGTCACATGCACAGCTTACATCTTTACTCGTGTTTACACAGTGAGTGGCAGGGATTGAGCGGCAGGGATTGAGCGGCAAGGGATGAGTGACAGAGGGTGAGTGGCAGGGGGTGAGTGACAGAGGGCGAGTGGCAGGGGGTGAGTGACAGAGGGTGAGTGGCAGGAGGTGAGTGACAGAGGGCGAGTGGCAGGAGGTGAGTGACAGAGGGCGAGTGGCAGAGGGCGAGTGGCAGGGGGTGAGTGGCAGGGGGTGAGTGACAGTGGTGAGGGCACCACACAGAACACAATGCTTTGCTGTGTCACGGCCAGGATCCAACGAACAACAGCACAATACAACACACTATTGTGCTCTATATTGTGGGTCACCGTGGCCGAGTGGTCAAGAGCGCACGCCCTTCACGGGTCGGCAGTTCGAATCCCGGCAGTGCCGCCCGGTGTTACTATTTATAATCTACAATGCATTACCGATAGCTATATTTGTGTGAACAAATAGAATAAGAACACGCGAGTCCACTTATCGTTATCATAAGTTACCTATCCAAGTATACTCATAAATGTAAACTGCTAACCCTCCACACACTCGCTAACTTCCGGCCAAAGAATGGATTTCGCTTCCATTCAGCCTGTTTACATTCAGCCTGTTTACATTCAGGCTGTTTACATTCAGGCTGTTTACATTCAGGCTGTTTACATTCAGGCTGTTTACATTCAGGCTGTTTACATTCAGGCTGTTTACATTCAGGCTGTTTACATTCAGGCTGTTTACATTCAGGCTGTTTACATTCAGGCTGTTTACATGCAGGCTGTTTACATGCAGGCTGTTTACATGCAGGCTGTTTACATGCAGGCTGTTTCTACTAAAAACTAGGAGACACTGAAAAACGTGCGATTTTCCCCGTTTCTTCAACAATTGTAACTATATCAACACGTTCACTACGTTTTGGTACGTATATGTACCATTCGGTAAGTTGCCCATTTACGCACCATAAACATATGGCCACCATTTCACTACCTTAATCCGAATGAGACTATGTCCTACAAGTTGAAATGTTATCGTCTAATTATATTTTTCCCCGCTTCTTATAAAAATTTAATGAAGCAGTAAATTTGGTTTTTCAATTCAGCTTCTTCCAGCCTAACCAAACTGACGGTAGCAACCTTGGAATCGTAGTGAACTTGATAAGAGAACAGGGAATCTATGTACAAGGGGCGTTCCCTCAAAAGATCGCTTACGAATAGAAGAAGCAAGTTGAGAAGAGAGTTCAAGAAACAAGATGATAGTAAAGAGGAAAATAATAAATGTCGAAAAACAGGACGGCAGTGAAATGAAAAAAATGGTCACATACGAAACGAAAATCCTATTCTATATTAATAGAAGCGCCTACCTACCATTGGCTCGGGACCTCACTGTTTTTCGCTGGAGATCTCTAATTCCTAAAGAGAGGCTTCTGGTAAATAACCATAGACAAAAAACCTTATAATTAGTGAACATAGAGAATAACTGCTGGATTAACGAACTTGAACGGTGGCCTGCTAATTAGACAAACTTGAACGGTGGCCTGCTAATTAGACAAACTTGAACGGTGGCCTGCTAATCAGACAAACTTGAACGGTTTCCTGCTAATTAGACAAACTTGAACGGTGGCCTGCTAATTAGACAAACTTGAACAGTGGCCTGCTAATTAGACAAACTTGAACGGTTTCCTGTTAATTAGACAAACTTGAACGGTGGCCTGCTAATTAGACAAACTTGAACGGTGGCCTGCTAATCAGACAAACTTGAACGGTTTCCTGCTAATTAGACAAACTTGAACGGTGGCCTGCTAATTAGACAAACTTGAACGGTGGCCTGCTAATTAGACAAACTTGAACGGTGGCCTGCTAATTAGACAAACTTGAACGGTTTCCTGCTAATTAGACAAACTTGAACGGTAACCAAACGGACTGCGGCAGGTAAAACTGAAGTTTAACATTCAACTCAAATTTAAAGTAAGACCCATTTCACGTTGAGCTAGCAAGACAGCACCTAGCAAGCTCGCATGAGCTATCTAGCAGGTGGTCTGCGAGACTGGTCGGTAGGAATAGCACTATTACGAGCCCGTTGTCTTCTCGCTTAATCGCACGCTTTATCCAGCATCCCGCATGCGAGGGGAAAATACTATTCCTACCTACCAGTCTCGCAGACCGTCTGCTAGATAGCTCATGCGAGCTTGCTAGATGCTGCTTTGCTTCTCAGTGTAAAATGGCTTAGATCGTTTCCAGCAATACTGAAAAAGCAAGCATCAACTGGTTCGTGCCTTCATTTTACATTAAGTATTTACGGAAATTGAGATCGTGACTACTGGTCGGTCAGCAGCATTATGAAAACTCCCTGTGTGACCACCGGTGGCTCACGTCGCAGTCAAAGTGTTAAAACAGCCGCTGATCTTTTCTCTTTTAGCAAGTCGTTAAGCCGAATTTTATCTTCAGTACATTTTGGAACAAAACTGGCTGCGACTGAACGCGTTGATTGCTTGGTGACCCACCGGTGGTCACAAATCTCGATTTTACTTTTGAATACATCGCAGAAACAGCCAGCCAATGTCTCATTTCTTACATATTTTAGTCAACTTTAAAGTTGGATGTTGTGACTGAGTTTTTACAGATTAGGAAATTAAGTACAGATTATGAAATTAAGTACAGATTAAGAAATTAAGTACAAATTGTGAAATTAAGTGCAGATTAAGAAATTAAGTACAAATTATGAAATTAAGTTCAGATTAGGAAATTTAGTAAAGATTAGGAAATTAAGTTCAGATTAGGAAATTAATACTTTAACTGCGACGTGCGCCACCGGTGGTACACGGAGATAATTTTCATAATGCTGCTGACGGACCAGTAGTCGCAAACTCAATATTCATAAATACTTGAATCAAAGCTAAATGAAGACAACATCCAGTTCATGTGTGGTATTTTAAACATAGTGTACTACAATTAACTTTAAATTTGGGTTTGGCGTTGAACTTAATACTTAGTTGTCGCAGTCAAAGTGTTAGGTACAGATTGAGAAATCAAGTACGGATTAGGGAATTAAGCACAGATTAAAAATTAAGTAGAGATTAGGAAATTAAGTACAGATTAGGATAGTAAGAACAGATTAGGAAATTAAGTACTGATTGAGAAATTAAGTACGGATCAGTACTTTTGGATTAAGTAGAAATTAAGTACGAATTAATCTGTACGGAAGTACGGATTAGGGAATGAAGCCCAGATCCAGAAATTACTAAAAAAAACGGTACAGCCGTCTGGTGAGGTGGAAATTTCCATGCCACAACAAAGGCGATCCCAAGAGAGCAAAGAGAAGGGACCATTTAACACGGACGGCGGCAAACAGGGGACTTAGATCAAGAAAAAAGTAGAAAGGACTTGATCTACTCAAGTACTTCATCTATTTGAAGAGTACTTGATCTACTCGCGTAGATCAAGTAGAAAGTACAGACCAGATGCAACAATTTCGAGAGACAAATTTCCTTAAAACTGTCATAGATTACAAAAATAAGTGAAATCGCAGTGAGTCAATTAATACGTGGACTAGGTAGGTATGTGCAGTGACCTATCTGGCTAAAAAATTCGAAAGAGGTTGTATGGGGGGGGGGGGGCGGAATCCCCGATATATAATTTCTAAGGGGCCAGACATTAATTATCAGCAACCTTTTGATTCTTTTACTTAAAACGGCGACTGAAACTGACCCCCCCAGCTCAACATTTCGGGGGGGGGAGCATGGCCTTCGTTACCCCCCCCCCCCCCAGGCATCGCTGCTGGGTAGGTGCACTAGCTATATAAATTCTATTCCACCGCCGGTCAGTCACTGGAAAGAATTATTTCCTATACAAGTTGCGTCTATGCCGAGTCACGCCTCCTTGCCAAGAAAAGGCGAAAACTTGGTCGAAGGTAACTGCGTGACCGAGCTTAGAGGTGACTTTGAGGTTATAAAAGGATACGCGTTTAAAGACTTAGTCGGAGTTTGGGTTAATGTTGAGGATTATTCGGGAACTGACATTTAATTTTTAGGTGCCTTAACATAGTTAATTAGATCAAAATAAGCAAGTTTTTTTCTATGCACTTTCCGTCGTAAATGAGTATTTTACGAGTTATAGCGGGGAATTAGTTACCGCAACTCAAGTGTTTGAAGCGGGAAGTAATTCATTTGGCCCGGCGAATGGCAACGCTGCAATGGCGTCTCGCTTCCGGTTTTCTCGTTATCAAAGACGAAACTAAACCTACCGCGCTAAATCGTAAAATATTCATGTGACGAAAAAAGTGTATGGAAGTTATGTAGTTTATTTCGATGTTATTACCATGATTCTAGCAACAAAAATTCGAAAATCAATGAGAAGCTGTTTATTTAAGCGCATTCGTTATCAAAGACGAAACTAAACCTACCGCTATAATTCGTAAAATAATCATTTACGACGGAAAGTGCATAGAAGAAAACTTGTTTATTTCGATATAATTTACTATGTTTAGCATTCGATAAGTGGATAATCGATTCCCGAATAATCCTCAACATTTACCGAAGTTTCTTGTGCTTATGGGGAAAAAAACGTATAAAAAACTTGGTCGAAGTTTACTTTGTGAAAAAGTTTGGGATTAACTTCGCGGCGGTGAAATGAAAACTTTTAGGAAGGAAAACACTTAGTGAAAGTTTACTTTATGATTAAGTTTAGAACAAACTTTGTGCCTACACATGAAGCATTTTAGAATTTATAAAATTAAATTAAAGTTTACTGAGCGTAAAACCATATATAAGGGTTTGAAAATACAATTTGAAAATCAACGAGAAGTCAAAGTTAATGAAGGTTTTAATTCAAATACATAGAATAATTGCGTAGAGCATATAATATCTGTGTATCGTGCATATACAGTATATTTACCTTATGTCCCATTATGTAGGGCACATGAGAGCTACTGTGTATATACTGTACATTCACCGTACAGCACACTCCTCATGGTCTAGGCATATAGCAATACGGGAGTGTAAATCATGCATCATATGTAGAATTACATAATTTCTACAATATGGGAATATGACCGTACATCATATAAATAAAATTATATAATTTCTACAATATGGGAATATGACCATACATCATATAAATAAAATTATATAATTTCTACAATATGGGAATATGACCATACATCATATAAATAAAATTATATAAATTCTACAATATGGGAATATGACCATACATCATAAATAAAATTATATAATTTCTACAATATGGGAATATGACCATACATCATATAAATGAAATTATATAATTTCTACAATATGGGAATATGACCATACATCATATAAATGAAATTATATAATTTCTACAACATGGGAATATGACCCTAAATCATTTCAATGAAATTTTATAATTTTTATAAAAAAATTGGAATAATTTAGGCCGTCGTGTCACGTGACGTAAAATTATTTAAGTCCTATTTCCTTTTTTCCGCCGCGAGCTGCACGGTTGTTCAACATAGTACAATTTTTCTACACACTTTTCTGTATTTTCCTGTTTTCATGCACTGAAAACATTTTCTAATCGGGAAATTTTTCAACATTTCATCTGGTCCTTATCATTCACGTCCCGAAAAGTATACATATTTTCCTTATCCAGTATTTCGATCCACTTGGAATTTTTCTTCACACAAATAGGCTAATTTTCTATATGTTGAATCCTAAAATTTCATTAAGCGCACTTGACAGCCTTAAAAAAATTAAACCATATTTTCAGCAACGCTCGCTGCTCAGGTAAAGAAGTGTAGATTACTTGAACACCTGATCGCTAAGGTGGTCAGGAGCAATGGTCACACAACCTCCACGTACAAACACTAGCAGAGCACTGACGTCAACCCCTCCCTGACCCCCATTGCCGCTGCGTCCATATTACAATTGTCCGACTGCCAGAAAAATGTAGAAAAAGTATGAGCAGCACCTAGCAGCGAAAAAAATAAACCCCCAAAATTATAAAATCTGATACATATCTCGTAAAGAACATTCTTTTTATTCCAATTCAAGCAGGCACTAGAACGGGTTTGGGATGACCTTCATCCCCCGCAAATTCCCAGCACAAGACCTGAATGTTGCATCACTACCAAATTACGCTGCAATTTCGTCTGAGTATCGAAAACGGCGGGAAAACCCAAAAATAATGACAATAATTCCGATTCAAGCAAAAAATTTAGGATTACTCAAAACTATGAGTAAAATTTTCGTTTTGAGTGAAGATCATCCTTATAAAAAAACGCATACTTTGCTGTGCTGCTTATCAGTCCCCTACACAAACCCCCTCCCCCCCGTCGTGCCCCCCCCCCACACACAGGCGGTATCAGTGATACAGGAGGTACCTGTGTTGATAACCCTAATACAAACACAGCACGCTTGATAAAACGCGTTATACAGTGTATGAATGTGATGTATGGGTGTATGAATGTGATGTATGGGTGTATGAATGTGATGTATGGGTGTATGAATGTGATGTATGGGTGTATGAATGTGATGTATGGGTGTATGAATGTGATGTATGGGTGTATGAATGTGATGTATGGGTGTATGAATGTGATGTGTGGGTGTATGAATGTGATGTAGGGATGTATGAATGTGATGTATGGGTATATGAATGTGATGTATGGGTGTATGAATGTGATGTATGGGTGTTTGAATGCGTTGTATGGGTGTATGAATGTGATGTATGGGTGTATGAATGTGATGTATGGGTGTATGAATGCGATGTATGGGTGTATGAATGTGATGTAGGGGTGTATGAATGCGATGCATGGGTGTATGAATGTGATGTATGGGTGTATGAATGTGATGTATGGGTGTATGAATGCGATGTATGGGTGTATGAATGTGATGTATGGGTGTATGAATGCGATGTTTGGGTGTATGAATGCGATGTTTGGGTGTATGAATGCGATGTATGGGTGTATGAATGTGATGTATGGGTGTATGAATGTGATGTATGGGTGTATGAATGTGATGTATGGGTGTATGAATGCGATGTATGGGTGTATGAATGTGATGTATGGGTGTATGAATGCGATGTATGGGTGTATGAATGTGATGTATGGGTGTATGAATGTGATGTATGGGTGTATGAATGCGATGTATGGGTGTATGAATGTGATGTATGGGTGTATGAATGCGATGTTTGGGTGTATGAATGTGATGTATGGGTGTATGAATGTGATGTATGTGTGGATGAATGCGATGTTTGGGTGTATGAATGTGATGTATGGGTGTATGAATGCGATGTATGGGTGTATGAATGTGATGTATGGGTGTATGAATGTGATGTATGGGTGTATGAATGTGATGTATGGGTGTATGAATGCGATGTATGGGTGTATGAATGTGATGTATGGGTGTATGAATGCGATGTATGGGTGTATGAATGTGATGTATGGGTGTATGAATGTGATGTATGGGTGTATGAATATGATGTATGGGTGTATGAATGTGATGTATGGGTGTATGAATGCGATGTATGAATGAGTTGTATGAATGTGATGTATGAATAGTTGGATGAATGCGTATAGACATTTATAAATAGCCAACGCTCAAAAGAAGCAAACAACAACACAAGTTGTGGACTCTTGCTGGATAAAAAAATTAAGTTAGGCTGCATGCATGTGCGAAAAAATTCAGAATATTTTATTAAAAGAACTGAGTGAATGGGAGACCTTTTTTAATCCATTATTTTGTTTCAGCTTGAGCACTGATTCAATTGCAATAGATATAAATTATTGAAGTCCATAAACAAAAATTCCCCGTCACTACGTAGTGCTCAGGTGTCCAGTTTACTGAGTGGCGGTAGCGACGGACACACCAAGCAGGCAAACAGGCAAGCAGGCAAGCAGGCAAGCAGGCAAGCAGGCAAGCAGGCAAGCAGGCAAGCAGGCAAGCAGGCAAGCAGGCAAGCAGGCAAGCAGGCAAGCAGGCAAGCAGGCAAGCAGGCAAGCAGGCAAGCAGGCAAGCAGGCAAGCAGGCAAGCAGGCAAGCAGGCAAGCAGGCAAGCAGGCAAGCAGGCAAGCAGGCAAGCAGGCAAGCAGGCAAGCAGGCAAGCAGGCAAGCAGGCAAGCAGGCAAGCAGGCAAGCAGGCAAGCAGGCAAGCAGGCAAGCAGGCAAGCAGGCAAGCAGGCAAGCAGGCAAGCAGGCAAGCAGGCAAGCAGGCAAGCAGGCAAGCAGGCAAGCAGGCAAGCAGGCAAGCAGGCAAGCAGGCAAGCAGGCAAGCAGGCAAGCAGGCAAGCAGGCAAGCAGGCAAGCAGGCAAGCAGGCAAGCAGGCAAGCAGGCAAGCAGGCAAGCAGGCAAGCAGGCAAGCAGGCAAGCAGGCAGGCAGGCAGGCAGGCAGGCAAGCAGGCAAGCAGGCAAGCAGGCAAGCAGGCAAGCAGGCAAGCAGGCAAGCAGGCAAGAAACAAACACAAGCACACAAGTATCCTGTACAGGGACAGACACACAAACACACACTGTGTGTTGCCCTGTGTTCCTCCAGTGGCGCTCTCTGTGTTGTCAACGGCTCCATTCATTGGGGTAATACGAGCTGTGTGGGGCTGTGTGGGGCTGTGTGGGGCTGTGTGGGGCTGTGTGGGGCTGTGTGGGGGTGTGTGTGGCTGTGTGTGGCTGTGTGGGGCTGTGTGGGGGTGTGTGTGGCTGTGTGTGGCTGTGTGTGGCTGTATGGGGCTGTGTGGGGCTGTGTGGGGCTGTGTGGGGGTGTGTGTGGCTGTGTGGGGCTGTGTGTGGCTGTGTGTGGCTGTATGGGGCTGTGTGGGGCTGTGTGGGGCTGTGTGGGGGTGTGTGTGGCTGTGTGTGGCTGTGTGGGGCTGTGTGGGGCTGTGTTATGGTTTGTTTCTTCTACTTACAAAGCTACGGTATGTCAGTTTTAATCATTAACTTATGGTTCGTACTTAATAATAACTCAGCTGTTATCTGTAGGTTTTAATCATTAATCTCTGGTATGGATCTCTTAATCAATTCATTAACCTAATCAGGGTTGCCTCATTAACACAGCGTACCCGTCCGTTGGTGCTGACCTAGTTAATCTCCATGCTGATTAACTATAATCGTCTCTGTAGATATTCGTACGGGTGCCGCTTATCTGCAATGTGGAATTGCTTTCTGGTAAATGATTCGCTGTGCTCAAATATTGTTATAATTGTCGATAATCTGCTTTAGATTTCTTGACACCTCTTTAATTATATCGTGCGTGTGTGTGTTTGTGTGTGTGTGTTGTGTGTGTTGTATGTGTGTGTGTGTGTGTGTGTGTGTGTGTGTGCATGTGTGTGTGGCGCTCACCAGGCCGCCCAATGACCGTATCTGTGATACGAGTTTCACCAGTGCACAAGTACAAGAATATTTTGATGGCGGGTACTGTTGGGATGGATATATTTGTTGGGTATCCACCGCTGCAGGATTTGTTTGTGAATTTGTTGGGATGGATGTATTTGTTGGGCATCCACCGCTGCAGGATTTGTTTGTGAATTTGTTGGGATGGATATATTTGTTGGGCATCCACCGCTGCAGGATTTGTTTGTGAATTTGTTGGGATGGATATATTTGTTGGGCATCCACCGCTGCAGGATTTGTTTGTGAATTTGTTGGGATGGATATATTTGTTGGGTATCCACCGCTGCAGGATTTGTTTGTGAATTTGTTGGGATGGATGTATTTGTTGGGCATCCACCGCTGCAGGATTTGTTTGTGAATTTGTTGGGATGGATATATTTGTTGGGCATCCACCGCTGCAGGATTTGTTTGTGAATTTGTTGGGATGGATATATTTGTTGGGCATCCACCGCTGCAGGATTTGTTTGTGAATTTGTTGGGATGGATATATTTGTTGGGCATCCACCGCTGCAGGATTTGTTTGTGAATTTGTTGGGATGGATATATTTGTTGGGTATCCACCGCTGCAGGATTTGTTTGTGAATTTGTTGGGATGGATGTATTTGTTGGGCATCCACCGCTGCAGGATTTGTTTGTGAATTTGTTGGGATGGATATATTTGTTGGGCATCCACCGCTGCAGGATTTGTTTGTGAATTTGTTGGGATGGATATATTTGTTGGGCATCCACCGCTGCAGGATTTGTTTGTGAATTTGTTGGGATGGATATATTTGTTGGGCATCCACCGCTGCAGGATTTGTTTGTGAATTTGTTGGGATGGATATATTTGTTGGGCATCCACCGCTGCAGGATTTGTTTGTGAATTTGTTGGGATGGATATATTTGTTGGGCATCCACCGCTGCAGGATTTGTTTGTGAATTTGTTGGGATGGATATATTTGTTGGGCATCCACCGCTGCAGGATTTGTTTGTGAATTTGTTGGGATGGATATATTTGTTGGGCATCCACCGCTGCAGGATTTGTTTGTGAATTTGTTGGGATGGATATATTTGTTGGGCATCCACCGCTGCAGGATTTGTTTGTGAATTTGTTGGGATGGATATATTTGTTGGGCATCCACCGCTGCAGGATTTGTTTGTGAATTTGTTGGGATGGATATATTTGTTGGGCATCCACCGCTGCAGGATTTGTTTGTGAATTTGTTGGGATGGATATATTTGTTGGGCATCCACCGCTGCAGGATTTGTTTGTGAATTTGTTGGGATGGATATATTTGTTGAGCATCCACCGCTGCAGGATTTGTTTGTGAATTTGTTGGGATGGATATATTTGTTGGGCATCCACCGCTGCAGGATTTGTTTGTGAATTTGTTGGGATGGATATATTTGTTGGGCATCCACCGCTGCAGGATTTGTTTGTGAATTTGTTGGGATGGATATATTTGTTGGGCATCCACCGCTGCAGGATTTGTTTGTGAATTTGTTGGGATGGATATATTCGTTGGGCATCCACCGCTGCAGGATTTGTTTGTGAATTTGTTGGGATGGATATATTTGTTGGGCATCCACCGCTGCAGGATTTTTTTGTGAATTTGTTGGGATGGATATATTTGTTGGGCATCCACCGCTGCAGAATTTGTTTGTGAATTTGTTGGGATGGATATATTTGTTGGGCATCCACCGCTGCAGGATTTGTTTGTGAATTTGTTGGGATGGATATATTTGTTGGGCATCCACCGCTGCAAGATTTGTTTGTGAATTTGTTGGGATGGATATATTTGTTGGGCATCCACCGCTGCAGGATTTGTTTGTGAATTTATTAAGATGGATGTATTTGTTGGGCATCCACCGCTGCAGGATTTGTTTGTGAATTTGTTGGGATGGATATATTTGTTGGGCATCCCCCGCTGCAGGATTTGTTTGTGAATTTGTTGGGATGGATATATTTGTTGGGCATCCACCGCTGCAGGATTTGTTTGTGAATTTGTTAGGGTGAATATATTTGTTGGGCATCCACCGCTGCAGGATTTGTTTGAGAATTTGTTGGGATGGATATATTTGTTGGGCATCCACCGCTGCAGGATTTGTTTGTGAATTTGTTGGGATGGACATATTTGTTGGGCATCCACCGCTGCAGGATTTGTTTGTGAATTTGTTGGGATGGACATATTTGTTGGGCATCCACCGCTGCAGGATTTGTTTGTGAATTTGTTGGGATGGAAATATTTGTTGGGCATCCACCGCTGCAGGATTTGTTTGTGAATTTGTTAGGATGGATATATTTGTTGGGCATTCACAGCTGCAGGATTTGTTTGTGAATTTGTTGGGATGGATATATTTGTTGGGCATCCACCGCTGCAGGATTTGTTTGTTAATTTGTTGGGATGGATATATTTGTTGGGCATCCACCGCTGCAGGATTGGTTTGTGAATTTGTTAGAATGGATATATTTGTTGGGCATTCACAGCTGCAGGATTTGTTTGTGAATTTGTTGGGATGGATATATTTGTTGGGCATGCACAGCTGCAGGATTTGTTTGTGAATTTGTTGGGATGGATATATTTGTTGGGCATCCACCGCTGCAGGATTTGTTTGTGAATTTGTTGGGATGGATATATTTGTTGGGCATGCACAGCTGCAGGATTTGTTTGTGAATTTGTTGGGATGGATATATTTGTTGGGCATCCACCGCTGCAGGATTTGTTTGTGAATTTGTTGGGATGGATATATTTGTTGGGCATCCACCGCTGCAGGATTTGTTTGTGAATTTGTTAGGGTGAATATATTTGTTGGGCATCCACCGCTGCAGGATTTGCTTGTGAATTTGTTGGGATGGATATATTTGTTGGGCATCCACCGCTGCCGGATTTGTTTGTGAATTTGTTGGGATGGACATATTTGTTGGGCATCCACCGCTGCAGGATTTGTTTGTGAATTTGTTGGGATGGACATATTTGTTGGGCATCCACCGCTGCAGGATTTGTTTGTGAATTTGTTGGGATGGAAATATTTGTTGGGCATCCACCGCTGCAGGATTTGTTTGTGAATTTGTTAGGATGGATATATTTGTTGGGCATTCACAGCTGCAGGATTTGTTTGTGAATTTGTTGGGATGGATATATTTGTTGGGCATCCACTGCTGCAGGATTTGTTTGTTAATTTGTTGGGATGGATATATTTGTTGGGCATCCACCGCTGCAGGATTTGTTTGTGAATTTGTTAGAATGGATATATTTGTTGGGCATTCACAGCTGCAGGATTTGTTTGTGAATTTGTTGGGATGGATATATTTGTTGGGCATGCACAGCTGCAGGATTTGTTTGTGAATTTGTTGGGATGGATATATTTGTTGGGCATCCACCGCTGCAGGATTTGTTTGTGAATTTTTTGGGATGGATATATTTGTTGGGCATCCACAGCTGCAGGATTTGTTTGTGAATTTGTTGGGATGGATATATTTGTTGGGCATCCACCGCTGCAGGATTTGTTTGTGAATTTGTTGGGATGGATATATTTGTTGAGCATCCACCGCTGCAGGATTTGTTTGTGAATTTGTTGGGATGGATATATTTGTTGGGCATCCACCGCTGCAGGATTTGTTTGTGAATTTGTTGGGATGGATATATTTGTTGGGCATGCACCGCTGCAGGATTTGTTTGTGAATTTGTTGGGATGGATGTATTTGTTGGGCATCCACCGCTGCAGGATTTGTTTGTGAATTTGTTAGGATGGATATATTTGTTGGGCATCCACAGCTGCAGGATATGTTTGTGAATTTGTTGGGATGGATATATTTGTTGGACATCCACCGCTGCAGGATTTGTTTGTGAATTTGTTGGGATGGATATATTTGTTGGGCATCCACCGCTGCAGGATTTGTTTGTGAATTTGTTGGGATAGATATATTTGTTGGGCATCCACAGTTTCAGAATTTATTGAAGAAAACTATCGAATCCAGTCATTTTTGACGGGCAGTGTACACTAGTTTATATAATATAAACCTGGTATAAGTTTTTCCTCAATGAAATATAAATTCAAGTTTGAATTCAGTTTTTATAGAATTAAATATGAATCTAGGTTCAGCATAAGTTTTGTTTCTATGAAATACAAACCTAAGTAGTGTGTTAGTTCGCTTCAATTTTATATAAATACTAGTGTGCACGGCCCGCTAAAAATGACGGGATTCGATACCTTTCTTAAACAAACTTTCCAGATGTGGATGACGACAAATAAAATATATCCATCCTAACAGTACCCGAGATCAAAAATATTCTTGTACTTGTGCACTGGTGAAACTCGTATCACAGATACGGTCATTATGGTTATCCTTATGAGCGTGACGGAGAAATGGAAGAAGCAGACTCAAAACAAATAAACCAAGGGTATTGTTAGGTAGTAGCAGGACCCGGGGAAATTCCTAGGTGAACCCGTGTAAAAAATCTGTCAATATTACCTTACCTATGCTAGCCTATCCTATGCTAATCTAACCAAACCTGCTCTTAGCGAACACATCCTGACACAATTCAAACATTACAATGCATGTAAAGGACATCTTTTAATGTCATACTGAGAAATTCAGTATCCATGATACCGCAAACTCAGATATCCTGTGTTTCGAGGACACCAAACGAATATATAAATAAATGTATAAATAAAAACTCAACGGGTATTATTAAGTTAGATGTCTTGAGTATAATTTATATCCAGGAAATTTAAATAAAGGTTAATTATTTACTCTGTTTCAGTTAAACACTTATAAATCTAACAAGTTAAATACTAATAAATCTAAGTCTTGCATTATTTCAATGAAATTGAAAAGGTATTTTTGCTTCAAATATTAACTAGTTTTTTCATTTTTCATCGCTGATTTTAAATGATACTAATATGGTTGTAAATTAATTTATTCTTTTTCGATGAAGTTTCAATTTTAATTTTGCCTATCTCATTTTCCAATTACGAAAGGAAGAAAATAAAAATATCAAGTTCATCAGTTGAAAATGTTTCTAAAGCTTTAACTTTTCATTTGTAGAAAGGCTTCAACCATCCTCATCAATTACTGAAGGTGCGCGATTAACAATAAAAATCAAGGATATTGATTACACATAATTGTCTTAATGATTTTCATGACCGTTTAATGATAAAGTATCTTCGACAAGAGGATCAATTTTATCCTTGACCTTGCAAAAGATCGTTAATTACCTCTTGATAATCAAGGATTATAAGTTACCGTGATCTTGCTAAATGTTATCAACTACCTTTCTTTATTCAAAGATTCTTAATAAATAATAATCATCAGCACATAGTTGCCAGAGGCCGTCTGACATTCTCTAATCAGTGCCAGGATTCTTATCATCTGTTATCTCTGCCTCCGAACGGCCGGCACGCAGCGTGTGGCATAGATGGAAAATGTCCGACTCGCGCAGTAATGTTGAAATAAAAAACCAAAATGCGGCGTTTAAATTCTTGAAATTTATTACCCGGACATTATTAGGAGAATTTTCAGTCTGTGCTCTAGCGTTGTGTTGACTTTTGCTTAAATTAAATAATCACTTCACGTTTTTATGATGAAATCTTTTCTTTTTTATGTATTCAGATGCCTGTTAGTTTATAGATCCATAGCTGCATGAAAACGCTGTGACTTCAGCAAATTAATATATTTCATTTCTTAATAATAAAATAATGGTGTTTAGAAGATTTAAAGCGAGAACAATCTGCCACTAGCACACTCTTCTCTAAATCCTGATAAACACGGTATGAATTACATCTTTTTAATACTTTTTACACCATTAAAAACTCACCAAAAGATTTTAGTCCCTTCACGTATAGGGATGTTCTTCCACGACACACACACTTTTACGAAACTTCAAACATGTTTTCACAAAAATGGCACACGTACTATGTACTATATTCTTTGATAATTATATATTATTTCCCACCGATAATGTAACGACGTATCTATGAACGATATTTTGTAATAACTGCGAATTATGCATATCTATAAACAACATTTTGATTTTACTGCAAATTTTTTTCCACGGTGAAAATTACGGCGTTTCTTTACACTATGGTCAATTACTACTATTTGTTAGAAAAAATTTCGAATGCACTGACAATTTTAAGCCTTATTTTTTGACGTGCAATAGAATGGAAGATGGCGACAAAAATGAGCCGTCAACCAAAGTTCTGGTCCGTTAGACACCAGTCACGCAGAGGCATCAAAGTAGAAATAGGAGAAAAATAACACTCTCATTCACTAGTGTTGACACTAGTCAACACGCACAAACGCAAGTATATTCGGTTCGCGCAAATCATGAAGGTTGAAAAAAGGCGTACCTGTTTTTCTAGCAATGAGAATGTTTCTAGTTTTCCAATTTTGACAGTTAAACTCTACTTACCAATGCGTCAATTTTACCTGTAAAACCATCCGTATGTAACAAAACATCAAACAACAAAACACATTTTTGTTTACGCAAGTCAATGCTCAAAATATGCGCACTGAGCTTAACCCACAACCCACGTACCATGCTACCATGCACCATACTTACGTCATGTTTAACTACGCATACCACATACCACACACACATACCATGCAGAAAACTCAACTACACGGTACCGCACACACCTACCACACACATACCTGACACAAACCATATACGTACACCTACCACACACCACACACTACCAGTCCCCCACGTACCACACACATCTACCAGGTACCACACGTACCACACACACCTACCAGGCACCACACATCATACACACCTACCAGGCACCATTTACACCTACCACATACCACACACACATCAACCACAAACCACAATTATGGTGCCACAAAACTATACCCACGGTCAACCACATCGTCTGTCCCAAGAAAAGGAATGTAGGCATAGCCGAGCGAGAACAGGCCTATCTCGATGAGGGTAAGGGGAATAAAAACAATATTTTTGTTGTTATTCAAATTTGAAAATTATTCAGAAATTGAGTATTAGAGTGAATGTTAAAAAAGAACCAAAGGTGACTTCCTAAAGAAAAAAGTATGTGGTTTATCTATGATCACCCCTATATCATAATAAAGTATGTTTCACTTATCACTAGGTTCCGTTCAACATAGTCCATCAAAATAAAATAGTTTTGGAGGACAGTGCTTCAAATTTTAATTAGTCTTATCAAAAAGTAAGATTTAATTTATCCCAAATTAGATCTTAATCGCACGTTAACGCACAGATATGATAACTTCCACGTATTGTTTTCTAGGAATGACTCGATTTTTATATTAAATCTGAATAAGGAACATTGAAAATTTAAATAAAATTCAAGTCACAAGCTTGAAAATTTTTCATTATCATCACATGTAAACTTATGTAAGTGAAATGCACTCAAGTACATGTGCACTTCACATCTTAGCATGTTTAATTATGCGCAAGTGAACTATACATATTTTCCTGTTTGCTTATGTACAAGTGCATCGCGCATGCTGCCTTGTGTACTGGCGTTTAATGTATTTATTTATCTTGCCGTGGGTTAAATATCCAAGAGAAAATAGTTTGATCATTTATTACAATAACATAATTACCCCACACGGTATGCCGGGGGGTATGGTTTTCGAGTCAACTTCGGTCTTCCAGTTTTCATGGCTTCTTTGCTATCTTTTTTTTTTGTCTTTTGTTCCTCTTCCTGTCTAACTTGCTGTTCTAATGCGCAGGGTGTCCTGAGTGGGAACGCACCTTGTGCATAGGTTCCCAGTTTGCTACAGTTATTTCTAAATGGTCCCTTCTCTTCACTCTCTTGAGACCGCCTCTGTTGTAGCTAGTGAGTCTTGAACTAGCTTATTCTGCTGCAATAATAATGTTGAATGGTTTTTTTAACCACTAATTTGTCAACGGCAATGATGTTGAATGGTTTTTCTAACCAATAGTTCGTCGAGGGCAATAATGCTGAATGGTTTTTCTAACCACTAGTTTGTTGAGGGCAATAACGTTGAATGGTTTTTCTAACCACTAGTTCGTTGAAAGCAATAATGTTGAATGGTTTTTCTAACCACTAGTTTGTCGAGGGCAATAATGCTGAATGGTTTTTCTAACCACTAGTTCGTTGAAAGCAATAATGTTGAATGTTTTTTCTAACCACTAGTTTGTCGAGGGCAATAATGTTGAATGTTTTTTCTAACCACTAGTTCGTTGAAAGCAATAATGCTGAATGGTTTTTCTAACCACTAGTTCGTTGAAAGCAATAATGTTGAATGGTTTTTCTAACCACTAGTTTGTCGAGGGCAATAATGTTGAATGTTTTTTCTAACCACTAGTTCGTTGAAAGCAATAATGTTGAATGGTTTTTCTAACCACTAGTTCGTTGAAAGCAATAATGTTGAATGGTTTTTCTAACCACTAGTTTGTCGAGGGCAATAATGCTGAATGGTTTTTCTAACCACTAGTTCGGCAATAATGCTGAATGGTTTTTCTAACCACTAGTTTGTTGAGGGCAATAACGTTGAATGGTTTTTCTAACCACTAGTTCGTTGAAAGCAATAATGTTGAATGGTTTTTCTATCCACTAGTTTGTTGAGGGCAATAATGTCGAATGGTTTACCTCAATATAATGGTACATCGTATGTTTTGTGTACAAATTAAAGACCCTTCGTTTCGACTAGTGACATGGGTATTACGATACTCACGTGTATGAACTATGGGTCCTTACTTCAAGATATTTTAAAAACCAATGATATTTTTTATTATCTGTATTGGAAGTAAACTGTTTTCTTTCTTTTCTTTAAAATAAAAAATTTTCAAAATCAACATGTTAAAATACACTTCATGTATCAATAATCTTGATAATGTGCGGTAATATGCGGTCTTTGTTCCTTTTTTCTCTCGTACAAGCGCACACGTTTTGTTGCTTGTACGCGTTCACGTTTAGTTACGTACACATCTACACGCTTTGTTACGTACACGTCTACACGTTTTTTACGCACACGCGTATTTTACACATATACTCATGAGTGACTTGCGACTATCCGAACTTTGACCTTGAGTAGCGAGCACACATGAAATCTTATCAGTAATTGAGGCGATCTTGATTGCGTGATTGAAGAGGCAATCCTGACGGGGTGATAATGGGGTGCGGAATGAACACCGCGCTGCCTTCATACCTGCGCATCGTATGAGATACTTGTTATATTAGGTCTTTTCTAGTTATTTACTCCCGGGATTAAAAGGTCTTTTCTAGTTATTTACTCGCTGGATTATAGCAGCTTACATATTTATGTTACTATGTAAAGGTTTTTATTTTGTATTATTTACTATGCACTACATGCCCATCGGATGAGACTTTCTAAATTATGAAGGTCTTTTCTAGTTATTTACTCCCGGGATTATATAGCAGCTTGCATATTTATATTACTATGTAAATGTTTTAACTATTTATTATTTACTTTGCACTATTACTACTATGTTTTTAAATGTATGGCAGCTTCATTACGGGCCTAATATTTTTGCTGGTAATGATCTAAATGTTTAGAGTGGAGCATTTTCAAATACTATAAGTACTTTCTACCGACAGTATCAAAAACACAGAAGACCACTTTTAAATACTGAAAATCTTTATGGCAATAGTATTGAAATTAAAAAGGAGATTTTTACGTATTAAAAATGCTAGTCAAATTCTTCTGCGATGTCTTACCTCGATAGCATAGTGAACGCGTGAAACTTAATCGAATTTCACCTTGCAATTGTGTTGGTCGGTAATTTCACCTTGCAATTGTGTTGGTCGGTAATTTCACCTTGCAATTGTGTTGGTTGGTAATTTCACCTTGCAACTGTGTTGGTTGGTAATTTCACCTTGCAATTGTGTTGGTTGGTAATTTCACCTTGCAATTGTGTTGGTTGGTAATTTCACCTTGCAATTGTGTTGGTTGGTAATTTCACCTTGCAATTGTTTTGGTTGGTAATTTCACCTTGCAATTGTGTTGGTTGGTAATTTCATCTTGCAATTGTGTTGGTTGGTAATTTCACCTAGCAATTGTGTTGGTCGGTAATTTCACCTTGCAATTGTGCTGGTTGGTAATTTCACCTTGCAATTGTGTTGGTTGGTAATTTCACCTTGCAATTGTGTTGGTCGGTAATTTCACCTTAAAATTGTGTTTCTTGGTAATTTCACCTTGCAATTGTGTTGGTTGGTAATTTCACCTTGCAATTGTGTTTGTTGGTAATTTCATCTTGCAATTGTTGGTTGGTAATTTCACCTTGCAATTGTGTTGGTCGGTAATTTCACCTTGCAATTGTGTTGGTTGGTAATTTAACCTTGCAATTGTGTTGGTTGGTAATTTCACCTTGCAATTGTGTTGGTTGGTAATTTCACCTTGCAATTGTGTTTGTTGGTAATTTCATCTTGCAATTGTGTTGGTCGGTAATTTCACCTTGCAATTGTGTTGGTTGGTAATTTCACCTTGCAATTGTGTTGGTTGGTAATTTCACCTTGCAATTGTGTTGGTCGGTAATTTCACCTTGCAATTGTGTTGGTTGGTAATTTCACCTTGCAATTGTGTTGGTTGGTAATTTCACCTTGCAATTGTGTTGGTCGGTAATTTCACCTTGCAATTGTGTTGGTCGGTAATTTCACATTGCAATTGTGTTGGTTGGTAGTTTCACCTTGCAATTGTGTTGGTTGGTAATTTCACCTTGCAATTGTGTTGGTTGGTATTTTCACCTTGCAATTGTGTTGGTTGGTAATTTCACCATGCAATTGTGTTGGTTGGTAATTTCACCTTGCAATTGTGTTGGTCGGTAATTTCACCTTGCAATTGTGTTGGTCGGTAATTTCACCTTGCAATTGTGTTTGTTGGTAATTTCACCTTGCAATTGTGTTGGTTGATAATTTCACCTTGCAATTGTGTTGGTCGGTAATTTCACCTTGCAATTGTGTTTGTTGGTAATTTCACCTTGCAATTGTGTTTGTTGGTAATTTCACCTTGCAATTGTGTTGGTTGGTAATTTCACTTTGCAATTGTGTTGGTTGGTAATTTCACCTTGCAATTGTGTTGGTTGGTAATTTCACCTTGCAATTGTGTTGGTTGGTAATTTCACTTTGCAATTGTGTTGGTTGGTAATTTCACCTTGCAATTGTGTTGGTTGGTAATTTCACCTTGCAACTGTGTTGGTTGGTAATTTCACCTTGCAATTGTGTTGGTTGGTAATTTCGCCTTGCAATTGTGTTGGTTGGTAATTTCACCTTGCAATTGTGTTGGTCGGTAATTTCACCTTGCAATTGTGTTGGTCGGTAATTTCACATTGCAATTGTGTTGGTTGGTAGTTTCACCTTGCAATTGTGTTGGTTGGTAATTTCACCTTGCAATTGTGTTGGTTGGTAATTTCACCTTGCAATTGTGTTGGTCGGTAATTTTACCTTGCAATTGTGTTGGTTGGTAATTTCACCTTGCAATTGTGTTGGTTGGTAATTTCACCTTGCAATTGTGTTGGTCGGTAATTTCACCTTGCAATTGTGTTGGTTGGTAATTTCACCTTGCAATTGTGTTTGTTGGTAATTTCATCTTGCAATTGTGTTGGTCGGTAATTTCACCTTGCAATTGTGTTGGTTGGTAATTTCACCTTGCAATTGTTGGTTGGTAGTTTCACCTTGCAATTGTGTTGGTTGGTAATTTCACCTTGCAATTGTGTTGGTCGGTAATTTCACATTGCAATTGTGTTGGTTGGTAATTTCATCTTGCAATTGTTGGTTGGTAGTTTCACCTTGCAATTGTGTTGGTTGGTAATTTCACCTTGCAATTGTGTTGGTCGGTAATTTCACATTGCAATTGTGTTGGTTGGTAATTTCATCTTGCAATTGTTGGTTGGTAGTTTCACCTTGCAATTGTGTTGGTTGGTAATTTCACCTTGCAATTGTGTTGGTCGGTAATTTCACATTGCAATTGTGTTGGTTGGTAATTTCATCTTGCAATTGTTGGTTGGTAGTTTCACATTGCAATTGTGTTGGTTGGTAATTTCACCTTGCAACTGTGTTGGTTGGTAATTTCACCTTGCAATTGTGTTGGTTGGTAATTTCACCTTGCAATTGTGTTGGTTGGTAATTTCACCTTGCAATTGCAAATAGACGACATGCCTATGACATGTGCTGTATAACTAAATGCATAAGTACTAACTAAATGCATAAGTACTACCACACAATGTATCAATACAAATCCAGTTCGTAGATGGAGGTTTAATGAAAACAAAGGGTATTTTAAAAGTAGAAATTTAATTGCAGGTACTGCTGAGTTTAGGCAGTCTACAGCAGGTACACCACACATATGTATGAAAATATATATATACATACTGTATATCAATAATCTTAATGACCCACGCATTTTTTCAACACACAATTACTATGGGACTGGACTGTGTCAATATAAAAACAACCAAAAATAAATTTCCCTCGTCTAAAACATACTACTTAATAATACGGAGGTTTACATTACAGTGTCCACCACAGAACTTATCGTACTTTCTGTAAAAACTTTGAATCCTGGAAAAATTTGAACTGCAAACTATGAAGCTTCTGTACTTCTTACAGTTCGTATAAAAAATATTAAAAAAATAACAGTACAAGCCATGAAAATATATATCTTACAGTTCGTACAAAAAATTTCACTTTAAAAAATAACAGTGCAAACCATGAAAATCCCTTTATATCTTACAAAAACTCTAATTTCTTCAAATAACATCAGTGCAAACTAGGAAAATCCGAATACATATCACACAAAATATTCCTCCTCCTCAAAACAAAAAATAAACAATAATTAGAGGAAAAATAACAATCCTTACACTAGCCACTCATCTCTACCCACAAATAGATACAAGCCTACCATGAGATGTTGCATTCATGATATAAAAGACATGCAAACCGTCAGGCCGCCTCGCACTGAAAACGAAACAACAATTTCTCTAATTCAAAAGCAGGTATTAAATAATTATTAATCAGATATCAAATAAATTTTCAGATATTAATAAGTTATAATTAATTTAAGGGTAGTCAATCCCGTACTTACGACGATAGAGATTGACTGCAGGATGCAGAATTGAGTGTCGTACACTGTACTTACTGAAGCATCATTTTGAAGCCCAGTATTTACTGAAGCATCATTTCAAAGCTCTGAATTTACTGAAGCATCATTTTGAAGTTAAGTATTCACTGAAGTCCTCTCTTTACTAAAGCATTATTTTGAAGCCCTGTGTTTAGTAAATCCATGCATATACTGAGGCTATATTTAAAATACTGAATCAGTGAAATTGGAAATCAATATTGCAATGCTTAGCGCTTTCTTTCTTCATTTCTAAATCCCTAAGCATGATCATTTTCTGCTCTATGCACTGAGAGCTAAGGTCAGTCGCACTGCTGAGAGTCGCATTATTGTATATTGATTGACTATAAATTAGTTTTAGCCTCCCTTTACCACGACAAAAAGGTTCAAAGAGAGGAAAGATGAAGGCACCATTCAGTACGGAGTTGAAGGAACGGGGAATCTATGCACAAGGTGTGTTCACACACAGGAAACACAGCGCATAGAAATAGAAACAGCAAGTTAGGAAGGAAGAGGAAGTGAAGTCAAAAAAGAGATAGCAAAAAAGGCATAAAAACTGGAATTCCGAAGTGGGCACGAAAAACATGAATTCCCGAGGGCCTGTCTATGGCATAGGGACCTCACAGTATTCCCCGGGGGCGCCAGTCCCTCTAGCATAGGATAACGATGAACAAAAATAAAAAATGAACAAAATATGTTATTGCACTACGTAACGCATTTCATCACGTCTTCAACAATGATGATATTGTTGATAATGACAATGATGAAATTTACAACAATAATGCCAATGATATTGTTAATACCAATTATAGTAATTTAAAATAACAAAAACAATGATTAAGTGAATAATAAAAGATCTAAAAACGTATGTTCGACCTTGTTCTTGTTACTTTCTAGAAGCAAAGATACTCAAGGGACCGTGTTCCTCCAGTGGACGAAAACGGTTTCTCGTTTAAAACATTAAATTAATTTAAATATTATACAACTTTAATATTAACTTCTGTAGCTTTCTTTAATACTCTACACCTGCACTTACGACTGGTGTGGTCTTTCCAACAGATTACTTTTTGCAATCATTCTATTTCCCGTTTCTGGAAATTGGCATAATTACAGATTACTCCTGATAATTTCAGATTATTTCTGGTAATTTCAGATTATTTCTGGTGATTTCAGATTATTTCTGGTAATTTCAGATTATTTCTGGTAATTTCAGATTATTTCTGGTAATTTCAGACTATTTCTGGTGATTTCAGATTATTTCTAGTTATTTCAGATTATTTCTGGTAATTTCAGATTATTTCTGGTAATTTCAGATTATTTCTGGTAATTTCAGATTATTTCTGGTAATTTCAGATTATTTCTGGTAATTTCAGATTATTTCTGGTAATTTCAGATTATTTCTGGTAATTTCAGATTATTTCTGGTAATTTCAGATTATTTCTGGTAATTTCAGATTATTTCTGGTAATTTCAGATTATTTCTGGTAATTACCGATAACTCCTGGTAATCTACACGAAAAGAATGTTACATTTCAATAAACTAGACACATATCATTTTCCAAACAGGTTTTCAAAATCCTCACAACTATCACCACGACGCAATGACGGCTATTTCTGACATCCGGATAAGGCAATGTTAAAACTACTACTAACTCTCTTCCTTTTCCCAGCGGGAAGAAACACCGGGCTGGCCATGCCGGGAATTGAACCGATGACCTTTCAAGCGCAGACATCCCCTTTGCCTACAGCAGCCACGTTAATAATATCAGAGCTACATAGAGGCAAAATAATAATATAAAATAATAAAATAATATCAGAGCACATAGAGGCAAAAACCTCTCTGGCAAACCCACAAGCTGCTTTTTTTAGACAGAGGGGAGCAAATGTTGACAGGAGTTGACAGAAGGTGAAAGGGAAGAGGAAAGGAGTGAAGGGGAAAGGAGGGAAGAGGAAAGATGTGGTGAGGGAAGAAGGGAATGTGTGATGAGGGAAGGAGGGAATGAGTGATGAGGGAAGGAGCGATGAGGAAGAGAGTTATGAGGGAAGGAGGGATAAAGGAAGGAGGGATGAGGGAAGGAGGGAAGAGATGGATGAGGTATGACGCCATGCCGCAGGAGACGAGAGGGTATCCCGCTAACGCCAGCCAAACATAGGGACGCAAACGCTGTCCTTTCAATCAACAGCTTGTGATGATCACTAATGCCATTATTATTATTACTTTTATTATTGTGGTGGTTGTTATTGAGATGATCATCACTGTGGTTATTTTCGTTGGTGCTACTATCATCATGATTGTGGTGGTTGTTATTGAGATGATCATCACTGTGGTTATTATCGTAATAACCATCATAACTGAGATAGTTATATTGGCGAATAATCATCACAGAGGTTATTTTTGGAGCGCTTATCACTATTCTCCGTATTGTGATTATCGTCATTGTGATTATTAAAGTTAGTGCTATTATTATCATTGTCCTCCTCCTACTACACAGATTTGAACACACCCCGACATTTGAATATGAAATCGCATACACGCTAAGAACACCAGAGGCGAAGCACTAGTTACTAATTTTCTTTCCTTATTTTTTGTTTCGTTTGCAGCGCAATGAAGCGTGGGGAGGGGAGATGATGAGGGGGAAGTGGAGAGAAGAAAAGGGGAGGAGAGGGGAAAAAAAAGAGGGGAAAAGAGGTGAAAAAAGAGAATGGGGAAGAGAAGGGAAAGAGGGGGAGAAGAGAAGAGAGGGGAGAAGAAAGCAGGAGAGGAGTGTTGTGAAAGAGATAAAATAACAACAGAAGAAATAACAAATGAAGAAGAAGAAGTAAATACAGAACGAAATAAAGTGAGGGCAGCAGGCAGCTGTGGAGCTACTGCAGGGAGCGGCGGGTGCAGTAACTGCACAGCAGCAGCTACTGGCAGGAACAGTAGACGCAGTAACTGTAGACCAGCGGGCCCCCCGGGGTCAGACCCCCACGAGGGGGGGCGGCAAGAGGGGGTCCAGCGTGGACTGTAGCTTTGAAGCCTTCATGCCGCTCCTGAGAGGGTCAGATCCCATCAGTATATATGTGTATTTATGTAGGTATACATGTATGTATATGTATATTTATGTAAGTATACGTGTGTGTTTGTATATGTAAATTTAAGTAGGTATACGTGTGTGTATGTATATGTATATTTATGTAGGTATACATGTATGTGTATGTATTTATGTAGGTATACATGTATGTATATGTATTTATGTAGGTATACATGCATGTATGTAATTATATACCTGCATTAATATATACATATGCCACATGCTATTCAATGTGCCACACATATCACATTTCCTATTTACCGCGCATTCTAATTAGCACATAGGCACCTACACGCCAGATCCCCCGGGGCTGGTTTGATAGGTGATATGTCCGTATTGCGCTCTATTTATAGACCCATCAAGCACACGCACGAATGTACGCTAACACACACACGTATACACACTCACGTACACAACGCACACGTACACGGGGGGTAGAGGGTCCGTTCCAGCCCTGCACATGTATGGACACAAAAGCAGCGTACACACACACGCACACACCATACCTGGGTGCAGAGGGCCCGTTCCAGCGCTGCACATGTACAGACACAAACGCGGCGTACACACACGCCCCCAGCGCGTACAGGGCGAAGGTCACCAGGAACAGCGTCTGCCAGCCTTCCACGCCCTGGGGGGGGGAGGTGGGAAGGGGTTTTGTGTGAGAGGGTGGTGAGGGGGGGAAGGCGAAACGGAGGAAAAGGAAGGGAGAAAAGAGGTCGTATGTAACCTATACGCTCTATATAACCTATACACCATATACAACCTGTATACCATATATAACCAACATACCATATATAACCTATACACCATATATAACTTAAGGGCTGCTAAAGTTGCTGTCTTCGTTGAGATTGTACTGGGTTGCACGTCCGGTGCCAAGCTTCTTCCGTACTTGCCTCCCACGCCAGCAAACCATTGAGTCTATTTTTTACTCCGCGTATTACCACTTTAAACTCGCACGAACCACAACAGAAACACGCGCCTAGAAACACGTGTTTCGTCAGCCCTAACAAAGTTGTTGTTGAACATTAAAGCTAATGTATACGCGCCAATGCCACCCGTAATATATAGAACCTCCTAAATTCTTAATCTTAAAATTTGAGGCCCAACAGCAACTTTTATATTAGCTTCATATATTTACATAAACGTAATGATGTCAGCACATCACTCATATTAGTTCTAAATTATCAAAATCCTTCGGAATCCTGAATAAAGTTAAAAATTTCCTGCCTGAAACAGCCTTACTAATGCTTTATCGAACGCTCATTTCACCATACCTGCAATACGGAATAGAAGCATGGCACGGAACTGATAAAAATAAAACCAATATAATTTTTACTCTGCAAAAAAGAGCCATCAGAGCGGTAAAGAACCTAGAATATAATGCTCACACAAATGATTCATTCAAAAATTTACAAATACTTAAACTCTCGGATCTCTACAAAATCTCCATCTGCAATTTCATCTACAAAACATTAGCTAATGATGGCGACAATAGCCTTCAACAGTTATTAACTGCGCAAACTGGTCATCACGACCATTTAACACGAAATAAAAGTAAATTCATGCTTCCTTATTATTCAAAGGCCCGCTCGCAACATAGTATACTATTCGTTGGAACTAAAACCTGGAACTCAATACCTGCGGAGATCCGTGAAAGTAATTCTTACAAGGTATTTAAAAGAAATCTTGAGTCTCACTTCTTATCAGAATACTAGTCGTGTAAGATCACCAAGTCAAATCCTGCCTCCTACATGTCTGGTCCTAATAATGCAATTTGCCATGAGTAATATCGCCGATTTTCAGTCTGCTCCCAAATCGTTATCGAATATACTGTTAAATATTGTCCATATGACCTATATTGTAAAATTAAACATCAATATCGAGTTCATTATCCTGTTGATCAGTCTAATGCGAAACTAGGCTAAATGAATTAGGTTAAACATTATTGTACGCCCTAGAATAATGTAATGGTAGGATGCCCTAGAAGTCGCTGAACTTATTCGGGCCCACAGGTAGCTATACTCTACTCTGACCATTGTATTAGACTTAAGAAACATTCTACCTCTGTATCTCCTGTGGTAAATAAATTGTTTAAAATTGTTTAAATTGTTTAAAGAGAATAAACATTCACCCCAGGACCCACCCCGAGGACCCAACTCCCCTCAGTGAGGCGCCCCGTCAACAGGACCCACGCTCACTCAGTCAGCAGGACCCCCAGGATCCCACACAGGACCCACCCCGCCCTCAGTGAGACACCCCATCAGCAGGACCCCAGGACCCCCCACGCCCCCAGGACCCACCCCGCCTTCAGTGAGGCGCCCAGCAAGCAGGGGCGCCAGAAAGCCCGGCAAGGTGGCGACGGAGTTGGAGATGCCGGTGAGGGTGCCGGCGAAGTTGGGCGCGAGGTCCTGGAAGGCACAGAGGTGCCCCGCGTGGTCCAGCCCCGACACCCCCACCGCCGCCGTCAGCACCCCCACCACCAGCCCGCGGTGGCAACCCGCCACCGAGATCGTCGTCAACAGCAGCCCCGGCAGCAGCAGGCCTGGGGGGTGGAGGGGAAGGTTGGGGGTGTCATGCTTCGTGGGGACATTCGGGGGGAAGGGGGTGTTGGGGGACGATAAAGGGGGTGTAGTGTTTGGTAGGGACATTTGGGAGGGAAGGAGGTGTTGGGGGATGGTTGGAGGTGTCGTGTTTGCTGGAGACATTCGGAGGGAGGGGGGAGGGGAGGTGTTGGGTAGTGTTTGTTAGGCGCGATTGGAGCGTGTTTGTTTACCTGGTGCCATATATCCCCCACGTATTTCCGTCACGACCTCAACATCGCAAGGCAATGCGCCCACACAATGAACATGATGGAACTGGCTGGCAGGGTTATTAATGTTTTGGCTGAGCATTTCCATGACTAAGGTAATTATGACCATGAATAAGGTAATGAAGGTAATTCTATGAAGGAGGTAATTTCAATAAGGGAATTACATACAGGAAATTTTATTCGATGAAGGTAATGTGAATAAGGAAAATTCAATAACGGTTTTTGGGAATTGACGGTAAGAATTAAGATAATCAAAATGAAGGTACGTAATTAGAATGAAGGTAATTAGAATAAAATCAAGATAATCAGAACGCAGGTAACTAGAATGAAATTAAGGAGAACGCAGGTAATCAGAATACGGGTAATAAGAACGCATAAGGACGTTAAGTAATGATGAGAGAGCGGGAGCTGACCCAAGAAGGTGGAGAGGCGGCGGGCCCTGAGGAGCGAGATAGCGCCGCGCGCCACCTGGCGGTCCACGTATGCAGGGTACGTCACCAGCACCGCCCACTTCGCCACGTACGGCAGGCTCGACACCACGCCGTTCTGCGGGGGAGGGGGAATCGTGAACTTAGGTCCAGCTAAACAAAAATAAATCAACGTAAAATTCATGAGAACACCACCAACACGTGAAGGGGGGGTGGAAGCACAAGAGGAGAGCACGTGGTGAACTTACGAGTAACTAAACATAAATAAAACAACGCAGAATGGATGAACACACAACACTCAAAAAACAAAACAGCTGTTGGTGCATAAAGATCAATACGAATGGAGAATGCAAACGGGCTCGGCCTTGACTTTGAAATGCCTCCTGACCTTGAAACACCTCCTGTCAGAGAGTGGCTACCCACAAGTTACAACAAACACCTACTACTGATTGTGAACGTATTAATATCCATGGATTAACTTTTGGATTAACTTTTTCACTCAGGGGCCACATGAATTTCCAAAATGTATATTGAACAGTCATAACAGCAAAAATAACAATTACAGTGTTAATTCTTATATTTACCTTCACAAACACGAAAGAGCAAATAACATTTCAAGTGTTAATGCTTACACTTATCTTCAGTTGGAGCAGTGTTTATAACTACCTTTCCTTCAGGGCAAAAATACACCTGGCTTGCTTTTCCTGGTGAAACGTTGTGGTAGACAGCACACAGCATTTGGCCTTTAACAACAGTATTTCAAATGGCAGGAAATGAAGCGCGAAATATGACAGAACTATATTTCAGGTGGTAGTCAAAGTACACAAGATTACTAGAGACGCCAGTGAAGTACATTTTTGAATTCTCTTTTCTTTCATTTATTTATATCCACTTTTCCGTCATTTTTTCTTCTGATTTTCCCCTTCTTTTGCGCTTGCCTTGTACATGCTCCCCTCTCCTCATAACCCTGCATGTACATAACATCTCCCCGAAACCGGGGGTTTGAGGGAGAGGGAGGGAGTAGATAAGACCCTCACAGTGAGTGAAGAGGTTGAAATGAAAACAACCCTCGAGATGGAAGTCAAATACCCCTGGCCGTGTGTAGGTTGAAATGAAAACAACCCTCCAAATCAAATCAATAACCCCTCACAGTGAGGAATGCAAACAACCCTTAAGCCTAGCAGAAGCCAAAGCCTCAGACCGCGTGTAGGTATAAAAAAAAAAGCCCTCAAGACCAAAATCAAATCAGTCATCCGTCACAGTGAGTATGTTGAGGTAAAAACAACCCTTGAGCGTGGCAGAAGCCAAAGCACCAGACCGTGTGGAGGTTGAAGCGGAGGACGGAGGCGAGGTAGGAAGGCATCTCGGTGAGGAGGCAGTAGAAGCCCCAGTTGGCACAGAAGTGGGCCACCATCACGCTCAGGAACGGCCCGCTCGTCAGGATCTCACCCCACGGCACCTGGCTCTGTTGTGAGGGGGAGGTTGAGGAGGAGTTAGTTACGGAAAGGTAGGGGGTAGAGGTACAAGGGGGGGGGGTTTAATGGGAAAAGAGGGCAGGGTTAATGGGCAAAGGGTGCAGGGTTAATGAGAAAAGAGGGCAGGGTTAACGGGAAAAGAGGGCAGGGTTAACGGGAAAAGAGGGCAGGGTTAATGGGAAAAAAGGGCAGGGTTAATGGGAAAAGAGGGCAGGGTTAATGGGCAAAGGGTGCAGGGTTAATGAGAAAAGAGGGCAGGGTTAATGGGAAAAGAGGGCAGGGTTAATGGGAAAAGAGGGCAGGGTTAATGGGCAAAGGGTGCAGGGTTAATGAGAAAAGAGGGCAGGGTTATGGGGAGAAGGGAGCATGTACGAGGCAAGGGCACAAAGGAGGGGAAAATCGGAAGAAGAAAATATTACGGAAAAGTAGATAGAAATGAAAGAAAAGAGAGAAAAGCGAATTAAACATTTTCTCCAAGAATTCAGAAGTCCACCTTCCTTCTGGCCTAATCTCAAGACTTCAATTAAGAAAAGTATGCCGTTTTCCTAGGCATAACTATTCAACACCGTGGCTAAGATAGAAAGAAAAAAGAAAAAAAGTTACTTGACTTAATTCCCTATGAAAATGATACAAAAACCATCAATGGTTTTTAAAATATCTTGATATAAAGATCCTTAGTTGATTAACACACATGGGTATCGCAATACTTATGTCAATTGTAGAACAAATGATTGAGAGGAAACATGAAAAAAAGCATAGCCTTAGTTAAGTGATAATCATACCTTTTTCCTAGGCATAACTAACAAAATAATTAAGAGAAAATCATACCTTTTTCCTAAACTAAAATAACATAGGAAAAAATCATACCTTTTTCCTTAGGCATAACTAACATTGTTATTGAGAGATAAACATCCCTCTCCATTGTTAGAGGGTATAAAATTTCTCCCTTTCTCTTGTGCATAAAATTCTATTATAGTAACTGAGAAAAAATTATCCATTTCTCCTGGGCACAAAATCCTACGTCAAAAAGAAGGCACCCACCGTCCTCCTGACCTTTTCCTTGTAAAGTAACAATCATACTTTTTTTAGGCATTAACCCCTCATTTCACATGTACAGTATACCATTGAAATAGGAGGAAAATTATCCATTTATCCCACGCACAAAATTCTACGTCAAAAGAAAGATGCCCACCTCCCTCCTGGCCTTCTCCTTGTAAGGTAACAAACGTACCTTTTTGGGTATAAACCTCCAAGTATAACACTGTAATACGTAGAGAGAAAATCATCCATTTCTCCTTAGCACAATATTCTATGTCAAAAAGAAGATGCGCACCTTCCTCGTTAGGTAACAAAAAATACCTTTTTCCCAGCCATAACTAACATTGATTATAACTGAACATTTTAACTGAGAGAAATTCCACGTGCAAAGGTAGACGCTTACCTTCCTCCTGACGTCGAGGTCAGCGTTGAGACTGCCGGTGGGGGGCACGTCGGTGACGTAGGCAAACCACGCCACGGCCCACACCAGCCCCGCGCCCCCGAACAGCACGAAGCTGCTCGGCCACCCCCACCGCGTGTCGCACAGCACGCCCGTCGTGCTCATCGTCACGATCGTCCCGAATATGCAGCCTGCAAGTATTATTACTCTTAGTTTGGGATGTTCAAAATTACTGCCAAATATACAGCCCCCAAGTTTCATTACTCTCAGCTGGGGATATTCAAACAATTTAGACCCCTACATTTTATATACACCTCTACACCATTACTCTCAGCTTGGGATGTTCAGAATTATTTCCGAATGTGTGGCCTGCAAGTAACATTACTTTCAGTTTGGAATATTTAAAATTACTAGGATGAGTTATGTACCAAAATGAATTGTCAGGAAGGATCTCCATGATGAGTGAAAAGGCTGTGCATCAAAATGAAAAGATTAGAATGGCCTCCAGAGTTGAGTGAAAAGGCTGTGCATCAAAATGAAATGGTCAACAAGGCTTTTGGTGTTTCTTATTAATATTAATACTATCAGCCTGAGTTTACATGTAAACAATGTTATTCAAAAGAGTTGTGGAGGCAGAAATTTTAAAATTCATCCGTCAATAAATTAAACTCTACAAATACAACACAGTAGTATCGGTTTGGATATATCTCTGCATATGTTAGTAGTGGCCGTCTGGGAGCCGAGTACCATCAACAAAAACATCAGTAAACTTCTTAGAGCTATACCTGAGCATTGAGCAAAAAGTCAATACTTTTCAGAGTTTTATGCAAAAAAAGTGGTCGGCGAGTTTTTTTCAGAGTTCAAACAGACACCTCACCTGACGAGGTGAAGGCAAGGCTCACCTGACGAGGTGAAGGCAAGGCTCACCTGACGTGGTGAAGGCAAGGCTCACCTGACGTGGTGAAGGCAAGGCTCACCTGACGTGGTGAAGGCAAGGCTCACCTGACGTGGTGAAGGCAAGGCTCACCTGACGTGGTGAAGGCAAGGCTCACCTGACGTGGTGAAGGCAAAGAAGCCAGACCGAGTAGCTGCAGGCACCCAGTGGCTCATGAGGACATTCATGGCAGGAAACGTCACTCCCTGGGAAATGAATTATTTTTAGATTTTTCAATATGCTGCTCCTACTAGCAACAATTGTAAGTTTAAGACTATTTACTTTTCTATTTTCTCGTCTAACTTTACAGCAAACTGCTACAATGCAGCCATACCTCCATCATCCTCTCTAATACTTGTATGGAGTTATTTACTGAATCCTGCAACCAGGCTAGAGAAATGTGAAATTATTGACAAGCAAAGTTACAGCTTTGTGTAAATATTTACATATATCACAGCAGAACTTTGTCATTCTTTCCAATACCCAGATGAAGTTTTTTACCAAATTATGGCAAGGCTAACAAAAAATATCAAATTTAAAGCCTAGCTGAATCACAACTTCCTCATACAACCATTCATTATTACAATCAATATATCAAAATGTACAATAACCCTCTGATACCCAGATGTTATTTACCAAATCATGACAAGGCTGGCAAAAATATCAAAATTTCAAGACATGCTAACTTACAGCTACTTCATATTATTCATTATTATAATCATTATGTTAAAACCTTCAATAAGTTCAAAGCTCTGTCATTCCTACCAATACTCAAAAGTTATTTACCAAATCATGGCAAGGCTATGAAAAATATCAAAATTTGAAGCCCAGCTATATCACAATTTCCTCATACAACCATTATATTAAAATCTACCAAAGTTCATACCTCTGTCATCCCCTCTAATGCAAGGATGAAGTACTTACTAAGCCATGTCAAGGCTAGCAATACATCAAAATTTAAAGACAATTTAATTTACAGCTTCCTCATCCAATCAATTATTATAAAAATCATATTAAAATACACAATAAGCCCATACCTCAGTCATCCCCTCCAATACGCGGATGAACATGAAAGCAGACGTGGACCACCGGGCTGCCAAGGGGGACACAATAGTGAGCACGGAAGTGAGCGTGACACCCATGCCATACACAATACGACCACCAAACCGCTCAGCCAGTAATCCGCCAAGCAGGTTGGTGAGGCAGTAGCCCCAGAAAAAAGCCCCCAAAATATAACCTTGGGTCTCCGAATCCCAGTCAAACTCCCCCGGCTGTAGTGCTCGGCTTGCCTGCAACACAAAAGGGGAAACCAGAAACGAATAAATCAATGAAATGCAAGAGTGAGTCTAAAATTGTGGCATTCATTGCCAGAAAAAGTGCATTTAAATAAGTATCTTGAATCTAAATTTTTCCTATACTCATCTACACACAATGTTGAAAAAAGCTGCTTAATTATAGAAAATCAGAACAGTTCATTAGCTTAGAAAGGATAGTAAATGCTAAAACTGAAGGTAAATCTGAAGGACATGTCAGTTATTGATTTTCCACTTTTGGATGCCTGAACCTAATTTATTGAATCAAAATAAACAAGTTTTCTTCTATGCACTTTCCGTCTCAAACGAGTATTTTACGATTTATAGCGATAAGTTTAGTTGCGTCTTTGATGACGAATGCGCTTGAATAAACAGCTACTCATCGATTTTCAAATTTTTGCTGCTTGAATCAGGGTAATAACATTGAAATAAACAACTTTTCTTCTATACACTTTTTTCGTCAAATGAGTATTTAACAAGGTATAGCGGAAGGTTTGGTTTCGGCTTTGATGACGATCGCGCTGGAAGCGAGTGCGCATTGCAGTGTTGCTGCCCGACGTGCTCCTTGAATTACTTGCCGCTTCAAACACTGGAGTTGCGGTAAGTCATTTACCGCCATAACTAATAAAATACTTATTTGAGACGGAAAGTGCATAGAAGAAAACTTGTTTATTTCGATCTAATTAACTATGCTTAGGCATCGAAATTTACAAAATCGATAACTGACATATCCTTCAGATTTACCCAACTGAATCAATGACATTTTCGTATTTGTAAAGGAGAGGACAATAATAGATTATCCAATTTTTGCTGCCTACTTTCCGGCACAAATGAGTATTTGAGTTATAGCGGTAGGTTCAGTTTTGTGTTCCATAGCAGTTTCAGTCATTCAAAAAGCGGAAACTGTAGCGCGCTTGAGCTGATAGAGTACGTTTGGGTACTTTGTAATTTATTATTAGCCAACCCTGCAGAGCCTAAACCTACTTCTAGAATCTTTTAGTTAATAACACAATATAGGCTATCACCCACAAATAATGAGTTTTACCAGTACCTATGTGAATTTTTGTCTTTGATGGCTGGAATGCGCTCAATCATTTGATGCGCGTCAGAAGGGAGAATCCATTATAGTCTTCTCCTCCAAACAATTTCTATCCACTGCAAACAATAGAGTTGTGGTAGGTAATTTACTGCTATAACTTGTTAAATACTCATTTGTGGCGGAGAGTTAGTAGAAAAAAAATTGTTTATTTAAATCTAATTAGCAATATTTAGGCACCAAAAAAATTATAAACTATTGTTGCCAAAATAATTTATCCAAATAAATGGCATAAAAATAAAATTTCAAATTTCAAACTCTTAAGAAGCCTAAATAAAAACTCCAGAGACATAGGTAGTAGATGAAACAATTGGCAGCTTGTAAGCCATGGAGTAAAATTTATTACATGTCTTCAACAGTTTATATTTTGGAAATTGTCCTTCGTTCTGATAAACTCAGAAGTGACATAATATACAAAATTACATGCTCAGTTTTAACTGTGAAATGCAGTGACTAGAACAATTTTCAGAAAATGAATTGTTTAGAGATTCATTATGTAGTCAAACACTATTGGGTTACAAAACCTATTTCAATAACAAAGCATAAAAAATAATGATTTCCTTGTTTCCATAACATACCTCATTACCAATACCGGGTTTTTCATCTTCATAATGGCATACATTTTCCTCATTCTTTGGCTGAGTTGGAGAATTTATTGATTTTGAAGAGCTACCATGGCTTGAATCTCCTCTATAACCAACCATTGCCACAATGGCAACGGAGAGATTGACACGTAAGGCATAAAGAATACAATTACCACTAAAAAGTAATAAGGAAAAATGTCTATTTTTCATTTTAGAGGGCAACAATACAACTGTTGAGTGTTTAGCAACATGGATTGTTTACATCCCACTCATCAGGTGACTCTTCACGCCACGAGCGACACGTTTAAACTCGAATTTATAGATGTTCTGAAAGCTGACCAACAAATAGACCTCAGTTGGTGAAACGATGTAAAATTTAAATACGATGATACATATAATGACAAATATATGTGAAAATTAAACATGAATAATAATTTTCATTCATTTATGGTGCGGTTTTCGGTAATCATTTGATTTTATTAATCTGAAAAAGAAGTGACGGAAGAAGCAAGTTGCGAACAATAAGAAATAATGAGAAAAAACAATAAAAAACTCCAGAGAAAATGTAACAAACCGAAATCTGGACTTAAATGATCAGAAATACAAACAAGAAATCATAAATGCTAGAAAAAAGAATTCGTCGAGGAGATGGAACAAGCCAAGTTCTTAATATTAACTCACGCCACTGCCCACGTCGCTGCAGTGTCTACTGTCTAGCAGATGACAGTTCAAGATCGGTCTGAATGGAAAAATCTAACCCTCTGGCATAACACTTCTTGTGATATCCATACCGCGATTGGTGCGCAAGATGCTCGAACGAATACTATATTTGTGTGTGGTTACGAAGTTCCTTATTCGCTCTGATCGAATTCGTGAGGCGCGACACACGAGAGCCTCGCAACTCTGTCTCATGTTAATGTGCAGTTAGCAGTCATGAGAAGAGGTATTGCCCTTCGCTCATCCATCATGGCTGACACAACTTCACCGCGAGAAGGTACGTTGCAGTTAAATTGTACAGAGACTATGAATGCTTATTACGAACTAAAAGCAGCAAATAAAAGGATCTTAAAATGAAGGAAGCTGCTTTCAATTATATTTTAATAAAAATGAACGGATATATTAACGTTTCACTCTGGAAAATGAAGAAAATATTACATAGCCTACGATGCAGCAACAATATTTATACAAGCGACGGTAATCCACCTCTAATGCCGCACTGACTGGCTTTAAGAAATCGAGTAGCGCGCGTCACGGTGCGCGCGCTTAACGTCTAGTGTAAGCGCTCATGGCTCTTGTGAGTTGCCACATGAGGCGTATACACGTGAGCCTGCAACAAAATGTATTCCAGTGTAAACAGGGCTTTACTCAAAGCTGGCACATCGGGCGAACCAATAGCTTACTTCCAAAAGCGGCTAGGCGGGGAAGCCCAGCTTTTCAAATGGCTGACTTATTTAAGAAGCACTTTAAGTTTCGCAGCCTCAGACTCTCCTTTATTGTCATTCCAGCGACAGCCAACAGAAAAAATCTCTCGCTCTCCTTTCACTGGACAGCGCTATCCAAATTTTTTACCTAACACTTAGAGCAACACTCATTCAACCTCACCATTTTTCGCTAACGCCAGCAGCTTCCTTTACTATAAGAGAAGTGCAGACACCTCTTGCCAGGCTCATGTTCGAATCCCGGCAGTTCCACCCAGTGATTCCCCTCGTTGGGAAAAAAAGACAACTCAGCCACAATTCCCCACTCTACCCAGGTGTCAGAAATGGGTACCGGCTTGACCGGGGGGAACCGTCATTGCATCCTGGTGTTAGTTATAAGGCATTTAAAAAATGTACAAGATGATAGGTATCAGGCATGATTGGGATAAAAAAGATAACAAAAACGACCTTTCGTTGGGCTAGCGTTTCGCTACCCAGCACTCCCACGCAAGCTCTCCAGCAGAAGGTTTTCTTCGCATGAGCTCTTTCACCAGTGCTCGCTTCGGGCGCTCCTTCGCCCCAGGAGCAGATATTAAAACTATCTACCTGAATTTTCATACATATATAATAAGGTTATTCAAAGGAGTTGTGCAATCAGAAATTTCAAAATCCATCCCTAAATAAATTTAGCTGCAGAAATACAACGCAGTAGTGGTAGCATAGCAGGAGCCAGTAGCTCTCGCGTACGCACTGCTCACAACTTCGTCACCACGTACAATCTTTCTAGAAACTGAAATGCGCTCAAGCAGGTTTTCGCTTAAATAGCGCACTGCCAAGTCTGTCCCCCCTGAGTTTTTCCAGCATGAGGGTGACAGCGACAACACGCGTGGGGTACTGGGGGGGGGGGGGGGGGGGGGGGAGGCATTAGATCGGCGGTTTACGGGTATTTTGAAGAGGCGAGGAGGGAGAGAGGGCGTTGCCCCAGGGAAGGCACCCTCCGTCTAAACCCAGCTTTACCCATTTGGCAGCAGATATTCATTTTCAAGATCCTAAGCCGACACTGCAGCCTGCGTAAGTCTCTACTCAGAGATCAATCAATATGACCACTAATTACAAACCGATGTCTCATCGTAGCAAACGCGCCCGTAATGCTGCTGTCTCCAAACACTGGAAATAGTGCATGGCTGCCGTCACCAGAAAATTTTCATGGTTAGAAGACTCAGTGATGTACAATCACTGAAAATGACTTCAGTGCAACTTACAAATCCGAATTTAAAGAAGCGATCTGTCTTTACGGGTTAATGTCTGTCTTTTAATATTGAAAATGACATCTTCGGTAATCCAGGAATTTTTTTAATGTTCCATGTAATCATACATGCGATAATTGGACAATATATTAAACTCTACATAAGACTATCAAATACATTCGATATCACTTATATTTTCAACTTCAAAGACAGACTTCCATTTTGCTTGAAAAGCTCACTGATGCTTGAATATAGTTGTGCACATTGTGCATCGCAGTCAGAATTTCAGAATTTAGAGACAATAAAGGCAGAATTGTAAAATTCAGAGACAATGAAGGCAGAATTGTAAAATTTAGAGACAATAAAGGCAAAATGTTAAACTTCAACTAGACACCGGATTTTACGACATCATCACGATAAATACCCTCAACCAAAAGCAACCGCAAGTAACATAATAAACACAGCCCAGTTCTCGTCATAAGTTCTTAAAAGTTCCCCGAAGTTCCCGAAATTTGCCTGAAGTTCCACAACTTTGTCAAAGCAAGCTAATAGCTTGAAGAATGACATTCAACGATGTTGTCTGCACCTTTTCTCTACCGTGATGACCGTATGTACGTCAACCGTGATGACCGTATGTATGTCAACCGTGATGATCGTATGTATGTCACCCGTGATGATCGTATGTATGTCAACCGTGATGACCGTATGTATGTCAACCGTGATGACCGTATGTATGTCAACCGTGATGACCGTATGTATGTCATCCGTGATGACAATATGTATGTCACCCGTGATGACCGTATGTATGTCAACCGTGATGACCGTATGTATGTCAACCGTGATGACCGTATATATGTCAACCGTGATGACCCACCGTTTGTACGTCAACCGTGATGACCGTATGTATGTCAACCGTGATGACCGTATGTATGTCAACCGTGATGACCGTATGTATGTCAACCGTGATGACCGTATGTATGTCAACCGTGATGACCGTATGTATGTCAACCGTGATGACCGTATGTATGTCAACCGTGATGACCGTATGTACGTCAACCGTGATGACCGTATGTATGTCAACCGTGATGACTGTATGTATGTCCACCGTGATGACCGTATGTATGTCAACCGTGATGATCGCATGTATGTCAACCGTGATGACCGTATGTATATCAACCGTAATGACCGTATGCATGTCACCCGTGATGACCGTATGTATGTCAACCGTGATGACCGTATGTATGTCAACCGTGATGACCGTATGTATGTCACCCGTGATCACCGTATGTATGTCAACCGTGATGACCGTATGTATGTCAACCGTGATGACCGTATGTATGTCAACCGTAATGACCGTATGTATGTCACCCGTGATGACCGTATGTATGTCAACCGTGTTGACCGTATGTATGTCACCCGTGATCACCGTATGTATGTCAACCGTGATGACCGTATGTATGTCAACCGTGATGACCATATGTATGTCAACCGTGATGACGGTATGTATGTCAACCGTGATGACCGTATGTATGTCAACCGTGATTACCGTATGTATGTCAACCGTGATGACCGTATGTATGTCAACCGTGATGACCGTATGTACGTCAACCGTGATGACCGTATGTATGTCAACCGTGATGACTGTATGTATGTCAACCGTGATGACCGTGTGTATGTCAACCGTGATGATCGTATGTATGTCAACCGTAATGACCGTATGTATGTCAACCGTGATGACCGTATGTATGTCAACCGTGATGACCGTATGTATGTCAACCGTGATGACCGTATGTATGTCACCCGTGATGACCGTATGTATGTCAACCGTGATGACCGTATGTATGTCAACCGTGATGACCGTATGTATGTCAACCGTGATGACCGAATGTATGTCAACCGTGATGACCGTATGTATGTCACCCGTGATGACCGTATGTATGTCAACCGTGATGACCGTATGTATGTCAACCGTGATGACCGTATGTATGTCACCCGTGATTACCGTATGTATGTCAACCGTGATGACCGTATGTTTGTCAACCGTGATGACCGTATGTATGTCAACCGTGATGACCGTATGTATGTCAACCGTGATGACCGTTTGTATGTCAACCGTGATGACCGTATGTATGCCAACCGTGATGACCGTATGTATGTCAACCGTGATGACCGTATGTATGTCACCCGTGATCACCGTATGTATGTCAACCGTGATGACCGTATGTTTGTCAACCGTGATGACCGTACGTATGTCAACCGTGATGACCGTATGTATGTCAACCGTGATGACCGTTTGTATGTCAACCGTGATGACCGTATGTATGTCAACCGTGATGACCGTATGTATGTCAACCGTGATGACCGTATGTATGTCAACCGTGATGACCGTATGTATGTCAACCGTGATGACCGTTTGTATGTCAACCGTGATGACCGTATGTATGTCAACCGTGATGACCGTATGTACGTCAACCGTGATGACCGTATGTACGTCAACCGTGATGACCGTATGTATGTCAACCGTGATGACTGTATGTACGTCAACCGTGATGAGCGTGTACAAATCAACGGGGATGACCGTGTCAACCGTGATGACCGTATCCCCGTCAACCGTTATGACAGTATGCATGACCTACTCGAACCGTAACCGATTTTGGCGGTCGAATTCTCCCAATAAATACGGCAAGATAGACGCCGTAGAAAAAAAGGAGAAAAAGGCTGTAGGTAATACCGCCGAACTGCAGGCGGGCGCTGCAGGCCGGCAAACGGAACCATCTGTTGTGAAAAAACTGCTGACTCAGCAATGTTCAGTGAACAATAGATGGGGGCATTTGTTAGCCCCGTAGCCAGGATACAAAGATACCGGGATCCTCCACGGGCGCATCACAGGGATGCGCTTCAATAAATTCCGTGAGGTCATAAATTCCGTGAGCTGTGTATTTTGAAGCGCAGTTTTTGGAGAGCGTGTGTGTGATATAAGGAGTCTTCGACCGCAAGTTTTGGTGTGTTGGCCTGCCATAAGGATTCAGGGCATTTACCTGCCAGAAGGAGACCTGTCTCAAGGCGTTTCTCTGCCATGCTGAGCCCTAAACTTCAATTTTAGGCTCATTTACCTGGCATAAGGAGCCTTGAACCTCAAGTTTTGGTGCATTGACCCGCCATAAGGAGCCTTAAAGCTCAATTTTAGTGCGCGAATCATAATCAGTTTCGGTAAAGGTATTTTGAAGGCCAGAGATCATCGAAAAAGTGAGGGTGAAACCCCTCATTCTTAAAAAAAGAATTCTACGATGTTAAAACAATATCAATTTCAAATATGTGACTCTAAATATCAGCATAAATATTAAAAAAGTGTGAAGAATTTCTATCGTAACGGTTAGATTAAATAAAATTTATTAGAAATAGATTCATTCTAATTAGTTTAATTCAACGGTCACGATGATATTAAGTAACAAGAATTTCAGGACGTAACTGAAATGTTAAGTGCTGAACCCGTGGACTTAATTTCGCTTCAATTTTGGTGAGTGAGTTGCAGTTAGTAAAGGACAGATGATGCTCGCTTATGATTGAGATTCACATTTAATCAACACGATTACAAGAAAAATAAATAAACGAAAGAATGAATGCTACAAGATTGGGGAAGAAACTGTCGAAAGAAACTAACTGAATTGCTTTAAACTAATCGCAAAAATTAAAATGAGGTACTGTAATGATAAATTTTATAATTAAATAATCGTCTAAATCAATGTTCTTAATGGCGTTTAGCAGCATTTTAGTGAGTAAATATTAGTATTAAATAAATGCTGATAAGTGAACTATGGACTACGTACAAATACACAAAACACGCAACACGCAAACACAAAAATTCGGAACAACATATTCACGAAAACGCGCAATAACACACACACGCACACACATACAAGCGCACAAAATTGTAGATACTAAAAATGTCTCAGAATGCAAAAAAAATTAATTATAAGTTTGTTGAAGCCTCCCTGACCACAACACGGCGTTTTAAAGGGAGGAAGAGGAAGGGACCATTTATTAGAAAGTCAAGGGAACGGGGAGTTTATGCAACAGGTGAGTTCCCACACTAGATACCCAACGCACAGAAACAGTAAGTTAGGAAAGAAGTTCATGAAACAAGATAAATGTTGAAGAAGAAAGTAGTTAGTGCAGAAAAACCGGACTGCAGTGAACCGAAAACGGATGATCTGTATATAAAAAACCTGTTCTATTTCAACCATATGAAAGCCTATCTAACTCTCAGCTCTGGACCTTACATTTTCCCCTATGGAATTTAAATTCCCATAGACACAATAGCAATATCTCCTAAGGGGGACATAAGTCGAGTCATGTACTAGATACTCTATAACTCATTTTTACTTCTACGTCGTAATGTTATTTCGAGGGTAAACAAATAATGGTAAAACGAGGGAAAACGGACTAACGTAAACCGAAGAGGGTAAATAAATGAGGGAAATAATTATATAAGCGATGACATGTAAACGAAATTAAATAAACAAGTGTTGTAGACGAACGTAATTTAGAGAAGGTAGATAAGCCAGAATAATTAAACAAGGGTAAGTTAACGAGGGTAAGCGAACGAGACTGAACAAACAAAGATAAATTAATGAGGGTGAATAAATGAGGGTAAACAAACGAATATAAATAATTGAGGATAAAAAACGAGGGTAAACAAACGATGGTAAGTAAATGAGGGTAAATAAACGAGGGTAAATAAACGAGACTAAGCAAAACAGATAAACAAGCGAGTATAAATAAATGAGGGTGAGCGAACGAGACGAAACAAAACGAGGGTAAATAAATGAGGGTAAACAAACGAGGGTAAACAGCCTGGTCTTTGAAGCCCTGAGATGGCCGCACGTCTAAGGATGCGGGTGCGGTTACTGATAACCGCAGCAACCGCATGCCTCACCGCAACCGCAAACTCAGATAACACAGCCTTGTGTGGGCACCAGAACAACACAGGTCTCTGTGTTAATGCAGGCTTGAGGCGTATCATGTGTGTACACAGTACGCCACAAGATGTGTAAACAAATCAGAGTTCAAGCGTTTGCCTCGCTGGAGATAAGGATGTGTGGTTAGTAACCTTGTGTTGTTGTGTGTGAGTACACATGTGTTCATGTTGTGTGTTGCTGTGTGTGTGTTGATATGCGAATTTATTTATGTGTTCGAACACATATGGGTTCATGTCGTGTGTTGCTGTGTTTGTTTGTTGATATGTGAATTTATTATATATTCATCTATTTTTGTGTGCATGAGTACACATGGGCTTTTCTTGTATGTAGCTGTGTGTGTTGATATGGAAATTTATTTATATGTGTGTGAATACACATGTGTTCATGTCGTGTGTAGCCGTGTTTTGAGTGTGCTAGAGAATAATTCGTCTATTTTATGCTTCAATTTACTGATATTAAATGTATTGCGCTATGGCCGTAACATAGTACATAGTAATAGAACATAGTAATAGAACATAGTACATAATAATAGAACATTGTGTGTACCATGTTGGAAGGATTTACATGGACCACTCACACACTCGTAATACACGTACGAGTCTTTATTAAACGATAATTAATATTGAAAAATTTAGGGTTTCCTAATAAAAATAACGAATTAAATTATTCCACCCCTTTTTTACTTTCTGCTTGCTTTAACGTTCTCATTGCTTTTTTACTTTATGATTGCTTGTACTTTGTCATTGTTTGTTCCATTACTTTCTAATTACTTGTGCTTTTTGATTGATTGTGCCATTACGTTTAGATTACTTGTGTTTGTCACATGAGATTATGACGCTGCTAGTTATGGCATTGGTTATAAATTGAAAGTACCAACTGTATTTCTGATGATGGTACGTGTTGCATGTTACGAGTATGAAAGGTACTTTTGAAGATAGTACGTGTTGTACGCTACCAAGCAAGAAAGGTACTTTCGGTAACGGTACTTTCCGCAAGTTTCAAGTAACAGCAGAACAAATAACGCTAATTTCCTTTCATAACGTAAGACGGCCAAAAAATATGTAAATATTCAAAGTGAGATTTTCACTGGGACGTAGGCGCACTCAGCCTTACGAAACCCGTTTAAAATACAAAAATGACGTAATAAATGTTTAAAATCAGTTAAAAAGCAATAAACATGCGAAATCAATCCAAATGAAATCAATTCAAAGCCCAACGTAAATTTTTCCCTCGTGTCTTTATAAAATCCTAAGAGTAGCCACGGAATTTCCATCGAATTTCACAAAAACGTTTAACAAAAACGTTTTCATGAGAACGCTTCGCAAAAACGTTTTCGTAGAAACGTTTTCGTTTCGCAACCCCGGGATTTCTAGTGAGTTCCACGTTTCTACGGAACCATTTTTCGCAAAAAAGAGAAAAATTTCCACTTACAAAAAGACACGATAAGTTACACAAAATTACACGAGAACTTTTCAAGTCTCATGTAAATTTCGCAGAAGTTTTCATTTCTACGCAAAAATTTTAAAAAATGTCATTTTTTGCGTTATATCACATGTATTTGCAGAGCACTACGCCGGCGCCTCGATTTTGACGGCACACGTAATTTATCTTCATCCTGTCATAATTACGGCGAGGGGAGATGAGGGGAAATGCTTCGTTTCCGACCCATTACTGACGTGAGGGTCTAGTGGTGATGTGAGGGTCTGGTGGTGATGTGAGGGTCTGGTGGTGATGTGAGGGTCTGGTGGTGATGTGTGGGTCTGGTGGTGATGTGACGGTCTATTGGTGGTGATGTGAGGGTCTGGTGGTGATGTCAGGGTCTGGTGGTGATGTGAGGGTCTATTGGTGGTGTGTACAAATTTCTAGCCTTAGTTCGGCATGCTGTCTTGTTTATTTCATTCTGCCAGCTCGCCTATTAGATTTAAGCTAGATTTAAGAGCATCAGGTTAGTAAATTTATTTTCATGATTTAAAGGGCAGGATGTAGGAAACAATATCTTGGCCCGGCAGTTTCCGTTCTTCTTAGCGACTGACGATCGATAAGAAGTATACTTAAGCGTGCATTAGCACCGAATAATCAGACTTTTCACAGACATCCAATCGGGCACCACCATCGGCGTAAACTGCTCATTTATACCATATCCTACGTAATCTACGGGGAGCACGCTGCTCCACACTTACCTACTGGAGGCGCTTGACTTCTACGCTGCTCCACACTTACCTGCGGGAGGCGCTGGACTTCCACGCTGCGTCCACTTACCAGACTGGGGACAGGCGGACGTAAATCCACTACCAGGGGATCTACATCTCGTGGCGTTATGCCTTGAGGTGAGGAAGCTTGCCGGATTTGCCAAACCCCTAAAGTTTCCGAACCCCTGCCATTTATATCATGGAGATTTCCTTTAGGACTCGAACCATTATCACGCATTATTCTGAGCAATATATTGATGGATCGCGTTTGATGGTGGCTCATCAAACAAACTAAAATTAATTACGTAAATTCTTTTTCAGGTAATTAAGGATCAAGTACCTGTATGTTCACTCTCATTCTTTACTTCCAGTGCTTGGAGACTCAAGGTGGGAACGGCGAGCGGCGGGCCTGGGCAGTGAGGTGGCTGCTCGTGTAGCCTGCCCCCCAACTCGTACCATTTGCCGCCAAGCGCAAAGTTCCGGCTCGATTTATAGTTCTTGGATTGTGGATTGAGTTGGAACGGCGAGCGGCGGGCCTGGGGGGTGAGGTGGCTGCTCGTGTAGCCTGCCCCCAACTCGTACCATTGCCGCCAAGCGCAAAGCTTCCACACAATTTCAAATTATTGATAACTTGCTCGCAGAAGCAAATAGATTTCTGAAACGGTACTTTTTCTTGATCCTTCACACTGCGATCCCATTTTATTTGCTATATTGGTGTGAGGGTGTGATGGGGATGTGAGGGTCAGGTGGTGATGTGAGGGTGTGGTGGTGATGTGAGGGCGTAGTGGTGGTGTGGGGGTCTGGTGGTGATGTGAGGGTGCGGTGGTGATGTGAGGGTGTAGTGGTGATGTGAGGGTGTAGTGGTGATGTGAGGGTGTGGTGGTGATGTGAGGGTGTAGTGGTGATGTGTGGTGAAATAGAATAAATAAGGCATATATATTTGGCAAAATCATATCACATTTTATTTTTGGGCTAAATTCCGTGAAGCTATAACATTTTAAAAGAAGGGTAAACATTCTGCGGGGCTACAAACATTGTAATGTGTTGTGTGTCGTGTCGGCGAGGGTCGGTTCTTTGTGCAAGCGCTCTCAAGTGCTTGAAACAGGATGTCATATATCAAGGTGTCACAAGGCGGTTGGCGCTTCGTCCAAACTTCTACGGTCCAGGCGTCCATACAACACAAACACACATCGAAGCACACATACACAGGCACAACACAAGCCGAGGCTTTGTAGAGCAAGGAGGCGGGCGTGACGGAGTAACAGAGGCCCGCACGACCTGAGCCAATCACCGCTTGCCAAAGGAATGACGCAAGAAGGTGTGTCTGAGAACACACCAATGAGAGTCCCAGACGTCAGAATAAGCAAGGATTCCGCCAATGAGGTTGCAGATGCTGCCTCTGTAGAATAGAAGCTTCGAGACTGATCTCGAAAGAAGGAAGCGTAACGCTTATAAGGAGGGTAGATGAAGCCTAGAAGAGGAGTTTTCGACTCGGTGACGCTACGAGAGAGAGACGCATAATCAAGGAGGGGTTTTGCAGCCGGAATACCGGCAGACGCCGGTATTACCCGGCATTATACCAAGTCCGGTGTTGACTGCAAGTGAAGAGCGCCGCCGGCACATTTTCGACATGAGCAGCCAAAATCCAACATCTAAGGTGAAAGTTAACCATCGTAGTTTCGAGAGGAGGCGTCCAGTGTATCAGCAAGCTTCAAAGGACTGACGTGCGTCAGGAGGCATTCGTAGCACAGCGGCGAGGCAGCGGTTATCGGCAAGTGTAAATGTTGTCAACTACGAAGCATTCAAACATCTCTGCTTCGGGGACGAACTCACAGGCAACTTCGGCGTCAAGACTTGGGGCCACGCAATTGTTAACGTTGCGAGTATCAACAGTCAAGTTCGTTCACCAACATGGAGAAGATCAACGCACAAAATTGCAGTGAATTGGCGCACAACGAAACTCTTAAGTAATTCCCGGCACCAGAACTTCAGCGTCAAGGTGGAGCGGGGAAGGCACCGCGGCAGCGCGGCAGCGCGTCAGCGAGAGAGCAGTCCAGAACAGAGATAGTCTCAGCAATGACGACGAAAATCAGCAGTGAGCGACAGCACATCGGCAGTGAATGTCTATCAGTGAATCACTTATTATCAAAGGGGCGAGTGTTTTATGGAGGTGAGAGCCCAGAAAAGTGCTTTTCAAAGTGTTGCGCAAAATCATATAAATTATAATTATAGGCAATCGGTTTCCTGTGTTTATTTAGTCGAGGATCGAATTCACGTTGTGAATGGTGCGGCGCTTCATATAATTCGACACCATGTTGCAAGTTCAGGTTAAATCGTGATGTGTCATTATCGTAAATATTATGCTTGTGTTGCTGTGGAGCCCGCGATTGTGTGAATGCGCAATTTGTTGTCAACGAAGGAGTATTGGTAACTTGAATTATCGGTAAGCATCAAATTTATGCCATGTCGTGTTTAAAGTTTTATGGCGGTAGAAATGTGCATACTTTCATTAACGCAATTGTGCCATTTCAAATCATTTCTTTCCCATGCCTTGTGTGTTTATCCACGTGTTCATCTCAGAAATAAATGTGTCTTAATCTTTCAAATTCTTTTATTCTCCATGTCTGGTATACAGGTGTACGCAAGCATAAAGGATAATACTATAACATGTGTGGGGGTTGGAATTCCCTCAGCGTATGGAAAGGGGGTCCTAAACCCACCCCTTCTCTGTATCGCAACAATGAGACGGTGTGGTGGTGATGTGAGGGTGTGGTGGTGATGTGAGGGTGTGGTGGTGGTGTGAGGGTCTGATGGTGATGTGAGGGTCTTTGGGGTCGTTACTGCAGTAATGACTGCAGTAATGACTGCAGTAATGACTACAGTAAAGACTGCAGCAATGACTGCAGTAATGACTGCAGTAATGACTGCAGTATTGACTGCAGTAATGACTGCAGTAATGGCTGCAGTAATGACTGCAGCAATGACTGCAGTAATGACTGCAGCAATGACTGCAGTAACGACTGCAGTAATGACTGCAGCAATGACTGCAGGAATGACTGCAGTAATGACTGCAGTAATGACTGCAGTAATGACTGCAGGAATGACTGCAGTAATGACTGCAGGAATGACTGCAGTAATGACTGCAGTAATGACTGCAGTAATGACTGCAGTAATGACTGCAGTAATGACTGCAGTAATGACTGCAGTAATGACTGCAGTAATGACTGCAGTAATGACTGCAGTAATGACTGCAGTCATGACTGCAGTAATGACTGCAGGAATGACTGCAGTAATGACTGCAGTAATGACTGCAGTAATGACTGCAGTAATGACTGCAGTAATGACTGCAGCAATGACTGCAGGAATGACTGCAGTAATGACTACAGTAATGACTGCAGTAATGACTGCAGTAATGACTGCAGTCATGACTGCAGTAATGACTGCAGGAATGACTGCAGTAATGACTGCAGTCATGACTGCAGTAATGACTGCAGTAATGACTGCAGTAATGACTGCAGCAATGACTGCAGTAATGACTGCAGGAATGACTGCAGTAATGACTACAGTAATGACTGCAGCGACGCCACAGAAAGAGAGCGACACAACACAGCCACGCCGCCTCTAGAGACGCTCAATTAAAACCATTACCATTTATGCTCAGGAAATGGTGAATGATGAACTTTTTTTGTGGTGCCTGCACACCGAGAGCTTATGTTACGCATCGTTCCTGAAAAAATGATCTAAAAGTTTGACGTGCAACTGTTTAGCAAGTACTTAAATAAATAAGTAAATAAATAACTAAATTCACCTACAGCAGATACACTCGTAAGTGAAGTTTCGTTGAGTAAAGACTCACTTTTCCTTTAATTTCACTCATAGACCGAATTTTTCTAACTCAATTTTACAGACTTCATATCACAGATTCAATTTCATGAACTCAATCTCACGGATTCAATCTCGACACAATTTCAAAGACCTGGTATTGCTTCCATACGATGTATTTACAACCACCTATTCAAGTGGTAACTTGTGTGTGTGTGTGTATGTTGCGTGTGTGTGTGTGTTTGTGTGTGTTTGTGTGTGTGTGACATGTACGGTAGGAGCTTTTTTCAGCGCATGAAAGTTTTTTCTACAAAAGGAGATATCCTATTTTCATATAAATAAGTTTTCCAGCGATGAAAAAAAGTTTCTCTCACAAATTTAGACGAATCCTCTCAAGGATTTGACAATTCTCTTCCCAAGGAATACCGTTTCCACATAGGAAAATATTTTTTCCTAAGCCAGTAACGGTAACAGACCAACAGTAACAGCCTGGTAACTAACAGCTAGGAACAGCCCAACACTAACAGCCTGGTGACAAACAACCACTAACAGCAACAATAACAGCCCGGTAACAAACAGCCAGCAGCAATAACAAACAGCCAGCAGCAATAACAAACAGCCAGTAACAATAACAGCCCGGTGACAAACAGCCAGTAACAATAACAGCCCGGTAACAAACAGCAGCACAAAACTCCCCCTAAGCGCAGTTCAGAAGTATGCACGCCCGGCCCGCCTGTCTCCTGCCACCAATTTCTTGAAATCGAAATCAATGAAAACCTAATAAAGGCATCTTCAAAACGTCGGCACGGACATGCGGGAAGGGTCTATTTATTAATCCAAATCAATAGCAATCTAATATAAGTGTCAACAATAACGAGCAGGGAGGTCTATTGAGTCCGGCTGTCGGGCCGGGATATCGATTTTGTCATTTGGAAGGAGGCCGAGGTAGGCAGGCGCATCATATTCAAATTTGAGATATAGCGTGCGTGCGTGCGTGCGTGAGGACGTGAATATCTTACTTCTGACGCTAATGCAACTGATGCTGGGCTTTGCTTCTTGCTTGGTGGATATGGCGTGTAGGTTTGGTGTGTGGTGGATATGGTGTGTAGTTTTGGTGTGGTGTGATACGGTGTGTAGGTTTGGTGTGTGGTGGATATGGTGTGTAGTTTTGGTGTGGTGGATACGGTGTGTAGGTTCACTGCATGGCAGACACATTTAGCATACTGGTACATCTTGATTTTAAATTAATTATTTATTCAGTTCGTATTAGTTTTATTTGATCATTTTTAATAAAATGACTTTACCTGTAGCGATTTTCGCATTGCTTTTTATTCTCAAGCTGAGAAGCGTCAATGATGGAGATATTTTAGATTAAGTGAATTAGGTTAAACACTATTGCACACCTTAGAATAACGTGATGGAAGGATGCCCCTGAAGTCGCTGAACTTGTTCGGGCCCACAGGTAGCTATACTCCAAGGTGTCCGTTGTACTATATAGACTTATGAAACATTCTACCTCTGTGTCTCCTGTGGTAAAAAAATTATTTAAATTATTTATTTAGAGTCCGATTTATTTTAATTAAAAACACTACAGTATCAAAATTTTAATTAAGTTAAGTTCGAACATTAAGTTAGAAGTTATGATTTATTATACATGTTACGCTTCATATCTTTTCTCTACCTACATCAATGTTGGGAACTAAGAATTTCTCGACGATTAACATTTGAAAATCAGTCATATTTTGGAACAGGAACATTTTTTATTAAGTCATCGGAGTTGTTGGAATTAAATATCAAAGCCATTCTGAAAAAAATAGCTGGCCACAGAGGAATGTTTATAAACAACAAACTTCCAATTCACATCACTTTACCCGTATCTTAGAACCCGAACCTACCATCTTTACAAATCTTCAGAACTGTTGGAACTCCAAATGAAACCTTCTGAGAAGGTTAGCTAGCCCCAGAAGAAAGTTTAAAGATACATTTTCAAAAATTAAGTATGAGGAATTTAAAAATGAATGAAAATTTAATTTGAAAATAACAAACTGTCATTTTACCTCACCCTAAACCAGTGGTTCTTAACCTCTGGGGAATTCCCCACTGGTGGGGAATGGTGGAGTTGCTAGGCGGGGAATCTCATGCATTTGTTTCTACCTCAAGAAAAATTTACAGTCTTTCAAAATCTAATATATTACATCCAAATGTTGACATACCTTACAAATCACAACCATTTACAGACTGTTTTGAAAACAAAAACAACCATAATGAGGTATTGTATGTCATGTTTGGGTAAAAGTGACAACACTGCTGGGCTAGGAATGTCACAGATAAGTAAAAGGAAGATGCTGTGGTGGAGAATGGAGAGTTTGCTCATTAAAAACGGGTGAATTTTAGAAAAAAGGTAAAGAGCCACTGTCCTGTAAGTACAAGGTGCGGCAGTCAATCCTGCGTATTTAGGCTTCAACATCTTCTTTAAAACGGCAGTATTGACTGCTGCACCCTGCACATTATGACCCAAAACCGAAAGCCTTGTCTCGGAGATCACAAAATTCCTCACCAACGTGCCCAGCAAAACGGAAACATGACCCAAAACCGAAAAATTCCTCACCAACACGCCCGGCAAAACCGGAACATGACCCAAAACCGAAAAATTTCTCACCAAACCACCCAGCAAAACCGGAACATGACCCAAAACCGAAAGAAAATCCTCACCAACACGGCCAGCAAAAAGGGAACCCGGTTTTTAATTCACTTACATTCAGGGACGGCGGTCTGAAAATTAGTTACCTCAAGAAATTAGTTACCTAAGGGCCAGGCAGCAGCAGAAGGTTCGCTAGCGCCTCAACAAAATGACATTACTATGGAAATTATCGGAGCGAAATGTATGCAGATCTGGTTAGGGAGGAGCTGTGGGCCTACCCCGGCCGTAGGCCTTCTTGGTGGGAATTTTTGGGGACCTCACTTCTTAGGGCGTGCTTGTGTCTGGAGATTGGGGTGGAAGGGCAGGGGTGTAGGCAGGTGTGTGTGTGTGCCGGGGTGTAAGGCAAGTGTGTGTTCCGAGGTGTGGGGCAGGTGTGTGTGCCGGGGTGTGGGGCAGGTGTGTGTGCCGGGGTGTGGGGCAGGTGTGTGTGTGTGCCGGGGTGTGGGGCAGGTGTGTGTGCCGGGGTGTGGGGCAGGTGTGTGTGAGTGCCGGGGTGTGGGGCAGGTGTGTGTGTGTGCCGGGGTGTGGGGCAGGTGTGTGTGCCGGGGTGTGGGGCAGGTGTGTGTGAGTGCCGGGGTGTAAGGCAAGTGTGTGTTCCGAGGTGTGGGGCAGGTGTGTGTGTGTGCCGGGGTGTGGGGCAGGTGTGTGTGCCGGGGTGTGGGGCAGGTGTGTGTGTGTGCCGGGGTGTGGGGCAGGTGTGTGTGAGTGCCGGGGTGTAAGGCAAGTGTGTGTTCCGAGGTGTGGGGCAGGTGTGTGTGTGTGCCGGGGTGTGGGGCAGGTGTGTGTGCCGGGGTGTGGGGCAGGTGTGTGTGTGTGTGCCGGGGTGTGGGGCAGGTGTGTGTGAGTGCCGGGGTGTAAGGCAAGTGTGTGTTCCGAGGTGTGGGGCAGGTGTGTGTGTGTGTCGGGGTGTGGGGCAGGTGTGTGTCTGTGCCGGGGTGTGGGGCAGGTGTGTGTGTGTGCCGGGGTGTGGGGCAGGTGTGTGTGTGTGTGTCGGGGTGTGGGGCAGGTGTGTGTCTGTGCCGGGGTGTGGGGCAGGTGTGTGTGTGTGCCGGGGTGTAAGGCAAGTGTGTGTTCCGAGGTGTGGGGCAGGTGTGTGTGTGTGTCGGGGTGTGGGGCAGGTGTGTGTGTGTGCCGGGGTGTGGGGCAGGTGTGTGTGTGTGCCGGGGTGTGGGGCAGGTGTGTGTCTGTGCCGGGGTGTGGGGCAGGTGTGTGTGTGTGTGCCGGGGTGTGGGGCAGGTGTGTGTCTGTACCGGGGTGTGGGGCAGGTGTGTGTGTGTGCCGGGGTGTGGGGCAGGTGTGTGTGTGCCGGGGGGTGCGGCAGGTGTGTGTGTGTGTCGGGGTTTGGGGCAGGTGTGTGTGTGCCGGGGTGTGGTGGAGGTGTGTGTGCCGGTGTGTGGGGGAGGTGTGTGTGCTGGGGTGTAGGGAAGGTGTGTGCCAGGGTGTGGGGCAAATGTGTGTGTGCCGAAGTGTGGGGCAGGTGTGTGTGTGTGTGTGTGCCGGGGTGTGAGGCCGGTGTGTGTGTGCCGGGGTGTGGGGCAGGTGTGTGTGTGCCGGGGTGTGGGGCAGTTGTGAGTGTGTCGGGGTGTGGGGCAGGTGTGAGTGTGTGCCGGGGTGTGGGACAGGTGTGTGTGTGCCGGGGTGTGGGGCAGATGTGTGTGTGCCGGGGTGTGGGGCAGGTGTGTGTGTGTGTGCTGGGGTATGGGGCAGGTGTGTGTGTGCCGGGGTGTGGGGCAGGTGTGAGTGTGTCGGGGTGTGGGGCAGGTGTGAGTGTGTGCCGGGGTGTGGGGCAGGTGTGTGTGTGTGTTGGGGTATGGGGCAGGTGTGTGTGAGCCGGGGTGTGGGGCAGGTGTGAGTGTGTCGGGGTGTGGGGTAGGTGCGTGTGTGAGCCGGGGTGTGGGATAGGTGTGTGCCGGGGTGTGGGGCAGGTGTATGTGCCGGGGTGTGGGGCAGGTGTGTGTGTGCCGGGGTGTGGGGCAGGTGTGTGTGCCGGGGTGTGGGGCAGGTGTGTATGCCGGGGTGTGGGGCAGGTGTGTGTGTGTGCCGGGGTGTGGGGCAGGTGTGTGTGTGCCGGGGTGTGGGGCAGGTGTGTGCCGGGTTGTGGGGCAGGTGTGTGCCGGGGTGTGGGGCAGGTGTGTTGGGGTGTGGAGCAGGGTTGCGTGCCGGGGTGTGGGACAGGTGTGTGTGTGTGTGCCGGGGTGTGGGGCAGGTGTGTGTGTGCCGGGGTGTGGGACAGGTGTGTGTGTGCGCTGGGGTTTGGGGCAGGGGAGAGTGTGACGAAGTGTGGGGCAGGTGTGTTGGGGTGTGGGCAGGGTTGTGTGTGCCGGGTTGTGGGGCAGGTGTGTGCCGGGGTGTGGGGCAGGTGTGTTGGGGTGTGGGCAGGGTTGTGTGCCGGGAAAAACTAGAAAATAGAATAGAAGATTAAAACAAACGAAAGAGAGAGTGAAACACTAGCTAAAGTAGAACGAGAGGAAAAAACAGAACAAGAGAGAGAATAGAACGAAAGAGAGAGGGAGATAGCAGAACAAGAGTGAGAGTAGAAAGAAAGAGAGAGGGAGATAGCAGAACAAGAGTGAGAGTAGAAAGAAAGAGAGAGGGAGATAGCAGAACAAGAGTGAGAGTAGAACAAGAGAGAGAGAGATAGTAGAACAAGAGAGAGAGTAGAAAGAAAGAGAGAGGGAGATAGCAGAACAAGAGTGAGAGTAGAACAAGAGAGAGAGAGATAGTAGAACAAGAGAGAGAGTAGAAAGAAAGAGAGAGGGAGATAGCAGAACAAGAGTGAGAGTAGAACAAGAGAGAGAGAGATAGTAGAACAAGAGAGAGAGTAGAAAGAAAGAGAGAGGGAGATAGCAGAACAAGAGTGAGAGTAGAACAAGAGAGAGAGAGATAGTAGAACAAGAGAGAGAGTAGAAAGAAAGAGAGAGGGAGATAGCAGAACAAGAGAAAGAGTAGAACGAAAGTGAAAGAGAGTAGAACAAGAGAGAGAGAGAGAGTAGAACAAGAGAGAGAGAGAGAGTAGAACAAGAGAGAAAATAGAACACTAGAGAGGAACAGCACACAGGCATGAGGCGACAACGCAACAAAGCAAATTAAATACCTACGCTCGCAAAACTTACGTTTGTAGTCAATTTGTTTCAATTTGTATTGTGATACAAGCCAACAAATGACACGGCGCGGCGAACATAAAGCCTCCCGAGCTCCGGCACAACTCTGGTCTACACAACCCACGCAGACTACGTACATAATCATCACTAACTCCTCGTAAAACTCGCCAGCGCAAAAAACGGACTCAGAAAAAAAATAAATTACCTCAACCCTGCAAATGGCCTTCCCGGAGCGAAGAAACACCGCGCGTCTTATTGAGAGGAACTGCGGGGTGCTGCTGACTGTGCTGCTGACTGTACTGCTGACTGCACTGCTGACTGTGCTGCTGACTGTACTGCTGACTGTACTGCTGACTGTACTGCTGACTGTACTGCTGACTGTACTGCTGACTGTACTGCTGACTGTACTGCTGACTTTACTGCTGACTGTACTGCTGACTGTACTGCTGACTGTACTGCTGACTGTATTGCTGACAGTCGTGGGCTATGGGGGTGCTGCTGACTGTACTGCTGACTGTACTGCTGACTGTACTGCTGACTGTACTGCTGACTCTACTGCTGACTGTGCTGCTGACTGTACTGCTTACTGTACTGCTGACTGTACTGCTGACTTTACTGCTGACTGTGCTGCTGACTGTTCTGCTGACTGTACTGCTGACTGTACTGCTGACTGTACTGCTGACTGTACTGCTGACTGTACTGCTGACTGTACTGCTGACTGTACTGCTGACAGTCGTGGGCTATTGGAGTGCTGCTGACTGTACTGCTGGCAGTCGTGGGCTGTGGGGTGCTGCTGACTGTACTGCTGACAGTCGTGGGCTATGGGGTGCTGCTGACTGTACTGCTGACAGTCGTAGACTGTGGGGTGCTGCTGACTGTACTGCTGACAGTTGTGGGCTGTGGGGTGCTGCTGACTGTACTGCTGACAGTTGTGGGCTGTGGGGTGCTGCTGACTGTACTGCTGACAGTTGTGGGCTGTGGGGTGCTGCTGACTGTACTGCTGACAGTCGTGGGCTGTGGTGTGCTGCTGACTGTACTGCTGACAGTCGTGGGCTGTGGTGTGCTACTGACTGTACTGCTGACAGTTGTGGGCTGAGGGGTGCTGCTGACTGTACTGCTGACAGTCGTGGGCTGTGGGGTGCTGCTGATTGTGCTGCTCACAGTCGTGGGCTGTGGGGTACTGCAGACTGTACTGCTGACAGTCGTGGGCTGTGGGGTGGTGCTGACTGTACTGCTGACAGTCTTGGGCTGTGGGGTGCTGCTGACTGTACTGCTGACAGTCGTGGCCTGTGGGGTGGTTCTGACTGTACTGCTCACAGTCGTGGGCTGTGGGGTGCTGCTGACTGTACTGCTGACAGTCGTGGGCTGTGGGGTGCTGCTGACTGTACTGGTGACAGTCGTGGGCTGTGGGGTGCTGCTGACTGTACTGCTGACAGTCGTGGCCTGTGGGGTGCTGCTGACTGTACTGCTGACAGTCGTGGGCTGTGGGGTGCTGCTGACTGTACTGCTGACAGTCGTGGGCTGTGGGGTGCTGCTGACTGTACTGGTGACAGTCGTGGACTGTGGGGTGCTGCTGACTGTACTGGTGGCAGTCGTGGGCTGTGGGGTGCTGCTGACTGTACTGCTGACTGTCGTGGGCTGTGGGGTGCTGCTGACTGTACTGCTGACTGTCGTGGGCTGTGGGGTGCTGCTGACTGTACTGCTGACTGTCGTGGGCTGTGGGGTGCTGCTGACGGTACTGCTGTACACTGTACAACACTGTCAGTATACAGTCACCTATTAAAATTGTTGCTTCTGTATATCTCCGGTGCTCCAAACACAGGAGATGGAGATGGGGGAAAGGAGGAGTTGTCTGGAGATTCAGATGGCGGAAAGGGGAAGGTGAGTGTAATGGGTGATGATGGGGAGACTAACTGGGGATAATTGGGGCTCAAACTCCCCTTTAATGGAGGAAGTTCTTCTCCAGACGCCGGGATGAGGCACCAAAAAACGATGATGGGAAAGTTTTTCTGGCGCGGCCGCGTGCTGTTATTGCTGCCATTTTCTTTTTTTTTTTAAATAATTTCCAGCGTGAGATTTTTTTTGGCCGCTGCGCTTGTTATTCTTTGGTTTTTTTTTTCATACGTAGCTAGAGATTGAGGCTGTTTTTTTTAGGGATTTTGTTGTCTGTAGAATATGTATGCTGTGATTTATTGGTATATAGATATCTTATATGTATGTTTTAAATGTATAATATGTCATAGATATAATATATTTATGTATTTATATGTTATATATGGCTCTATTTTTATGGCTGAAAGATAAATAGAAAACACTGATATTATCCCGGATATTTCAACTTCTAATTGTAGAAAAAATAGAAACATTTATCAAATTGGACCGACGCTGTCGAAATTTCATTTGAGTTCGATATTTTTTCTAATTTGAGATTAGTATATTTAGATGAAAAAAGCCTTCAAAAGAGAAAAGAAGGGCTCCTCACACCCGGTCCAGGCACAAAACAAAACTGATGCAACAATAAACAACTCAAAAAATTCCCAAGACAAAACGCATTTTCAACACTCTAAAATAAAATGAAAATTGAAATTCTGCGCGTCCTTCAGAAAATTAAAATAATTATAAAATCCCACGAAAACAATAATTTGCGTGATTGAAACTTTCAACACTTTAAAGTTACATAAAATTATTAAACTAACACACCCTATAAAGAGCAAAACTCATTTCAAAATGTCCATAAAAACAAAATCTCGTCTAATTTGTGTGTTTGACAAATTTCTAACCCTTTAAAATTACATAAATTATAAACCATCACACTCTATAAAGAACAAAAATCATTACAAAAACCAATAAGAACAAAAACTCGTCTTATGACCAGGGATATAAGTGAAGCTCGTAAATATTGATTTATTCATCAGTAATCGCATTCATTCATCACTAATCACATTTCCTATAGAGGGCGAGGGAGCGCGGATTAACGAGTCCTGATCAATGAGCCAAAAAAAAAAAGTTGTGCGGACTACGCGTTTTGTGACGCTCAAAAGAGGCAATTATATTTGATGCGCAGCTACAGAATTTTGCGCCTGAATTAGGCGCCTCGGGTCTGAAAAGTGGAAAGTGTACTGGCAGGGGACGTGGACTTGTCATTGATGTGTATGCGTCATTTGATTATATTTATAGAAAAATTATACATGTGATAGAAGTAAACTTGTCATACGTGTCATTTGTTATACAGCATTTGCGGCAGTTTATGTAAACATGACTTATATCAAGGACCCTAACCTCGGAATCACGAGTATATTGAACAAATTACCGATGACTATAAACACAAAGAATGACTTTGGCAGAAGTATTTCGAAATCAAACCTGATCCATTTTCTCCAACGGACCGAAACCAATAGAACATGCTTTATTTAACATCGACATACACTCAGTAATGCACATTACAAGTACTTATCGGCACTGCATGCTGTTGAGATTCCTATCGCAGCTCTGCCGTGTGAGGCAACGAGCAAGCTCTTTCAATACACTTCTAAGCTCCTGCAGTGAAGACTTTCAGCTAATAAATTTCTTAAATCATTCCAACACCTAAAAGTATGCGATTGATTGTTAAGTAAACTTAATAATACTACAATAAAACAAACAAAACTATGGTATTAGGGATCATCACATCCACGGTAAATCACGGTAGAGGAAACAAGGTAGGTTCAAATCAGTCTTTTTTTCGCTGACGGCGTGGTTTTGCTGACGTCATGGCAACGAACCAATAGCAGCGCTCATATTGCATCTGGTAGTACTGCTACCCCCAAATCTGGCTCCACTATTGGCCTAACGTCGTGGCGTTTTTGTGACGTCACGGCAACGAGCCAATAGCAGCGCTCATATTGCATCTGGTAGCACTGCTACCCCCAAATCTGGCTCCACTATTGGCCTAACGACATGGCGTTTTGGTGACGTCATAAAGTGTGTTTGAAATAAAGCCTTTCTATTCGCTAGCCGAACAAGAGGAGGTGTATTTTCTCCCATAGAAATGACCCTACCTTGTTTCCTCTACCGTGCAGCACGCTTCACCTCGCCGTGCTTCGCCCTAACTAAGTCAAAATCCTCGCGCTTGCTGACGCCCGACAAATTGGAACAACTTCGTCTCTACAATTTGATTTTGAACCCAAGGTGAGATCCACATTGGAAATACCTGCTCTGTTGGTATTTGCTGGTAAAACTTGCTTAATTCACTAACCTTAACCAATCGAGAGTCAAGGCAAATGTACCGAAGGTGTCCATGGTTGTTTGGATAGCTCTCCACGAAAGTGCTCGGTGTAATACGAACCTTCCATGGTACTCCCATTTACTAGTGCTTGTTTATTGGTGTACTGTGTACTGGTTCTTGTGTACTAGTGTACTCGTGTACTGATGCGTGGGAACTGACAGCGGTAAATGTAATTTTCTGGTACGTGTTAGTGTTTCTGTGTGTGTATGTGTGAGTGTATGTGTGTGTGTGTGTGTGTGTGTGTGTGTGTGTGGGCAAAAACACAGCTAGGTGCCACACGACACAGACACATGGCAACAACAACAACAGTCATGGCAACAATACTGAAACTTTTCAAAAAAATAATGGATCACGTGCCGACTCGGAGTGAGATAATGGGCTGGAGTTAAAGGAGAGTCCATTACAGCAGGGAGGGGAGGGCCTGTCGCTGCAAGATACGGCGCAAACTTGTGCGTCTGATCGAGATTGATGACGCACGTGGCGTGCGTGTGTAAGTGCGTGCGCTGGGTGTGTGTGTGTGGGGGGGAGGGGGAGTATGTGTGGCAGTGAATGGAAGGTGGATAGAGGGTGGAGGGGGAGCTGTGTGAGGGATGAGTTGTGTGGGGCAGGGGGAGCTGTGTGGAAGGGCTCATGAATCGGCGGCGCTAATCGTGTTAGCGGCTGCGCTTTTGTGTGATGCGCCGAGTTGCTGTGTGGCGACTGTGTGGCTCTGTGGCGACTGTGTAGCTGTGTAGCAACAGTGGGGCTGTGTGGCGACTCTGTGGCGACTGTGTGGCTCTGTGGCAACTGTGTGGCTGTGTAGCTGTGTAGCAACAGTGGGGCTGTGTGGCGACTGTGTGGCTCTATGGCATCTGTATGGCTGTGTAGCTGTGTAGCTGTGTGGCGACTGTGTGGCTCTGTGGCAACTGTATGGCTGTGTAGCTGTGTAGCCGTGTGGCGACTGTGTGGCTCTGTGGCAATTGTATGGCTCTGTAGCTGCGTGGCGACTGTGTGGCTCTGTGGCAACTGTATGGCTGTGTAGCTGTGCAGCTGTGTGGCGACTGTGTGGCAACAGTGGGGCTGTGTGGCGACTGAATGGCTGTGTAGCTGTGTGGCAACAGTGGGGCTGTGTGGCAACAGTGGGGCTGTGTGGCGACAGTGGAGCTGTATGGCAACTGTGTGGCTGTATAACGATATACATTAAATATATATTTGTAACACTGCATACAAGCCAAAGCTACACGGCCAAAGCTACATCAGCCGGAAACAAGCATGGGGGCTGTGAGGGATAAGCTAGAGTAAGCGTCTTCTCAAGGAGCGGGGGGTTATGTGAGGGGCTGTATGAGAATGTAGATCTAGTACGTGCAGCACCAAAAGTGAGGGAACAGTCACATTATTGATATATAATATATAGGAAAAAGAGTTAAAATTAATTCACAATGTGCTAGGAAACAGGGGCCATAGGGGTTAGAAAAGGGGTTAACCAGGTTGTGCGGAGTAATACCAGATGAAAGCGAGGGTCGCGCCTGATTTGAAACAGACACGTGAGATAGGACGGTGTCGATACCGTCGTGCGGTCGACGTGAGCGTTCGCGAAAAAGGAGCTGTCTTCTGTGCAGCCATCTTTTTCCGGGGCGCTAGCTTCTCCGCGCAACTGCCCCTCCTGAGGCTTGTGTGGGCACCGAGTACGCCGTAATGAGTCCGCTAGGGCAACAGAAGTAATTTCTGACTGTGTCGAACTACGGTGGTACCCTTAGGAAGACGAGCAACTATCTGCACCGTAATTAGTCCGCTACGGCTCTTCAGGATAATCCTGATTAGCCGAACTACGATAGCGCCTTCCTTTGCGACAAATTATGCCGAATCTTTTGTCCTCCCAAAGTGGTTCCTCAAGCCCCTGGTTAGGCGAGGTCTCTTAATAGGCTAAAGCCTGTATCAAAAAGGAGAAAGGAAACTCTTTTGACATCAGGCTGTGAATTGTTTATTGCAGAATCTTTTTACAGTGCCTCTTAAATATACAGATACATTTCAGCAAAGACAGATTTATTTCCTATTTGCAAAAATAGTGTGTACAAACATGAGCTACCGCATAACACGACAACTATACGTAAAACTACATGTAAAATATTTATGCTATTCAGCTTGGTAATCAGACCAATGCTAGAAGATTGATATACAAAACAAATGACACTTAAGAGCTAACTAAAGTAAATGTACAGACGCACCATCGGGGTAGGGAAACAGACCTAGCCCGACTACAGGGAGTTGAACACATAAAGAAAATATCTAGGATTATGGTTTACTAATAAAAACTGGACTCGAAACCACTTGCGCTGCCTGACAGACGGCAACTCACGCAATGCGAAAAAATCACAGTCGTAGCAAATAAAATGGTATCGCCGTGTAAAGGATCAAGAAAAAGTACCGTTTCAGAAATCTATTTGCTTCTGCGAGCAAGTTATCAAGAATTTGAAATTGTGTGGAAGCTTTGCGCTTGGCGGCAATGGTACGAGTTGGGGGCAGGCTACACGAGCAGCCACCTCACCCCCCAGGCCCGCCGCTCGCCGTTCCAACTCAATCCACAATCCAAGAACTATAAATCGAGCCGGAAATTTGCGCTTGGCGGCAAATGGTACGAGTTGGGGGGCAGGCTACACGAGCAGCCACCTCACTGCCCAGGCCCGCCGCTCGCCGTTCCCTCCTTGAGTCTCCAAGCACTGGAAGTAAAGAATGAGAGTGAACATACAGGTACTTGATCCTTAATTGCCTGAAAAAGAATTTACGTAATTAATTTTAGTTTGTTTGATGAGCCACCATCAAACGCGATCCATCAATATATTGCTCAGAATAATGCGTGATAATGGTTCGAGTCCTAAAGGAAATCTCCATGATATAAAAATGGCAGGGGTTCGGAAACTTTAGGAGTTTGGCAAGTCCGGCAAGCTTCCTCACCTCAAGGCATAACGCCACGAGATGTAGATCCCCTGGTGGTGGATTTACGTCCGCCTGTCCCCAGTCTGGTAAGTGGACGCAGCGTGGAAGTCCAGCGCCTCCAGCAGGTAAGTGTGGAGCAGCGTGGAAGTCCAGCGCCTCCAGCAGGTAAGTGTGGAGCAGCGTGGAAGTCCAGCGCCTCCAGCAGGTAAGTGTGGAGCAGCGTGGAAGTCAAGCGCCTCCAGCAGGTAAGTGTGGAGCAGCGTGCTCCCCGTAGATTACGTAGGATATGGCATTAAATGAGCAGTTTACGCCGATGGTGGTGCCCGATTGGAGGTCTGTGAAAAGTCTGATTATTCGGTGCTAATGCACGCTTAAGTATACTTCTTATCGATCGTCAGTCGCTAAGAAGAACGGAAACTGCCGGGCCAAGAATTTGTTCCCTACATCCTGCCCTTTAAATCATGAAAACAATTTTACTAACCTGATGTTCTTAAATCTAGCTTAAATCTAATAGGCGAGCTGGCAGAAGAAAATAAACAAGGCAGCTCGCCGAACTTAAGGCTAGAAATTCGTAGGTTTTTCGCGGGACAGAATGCGCGCACCGTTTGACGGGGAGCATATATAAACGAAGCGTACGAAAGGGATGGCCAACTTACCCGTTAACCTGGAAGAGCGTAGGACGTCAACGCGTGGGCAAGATGTAGGCCACGGTAGAGGAAACAAGGTAGGGTCATTTCTATGGGAGAAAATACATTTCCTCTTGCTCGGCTAGCCATAGAAAGGCTTTATTTCAAATAAATTTGATGACATCACCAAAACGCCATATCGTTCGGCCAATAATGGAGCCAGATTTGGAGGTAGCAGTGCTACCAGATGCAATATGAGCGCTGCTATTGGTTCGTTGCCGTGACGTCAGCAAAACCACATCGTCAACGAAAAAAAGATTGGTTTGAACCTACCTTGTTTCCTCTACCTTGATGTGGGCCCAAAAACCATCGAGAGGGGAGGTACGTAAGCGGGTTTGCGGGTTAGATATTGATTCATGGAGTAAACGTGGTTGGATATTTTTGCTTTGTAGTTCAAACAGTGGTGAGGTCCAGGATGTTTTCCTGTTTGTTTGTTTTTGCCATATTACGGTGGGAGAAAATTTGTTTGTCTTTTGTCTTTATTCATCTTTGAATACGTGGTGCGGCAAAGCCAGCTATTGATGTCAAATACGCCATTTTGACAAGTCGAATAATTTCATTCGAATGCTAAGTTTCTTGATTAATATATCATTATTTTATTCATCATACTTGCGAAAACGAGTCATTATTTTTCCGTTGGAATCTTGTTCGATTTTCCGCCAATGAAAAGGGAGTGAATTACTACAATTTTATTTTCCAGTGTAGATTAATCAACCATTAAGGTACATGGAATAAATACGCTAGATACTTTCTTGTGTACGTTAAACAATGGGGGTGTTCCAGAATATTATTATGTAATTGGCATTTACCAGTGGAGAAAAATTGATTATCACGAGGTGTAACAAAACCGGTTGGGTTCAAACGTGAACCTTCTTACTCAGCATATTTGTTTGTTTTAAATACGTTGGACGGCAGAAACAGCTAAAGTGTCATATGCGGAACTTTTGTATATTTAAAGATCAAACATCCTGTGAATATTGTTGTAATCTTCAGCACAAAATCACTTTAAACTCATAAGGGGTGAAAAATTCATTTCATGGGATTAGTAGCATTTGTTAAATTACAGAGAGTGGGAGATTACTAGGGAATATACATTAAATCAAAATGTTTGTTCTAAGGCTGGGCAGCCCAAACTGCCCAGTCTAACTTTTTCACCGCATGCATGCATGCTTTTCGCCGCCTAGGCGATTTCATCGCTTAAATCGCTTAGGCGGCGAAAAACATGCATGCCAGCGGCATAAAAAGTTAGACTGGGTGGTACAGCATCGAGGTGCCGCCAAGGTGGCGCGGGAAGCGTCATGAAAAAATTGCAGCGCGTGAAGCGTCACCTGTGCACGAAAATGGGGCCCGGCTTGTGACCTGCGCTCCGGGAAGCGGTTAGCTGCGCCGGTAAAAGTGCGTGAAAGTGTAGTTTTTTCTTCTTTGCCGAGAGCAATACAGTTACAGTCAAACTTTTTCACCGGAGCATGCATGTTTTTTGCCGCCTAAGCGATTTAATTACTTGGGCGGCGAAAAACATGCATGCAGGTGGCGAAAAAGTTATACTGGGGGGCAGCGCAAGAAAAAGGATGCGCGCAAGAAACAAGCGGCCGCAATATAGCGTCAGCAGCCTCTTGCAAACGTGCAAAGACATCGAGATAGTTTGGATATGTTTTCTGCGTCTTTCTTTTTGCAATTTGAATTTGTGTCGTTCGTTATCACGTTTCTTGTGCTTATTTGCGCGCCTAAACAACTTCCATAGGATTGTGTTTCAAGTAATTTTAGCAGCTTACCTTGTGTATTTGTGTCAAAAAAAATTCGCTCGCAACTCACGTATTCATGCGTGATTTTATATAAAACTTAATTGAAATGTGCCACTTGTAGTGTTCATTATCCCATGTTGATCTAGCTGCTCTGGTGTAGAGATGCGTAGAACAGACCTTTACTGTTTCTATTTCCTAACCTGTTCTATTTTCCTTCATCTGTGAACTCTTACTCGCCTAAATTTTCCGTTTCCTCTTCTACTATTGAGGTTTGAAGCCCTCGAACGTAGACATATGTGTCTCGTGGCAGCTGTGTGGCAACAGAGGGGCTGTGTGGCAACAGTGGGGCTGTGTGGCAAATGTGTGACTGTGTGGCAAATGTGTGGCTGTGTGGCAACTGTGTGGCTGTGTGGCAACTGTGTGACTGTGGCAACTGTATGGCTGTGTGGCAACTGTGTGACTGTGTGGCAACTGTGTGGCTGTGTGGCAACTGTGTTGCTGTGTGGCAATTGTGTGACTGTGTGGCAACTGTGTGGCTATGTGGCAAACAGCTTCAGTCAACAAAATCATCAGGTTCAGAAAATAAAACCACTAGTTTCAGTTAACTTAAGGAATAGTCTCAGTAGGCAATAATTTAACTTTCAGTAAACAAAACAGCCTCTTCAGTGAACACAACGGTCAATTTCGAATTTTTAATATCATCGAAAGCCAGTTTCAATGCACAAAACGGCCAGCTTCAGGGCACAAAAGGACCAGTTTCAGAGTACTGTAAAACCAGTTTCAGTGCACAAATGAGCAATTTCAGTAAATAAAACGGCTGCGTTTGGAGAACGAATCGGCTAGTTTCAGAGCACAAAGCAGCCAGTTTCATTCAGAACACAAGCCGGCTAGTTTCATTCAGCAACAAACCGGCCAGTTTCAGTAAATAAAATGGCCAGTTTAAGAGCACAAAACGGCCATTACGAGCGTGGCGGCACAGAGGGCTGCCCCAAAAATGCTCCATGGAGCGTGAGGGGAAATGCTTTAGCGGCACAGCCGCCAGTGTGGCCATGGCAGACTGCCTCACCCGGACCGTCAGGCCTCAGTTCTTACTGCATCGCTTACTGACTTACTGCATCGCTGACTCACTTACTGCATCACTGACTGACTTCCTGCATCACTCGCTGACTTACTGCATCGCTTGTTGGTTTACTGAAACTCTCCCTGACTTACTGGAATCCTCGTACTACATCCCTTGCTGGCCTACTGCATCGTTCGCTGAGTTTCTGTCTCGCTCATTGACTTACTGCATCGCTTGCTGATTTGGAACATCAAGCGCCTATTTCCATGATCACTGCCCGTATACATCTGGCAACACGTGAGCCTCTCACGTGCATCTGGTAACAAGTGAGCCTCTCACGTACATCTGGTAACACGTGAGCCTCTCACGTGCATCTGGCAACATGTGAGCCCCTCACGTTCATCTGGTAACACGTGAGCTTCTCACGTACATCTGGTAACACATGAGCCTCTCACGTACATCTGGTAACAAGTGAGCCTCTCACGTACATCTGGTAACACATGAGCCTCTCACGTACATCTGGTAACACATGAGCCCCTCACGTACATCTGGTAACAAGTGAGCCTCTCACGTATATCTGGTAACACGTGAGCCTCTCACGTACATCTGGTAACAAGTGAGCCTCTCACGTACATCTGGTAACACGTGAGCCTCTCACGTACATCTGGTAACAAGTGAGCCTCTCACGTATATCTGGTAACACGTGAGCCTCTCACGTACATCTGGTAACAAGTGAGCCTCTCACGTACATCTGGTAACACATGAGCCTCTCACGTACATCTGGTAACAAGTGAGCCTCTCACGTACATCTGGTAACACGTGAGCCCCTCACGTATATCTGGTAACACGTGAGCCCCTCACGTTCATCTGGTAACAAGTGAGCCTCTCACGTATATCTGGCGACACGTGAGCCTCTCACGTACATCTGGTAACACGTGAGCCCCTCACGTATATCTGGTAACACGTGAGCCCCTCACGTTCATCTGGTAACAAGTGAGCCTCTCACGTACATCTGGTAACACGTGAGCCCCTCACGTACATCTGGTAACACGTGAGCCCCTCACGTTCATCTGGTAACACGTGAGCCCCTCACGTATATCTGGCGACACGTGAGCCTCTCACGTATATCTGGTAACACGTGAGCCCCTCACGTACATCTGGTAACACGTGAGCCCCTCACGTACATCTGGTAACACGTGAGCCCCTCACGTTCATCTGGTAACAAGTGAGCCTCTCACGTATATCTGGCGACACGTGAGCCTCTCACGTATATCTGGTAACACGTGAGCCCCTCACGTACATCTGGTAACACGTGAGCCCCTCACGTACATCTGGTAACAAGTGAGCCTCTCACGTATATCTGGCGACACGTGAGCCTCTCACGTATATCTGGTAACACGTGAGCCCCTCACGTACATATGGTAACACGTGAGCCCCTCACGTACATCTGGTAACAAGTGAGCCTCTCACGTATATCTGGTAACACGTGAGCCCCTCACGTATATCTGGCGACACGTGAGCCTCTCACGTATATCTGGTAACACGTGAGCCCCTCACGTACATATGGTAACACGTGAGCCTCTCACGTACATCTGGTAACAAGTGAGCCTCTCACGTATATCTGGCGACACGTGAGCCTCTCACGTATATCTGGTAACACGTGAGCCCCTCACGTACATATGGTAACACGTGAGCCCCTCACGTTCATCTGGTAACAAGTGAGCCTCTCACGTACATCTGGTAACACGTGAGCCCCTCACGTTCATCTGGTAACACGTGAGCCCCTCACGTTCATCTGGTAACACGTGAGCCTCTCACGTACATCTGGTAACACGTGAGCCTCTCACGTACATCTGGTAACACGTGAGCCTCTCACGTTCATCTGGTAACACGTGAGCCCCTCACGTACATCTGGTAACAAGTGAGCCTCTCACGTACATCTGGTAACACGTGAGCCCCTCACGTACATCTGGTAACAAGTGAGCCCCTCACGTACATCTGGTAACACGTGAGCCTCTCACGTACATCTGGTAACAAGTGAGCCCCTCACGTACATCTGGTAACACGTGAGCCCCTCACGTACATCTGGTAACAAGTGAGCCTCTCACGTACATCTGGTAACAAGTGAGCCCCTCACGTACATCTGGTAACACGTGAGCCCCTCACGTACATCTGGTAACACGTGAGCCTCTCACGTACATCTGGTAACAAGTGAGCCCCTCACGTACATCTGGTAACAAGTGAGCCCCTCACGTACATCTGGTAACACGTGAGCCTCTCACGTACATCTGGTAACAAGTGAGCCCCTCACGTACATCTGGTAACACGTGAGCCCCTCACGTACATCTGGTAACAAGTGAGCCTCTCACGTATATCTGGTAACACGTGAGCCCCTCACGTACATCTGGTAACAAGTGAGCCCCTCACGTACATCTGGTACCACGTGAGCCCCTCACGTACATCTGGTAACACGTGAGCCCCTCACGTTCATCTGGTAACACGTGAGCCTCTCACGTACATCTGGTAACACGTGAGCCCCTCACGTACATCTGGTAACACGTGAGCCTCTCACGTTCATCTGGTAACACGTGAGCCTCTCACGTACATCTGGTAACACGTGAGCCCCTCACGTTCATCTGGTAACACGTGAGCCTCTCACGTACATCTGGTAACACGTGAGCCCCTCACGTTCATCTGGTAACACGTGAGCCCCTCACGTATATCTGGTAACACGTGAGCCTCTCACGTACATCTGGTAACACGTGAGCCCCTCACGTACATCTGGTAACACGTGAGCCCCTCACGTATATCTGGCGACACGTGAGCCTCTCACGTACATCTGGTAACACGTGAGCCTCTCACGTATATCTGGCAACACGTGAGCCTCTCACGTATATCTGGTAACACGTGAGCCTCTCACGTACATCTGGTAACACGTGAGCCTCTCACGTATATCTGGTAACACGTGAGCCTCTCACGTACATCTGGTAACACGTGAGCCTCTCACGTATATCTGGTAACACGTGAGCCTCTCACGTACATCTGGTAACACGTGAGCCTCTCACGTATATCTGGTAACACGTGAGCCTCTCACGTATATCTGGTAACACGTGAGCCTCTCACGTATATCTGGCAACACGTGAGCCTCTCACGTACATCTGGTAACACGTGAGCCCCTCACGTACATCTGGTAACACGTGAGCCCCTCACGTATATCTGGCGACACGTGAGCCTCTCACGTACATCTGGTAACACGTGAGCCTCTCACGTATATCTGGTAACACGTGAGCCTCTCACGTATATCTGGTAACACGTGAGCCTCTCACGTACATCTGGTAACACGTGAGCCTCTCACGTATATCTGGTAACACGTGAGCCTCTCACGTACATCTGGTAACACGTGAGCCTCTCACGTATATCTGGTAACACGTGAGCCTCTCACGTACATCTGGTAACACATGAGCCTCTCACGTATATCTGGTAACACGTGAGCCTCTCACGTACATCTGGTAACACGTGAGCCTCTCACGTACATCTGGTAACACGTGAGCCTCTCACGTTCATCTGGTAACACGTGAGCCCCTCACGTACATCTGGGAACACGTGAGCCTCTCACGTACATCTGGTAACACGTGAGCCTCTCACGTACATCTGGTAACACGTGAGCCTCTCACGTACATCTGGTAACACGTGAGCCTCTCACGTATATCTGGTAACACGTGAGCCTCTCACGTACATCTGGTAACACGTGAGCCTCTCACGTACATCTGGTAACACGTGAGCCTCTCACGTATATCTGGTAACACGTGAGCCTCTCACGTACATCTGGTAACACGTGAGCCTCTCACGTACATCTGGTAACACGTGAGCCTCTCACGTACATCTGGTAACACGTGAGCCTCTCACGTATATCTGGCGACACGTGAGCCTCTCACGTACATCTGGTAACACGTGAGCCTCTCACGTACATCTGGTAACACGTGAGCCTCTCACGTACATCTGGTAACACGTGAGCCTCTCACGTATATCTGGTAACACGTGAGCCTCTCACGTACATCTGGTAACACGTGAGCCTCTCACGTACATCTGGTAACACGTGAGCCTCTCACGTACATCTGGTAACACGTGAGCCTCTCACGTACATCTGGTAACACTTGAGCCTCTCACGTATATCTGGCGACACGTGAGCCTCTCACGTACATCTGGTAACACGTGAGCCTCTCACGTTCATCTGGTAACACGTGAGCCCCTCACGTACATCTGGGAACACGTGAGCCCCTCACGTACATCTGGTAACACGTGAGCCTCTCACGTACATCTGGTAACACGTGAGCCTCTCACGTATATCTGGTAACACGTGAGCCTCTCACGTACATCTGGTAACACGTGAGCCTCTCACGTATATCTGGTAACACGTGAGCCTCTCACGTACATCTGGTAACACGTGAGCCTCTCACGTATATCTGGTAACACGTGAGCCTCTCACGTACATCTGGTAACACGTGAGCCTCTCACGTACATCTGGTAACACGTGAGCCTCTCACGTATATCTGGCGACACGTGAGCCTCTCACGTATATCTGGCGACACGTGAGCCTCTCACGTATATCTGGCAACACGTGAGCCTCTCACGTATATCTGGCAACACGTGAGCCTCTCACGTATATCTGGCAACACGTGAGCCTCTCACGTATATCTGGCAACACGTGAGCCTCTCACGTATATCTGGCGACACGTGAGCCTCTCACGTATATCTGGCGACACGTGAGCCTCTAACGTATATCTGGCGACACGTGAGCCTCTCACGTATATCTGGCGACACGTGAGCCTCTCACGTACATCTGGAAACACGGGAGCCTCTCCTGTACATCTGGCAATATGTGAGCTTCTCACGTACATCTGGCAACGCTTGAGCCTCTCACCTACATCTAGCAACACGTGAGCCTCTCACGTGCATCAGGCAACACATGAGCCTCTCACGTGCATCTGGCAACACGGGAGCCTCTCATGTACATCTGGCAACGCTTGTGCCCCTCTCGTACATCTGGCAACGCTTGAGCCCCTCTCGTACATCTGGGAACACGTGAGCCCCTCACGTACATCTGGCAACACGTGAGCCCCTCACGTACATCTGGCAACACGTGAGCCACGTACATCTAGCAACACGTGAGCCACGTACGTCTGAGGCGGCGACGCAGCTGCTCATGTATCGCTGCAGAATTTATGAGCTGCAGGCAGCTGTAGATCACAATAAAGTTGCACCAAGCGACGACGCACGCGCCAGCTCGTGATAAATTGCGTCCTAAAATACAATATTTTCTCTATTTCCTGCATTTTTTGGGGTAGTAAAAGAGGGTAGGAAGACAGGTCTGGGTGATAGCGGTCTTGTATCATGTTTACATGTTATTTTTGGGGTAGTAAAAAAGGGTAGGAAAACAGATCGGGATGATAGCGGTCTTGTATCATGTTTACATGTTATTTTTGGGGTAGTAAAAAAGGGTAGGAAAACAGATCGGGATGATAGCGGTCTTGTATCATGTTTTCATGTTATTTTTGGGGTAGTAAAAAAGGGTAGGAAAACAGGTCTGGGTGATAGCGGTCTTGTATCATGTTTTCATGTTATTTTTGGGGTAGTAAAAAAGGGTAGGAAAACAGATCGGGATGATAGCGGTCTTGTATCATGTTTACATGTTATTTTTGGGGTAGTAAAAAAGGGTAGGAAAAGAGGTCGGGATGATAGCGGTCTTGTATCATGTTTTCATGTTATTTTTGGGGTAGTAAAAAAGGGTAGGAAAACAGATCGGGATGATAGCGGTCTTGTATCATGTTTACATGTTATTTTTGGGGTAGTAAAAAAGGGTAGGAAAAGAGGTCGGGATGATAGCGGTCTTGTATCATGTTTTCATGTTATTTTTGGGGTAGTAAAAAAGGGTAGGAAAACAGATCGGGATGATAGCGGTCTTGTATCATGTTTTCATGTTATTTTTGGGGTAGTAAAAAAGGGTAGGAAAACAGATCGGGATGATAGCGGTCTTGTATCATGCTTTCATGTTATTTTTGGGGTAGTAAAAAAGGGTAGGAAAAGAGGTCGGGATGATAGCGGTCTTGTATCATGTTTTCATGTTATTTTTGGGGTAGTAAAAAAGGGTAGGAAAACAGATCGGGATGATAGCGGTCTTGTATCATGTTTACATGTTATTTTTGGGGTAGTAAAAAAGGGTAGGAAAAGAGGTCGGGATGATAGCGGTCTTGTATCATGTTTTCATGTTATTTTTGGGGTAGTAAAAAAGGGTAGGAAAAGAGGTCGGGATGATAGCGGTCTTGTATCATGTTTTCATGTTATTTTTGGGGTAGTAAAAAAGGGTAGGAAAACAGATCGGGATGATAGCGGTCTTGTATCATGTTTACATGTTATTTTTGGGGTAGTAAAAAAGGGTAGGAAAAGAGGTCGGGATGATAGCGGTCTTGTATCATGTTTTCATGTTATTTTTGGGGTAGTAAAAAAGGGTAGGAAAACAGATCGGGATGATGGTGGTCTGGTATCATGTTTTTTTAAGATGGCAATAAAGCAGAAAAAGGGGTAAATTTGCGTCCTAAAATACAATATTTCCTTTATTTCGTGCTATTTTTTGAAGTAGTAAAAATGGGTAGGAAACAGATTGAGGCCAACTGCCGCTTTTTATAGGCCTAATGCCTCTTTTTATAGGCCTAATGCCTCTTTTTATAGGCCTACTGCCTCTTTTTATAGGCCTACTGCCTTTTTTATAGGCCTACTGCCTCTTTTTATAGGCCTGTTGCCTTTTTTTATAGGCCTACTGCCTCAATTTAGAGGCCTACTGCCTCAATTTAGAGGCCTACTGCCTCTTTTGATGGGCTAACTGCCTCGCGAAGTGATCCATCACTGATCCTGCAGCAGATCTGACGCCATGATCGACGCTCAAGTGATCTGCCCCATCTACAATGAGATCTGTTTCTTTGATCCCACCAAGTTTGTGTATCGGTAATTCGTCCGTCGGATTTAAGATTGCTCTTTTTGTGATCCATTTAGATATGAACTTGGGGCGTGTTTTTTTGCAGAAATTAGGATAAGCTTGTTTGCAGGGCTGATTTATTTTTCATGTATTTCAATGCTTTTGGCATTATTATTGCATAGTTTTAGAAGGTTTGTTTTCAAGTTAAGAGAATGGTTTAAAAAGCAAAAAAAATTCTAGTCGTAATATTCTTAACTTTTCAAAAATCTTGATTTCAAGTATCAAATAAGTTAAAGTACGGAAAACATTCAGGTATGCGTGATGGTTTGCTTAGTTTTGGGATAGATGATTTTTTCAGTATTAAAGATGGAATTGGTTTTTGTTCAAAGTTTATTAATTCTTTATTTATTTCATCCCTGTTATTAAAGTGAGTCGGTGTTTTCTTTTTGGCGTTGACAAATTTAGAAAAAGAAATGCATGTCAGAATGAGATATGATTCATCTGGTTTGAATGATCAGTTAACAGCTCACATTAACAGCTTTCATTAGAAGCTTCCATTTACAGTTTCCATTACAGCTCACATTAACAGCTCACATTAACAGCTTCCACAATAATCTACTTAAAAATTTTTACTCTCTATAATTAGTTATTTAAATCAGGCTGCAAATTTATAAAACGACACATTTTTTACTGGGTAAAGGAGCAAAAAAGTTAGTTCAGTTGAATACATATTAGTCCAGTGGTTGTCGAGAGTTGCTAATTGTAACGCAAATGAAAAACTCACTTTACGTCTACGAAAATTCATCAGTGACTGCGCAAGAACGGTTTTGAAATACACTCGCATGTTTGACTTGAACATTTTGTTCCTCGGATTTTATTATACATAATTTATAATTATGATTATAATTAAATTTCACATTTAACTTTGCTATTATAAAAACAGGGTATTGTGTTGCCTTTATTTTAGCATCCCCGCCAGGTGTGTTTCGGTGCGATGTGCAGTGTTCGGTGTGTTCCTTGACACTTAAACTGCGACGTGAGCCACCGGTGGTACACGGAGCGAATTTTCATAACGCTGCTGATCGACCAGTAGTCAATAAATCAATTTTCACAAAATCTTAATGCGAACTAAATGAAAATACGATCCGATGAATGTTTGCTATTTTCAACATTACTTGCGACTATTGAGTTTTAATTTGAGTAGATTATCAAACTTAAGTTTTACCTCCCGCAGTCAAAGTGTTAAATCTACCAACCGAAGTTTGAAGTAGTGCATGTTCCTAAAATCTACAAACTGAAATTTGAGGTATTACATGTTACTTAAATCTACCAACCAAAATTTGAAGTTTACATGTTTCTAAAATCTACCTACCGAAATTTGAAGTTTACATGTTCCTAAAATCTACCAACCGAAATTTGAAGTAGATCATATTACTTAAATTTACCAACCAAAGTTTGAAATAGGACATTTTTTTTGAATCTACGAATTAAAATTTAAGACAGAAGAGGTTCTCGAATTCTACTGAACTTAAATTTGAGATAGAACATGTTTTCAAAATTTACCCACTAAAATTCAAAGCAAGACATATATTCCTTAACTCCACCAAATGAGCATGAGGTACACATGTTGATGTGGCCCACATACCTCCATATAGAATTACTTATAATATGTAACTCGTTCCTCCGATATTTTATGAAGGTGTTGCATTATATTTTCCACTAACTCATCGGACTACGTTGTATTTGGTTGTTACGCAGCAGAACCCAACGGTCTTCACCACGAGTGAGTAAATTCATGAGTATCAGTTTGAGATGTTCTACAATTATTAGATGAGGTCTTCATGTTGAGTGCTTAATACCTTCTAATAATTACCAGGGCTAACTCAAATGAGCATTTCTATTCTATAGTTTCAGGTAAATTAATTTAACATATTAATTATCCATTTTTCATGGTTTCAGACTTTTAAAATTAAATTGAAAATATCAAGTTGAATCCTCGCTTGCTGTGTGCAGCTTTCAAAAGGTAGATGTGCTCTAGTAGATGAGGTAGACTTCAAGAGGTAGGTGATGAGTTCAAGTAGATGAGGTAAACTTCAAGAAGTAGGTGATGAGCTCAAATAGGTGAGGTAGACTTCAAGGAGTAGATGATGAGCTCAAGTAGATGAGGTAGACTCCAGAATCTAAAAGTGTTCAAGTAGATGAGGTAGACTTAAGTGGTAAGAGATGAGCCCGAGTGGATAAGGTAGACTTCAAGCGGTAGATGATGAGCTCAAGTAGATGAGGTAGACTTCAAGAAGTAGACGATGGAGTTAGGACGGCCAAATATAGACTCGGCCTGACGAGACCAATCCTTCGAGGGCCGGAGATCGCCTCAGAAGGACGCACCAGCAGCCGATATCCACTAAAGGATCGATATCCTCCAGAGGGGACTCGGGAGATCCACTTCTGTTCATTGATTTTACCCATAGTGACTACAAGAGATGCACTTCTGTCGCTTGATTTTACCCATTGTGACTACAGGATGACGTGCATAATGTGCAATGTATTCAAACAGCACATTCCGTACTTTAAATACACCAAGTGCACTACATACATTAGGAGCAATTCAAGAAAATAACCTACAATATTAAAGCTGGCAAAATAACAGAAAACCTTCCCCCTCCCCTCACCCGCCCCCAAAAATTAAAGCTAGCAAAATAACCAACAAAATCTTCACCCCCATCAAAAAAAATGAAAGCTGGTAAAATAACCCAAAAAATTGAAAGCGGCAAAATGACTAAAAAAAAACTTCCTCCCTCCTCCCCCCAAAAAAATTAAAGCCGGCAAAATAACACAAAAAAATAACGCTGGCAAAATGCGTAAGAAACCGTGGCGGAAGAAGACTGAGTTAGAGACTGCGCTGCTCGCCAGGCCGCTCAGATTGCTGCACTCGCTAATTAACTTTAGTCTTCTGAAACTAAATCAATTTGTAAGCCTAAGTGGTCGCCCCCTTGCCAAGTTGGAAATTAAGAAACTTTTTTGGGAGGGGCTGGCCTGCATTGCGGGGGGGGGGGGGGGGGTTTGTTTCAAGGGGTGGGTGGGGGTTATCGGAGGGGTTATGGGTGGGGTTATGGAGGGGCCTATTGGGGTTGGGTGGGGATAATACGAAGGTTATAGGGGGTGGGTGGGGGTTTTGAAAGGGATTTACGGGTGGTTACGGAGATGAGGTTGGAGGTCATAGGGGGTTAAAGGGGGTCGGGTCGGGGTTTGGGGCTATGGGAGGTGGGGATGGGGGGGGGGCAGAGCCCGGGTACGTGGCCTATCGTTGCTTCTCATCTTCTTTGAGCGGAAATAGAAAAATTTCATCGGAGACTCGTGCATTTTGCATCACCTCGCCTCGTTTTCTGGACAAAATTAAAATAAATATCAGCGGGAGCTCACGTATTTTGCATCATTTCGCCTCATCATCTGGAAAAGTTAAAAATGCTGATGCACTTTGCATCACCTCGCGTCTTCTTCTGGGCAAAATTAAAATAAAAATTACATCGGAGACTCGTATATTTTTGTTTCACCTTACTTCTGAGTAAAATAAAAAATTTCGACGGGTACTGCCGCTCTTAGCGCTTCATCTTCTTCCTTATAAATTTATGAAACTCTAATAATTTTGTAAGTTTACTTGCTATTTTCACTGGTTGTGTGCTACCATTCACACTCAGTTTCCATTATAACACAACAAACTACAACACCTGCCTTGGTTATTCCACACAGCAAAGTGTAAAATACCCACACTTCCCTGCGTGCCTACCACGGTAGAGGAAACAAGGTTGGGTCATTTCTATGGGAGAAAATACACCTCCTCTTGCTCGGCTAGAAAATAGAAAGGCTTTACTTCAAACACACTTCATGACGTCACCAAAACGCCATGTCGTTAGGCCAATAGAGGAGGCAGATTTGAGGGTAGCAGGGCTACCAGATGCGCTGCTATTGGTTCGTTGCCGTGACGTCAGCAAAACCACACCGTCAGCGAAAAAATGACTGGTTTGAACCTACCTGGTTTCCTCTACCGTGGTGGCTACCCTCTGTCACAAATGTTCATACTACAAAGACTATATTTTCTGACCCACGATAAAATTACAGTTTCATTTCTCCTACTTATAGCACAGCTTCAAATTATACTAGTTTTCTTTCGGTTGATTCAACCTCTAATGGTGGTCAGTTTTGGATCAATTATTTTTTGATTCGTCAATTTGACATAACTGATAACTATGCATGGATGAATTTAGCATAAATTTTGAATGAATTATATCATACACTTATAATTAATTCAGAATCAATTTTGAATGAATTGTATCATAAAGTTATAATTAATTCAGCATCAATTTTGAATGAGTTTAGCGCCAACTAAAATGAGTTCAGAATCAGTTTCAGATTTTATTTTTTAATGAAGGGCTCTTCTTTTGTCTCTTTTACAAAAAAACTTCCGGCCAATCAAGGGAACACGCGGCGGAGATTGGGAGGCGGCTCTCGTGGCTGCTAAATAACTTTATTTTATTTTCATTGAAAGAGCTTTTTTTACTTAGAGGATTTAATTAGGGGAGTCTCTTTAATTTTAGGAGTCTCTTTAATTATAAGAGTCTCTTTAATTATAGGAGTCTCTTTAATTAGAGGAGTCTCCTTAATTAGTGGAGTCTCTTTAGTTAGAGTAGTCTCTTTAATTATAGGAGTCTTTTTAATTATTGGAGTCTCTTTAATTATAGGAGTCTCTTTAATTATAGGAGTCTTTTTAATTATAGGAGCCTCTTTAATTATAGGAGTCTCTTTAATTTTGGGAGTTTCTTTAATTAGAGGAGTCTCTATAATTATAGGAGTCTCTTTAATTAGAGGAGTCTCTTTAATTATAAGAGTCTCTTTAATTATAAGAGTCTCTTTAATTATAGGAGTCTCTATAATTAGAGGAGTCTCTTTAATTAGAAGAGTCTCCTTAATTAGAGGAACCTCCTTAATTAGAGGAGTCTCTTTAATTAGAGGAGTCTCTTTTATTATAGGAGTCTCTTTAATTAGAGGAGTCTCTTTAATTAGAGGAGTCTCTTTAATTCGAGGAGCCTCTATAATTAGAGGAGTCTCTTCAATTAGAGGAGCCTCTTTAATTAGAGGAGTCTTTTAAATTAGAGGAGTCTTTTTAATTAGAGGAGTCTCATTAATTATAGGATTCTCTTTAATTATAAGAGTCTCTTTAATTATAGGAGTCTCTTTAATTAGAGGAGTCTCCTTAATTAGGGGAGTCTCCTTAATTAGAGGAGTCTCTTTAATTAGAGGAGTCTATTTAATTAGGGGAGTCTCTTTAATTAGAGGAGTCTCCTTAATTAGAGGAGCCTCTTTAATTAGAGGAGTCTCTTTAATTATAGGAGTCTCTTTAATTAGAGGAGTCTATTTAATTAGAGGAGTCTCTTTAATTAGAGGAGTCTCTTTAATTAGAGGGGTCTATTTAATTAGAGGAGTCTATTTAATTAGAGGAGTCTCTTTAATAAGAGGAGTCTCTTTAATTAGAGGAGTCTCTTTAATTAGAGGAGTCTCTTTAATTAGAGGAGTCTCTTTAATTAGAGGAGTCTCTTTAATTAGAGGAGTCTCTTTAATTAGAGGAGTCTCTTTAATTAGAGGAGTCTCTTTAATTAGAGGAGTCTCTTTAATTAGAGGAGTCTCTTTAATTAGAGGAGTCTCTTTAATTAGAGGAGTCTCTTTAATTAGAGGAGTCTCTTTAATTAGAGGAGTCTCTGTAATCAAAAGAAAAGACGATCAAAAAATCTCGAAGTGAACAACTATTCCTAAAATAGCGGATACGTAAAAAATAAATTTTTTTATTTTACAAATAGAATTAAATATAAATAATATGACGAACGAAGTGTCATTAGCTCGCTAGACTGCAACATTAAGAACTGAAACAGCGATCATGGGCCTTGAGGTGTACATGTATCACGTGTACGTCAGGTGTATCGCGTGTACGTCAGGTGTATCGCGTGTACGTCAGATGTATCACGTGTACGTCAGATGTATCATATGTACGTCAGGTGTATCGCGTTCACGTCAGGTGTATCGCGCGTACGTCCGATGTATCACGTGTACGTCACATGTATCACGTGTACGTCAGATGTATCAGGTGAACGTCAGCACCTGATATATGTATATATATACCTGATATATGTAGATATATACCTGATATATGTAGATATATACCTAATATATGTATATATATACCTGATATATGTATATATATACCTGATATATGTACTTATATACCTGATATATGCATATACAGTATATACCTGATGAATAGAGCAGGGTACCCGCTTCGTATCAGCCAATCACGAGGCAGGATCTGACAGCCAATGCCGTGCTCCGCTCGCTGCCTGATTAGATCCCGTAAATTTTCACGAGAAATTGAGGTTACCCCAAAGTTTTACCCCGAATTTGAGGGGAAAATTGGAAATTAAGATTTCCCGCGATCTACTGGCGAGTGAACGAAAAGTTGCTTGGGTAAATTAGCAGTTCAAGGAAGTTTAATTTGAAGTTAGAGTTTGATTGTTATTTCGATTCACCAATAAGCAAAAGAGGTTTCTAAGCGCATTCAAAAAGTACTATGGTTTATTGTGGTGTACTATTGTTGTTTATAATAACATTTAGTATACTGAATAGTTTTGAAGTTGTTACAAATGAATTTATTTCGAAATCATTAATAAATATTATTAATAAATGCACTAGTGCGGGGCTGATAACTCTGAGCGTGAATGTTGCTTTTGAAAAAGGAGTGTCTGGCTTCTAATGAATGTTTCGTACGAATGAAAGTCAGACTCGAGAAAAATATGAAACGTTTCTTTAATAAAATAAAATAAACATATTAATGAGCCGAAAATTTGCATGGTATGTAGATTTTGTATTTCCAAACCTGTTTTCAAGACAAAAAATAGTCAAATTAAATGTTCAAATAACCCATAAATTTCCAAAAAGTCAAATGGTCTTATAGTCAAATAGTTAACTGGTCAAATAGTCTGTAGCCTCCCATGAATTTAATTTTAAAACTCCCATAAATTGATTTTAGTTTCCTCCCATGAATTTTAATTCCATGTCTTCTAAAATTTTCATTCCTATAACGCTAAAATAATTCCATTTGGGAAGCCCCCATAAATTATTTATCTACTCAAATACATAAATTTCCTCTCTATGGCGCCTCATAAAATTATTTCCGCATCTTCATCAAATTCCAATTCTATGACGTCCCATTAAATTTCATCTCAACGGCGTCACATGAAGTTTATTTCTGCATCTTCATTAAATTTCATCTCCACAAAACCTCCCACTTCTCAAAAACCACAAAACCATTTCACCAACAAACAAAGCGAGCCCTCACGGGACCAGTGAAACACAACCACCACTACTCACCATTACTCACCATTACTCACCATTATCTCCATGAACAAACACAGCTGCAGTCATTACCATAACTCGTCATCACCATACATTTTTTGGTCATTCATTCGCTTCCTGCGACGCTGGGGAATTTTGCGACAAAATCTGGAGTTCTGAAATCCGAACATCGCTGCAACGAAATTTTTCTGCGAGTAAAGTTTTTGTTTAAATTTGCGGACGGACTTAATATGTGGCCTACATGTTGCCTACATGGCCTACATGTTGCCTACATGGCTTACATGTTGCCTACATGGCTTACATGTTGCCTACATGACCTACATGTTGCCTACATGGCTTACATGTTGCCTACATTGCCTACATGTTGCCTACATGACCTACATGTTGCCTACATGGCTTACATGTTGCCTACATTGCCTACATGTTGCCTACATGGCTTACATGTTGCCTACATGGCCTACATGTTGCCTACATTGCCTACATGTTGCCTACATGACCTACATGTTGCCTACATGGCTTACATGTTGCCTACATTGCCTACATGTTGCCTACATGGCCTACATGTTGCCTACATGGCTTACATGTTACCTACATTGCCTACATGTTGCCTACATGGCTTACATGTTGCCTACATGGCCTACATGTTGCCTACATGACCTACATGTTGCCTACATGGCTTACATGTTGCCTACATTGCCTACATGTTGCCTACATGGCCTACATGTTGCCTACATGGCTTACATGTTGCCTACATTGCCTACATGTTGCCTACATGGCTTACATGTTGCCTACATGGCCTACATGTTGCCTACATTGCCTACATGTTGCCTACATGACCTACATGTGCCTGCTACATGGCCTACATGTGGCTGCTACATGGCCTACATGTTGCCTACATGGCTTACATGTTGCCTACATTGCCTACATGACCTACATGTGGCTGCTACATGGCCTACATGTGGATGCTACATGGCCTACATGTTGCCTACATGACCTACATGTGCCTGCTACATGGCCTACATGTGGCTGCTACATGGCCTACATGTTGCCTACATGGCTTACATGTTGCCTACATGTTGCCTACATGACCTACATGTGGCTGCTACATGGCCTACATGTGGATGCTACATGGCCTACATGTTGCCTACATGACCTACATGTTGCCTACATGGCCTACATGTTGCCTACATGACCTACATGTTGCCTACATGGCCTACATGTTGCCTACATGACCTACATGTGGCTGCTACATGGCCTACATGTGGATGCTACATGGCCTACATGTTGCCTACATGGCCTACATGTTGCCAACATGGCTTACATGTTGCCTACATTGCCTACATGTTGCCTACATGACCTACATGTGGCTGCTACATGGCCTACATGTGGATGCTACATGGCCTACATGTTGCCTACATGACCTACATGTGGCTGCTACATGGCCTACATGTGGCTGCTACATGGTCTACATGTTGGTGCTACATGACCTACATGAGGCTGTTACATGGCCTACATTTGACGGCAATTTTACTTTAAATGCACATAAAATGGAATATATATTATGGTATATACACCTATTCATCAGTTACATAACATGACCCAAAACCCACCGAATCGCTCGCCCGGTGCCGTTATTTTGTAAAAGAAACTCAAAAATAATTCTATTGATGCAAAATTAGAAATAAGAGAACTTCTCATCAGATGTTAGTCGCATCATTTTGTAAAAAAATTCTCAAGATTTAATGTATCGCATCAAATACTTAAATAACACTTCTCTCCATGAGCTAGTCGCTTGTGTCTCTTTGTAGAAAAACTCAAGAGGGAATGTATTGCTACAAAATATAAAACTAAAACACTTCCTTCAGAAGCTTGCCACTTACCTCATATAGTAAAAAAAACTCAAGACAAATGTATAACAGCAAATTATAATTCAAACTAAAACACTTCTCTTCAGAAGCTAGCCACTAACCTCATTTTGTAAATAAACTCAAAAACAAATACATTGCAGCAAAATATAATACAAAACAAAAACACTTCCCATCAGAAGCATGTTGCGAGTGTAGGCACACCACGCAGAAGCTCAATACGGCGCCTCTCAATACGGTGCCCCTCAATACGGCGCTCCTCAATACGGCGCCCCTCAATACGGTGCCCCTCAATACGGCGCTCCTCAATACGGCGCCCCTCAATACGGAGCCCCTCAAAACGCCCACCGTAAAACCTCACAATTTTAGGGCGCGTTCAGATGTAACCCTCTTATGTAATCAGACTACAGAGGCGAGAGAACTTAAAATCCTTTCTTCGCGTGAGGAATATAATCTTCTCAGGTAGAAGCCACGGTAAAGTTCCCTTGTATTTTACTTCAAGTATTTCGCTTTCGTGCGCCGAGGGACGAACTTTGATGCGGCAAACTTGGCTCAAGTTCATAAGGTGATTAAAGTTGACCCTTTTACAAACTTAGTGCACAGGCTACCGAACTTTGGTTTGTATTTCTAGAAAAATAATGCAAGGAAAGTGACAGCTCTCACCGACGTGTTGTGTGCGTGTCACCAACGTGTTGTGTGCGTGTCACCGACGTGTTGTGTACCTGCCACCAACATGTGTGCCTGTCCCCGACGTATTGTGTGCCTGTCACCGACATGTTGTGTGCGTGTCCCCGACGTGTTGTGTGCGAGTCACCGACATGTTGTGTGCCTGTCACCGACGTGTTGTATGCGTGTGACCGACGTGTTGTGTGCTACCGACGTGTTGTGTGCGTGCCTAGTGTGCGTGTCACCGACGTGTTGTGTGCGTGTCACCGACGTGCTGTGTGCGTGCCACCGACGTGTTGTGTGCGTGTCCCCGACGTGTTGTGTGCTTGTCCCCGACGTGTTGTGTGCGTGTTACCGACGCGTTGTGTGCGTGTCACCGACGTGTTGTGTGCGTGTCCCTGACGTGTTGTGTGCGTGTTACCGACGTGTTGTGAGCCTATCACCGACATGTTGTGTGCGTGTCACCGACGTGTTGTGTGCGTGTCACCGACGTGTTGTGTGCGTGTTGCCGACGTGCTGTGTGCGTGTCACCGACGTGTTGTGTGCGTGTCACCGACGTGTTGTGTGCGTGTCCCCGACGCGTTGTGTGCGTGTCACCGAAGTGTTGTGAGCCTGTCACCGACATGCTGTGTGCGTGTCACCGACGTGTTGTGTGCGTGTCAGCGACATGCTGTGTGCGTGTCACCGACGTGTTGTGTGCGTGTCACCGACGTGTTGTGTAGCTTTAAGAATCGTAAAGAGCATAGCTAAATATTTCCAGACAGCCGTTTGTAAATATTTTTTTCACAAAAATGAGAGATTCTTTGATTAATTTTTCTGTCTTATGGTAGGCGTTGAAAATTCGAGAGCGTAGTTGTGCGTAGAATGATAATTGTGAATGATTTTCTGACTGATGTTAATTTTTTGTGTAGTGTAATACTGCTCCCCTTGATACTTCCAAGTGGTATGAGAGATTAATTATTGACGACGCGCAGATCGTGATTACTTCCCAAGTATATATGACATAGATATATGTATTTATAAGTAGTTATTTAAATATTTAGGGATCAGTCGCTTAAGCGTGTTTAGTCAAAAACTACGCCATACCTAGCGGATACCAGTTTTTGTCCAATTTATCTATTTTTATACGGATAATTGTAAATATATACATATACTTGTATATATATTTATATACCTGTTATGAAAGTCTCCCCAACGATTTTCCATGCGTCTTAGATCGGGAGATCGAGCAGGCCAATCTAACATAGCACCATTTGATCTTTGAAACAATATTCAGCAAATTTTGTTGCACTCATGACAAAGTTATTTTTCTCAAAAGTATGTTTTTGGTCATGATGTACTTAGTCTATATCAAGTTTAAATTTAATGGTACGTTCACACTTTTTCAGAGCTTATGAATACAGCTCGAAGGTTCATTTACTGCATGTTGTATTCGAGTTCATAACTAAATCCTCTTCATGTAATGGTCTTCTTTACCTTTAACTGAACCCAAGATCAGCAATTAATTATCAAACCGTCTTTTTAAGTACTCTTCTACATACTCTCGAACATTTTTAATTTCTTCTATTTGAAGACCAACCCGAGTAATTTAAAACTGAACAGCTATCACTATTCAAAATCCATTTTTCTTGATGTCGTTTAAAATAATTTTGTCAACAAATTTACAACAGCTGGTAACTGGTCGCTATGCTTCGTTACAAATATTGCATAAGGAAATAATGAATATAAGTCGAAAAATTGAAATTGCGGTATGGTTGTTTCCATGCCTTATTATAGAATTCATTCATTTGCAAGTTAACACAATACATAGAAATCAACTTACGCATATCGTAAAATTTACGCACATATGTGTAAATATGGAACACAAAAACCATCCTTTACCTCACTCCATTATCCTAAAATCAAACTACGTTTAAATAAACAAGGAAATTAAAAATCAACCCATGTAGGCAATTTTAAACCATTTAACCAATTTATTTACCACAATCGATAAGCGCCGTGAATTGTTTCAAGTCTAATATAATTGGCACATCTGAAAATTTACAGAAAGCACGAAAATCAACCCTCATTTTACTGGCATCATCGTAAAATTAAGCCACGCACGGAAATGCACACGGAACATAAATATCAACTCTCATCTTACTGGCATTAAAGTATAAATAAACCACGTATAAATATGCACGAAACGTCCTAATCAACCCTCATCTCGCTGGCATCATCTTAAAATCAAACCACATTTCAATAAACACGAAACGCCAAAATCAACCCTCATCTCGCTAGGATCATCGTAAAATCAAACCAGATTCCAATAAGCACGAAACGCTAAAAATCAACCTATACCTTTCTGACATTACCGTAAAATCAAGCCAGACGCGGAGACGCCCGGCGCGAGCAGGTGCAATAGCAGTCACGGCAAGAAGTATTGCGCGCTGCGGCCTGTTCTTCCCAGCGCAATAAAGACTGAAGCGCTGACTGGGCATTACGGCCGCGTTATTGCGCCGCCCGTAGCACGGGGACGCGCACAATTGGGGGAGGGGTGTGGGAAGGATGCGTGTGTGGTGAAGGGATGAGGGTGAGAGGGTAAAGGTTTGGAGGTGAAGGGGGGATGAGGAAAGGGACGGGGAGGGGGGGTTGGGGTTTGGGGTGTTGGTTGGAGAAGGAGTAGAGATGGGAACCCGGGTAAACGTCTCGAGGTGAAGGGGGGATGAGGAAAGGGAGGGGGGGGGGATGAAGGAGGGTGAGAGGGTAAAGGTCTGGAGGTGAAGGGGGGATGAGGAAAGGGACGGGGGATGAAGGAGTAGGGATTAGGAGGTAAAGACCTGGAGGTGAGGGGTGTACAAACAGGGTTAAGTGTAAAACGCAAGGTGATGAGACTAAAGATAGGGTATGAGAAGATACAATGAGAATGATGTTAAAAACAGAAGGGAAAAGGAAAGAATGAAGGAATACGAACGGGAGGGTAAAAATCTGATGATGAGGGGGTGTAGGAATAGGATCAGGTTAAGAAGACAAGGTAATGAGATGAAGGAGAAGGTATGAGAAGGAGCGTTGAGTGGCGGAGTAAAAGACACGGAATGAAGAGGGTGAAACATCAGGAATGTGTGGGGCTGAAACTTGTGAAGCAACGTATACAGGATACGCGGATCAATTTTATGCGTAAAATTTAGCGTATTTTTGTTTTGCTTTTTTGTGTGTGCATAGAGAGTAAGGAGGAAATTTAGTGCGCTGTGTGTATGTATGAGGGTATGTGTGTGTGTGTATGTATGCGTGTATGTGTGTATGTACGTATGTGTGTACCTAGGTATGTATGCATGTGATGTGTGTATATGTGTATATGTATGTGTGTATGTATGATGGTTGTGCAGTTGTGTTGTGGTCACCACACAGCACACAACCACCACACAGCACACAACCACCACACAGCACACAACCACCACACAGCACACAACCACCACACAGCCCACAACCACCACTCAGCACACACTACACAACCACCAAATAAAGCACAATCACCACACAGCACACAACCACCACAAAGCACACAACCACCACACAGCACACACAACACAACACCAAACAAAGCACAACCACCACACAGCACACAACCCCCACACAGCACACAACCACCACACAGCACACAATCACCACACAGCACACAACCACCACACAACACACAATCACCCCACAGCACACAACCACCACGCAGCACACAACCACTACACAGCACACAACCACCACACAGCACACAACCACCACTCAGCACACACTACACAACCACCAAACAAAGCACAATCATCACACAGCACACAACCACAACACAGCACACAACCACCACACAGCACACAACCACCACTCAGCACACAACCACCACACAGCACACAACCACCACACAGCACACAATCATCACACAGCACACAACCACCACACAGCACACAACCACCACACAGCACACAACCACCACTCAGCACACACTACACAACCACCAAACAAAGCACAATCACCACACAGCATACAACCACCCCACAGCACACAACCACCACACAGCACACAACCACCACACAGCACACAACCACCACACAGCACACAACCACCACACAGCACACAACCACCACTCAGCACACACCACACAACCACCAAACAAAGCACAATCACCACACAGCACACAACCACCACACAGCACACAACCACCACACAGCACACAACCACCACACAGCACACAATCACCACACAGCACACAACCACCACACAGCACACAATCACCACACAGCACACAATCACCACACAGCACACAACCACCACACAGCACACAACCACCACACAGCACACAACCACCACACAGCACACAATCACCACACAGCACACAACCACCACACAGCACACAATCACCACACAGCACACAATCACCACACAGCACACAATCACCACACAGCACACAACCACCACACAGCACACAACCACCACACAGCACACAACCACCACACAGCACACAATCACCACACAGCACACAACCACCACACAGCACACAATCACCACACAGCACACAACCACCACACAACACACACCCACCACACAGCACACAACCACCACTCAGCACACACTACACAACCACCAAACAAAGCACAATCATCACACAGCACACAACCACCACACAGCACACAACCACCACATAGCACACAACCACCACTCAGCACACACTACACAACCACCAAACAAAGCACAATCACCACACAGCACACAACCACCACACAGCACACAACCACCACACAGCACACAACCACCACACAGCACACAACCACCACACAGCACACAACCACCACACAGCACACAACCACCACACAGCACACACAACACAACATCAAACAAATCACAACCACCACACAGCACACAACCACCACACAGCACACAATCACCACACAACCACCACACAGCACACAATCACCACACAGCACACAACCACCACACAGCACACAACCACCACTCAGCACACACTACACAACCACCAAACAAAGCACAATCATCACACAGCACACAATCACCACAAACACGCAGCACACAACCCCCAACCAACACCCAACACATAAAACACAACACACAGCACATAACACACAACCACAACACAACACACAGCACACAACCACCACAAAGCACACAACCACCACAAACACACAGCACACAACTCCCACCCAACACCCAACACATAACACACTACACAAAACATACAACCACCACAAAGCACACACTACACCACCACCACCACACAACGCACAATCACCACACAGCACACAACCCCCCCAAACACACAGCACACAACCCAGACCCAACACACAACACACAGCACACAACACACAACCACCACACATCACACAGAAGAACACACTCCCGCACCTTCCATAAATTCAGCCCACAGTAAGGATGCCATATCTCCATAAAAGGGCTACACAGCAGCCAAAAGCCGCAAAAGCTGCGCTGAACAGCTGGCAGGCTGAGGCTGTTTAATTATGCGCTGGGGGGCTTGGCAGGCCTTAGGGCGGCTATTTAGGGGCTATTTACATAAGCTGTCTCGATATCAGCTCATCTTATTAAGTGTTCCACCCTACCTTCATCATTGTTAAGTGTTCCACCCTACCTTCATCATTGTTAAGTGTTCCACCCTACCTTCATTATTGTTAAGTGTTCCACCCTACCTTCATTATTGTTAAGTGTTTCACCCTACCTTCATCATTGTTAAGTGTTCCACCCTATCTTCATCATTGTTAAGTGTTCCACCCTACCTTCATTATTGTTAAGTGTTCCACCCTACCTTCATCATTGTTAATTGTTCCACCCTACCTTCATTATTGTTAAGTGTTCCACCCTACCTTCATCATTGTTAAGTGTTCCACCCTACCTTCATCATTGTTAAATGTTCCACCCTACCTTCATTATTGTTAAGTGTTCCACCCTACCTTCATTATTGTTAAGTGTTCCACCCTACCTTCATCATTGTTATGTGTTCCACCCTATCTTCATGATTGTTAAGTGTTCCACCCTACCTTCATCATTGTTAAGTGTTCCACCCTACCTTCATCATTGTTAAGTGTTCCACCCTACCTTCATCATTGTTAAGTGTTCCACCCTACCTTCATCATTGTTAAGTGTTCCACCCTACCTTCATCATTGTTAAGTGTTCCACCCTACCTTCATCATTGTTAAGTGTTCCACCCTACCTTCATCATTGTTAAGTGTTCCACCCTACCTTCATCATTGTTAAGTGTTCCACCCTACCTTCATCATTGTTAAGTGTTCCACCCTACCTTCATTATTGTTAAGTGTTCCACCCTACCTTCATTATTGTTAAGTGTTCCACCCTACCTTCATTATTGTTAAGTGTTCCACCCTACCTTCATCATTGTTATGTGTTCCACCCTATCTTCATCATTGTTAAGTGTTCCACCCTACCTTCATCATTGTTAAGTGTTCCACCCTACCTTCATCATTGTTAAGTGTTCCACCCTACCTTCATCATTGTTGTGTTCCACCCTGCCTTCATCATTGTTAAGTGTTCCACCCTATCTTCATCATTGTTAAGTGTTCCACCCTACCTTAACACTTACCTGTGTTGGTAACTCATCGGAACTGTTTTAATTATGTGACTACGTTTTCATCGGATATTAAAGTTTAGGTCTTTAAAAAAAACTAACACTACGAAAATTATCAACAATGTGACTCGTAGCGTGAAAAATTACGACCTGGAATAGAATATAATGCAAAAAGGCAACCTGAAAAATTTAACCTGGAAAAGGAGAACCTAAAAAAGATAACCTGAAGAAGATTGACTTTAAACTGAAAAACTATTATTTGTAAAAGAATAACCCCAAAAAAATAGCTAAGAAAAGATGAACCCAAAAACGATAAAGTGAAAAGGAAGAACTTTAAAAGGAAAATCTGAAAAAAGGAAAATCTGAAAAAGGATTAAGCTGCAAAAGATGACCTGAGAAGGAAAAGGACAGAGAGGGCAGGAGGCGGAGATGGCTGTGCGAGAGGGCAGATAGGGTTCGATACAAAAGATAGGATTCGATGCAAAAGATAGGGCTCGATGCAAAAGATAGGATTCGATGCAAAAGATAGGGCTCGAAGCAAAAGGTAGGGTTCGATGCAAAAGATAGGGCTCGAAGCAAAAGGTAGGGTTCGATGCAAAAGATAGGGCTCGAAGCAAAAGATAGGGCTCGATGCAAAAGATAGGATTCGATGCAAAAGATAGGGTTCGATGCAAAAGATAGGATTCGATGCAAAAGATAGGGTTCGATGCAAAAGATAGGATTCGATGCAAAAGATAGGGCTCGATGCAAAAGATAGGGTTCGATGCCCAGGATAGGGCTTTAAAGCTCAAAAACCTGCAGCAAGAGGTCGCTGTGGCGCTTATTGCAGCGCTGTTGCCTAGTGGTGTGGGGGAGCGGTGCCTTAATATGACTCCTTGTTTAAAGTTATTAACTCCTCCTTCCACTTAGGGCAGAAGGCTCTGTCCATATCAGGCGCCTTACTGTGGAACAAACTTCCCCTGAGTATTAAAGTCCCTCAAAGACCGAGAGAATTTAAAGCCAAAATAACTCGTCATCTTGTGTCTCAATAATAATCCTTAATTACAGAACATACTGAATGAGTACTGACGAATCTCATTTCCCTGGTATCTCCCTTGCTGAACAATCTCCCTCGCTCATTGTTTTATAATTCAAGACATCACACAACAGTTTTGAAGTATGCGTAGGTATTATGATTTGACCGCCTATACGTTGTCATTTGCAAACATGCTTACTTGTATATGTGTGTACGTATATAGGTGTATGTGCGCATATGGGTGTGTATATGTGCACGTACAACTGTGTGCACTAGAGATAGATCAACCAGTCGAAGGTGCATTTTATGTCATTCCTCTCCGTTTCTGTGCAAGCATCAAACTAGACCGACATGGTACCTATGTGTGTGTGTGTTGATCAATTGCAGACATTCTGCACCATATTAAAAAAAATAATGTGTCTTTTTCTAATATGAAATTGTAAAGCATCCATGTAAAAAAAATAAATTCGTTGTGTGATCATCCATTTATACTGCAGTAATATACTTATTCTGCTTATAGTTATATGCTTATAATAATGTGATACCTATGTTTGTTTATCAATTGACGACAATTTGCGCCATATTTCAAAGATAATGTGATTTGTTTTTTTTTTTCTAATATGAAACCTTTATAGGACATTAATGTTTTCTTTCTTATTCACGTCCCACAATCGTTTTCATGTTTCCGACTTAAGTGGACTGTTTTGTGCCACTATTTTTAGTACGAAATATTATAAAATTCATGCTATAATAAAAGATATTTTATCCGTTTCCCTCGATTGGAATTCTGGTTTATACGAACTAGTTTACGCTGATATTTGCGCACATGCTTACTTGTATATATGTGTAGCGTGTCCACGCTATGCGTATGACACTCTGTAGAATGCGTATGTATTGCCTCGATGCATAGAAATGCATTTGTGTTTGCTTACGAGTTTGGTGTAAGTATGTGCGTGGGTATATGTGTGCATGTGTATGTGTATATATTTACATGTATACGTGCACATATGTGTATACTAGACTGACAACTAGCATTTTACCAGAGATAATGGTCTTTTTTCTCTGCACACTCAACTTGTAACATTACCTAACTCGTCATCTCTTTAGTATTGTAAAGCATTCATGTAAAAACTATACTTTTGTTGTACGATCATCCATTTATATTTATATAAAATTCTTGTTAACTAATGACCGTTATGTTAAAATTGTTGAATCAGTAATACAAAACTTATAATCTTCTTGGTCCTCATGCTTATATGTATATATGTATTTGTGTGTGTGTGTATGTGTGTGTGTGTATGGATATGCACACACATGCACACGTATATTTACATATGTGTGCATATGGATATATATTTATATATTTTTTTTTTCATGCTTCCTTAAAACGACACTTGTGAACATTGACCGAAACAAGCGATTTCATATATTATTTCCTGGCGTCAAGAATTGCGAAGTTTTATGTCATGTACATGTAAACTGTCAAAAGTGTTTTCACCTCACAATGAAAATGCATCGTCCATGAAATTGCGTTATCTCTTATAATTATCATTACATGTATTATCAAATGTAGATTAAGCTAGATTAGGAGTTCATTGCCCTCAATCATTTCTTTTCGACTAGTGACACGAGTTTTTCAATACTCGTGTGTGTGTATCATCTAAGTATATTAATTTTAAGATATTTAAAAACCAATGATTGTAATATTGTACAATCTCTATTGGAAATAAACTGTTTTTTCTTTTTTTTTTTCTTTCTTTTTTCTTCTCTCGTAACTTATATTAAAATTGTTTCCTCCTCTTTCCTTCCTTCTTGTTGTTTCGGTCCCAGTTTTATTGAAGCCCTCATTGCAATGTAAGTTGTATCAAAATAATAACATGACATCGAACGTAAGATTTTGAATTTTTTTACTCTCAAATATTTATATTCGCAGTATGTGTAGACTGTGAGTTTTGAACAGTTTCTTTACCTGCTATTCCATGCGTTCATTCCCATTCCCTTGCATTCATTCCCATTCCCATACGTCCATTTCCATTCCCATTCCCATACGTCCATTTCCATTCCCATACGTCTATTTCCATTCCCATGCTTCCATTTCCATTCTTATGCATTTATTCCCATTCCCATACGTCCATTTCCATTCCCATACGTCCATTTCCATTCCCATGCGTCCATTTCCATTTCCACACGTCTATTTCCATTCCCATGCTTCCATTTCCATTTCCACACGTCCATTTCCATTCCCATTCCCATACGTCCATTTCCATTCCCATACGTCTATTTCCATTCCCATGCTTCCATTTCCATTCTCATGCATTTATTCCCATTCCCATACGTCCATTTCCATTCCCATACGTCCATTTCCATTCCCATGCGTCCATTTCCATTTCCACACGTCTATTTCCATTCCCATTCCCATACGTCCATTTCCATTCCCATACGTCCATTTCCATTCCCATTCCCCCGCATTCATTCCCATTCGCAAGCATCCATTCCAATTACCATGCACGCATTCCCATTCCCACGCATCCATTCCCATTCCCGCTCAGGCTCCCCCATTCCCACCGCTCCCGTGCAGTTCGTTCAGAGCGAGCTTGCGTCCATGAATAAAATTTTCGACGAAATCTCAGCTAGAAAAAAAACTTTCCTTGAATGCAGCCTCGAGACTCGACGCAAGAAAAATAACGTGGAATGTTTACGAAAAATGTGTGAATGTTCGTGTTTTTTTGACATTTTTTTATTTATTATTATTTATATTTATGTAATTGTTTTTATTTTTTGTTAGTGTTTTTATTTATGGCGTTGTTTTTATTTTTGTTACTGTTTTTATTTTTGCTATTGTTTTCATAATGTTGAAGTGTGTAGGAGTTCTGTTTAAAGATTTGGGTGATATTTATATGGTATTCAATAATTTCGTGACAAATTTAGGACTCAAAGTTATGATAATATATTTTCGCACCTAAATAGAATTTTTGAAAAATTTATATTTTAGTGCATAAATAGAATATTTTTTAATTTTATTTCATTTCGGAGCACAAACTTCGTTCGTATGATATTCAGTTCCATTAAGGCACGTAAACTAAATTTTTATGGTAAATAATTATTATAATTGACATTAACAAAGTTCCTTCACCCCTCACATATGAAGCGATAAATTCGGTTCTTATAGGTTTTTTTTTACATACTGATGGTTGATTTTACAGCGTAACTAAACTGTGGCTGGTTAGTACAGTAATTATGGCATTAACTCTTATTACGGTCATTAAGGTACAATGTGTTATTATAGGATTAAGGAACTAACTGTAATTTGTAGATCAAATTTATGCTGTTAATGAAGTTGAAACGGGGTATTTTAAATAAATAACTGGGCGTGTGGGGTTGTGGTGAGGGGAGTTTTGAGGGGAGTGAACGAGACGAGGGAATGTGGGGGAAATGGATATTAAGGAAAGTATTTTACGAGGGAAATGGATTTTAAAGGAAGTGTCGTACGAGGGAAATGGATTTTAAAGGAAGTGTTGTACGAGGGAAATTAATAGAGAAATAAATGGAAATCAAGGGAAAGTTTTGTTTGAGGGAAGTGCAGTTAAGGGAAATTATGAGAGAAAGAAATGGAAATCAAACGAAGTGTTGTACGAGGGAAGTGCAGTTAAGGGAAATTATGAGAGAAAGAAATGGAAATCAAACGAAGTGTTGTACGAGGGAAGTGCAGTTAAGGGAAATTATTAGAGAAAGAAATGGAAATCAAAGGAGGTTTTGTACGAGGGAAGTGCATTTAAGCGAAATTATTAGAGAAAGAAATGGAAATCAAAGGAAGTTTTGTACGAGGGAAGTGCAGTTAAGGGAAATTATTAGAGAAAGAAATGGAAATCAAAGGAGGTTTTGTACGAGGGAAGTGCATTTAAGGGAAATTATTAGAGAAAGAAATGGAAATCAAACGAAGTGTTGTACGAGGGAAGTGCAGTTACAGGAAATTATAAGAGAAAGAAATGGAAATCAAAGGAGGTTTTGTACGAGGGAAGTGCATTTAAGGGAAATTATTAGAGAAAGAAATGGAAATCAAAGGAAGTTTTGTACGAGGGAAGTGCAGTTAAGGGAAATTATTAGAGAAAGAAATGGAAATCAAAGGAAGTTTTGTACGAGGGAAGTGCAGTTAAGGGAAATTATTAGAGAAAGAAATGGAAATCAAACGAAGTGTTGTACGAGGGAAGTGCAGTTAAGGGAAATTATAAGAGAAAGAAATGGAAATCAAACGAAGTGTTGTACGAGGGAAGTGCAGTTAAGGGAAATTATTAGAGAAAGAAATGGAAATCAAACGAAGTGTTGTACGAGGGAAGTGCAGTTAAGGGAAATTATTAGGAAAAGAAATGCAAATCAAGGGAAGTGTTGTACGAGGGAAGTGCAATGAGGGGAACTGCAATGTGACGGAAATGTAATATGAGGAAGAGGAAACCCAAGGGGACTGTAGATGTGAGGGTTGGGTCATGTGAGGGAACAGAGATGTGACGGATGGGCAAGGTGAGGGATTGTAATGGCGCTGATAAATAAATTCAGAACACATGGAGATAATACTGTACGTGGAAATTTAGCGACACATAGAAACTTAATAACAAAATAACATTTAACAACTCAATAACATTCAACAACTCAATAACATTTAGCAATTCAATAACATATAGCAATTCAATAACATTTAACAATTCAATAACATTTAACAATTCAATAACATTCAACAACTCAATAAATTCAACAACTCAATAACACTCAACGACTCAATAACATTTAACAACACAATAAAATTTAACAACACAACAACATTTACCAACTCATGAGAATTAACAACTGAATAACATTGAACATCACAACAACATTTAACAACACATGGAGATTAAACAACTCAATAACATATCACAATAACATTGAACATCACAATAACATTGAACATCACAATAACATTGAACATCACAGTAACATTTGACAACACCTGGAGATATAAGCACACGGGGAGATTTAGCAATGCATATAAATGCAGAGATGCATGCTGACTTATCAACACATTGCGAATGTGTAACACGGACAACTGAACAGGGACTTCGCATTTGAAATGGTTCAATGTTGGAGCAATCCTTGCTCAACTTCTTTTGTTTCTTTGCAAGAGAATGACACCTATTCATCTTACATTAGCATGCAACAAAAGGTTACGTAGTATGCTAGCTTAATTCAAGTCGTTAAGTAATTTTTAAACTACCAAAGAAGCACAAAAAATATTTTTATCGTGTGACAAAAGTATATGAAGTTTATGATGCGAATATTCAAGTCTCCAATTATCTGGTTTTCAAAAAAGTCTACGGAATTTGCTACAAATATTTCAGTATCTCATTGCTGGTCGCTGAAAAAATCTACGGAATTTGCGACGAATGTTTCAGTATCTCCCTTTCTCGAATTTAATTGTCATACAAAGAGATCATTGTTGTATGTAGTCTTTCCTTGTAAAAGTAAACCGTTAGGTCGTTTCTAAATATATATTCAATATACACAAGGTGTCCTACGATGATCTGTTTGATATACGCCTAAGAACGATTCCCAAACTTGTTCAATTTACCGATAACCGGACAGCAACGTAGATCTTTGGAAAGGACATTCGTCAATTTTAAGAGGAAACAGACAAAAACATTTCATTCAAAAACATGGCAGCAACACAGCAGTCTGGCAGTAAACTCTACCGTCTTGTAATACAATCGATCCCTAATTGTCACAGTCTAGAGGGAAAACCTTCAAAAAATATCCATCACTTGGCGACAAAATTGAGCACGAATAGCTACTGTCTAGTGGGAAAACCGAGCAACAATTGGCACTGTCTACTGGGAAAACTGATGCTATAAACATAGCGGGCCAATAAAGCTGTCCGGATGACATGTTCACAAATGATACAATTCTTTAGGAGACGTTCAGAGGTCTGCAATATCCGGACGGCTTCGGAGCATCGAATTCGAAAACATTTCGGTGACTTCGGCTTCGGGAAAATGAATTGCTGGGGAAGCTTTGCCTTGGGTAGGGGTGTGGGGAGGGAGGGGTATGGGAAGGGAGGGGTGTGGGGGAGGGAGGGGTGTGGGGAGGGAGGGGTATGGGAAGGGAAGGGTGTGGGAAGGAAGGGGTGTGGGGAGGGAGGGGTGTGGGGAGGGAGGGGTGTGGGGAGGGAGGGGTGTGGGGAGGGAGGGGTATGGGAAGGGAAGGGTGTGGGAAGGAAGGGGTGTGGGGAGGGAGGGGTGTGGGGAGGGAAGGGTGTGGGAAGGAAGGGGTGTGGGGAGGGAGGGGTGTGGGGAGGAAGGGGTGTGGGTAGGAACGGATGGGGGAAGAAGGGGTGTGGGGAGGAAGGGGTGTGGGGAGGGAGGGGTGTGGGAAGGGAGGGGTGTGGAAAGGGAGGGGTGTGGGGAGGAAGGGGTGTGGGGAGGGAGGGATGTGGGGAAGAAGGGGTGTGGGGAGAAAGGGGTGTGGGAAGGGAGGGGTGTGGGGAGGAAGGGGTGCGGGAAGGGAGGGGTGTGGATAGGAAGGGGTGTGGGGAGGAAGGGGTGGGGGGAAGAACCACAAAATAACTCTACTCAAAGCGTATTATTGCCTTTTCAGAGCATCTTTCATTTATCCTTTTATTCTCGCATTTACCTTCCCTCCTCCCCCCCCCCCCTCCAAAAGGGAGGGGGGCTCCCTTTCATACACCCAAAAAAAAAAAAACAATGAAAAAAAAAATAAAAAAAGCAGATCTCGGCCTGTGATTCGCGGTGCTTCCGCACGCAAGTTCGGGGAGGAAGAAGTGGCTTTTGAAACAGCCCAAAATGGCGGCAAAACTTTCATTAAGGGAGCATTAGGCGGCCTTTTAAACTAAGCCTAACTTGATGCCGGCACTCTTCTCTCTCTTCCTTCTTTCTTCTTTATTTTACTTTTTTCTTGTTCTTCTTTTCTTTCATGTGATCGAATTTTTTTGTTTTGAGGAAGGCGGTGGAGGGCAGGGGTGGTGGAGGGGGAAGGGAAGCAGTGGTTAGTTGAAAATGGAATTGTGCGAGTACATTTTTTGAGTTGAAAAAGAGAGTTTTGAAACAACTTTTTAATGTAATAAAAAATAGGATTGTGCAAATATTTTCCCGGCTCCAGAATATTAATGTAATGTACGACATGTTGGTGACAGTCGAACATGAAGATAGTTACGTCTGGCACACGTTAAGTACTTACGACAGTGGCATGTTGTATAGTTGTGGCTGTCGTGTATGTCTTTGTTATGACTGGCGTATATGACTTAGTTATGACTGGCGTATATGACTTTGTTATGACTGTAGTAAATGACTTTGTTATGACTGGCGTATATGACTTTGTTATGACTGTAGTAAATGACTTTGTTATGACTGTTGTATATGACTTTGTTATGACTGTCGCAAATGACTTTGTTTTGACTGTAGTAAATGACTTTGTTATGACTGTAGTAAATGACTTAGTTATGACTGGCGTATATGACTTTGTTATGACTGTAGTAAATGACTTTGTTATGACTGTCGTAAATGATTTAATTTCAACTGTCGTAAATGATTCAGTAAGAATGCGTAAAAAGGAAATTGTTGAATTTGTCGTAAATCACTTAGTTACGACTGTCTTAAATGACAAATTTAATTGTCGTAAATGACATAGTTTAGGCTGGCGTAAGTGAGAAATTTGATTGTCGTAAACAACTAAGTTGACAGTCGTAAAGCTCGAAATGTCGCTTAAAAATGAAGACCATTCAAACACATCCCCAACCTACACCTGCAAAACAAAATTCCCCCACTCCCCCTCCCTCCCATTACCCCCAATTCCTCCCCTCACCCCTTCGTCCTCCCCCCCATCCCCCCCGCTGCCAAAAATAAACCTTCACAAAGAGCGTCGGATATTACAAAATCAAACAGGGTGGGGAGGGGGGGCAGAAGGAGGTGGAGAAATGGGGGATAATAGAGGGAGGGGGAGGGGAGTAGGGGAGAGGAGGAGGGGGAAGCATGGAGATGAACGGCGGAGTATTGCCATCATGAGGGCCATGTTGTTGTTTTTGTTGTTGTTGTTAGATAATAGCGGCCGTGGCTTGAAGGGGGGCGAGATGGGGGAAGGGAGAATAGAGGGGGAGGGGTTCGGAGTGGGGTACATCCTCCCTCGAACAAGTGAGAGGGGATATGGTCCCCCCCCTCTCTGAAGGGGGTAAATTTTACCCCCTCCTTATCTGAACAATGAAAGGTAGCTCTTTGCAAAACAAAGGCCATGGGCTGTGTTAAAAAATATTTAACGCTTCAACGACTTATGAATGAACGACTGGGTGAATGAGCGAATGTTATGGGAAAAAAAACATCCCTACCATAAAACTTTCACCATCACTACCATAAAAATAAAACTTCCACCATCACTACCGTAAAAATTCCACCATAACTACCTAAAATAAAACTTCCACCAGTCCGAATCCCGTTAGTGCCGCCCGGTGCTTCTCCCCGTTGGGAAAAGGGAGAACTCAGCCACAACTCCCCACTCTACCCAGGTGTCGGAAATGGGTACCGGCTCGACCGGAGGTAACCGTCATGGCATCCTGGTGTTAGTTATGAGGCATTTGATATACGAGTACCAGTGTACAAGGTGATGTGTATATCAGGCTTGACTGGACTAAAACATCCTTTCTTTCTTCCCTCACTTCACGTACGCTACATTTAGCAACAATTTCCTCACAACGCACGGAAACCATCAGAAGGCTTTACGCAAATTTCAGATCGTGTTCCCCTCGGCAAAAGTGAGGGAAGAATGCGGTGCCTCGCGCGCCCGAGTTTGAGGCGTCAAAATGCCTCAAAAAAAGGGTAAAAACAACGGAGAACAGCGCTTGTTATTGGGCCTGTGGAGAGCGGAGTCCGCTCTGCAGTCTCTAATTGTTATTGTGGTGGTGTTGTTGTGTTGTATTGTGATTGTTATTGTGGTGGTGGTGGTGTTGTTGTGTTGTATTGTAATTGTTATTGTGGTGGTGGTGTTGTTGTGTTGTATTGTAATTGTTATTGTGGTGGTGGTGGTGTTGTTGTGTTGTATTGTAATTGTTATTGTGGTGGTGGTGTTGTTGTGTTGTATTGTAATTGTTATTGTGGTGGTGGTGTTGTTGTGTTGTATTGTAATTGTTATTGTGGTGGTGTTGTTGTGTTGTATTGTAATGGTTATTGTGGTGGTGGTGTTGTTGTGTTGTATTGTAATTGTTATTGTGGTGGTGGTGGTGTTGTTGTGTTGTATTGTAATTGTTATTGTGGTGGTGGTGTTGTTGTGTTGTATTGTAATTGTTATTGTGGTGGTGGTGTTGTTGTGTTGTATTGTAATTGTTATTGTGGTGGTGTTGTTGTGTTGTATTGTAATGGTTATTGTGGTGGTGGCGTTGTGTTGTATTGTAATGGTTATTGTGGTGGTGGTGTTGTTGTGTTGTATTGTAATTGTTATTGTGGTGGTGTTGTTGTGTTGTATTGTAATTGTTATTGTGGTGGTGTTGTTGTGTTGTATTGTAATTGTTATTGTGGTGGTGTTGTTGTGTTGTATTGTAATGGTTATTGTGGTGGTGTTGTTGTGTTGTATTGTATTTGTTATTGTGGTGGTGTTGTTGTGTTGTATTGTAATGGTTATTGTGGTGGTGGTGTTGTGTTGTATTGTAATTGTTATTGTGGTGGTGTTGTTGTGTTGTATTGTAATGGTTATTGTGGTGGTGGTGGTGTTGTGTTGTATTGTAATTGTTATTGTGGTGGTGTTGTTGTGTTGTATTGTAATTGTTATTGTGGTGGTGGTGTTGTGTTGTATTGTAATTGTTATTGTGGTGGTGTTGTTGTGTTGTATTGTAATGGTTATTGTGGTGGTGTTGTTGTGTTGTATTGTAATGGTTATTGTGGTGGTGTCGTTGTGTTGTATTGTAATGGTTATTGTGGTGGTGTTGTTGTGTTGTATTGTAATTGTTATTGTGGTGGTGTTGTTGTGTTGTATTGTAATGGTTATTGTGGTGGTGGTGTTGTGTTGTATTGTAATTGTTATTGTGGTGGTGTTGTTGTGTTGTATTGTAATGGTTATTGTGGTGGTGGTGTTGTTGTGTTGTATTGTAATTGTTATTGTGGTGGTGTTGTTGTGTTGTATTGTAATTGTTATTGTGGTGGTGGTGTTGTGTTGTATTGTAATTGTTATTGTGGTGGTGTTGTTGTGTTGTATTGTAATGGTTATTGTGGTGGTGTTGTTGTGTTGTATTGTAATGGTTATTGTGGTGGTGTCGTTGTGTTGTATTGTAATGGTTATTGTGGTGGTGGTGTTGTGTTGTATTGTAATTGTTATTGTGGTGGTGTTGTTGTGTTGTATTGTAATGGTTATTGTGGTGGTGGTGTTGTGTTGTATTGTAATTGTTATTGTGGTGGTGTTGTTGTGTTGTATTGTAATGGTTATTGTGGTGGTGGTGTTGTTGTGTTGTATTGTAATGGTTATTGTGGTGGTGGTGTCGTTGTGTTGTATTGTAATGGTTATTGTGGTGGTGGTGTTGTGTTGTATTGTAATTGTTATTGTGGTGGTGTTGTTGTGTTGTATTGTAATGGTTATTGTGGTGGTGGTGTTGTTGTGTTGTATTGTAATTGTTATTGTGGTGGTGTTGTTGTGTTGTATTGTAATTGTTATTGTGGTGGTGGTGTTGTGTTGTATTGTAATTGTTATTGTGGTGGTGGTGTTGTGTTGTATTGTAATGGTTATTGTGGTGGTGGTGTTGTGTTGTATTGTAATGGTTATTGTGGTGGTGGTATTGCTGTGTTGTATTGTAATGGTTATTGTTGTGGTGGTGTTGTTGTGTTGTATTGTAATTGTTATTGTGGTGGTGTTGTTGTGTTGTATTGTAATTGTTATTGTGGTGGTGGTGTTGTTGTGTTGTATTGTAATTGTTATTGTGGTGGTGTTGTTGTGTTGTATTGTAATTGTTGTTGTGGTGGTGTTGTTGTGTTGTATTGTAATTGTTATTGTGGTGGTGGTGTTGTTGTGTTGTATTGTAATTGTTATTGTGGTGGTGTTGTTGTGTTGTATTGTAATGGTTATTGTGGTGGTGGTGTTGTGTTGTATTGTAATTGTTATTGTGGTGGTGGTGTTGTGTTGTATTGTAATTGTTATTGTGGTGGTGTTGTTGTGTTGTATTGTAATTGTTATTGTGGTGGTGTTGTTGTGTTGTATTGTAATTGTTATTGTGGTGGTGGTGTTGTGTTGTATTGTAATTGTTATTGTGGTGGTGTTGTTGTGTTGTATTGTAATTGTTATTGTGGTGGTGTTGTGTTGTATTGTAATGGTTATTGTGGTGGTGGTGTTGTGTTGTATTGTAATTGTTATTGTGGTGGTGTTGTTGTGTTGTATTGTAATGGTTATTGTGGTGGTGGTGTTGTGTTGTATTGTAATTGTTATTGTGGTGGTGGTGTTGTGTTGTATTGTAATTGTTATTGTGGTGGTGGTGTTGTGTTGTATTGTAATTGTTATTGTGGTGGTGTTGTTGTGTTGTATTGTAATTGTTATTGTGGTGGTGTTGTTGTGTTGTATTGTAATTGTTATTGTGGTGGTGTTGTTGTGTTGTATTGAAATTGTTATTGTGGTGGTGTTGTTGTGTTGTATTGTAATGGTTATTGTGGTGGTGTTGTTGTTGTGTTGTATTGTAATGGTTATTGTTGTGGTGGTGTTGTGTTGTATTGTAATGGTTATTGTGGTGGTGGTGTTGTTGTGTTGTATTGTAATTGTTATTTTGGTGGTGTTGTTGTGTTGTATTGTAATTGTTATTGTGGTGGTGTTGTTGTGTTGTATTGTAATTGTTATTGTGGTGGTGGTGTTGTTGTGTTGTATTGTAATTGTTATTGTGGTGGTGGTGTTGTTGTGTTGTATTGTAATGGTTATTGTGGTGGTGGTGTTGTTGTGTTGTATTGTAATGGTTATTGTGGTGGTGGTGTTGTTGTGTTGTATTGTAATTGTTATTGTGGTGGTGGTGTTGTTGTGTTGTATTGTAATGGTTATTGTTGTGGTGGTGTTGTTGTGTTGTATTGTAATGGTTATTGTGGTGGTGGTGTTGTTGTGTTGTATTGTAATGGTTATTGTGGTGGTGGTGTTGTTGTGTTGTATTGTAATGGTTATTGTTGTGGTGGTGTTGTTGTGTTGTATTATAATGGTTATTGTGGTGGTGGTGTTGTTGTGTTGTATTGTAATGGTTATTGTTGTGGTGGTGTTGTTGTGTTGTATTGTAATTGTTATTGTGGTGGTGGTGTTGTTGTGTTGTATTGTAATTGTTATTGTGGTGGTGGTGTTGTTGTGTTGTATTGTAATGGTTATTGTGGTGGTGGTGTTGTTGTGTTGTATTGTAATTGTTATTGTGGTGGTGTTGTTGTGTTGTATTGTAATTGTTATTGTGGTGGTGTTGTTGTGTTGTATTGTAATTGTTATTGTGGTGGTGTTGTTGTGTTGTATTGTAATTGTTATTGTGGTGGTGTTTTTGTGTTGTATTGTAATTGTTATTGTGGTGGTGGTGTTGTGTTGTATTGTAATGGTTATTGTGGTGGTGGTATTGCTGTGTTGAGACTTGTGGATATGGTGTTGTTGTGTTGTATTGTAACTTGTTATGGTGCTGTATTGTATTGTAATTTGTGGTGATGGAGTATTGTCGTATTGCCTCTTATAGAATGTAAGGCAACCTTTCAATAAAAATCAAAACGGGAGATCATCAAACTCAAATATGAAATTAGAAACATTTTAAGTGTAAAGGCATTTAAAGGCATTTTATGTATCCACACATGTCTACTGTACACTCCGTGGCAACTTCTTTAGTAAATAACGTAAATTTACTCATAATAAACTATTCAAACGTACAGCCTTCATAACACATAATAAGGCACAGAAAACCGCACTATATTATAAATACCATGTTACTAACATTTGGTTCGTATGTTATAATGAAACCATCACCTTTACTTTGAACTTCTATTTCGTCTTCTTCAGTTTGTTGCACAGCTTTCCCTAGCAAAGATGAATAAAAACAACTCTTATATGAAGAGAAAGTAAGACCAGAAGTAAAAGTAGATACAACTCTATTGTAAATAGACATTGAAACTCAAACGAAGAATAAAAACAACCCTATTGTGATGAACAGAATAACGAATAAAAACAACTCTATTGTGAAGATTAAAAACGAAGAATAAAACCAACCCTACTGTGGAGAAAAAATAACGAACAAAAACAACTCTATTGTGAAGATTAAAAACGAAGAATAAAACCAACCCTACTGTGGAGAAAAAAAATAACGAACAAAAACAACTCTATTGTGAAGATTAAAAACGAAGAATAAAACCAACCCTACTGTGGAGAAAAAAAATAACGAACAAAAACAACTCTATTGTGAAGATTAAAAACGAGGAATAAAACCAACCCTACTGTGGAGAAAAAAATAACGAACAAAAACAACTCTACTGTGAAGAGAAATTAAAACCAAAACGAAGAATAAAAGCAACTTTATTGTGAAGAACAAAATGACGAATAAAAACAACTCCTTTGAGAAGGCGGCGCGATTGTGAGAACGGAACTCGGGCGCAAAGTCCGTAGACTTTCATGCATCTCTGCCGCATCCGGCGGAGCAGTTCATTCTTGACTTGCTGAATGGAACACTTTACGCCATCACCTCCGCCATTGTGGCTCCGACTTCTTTTGCATCCTACGCAGTCGGAAGCCATTTTCTAAATCGACCTGGCACCACACAAGCGCAGGATAAGTAGCAAACAAACACCAAGAAAGCGTCTCGGCTTACGAAGAAAAGCGTCCTGTTTGACTCCTGGGCGCTTTCGGAAATTTCCCAACCAAACGACCTGGAATAATGTTCCTCTGCCGAGGTGCCTGCCTTAATGACCTGCTCTTGAGAGCTGCGCTAACTGCACGCGTCTAAATCAAGGATTAAAAGTTCAACGTGCGTGCGTAATTCAAGGATTAAAAACCAGGATTAAAAAGTTAAACTTGGGCGTGTAATTCAAGGATTAAAAGCAAGGACTAAAAAGTTAAACGTGGGCGTGTAATTCAAGGATTAAAAACCAGGATTAAAAAGTTAAACGTGGGCGTGTAATTCAAGGATTAAAAGCAAGGACTAAAAAGTTAAACGTGGGCGTGTAATTCAAGGATTAAAAACCAGGATTAAAAAGTTAAACGTGGGCGTGTAATTCAAGGATTAAAAGCAAGGATTAAAAAGTTAAACGTGGGCGTGTAATTCAAGGATTAAAAATAAGGATTAAAAAGTTAAACGTGGGCGTGTAATTCGAGGATTAAAAACAAGGATTAAAAAGTTAAACGTGGGCGTGTAATTCAAGGATTAAAAAGTTAAACGTGGGCGTGTAATTCAAGGATTAAAAGCAAGGATTAAAAAGTTAAACGTGGGCGTGTAATTCAAGGATTAAAAGCAAGGATTAAAAAGTTAAACGTGGGCTTGGAATTCAAGGATAAAACTGTGCACGTGTAAATCAAGGATTAACAAGTTGAAGTGCTCGTGTTAATCATGGATTAAGAAGTTAAACATACATAAATCCATAATTGAAAAGTTAAGCGTGCGTATGTAAATTATAGATAAAAATATAAAGTTGCGAGATAATTCAAGGATTAAAAAGTGGAACGGATTGCAGATCAATTTGACTCAATGCAAAGAAGCTTAATATGTTTTTCAACTTATGCATAGTTATGGAAAGAAGAAATAAATTTAGGTCTACTCACGCAAGCAGGTTCAACTACCTGATAACATTAAAATTAGAAGTAATTGTGTCATTTCCCTACGAGTAAAATATTAAATTTAGAACTAATTACATTATTTCCTACGAGTGAAATAAAAATACGAAACAAATTTTTAATTCCAAGCAAAATTAACACAAGTTGAAGAGATGCGAGCTGTCTCTTTATGAAAAAAATAGATAGATAGCGAAAGAGAAGAAAGAGATTGAAAATAACAATAGAGAGAGAGAGAGAAAACCGAAGAGAAGGAAATTTGCGAAAGAGAAACAAAGCAAGCAAAAGAGAGAGAAAGAGAGATGGCGTAAGAAAGAGAAAGAAAGTTTGTGAAAGAAAAAGAAAGAGATGGACAATAACAAGAGAGAGAGAGAGCCGAAGAGAAGGAGATTTGCAGAAGAGAAACATAGCGAGCGAAAGAGAGAGAAAGAGAGATGGAGGGAGTGGGAGAAAGAGAGATTGCAAAAGAGGAAGGGAGAGAGAGTGGGAGAAAGAGAGATTGCAAAAGAGGAAGGGAGAGAGAGTGGGAGAAAGAGAGATTGCAAAAGAGGAAGGGAGAGAGAGTGGGAGAAAGAGATTGCAAAAGAGGAAGGGAGATAGCGGAAGAGAGAGTATAACAAGAGCACACCAGAAACCCCCTCTCGCCCCCATCACCTTCCCCCACCACCTTCCACCCCACATTCCCCCCCACCTTCCCCCACCACCTTCCACCCCACATTCCCCCCCACCTTCCCCCACCACCTTCCCCACCACCTTCCCCCACCACCTTCCCCCACCACCTCCCCCACCACCTTCCCCACGACCTTCCCCCACCACCTTCCCCCACCACCTTCCCCACGACCTTCCCCCACCACTTTCCCCCACCACCTTCCCCCACCACCTTCCCCCACCATTTTTCCCCACCACCCTCTCCCACCGCTTTCCTCCACCACCTTGCCCCACCATCTTCCCACACCACCTTCCCCCACCACCTTCCCCCACCACCTTCCCCCACCACCTTCCTCCACCACCTTCCCCCACCACCTTCCCCCACCACCTTCCCCCACCACCTTCCCACACCACCTTCCCCCACCACCTTCCCACAACACCTTCCCACACCACCTTCCCCCACCAACTTCCCACACCACCTTCCCACAACACCTTCCCCCACCACCTTCCCACACCACCTTCCCCCACCACCTTCCCCCACCACATTCCCCCACCAGCTTCCCCCACCACCTTCCCACACCACCTTCCCCCACCACCTTCCCACACCACCTTCCCCCACCACCTTCCCCCACCACCTTCCCCCACCAACTTCCCCCACCACCTTCCCCCCTCACAAGAGAACAGAAGCCAGACTCGCGCGTAACAAACTTTGGCGGCAGCAGCCCTCGTTTTCGCGGCAAACTTCCGTGAACACAAGCCGGGTTGGCCAAATGAAAACCGGTGGTGTTGAGTAGGGGTGTGTTGGGGGTCCAACCCTGCTCTTCCGGGTTGTGATCTCCTGCCATTTCCGGGTTGTGATCCCCGCCACTTCCGGGTTGTGTTCCCCCGTCACTTCTGGGTTGTGATCCTCCACCACTTTTGGGTTGTGATCCTCCACCACTTCTGGGTTGTGATCCCCGCCACTTCTGGGTTGTGATCCCCACCACTTCTGGGTTGTGATCCCCCGCCACTTCCGGGTTGTGTTCCCCCGTCACTCCCGGGTTGTGATCCCCCGTCACTCCCGGGTTGTGATCCCCACATCCTGCATGGGGCATTTTGGGATCAGTCGCTAACGCACGACCCATTAAAATATTCCCCTACAATTTGAGGTCTTTAAAATTTCTTCGTTAAGACTCGTAAAGGCTTTTTGTCAGAGGCTAGCAGGACAAAGGCCTGCTGAATCAAAACCTGTAGGACGAAAAATTATAAGACAAAGACTTTTAGCACAAAGGCCTATTAAGCAAAGACGTGTAAGCCAATTGTTTGTAAGGTAAATGCTAGTTGAGCAAAGGCATAGGAGTATTCTAGAAAGGTCAGTTCGACTACGAAGTTCAGAACAAAGGAAGACAAAAGACTGCACGACAAACACCCGTGAGACAAAGAACGATTGTCTCTCATCATAGACATGTTGGTGTGAGTTGATCGACGTCAAAAAAAAATTTTGAGCTGAAAAAAATAAAAGCAGCGCTAATTGGAATCATATTTTCAGATAAATAATGGCAGGGAACTTATTTCAGCTATATTTTATCTCTTGAATAACGGTAAAAACACCGAAATTCCTGTATGACAACTCAGCAAAAGTTTTGGACCTACTGCCAAATTTGCACCACTGTTAAAAAAAGTTAAAAAAAACAGTAATAAAAAGATTGGAATTAGAGCCATTTTAATAAAGATTTCAGATCAAGTGCCAAATTTTGACCACATTTTGCAATGCGTTATTTAAATTCATGTCTCATATTTTTGGACTGAACAGAAACTTATCCTTCGTTTCGGGGGGAGGACAACAGTTTTGCTGACAAAGGAAAATAAACAAAAAAAACAAAAGAAAACAAACAATAAAAACAGTCTCACTGGTGGTTGGCGGGGCAGGGTTGCCAGATTGGCCATTTTCTGGCCAAAATTATGTCACTTTTCCTCCAAAATTCGCACATTTGGCAACTTGGAAGAAGTGCTGATGGATGCCAAGGTGCCTTAATGGTTAAATTCTATGTGATGTTAAGTCAAATTTGACCATTTAGCGAAAAAGGAATAAAGACTACTTTCAAAGGCCACTGATTCAAGCGCCAATAATTCAAAGGTAAATAATTCAAGCCTGTATTATTTAATGGTAAATATATCTATGGCGAATAATTTAAACGCGAATAAATTAAAAGTAAATTATTCAAGGGTAAATAATTCATGGGCAAATAATTCAAACGCGAATAACTTAGAGGTGAATAATTCAATGGCCTATAATTCGAAAGCGAATTGCTTAAAGGTAATTAATTCAAGGGCCAATAATTCAAAGGCCAGGAATTCAAAGACCAATGATTCCAAAATCAATAATTTGAATGTTAATATTTTAATTCAAAAGTGAATAGATCAAGATCCTACCATTCAAATCGAATCTTTGATATTCTTATAATTCAAAAGCCAGTAATGAATATGTCAACAATGTAACCCTGCGACCTTTTGTGTGTTTGTTTTTATGCGTGAATTTGTGTTTACGTCAACGGAATTATCTTGCTAAATTATATTTTATGAAGAAATACTGAATAACATTTTATTAAATTTTATCGAGTTAAATTACATCGAATTAATTTTTTTAATTCCATTGAGTTAAATTTTATTAAAATAAATTACAATTACTACCAGCCAAAAATGTGGTGGCAGCGAATTCGTTGGACTCGAACCCACTATGCAAAATTCTTTGGCACTTCTCAATGATTTATTGAAGTGTCAATACGGTGCACCGGCCTTCACAATATATAAATGTAATATATATAAAAATAAAATATATAAATAGTCCTCGGTGGGCAGTATATATACAAATATAGGAGCACAGTTCTCGGCAATATATAAATATATATATATATATATACTGTATATAGCGATGTAGAAGCTTGAAACAGTTGAACTTGAAAAAACAGTATTTTCAATCAGTTTTTTGCCAACATTCAGTTAATTACAGTCTGTTCTTTCAACTCTAATTGTAACATTCGACTGATTAGAGTGTGTTTTGTGTCAAGTTTATGAATACCGTTTAATTGGGTATAGCCTTGATTCAATTCTGTTCTGTTCGTAGGTCATTCATTCAACTCCATCGATAACATTTAATTTATTGCACCCTTTTCATTCAATTCTAGCGATAACATTTAACTCATCCTAAGTCATTCTTTCAATTCTGTCTATAAGATCTAATTTATCACAGGTTGTTCATTAAATTCTATCGATAACATCTACTGTAATTTATCGCGACATTTTTATTCAATGCTATCGATAACATTCAATTAACCGCAGGTCGTTCATTCATTTCTATCTATAACACCTAATTTATCACAGGTAGTTCATTCAATCATTGAGTCCTATTGATAACATTTAATTTACGGAAGCTCATTCATTTAATTCTAGGGCCACATTTAATTTATCACAGGTCGTTCCCTCAATTCCATCGCCAACATTCAGTTGGATCGAACTGTTAGATTAGTTTTATCCACCCCGTTGGATAAGATCCACTCGATGGAGCGAACTTATTTTATTGAAGCGACTCAGCACAAGCAATTTGTTGACGACGCGAGAAGTTTGACCCAAAAAGATGATTGATTCTACTCCAAATGAGCGGCGAAAGAAGGGAGGTTCTTTTACAGCCTACCCAATGGCTTCTGGCCCATCTTCGGCTCGTAAAGTTCGCGACACGCGATACTGAATACATTTTTTTTTGACATTTTTTTGCAAATTTCTTTTTTGCAATTTTTTTTTCGTTTGCGGTGCGGAAGATAAGGCACACCCGATGTTGTAAAGGCGCCTCCAAATTTTGATGGGCTTTGAAACAGGGAGTCTTTGTCTCGGTTACACGGTCAGAATATTCCAGTGCAGTGGGAATATTCCAGCGCAGTGCGAATATTCCAATGCAGTGAGAATATTCCAATGCAGTGGGAATATTCCAATGCAGTGGGAATATTCCAGCGCAGTGCGAATATTCCAATGCAGTGAGAATATTCCAATGCAGTGGGAATATTCCAATGCAGTGGGAATATTCCAACGCAGTGGGAATATTCCAATGCAGTGGGAATATTCCAATGCAGTGGGAATATTCCACCGCGGTGGGAATATTCCAATGCAGTGGGAATATTCCAATGCAGTGGGAATATTCCAATGCAGTGGGAATATTAAAACGTGGTTGAAATATCCCGGCATGTCGGTATTGCAGTAAGAATATTCCAGCGCATTGGGAATATTCCGATGCAGTGGAAAGATTTTGATATGTCAGTATTGCAGTGGGAATATTCTGACTTGCCTGGAACACGGGAATATTTCAGCATGTCGGGAACGCTGTGTGAATATTCCGACATGTCGGGAACGCTGTGTTAATATTCCAGCATGTCGGGAACGCTGTGGGAATATTCCGTCATGCTGGAACGCTGTGGGAATATTCCGACATGTCGGGAACGGTGTGGGAATATTCTGACATGCCGGGAATGTGACGAGGCTCGCCGGGAATCTGTCTCCCCGTGTGGAATATGTCTGGAATTGGAAAGGAATGTGGCGCATGTGCTGAAGTGGGAATGTGTTTGTGTTGTTCCTGGGATGTCATGAATAGCTTGGAATATTCAGGAATGGCATGACTAGTTGGGAATATTCAGGAATTACATGAATAGCTTGGAATATTCAGGAATGGCATGACTAGTTGGGAATATTCAGGAATGACATGAATAGCTTGGAATATTCAGGAATGACACGACTAGTGGGGAATATTCGGGAATGGCATGACTATGTAGTTGAAAATATTCAGGAATTACATGACTAGTTGGGAATATTCGGGAATGGCTTGACTAGTTGGGAATATTCGGGAATGACTTGACTAGTTGGGAATATTAAGGAACAAGGTTACCACCAACTACCACCAACTGCTACCACCACACACACACACTACCAATTGTGTGGACCGATGATTTTCCCGCTAATACTCATTAGTGGTTTGCTTTTTAAAGAGTATATTGAGCCTCAAATTTTATCTTATGCAGGTTTCAAGATATGAATATGCTAAAACTTTGTGTCACAGATGCAAAAATAACATTTTTGGTTTACGGGAAATTTTGAGAACGTCGACTAGGATGCCTAATGATCAACGTATAAGAATGTTGAATTTAAAAACGACTTTTTACGCTCTTTTATTTATAATCAACGTATAATATGTATGAGCTGTTCTCATACAACAGGGTACAGTGTGTGCCTTAAATATATATCAATGTAAAATTGTATTGTGACTCCGACATGTGAGATGATATGTTCGAAACACAGAATTAATGACTGATGTGAGTATGAATTAAAAAAATGTAGCCTCAAAGGTTGAAGTATACATATCAAACAAGGTACTGCTATTGTTCTAAACTACCAATGCCACTAATACTAATACACTACTAATATACTTTTAGAATAATACTAATATTATTCTAAACTACTAATACCCCATGATAAGGGTATGTATGTAGTGTGCATATCAGTCCCATTCGGGCATGATTTGACTTTAAACTAGCATATTTCTCAGTATCTATGCGTTATGGCCAGTAAATTGCCTAAACCTAAAAAAATAAGCTGCCCTATATTTCCAATTGGTCGATCCTTAATAATTTCACGAGAACCAAAAGGAAAACCAATGTAAAAATGGGCCTCCTTATCAGCAATGCATTATTCGCACCAGCGGGAACGCCTAAAACAAACCAAAAATTCCACACCAGCGGAAGTGCCTAAAACAAACTAAAAACTTTGCGCCAGCAGGAACGCCTAAAACGGACCAAAAACTCCACGTCAGTGGGAACGCCTAAAACAAATCAAAATCTCCACGCCAGTGGGAACGCCTCAAAAAAAACCCACACCAATAGGAACGCCTAAAACGAACAAAAAACTTCACAACAAGCAGGAACGCCTAAAACAACCAAAAACTCCACGCCAGCAGGAGCGCCTAAAACAAACCAAAAGCTCGAGTAGACTCCCGTTCACGGTCTGCTCGCATAAACCACGTCTACAAATTTGCTTCATGGGCTTGCCGTGCTCGGATCATGCGAGCGACATGCCGTAAACATGTCTGGATCGCTCAGTCATGTTTGCCGTTCGCCCAACTCGAGATGGGATACGCTGATGCCTTGGGGTTCAATGGGCCAATAATATTTTTTATAGTTCAAGTGAGACGAAAGAAGAAAGGCGATGCGCGGGACGGGAGGACGGAAGGCTTTATCCACTTCGCCTCTTTACGACATGGCTTCCTTTCAAAGAAACTCGTCCAGAGAAAAGGACAGAGAGCAATAGAAGGTGTTTGTTTGTGCGTCTTGAAACTTAGTTCGACTTACGCTGTCGCTTTCAATGTGCGGACGGTATGAGAAACTTACGATTTACGACTTACGCGGTCACAAACTTACGATTTACGACTTACGCTATCGCTTTCAATGTGTGTACTGGATGAGAAACTTGTGACATGAGATAGTAGTAGCGATGCTTGCCTGCAGTGTTGAATCTGCGTTGTTGACACACGCATTTCTAGCTTGCAGTGTTGAATCTGCGTTGAAGACAAGCATTTCTAGCTTGCAGTGTTGAATCCGCGTTGCAGACACACGCATTTCTAGCTTGCAGTGTTGAATCCGCGTTGCAGACACACGCATTTCTAGCTTGCAGTGTTGAATCTGCGTTGAAGACAAGCATTTCTAGCTTGCAGTGTTGAATCCGCGTTGCAGACACACGCATTTCTAGCTTGCAGTGTTGAATCCGCGTTGCAGACACACGCATTTCTAGCTTGCAGTGTTGAATCTGCGTTGAAGACAAGCATTTCTAGCTTGCAGTGTTGAATCCGCGTTGCAGACACACGCATTTCTAGCTTGCAGTGTTGAATCCACGTTGCAGACACACGCATTTCTAGCTTGCAGTGTAGAATCCGTGTTGCAGAAACACGCATTTCTAGCTTGCAGTGTTGAATCCGCGTTGCAGACACACGCATTTCTAGCTTGCAGTGTTGAATCCGCGTTGCAGACACACGCATTTCTAGCTTGCAGTGTTGAATCTGCGTTGAAGACAAGCATTTCTAGCTTGCAGTGTTGAATCCGCGTTGCAGACACACGCATTTCTAGCTTGCAGTGTTGAATCCGCGTTGCAGACGCACGCATTTCTAGCTTGCAGTGTTGAATCTGCGTTGAAGACAAGCATTTCTAGCTTGCAGTGTTGAATCCGCGTTGCAGACACACGCATTTCTAGCTTGCAGTGTTGAATCCGCGTTGCAGACACACGCATTTCTAGCTTGCAGTGTTGAATCTGCGTTGAAGACAAGCATTTCTAGCTTGCAGTGTTGAATCCGCGTTGCAGCACACGCATTTCTAGCTTGCAGTGTTGAATCCACGTTGCAGACACACGCATTTCTAGCTTGCAGTGTAGAATCCGTGTTGCAGAAACACGCATTTCTAGCTTGCAGTGTTGAATCCGCGTTGCAGACACACGCATTTCTAGCTTGCAGTGTTGAATCCGCGTTGCAGACCCACGCATTTCTAGCCTGCAGTGTTGAATCCGCGTTGCAGACACACGCATTTCTAGCTTGCAGTGTTGAATCCACGTTGCAGACACACGCATTTCTAGCTTGCAGTGTTGAATCCGTGTTGCAGACACTCGCATTTCTAGCTTGCAGTGTTGAATCCGCGTTGCAGACACACGCATTTCTAGCTTGCAGTGTTGAATCCGTGTTGCAGACACACGCATTTCTAGCTTGCAGTGTTGAATCCGCGTTGCAGACACACGCATTTCTAGCTTGCAGTGTTGAATCCGTGTTGCAGACACACGCATTTCTAGCTTGCAGTGTTGAATCCACGTTGCAGACACACGCATTTCTAGCTTGCAGTGTTGAATCCGCGTTGCAGACACACGCATTTCTAGCTTGCAGTGTTGAATGAATCCGCGTTGCAGACACACGCATTTATAGCTTGCAGTGTTGAATCCACGTTGCAGACACACGCATTTCTAGCTTGCAGTGTTGAATCCGTGTTGCAGACACTCGCATTTCTAGCTTGCAGTGTTGAATCCGTGTTGCAGACACACGCATTTCTAGCTTGCAGTGTTGAATCCTCGTTGCAGACACACGCATTTCTAGCTTGCAGTGTTGAATCCGCGTTGCAGACACACGCATTTCTAGCTTGCAGTGTTGAATCCGCGTTGCAGACACACGCATTTCTAGCTTGCAGTGTTGAATCCGCGTTGCAGACACACGCATTTCTAGCTTGCAGTGTTGAATCCGCGTTGCAGACACACGCATTTCTAGCTTGCAGTGTTGAATCCGCGTTGCAGACACACGCATTTCTAGCTTGCAGTGTTGAATCCGCGTTGCAGACACACGCATTTCTAGCTTGCAGTGTTGAATCCGCGTTGCAGACACACGCATTTCTAGCTTGCAGTGTTGAATCCGCGTTGCAGACACACGCATTTCTAGCTTGCAGTGCTGAATCCGCGTTGCAGACACACGCATTTCTAGCTTGCAGTGTTGAATCTGCGTTGCAGACACACGCATTTCTAGCTTGCAGTGTTGAATCCGCGTTGCAGACACACGCATTTCTAGCTTGCAGTGTTGAATCTGCGTTGCAGACACACGCATTTCTAGCTTGCAGTGTTGAATCCGCGTTGCAGACACACGCATTTCTAGCTTGCAGTGTTGAATCTGCGTTGCAGACACACGCATTTCTAGCTTGCAGTGTTGAATCCGCGTTGCAGACACACGCATTTCTAGCTTGCAGTGTTGAATCCGCGTTGCAGACACACGCATTTCTAGCTTGCAGTGTTGAATCCGCGTTGCAGACACACGCATTTCTAGCTTGCAGTGTTGAATCCGCGTTGCAGACACACGCATTTCTAGCTTGCAGTGTTGAATCCGCGTTGCAGACACACGCATTTCTAGCTTGCAGTGTTGAATCCGCGTTGCAGACACACGCATTTCTAGCTTGCAGTGTTGAATCTGCGTTGCAGACACACGCATTTCTAGCTTGCAGTGTTGAATCCGCGTTGCAGACACACGCATTTCTAGCTTGCAGTGTTGAATCCGCGTTGCAGACACACGCATTTCTAGCTTGCAGTGTTGAATCCGCGTTGCAGACACACGCATTTCTAGCTTGCAGTGTTGAATCCGCGTTGCAGACACACGCATTTCTAGCTTGCAGTGTTGAATCCGCGTTGCAGACACACGCATTTCTAGCTTGCAGTGTTGAATCCACGTTGCAGACACACGCATTTCTAGCTTGCAGTGTTGAATCCGCGTTGCAGACACACGCATTTCTAGCTTGCAGTGTTGAATCCGCGTTGCAGACACACGCATTTCTAGCTTGCAGTGTTGAATCCGCGTTGCAGACACACGCATTTCTAGCTTGCAGTGTTGAATCCGCGTTGCAGACACACGCATTTCTAGCTTGCAGTGTTGAATCCGCGTTGCAGACACACGCATTTCTAGCTTGCAGTGTTGAATCCGCGTTGCAGACACACGCATTTCTAGCTTGCAGTGTTGAATCCGCGTTGCAGACACACGCATTTCTAGCTTGCAGTATTGAATCTGCGTTGCAGACACACGCATTTCTAGCTTGCAGTGTTGAATCCGCGTTGCAGACACACGCATTTCTAGCTTGCAGTGTTGAATCCGCGTTGCAGACACACGCATTTCTAGCTTGCAGTGTTGAATCCGCGTTGCAGACACACGCATTTCTAGCTTGCAGTGTTGAATCCGCGTTGCAGACACACGCATTTCTAGCTTGCAGTGTTGAATCCGCGTTGCAGACACACGCATTTCTAGCTTGCAGTGTTGAATCCGCGTTGCAGACACACGCATTTCTAGCTTGCAGTGTTGAATCTGCGTTGCAGACACACGCATTTCTAGCTTGCAGTGTTGAATCCGCGTTGCAGACACACGCATTTCTAGCTTGCAGTGTTGAATCCGCGTTGCAGACACACGCATTTCTAGCTTGCAGTGTTGAATCCGCGTTGCAGACACACGCATTTCTAGCTTGCAGTGTTGAATCCGCGTTGCAGACACACGCATTTCTAGCTTGCAGTGTTGAATCCGTGTTGCAGACACACGCATTTCTAGCTTGCAGTGTTGAATCCGTGTTGCAGACACACGCATTTCTAGCTTGCAGTGTTGAATCCGCGTTGCAGACACACGCATTTCTAGCTTGCAGTGTTGAATGAATCCGCGTTGCAGACACACGCATTTCTAGCTTGCAGTGTTGAATCCGCGTTGCAGACACACGCATTTCTAGCTTGCAGTGTTGAATCCGCGTTGCAGACACACGCATTTCTAGCTTGCAGTGTTGAATCCGCGTTGCAGACACACGCATTTCTAGCTTGCAGTGTTGAATCCGCGTTGCAGACACACGCATTTCTAGCTTGCAGTGTTGAATCCGCGTTGCAGACACACGCATTTCTAGCTTGCAGTGTTGAATCCGCGTTGCAGACACACGCATTTCTAGCTTGCAATATGAAACAATTAAGAATTTTTAGCTTGCATATCAAAAGGAAAATATGAGCCAAATTCTACGTGGAAAAGCATCTGCATTTTATGTAAAAGATTTTGATGTGGAGTTGTAAAATAGACTTTAATGTTTAAAGCTTGAGTTTCATTTTATTATTTTTGCGGGGGAAAAAAAAAAGTTTGTGGTGCTAAAACCTGCAGATTAGAACTTCGTTGAAACAAGTTAAAATTGTTCCTTGAATTTCGAGTTTCTGTTCATGTGTTAGAAATAAGAATGAGATTTTCAGAGAACCCACGAGAATCTTCTAGTAAAAATTCGTTCATTTATACCATTTGTACCGGAGTGAGGAGGAAATATGAATAGTCTTGGAAGCTTCGAATTTTTATGCAGCTGAAAAGGTAAATGAATGATGAGAAATTGAATTTTCTTTTATTCGGTGCAGCAAAAACAAAGGAAAGCAAGGCTGTTGTGTATCAAAGTCGGAAGATTGTTTTTTTTTCAATTCAAAAATTGTCCGATTTTGGCCGAATGATATTTTCATTATTGCTAAATGTAGTTATCTTGTTGGAATATCTTATTGAAAATGCCGGCACTATGTTAAAAGATCTCGTTGAAAATTCAATGATCTTGTTAAAAGATCTGGTTGAAAATGTGGGGATCTTGTTAAAAGATCTGGTTGAAAATGAAGGGATCTTGTTAAAAGTTCTGGTTGAAAATGTAGGGACCTTGTTAAAAGATCTGGTTGAAAATGAAGGGATCTTGTTATAAGATCTGGTTGAAAATGAAGGGATCTTGTTAAAAGATGTGGTTGAAAATGTGGGGATCTTGTTAAAAGATCTGGTTAAAAATGAAGGGATTTTGTTAAAAGATCTGGTTGAAAATGTGGGGATCTTGTTAAAAGATCTGGTTAAAAATGAAGGGATCTTGTTAAAAGACCTGGTTGAAAATGTGAGGATCTTGTTAAAAGATCTGGTTAAAAATGAAGGGATCTTGTTAAAAGACCTGGTTGAAAATGTGAGGATCTTGTTAAAAGATCTGGTTGAAAATGTGGGTATCTTGTTAAAAGATCTGGTTGAAAATGTGGGGATCTTGTTAAAATGTCTGGTTGAAAATGAAGGGATATTGTTAAAAGATCTGGTTGAAAATGTGGGGATCTTGTTAAAAAATCTGGTTGAAAATGTGGGGATCTTGTTAAAAGATCTGGTTAAAAATATGGGGATCTTGTTAAAAGATCTGGTTGAAAATGAAGGGATCTTGTTAAAAGATCTGGTTGAAAATGTGGGGATCTTGTTAAAATAAACTATCCGGAAGACTACAGCACCTCACCGCGCTACATTCGAGCGAGCAGAAGCAAGAATGAAGTGACTGATGTCTAGCGAGAACAAATTTATTCAAAATACCTCTAGAGTTTGTAGGTATGACTCCTTTGAGTGATTTGTATTCGTATTTTGTATTTTTCCAAAATACATCTTGTATTTTGGAAGACTCCCAGGATATTTTCAAGACTTCCTTTCCACAAAATATCTCCCATGGCTTATTGCTAAGCAACAACGATACAAAGAAAATAACTTCTAGACTTTCGATATGTTCACACAACACCAACGTGGGTCCAAAAATGATATGATTTTGCCAGTAGGACCCTTCTGATTGATATCATAATTTTGATCCTTTTTAGTGATATAATTTTGATCCTTTTTAGTGATTTTATTATTTTGATCCTTTTGAGTGACTTTATAATTTTGATCCTTTTGAGTGACTTTATAATTTTGATCCTTATGAGTGACTTTATAATTCTGATCCATTTGAGTGACTTTATAATTTTGATCCTTTTGAGTTATTTTATTATTTTGATCCTTTTAAGTGATATTATAATTTTGATCCTTTTGAGTGATTATAATTTTGATCCTTTTGAGTGATTTTGTAATTTTGATCCTTTTGAGTGATTTTGTAATTTTAATCCTTTTGAGTGACTTTATAATTTTGATCCTTTTGAGTGATTTTGTAATTTTGATCCTTTTGAGTGATTTTACAATTTTGATCCTTTTGAGTGACTTTATAATTTTGATCCTTTTGAGTGATTTTGTAATTTTGATCCTTTTGAGTGATTTTATAATTTTGATCCTTTTGAGTGATTTTATAATTTTGATCCTTTTGAGTGATTTTATAATTTTGATCCTTTTGAGTGACTTTATAATTTTGATCCTTTTGAGTGATTTTATAATTTTGATCCCTTTGAGTGATTTTGTAATTTTGATCCTTTTGAGTGATTTTGTAATTTTGATCCTTTTGAGTGATTTTATAATTTTGATCCCTTTGAGTGATTTTGTAATTTTGATCCTTTTGAGTGATTTTGTAATTTTGATCCTTTTGAGTGATTTTGTAATTTTGATCCTTTTGAGTGATTTTATAATTTTGATCCTTTTGAGTGATTTTGTAATTTTGATCCTTTTGAGTGATTTTGTAATTTTGATCCTTTTGAGTGATTTTATAATTTTGATCCTTTTGAGTGATTTTATAATTTTGATCCTTTTGAGTGATTTTGTAATTTTGATCCTTTTGAGTGATTTTATAATTTTGATCCTTTTGAGTGATTTTGTAATTTTGATCCTTTTGAGTGATTTTGTAATTTTGATCCTTTTGAGTGATTTTGTAATTTTGATCCTTTTGAGTGATTTTGTAATTTTGATCCTTTTGAGTGATTTTGTAATTTTGATCCTTTTGAGTGATTTTGTAATTTTGATCCTTTTGAGTGATTTTGTAATTTTGATCCTTTTGAGTGATTTTGTACTTTTGATCCTTTTGAGTGATTTTGTAATTTTGATCCTTTTGAGTGATTTTGTAATTTTGATCCTTTTGAGTGATTTTGTAATTTTGATCCTTTTGAGTGATTTTGTAATTTTGATCCTTTTGAGTGATTTTGTAATTTAGATCCTTTTGAGTGATTTTGTAATTTTGATCCTTTTGAGTGATTTTGTAATTTTGATCCTTTTGAGTGATTTTGTAATTTTGATCCTTTTGAGTTATTTTATAATTTTGATCCTTTTGAGTGATTTTGTAATTTTGATCCTTTTGAGTGATTTTATAATTTTGATCCTGTTGAGTGATTTTGTAATTTTGATCCTTTTGAGTGATTTTGTAATTTTGATCCTTTTGAGTGATTTTGTAATTTTGATCCTTTTGAGTGATTTTGTAATTTTGATCCTTTTGAGTGATTTTGTAATTTTGATCCCTTTGAGTGATTTTGTAATTTTGATCCTTTTGAGTGATTTTGTAATTTTGATCCTTTTGAGTGACTTTATAATTTTGATCCTTTTGAGTGATTTTATAATTTTGATCCCCTTGAGTGATTTTGTAATTTTGATCCTTTTGAGTGATTTTGTAATTTTGATCCTTTTGAGTGATTTTGTAATTTTGATCCTTTTGAGTGATTTTGTAATTTTGATCCTTTTGAGTGATTTTGTAATTTTGATCCTTTTGAGTGATTTTGTAATTTTGATCCTTTTGAGTGATTTTGTAATTTTGATCCTTTTGAGTGATTTTGTAATTTTGATCCTTTTGAAAAATTTTAAAAATTTGACTCATTTGAGTGCCTTCACACGTCTGATCCTTTTGAGTCTGAGTATAATATACAACGAGCGGTATCAAACAGCTCTTCAGTGATTGTTATTTTTATGTATTTAGTATGCGCTGCTTTAAAACGTGTAATCATTTCTATTTCGTATGTTATAAATTGTTTTTTTCCTAGTTGATGCGTTAAAGATTTCGTATGATTTTGAACTAGAATTTTTTCTATTTGAGGATTCTGCGTCAGTGTAGGTGGCGTTTGTTTGCTGAAACGCTAACCGCTTGTTAGAACTTCTCCAATAAAAAAATTGCAAAAATTAATTTTATTTCTAGTTTTCACACAAATAAGAATACTTAGGTTTGATTGGCACTTTGAAAGTAATGATGTTGCGTTGGGTTGGAACTAAATAAATAAGATTAAGCTGTTCATTCGCTCATTTATCCTCTCCATAGAATCATGTAAACTCCAACCAACTGAAAATATGAAAACGAACTTAAAAACGAACTGAAAATCTGAAAACGAACTTAAAAACGAACTGAAAATCTAAAAACGAACTTAAAAACGAACTGAAAATCTAAAAACGAACTTAAAAACGAACTGAAAATCTGAAAACGAACTTAAAAACGAACTGAAAATCTAAAAACGAACTTAAAAACGAACAGAAAATCTGAAAACGAACTTAAAAACGAACTGAAAATCTAAAAACGAACTTAAAAACGAACAGAAAATCTGAAAACGAACTTAAAAACGAACTGAAAATCTAAAACCGCTAGTCTCAGCAGCGAGGGTAATTCTGAAAAACCATTTTTACGTGACTGAGAAGCGAAAACTTGTCTAAAAGGGAAGAACAATAATTGGGGAAAACTATTCTGATATTAAGGAGGGAAGAAAAAAGTTCAAGGGAAAACAATTCTTACATTAAGGAATTTGAAGTGGACTGGGAGAAACTATTCTTGCATTAATTATAGGAAAAAATTTACGGGAAAATGTTCCCTACATTAAGGAAAAGAAACGAAAGGGTTTGAGGGAAACTAATCTTATACCAAGGAAAGAAAAAACAAAAATTTGGAAAAGCATTTTTTTGCATTAGAGAAAAATGTTTTCTTCTGTTTATTTATTACTTATAAATGTTTACTTCTCACATGCAAATGTTTACATATTACATATAAATCTTTACATATCACATACAAAGTTTTACTTATCTCATATGAATGTTTACTTATTAAATATGGAAAAAGTAATCCCATCATCCACAGAAGAAGAATAAAGCGTGGGTAAAGAAAAAAAAACTTACTCACTTGATCTGAAATTTTTGCGTACGGGAGAGCTTCCCTTTGATCAGCCCTCAAGTATTCCGAGGGCGTTTGGATCCATCGCGCTGGTGGCGGCCGCTTTGTGTTCCAAGTGGCAATTCCAGCCGGGAATTGTGGGAATTGATGTTTTGGAGGCGTGTCAGTCGTCTGTGTCACCTGTCTGTGTCACCTGTCTGTGTCACCTGTCTGTGTCACCTGTCTGTGTCACCTGTCTGTGTCACCTGTCTGTGTCACCTGTCTGTGTCACCTGTCTGTGTCCCCTGTCTGTGTCACCTGTCTGTGTCACCTGTCTGTGTCACCTGTCTGTGCCACGTGTCTGTATCACGTGTCTGTGTCACGTGTCTGTGTCACGTGTCTGTGTCACCTGTCTGTGTCACCTGTCTGTGTCACCTGTCTGTGCCACGTGTCTGTGTCACCTGTCTGTGTCACTTGTCTGTGTCACCTGTCTGTGTCACCTGTCTGTGTCACCTGTCTTTGTAACGAGTCTGTGTCACGTGTCTGTGTCTCCTGTCTGTGTCACGTGTCTGTGTCACCTGTGTGTGTCACGTGTCTGTGTCACCTGTCTGTGTCACGTGTCTGTGTCACGTGTCTGTGTCACGTGTCTGTGTCACGTGTCTGTGTCACGTGTCTGTGTCACGTGTCTGTGTCACCTGTCTGTGTCACGTGCCTGTGTCACGTGTCTGTGTCATGTGTCTGTGTCACCTGTCCGTGTCACCTGTCTGTGTCACGTGTCTGTGTCACGTGTCTGTGTCACCTGTCTGTGTCACCTGTCTGTGTCACCTGTCTGTGTTACGTGTCTGTGTCACCTATCTGTGTTACGTGTCTGTGTCCCGTGTCTGTGCCACGTGTCTGTGTCACGTGTCTGTGTCATGTATCTGTGTCACGTGTCTGTGTCACGTGTCTGTGTCACGTGCCTGCGTCACCTGTCAATGTCACCTGTCTGTGTCACGTGTCTGTGTCACCTGTCTGTGTCACGTGTCTGTGTCACCTGTCTGTGTCACCTGTCTGTGTCACCTGTCTGTGTCACCTGTCTGTGTCACCTGTCTGTGTCACCTGTCTGTGTCACCTGTGTGTGTCACCTGTCTGTGCCACGTGTCTGTGTCACGTGTCCGCGTCACGTGTCTGTGTCACCTGTCTGTGTCACCTGTCTGTGTCACATCTGTGTGTCACCTGTCTGTGTCACCTGTGTGTGTCACCTGTCTGTGTCACGTGTCTGTGTCAAGTGTCTGTGTCACCGGTCTGTGTCACCTATGTGTGTCACCTGTCTGTGTCACGTGTCTGTGTCACGTGTCTGCGTCGCGTGTCTGTGTCACCTGTCTGTTTCACCTGTCTGTGTCACCTGTCTGTGTCACCTGTCTGTATCACCTGTCTGTGTCACGTGTCTGTGTCCCGTGTCTGTGTCCCTTGTCTGTGTCACCTGTCTGCATCACGTGTCTGCGTCACGTGTCTGTGTCACCTGTCTGTGTCACGTGTCTGTGTCACGTGTCTGTGTCACCTGTCTGTGTCACCTGTCTGTGTCGCCTGTCTGTGTCACCTGTCTGTGTCACATGTCTGCATCACGTGTCTGCGTCACGTGTCTGTGTCACGTGTCTGTGTCACGTGTCTGTGTCACGTGTCTGTGTCACGTGTCTGTGTCACGTGTCTGTGTCACTTGTCTGTGTCACCTGTCTGTGTCACCTGTCTGTGTCTCCTGTCTGTGTTACCTGTCTGTGTCACCTGTCTGTGTCACGTGTCTGTGTCACCTGTCTGTGTCACGTGTCTGTGTCACCTGTCTGTGTCACCTGTCTGTGTCACCTGTCAGTGCCACCTGTCTGTGTCACCTGTCTGTGTCACGTGTCTGTGTCACGTGTCTGTGTCTTCTGTCTGTGTCACCTGTCTGTGTCACCTGTCTGTGTCACTTGTCTGTGTCACCTGTCTGTGTCACCTGTCTGTGTCACGTGTCTGTATCACCTGTCTGTGTCACGTGTCTATTTTACCTGTCTGTGTCATCTGTCTGTGTCACCTGTCTGTGTCACCTGTCTGTGTCACGTGTCTGTGTCACGTGTCTGTGTCACCTGTCTGTGTCACGTGTCTGTGTCACGTGTTTGTGCCACGTGTCTGTGTCACCTGTCTGTGTCACGTGTCTGTGTCCCGTGTCTGTATCACCTGTCTGTGTCACCCGTCTCTGTCACGTGTCTGTGTCACGTGTCTGTGTCACCTGTCTGTGTCACCTGTCTGTGTCACCTGTCTGTGTCACCTGTCTGTGTCACCTGTCTGTGTCACGTGTCTGTGTCACGTGTCTGTGTCACCTGTCTGTGTCACGTGTCTGTGTCACCTGTCTGTGTCACCTGTCTGTGTCACCTGTCTGTGTCACCTGTCTGTGTCACGTGTCTGTGTCACCTGTCTGTGTCACGTGTCTGTGTCACCTGTCTGTGTCACCTGTCTGTGTCACCTGTCTGTGTCACGTGTCTGTGTCACCTGTCTGTGTCACCTGTCTGTGTCACCTGTCTGTGTCACCTGTCTGTGTCACCTGTCTGTGTCACGTGTCTGTGTCACGTGTCTGTGTCACCTGTCTGTGTCACGTGTCTGTGTCACGTGTCTGTGTCACGTGTCTGTATAACTCGACTTTTTTACTGTCACTTTTGTGCCTTTTGGTTGTCACTTGCGTGTGACAGATCGTCACTGCGTCACGTGTCCGCAAACAATAATTGTGTCACTGTCATGTCATGTCTGTGCATCACAATGAGTCATTTGCGACGATTTAATATATAATATAATTTTAATCATAGATATAATATAAAATATAATTTGACATAATATTTAATACTAAATTAATATTTAATAAGAAAAAATTTTACATTGAATAACAATATTAATATAATATCAAATATTTATAAGATATTTTTATTTAATATACATAATTTAATTTTAACTTAACTTTACATGTCTTCAGTAGCATCACTAGGATAATTCTGCTGGAAACTTCTATTTATGAGAGAATATTGGATTAATTTACCATTATTTTTACAGTAATATATAATTAGCATTGGATTAATTTACCATTAGTGTTAGAATAATTTAATATCAATGTTAGAAAAATCTACCATTCAGGTTAGCTTACTTTATTCAATGCTCGGTTAATTCATCTTTAATGTTTGATTAATTTATCATTAAATCGGCATGACTGATGAAAAAATCAGATCCCAAAGATGAAAGTGCCAATGATCTTCCAGGTGTTTGTAAGCCATACGCTCATCTCTTTCTGTTTTGGTATAAAAGTTTGTTACAAAGCTTTCACGTTTTATGGAATGTGCTTCTCTGGGATAATTTTTCTCTTGGAATTAATAATTCTCTAGGGAATTGATTAGTGATGAATTTTCTGTCGCATGCATCTCTTTCAGTATTCCTTCACTAGATTCACGACATATTAAACAAGAAAAAGGTAGAGAAATCGTTTGAAGATTTGTATTGATTTTTTTACTTTCGCAATCTGCTCTCAACGTCGAGGAAGTAAACAAACTTAACAAAACCAATAGAGTTATCAAAGTTAACAAAAAATGTTAACAATGCCAGCATCGCTCTTAATAGCTCTAAAATCAACCAGCTTCGGAGCAGCGAATGATGAAAAAATTAAAATTTTACATTACAATTAAGTTACCTGCGGGTATCAACTCACTAAAAATTAAAAATAGAGTTTTATTAATAAAAATTAAAAACCACGTTTTCAAGCAAGTTACCTGGCGCATAATGCCCCTAGTTATATAGAGCTTTGTTCTCTGAGGTATTGTGATGGAGTTGCCAGTGTTGCCTTCGAGTTGCCAGCGTTGTCTTTGAGTTGCCAGTGTTGCCTTTGAGTTGCCAGTGCCGCCTTATATGCCAGTGTTGCCTTTGAGTTGCCAGTGTTGCCTTTGAGTTGCCAGTGTTGCATTTGAGTTGCCAGTGACGCCTTTGAGTTGCCAGTGTTGCCTTTGATTTGCCAGTGTTGCATTTGAGTTGCCAGTGTTGCCTTTGATTTGCCAGTGTTGCCTTTGAGTTGCCAGTGACACCTTTGATTTGCCAGTGCTGCTTTTGAGTTGCCAGTGTTGCCTTTGAGTTGCCAGTGACGCCTTTGAGTTGCCTGTGTTGCCTTTGAGTTGCGAGTATTGATTTTGAGTTGCCAGTGTTGCTTTTGAGTTACCAGTGTTACCTTTGAGTTGCCAGTGTTGTATTTGAGTTGCCAGTGTTGTCTTTGAGTTGTCAGTTTTGCTTTTTTGTTGCCAGCATTGCCTTGCCTTTGAGTTGCCAATGATTGCTCTTACGCTGCCAGAAGTGACCATACGTTGCCACAATTGACCATACGTTGCCAGAAGTGACCATACGTTGCCAGAAGTGACCAAACCTTGCCAGAAGTGACCATACGTTGCCACAATTGACCATACGTTGCCAGAAGTGACCATACGTTGCCAGAAGTGACCATACGTTGCCAGAAGTGACCATACGTTGCCAGAAGTGACCATACGTTGCCACAATTGACCATACGTTGCCAGAAGTGACCATAAGTTGCCAGAAGTGACCATACGTTGCCAGAAGTGACCATACATTGCCAGAAGTGACCATACGTTGCCAGAAGTGACCATACGTTGCCACAATTGACCATACGTTGCCAGAAGTGACCATACGTTGCCAGAAGTGACCATACGTTGCCAGAAGTGACCATAAGTTGCCAGAAGTGACCATACGTTGCCAGAAGTGACCATACGTTGCCAGAAGTGACCATAAGTTGCCACAATTGACCATACGTTGCCAGAAGTGACCATACGTTGCCAGAAGTGACCATAAGTTGCCAGAAGTGACCATACGTTGCCAGAAGTGACCATACGTTGCCAGAAGTGACCATACGTTGCCAGAAGTGACCATACGTTGCCAGAAGTGACCATACGTTGCCAGAAGTGACCATAAGTTGCCAGAAGTGACCATACGTTGCCAGAAGTGACCATACGTTGCCAGAAGTGACCATACGTTTCCAGAAGTGACCATACGGTGCCAGAAGTGACCATACGTTGCCAGAAGTGACCATACGTTGCCAGAAGTGACCATACGTTGCCAGAAGTGACCATACGTTGCCAGAAGTGACCATACGTTTCCAGAAGTGACCATACGGTGCCAGAAGTGACCATACGTTGCCAGAAGTGACCATACGTTGCCAGAAGTGACCATACTTTGCCAGAATTGCCTTTGAGTTGCCAGTTTCACTCTTACGTTGCCAGAACAGCCTTACTGAAATTCAAAAAATAGTTATAATAATTATGTAATTGGAAAAATTGCTCTCATTTGCTATTGCCACGTGATGAGTGGACCAGGAATTTATTTCTGCGAAACAATTGCAGTCATGGAGAGAAAAATCAAATTATTTCTTCAATTTTACGCGTTCAATTTGGAGATTTAATTCAATAAACTGACGGTCAACGCAGTGCAGTAAATAAAGATATTACCAAGATAATTTCAAGACTTCTTGTCCAGAAAATGTATTTCACTGTTTGTTACTAGGCAGCAACAAAACAAAACAAAAATAACTTCGAGACTCCTGATAAGTTAACATAAATAAATAAGTTACAAATAAGTTTATTTAAAATATATATGTTCCCAACAAGTTCACACAATATATCAGTTCCCAATAAGTTCACACAATATTCAAGTTCCCAACAAGCTCATATAACATTCAAATTCCCAATAAGTTCGTTAAATACACACTTTCTCGATAAGTTCACACAATATATAAGTTCTCATTAAGTTCACATAATATATAGGTTCCGAATAAGTTCACGTAGAGTCAGCGTGGGCCCAATAATGACATGACGACCAGATGCGCCAAAGACTGAGCCCGTCGTACTTTTGCTGAAGAACCAATCGATACCAAATTTGGGGCTCTCTCTTTTTCAGATGATGACGGCAACTGATCGTAAGCCTCGAATATTCCAGGGGCCGATAACGAGGCAACTCCTGTGGTTCGGGGAAGTCATTTGGGGAAATAAATGTCATCGCGCGGGGAGTTTTGACGCAAATATTGGTAAGATTAACCGTTTTAGGGTAATTATCTTCGTTCGTGAAAGTTTTTGAGGGATTAATTTACATACAAAGCCGTTGTTATTGAAACAATTCTCCGGGAACCTACGAATGAATATTTAGGGAAATAAATATTATCGTGTGGGGAGTTTTTAGGTAAATACAGTTAAGACGGACCTTTTTTGGGGTAATTTTTTGCGGTCCTTTGTGTTTTTTTAGTATATTTATTGAAATATGAAGCTTTTGTTCATAAAATATTTTCCAGGACGCAAAAAAGGGTTTTGGAACATAAAAGTTAGAGTTGAATTTCCCCAATGTAATATTCCCAACGTAAGTTACCTTAAGACTGTTTAGTTTATACTGTATCATTCAATTGACTCGAGAGTGTAATGATGCCCGTGTGTTCGTATATCTTTATCATCCTTATAGATGAATATTCCGAAGATTTAAATATATTAAAACACCTGCAACAGTCACTCAATTCATGGTATAAACTCGTTTCTGGGTATGAAGAAATCAAGATGTGTTATTTTCTTTAAGGCATCCACACGGCTATAACAAATTAACGCGTGTTTGTTTCTTAATCTCCCAAGTTGAAAAATTATCCGATCTGTCTAGTGAGTGTTAAAGACAGGTGTTAAAGACAGGTAAAATAAGGTTTCCATGAGGTACCTTAGAATTTAATAGGCCTCGCAGGTAATTACAGGTATTTTATATAAGTTAATCAAGTAAAAATGAGCAACATTTTAGCCGTGGTGCACATGTGTGAGTATTGCTGGATGTTTTCATATGTCTTCCCCACATGAAATAAAGGCATTATTTAACCGTAAGACGTACGCATATATGTAGATGTATTAGCAAGTTACGACTCTCCGACGTTCTCATGGGTAAATATACATGCAAGTTCACATGAGACTCCTCATTTAAATTCATTCACAAAAGCAGGCCTGCAGCCTCCAGCAAGAATTACAAATGCAGAGACCAAAGAAGATAATTTGGAGCGAGTGCTTCCAGTAAAAGAAGAATGGTTCCTCAAGGTTCAGTGCTTGGACCGCATTAAGACTACAATTTTGCCCTTGTAATAAGTCCTGCTTGTTTCGCCTCTTTAAATTCAGCTAATAATAAGCTTGTTTTTGGAAGCTAGTCAACTTATTAAACACAAGAAAAAATTTATAAGGTTTGATCACCCAAATTTCCTGTGAGAACTCTTTTTGCGTGACTTACACGTTAATGCGGCTTATATTTAAATATCATTTTGGTTGTGAAAGCCCCACTAACGTGAATGATACTTACAGAATAACGGTAACAAATATTTCATGACAACATAAGCATAACACAATAGAATTTACTAACATGACACATACCGCTAGTTCTTCAACATCTAAAGGATACATAGATTAAACTGCTCAAGTAGCGCTCCGAACATCCCATAATGATATTTACCTTATACAAACTTATTTTAATTCCTTTTAACACAGCTATTTTTAGGACACAAACACGAAGTGGTCTAGGCAAGCCAGCCACACTTTTTTGCCCAATTTCAGTCACTACAACAGGACGCTGCGTTACAGGCACGTAACACCAATGTAGTGGCACATTCTGTGTGAAGTATTGCACCAATTCCCACACCACAACCCTCAGCTGTGTTGCAAGCATCGCTTTTAAACTAATTCTATCTATTTTGCACAATTTTTATCTATTCTGTACAAATTCTACCTATTTTACCCAAATCCCACCTATTTTGCACATTCCTATCTATTCTGCAAAATTCAATCTATTTTGCACAAATCCTATCAAATTTGCACAAATCCTTTCAAATTTGCACAAATCCCATCAAATTGGCACAAATCTTATCTATTCTGCATAAATCCTATCTATTTTGCACAAATCCTTTCCATTTTGCTCAAATCCCATCCATTTTACCCAAATCCTATCTAATTTACCCAAATTCTATCTAAATTACCCAAACTCTATCTATTTTACACAAACCTTATCTATTCTGCACAAATTCGCCGGTACAAGAGGCCGCGCACCATTGTGCATGTAAGGCAGGCCGGAGCCAAGGCCTCTCAGCCTACAACTTATGTGTCACATTAACAGCAGGGAGCGCCCTTAACTGGGCTCAGCCTCTCCTGAGCAGACTTGTAGATGTTATCTGTTAATATTTAAAAATAATCCGCGCTACTCCGGCCCCCTGATCCTTTATGAACGAACCGGGCCGGAGCGCGTCGCGCTTTCCGGGAACTGCCGGGAAGTTTGTTTTTATTGTGGTGGTGTTGAGGGTGGGGTGAGTGTGGGGTGAGGTGGGTGAAGGTGGGGTGAGCGTGCCTTCATTATTGTTGAAGGTGCGGGGTGAGTGTGCCTTGAGGTGGGGTGACTGTGCCTTGAGGTGGGGTGAGTGTGCCTTGAGGTGGGGTGAGTGTGCCTTGAGGTGGGGTGAGTGTGCCTTGAGGTGGGGTGAGTGTGCCTTGAGGGGGAGTGAGTGTGCCTTGAGGTGGGGTGAGTGCGCCTTGAGGGGGAGTGAGTGTGCCTTGAGGGGGAGTGAGTGTGCCTTGAGGTGGGGTGAGTGCGCCTTGAGGGGGAGTGAGTGTGCCTTGAGGTGGGGTGAGTGTGCCTTCATTATTGTTGAAGGTGCGGGTGAGTATACCTTCATTAATGTTGAAGGTGTGGGGTGAGTGTGCCTTGAGGTGGGGTGAGTGTGCCATGAGGTGGGGTGAGTGTGCCTTGAGGTGGGGTGAGTGTGCCTTGAGGTGGGGTGAGTGTGCCTTGAGGTGGGGTGAGTGTGCCTTGAGGGGGAGTGAGTGTGCCTTGAGGTGGGGTGAGTGCGCCTTGAGGGGGAGTGAGTGTGCCTTGAGGTGGGGTGAGTGTGCCTTGAGGTGGGGAGAGTGTGCCTTGAGGTGGGACGAGTGTGCCTTGAGGTGGGGAGAGTGTGCCTTGAGGTGGGGCGAGTGTGCCTCCAGGTGGGGTGAGTGTGCCTTCAGGTGGGGTGAGAGTGCCTTGAGATGGGGCGAGTGTGTCTTAAGTAATATCGAAGGTGTGGGGTGAGTGTGCTTTGAGGGAGTTTGTTGCGATGGATTAAATGTGACTTTGAAATTACATTCTAATTCGTATATGCTTATTAAATTAATGCTAAATGATGTAGAGCTAAACATTCAGCGCAGAACTAAACATTCAGCGCAGAACTAAACATTCAGCGCAGAACTAAACATTCAGCGCAGAACTAAACATTCAGCGCAGAACTAAACATTCAGCGCACAACTAAACATTCAGCGCAGAACTAAACATTCAGCGCAGAACCAAACATTCAGCGCAGAACCAAACATTCAGCGCAGAACTAAACATTCAGCGCAGAACTAAACATTGAGTGCAGAACTAAACATTCAGCGCAGAACTAAACATTCAGCGCAGAACCAAACATTCAGCGCAGAACCAAACATTCAGCGCAGAACTAAACATTCAGCGCAGAACTAAACATTCAGCGCAGAACCAAACATTCAGCGCAGAACTAAACATTCAGCGCAGAACCAAACATTCAGTGCAGAACCAAACATTCAGCGCAGAACCAAACATTCAGCGCAGAACTAAACATTCAGCGCAGAACCAAACATTCAGCGCAGAACCAAACATTCAGCGCAGAACTAAACATTCAGCGCAGAACTAAACATTCAGCGCAGAACTAAACATTCAGCGCAGAACCAAACATTTAGCGCAGAACCAAACATTCAGCGCAGAACTAAACATTCAGCGCAGAACCAAACATTCAGCGCAGAACTAAACATTCAGCGCAGAACTAAACATTCAGCGCAGAACCAAACATTCAGCGCAGAACTAAACATTCAGCGCAGAACTCAACATTCAGCGCAGAACCAAACATTCAGTGCAGAACCAAACATTCAGCGCAGAACCAAACATTCAGAGCAGAACTAAACATTCAGCGCAGAACCAAACATTCAGCGCAGAACTCAACATTCAGCGCAGAACTAAACATTCAGCGCAGAACTCAACATTCAGCGCAGAACCAAACATTCAGCGCAGAACCAAACATTCAGCGCAGAACTAAACATTCAGCGCAGAATCAAACATTTAGCGCAGAACCAAACATTCAGCGCAGAAAAAAAAACCGTTTAAGACCAAAAAGAACTCAACATTCAGCGCAGAACTAAACATTCAGCGCAGAACCAAACATTCAGCGCAGAACCAAACATTCAGCGCAGAACCAAACATTCAGCGCAGAACTAAACATTCAGCGCAGAACCAAACATTCAGCGCAGAACCAAACATTCAGCGCAGAACCAAACATTCAGCGCAGAACTCAACATTCAGCGCAGAACCAAACATTCAGCGCAGAACCAAACATTCAGCGCAGAACCAAACATTCAGCGCAGAACCAAACATTCAGCGCAGAACCAAACATTCAGCGCAGAACCAAACATTCAGCGCAGAACTATACATTCAGCGCAGAACCAAACATTCAGCGCAGAACCAAACATTCAGCGCAGAACCAAACATTCAGCGCAGAACTCAACATTCAGCGCAGAACCAAACATTCAGCCAGAACCAAACATTCAGCGCAGAACCAAACATTCAGCGCAGAACCAAACATTCAGCGCAGAACTAAACATTCAGCGCAGAACCAAACATTCAGCGCAGAACCAAACATTCAGCGCAGAACCAAACATTCAGCGCAGAACCAAACATTCAGCGCAGAACTAAACATTCAGCGCAGAACCATTCATTCAGCGCAGAACCAAACATTCAGCGCAGAACCAAACATTCAGCGCAGAACTCAACATTCAGCGCAGAACCAAACATTCAGCGCAGAACCAAACATTCAGCGCAGAACCGAACATTCAGCGCAGAACCAACCATTCAGCGCAGAACCAAACATTCAGCGCAGAACCAAACATTCAGCGCAGAACTCAACATTCAGCGCAGAACCAAACATTCAGCCAGAACCAAACATTCAGCGCAGAACCAAACATTCAGCGCAGAACCAAACATTCAGCGCAGAACCAAACATTCAGCGCAGAACTAAACATTCAGCGCAGAACCATTCATTCAGCGCAGAACCAAACATTCAGCGCAGAACCAAACATTCAGCGCAGAACTCAACATTCAGCGCAGAACCAAACATTCAGCGCAGAACCAAACATTCAGCGCAGAACCAAACATTCAGCGCAGAACCAAACATTCAGCGCAGAACCAAACATTCAGCGCAGAACCAAACATTCAGCGCAGAACTCAACATTCAGCGCAGAACCAAACATTCAGCCAGAACCAAACATTCAGCGCAGAACTCAACATTCAGCGCAGAACCAAACATTCAGCGCAGAACCAAACATTCAGCGCAGAACCAAACATTCAGCGCAGAACCAAACATTCAGTGCAGAACCAAACATTGAGTGCAGAACCAAACATTCAGCGCAGAACCAAACATTCAGCGCAGAACCAAACATTGAGTGCAGAACCAAACATTCAGCGCAGAACCAAACATTCAGCGCAGAACCAAACATTCAGTGCAGAACCAAACATTCAGCGCAGAACCAAACATTCAGCGCAGAACCAAACATTCAGCGCAGAACCAAACATTGAGTGCAGAACCAAACATTCAGCGCAGAACCAAACATTCAGCGCAGAACCAAACATTGAGTGCAGAACCAAACATTCAGCGCAGAACCAAACATTCAGCGCAGAACCAAACATTCAGCGCAGAACCAAACATTGAGTGCAGAACCAAACATTCAGCGCAGAACCAAACATTCAGCGCAGAACCAAACATTCAGCGCAGAACCAAACATTGAGTGCAGAAGTAAACATTCAGCGCAGAACCAAACATTCAGCGCAGAACCAAACATTGAGTGCAGAACTAAACATTCAGCGCAGAACCAAACATTCAGCGCAGAACCAAACATTCAGCGCAGAACCAAACATTGAGTGCAGAAGTAAACATTCAGCGCAGAACCAAACATTCAGCGCAGAACCAAACATTGAGTGCAGAAGTAAACATTCAGCGCAGAACCAAACATTGAGTGCAGAAGTAAACATTCAGCGCAGAACCAAACATTGAGTGCAGAACCAAACATTCAGCGCAGAACCAAACATTGAGTGCAGAAGTAAACATTCAGCGCAGAACCAAACATTGAGTGCAGAAGTAAACATTCAGCGCAGAACCAAACATTGAGTGCAGAACCAAACATTCAGCGCAGAACCAAACATTGAGTGCAGAAGTAAACATTCAGCGCAGAACCAAACATTCAGCGCAGAACTAAACATTCAGCGCAGAACCAAACATTGAGTGCAGAAGTAAACATTCAGTCCCAACATACCCCAACATGACACACGATCACCCGCCGTTGGTTTCGAGGCTCAGTTTCGAACCGCAGAAAAATTCAGTTTTGACACATGGGACAAGTTGGGAGCTGGGACAGCAGGACGTAAAGCACGTCTCGTTATGTGGGACGCCAGCCACTTGGCCCCTCCTATGGGACAACTGGGACAACGGATGGATTGTAATTGCTGCTCCAACTGCTGCTCCAACTGCTGCTCCAACTGCTGCTCCAACTTTTGCCCCATCTGCTGCTCCAACTGTTGCTCCAACTGCTGCTCCAAATGCTGCTCCAAATGCTGCTCCAACTGCTGCTCAAACTGCTGCTCCAGCTGCTGCTCCAACTACTGCTCCAACTGCTGCTCCAACTGCTGCTCCAACTACTGCTCCAACTGCTGCTCCAACTGCTGCTCCAACTACTGCTCCAACTGCTGCTCCAACTGCTGCTCCTAATGCTGCTCCAACTACTGCTCCAACTGCTGCTTCAACTGCTGCTCAAACTGCTGCTCCAACTACTGCTCCAACTGCTGCTCCAACTGCTGCTCCAACTGCTGCTCCAACTGCAGCTCCAACTGCTGCTCCAACTGCTGCTCCAACTACTGCTCCAACTGCTGCTCCAACTGCTGCTCCAACTACTGCTCCAACTGCTGCTCCAACTGCTGCTCCAACTGATGCTCCAACTGCTGCTCCAACTGCTGCTCCAACTGCTGCTCCAACTGCTGCTCCAACTGATGCTCCAACTGCTGCTCCAACTGCTGCTCCAACTGCTGCTCCAACTGCTGCTCCAACTGCTGCTCCAACTGCTGCTCCAACTGCTGCTCCAACTGATGCTCCAACTGCTGCTCCAACTGCTGCTCCAACTGCTGCTCCAACTGCTGCTCCAACTACTGCTCCAACTGCCGCGAGTTGGGGCCAGATCTAGTGTGGTATCGCGTAAAGATACAGAGAACTCGCAACTGGAGTATTGGTTATTCGCGGTTTTGGACTTGATGCATTTTTGCTTGCCATTACTATTATTACGCAGTCGATATAGTTACTGCGTTAGTAGTAAGGTTCATTCGTAAATTGTTTTACCCACATTACTCTTGTATTTTATTTACGTCATTATTACTATTTTTATGTCAGCAGTATTGATCTTACGTCACCAGTATTGCCCTTACGTCACCAGTATTGCCCTTACGTCACCAGTATTGCCCTTACGTCACCAGTATTGCCCTTAAGTCACCAGTATTGCCCTTACGTCACCAGTATTGCCCTTACGTCACCAGTATTGCCCTTACGTCACCAGTATTGCGCTTAAGTCACCAGTATTGCCCTTACGTCACCAGTATTGCCCTTACGTCAGCAGTATTGCCCTTACGTCACCAGTATTGCTCTTACGTCACCAGTATTGCCCTTACGTCACCAGTATTGCTCTTACGTCACCAGTATTGCCCTTACGTCACCAGTATTGCCCTTAAGTCACCAGTATTGCCCTTACGTCACCAGTATTGCCCTTACGTCAGCAGTATTGCTCTTACGTCACCAGTATTGCCCTTACGTCACCAGTATTGCTCTTACGTCACCAGTATTGCCCTTACGTCACCAGTATTGCCCTTAAGTCACCAGTATTGCCCTTACGTCACCAGTATTGCCCTTACGTCAGCAGTATTGCCCTTACGTCACCAGTATTGCTCTTACGTCACCAGTATTGCCCTTACGTCACCAGTATTGCTCTTACGTCACCAGTATTGCCCTTACGTCACCAGCATTGCCCTTACGTCACCAGCATTGCCCTTACGTCACCAGTATTGCCCTTACGTCACCAGTATTGCCCTTACGTCACCAGTATTGCCCTTACGTCACCAGTATTGCCCTTACGTCACCAGTATTGCCCTTACGTCACCAGTATTGCCCTTACGTCACCAGTATTGCCCTTACGTCACCAGTATTGCCCTTACGTCACCAGTATTGCCCTTACGTCACCAGTATTGCCCTTACGTCACCAGTATTGCCCTTACGTCACCAGTATTGCCCTTACGTCACCAGTATTGCCCTTACGTCACCAGTATTGCCCTTAAGTCACCAGTATTGCCCTTACGTCACCAGTATTGCCCTTACGTCACCAGTATTGCCCTTAAGTCACCAGTATTGCCCTTACGTCACCAGTATTGCCCTTACGTCACCAGTATTGCCCTTACGTCACCAGTATTGCCCTTACGTCACCAGTATTGCCCTTAAGTCACCAGTATTGCCCTTACGTCACCAGTATTGCCCTTACGTCACCAGTATTGCCCTTAAGTCACCAGTATTGCCCTTACGTCACCAGTATTGCCCTTACGTCACCAGTATTGCCCTTACGTCACCAGTATTGCCCTTACGTCACCAGTATTGCCCTTACGTCACCAGTATTGCCCTTAAGTCACCAGTATTGCCCTTACGTCACCAGTATTGCCCTTACGTCACCAGTATTGCCCTTAAGTCACCAGTATTGCCCTTACGTCACCAGTATTGCCCTTACGTCACCAGTATTGCCCTTACGTCACCAGTATTGCCCTTACGTCACCAGTATTGCCCTTAAGTCACCAGTATTGCCCTTACGTCACCAGTATTGCCCTTACGTCACCAGTATTGCCCTTAAGTCACCAGTATTGCCCTTACGTCACCAGTATTGCCCTTACGTCACCAGTATTGCCCTTAAGTCACCAGTATTGCCCTTACGTCACCAGTATTGCCCTTACGTCACCAGTATTGCCCTTAAGTCACCAGTATTGCCCTTACGTCACCAGTATTGCCCTTACGTCACCAGTATTGCCCTTAAGTCACCAGTATTGCCCTTACGTCACCAGTATTGCCCTTACGTCACCAGTATTGCCCTTACGTCACCAGTATTGCCCTTACGTCACCAGTATTGCCCTTACGTCACCAGTATTGCCCTTAAGTCACCAGTATTGCCCTTACGTCACCAGTATTGCCCTTAAGTCACCAGTATTGCCCTTACGTCACCAGTATTGCCCTTACGTCACCAGTATTGCCCTTAAGTCACCAGTATTGCCCTTAAGTCACCAGTATTGCCCTTACGTCACCAGTATTGCCCTTACGTCACCAGTATTGCCCTTAAGTCACCAGTATTGCCCTTACGTCACCAGTATTGCCCTTACGTCACCAGTATTGCCCTTAAGTCACCAGTATTGCCCTTACGTCACCAGTATTGCCCTTACGTCACCAGTATTGCCCTTAAGTCACCAGTATTGCCCTTACGTCACCAGTATTGCCCTTACGTCACCAGTATTGCCCTTAAGTCACCAGTATTGCCCTTACGTCACCAGTATTGCCCTTACGTCACCAGTATTGCCCTTACGTCACCAGTATTGCCCTTACGTCACCAGTATTGCCCTTACGTCACCAGTATTGCCCTTAAGTCACCAGTATTGCCCTTAAGTCACCAGTATTGCCCTTAAGTCACCAGTATTGCCCTTACGTCACCAGTATTGCCCTTAAGTCACCAGTATTGCCCTTACGTCACCAGTATTGCCCTTACGTCACCAGTATTGCTCTTAAGTCACCAGTATTGCCCTTACGTCACCAGTATTGCCCTTACGTCACCAGTATTGCCCTTACGTCACCAGTATTGCCCTTACGTCACCAGTATTGCTCTTAAGTCACCAGTATTGCCCTTACGTCACCAGTATTGCCCTTAAGTCACCAGTATTGCTCTTAAGTCACCAGTATTGCCCTTACGTCACCAGTATTGCCCTTAAGTCACCAGTATTGCCCTTACGTCACCAGTATTGCCCTTACGTCACCAGTATTGCTCTTAAGTCACCAGTATTGCCCTTACGTCACCAGTATTGCCCTTAAGTCACCAGTATTGCCCTTAAGTCACCAGTATTGCCCTTAAGTCACCAGTATTGCCCTTACGTCACCAGTATTGCTCTTAAGTCACCAGTATTGCCCTTACGTCACCAGTATTGCCCTTACGTCACCAGTATTGCCCTTACGTCACCAGTATTGCCCTTACGTCACCAGTATTGCCCTTACGTCACCAGTATTGCCCTTAAGTCACCAGTATTGCCCTTACGTCACCAGTATTGCCCTTACGTCACCAGTATTGCCCTTACGTCACCAGTATTGCCCTTACGTCACCAGTATTGCCCTTACGTCACCAGTATTGCCCTTAAGTCACCAGTATTGCCCTTACGTCACCAGTATTGCCCTTAAGTCACCAGTATTGCCCTTACGTCACCAGTATTGCCCTTACCTCCTACGCATGCAAATAAGAGCAAACATAATACATCACTACATCGTAATAACAATAATAAATGTTTTTAAAAAAAATACAGTTCCGTTCTTACTCTCCTTTGTGCACGAATTCATCCGCTCATATTAAATCTTTTGCAAAAACTTAAATCTGTTTCTTGTTGATCAAAGAATGAAAAACTGATGCATTTATGATGCATAAAAAAATGCATAATAAATCCACGCAAGTAAAGAAATTTTCTTTTTGCACCAGGAATAAAAAATTCATAACAACAGAGCGGTATTCATGGAAGTTAAATTTTTCCTCGTTACTAAAAGAATAAAAAATGTTAAAAACATTTCGAAGCGAGTTGAGTGCTCCTCAAAGTGATACAGCGGAGCATAGCGGATCCAGTCCTACATAATCCTGCTCTACACTACCGGATCCTGCCTGATCCTGCTATACACAATCCGATCCCAACGGTGCTCTGAGGCTGGCGTATTGTTGTCGGGTGGAGCATTGAAATCCTTTTGGAGTTTGGAATATGTCATGGGTAGTTGTGCGTAAATACTGTTTATATATAAATAATGAAATTGTGTAAATAAATAATACTTTTATATATATATATATATATATATATATATATATATATATATATATATATATATATATGTATGTATAATGCAATTGTGTACGTAAATAATTTAATTTTAGATATAAATGATGTTATTGCATAATTTTGTATCTAAACCATATAACTGTATAAATAAATAATATAATTGTTTATTTGAATTAAAAAATTGTACATATGAAATACAAAATTGTGCAAGTAAATGACAGAATCGTACATTTATTTGAATGAAAAATATTGTACAAAATGAATTTGAGATACTAGGATGACTGCATTGAGACAGTTTACTGCACCAAATTTATGAATTCAGCTGCAGAATTCTTGAATTTAAATGCAGAATGCGCTAGAATATATGAGGTGTCCCAAAAAATTTCCGCACTCTTTTGGCTGTCCTGTACTCGTGTGCTTTGGTTTGATGCAGATGTTTATTAACGTAGATCCGTGTTTTAAGAGTTGAATCAAGGTAAGGAACATTAAATTCAACAGAATAAAGTGTCTTAAAATCAAAATTAGTCAAACTTGAAACAGAAAATACAAGATGGCCACATTTTTTGGGGAAAAGCGCGTAATATTATTGAATAAGTCTACGGACTTCAATACCAGTATTTAAGTATCTACTCCGGAACACGTACATACATATTTTTGATTTAGTCTACGGACTTTACAACCAGTATTTAAGTATCTACTAAACGTCACCGAATACATTTATTACCATTTTTTATTAGCTTGGCGCAAACCATGACTCTTATTTAAGAAAATTTTGTCTAAGAAATATTGATTAGACTTTTTTAAATAGGATTTTAATAGATATAATAGATTTTTCTCAACTTATTTTTTCGCTCAGACGTAAAAAACCTGACACATTCGCATTTCTGTCACTGTAACTTACATGCGCGCACATTTTTCTGGCGCATCTGCCTCGAAAATCTAAACGAATTTAATTCCTTTCTGGCTTTTACACCGTTTTTAATTTCTTATGTATTCTGGTGCGGGTAGGATGAAAAACTTAATATTAAGGGATTTGGGGGAATGTATCTTAAATATCTAATTTTAGCTATTGTAACATTCCGTATTGTTATTGCTGCTTTTTAGAGCATCGCAATATTCAGCATTAAGAGCAATTATTTTCAATAAATATAGCAAACAACCATCCTTTTTGAATGGATGTTGAAGAACAAAAGGCCTCTTCCAATTAATTTTTCAATATAATAGGCCTATTCGAAAAATAAAAACAATAGGCCTTTTTGAATAAGCGTTAAGAACACAAAGCCTTCCCTCATCAACGAACCCTAACTCGCTGCTTGCGATACGGCCCATCGTTGGGTCGATTGAATTATTTTAATGATCTTTTAAAATTGACAATATTTAATGTACCCAGTAAATATTTGGTACTTATAGGATTGCTGAGAACTTTTGATTTTCAGTTTAAGTGGAATATTGAACTTCAGTTCAACTCAGCGCGGTGAGGTTTTAACCTCTCAAGCAACTTCACCACCTGCTCACCTCCCGACCACCCTACATCAACCCCACCTCCCTCATCACCCCCATCATCCCACAACCTTTCAGCACCCCCCCTCTAATCCCCCCACAACCTCCCTCATCACCCCCATCACCCCCACATCCTCCCTCATCACCCCCATCACCCCCACAACCTCCCTCATCACCCCCACAACCTCCCTCATGACCCCCATCACCCCCACAACCTCCCTCATCACCCCCATCACCCCCCAAACCTCCCTCATGACCCCCATCACCCCCACAACCTTCCTCATCACCCTCATCACCCCCACAACCTCCCTCATCACCTCATCACCCCCACAACCTCCCTCATCACCCATATCACCCCCACAACCTCCCTCATCAACCCCATCATCCCCCGACCTCTCAGCACCCCCTCTCATCACCCCCACAACCTCTCTCAACACCCCACCACCCCCAAATGACTCCATCACCCCCCTCCCATCATCCCCCTCCCCCCCCTAAATCCAGCAAAAGTTGAGCCATGCCATTACGGCCGTGCTGCTAACTGCCCCATTACCCGCCCTCTCTCAGCACCTCCATTACCCCCCCCCCTCCTTTGCTTCTGTGCTTTAACAAAGCGGAAATTAACCGGCACCTCGGTGTCACCTCATTAGGACATCATGTATATATATATATATTATATATATGTACATAAACACATATTTGTATCTATATTTGAATATAAACATGTTTATGGATGTAAATATGTTTATATATGTGTATATATATATTGAAATAAGTGTCCTCTCGTTTACACAGTTTTTCTTTTGCCTGCCTGCCTGCCTGCTTACCTGCTTGCCTGCTTGCCTGCCTGCCAGCTTGCCTATTTGTCTGCTTGCCTGCTTGCCTGCTTGCCTGCTTGCCTGCCCGCCTGCCTGCTTGCCGGTTTGCCTGCATGCCCTGCTTGCCTGCTTGCCTGTTTGCCTGCTTGCCTGCTTACCTGTTTGCCTGTTTGCCTGCTTGCCTGCTTGCCTGCTTGCCTGCTTGCCTGCTTGCCTGCTTGCCTGCTTGCCTGCTTGCCTGCTTGCCTGCTTGCCTGCTTGCCTGCTTGCCTGCTTGCCTGCTTGCCTGCTTGCCTGCTTGCCTGCTTGCCTGCTTGCCTGCTTGCCTGCTTGCCTGCTAGCCTGCTTGCCTGCTTGCCTGCTTGCCTGCTTGCCTGCTTGCCTGCTTGCCAGCTTGCCTGCTTGCCTGCTTGCCTACTTGCCTGCTTGGTGTGTCCGTCGTTACCGCCACCCAGTAAACTGGACACCTGGACGCTACGTAATGACTATATATGTTATTTATTTGTTTATATTGTAATTCATTTTCGCATTTTCAATTATAGAAACTCATTCGAATGTTACCTCAACAGACGGGTGGAAAAACTTTAGCAGTGAAATCATGCGCTTATAAGCTGTGCATTTCAAAATTATTATCACGAATAAATTGCAGCTGATATTTCGAATTTTTAAGAAGAAAGAAAAAAGAAAAGAAAAAGGTTTATTTCTAATAAAGATAATACAAAAACATCGTTGGCTTAAAAAATCTTAACTTAAAAATAATTAATTGATATACACACATGAGGTATCGCGATACCCATGCCAATTGTCGAATTAGACTATTGAGGGAATGGGTTGAAAATGTTTTCCATTTGTTTATTTTAAATTCTGGGGTTCAGATTGGGCTCAAATAGGTCCTGGTGAGGCTCAGGGGCTGAGTTCAGAGTCAATAGGACAGGGTTCAAGTGATTTGGACCCAGGTTTGTCTGAACAGAAGCCTGTAATTCTCGTGCAGTCAGTCTGGAAAGGAAACGCATCCTACAAACACGCATCCTATAGTTCTATCTCCTACGGTCACGTATCTTGCAGGTATATACATCATAAAGATACGTGTCTTACGGTTACGCATCCTACGGTAACGTATCTTGCAGTCACGTATCCTACGGTCACGTATCCTAAGGATGCGTATCCTACAGACACTCATCTTAAACTCAAGCATCCTATGGACACGTCTCCAACGGTCCCAAATTCAGAAGGCACGCATTCCATGAACACACACGAATATCACACTCACGGATCCTTCGCATCCTTCGTACGTATTCCTCCTTCGTACGTATTCCTCCTTGGTAGGTAACCGAAAGTATTTCACGGATCCTGCAGACACATCTGAAGAATACGAAAAGACGTCTCCTACGAAAAAATTAAGCGTATCTTACATGCACTTTTTCTTCGTATACAGCACATATCGCTGAGCTAACAGAAAGTATTTCACGTATCCTCTAGACATATTTTCTAGACACGAAAAAACATATCTTACGGACACATTTTGTGAACACGAAAATCCTATACGACGGATAAATCGTGCGTATCCTACAGACACGTGTCGTACGAGTCCTGGTGGCACTTGAATCCTTTTTTAATGGGGCCCTCCATAGCGGTAATGGGCCGAAGTTGGGCTGCAGCGGCGCCCCTGGGGACCGGCGCTCCCTCGTGGCGGGGGCTGCTCCCTAAATGCATTGCTAATTGAGCTCACCATCATTTCCCAGAGAGCTCCGTCCTTAATTGAGATCAAAATTATTATTCCTTTTTAAGATGCTTCCTAAACTGAGGTGACGAATTGTTCCTTTAAAAGATGCTTTCTTAACTGAGATGAAGAAGAACTTTTAGCTGAAGAATAATTTCCCTGTAAGATGCATTGCTTATTGAGCTCAGCACAATTTCCCGGCTAGCTCCTTCGCTAATTCAGATCTAAATTATTCCTTTTTAAGATGTTTCCTAAACTAAGGTGACGAATTGTTCCTTTAAAAGATGTTCTCTTAACTGAGGTGAAGAAGAATTTTGAGCTGAAGAATAATTTCCTAGGGGAATTTTGGGGTGAAGAATTTTTTCCGAGTAAAATGCATTGCTTATTGAGCTCAGCATAATTTTCCAGTGAGTTCCTTCGTTAACTGAGATAAAAAATTATTTCTTTTCACGATGTTCTTCCTTAAAAGATATTTTCTTAACTGAGCTGAGGCATAATTTCCTGGTGAAATCCTTCGTTAATTGAGGTGGAGAATAATTTCCCTGCAAGATGAGTCAGTAGTTGAGCTAAAGAATCATTTATTTTTAAGATGGTTTCTTAAGTGAAGTTAAGTATTATTCCTCGAGAATGGGAAATAAAATTGTTCATTTTTAAGGTGTTTTCTTTACTGGGCTGAAGAATAATTTCCATGAGGAGTTTTGAGTTCAAAGAATGATTTCCCTGTAAGATGCGTCGTTAATTGATGAGCAGAATAATTTCCTTGTGAGATGCGTTATTAATTGATGAGAAGAGCACTTTCCCTGTAATATGTTTCGTTAATTGAGCCAAGGAATATTTTTTTGTAAAATAATCTGTTAATAAAGGCGACAAATAATTTCTTAATAAGATTTTTGCTTATTGAGGTAAAGAATTATTTCTGATTTAGATACTTAGTTATTAAACTGAGAAAAAATTCCTTAATGATTCTTTTTCATTTGGGCTAAAGGATAATTGTCTATTTGATTGGCGAATTTAAATTGAAGATAGACGACGACTTAAGAAATAGGTAAAATGAATTGAAATTTGAAAATGTGGAATGGAAACACAAAAGTGGTTCAAAGGACAGGAAATTTTACGCATAATTTCATGAATGTGATTTCTAATTTTGTGCATAATTCCATGAATGTGATTTCTAATTTTATGCATAATTCCATGAATGTGGTGAGTAATTTTGTGCATGATTTTATGAATGTGATTTCTAATTTTATGCATAATCCTTTGAAGTTAATAAGTAAACTTATACAAGATTCCATGAATGTGATGTGTAATTTTGTGCATGATTTTATGAATGTGATACGTAAGTTTAGAAAACGGCATTAATGTGTTCCATAATGTTGCGTATCCCACACATGCAACATTGATGTACGTCAACATATGCTAGGCAAAATCCTTTCTTGATCATACGTTAATGTAGAGTTGGCCTCTTGAAAGTGATATTAATATGTTCAAGATTTCCTAGCAAGTTTCTTATTGGTTTTCCTAACCGGTATCTTAGCGGTGTTTTAGGCAAGTTTCTTTTGGGTTTCACAGCGAATATCGTCTTTATGAATAAGGTTTCCTAGGAAATTCCTAAGCAGGATTACAGGCAGGTGTCATCATGAATTTCTAAAAGATTTCTTTGCAGGTTTTCAGCGGGCTTCCTAGCCGATTTTCCTGTTGGTACTTAGCGTTTTTTATACCTTTTCCCTAAAAATTTCCTAGCGATTTTCCCATATAGTTTCCAGGAGTTCTTTATAGCGGTTTCCTAGCTTGTTATCCAGTTTATATCCAGCGGTTTTCCTATCACGTTTCTTAGCAAATTTCCTAACGGGTTTTCCAGCTGGTATCTTTCGAATATTCTATTTCATTTTCAACCTAATTTCCTAGCGGGTTTTCCATAGGAGGTTTTCTGGTGCGCTTCTCCAGTAAGTTTGCTAGCGGGTTTCCCGCACGCCGGCTCAGCGTGTGGCAACACCGCACTGCTGCAATTAGACAGAGTGCTGCTCGCGGTGATGCGAGCCCTGAATATTTATTCGAACTGGCTTAGCCTTCTCAATCCTTATTTAAAGAGACCTATTTTTGCATTTTTAAGGTCTATTTTAGCATTATTAATTGGCCTATTCTTGCATTTTTAAAAAAGGCCTATTTTTGCATTTTTAAAGGGCCTATTTTAGCATTCTTTTGAGGATTCCTATTCTAGCATTTTTTAAAAGAGGCCTATTTTAGCATTTTTTTAGGAATTTCCATTTAAGCATTTTTTAATGAGGTTTAATTTAGTACTTTTTCAACAGATCTATTTTAGCATTTTTTACGAGGCCCATTTCAACAATTTTTAGAGAGGCCTCTTTTGAATTTTTTTAAGGAGGTCTACTTTAGCAATTTTTAAGGAGGCCTATTTTAGCATTTTTTAAGAAGCGAATGTTTTTAATGTTTATTTAAAGATGCATATTATTTTTCAGCCCACATGCCTAATTTTCTTAATATTAACACAAAGAGTCATATTTTAGCATTTTTTAAATAGGCCAATTAATAGTTCTCAATATTTATTCAAAAAAGCCTTATTTTAGTGTTTATTAAAGAGGCTCATTGTTCTTAATGTTTGTTTAAAAGGGCTTTTTGTTTATATTTTTCAGAGATACCTAGTATTTTTTACATTTATTTGAAGAGGCCTTTAGTTTTAAATACTTATTTAAAAACGCAAATTGTGTTCACAGACGCACGTTCACACAACACAAGTTACACAGACGAACGTTCACACAACACAAGTTACACAGACGCACGTTCACACAACACAAGTTACACAGACACACGTTCACACAACACAAGTTACACAGACGCACGTTCACACAACACAAGTTACACAGACGCACGTTCACACAACACAAGTTACACAGACGCACGTTCACACAACACAAGTTACACAGACACACGTTCACACAACACAAGTTACACAGACGCACGTTCACACAACACAAGTTACACAGACGAACGTTCACACAACACAAGTTACACAGACGCACGTTCACACAACACAAGTTACACAGACACACGTTCACACAACACAAGTTACACAGACGCACGTTCACACAACACAAGTTACACAGACGCACGTTCACACAACACAAGTTACACAGACCCACATTCACACAACACAAGTTACACAGACCCACATTCACACAACACAAGTTACACAGACCCACATTCACACAACAAAAGTTGCCGCTATGCCCAACTTAAGTTGGCGGAATCGGCGATTTGTGCAATAAAACGGCAGATTTTCGTCGGCCAAATCCCCTATTCCAAGACCTGATGCCGCCTGTAAAGGAAAAAAGCTCAAGTATCCGTGATACAGCATCATTGTGTCTGATTCTGGCGCCTTATTTTATAAAACATATAAATACATCACAATAAAACTGATGTATGGTATCGTCATCTCTTATAAATTCGAGTGCACACAGCCCGTCAAAAAAAATGAGAAGATTAGATCTAGGACCAACTGAGCTTCAACATGGCTTTCCCATGATTTGCCATGCTATTCTATAGCTTTCCAATACTTCGCCCAGTCTCAACCGCTGATATTCTATACAACCTAATCTAACCTACCAATACACGCGATATTCAGGCCGACTCCCAAACTGCTGGGTTAAGGCACCGAAATTGTGGAGTTGATGAAGCTTGTATCACAGATACGAAATTGTGGAGTTGATGAAGCTTGTATCACAGATACGAAATTGTGGAGTTGATGAAGCTTGTATCACAGATACGAAATTGTGGAGTTGATGAAGCTTGTATCACAGATACGAAATTGTGGAGTTGATGAAGCTTGTATCACAGATACGAAATTGTGGAGCTGATGTAGCCTTGTATCACAGATACGAAATTGTGGAGTTGATGAAGCTTGTATCACAGATACGAAATTGTGGAGTTGATGAAGCTTGTATCACAGATACGAAATTGTGGAGTTGATGAAGCTTGTATCACAGATACGAAATTGTGGAGTTGATGAAGCTTGTATCACAGATACGAAATTGTGGAGTTGATGAAGCTTGTATCACAGATACGAAATTGTGGAGTTGATGAAGCTTGTATCACAGATACGAAATTGTGGAGTTGATGAAGCTTGTATCACAGATACGAAATTGTGGAGTTGATGAAGCTTGTATCACAGATACGAAATTGTGGAGTTGATGAAGCTTGTATCACAGATACGAAATTGTGGAGTTGATGTAGCCTTGTATCACAGATACGAAATTGTGGAGTTGATGAAGCTTGTATCACAGATACGAAATTGTGAAGTTGATGAAGCTTGTATCACAGATACGAAATTGTGGAGTTGATGTAGCCTTGTATCACAGATACGAAATTATGGAGTTGATGAAGCTTGTATCACAGATACGAAATTGTGGAGTTGATGAAGCTTGTATCACAGATACGAAATTGTGGAGTTGATGAAGCTTGTATCACAGATACGAAATTTTGGAGTTGATGAAGCTTGTATCACAGATACGAAATTGTGGAGTTGATGTAGCCTTGTATCACAGATACGAAATTGTGGAGTTGATGAAGCTTGTATCACAGATACGAAATTGTGGAGTTGATGAAGCTTGTATCACAGATACGAAATTGTGGAGTTGATGAAGCTTGTATCACAGATACGAAATTGTGGAGTTGATGAAGCTTGTATCACAGATACGAAATTGTGGAGTTGATGAAGCTTGTATCACAGATACGCTCATCTCACACTGCAGGCTGGTGGGTGTGACACACGGACGGACGGACGGACGAGGCTCCTTTTATAATATAGAATCATATATTATTCCTAAGGACTTTTGTCTTTCGTGCCAACTTTACTTTCCGTTTTCGTGCCATCTTCGCCATCTCTTCTTTGTCTTTTTACTATTTCATCCTTACTGACTGGTCAAGAGCACAGGGTCTCCCGTGTGGGATCACACCCTGTGCATAAGTTCCCTGCTCTCTACAGTTCATACTTAGCGTTTCCCTTCTATTCGCTCATTTGAGATCGCTCATATTGAAGCTAGAAGGGTCTTAAAATAATAGATATTATTTTAATGTTATAGATAAAATTATATTCATTATAATTATAATGATTAGATTGCATTCATTATAATTATAGATTATAATTATATTCATTATAATCTATGAATAAATCTCACATAGATTATAATGCTGACAAATAATATGATAGCATTCTTAACATTATAATTTCATGAATCACATGAATTCTAACAACGCTAAACTCATCATTAGAATACAACGCTAAACTCATCATTAGAATACAACGCTAAAATCATCATTAGAATTCAACGCAAAAATCATCATTAGAATACTACGCTAAAATTATCATTAGAATACAACGCTAAAATCATTAGAATACAACGCTAAAATCATCATTAGAATACAACGCTAAACTCATCATTAGAATAAAACGCTAAAATCATCATTAGAATACAACGCTAAAATCATCATTAGAATACAGCGCTAAAACCATCATTAGAATACAACGCTGAAATCATCATTAGAATACAACGCTAAAATCATCATTAGAATACAACGCTAAAATCACCATTAAAATACAACGCTAAAATCATCATTAGAATACAACGCTAAAATCATCATTAGAATACAACGCTAAAATCATCATTAGAATACAACGCTAAAATCATCATTAGAATGCAACGCTAAAAACATCATTAGAATTCAACGCAAAAATCATCATTAGAATACTACGCTAAAATCATCATTAGAATACAACGCTTAAATCATCATTAGAATACAACGCTAAAATCATCATTAGAATACAACGCTAAAATCATCATTAGAATACAACGCTAAAATCATCATTAGAATACAACGCTAAAATCATCATTAGAATACAACGCTAAAATCATCATTAGAATACAACGCTAAAATCATCATAAGAATACAACGCAAAAATCATCATTAGAATACAACGCTAAAATCATCATTAGAATACAACGCTAAAATCATCATTAGAATACAACGCTTAAATCATCATAAGAATACAACGCAAAAATCATCATTAGAATACAACGCTAAAATCATCATAAGAATACAACGCAAAAATCATCATTAGAATACAACGCTAAAATCATCATTAGAATACAACGCTAAAATCATCATTAGAATACAATGCTAAAATAATCTCCATAGATCTAAAAATTCACGGACCGTCCTTTCCGCAAATCAATCGGTATCAAAAAACAAGTATTCTTTTCAAGGGATCAAACATTCTCCCTCGGCAGCGTTTCTAAATGATTCGCCCATTGAAAATTTACGTCAAATTAAAATGGCTATAATGAAAATTCTCGTCCGTAACCGTGATACGGACGTGCACTATCTCACGGCTGCATAGAACCACGGCAGAGGAAACAAGGTAGGGCCATTTCTATGGGAGAAAATACACCTCCTCATGTTCGACTAGCCAATAGAAAGGCTTCATTTCAAACCAACTTTATGACGTCACCAAAACGCCATGTCGTTAGGCCAATAGTGGAGCCAGATTGAAGGTAGCAGTGTTACCAGATGCGATATGAGCGCTGCTATTGGTTCGTTGCCGTGACGTCAGCAACACCACACCGCCAACGAAAAATAGACCGGTTTGGCCCTACCTTGTTTCCTCTACCGTGCATCAAACGCTCTCCTTTTCTCCATCAATGGAAGGCTTTCAATACACTCCTTTGGTCGCATCACGTCTCCTGCGGGATTAATTATACAGACATCGGTCGGAATTTTGTATGTATACACTTTCTGAGTGATTAATTATACAGCCAGCCCGTGTGTGATTACTTACGTATACAACTCGTGTGTTATTATTTATACAGCCCGTGTATAATTGTCTATACATGACAATGCTTGGCTCGTCCATATATGGCAATGCCTGGTTTGTCCATTTATGGCAATACATGACCCGTCCATTTATGACAACACCTGACTTGTCCATTTATGACAATACCTGGCTTGTCCATATATGGCAATACATGACTTGTCCATTTATGACAATACCTGACTTGTCCATATATGACAATACCTGGCTTGTCCATATATGGCAATACCTGGCTTGTCCAAGTATGGCAATACCTGACTTGTCCATTTATCACAATACCTGACTTGTCCATATATGACAATACCTGACTTGTCCATATATGACAATGCCTGGCCCGTCCATATATGGCTAGTTTCAGCAAAACATTCACGCAATTCGTCCGCGCTGAGCTTCACTCACCTGCCTTTTAAGCTCTCAGCCTCGGGCTTTGTTTAGAATTTTGTGGCACTTTGGGCTGTAGGGCTTGCAGGACTTTGTGCTTTGGTTTTAGGGCTTGTAGGACTTTGTGCTTTGGTTTTAGGGTTTGTAGGACTTTGTGCTTTGGTTTTAGGGTTTGTAGGACTTTGTGCTTTGTGTTTTAGGGATTGCAGGACTTTGTGCTTTGGTTTTAGGGATTTTAGGACTTTGTGCTTTGGTTTTAGGGTTTGTAGGACTTTGTGCTTTGATTTTAAGGTTTGTAGGACTTTGTGCTTTGGTTTTAGGGTTTGTAGGACTTTGTGCTTTGTGTTTTAGAGTTTGTAGGACTTTGTGCTTTGGTTTTAGGGTTTGTAGGATTTTGTGCTTTGGTTTTAGGTTTTGTAGGACTTTGTGCTTTGGTTTTAGGGTTTGGAGGACTTTGTGCTTTGGTTTTAGGGTATTTAGGACTTTGTGCTTTGGTTTTAAGTTTGTAGGACTTTGTGCTTTGGTTTTAGGGTTTGTAGGACTTTGTGCTTTGGTTTTAGGGTATGTAGGACTTTGTGCTTTGGTTTTAGGGCTTGTAGGACTTTTTGCTTTGTGTTTTAGGGCTTGTAGGACTTTGTGCCTTGGTTTAGGGGTTTTAGGACTTTGTGCTTTGGTTTCAGGGGTTGTAGGACTTTTACTTTGGTTTTAAGGCTTGTAGGACTTTGTGCTTTGATTTTTAGGGCTTGTAGGACTTTGAACTTTGAGCTTCAGAGTTTATAGGACTTTTTACTTCAGACCTGACTTGCAGACTTTTAGGACTTCACCCTCTAGGCCCCACTAACATTTTTTAGGCCCACCCTGAGGAAACTTTGTAGGCCTTCTGCCGCCTGCCTGAGTGGCTGAATAGTTGGGTGATTACATCTAATTCTCAGGTGTGTGTGTGAGTGTGTGTGTTGTGAGTGTAATGTGTGTGTGTGTGTTGTGTGTTGTGACTGTGATATGTGTGTTGTGTGTGTTGTGCGTTGTGTGTGCTGTGTGTTGTGTGTGTGTGTGCTGTTGTGTTGTGTGTGTGTTAGTGTGTGTATGGGTGCGTGCGTGTATGTGTTAACGTGTATGTTGTTTTCACGTTAACGAATAATTTTTAGATTTTAATCGCCTGTGGCCGACACCCAAGACCGTGAGGCATAATACACGCCAACAAAATAATAAAATGGTATCGATCAACGATATCAGAGTAGTAATGTAACAAAATACCAAAATTTTAATTAAACAAAACAGAATTCTACCGATACTCTCAGCGTGGAATGATACCCAATACTCTGCATGGGTACCATAAAACAATGAACCACACACTCAACACATCACCCCAACACAAAACACTTACACAAAATGGCACTAAATAATAATATTTTTCCGTGAAAATATTCTAACCTGATCCTATCTTTACATAATATTCTTTCTAAAATGAAACTCCAGAAAATGAGACTACAGAGAAATGAAACACCACACAAACAAAAAATAAGGGAAATGAAACACCACACAAACAAAAAATAAGGGAAATGAAACACCACACAAACAAAAAAAACAGAGAAACACAAAACCCAGGCCAAACCCCGACACCAACACCGCATAAAAGGACTCCACTATAACAACAAAACCCTAAGCACAAAACCCCTGAGAACAAAACCATAGAACAAAACCAGGCGTCACGGTGCCGTCATAAAAGGAATTCCAGCTTGCTTATTCCCAGCTTGTCCGGCCAGGATTCCCATTCCCAGCGAGAGTCCAGCCATTCCTTCCACTCCAGCCGACGGTAATGCGGCCGGGAACTCCAGGGAGACTTTCTTTTTTTTTAAATATTGGCGGTCGAATGAAATTCTGAAGTGACTTCCTAGCTGCCTTCCTAGCCTGCCTTCCTAACCTGCCTTTCTAGCCTGCCTTCCTAGCTTGCTTTTCTGGCTTGACTTCCTAGTTTAATTTCCTTGCTTGCTTTTCTGGCTAGCCGGTCTAATTTGCCTTCCTAGCTTGCCTTCCTAGTTTACTTTCCTAGCTTTTCTTCCTAGCCTGCTTTCCTACCTTGTCTTCCTAGTTTTTTCTCCTAGTTTGTCTCCCTAGCTTGCCTTCCTAGTTTACTTTCCTAGCTTTTCTTCCTAGCCTGCTTTCCTACCTTGTCTTCCTAGTTTTTTCTCCTAGTTTGTCTCCCTAGCTTGCCTTCCTAGTTTACTTTCCTAGCTTTTCTTCCTGGCTTGCCTTCCTAGCTTGCCTCCCTAAGTTGTCTCCCTAGCTTGCTTTCCTAGTTGGCTTTCCTAACTTTTCTTGCTAGTTTGTATTCCTAGCTTTTCTTCCTAGCTTGCCTTGCTAGCCAGCCTTCTAAACTAGGACCCTGGCTAGTAATGTACTCACTCTTTGACTGCCCAGTACTCATGTACGTTGTGTTCATGTAAACGCTCGCTGTCATAGATATAAGTATAATGATTTGAATTAAAGGACCAAGACTATTGTTGGTCGCTTGTAGCGCACAAAGTTATAAATTCATTGCAGGGTTAGATTTCTTTCCTTCCATTATTTTTCTTTGTCAATCATCTTTGGTAATCATCAGGATTATGAATTCCTAGATTCCAGTATTCGAAATATTCCATGAGGTACAATTCCTCATGACCAAGGCTTTCCCTGGTTGTATGACTGAGGTTGAATAACCACGGTTAGATACTCAAAATTACCCGACCAAAAGTTACACAACCAAAGTTACATGACCATAAGTTACACAACCAAGGTCTCCCGACCAAAAGTTATAAATCAACATTTATACAACCAAGGTCACCCGACCAAAAGTTATAAATCAACATTTACACAACCAAGATCACCCGACCAAAAGTTATAAATCAACATTTACACAACCAAGGTCACCCGACCAAAAGTTATAAATCAACATTTACACAACCAAGATCACCCGACCAAAAGTTATAAATCAACATTTACACAACCAAGGTCACCCGACCAAAAGTTATAAATCAACATTTACACAACCAAGGTCACCCGACCAAAAGTTATAAATCAACATTTACACAACCAAGGTCACCCGACCAAAAGTTATAAATCAACATTTACACAACCAAGATCACCCGACCAAAAGTTATAAATCAACATTTACACAACCAAGGTCACCCGACCAAAAGTTATAAATCAACATTTACACAACCAAGATCACCCGACCAAAAGTTATAAATCAACATTTACACAACCAAGGTCACCCGATCAAAAGTTATAGATCATTATTTACACAACCAAGGTCACCCGACCAAAAGTTATAAATCAACATTTACACAACCAAGGTCACCCGACCAAAAGTTATAAATCAACATTTACACAACCAAGGTCACCCGACCAAAAGTTATAAATCAACATTTACACAACCAAGATCACCCGACCAAAAGTTATAAATCAACATTTATACAACCAAGGTCACCCGACCAAAAGTTATAAATCAACATTTACACAACCAAGGTCACCCGACCAAAAGTTATAAATCAACATTCACACAACCAAGGTCACCCGACCAAAAGTTATAAATCAACATTTACACAACCAAGGTCACCCGACCAAAAGTTATAAATCAACATTTACACAACCAAGGTCACCCGACCAAAAGTTATAAATCAACATTTACACAACCAAGGTCACCCGACCAAAAGTTATAAATCAACATTCACACAACCAAGGTCACCCGACCAAAAGTTATAAATCAACATTTACACAACCAAGGTCACCCGACCAAAAGTTATAAATCAACATTTACACAACCAAGGTCACCCGACCAAAAGTTATAAATAAACATTTACACAACCAAGGTCACCCGACCAAAAGTTATAAATCAACATTTACACATCCAAGGTCACCTGACCAAAAGTTATAAATCAACATTTACACAACCAAGGTCACCCGACCAAAAGTTATAAATCAACATTTACACAACCAAGGTCACCCGACCAAAAGTTATAAATCAACATTTACACAACCAAGGTCACCCGACCAAAAGTTATAAATCAACATTCACACAACCAAGGTCACCCGACCAAAAGTTATAAATCAACATTTACACAACCAAGGTCACCCGACCAAAAGTTATAAATCAACATTTACACAACCAAGGTCACCCGACCAAAAGTTATAAATCAACATTTACACAACCAAGGTCACCCGACCAAAAGTTATAAATCAACATTTACACAACCAAGGTCACCCGACCAAAAGTTATAAATCAACATTTACACAACCAAGGTCACCCGACCAAAAGCTATAAATCAACATTTACACAACCAAGGTCACCCGACCAAAAGTTATAAATCAACATTTACACAACCAAGGTCACCCGACCAAAAGTTATAAATCAACATTTACACAACCAAGGTCACCCGACCAAAAGTTATAAATCAACATTTACACAACCAAGGTCACCCGACCAAAAGTTATAAATCAACATTTACACAACCAAGGTCACCCGACCAAAAGTTATAAATCAACATTTACACAACCAAGGTCACCCGACCAAAAGTTATAAATCAATATTTACACAACCAAGGTCACCCGACCAAAAGCTATAAATCAACATTTACACAACCAAGGTCACCCGACCAAAAGTTATAAATCAACATTTACACAACCAAGGTCACCCGACCAAAAGTTATAAATCAACATTTACACAACCAAGGTCACCCGACCAAAAGTTATAAATCAATATTTACACAACCAAGGTCACCCGACCAAAAGCTATAAATCAACATTTACACAACCAAGGTCACCCGACCAAAAGTTATAAATCAACATTTACACAACCAAGGTCACCCGACCAAAAGTTATAAATCAACATTTACACAACCAAGGTCACCCGACCAAAAGTTAGAGAGAGCAGCGGCAGGAGGAAATGGCGAGCAGTTCGTGCGAGGCTTGAGGCTGCACTGAAATGAGTTCAGTTCTGCCTTTAATTATCAAAGTGTTCTAATTGTCGGCCAAATTTCCGGCTAAAGAACTTACTAAATGATCTGGAAGTGAGCCCTGGGGGAGGGGATGTGGAAACGAAGGGAAGGGGGGGGGAATGGAAGGAGGGGAATAAATGAGGGGAAGGGATGGGGAAAGAAAGGAGGAGAATAAATGATGGATAGGGGAGGGGAAAGGTAGAAGGGGAAGAAACGAGGGGAAGGAGTTGGGGAAAGGTAGAAGGGGAAGAAATGAGGGGAAGAAGTTGGGGAACGGAAAGTGGGGATTAGAGTGGTGGTGTGAGGATGCTTTGCGAGAAAAAGGATGTCCGAAAAAAACGAGTGGGATATTTTTGGAAAAAAAGAAGAAAGAAAAGAGAGAAATGAAAAAGAGAGGAATGAAAAAAGATAAAAAAAGAAATGAAAAAAAAGGGGAAGGAAAAAAGAGAGAACGGAAAAGAGATAAAAAAGAATGAAATGAGAAAAAAAGAGGAAGGAAAAAAAAGAAAAAGGAAAAGAGAGGAAAAAAGAAGGGAATGGAAAAGAGGAAGGAAAAAAGAGAAAAAAGAAAACAGATAAAAAAGAGGAAGGAAAAAGAGAGGGAAGAAAAGAGATGAAAAAGAGAGGAAGGAAAAGAGATAAAAAAGAGAGGAAGGAAAAGACAACAAGGAAAGAGAGGAAGGAAAAAAGCGGAAGGAAAATATGATCAAACAAAAATGCATTCAGAGATGCCGCGCCGTCGGAAAAAATTTCCGTCGTCGAAAAAAAAAAATTTACGTCTTATTGGTGCAGGCGACGGCGTAAGTTCCTCAACAAAGTTACGCTGCCAGAGCCGCCGCTGCGACCACGTAAGTTGTTTGCAAATTCAGCTCTAGGGAAGAAAATTAAGTTGAATTGAAAGGAGGATGAACGTCTTACAAAGTTTAACTGAGTATAATAAATTGAAATTAATTCATGATTTACTGAAAATAAATAAATAGATAAAAACTTTCACGTATGGAAATTAGACACTCGAAAATTTTATAGGCTTAACGAAAATTCTAGAAATGTCCTTCAAAGTTAGAGAACTTGCTAGAGTTAGTGGACATGTTAAAGTTAGAGAACATGCTAGAGTTAGTGGACATGTTAAAGTTAGAGAATATCCTAGAGTTATTGGACATGTTAAAGTTAGAGAATATCCTAGAGTTATTGGACAAGTTAAAGTTAGAGAATATCCTAGAGTTATTGGACATGTTAAAGTTAGAGAACATGCTAGAGTTAGTGGACAATTTAAAGTTAGAGAACATGCTAGAGTTAGTAGACAAGTTAAAGTTAGAGAACGTGCTAGAGTTAGTGGACATGTTAAAGTTAGAGAATATTTTAAAGTTAAAAAACATGCTAAAATAAGAGAGCATGTTGAACATGTGCTACTGCAGAAGAAAAATGAATGGAAATTTTTGGCAACGGTTCATTTCTAAATAATTTTTCAATGATTCACTGAAAAAGAGAAAACGTATTTCATGTTGCCCAAATAGCTCAGATTCATCGCGAGCTCTCAGGTGTGAATAGTTGGATAGTTTTAATTAAGGAAACCATTTTTCCTGTCGTTTACTACCTCCACTACCTCCCCTCACTACCACCCCTCACTACCACTACTACCACCACAACTGCCTCTTACTGCTGCCTCTTACCACTACCACCCCTCACTACCACAGCCATCACAGCTACCTCTTACTGCTGCCTCTTACCACTACCACCCCTCACTACCACAGCCATCACAGCTACCTCTTACTGCTGCCTCTTACCACTACCACCCCTCACTACCACAGCCATCACAGCTACCTCATACTGCTGCCTCTTACCACTACCACCCCTCACTACCACAGCCATCACAGCTACCTCTTACTGCTGCCTCTTACCACTACCACCCCTCACTACCACAGCCATCACAGCTACCTCATACTGCTGCCTCTTACCACTACCACCCCTCACTACCACAGCCATCACAGCTACCTCTTACTGCTGCGTCTTACCACTACCACAGCCATCACAGCTACCTCTTACTGCTGCCTCTTACCACTACCACCCCTCACTACCACAGCCATCACAGCTACCTCTTACTGCTGCCTCTTACCACTACCACCCCTCACTACCACAGCCATCACAGCTACCTCTTACTGCTGCCTCTTACCACTACCACCCCTCACTACCACAGCCATCACAGCTACATCTTACTGCTGCCTCTTACCACTACCACCCCTCACTACCACAGCCATCACAACTACCTCTTACTGCTGCCTCTTACCACTACCACCCCTCACTACCACAGCCATCACAGCTACCTCTTACTGCTGCCTCTTACCACTACCACCCCTCACTACCACAGCCATCACAGCTACCTCTTACTGCTGCCTCTTACCACTACCACCCCTCACTACCACAGCCATCACAGCTACCTCTTACTGCTGCCTCTTACCACTACCACCCCTCACTACCACAGCCATCACAGCTACTTCTAACTGCTGCCTCTTACCACTACCACCCCTCACTACCACAGCCATCACAGCTACCTCTTACTGCTGCCTCTCACCACTACCACCCCTCACTACCACAGCCATCACAGCTACCTCTTACTGCTGCCTCTCACCACTACCACCCCTCACTACCACAGCCATCACAGCTACCTCTTACTGCTGCCTCTCACCACTACCACCCCTCACTACCACAGCCATCACAGCTACCTCTTACTGCTGCCTCTTACCACTACCACCCCTCACTACCACAGCCATCACAGTTACCTCTTACTGCTGCCTCTTAGCACTACCACCCCTCAATACCACAGCCATCACAGCTACCTCTTACTGCTGCCTCTTACCACTACCACCCCTCACTACCACAGCCATCACAGCTACCTCTTACTGCTGCCTCTTACCACTACCACCCCTCACTACCACAGCCATCACAGCTACCTCTTACTGCTGCCTCTTACCACTACCACCCCTCACTACCACAGCCATCACAGCTACCTCTTACTGCTGCCTCTTACCACTACCACCCCTCACTACCACAGCCATCACAGCTACCTCTTACTGCTGCCTCTCACTCTCACCTCTCACTACCACCATCACCATAACTTACTACCACACCTCACTACCACCACACTACCCTTCACTTTTGTCCTTCACTACCGCCATTACCACCACCACCTCTCACTACCACCTCTCTCTTACCCCTGCTGTCTACGGAACCATTTTCAAAAGAAGTCAGCAGTTGCATTCAACTCTAACATCACTGGTACCATGCCACCACACGATACCATGCCACCACACGGTACCATTAGCTGGTGCCCAGCGGTACCCACCACTGGTACCATGCCACCACACAATACCGTGCCACCACACAGTACCATTAGCTGGTCCCCAGCGGTACCCACCACTGGTACCATGCCACCACACAATACCGTGCCACCACACAGTACCATTAGCTGGTCCCCAGCGGTACCCACCACTGGTACCATGCCACCACACAATACCATGCCACCACACAGTACCATTAGCTGGTCCCCAGCAGTACCCACCACTGGTACCATGCCACCACACAATACCATGCCACCACACAGTACCATTAGCTGGTCCCCAGCGGTACCCACCACTGGTACCATGCCACCACACAATACCATGCCACCACACAGTACCATTAGCTGGTCCCCAGCGGTACCCACCACTGGTACCATGCCACAACACAGTACCATTAGCAGGTCCCCAGCAGTACCCACCACTGGTACCATGCCACCACACAATACCATGCCACCACACAGTACCATTAGCAGGTCCCCAGCAGTACCCACCACTGGTACCATGCCACCACACAATACCATGTCACCACACAGTACCATTAGCGGGTCCCCAGCGGTACCCACCACTGGTACCACTAACCAGAACCATTAAGGGAACTTACCGGTCTCTGTGGACCGGGACGCATCAAAGCCTAAACAACGGAGCCGCTTTTGAAGACGCGGACTGGAATATTGGCCGGAGCCGTGTTCCAGTCCGCCATTCCTGAACAATTCCCATTCCCGACTCATCAGACAAAGCAGCTTTGGGCTCCACTTCTCGTCCGCCCATCGGGAATCGCAAACGAAACGCAAATTCTCGACGCAACGATTCCCGGCGCTGGGGGAAGATGAGGAGGATTTTATGCGTTTTGTGTTTTGTGTTTGGTGCTTTGTGTTTTGTGTTTTGTGTTCTGTGTTTTGTGTTTTGTGTTTGGTGCTTTGTGTTTTGTGTTTTGTGTTTTGTGTTTGGTGCTTTGTGTTTTGTGTTTTGTGTTTTGTGTTTGGTGCTTTGTGTTTTGTGTTTTGTGTTTTGTGTTTTGTGTTTTGTGTTTTGTGTTTTGTGTTTTGTGTTTTGTGTTCTGTGTTTTGTGTTTTGTGTTTGGTGCTTTGTGTTTTGTGTTCTGTGTTTTGTGTTTTGTGTTTGGTGCTTTGTGTTTTGTGTTTTGTGTTTTGTGTTTTGTGTTTGGTGCTTTGTGTTTTGTGTTTTGTGTTTTGTGTTTTGTGTTTTGTGTTTTGTGTTTGGTGCTTTGTGTTTTGTGTTTTGTGTTCTGTGTTTTGTGTTTTGTGTTTGGTGCTTTGTGTTTTGTGTTCTGTGTTTTGTGTTTTGTGTTTGGTGCTTTGTGTTTTGTGTTTTGTGTTTTGTGTTTTGTGTTTGGTGCTTTGTGTTTTGTGTTTTGTGTTTTGTGTTTGGTGCTCTGTGTTATGTGTTTTGTGTTTTGTGTTTTGTGTTTGGTGTTTTGTGCTTTGTGTTTTGTGTTTTGTGTTTTGTGTTTGGTGCTTTGTGTTTTGTGTTTTGTGTTTTGTGTTATTTGTTTTGTGTTTTGTGTTTTGTGTTTGGTGCTTTGTGTTTTGTGTTTTGTGTTTGGTGCTTTGTGTTTTGTGTTGGGTGCTTTGTGTTTTGTGTTTGGTGCTCTGTGTTCTGTGTTTTGTGCTTTGTGTTTTGTGTTTTGTGTTTTGTGTTTTGTGTTTGGTGCTCTGTGTTCTGTGTTTTGTGCTTTGTGTTTTGTGTTTTGTGTTTTGTGTTTTGTGTTTTGTGTTTGGTGCTTTGTGTTTTGAGTTTTGTGTTTTGTGTTTCGTGTTTGGTGCTTTGTGCTTTGTGTTTTGTGTTTGGTGCTTTGTGTTTTGTGTTTTGTGTTTTGTGTTTGGTGCTTTGTGTTTTGTGTTTTGTGTTTTGTGTTATTTGTTTTGTGTTTTGTGTTTTGTGTTTTGTGTTTGGTGCTCTGTGTTCTGTGTTTTGTATTTTGTGTTTTGTGTTTTGTGTTTTGTGTTTTGTGTTTTGTGTTTTGTGTTGGGTGCTTTGTGTTCTGTGTTTTGTATTTTGTGTTTTGTGTTTTGTGTTTTGTGTTTTGTGTTTTGTGTTTTGTGTTTTGTGTTTGGTGCTCTGTGTTCTGTGTTTTGTGTTTTGTGTTTTATGTTTTGTGTTTTGTGTTTTGTGTTTTGTGTTTTGTGTTGGGTGCTTTGTGTTTTGTGTTGGGTGCTTTGTGTTTTGTGTTTTGTGTTTTGTGTTTGGTGCTTTGTGTTTTGTGTTTTGTGTTTGGTGCTTTGTGTTTTGTGTTTTGTGTTGGGTGCTTTGTGTTTTGTGTTTGGTGCTCTGTGTTCTCTGTTTTGTGCTTTGTGTTTTGTGTTTTGTGCTTTGTGTTTTGTGTTTTGTGTTTGGTGCTCTGTGTTCTGTGTTTTGTGTTTTGTGTTTTGTGCTCTGCGTTTTGTGCATGGCGTCAATACCGATAACAACACCAAAGCAATTACCGCGAATGTGAGCACCATGTTGGGTGTGCACCATGTCGGGTGTGCACCATGACGGGTGTGCACCATGTCGGATGTGCACCATGTCGGGTGTGCACCATGACGGGTGTGCACCATGTCGGGTGTGCACCATGACGGGTGTGCACCATGTCGGGTGTGCACCATGACGGGTGTGCACCATGTTGGGTGTGCACCATGTCGGGTGTGCACCATGTCGGGTGTGCACCATGACGGGTGTGCACCATGACGGGTGTGCACCATGTCGGATGTGCACCATGTCGGATGTGCACCATGTCGGATGTGCACCATGTCGGATGTGCACCATGTCGGGTGTGCACCATGTCGGATGTGCACCATGTCGGATGTGCACCATGTCGGATGTGCACCATGTCGGATGTGCACCATGTCGGATGTGCACCATGTCGGATGTGCACCATGTCGGGTGTGCACCATGACGGGTGTGCACCATGTCGGATGTGCACCATGTCGGATGTGCACCATGTCGGATGTGCACCATGTCGGGTGTGCACCATGACGGGTGTGCACCATGTCGGATGTGCACCATGTCGGATGTGCACCATGTCGGATGTGCACCATGTCGGGTGTGCACCATGTCGGATGTGCACCATGTCGGATGTGCACCATGTCGGGTGTGCACCATGTCGGATGTGCACCATGTCGGATGTGCACCATGACGGGTGTGCACCATGTCGGATGTGCACCATGACGGGTGTGCACCATGTCGGATGTGCACCATGTCGGATGTGCACCATGTCGGGTGTGCACCATGTCGGATGTGCACCATGTCGGGTGTGCACCATGTCGGGTGTGCACCATGTCGGATGTGCACCATGTCGGATGTGCACCATGTCGGATGTGCACCATGTCGGATGTGCACCATGTCGGATGTGCACCATGTCGGGTGTGCACCATGTCGGATGTGCACCATGTCGGGTGTGCACCATGTCGGGTGTGCACCATGTCGGATGTGCACCATGTCGGGTGTGCACCATGACGGATGTGCACCATGTCGGATGTGCACCATGTCGGATGTGCACCATGACGGATGTGCACCATGTCGGATGTGCACCATGTCGGATGTGCACCATGTCGGATGTGCACCATGTCGGATGTGCACCATGTCGGATGTGCACCATGACGGGTGTGCACCATGTCGGATGTGCACCATGACGGATGTGCACCATGTCGGATGTGCACCATGACGGATGTGCACCATGTCGGATGTGCACCATGTCGGATGTGCACCATGTCGGATGTGCACCATGTCGGATGTGCACCATGACGGGTGTGCACCATGTCGGATGTGCACCATGTCGGATGTGCACCATGTCGGGTGTGCACCATGTCGGGTGTGCAACAAGAAAAAAACTCATTTTTTCGTGTTCTCTTAAAACCTTCGGAAAGAATTTAAAACCACAAGAACAATGTACTGTACGAGATTTCTGTCGATATACACACTTTTCATGCGGCATATTACAATAACTTCACGTTCTCATGCTGTATTTTATTAATTTTATAACAAATGACGTCAGGGATCGTGAAGCTCAAGTTTTCCATCGGAGTATAAAATTTTTACTCGGACTTAAAACCGTTAATTGAAAGATGTGTGCAAGAATTCACTTCAAGAAAATTTCGAAAATAAAACGCAAAAACTTTCAAGCGAAAACTCAAGTCGTACTTCAGCAACGAGGACTGAATAAAATTAGTTCGGAACTTGAATGTTAAAGGTACAGTTTATTGAAATTGAAAATAGAGAGTTGAGCATAATTATAAAAAACACCAAACTTCAAAGTCAGAAAAAATGGCGACCGCTTGCTACGTTTCAGAAAGTTGAAAAAAAGCATCCACTTAGAACATTTGAGAAAGTTGTTCAGTGTTTTCTAAACTCGCATCGCTCGCTCAAAAATTTAATTTCAAAACCCAATCTGAAATAATTTTTGAAACAACTTTGCCAACAAAATGAATGATGACTTAAAAACGCGTTGCGGAAATTGGCTCTCAGGCCGAAAAAAACTAGAAGTCAAATGGAAATAAAAAAATGATTGTGAAGAGAATGAAAAAATATATTCTAAGAAAAATATATTACTGTACCAGCTGCTACAGCAGCAGCTGGCACAGCAGCAGCTGGTGCAGCAGCAGCTGGCACAGCAGCAGCTGGTACAGCAGCAGCTGGTACAGCAGCAGCTGGTACAGCAGCAGCTGGTGCAGCAGCAGCTGGCACAGCAGCAGCTGGTACAGCAGCAGCTGGCACAGCAGCAGCTGGCACAGCAGCAGCTGGCACAGCAGCAGCTGGTACAGCAGCAGCTGGCACAGCAGCAGCTGGCACAGCAGCAGCTGGCACAGCAGCAGCTGGCACAGCAGCAGCTGGCACAGCATCAGCTGGCACAGCAGCAGCTGGCACAGCAGCAGCTGGCACAGCAGCAGCTGGCACAGCAGCAGCTGGCACAGCAGCAGCTGGCACAGCAGCAGCTGGCACAGCAGCAGCTGGTACAGCAGCAGCTGGCACAGCAGCAGCTGGCACAGCAGCAGCTGGCACAGCAGCAGCTGGCACAGCAGCAGCTGGCACAGCAGCAGCTGGCACAGCAGCAGCTGGCACAGCAGCAGCTGGCACAGCAGCAGCTGGCACAGCAGCAGCTGGCACAGCAGCAGCTGGCACAGCATCAGCTGGCACAGCAGCAGCTGGCACAGCAGCAGCTGGCACAGCAGCAGCTGGTACAGCAGCAGCTGGCACAGCAGCAGCTGGCACAGCAGCAGCTGGCACAGCAGCAGCTGGCACAGCAGCAGCTGGCACAGCAGCAGCTGGCACAGCAGCAGCTGGCACAGCAGCAGCTGGCACAGCAGCAGCTGGCACAGCAGCAGCTGGCACAGCAGCAGCTGGCACAGCAGCAGCTGGCACAGCAGCAGCTGGTACAGCAGCAGCTGGCAAAGCAGCAGCTGGTACAGAAATTAATCACTTCTCAAGATATTTCCACCAAACGAGTGCAAAATTTCCCTCTTCCCTCCACGCGTTTATTGGTTTTCATCACAAAGTATTTCGCAGAGCAGCTGCGCATGCTTGTGGACAGCTGTATAGCAGCAATAAGTCGCCGCTGCAGCAGCGCTACGGCAGATTTACTGCAGCCGTATAATGGAACTGCCGCAGCTGCTGCTGATGCAAGTGCTGCTGATCGAAGGAAAAGAGGGGCAGTGAAAGTAGCAGTTGAAGTGCAGTAAAAGTGGCAGTGAAAGTAGCAGTTGAAGTACATTGAAAGTGGCAGTGAAAGTAGCAGTTGAAGTGCAGTAAAAGTGGCAGTGAAAGTAGCAGTTGAAGTGCAGCAAAGTACAACAACATTTTTACAAGTAGTTGCTGTATCACGGCAGTAACACTATAACGGAAGTAACAGTAAAAGGGAGCAACAATATAATGAAAATGACGGTATGATGACAGTGCCGGTATAATGGAAGTAAAAGTAGAATCGAAGTAAGAGCATAAAGAAAGTAACAGTATAGTGGAAGTAACTTTATGATAGAAGTAACAGTGTAATGGAAGTAACAGTGTAATAGAAGTAACAGTGTAATGGAAGTAACAGTGTAATGGAAGTAACAGTGTAATGGAAGTAACAGTGTAATGGAAGTAACAGTATAATAGAAGTAACAGGACAATAAAAATAACAGTAAAAATTTTAGTAATAGTCGAAAAGTAGTTAGTAGGACGAAGTAGCAGTAAGCAGCAGCAAAGAACAGTTCAGGAGCAGTAACGACAGTGTAGGTAATGACGGCAGTAGAGGCAAGTAACTCACGAAGAAAGCAACTAAGAATAAAGCAAGTCAATGAAACACAGAAAAAACTCTAAAACTCTAAAATCTATGAAGAGAACACATGAAGATAGCACATAAAGATAGCACACAAAGATAGCACATGAAGATAGCACTTAAAGATAACACATGAAGATAGCACATAAAGATAGCACATAAAGATAGCACATGAAGATAGCACATAAAGATAGCACATGAAGATAGCACATAAAGATAGCACATAAAGATAGCACATGAAGATAGCACTTAAAGATAGCACATAAAGGTAGCACATAAAGATAGCACATGAAGATAGCACATAAAGATAGCACATAAAGATAGCACATGAAGATAGCACATGAAGATAGCACATGAAGATAGCACATGAAGATAGCACATGAAGATAGCACATGAAGATAGCACATGAAGATAGCACATGAAGATAGCACATGAAGATAGCACATGAAGATAGCACATGAAGATAGCACATGAAGATAGCACATGAAGATAGCACATGAAGATAGCACATGAAGATAGCACATGAAGATAGCACATGAAGATAGCACATGAAGATAGCACATGAAGATAGCACATAAAGATAGCACATGAAGATAGCACTTAAAGATAGCACATAAAGATAGCACATAAAGGAGTATTGAAGTTGTTAAAAAGTTTCATCGCATTTGGTAACTTCGAGTCAAAAAGTGGAGAAATGTTTTTTTTATTTTTCAATATTTTTATATTTGAGGAAACATTGAGTGAAAAAGTGAAAAATATCGTCATTAAAATGCCAACCATTTTAATTTTTGAGCCTGAATGGTTCTCGCCTTCAACTCAGCCTCCTATACCCCACCCCATAACAATCCAACTCCCCACAACAAACCCCAATCTCCACAACAAACCCCACCCCCAAAAAAACCCTACTCCCCCAACAAACTCCCACCCCCACAACAACCCCTCACCCCCAACAAACCCCCATCTCCACAACAAACCCCACCCCCAAATAAAACCCTACTCCCAACAAACTCCCACCCCCACAACAACCCCTCACCCCCCCAACAAACCCCCATCTCCACAACAAACCCCACCCCCAAAAAAAACCTACTCCCCCAACAAACTCCCACCCCCATAACAACCCCTCACCCCCACCTCACCCACCACCCCCACCTCCCCACCCACCCCCTCCTCTGATGAGTCCACAAGAACTCAAGAGTTTTAGCTTCTGTAATTTCTGCTTGGAGTTTTATAAGAGCGCGCCGAGCTCGCAAAGAAGTATCTGCTTTAAATGTTCTTTATAATGAGCTACGGAGCACAGCAGACGTGTGTGCTGGGGTGCTTGGGGTGAGGGAAGGAGAAAGTGAGAGTGAGGGAAGGTGAGGGAAGGGAGAAGTGAGAGTGAGGGAAGGTGAAGGAAGGGAGAAGTGAGAGTGAGGGAAGGAGGAAATGAGAGTGATGGAAGGGAGAAGTGAGAGTGAGGGAAGACAGAAGTGAGAGTGAAGCACAGTTGAATGAGAGAAGGAAGTATGAGGGAGGAAAGGAGGAATTAAGAGTGAGGGAAGGAGGAAGTGAGAGTGAGGGAGAGGAGGAAGTGAGAGTGATGGAAGGAGGAAAGAGAGTGAGGGACGGGAGAAATGAGAGTAAGGGAAGGAGGAAGTGAGAGTGAGGGAAGGGAGAAGTAAGAGTGAGGGACGGGAGAGGTGAGAGTGAGGGAATGGAGAAGTGAGAGTGAGGTACTCAAGAAAGTGAGAGAAATGGGCGTGTAGGATAATGAAAAAAGGATGGGCCGGAAGTAAGGGTTAAGGAAGTGATTGAGTGACAGAAATGAGCTAGTGAGGGAAGGAAACGTGAGGTAAGTGAGGGAAATGAGGCTGAGGGAAACGAGGGAAATGAGGCTGAGGGAAGTGATAGAATGAGTTAATTGACAGAGGGAGAACGCGAGGGAAGTAAAAAAGTAAGAGAAAGTGAGGGAAGTAATAAGGAAAGGAAGTGTCTGTAACAAATACAGACAGTGAGGATATGAAGGGAGGCAAAAGAGTAATGCAATCAAAGATAACCCGCATGAACCTGAATATTCTATATATTCTATATTATAAAAGGAGTTGTGTCCGTCCGTCCGTCCGTCCGTCCGTCCGTCCGTCCGTGTGTCACTCCCACCAGCCTGCAGTGTGAGATGAGCGTATCTGTGATACAAGCTTCATCAACTCCACAATGTCGGTGCCTTAACCCAGCAGATTGGGAGTCGGACTGAATATCAAGTGTATTGGTAGGTTAGATTAGGTTGTATAGAATGTCACGTGTATTGGTAGGTTAGATTAGGTTGTATAGAATATCACGTGTATTGGTAGGTTAGATTAGGTTGTATAGAATATCAGCGGTTGAGGCTTGGCAAAGTATTGGAAAGCCATAGAATAGCATGTCAAATCATGGGAAAGCCATGTTGAAGCTCAGTTGGTCCTATATCTAATCCTCTCATTTTTTGACGGGCCGTGTGCACTCGTACGATGATAAAAATGAGGAGTGCAGAAGGATGCTTTAAAGGATGCTGAATTCCTATCAACCAAGCCTGACACACATCTTCTTGTACTCTGGTTATTAAAATGCCTCACAACTAACACCAGGACGCCATGACGGTTACCCCCGGTCAAGCCGGTACCCATTTCCGACACCTGGGTAGAGTGGGGTATTGCGCTTTGAATTTTCCCTTTTCCCCAATAGGAACTGAGGACAGCGCGAGAGATAGAAAAAAGAAAGAAAAGAAAGAAGCGCAATTCGAGGGTAAAATAAACGCTTTCCTACGAAGAGGGGAAGAAAGAGAGGGTACAGAGCTCGCCGAAGTAAATGCTGCCGAGGGAGATTTTTTCTTGGGAACTTTTCGGAAAATGTTAGAAACTAACCACGATTTCAAGTTTTTTTTCGAGTCAAACTTCGTTTTCGAAAAAGACCTCAAGTGTTTCGTTCGAATTATAAGCGATTCAATTTATTTTTAAGTGTGTTGGATTCTCTTCATAAAACATCTCGCTGCATCCCTCGAAAGACAGTTGTAGCAAACGGAAGTCAACCAAAAAGAAACGAAAAAAAATAAGCGAAAGAAAAAATGAAAAAGATTTTATGTGATCCAATCCCCTTCCCCGGCGCCTTTTATTTGACAGAATCGAGGCGTTTTCAAACGAATTTCTAATATTTATACCGTGTAATGTACCTAATATTTATACTGAATAGCATTTCTAATGCTGAATACAATGACGGCTGAAGAAGGCAGTAAACTGACGCATGTATTAAATTGCCCGTGGCTGCTTTTGATGCGGTATATTTTTAGACATGTTTTCGGGAAAAGTTTTTTACCTGAATTGTTCGTTAAGAAAATATCTCAAACTTATTGCGCTCTAAAGTATTTTATTTTTGATATAGACACACGTGTTCCTTGGTGCTTGTTGATGTGTGTACGAACAGTTAGTTCCACTTTTTTCTCGTCATTCTTTCTTTTACACAACAAAATCGTTTATCAAACGTCCTGTTGTACGCGTGTGTGGTTGCTGGGGTCTATTCAGCTTATGCGTGTTGTGTGCAGATGTGTAAGAGTTTGCATAATTCACTTATGGGCAAGATATGCCTTAATATAATAAAAGGCGTTATATGCATAATACAATTATACGCATAATATGGCTAAATATAATTACTGGCATAATATGCCTATATATAAAAACAGGCATAATATGCATAATGCAAATATAGACATAATATGGCTAAATAGAAATGCATGTATAATATATCATAATATATCTAAATACAAATTTTGACACAATATGCCTAAATATACATACAGACATTTTACGAGCATGCCTGCGAAGTTCACTCTTACTAACTCCAAACGCCAGTGTGTTTCGTCAACTTCCAAGCCGCAGCTTCTATAAATCATTTCGACATACCGTCGTGGATCTGCTCATAAGTCAATACCGTAAATTATGTACCGTAGCTCACTTCACTTCAATTTAAACAATTTAAGCAATTTATTTATCACAGGTGATACAGAGGTAGAATGTTTCTTAAGTCTAGTACAATGGACAAACTAGAGTATAGCTACCTGTGGGCCCGAACAAGTTTAGCGACTTCTAAGGCATCCTACCATCACGTTATTCAATAATGTTTAACCTAGTTCACTTAACCTAGGTTCGCATTGGACTGATCATTGAGATAATTAACTCGAGATTTCATGCTGTATTTTACAATATAGGTAAAATCGGCTATATTCAACAGTATGTTCGATAAAACGATTTAAGAGCAGACTGAAGATCGGTTATGTTACCCAAGGAAAGTTACATTATTAGGACCAGACATGTAGGACGCAAAATTTGACACGGTGATCTTACACGACTAGTATTCTGACAGGAAGTGAGACTCAAGATGTCTTTTGAATACTTTGTAAGAATTACTCTCACGGATCTCCGCAGGTATAGAGTTCCAAGTTTTAGTTCCTACGAAGAGGATACTGTGTTGTGACCGAGCCTTTGAGTAATAAGGAAGCATGAATTTACTTCTATTTCGGGTTAAATGGTCGTGATGACCAGTTTGCGCACTTAATAATTGTTTTAAGCTACTGTCGCCATTATTTGTTAATGTTTTGTAAATGAAATGCTCTATTCTCCCCCTCAGGGGGATACAACTATTGTATCTATATCTCTTTATCTCTGTATCACCTGTGGTAAATAAATTGTTTAAATTGTTTAAAATTGTTTAAAATTAGCGCTCCCAGGGGGATTATGTGAGGTACCGAGCTAAACGTTGGGTCAGCCTTCTTTTTGTTGAAATAGAATAGGTTTTTTGCTCTGTTACGGACCATATTTTTTTGGTTCACTTCTGTCTGTTTCTCAGCACCTAGTTTCTTCTTCAACTTTTTTTTTGTTTCATCAACTTCCTTCTCAACTTACCGTTTTTATGCACCTTATGCATTGATTCCGCGTTCCCTCAACTCCATACTAAATGAGGCTTTCATACTTCGTTTGAACATCTTTGCCATGGTACAGGGAGGCTTGAACTTTCTTTTAATCAATGTTCGGTTCTATGTTTGTAGCATACCGCTACATAAGCGTAAAAATTAGAAATTCGCTATTCATACTTAAGTAAATTAATTAGCAGCATTAAAAATATTACTCTAATTTATTATTAATTATTTTCTACTTCTAATTCGTAATCATTAAAAATTTTTGTGTAAATACATGAGAGATCAAATAATCAATCGACATTTCGAGTTCTTAAGCAGCCCGTTCTGGCAACATACAAGCGCGTCGCCTAGTCCACACACTTTTGCTTGTGGTTCGGTGGCGCGTACATCTCGTAAGTCCAGTGATATTTAGGGTAAAATAAGAGTAAAACCGGGTAAGAATATGTGCCATGTGTTTCGGTGTATTTGTATTGTGTTTTTAATCTAAGGATCTGCTCAGGGTCGTGAATTAGGGATAAAGAGATTTGTGTAAGATTCTGAGATTAGCATGTGTTTTTATAGAGTGAATCTTTCATAAACTACTTGTGGACGAACGCGGCCGAATGGCCGGCATTCATTGCCGATAGCGTCTTGTTTTTAATGGCGGAAAACTCTGCCGTCTTCTGTCACTACTACGTGATTTTTATTTGCATTTTAAGCATGTGTTCTAATAGTATTTTCTCTTATTTTTTTTACAAATCACTTCTAGCAGTTTTCTTTTCTTAAACTTGTTTAAACGCAAAATAATCATTAAAGATGCCCTTTTAAATAGCTTTTAATAAATTACGAAGTTATTCATTTTTACTTGCTAAAGTTTGGAACTTCATTCCAATTCCATATATTTACGAACCTCACTCCATTCGATATCAATCATCTCAATAGAATTCGTGTGACAAACACCCATTACCATCTGCCTATCTTAAGAGTGTGTAAATTGCTGGCGGTTTTGGCTTAGGCCGATGCGTAAGCCGCCGGTTAACTCCACGCGTAACTTCGTGCTTTCGCTTTCTTTGCGTATTTTCCTTCTGTGAGATCCAAAACGCAGTGTTCCTGTTTTCTTTTATCAGAGGGAATATTATTCTTTTTATTCCGTTCATTCTTGCCAACGATATTTATCAGAACAATTCAGTAAAACCTTTATCAACTAACTTTAGGGAATATTCCTCCCTGTATTCTCGTACAGTTATCGAGATGTTTCTAGAGTGCATTAAAAATTCTAAATCCACATGTTACGTATTTTACTTAATTGATGTAATTCTCCTTTTTGCTTCATAAGCCATGCCTTGTTAAATCATGTGCCTTCCATGATTTCAGGGGAATTTCCCCGGTTCCTTTTTTGAAAAAAATCAAAATAGTCTACTAAAAAATCTTAAACTTCATGCTTTGCATTTAAGGCAACAGCAGTTGTATCAGACTTTCTTGAGTAAATTCTTTCTCTCTCTTCTCAAGTTAGCTGGAGTCGAACCTGTAGGAGTTTCTCAGACTTCTCCGTGTGGGAGGATTTGTCATTATTTGTGTTGGATTTTCAGTAGGGAATGTCTTAATGTCTCTCCTGGAACGCCTAATCCAGCATCCTGGAATCCTGTGCAGGACCTCTACAACAGCGCCATACACACCACCCTCACTGTCAAATCTCCCTGGGTTTTCTCACTGAGTGCCACGTAAAATGTTACGTTGTTAACCTGAGTCATGCTGTAACTACACACAACTTACCTTATTATTGAGTCCGCCATTTAGCATTACCTTGGGAAAGGCCAGCAAATCTACCTGAGCCTCAAACCCTTGAGCTACTCCATTCACCCAAGCTCGATTGTCTGCTAGACACTTGGAAAAGCAGACCTCATAACGTGATCACATTAAGTCACTGTTTAGAACTCCTTTAAGTGTTGCCCCCACATAAAACTCACTCACCACGATTACTGCATCGCGTGCCGGTCATCGTCAACTCCACCCTGGTCCTCCGGCACGGATTGCCACCTCAACCAGCTCTCCGAGATCAAGAGCCAAAGAAGCCAGTTCTTCTTTTTTCCTGGTTCCGCTTCCACAATAAACTCCGCCACGGAAACTAAGCTGAGTTCCACCAACGTGTTTCATTATCACTCTCGCAATTTAGCCAGTGCGCTTCGAGAAAATCGATCGAGTTTTTATTCTTTGCCGTTCAATTCAATATTTACACTGAACCACCCAGCGGCGACCGAATCCAAAAAAAAACCGACACTGGTGCATCGGCCGATTTTTTTTAAAAATCAAAGAAAGAACTAAACTCGAAGTGTTCTGGGGGTTGTGAGAGTATAATGTTGACGTAATTGTAGTGATAAATTTCCCATGTCGTAGTGGTTTGAGAGATTTCCTGTGGATTTTTGACCATGCTAATGAATTTTCTCTGAGCAGCTTAAAAATATTTTTTATCTTTCTTTTATGCTGTTTTCCTGTCTTTGTTTGTTTTTGTGCCTCAGTAGGTAGGGAAATATTTTTCTACTATTTCCGTGCTGTGCATTTATTCCTGACCACCGTAAAAATTCTCGTCTCATTTTCTCTCTTACCGTTTTTCTTCAACGTATTGACTGATTGAGTAGGTAGAAAAATAATTTCTTCTCGCTCCTGCTTAATTTTGTGCATACGCAAATTGCCGCATACCGCAGAAATATTTCTCGTTTCCAATTTCATACTTCCTTCCCTCTGTCTAACTTGATTCGAGTGATTGAGTGGGTAAAGAAGTAACGCAAACCCTTAGCTACTTAATTCCAAGTCATAGGCCCTGAATTCTAAAGTGCGCATCCCCAAAAAGAGATTTCCAGAATGCCTGAATCAGATAATGAAGATCGAGCACGCACAAATCCCATTAGGCTCCCTCCCTTTATTCCGGAGGACGCTCATACCTGGTTTCAGCAGTGCGAAGCCGTATTTAGGTACCATAAAATAAGTAGTGAGATAGACAAATTCTATGCTCTTGTGAGCGCTGCGCCCACAAAACTACTAAATAACTCTAATGACATCTTAGACAACCCTCCAGATCATAATCCTTACGGAATCTTGAAAGGCAAAATATTAGCAAGACTTCAGATGTCCGATGCGGACAAATTCCGAAGTCTTGTAGATGCCTCAGCAATTCCACCTGTCTCTGCTTCTTTCTCTCCTTCTTCGCTCGTGAAAGAACTTCGGAAACTCGCTACGGGTGTTGCCGTAGCTGAGGGGTTTCTGAAGGAAGTTTTCATGACGAAGCTCGCTCCTAATGTCCGCCCATTTCTGTCGCTAGCAGGGCCCGAGCAAACTCTAGAGAAATTGGCTGAAGCCGCCGAAACGGTTATCCGCAATATTAATTTGCCACGAGAACCACAGGTTGCTTCCTTGAATGTAGCCGCTACAACTTGTAGCCCGTCAAATACTGCGCCTAGTGAATCCTCAGCCAAAATAGATAAGCTGCAGCAGGACATCGCTGAAATAAAGCAAGCTCTCCAAAATTTTCAAATAGGTCAGAGTCAAAGTGTGGCTCACATTCAGCAAGGCCCAGGGAGATTCCAAAGCCACCAAAATGCCTACGACTATCCCTATGACTATCACGCTAACTATCCTCCTCCTCCTCCTCCTCAACGCTTTGATAGAGGTAGATCTTATGATAGGTCAAATCAAGACCGCCGTTTCAGGTCGCGCTCTCGTGATGCTAGTAGCCAGTTGTGCTGGTACCATATGAAATTTGGTGACCAAGCTCGTAAATGCGCCTCACGCTTTTGCCCGCGCTATACCGAACAAATGACTTCGGGAAACGCCACCAGCAACGCACAGTAGCGAGTACTGCGTTGCCTCATTCCCAGACTACTCGCCTCCTTACTATCCTCGATCCCGTTACCAAATATCGATTTCTTATCGACACTGGCTCTAGCGTATCAATTATACCAGCCACGGCAAAAGTCAAAAACCAGCCATTAGTGGCTACATTACGCGCCGCAAACGGCACGCCAATACCTTGTTACGGTGAACGAGCCTTAGAGTGCAGTCTGGGATTGAGGCGAACCTTCCTGTTCACCTTCCTCATCGCGGAAGTCCAAGAGCCTATCATTGGCGCGGACTTTCTCGAAAAATTTGGGATTGTTGTAGATATAAGAAATCGCTGCATTCGGGACGAGGAGACACAGATCTCAATTCCCGCTTGTAGCATAACTAAAGCTAACGTCTTGCATTCTTTCTCTATCGCCTTAAAGGAAGATTGCATGTTTGAGCAATTACTAAAAGATTTTCCTGCATTGACAAATTCTAATTTAGTCTCTACAAAAATGCAAACTTGCACAAAGCACTTCATAGAGACGCAAGGTCCGCCAGTTTTCTCTCGTGCTAGGAGATTGCCGCCTGATCGATTGGCGTTAGCCAAGAAGGAATTCGCGCGCATGCAGGAGTGTGGCATCATCCGCACCTCCAAAAGCCCTTGGGCTAGCCCTCTTTTGCTGGTACCCAAGGCTAACGGTGAATTCAGACCGTGCGGGGATTTCCGCAGGTTAAATGCCGTTACTTTACCTGATCGCTATCCTATCCCTTACCTTCACGATTTCAGTGCAAATTTGGAAGGAGCACAAATTTTCTCTAAGATTGACTTACAATCCGCCTTTCATCAAATCCCTCTTGATGAGTCCGCTATCCCCAAGACCGCTGTCATCACTCCATTTGGTCTCTTTGAATTCCTAAAGATGCCCTATGGTCTCCGGAACGCGCCTCAAACGTTCCAGAGACACATGGCTGAAATCTTCTCTGATCTCTCTTTCGCTTTTGTCTACTTAGACGATATCCTTGTGGCGTCCACAACCCCGGAGTTGCACAAAGACCATCTTAGGGTCGTTTTTCAAAGATTGTCCGACAATGGACTCCTCGTAAATCCTGAGTAATGTGAGTTCGGAAAGTCATCACTGATTTACTTAGGTCATGAAATCTCTAGCCTAGGTCTAAAACCTTTGCCTTCCAAAGTAGAAGTGATCAGAAACTTTCCTCTTCCACAGACCCAGAAGGAACTAAGAAGGTTCCTAGGTTCTGTTAACTTTTACCATCGTTTCATACGCAACTGTGCTCAAACTTTAGCGCCCTTGTCCGACCTCCTCGAACCGAAACGTAAAGGCAAATCTATCGAGGTAAAATGGACAGAAGGAGCGCGCCAAGCGTTCGAAGAGATAAAACATAAGTTAGCTTCCGCGACTGAACTATCCTACCCTATTGCTAATGCTGATTTCAGCCTCGTTGTTGACGCATCCAGTACCGCCGTAGGAGCTGTGTTGCAACAACAAGTAGGCACTAATATCTCTCCTCTTGCTTTCTTTTCCAAAAAGCTGTCGCCCACTGAGCGTGCTTATAGCGCGTTCGGTAGGGAACTTCTTGCTATCTACCTATCTGTGAGACACTTTCGCTATGCTCTAGAGGCAAGGGAGTTTGTGATCTACACAGATCACAAACCTTTGACCTCAGCTATCAAAATGCCTTCTGAAAGACATTCGCCTAGAGAAGCTCGACACCTTTCCTTTATAAGTCAGTTCACCACTGACATCCGTTACATTAAGGGATTGGACAATACCGTAGCTGACTGCCTCTCTAGGATTAATTCTGTCCAAACCGGTGGTGAAATCACCTTCGGAAACATTTCTAATGCTCAAAAGGAGGATCCTGAACTTCAGGACCTTCTCAAATCTTCTAACCTTTCCCTTCCAAAACTAACCTTGGTTGACGGCGTGTACCGTGATGCCGAGCGACCTTCTCGTTTGTATCTTCCTGCGACTCTCCGCAGAGTAGCTGTCCTCCACTACCATTCCCTCAGTCACCCTGGTATTAACCGTACATTGCGTTTGATTTCTGATCGTTACGTCTGGCCAGCGATGCGTAAGGAGGTCAAGCAAATTGTGCAAAATTGCCATGCGTGTCAGAGTAGTAAGGTGGGGAAACATAATCGTGCAGCGCTGCAGAGTTGCGCATTTACAGGTCAAAAGTTTGACTCTGTCCACCTAGACCTAGTGGGTCCCTTGCCTGTATCGCGCGGTTATTCTTATCTGTTGACCATTATCGATAGGTTCACACGTTGGGTTGAGGCTGTTCCTCTTCCTGATATCCAAACTGAGACTGTAGCTCGCGCCTTCTTATCTAACTGGATCTCTAGATTTGGGGTTCCCCTAAGTGTCACACATGACCGGGGATCACAATTCACCTCCAAATTCTGGTGCGAGCTTAGCACCGCCTTAGGGTGTGCAAATACCTCAACTACAGCTTATCATCCGCAGTCAAATGGACTTATTGAGAGAGTCCACAGAGACCTCAAGTCTGCCTTGCGCTGTCTTAATTGCAGTCACGATTGGACTGATAGACTTCCAGTAGTACTACTTAGCATCCGCAATCTGTACAGACAAGATCAGCAGTGCACAGCAGCCGAGATGCTCTACGGGAGAACGCTTCGTCTTCCCGGCGACATTGTTGACCCAAAACCTTTGCCTGAATTTTCATCCGCTGACCGTTCCGCTTATGTAACCTGCCTAAAAGATTGTATGCGTAGGATCGAGTATGTGGCTCCACGAATGCCTCAGACTCAGGACAGACTAGATCCTGCCCTGCAAGACTGCACACATGTGTATGTCCGCAATGATGCTATAAAACCTACACTCACGCGCCCTTATGATGGCCCATTCAAAGTACTTAAACGCAAGCAAAAATATTTCATCCTCGACAGATTCGGCTCGAGCGATCCTGTGAGCATAGACAGATTAAAAGTCGCATACACCTCTGATCATAGTGTAACTTATAACTCATCATCTTCTCCGCAGATTTCTCCTTCCACTGAGACTCGATCATATCTACCATCTCAGCTTCCTCAGTTGACTGCATTGTTGCCTAGTCAGCTTGAGTGTAACCCTTTCTATGTGCCCGTACACTCAAACTCTATCCCTACGCCTATCGTAGACTCTAATCCTAGTCCTCTTACTGACACAGCGACAAGTCTGGAGAGACCAGACGAGCCCGCTGCAGTAACTCCTGTTCCTAGGACTCTTGCCGATCTGAACTTGCAGACCCGTTTGGTGAAACTTCCCCGCTCAGTATCATTTGCCAATTGCCGAACTCGGCAGGGTCGTGTAGTTCGCCCTCCTTCCCGCTACAGATGATTGCAGCGGGTGGACCTTTCGGTCTGCGCCTTGGGGGGTAATGTAGCATACCGCTACATAAGCGTAAAAATTAGAAATTCGCTATTCATACTTAAGTAAATTAATTAGCAGCATTAAAAATATTACTCTAATTTATTATTAATTATTTTCTACTTCTAATTCGTAATCATTAAAAATTTTTGTGTAAATACATGAGAGATCAAATAATCAATCGACATTTCGAGTTCTTAAGCAGCCCGTTCTGGCAACATACAAGCGCGTCGCCTAGTCCACACACTTTTGCTTGTGGTTCGGTGGCGCGTACATCTCGTAAGTCCAGTGATATTTAGGGTAAAATAAGAGTAAAACCGGGTAAGAATATGTGCCATGTGTTTCGGTGTATTTGTATTGTGTTTTTAATCTAAGGATCTGCTCAGGGTCGTGAATTAGGGATAAAGAGATTTGTGTAAGATTCTGAGATTAGCATGTGTTTTTATAGAGTGAATCTTTCATAAACTACTTGTGGACGAACGCGGCCGAATGGCCGGCATTCATTGCCGATAGCGTCTTGTTTTTAATGGCGGAAAACTCTGCCGTCTTCTGTCACTACTACGTGATTTTTATTTGCATTTTAAGCATGTGTTCTAATAGTATTTTCTCTTATTTTTTTTACAAATCACTTCTAGCAGTTTTCTTTTCTTAAACTTGTTTAAACGCAAAATAATCATTAAAGATGCCCTTTTAAATAGCTTTTAATAAATTACGAAGTTATTCATTTTTACTTGCTAAAGTTTGGAACTTCATTCCAATTCCATATATTTACGAACCTCACTCCATTCGATATCAATCATCTCAATAGAATTCGTGTGACAAACACCCATTACCATCTGCCTATCTTAAGAGTGTGTAAATTGCTGGCGGTTTTGGCTTAGGCCGATGCGTAAGCCGCCGGTTAACTCCACGCGTAACTTCGTGCTTTCGCTTTCTTTGCGTATTTTCCTTCTGTGAGATCCAAAACGCAGTGTTCCTGTTTTCTTTTATCAGAGGGAATATTATTCTTTTTATTCCGTTCATTCTTGCCAACGATATTTATCAGAACAATTCAGTAAAACCTTTATCAACTAACTTTAGGGAATATTCCTCCCTGTATTCTCGTACAGTTATCGAGATGTTTCTAGAGTGCATTAAAAATTCTAAATCCACATGTTACGTATTTTACTTAATTGATGTAATTCTCCTTTTTGCTTCATAAGCCATGCCTTGTTAAATCATGTGCCTTCCATGATTTCAGGGGAATTTCCCCGGTTCCTTTTTTGAAAAAAATCAAAATAGTCTACTAAAAAATCTTAAACTTCATGCTTTGCATTTAAGGCAACAGCAGTTGTATCAGACTTTCTTGAGTAAATTCTTTCTCTCTCTTCTCAAGTTAGCTGGAGTCGAACCTGTAGGAGTTTCTCAGACTTCTCCGTGTGGGAGGATTTGTCATTATTTGTGTTGGATTTTCAGTAGGGAATGTCTTAATGTCTCTCCTGGAACGCCTAATCCAGCATCCTGGAATCCTGTGCAGGACCTCTACAACAGCGCCATACACACCACCCTCACTGTCAAATCTCCCTGGGTTTTCTCACTGAGTGCCACGTAAAATGTTACGTTGTTAACCTGAGTCATGCTGTAACTACACACAACTTACCTTATTATTGAGTCCGCCATTTAGCATTACCTTGGGAAAGGCCAGCAAATCTACCTGAGCCTCAAACCCTTGAGCTACTCCATTCACCCAAGCTCGATTGTCTGCTAGACACTTGGAAAAGCAGACCTCATAACGTGATCACATTAAGTCACTGTTTAGAACTCCTTTAAGTGTTGCCCCCACATAAAACTCACTCACCACGATTACTGCATCGCGTGCCGGTCATCGTCAACTCCACCCTGGTCCTCCGGCACGGATTGCCACCTCAACCAGCTCTCCGAGATCAAGAGCCAAAGAAGCCAGTTCTTCTTTTTTCCTGGTTCCGCTTCCACAATAAACTCCGCCACGGAAACTAAGCTGAGTTCCACCAACGTGTTTCATTATCACTCTCGCAATTTAGCCAGTGCGCTTCGAGAAAATCGATCGAGTTTTTATTCTTTGCCGTTCAATTCAATATTTACACTGAACCACCCAGCGGCGACCGAATCCAAAAAAAACCCGACATGTTTCTCAACCATACCAGCATTGAGCTTTGTTTCCGGGCTTGTTAAACCGGCTAGCCATTTTAGAGAACCCATCTAAGATCCTACGCGAATTACCCTGACAAAAAGGGTAATTTCTAAACTATAAAACGTACAATCTTGAAATTAGTACCAAATTAATGGGCGTGACGAGTACAACATATTCATGTAATTAAAAAAATTTTTACGCCCCTGTGGGGGGCAGGAAGAGAGCCTGCCTGCCTAAAAACTTGAAATTAGTCTCATTATAAAGATCGATTTATTCTCCAAATGTGAGTGTATAATAAAACTGTCATACGCTCCCTGGAGGAAGATGAAGAGCAAGTTTCTCCTAGCCTCTGAATGGTCGACCGATTTCTCAAAAGGCTCATTTTGTATGAGTCATAATGTCTAAAGTATTGCACCTAAAAATTTGAAATTAGTCTCATTTTAAGCGTCAATTCATTCTCCAAATGTGAGTGTATAATAAAAATCTCATACGCCCCTTGGGGGATGACAGAGACCAAGGTTTCTCCAGCTTCTATTTGCCTCGTAATTACCCTTTTTGTTAGGGTAACTCGGGAAGGATCTAAGATGGGTTCTCTAAAATGGCGCGCCGGTCTTGTTAACAACATTTATGGGCTTGACAACAGTATTTATAGGCTTTTAATATTATATTAAACTAAACTAGAGTCATTCTATTTTAGTGCCGTGCACGTTTTACTTAATTAACCTTCTCCAAAATCCAATATGGAAAACGCACAACTCAATTTCCTCTTCTTTTTAAATTATAATTTCTTCTCGGAGTCACAACGGCGCTCTCTTCACCCTGCCTCTTCCTCTCTCCACTCTCTTTCCTTTTCTCTTGAGCTCTCTCTCCCATATCGTCTTCTAACGATGCATATCAAAAATTTTCCCTCTCCTACGACATTGCAAGGCTCACGACGTCGTAGGAACTCAAAAAGTGACGCATGTCCCACGCAAGCCTCTTCCCCAAGTAACTTTCTCCCCCACGCGACTCCTCCCCATACCTCCTCTGAATCCAAGATGGCGGGGACATTAGACGTCGTTCGTCAAATTCCTGCCCGAACTTCTGATCTTTATGAGAGCCGAAGAAATTCTGTGCGGCGGGGACACACTCCTGGAACAGCTGACCCAACTTGTGATGAAATAACGCCGCCGTAAATTACCCGGAGGCTGCATTAAATTACCCTGAAGTCACGTAAGTTACCCTAAGGCCACATTAAATTACCCCAAAGTGAAGCAACTGCGCTAGGTAATAGGAGTTGCTGTGTGCGCCGCAACTCGCACCAAATGTCGCCGAGAATAAAGTTCGTCGTCTGATTAATTGGCGAAAAAATATACGGGCCTGATACTACAATATTTGGTGCCGGTGAGTTTATCGGCGACGCGACATTTTTACGGACGACACGGAAAGTTCCGCCCTCACAACCGTGTTCCGGATCCGCAGATTTGAAGAACAATGTCCCCAATGTTAGGGAGAGGCGGGGGGCAGATGGGTGGGGAAGATTGTAGGGTAAGGGAGGCATCTGGGGAAGTGGAGTTGTAACTGGGGAGGTCGAGGCGTTCCAACTTAAGGATCGAACTGGGGAGATCGCAGTCTTATCTAAGGTACCTAACTGGGGAAATGAATGCGTTTCAATTGGGAAGAATCTCAAACTTAACACACTGACTGCGACGTGCGCCACCGGTGGTACACGGAGGTAATTTTTAAAATGCTGCTGACCGACCAGTAGTCGCAAACTCATTTTTCATTAATACTCAAAGCTAAATGAAGGCACGATCCAGTTCATGTTCGGTATTTTCAAACTAGCTTACTACAATTGACTTTAAATTTGAGTTCGACATTGAACCTTGTATTTAGGAGTCGCTAAGTGTTAATGCGTAATAGAAACAAAATTAACATAAATTTCCGAAGCAAAATGCCGGAAAAAGTATTTACGCTAAATTGATGATTGAAAACATGAAATTCAAAATCGGTAAGGTTGAAGATGGCGTTCAAAACCACGCCACGCAAACTAATGCTTTTGTGCACGAGTAGCATACGTGCATCCAAAACTGGGAAAGGAGCAAAAAAACACAAGACAGAAGTTATATTTTATTCGCAATCAAAACCTGAATTTGAAAACCATTTCAACAATGCCCAAAACCATTAACACCAGAATTACCGCAAGTCAACGTTTGGAAAACAAACTCGAGAAAAAAAAAACACATCCCTATTTTCCGCGGACAATACTTCCGTTTACCTGCTCAAACTTCAGGGGATTCAGATTCCCCCCAAGTACGTTAATCTTAATCTACCTTTCTTAGGAGAAGTACTCTCACTAGAGGGAATACACCCATCACACACTGGCACTATCACACACCGGTACCATAATATGAGAGAGAGACAGAAACATTTTCTTCTCTTATAATATAAGAATAGAATATATGCGCACGCGCGCACTAACTTCAACTTCAAACTAAAAGCATTGCAGGAAAGCTGTAGCATCACTACGTGGTTAATGCGCAACATCAAAGTGCAGTCTGAAGTTTGGAGACAGTGATAAAGATACGAAACCTCTTCCCAAGAAGAATATCTACCGAATAATAAAGGATAAGTAAAATCTAACAATGAAGGATTCTCTCATTAGAGAATATGAGAGTTGCGCGTGGTGTCAAAACTGACGAGGAATATACAGCCATTACCGGATTTCGCATAGGTCTAAAATTACGAAAGTCATTGACCGAACAATATTGACACGAAAAAATAATATTTTTCTATAATAGAATGCGGTAATATTTCTTACTTGTAACATTAGAAGCAAATCCAAAAAGCAATGCGCCATAGGTATCGTATAAACCGTTACTACCGTAGACTCGAATCCTATCTATCGTATAAACCGTAGGTGTCGTACATACATAAACCGTGCCACAGGTCCCAATAACCAGAGTACTGTACAATGAAGCACATTGCACAGCAAACTACGCCGAATAGTTAACTATGAACCACAAAATACCGCAACACAACCTCAATCAGCCTGTTTTCTTGCACATAAATTATCCGCGCTACCGAAAATAGCACCACCGTGAAGGTTTGATACTATATCAACGGCGGTCGCTTCGTGAAACAAATTACTGATCGAAGACATTTCGGGGAGTCATGCACCAGTGAAATTTGAAGGAGTTCAAAGAAATTTTACGGAAGAAAGGTAAATTATCTACAGTAGGCACATCAGTATTGAAAACATTTATTGATGGCGATAAACCCATTTCCTCTCTACGCCGCAAAACAAGCCATCCAGCGGTCAATTCAAAAATGCAAACAATTGTTTTCGAGAGAATGCGTGAGGCAATCTGAAAAATCATAAACCAGAGCCTAGCCAAGTGGGGCATTATATGTTCTGAGCAAAGATTTCATTTTAGAACATATCATATTTTTAAAATGAAGGTTTCGTTTTAGAACAAATACAAAGTTCCACTGTCATGTCTATTCTCGCATTATATTTTTTTGTTCACACAGAATATCCGAAACATGAGTTACAAACACATCAAATTACGAAGCACTAGATACGAGTTGGTGTTGTCTCAAAATTAGCGATTATCGAAATAAGCCAATGTCCCTCTAAGCCGAATATAGGGAATACCCAGCTTCATAACCGGCAACCGACATGCCTTGCGAATGGCAACCTCCACTTCAAACAAACGGCAACCACCACTTCAAACGCCTGGCAACTCAACAGTCAGAAATAACAACCCTACACCCCACACCTGACAACCACCTTGCAAATGGCAATAACCAATTCACACAGCTGGCGACTTGACACTCAGAAATCGCAACCTCAGACTCGGCAACCACTCAACACCTGGCAACCGCTCTACACCTGGCAACCTCAACACCCAACACCTGGCAACCTGAAAGCCGGCAAGGGCCTCACAAGAGCATGGCCTTGGCAACGCTCTTGGCCTTCTCCTCTCCGACGAGCTCACTGGCGACCCGCAGGGCGAAGTCGAACGCCGTGCCGGGGCCCTGGGAGGTGATCAGATTGCCTGGGGAGCATAGGGGGTAGGTCATTGTGGTGTAGGTCATTGTGGTGGTATAGCTCATTGTTGTGGTACAGCTCATTGTTGTGGTACAGCTCATTGTAGTGGTATATATTATTGTGATACCAGTACACAAGCCCATCAAAAATGATAGCATTCAATATTTAGCTTAAATAAATCTTGTAGATGTGAAGACAAACAAATATATCCATCTTAATATTACCTGCAATGAAAATATTTTCCAATACAACACACACAAGCAAAATCTGACTTAGTGACTTTGTAACATGTTACTAACAATACTCCCAAAACTCCACACGTGATTAACTATACTCCCAAAACCACACATAGTACTTAACTATACTCCCAAAACCACACATAAGACTTGACTATACTCCCAAAACCACACATAAGACTTGACTATACTCCCAAAACTCCACACATAAGACTTGACTGTACTCCCAAAACTCCACACATAAGACTTGACTGTACTCCCAAAACCACAAACCACACATAGTATTTAACTACACTCTCAAAACCACACATGAGACTAACTACACTCCCAAAACCACACGTGAGACTAACTACACTCCCAAGGCCAGAGATAAAACTTGAACTATACTCTCAAAACCATACATAAAGCTATCCAAGGCAAACCTTGCTGCCCAAACAACACACATTGCTGGCAAAGCACAAGCCCATGATGTAGACGCAGAACAGAAACCTGAGCATGCCTCACCATCGACAACGACTTTCTCATCAGCGATGTAGTTGTACTTGTCCCCAAAGCCAGACTCGAGGGAGGGGTAGCACGTCACTCTCTTACCCTCACCCACACCCGCAGCTGTCAGCACCACCGCGGGGGCTGTGTGGGCATAGGTATAGGTGTGTTCTGGCTGCCTTCAGTGGAGTGTATGGTGAAGTGTGGGTGTGTGATGTGTTGCATGTATGATAGGTGTGTAATTCTTTGAATGTATGATATGTGTGTAATGCTTTGAATGTATGATAGGTGTGTAGCTAATACCTAGCAGGTATACCTGTTTTATGCATAGCAGTGTGGGGGTGTAATGCTTTGCATGCATACTTATTTCATACATGGCAGTGTGGGTGTGTAACTAATACCAAGCAGATATACCTGATAGGTGTGTCACTAATACCTAGCAGATATACCTGATAGGTGTGTCACTAATCTAGCAGATATACCTGATAGGCGTGTAACTGATACCTAGTAGGTATAGCTGATTAATACCTAACAGGTATACCTGACTTACACCAAGCAGTGTGAGGGCATGTTTTGCATGTATACCTGATAGGTATGTAACTAATACCTAGCAGGTTTACTTGTTTTATGCATGGCAGTGTGTGTAAACGATGTATTCTGGCTGCATACAGGAGGTGTGTTTTGTGCAGTGTGGGGGTGTAGTGCTTTGCATGCTACTTGTTTTACACATGGCAGTGTGGGAGTGTGATTCTTAGTAGGTATACTTGATAGATGTGTAACTAATATCTAGCAAGTATACCCAATTTATACCAGGCAGTGAGGGTGTGTAATATCTAGCTGGTACACATGATTTATGTATATGGGTATATGTATAAGGATATATGGGTACAATAAAACAATAAGACCTTATAGATATACCCATTTATCTCTGATGGAACTATGTGATACCAATTTGAACACCTACTATGTAGATACCAGGAAGAAATGCCTATTTGAAGAAATATTTGTACACACAATAAATAATGGAAAGGCGCATACATTGAATACCAGACAGGCTGTCAGTTTAAAAACAATATGGCCGAAAATTCCCTTAGCTTAAAATTGCCCTAGCAAGCTACATTATTGAATGATTGAGCAACACCACAGTACTGTCAGAAAAAAATTGGCTGCCAGTAAATAACTCATCTAATAGGAAGAAAACGTCGATATAAAATTACAAATCATAATGAATTAAAAAGCTATAACAGAAAAAGGATTTAGAAATACAACAGTGAAGATCAATAAATGGTTATACAAACAGAAACATTGTTAAGGGAGTTGACAAAGACATTAGAAATGAATGTAGAGACAATAACTAATGTGAGGACAGAGGTATCAATAAACACAAAATTAAATAAAAATAAGAATTCAAAACTAGAGGTAAATAATGATAGAAACAAAAAAATAGGTAATGATGGCAATAGTGAAGATAACATCAGTGACACAACAGAGACATATAAGAAAACAATATCAGTGACAAGCAGACACAAAAGAAGATATTAGGGGCAAACACAGACATAAAAAAGAAAATATCAGGGGCAAACAGACATAAGAAGAAAACATCAGTGACAAGCAGACACAAAAGAAGATATTAGGGGCAAACACAGACATAAAAAAGAAAATATCAGGGGCAAACAGACATAAGAAGAAAACATCAGTGACAAACAGACATAAAAAAGACAACATCAGTGACAAACAGACATAAAAAAAGACAACATCAGTGACAAACAGACATAAAAAAAAACGACAACATCAGTGACAAACAGACATAAAAAAAAACGACAACATCAGTGACAAAAAGAGACAACAATATCAGTGAGAAAGAGGTAAATAATGAGTGAGAAACCAACCACATCAAAGATAAGACAGAACTCACCGGCACAGATGGCAGCCACCTTCCTGCCAGCAGCGTACTGGTCAGCCAGCAACTTCTTCACACCCGAGTCCTGGTCAACAATGTACAAACTTGCAGATTAGATTAGATTTGATTATAGGTTAGTTTAAGTCTCCCTAACCGCTACAAAAAAGAGCGTATCAAAGAGGAAGGAGGTAGGCACAATTCAATATGGAGATAAGGGAATACAGAATCTATACAGAAGGGCATAGAAACAGTAAGTTGAGAAAGAAGAGCATAGAAACAGTAAGTTGAGAAAGAAGTTCATGAAACAAGATAAAAGTTGAAGAAGAAAGCAGTAGGTGCTTAAAAACCGGACAACAGTGAACTGAAATAAGTAGTTCTCAACATAATAAAAAACATTTCATTTCAACAAAAAGAAGGCCTACCTTACTCTCAGCTCAGGCCCTTACACATTTTCTCCTATGGGAGTACTAATTCCCATAAATACAATAATTGCATCCCCTTAAGGGGTATATACAAACTTGCAACTTCAAGCAAGTTCTGTTGCATACAAGCAAGAGCCTGAACTCAAATTTTACGCACCTAAATATTGATTGTAACTGTAAAAATACTTGAGCACATATGCACTCATATTTTGCTAGTTTCATTAAACTAAAATAGCATTATAAATTGTTCTTTTCAAATCTTATAAGTGTAACTAAAGAGCATAAAGAAACAGGTCACTGAATTGATAGTTTCAATGTAAACATTTTCCTCAAATCCTACATGTATAAACAGAGAACATGAAAAATGAACTACTTACAACAACAAAAATTATAAAGAAATCTTTCTTTTCAAATCTTATAAGTGTAACCAAAGAGCACAAAAAAATCTCCTCTTATCAAATAGTTAAAATATATCCTCAAACCCTAAATGTAAACACAAAGAGTGTGGAAAATAAAGTGTACTCACAGCAGCTAGAGCTTTGGAGCCACCCATGCCTCCAGGGACAACCACCACATCGTATGGCCCCAGGGACTCGGCCTCCGCAAACGACACGTCACCAGCCAGTTTGACTCCTTTCCCGCAGGTGGCAATACCCGAACTGCCTCCTACCAACCCAACTATTGCACGGATCTGCCACCAGAGAATCAAGGAAAAAACACTGCTGAAACAGGACAAAACTTTAGTAGAGTATTATTCTATAGTACTGCATGCAGTTGCCATAAAAATTATAAAGATTCAATTAAAAAATGCAGGACTGTCCCATAGCATCCTTAATGGCAATTTCAAGGACAAACATCAGAGCTAAAAAGTACTATTTAAATTAAAAGCAAGCATTTTAATTGGTTAATATATCCTTCCTTAATTTTTATGTCATACACAACAGCTATGTCACACTATATATAGGGCCTACATATAAATTTATGTGACTGCTTTGTAATATGCAGAAGAGAAAACTTCTATATTACAAACAATGAGAATTATAAAGTCCACTATATTTTTTTAAATACATCTTCATTATAATCCCATTATTTCCAAAATATGTCAAATTTGGTGAACCATTATATAAATTTTGTCATACCAATTCCAAAATTACAAACTGCTTTGCTCATACTTATCAATGTAATATAACCTTATCTCTAGTTAGGTAACAAGCACTATAAGGCAATACCATAGAAATAGAAGGCAGGAACTATAGTCATACCTGAACACTTTACAGTTAGAATATCAAACACAAAAAGGACATCAACTCACTCCTGCTCTCCGCAGCACATCAATTGAGATCACAGCTTCCATCTCCTCGGAGCCATCAGCAATGAGCACCAATGCAGTTTTTTCTTCAGCCATAGTTGTTTTCTTGCCTGATGTACTCAAGAAAAGCAAAACTGAAACAAACATGCAATTCATATTTGAGACCAAATTACGGTGCATTGATATCTTAGTAATCTTATAGGAAGTATTTTTTTTTTAAATTCCCATGGAGAACTTTTCAATCCCCCTTGTAACACTAATAGAAATTTTTTAAATAGCAAAGCTATGAAAAAATACTAGGTATTTGAAGGTATTACAGTTATTGAAACATTCAACTATTTTGGCATTGTATTTCATGCTTTATTTTTTCAAGTTTCACTGAAATTATTCTGCAACAATTTTAATTATCTAATAATTGAATATGTTTTTTTATACATGGTTTTTGCAAACAACCAATGTTGGGTTTCAATACTGACTGGTTTATTGATACTGGTGACATGACTATATTTTTTTTCAAGATCAATGATAAGTTAGAAGGGACATTCCAAAATCACCATGAAATAATTTCACACTGAGTCACAATAAATTATATAGGAACTGATAGAACTAAACATAAAACCTTTTGATTTTAGAATGGAATGCAGTTCTTCAGCTTGAAGATAGTACTTATACTCATAATGCAAAAACTTGAAATACTTTTTTTTTGGATAATAAGATGTAGGCCTTCTTAGCCTAGAGAATAAATATTTGAGGCATTACATAATCAAATTTGAAAATAACTAAAATCAATCAGGCAACAATCAGAGTATGCTTTCACTGAGAAATTCGCCACATGGCGCAAGGAACAAGCAAATCAATTCATTTTACAAATTTCCCATAACCTTTGTCAAAAGCCAGGTACAGACTACTAAGTATAAGCGCAAGAAGTTGCACTGAGAAAACGAAGTATAAAGAGCTAAGAACACTATGTAGTACAGCAACAACATTTAACTTAATTTATGAATTTGCTGGGAAAGCATACACCATCTTCCTTGTCCTACTCTTTCTCAATCTTTTATGGTAAGCTAACAGTCGTAACCACCGTAGACTACCATGGTCGTAACTCTTGCTCAAATAGCGTTCATCAACAGCAGCAAATCTCGCTTCTCGCATATCCGCGTCCGGGAATACACCGGTCGGCAGCTGTTCTGTCTCCTTGAAAACATAAAATGACCTTGAAAAGTTTTGAGGAGAGTTCTGTGATTGATGTTCGTTTCCACTCTCAATAAATATTTTGGGGTTGGAGGAATCAACTGAAAATTTCATCATGTAAGTTCAATCTATAATACAAATCTTTAATTTGCCCACAAATGATGGAAAACACTTTTCAAAGGCAACTACAAGAATAATAACAATATTTTAACTTCGCTTACTGAATGTGAGGCAGAAAAATTTTCTAGAGTCACCCATCGCAAATTGTTTTCAGGCACAGGTGCTAGAGAACAAACAAAACGAGACTGCGTGGGAGCAGGTGTTGAGAGCGGCAGGCACGTAGCTGTGATACCACGTCACGCATCTCGATGATGTTGAAGAGAACTTGATTAAGCAAGTCGTGTCTTAGAATTTCTTCGGGGAAAAGCAGCTTTGCTGCGGGTCAAAGACTGCACGAGTAAATATGTAATATCGAAAATTTAAGAAAATACAATGAATGATAGAGTAGAGTCAGTTCTGGGCCGCAATTCTGCGGGATTAAAACATTATGACATTAATTTCATTTCTGGTTTGATTTATTTATTTTCGAAATTTAATTACCGTGATATCATACTCGTTCCAGAAAATTGAAACCCGATTATAAAACACCACTACTTATTATTTTATATTTATATGTAGTTCGTGAATTCTTGAGTGACGTGCAGGTATATAAAAACTTATTATTAAAAATAAGGCATCAAGTGAAACTAACGGATAAGGTTCAGAAAATCGACGAAATCAAGATAATTAATCAAGCACCATATTAAAAACAAGTGAATCAAATTTTACATCAAATAAAGAGACAGATACCGATCTCATATGAGGCGGTATTATAGAGCACTCAGCTCACGACTCATCAAAAATGTATTACAATGTTCGACAAATCACACGACCCACGTTCATATTTCCTATCAATACATATGATATTCATTCCGACTCTGAATCTGAGGGATTAATGCACCGAAATTTGTGGAGTTGATGAGGCTTGTATGGAGAATTCTGACATTCCCCATTGCCCTGTGAGATACTTAGCAGTTAAAACTTTAGTACCTTTGCAGCTTGGCTCGGGCCAGGTGAGGTGGGAGCTGCTTTACGGCGATTCAAAAAGCTTCATTTCATTCCTATTGATAATTTGGGTTGATCCCTTAGTTGCAGTGATACCCGTTTGGTATCTCTTACTTTTTTGTTCCTTTATTTAAGTTGCGACTTCCTAGCTATGGTGGTGACCTCTATTCGCGATCTCAGCGGCTATCAATCCCGAGAGTAAAGGCGTCCCGCAGTCGTGGGTGCCGACGCTCGGTGTTCAGCCGTGGCTCGTCATCAAGCGCGTGTCCCGGTGGATCGCTTCCTCACCTATTCTCTCTATTTCCTAAGGCCATCTTTGCTTCTATTTCTTATGAATTAATCACCTTTGTCCTATTGCTCTGATAGATAACCTTGCCATTGTTCATTGTATGACTGTGAGTGTGCGTGATCTTGTTAAACTACCTTAAATTTCTTGAATTATTAAATCCTTAAACCTTAATATCTTCGATATCTTAATACTATGATATCTTAAATTCTCGTAACCTAAATCTATTTCGAGCTTGCTTGGAATGGGCCCTTAACCTTTTTCCTTAACTTAATGATCCTAGCTGGAGCCTAACTGAAAGACGGCTTGCCAGCTGTCTAACTCTCCGGGTAGTACTATTGACTCTTAAACCTAATTCTATTTCCTAAACTTGCTCTTTGCTTGAGCCTCTTTCTTCACGTTTACCATCTTTCCAACTCTACGAGTGGCTTCCACACTGAGGCATAATTAAACTCAGGTTAGCCTATGAAATAGTCCTGCTATAATGTTCCTGTTTGCTGCAAAATCATTATGAATAATTTCTTACTCCATTGATTTCTTCATTGCATTAATTCATTTGTTTCATTTTTCTAGTATCTGCATCTTCGGGCTCCAAAAGCCCAGCTTGAGGCTGCTCTACCGGGATCGATGCGGGACAGCTGGTTTTAATTCTGCGCTGCGATCTCAGAGGAGGCCGTCATTTCGGTTGTGCGGTGCTGGCTACCCTGGCTGTTGATCGGCCTACTGAGCTGCGTTAAACTACAGGGGATTCTCGGGGCCGTGCGGCTTGAATTTTGCCTGCTGGGCGAACGGCCAGTCCTCCGGAGGGCCACGCCGCAAGCTGATTAGGATCGCCGCTGAAGAATGCATGGTTTCGCGCCTTCGTAGTGGAAACAGTGCTGCTGCGTTTTTAGCCACCATGCAAGGAGTCGCCATTTTTGTTAATTTATAGGGATCGCCTTTCTTTCATTTATCTAGGTTAACCCTAGATCCTTCGTTCCTGAACTTTGTTGTTGTTTATTAGAATTAAAGTAGTTTGTAATCTTATGCGCTAAACGGCATTAGTCTTAAGATTTGTCCTAGGAGATTAATTCTTGTTCCTGGCTCGTGAACCTACGATCCTGATGTTCGGCCTTTTTGAATGGTTCGTTTCATCTGAATTTACTGCTACTTGCAGCTTTGAATAAACTTTTTTTGCTGTCGTTTCCCGTTTACCATTGAACCTATTTGTGTGGATTCTCCACACTTGTACCACAGATACGCTCATCTCCCACTGCAGGCTGGTGGGTGTGACACACGGACGGACGGACAGACGGACAGACAAAAGGACAGATGGACGGACAGACGGACGGACGGACAGACGGACGGACGGACGGACGGACAGACGGACAGACAGACAGATGGACGGACAGACGGACGGACAAACAGACGGACAGACAGACGGACGGACAAAAGGACAGATGGACGGACAGACAGGCGCGGCTCCTATTGTAGTATACATTCACAGAAGAATCAGCAGGGAAATGGAACGCTATCCGAAGCTTTAGGAAAATATCATTCCTCTACCTGTGCAATTATGAATGGGTGCCATTTCCACTGGAGATGACAGTGTGTCCCGGAGTTGAAAAGTTAAGGGCAAAGGCACAAAAGCTACACATTGTTTATAATTGTACGTGGTCAGATCTAAAACGTTTTAGTATAAGATGTTGTATATTTTACATAATAATTTATTTCTATATATTCTAGATTTTATTCCAGTACAGGTTTTAAACAATGTGGGGCTATTTGGTTTTTTGCCTTTAACTTTTTATCAACTCTGCATTCATATCAACTCTGTATTCATATCAACTCTGCATTCATATCAACTCTGTATTCATATCAACTCTGCATTCATATCAACTCTGCATTCATATCAACTCTGCATACTACTTAATATGCCTCGTATGGTTTATCTATTTGTACACCTCGGATGGTTTGTCAATTAGTACTCCTTGTATGGGACTTTTGTTTTAGGATGTCCTACATTAAAAAACTTTTAAAAGCCAATATGTTGGCGTGTATCTCATGTGGCAACTTGGAAATAAACATTTTTTCTTTTTCTTCTTTTCTTTTCTTTCTAAGAGAAATCTACCTTTCACTTTAGTCCTGATGTCTTTGAGAAACAGTGTACAAGATGACGTGCATGAACTGAATCGAAATGTGACTCCCTTAATAGGGCTATCGTACACTTCGTTTGGTTTGTCGATCACTTAAGGACCTTTAAATTAGGCATTTTTTAAATCCAATGTGCAATGATGCATTTCACGGGTAAATTTTTTTATTTTTCTGGATATTATCGGTTTTCTTATTTTATATTGACGAGTCACCTATCCTACCAGACAATATTTCCTACCCAACCAGGAAAAAATATTTAAAAATCATAAAATAAAGTAAAAAAAATTTTTTTTAAGAAAACCACCACAATGATCAAGTTCATTTCATAGTAAAAAGAAATTTACTCAACTTTTTTTTTCATTGAAACACTGGCGTCTTCACGAATGCAATATCTCTGTAGTCGATAATAAGCGACGTTTCGCTGTCCAAACATAATCTTCAGGATGAAAATATACAGGAAATGGCTCAACGTATAAATTTTTAGTTTATAAACACACATGTTTACCAAAATACATTTCTCAATAGTCGAACATGTGACCAAGAGGAAAGCAAACCAAAGAGCATAAAAGAAAAAGTAGCGTATGATGAAAAATGAACCGCAATGCACATTGCAACCTCAATAAATCTAGAAACGTTTTTTTTTTTTAGTGGAACAAATATGAAGAGGGAAAGTTAAATAACCACCCGACTTGTGCTAGTTGGGATATCCCCCTTCATACGTCTCGAGTTTCCCTTAAGTTAATCAAATGTTGCAAGTTTATAAACTTTGTTCGAATTTCTACAAACTTTCTTCGAACCCTCGGGAAGGAAAAGGGCACTTTTTCAAGAGCATGACCATCCGTGTACAATATGCCCCACAAAAACCCGAACCGAGTATTTATACCCGTATCAGTAATACCATCATAAGAATACCCGTATCAGTAATACCATCATAAGAATACCCGTATCAGTAATACCATCATAAGAATACCCGTATCAGTAATACCATCATAAGAATACCCGTATCAGTAATACCATCATAAGAATACCCGTATCAGTAATACCATCATAAGAATACCCGTATCAGTAATACCATCATAAGAATACCCGTATCAGTAATACCATCATAAGAACGCCCGTTTCAGTAACACCATCATAAGAATACCCGTATCAGTAATACCATCATAAGAATACCCGTATCAATAATACCATCATAAGAATACCCGTATCAGTAATACCATCATAAGAATACCCGTATCAGTAATACCATCATAAGAATACCCGTATCAATAATACCATCATAAGAACGCCCGTTTCAGTAATACCATCATAAGAATACCCGTATCAGTAATACCATCATAAGAATACCCGTATCAATAATATAAGAACGCCCGTATCAGTAATACCATCATAAGAATACCCGTATCAGTAATACCATCATAAGAATACCCGTATCAATAATACCATCATAAGAACGCCCGTTTCAGTAATACCATCATAAGAATACCCGTATCAGTAATACCATCATATGAATACCCGTATCAATAATACCATCATAAGAACGCCCGTATCAGTAATACCATCATAAGAATACCCGTATCAGTAATACCATCATAAGAATACCCGTATCAGTAATACCATCATAAGAATACCCGTATCAGTAATACCATCATAAGAACGCCCGTTTCAGTAACACCATCATAAGAATACCCGTATCAGTAATACCATCATAAGAATACCCGTATCAATAATACCATCATAAGAATACCCGTATCAGTAATACCATCATAAGAATACCCGTATCAGTAATACCATCATAAGAATACCCGTATCAATAATACCATCATAAGAACGCCCGTTTCAGTAATACCATCATAAGAATACCCGTATCAGTAATACCATCATAAGAATACCCGTATCAATAATATAAGAACGCCCGTATCAGTAATACCATCATAAGAATACCCGTATCAGTAATACCATCATAAGAATACCCGTATCAATAATACCATCATAAGAACGCCCGTTTCAGTAATACCATCATAAGAATACCCGTATCAGTAATACCATCATATGAATACCCGTATCAATAATACCATCATAAGAACGCCCGTATCAGTAATACCATCATAAGAATACCCGTATCAGTAATACCATCATAAGAATACCCGTATCAATAATACCATCATAAGAACGCCCGTATCAGTAATACCATCATAAGAATACCCGGATCAGTAATACCATCATAATTTTGCCTGAAGTAAATGCTTATGGTATTCTTATGATGCTATTTCTAATACGGGAAAATAAATACTCGGTTCTGGTTTTTGTGGGATATATCATACATTTATATATCATCAAGAGGGTACATTGTTGTGGAGACCCTGTGCAATAAATTCGAATCCAGATGTAAAAATGACCTTTCCTCGTCTAAAAGTTTTCAATTTCGACCAATCTGGAACAGAGTCTAGTAAATCATCTATGTATCATCTGATCATCTATGTAGATATCATTAGATCATCTATGTAGATATCATTAGATCATCTATGTAGATATCATTAGGTCATCTATGTAGATATCATTAGACCATCTATGTAGATATCATTAGATCATCTATGTAGATATCATTAGATCATCTATGTAGATATCATTAGACCATGTATGTAGATATCATTAGATCATCTATGTAGATATCATTAGATCATCTATGTGGATATCATGACATCATCTATGTAGATATCATTAGATCATCTATGTAGATATCATTAGATCATCTATGTAGATATCATTAGATCATCTATGTGGATATCATGACATCATCTATGTAGATATCATTAGATCATCTATGTAGATATCATTAGATCATCTATGTAGATATCATTAGATCATCTATGTAGATATCATTAGATCATCTATGTAGATATCATTAGACCATCTATGTAGATATCATTAGATCATCTATGTAGATATCATTAGATCATCTATGTAGATATCATTAGACCATGTATGTAGATATCATTAGATCATCTATGTAGATATCATTAGATCATCTATGTGGATATCATGACATCATCTATGTAGATATCATTAGATCATCTAAGTAGATATCATTAGATCATCTATGTAGATATCATTAGATCATCTATGTGGATATCATGACATCATCTATGTAGATATCATTAGATCATCTATGTAGATATCATTAGATCATCTATGTAGATATCATTAGATCATCTATGTGGATATCATGACATCATCTATGTAGATATCATTAGATCATCTAAGTAGATATCATTAGATCATCTATGTAGATATCATTAGATCATCTATGTGGATATCATGACATCATCTATGTAGATATCATTAGATCATCTATGTAGATATCATTAGATTATCTATGTGGATATCATGACATCATCTATGTAGATATCATCTATGTGGATATCATGACATCATCTATGTAGATATCATTAGATCATCTATGTAGATATCATTAGACCATGTATGTAGATATCATTAGATCATCTATGTAGATAACATTAGATCATCTATGTGGATATCATGACATCATCTATGTAGATATCATTAGATCATCTATGTAGATAACATTAGATCATCTATGTGGATATCATGACATCATCTATGTAGATATCATTAGATCATCTATGTAGATATCATTAGATCATCTATATAGATATCATTAGACCATCTATGTAGATATCATTAGATCATCTATGTGTTATGTAAAACTCTGCATACTCACTTAAATATCGAATTACTCAGGTACTCAAAATTGTGTTCGTGACTTCTGGTGGTGACCAGCAGTATTATGATAACCCCCTCCGTCGCCACCGGTGGTGCACGTTGCGGTCAAAGTGCTAAACATCATCTGCTTACAAATTTTGTGTCGTCGAGATCAGCGTCAGCAAAACTTGCAACGTCATCCGCCTATAAATTTTCTAAAATCCAGTGTGCCATACATCTCACGTATCAATTTTCTCGGAAATAAAAAGTTTTTCTTTCTTTCTTTTTTTCTGTCTTTCTTTCTTTCATTCTTTCTTTCTGTCTTTCTTTCTTTCTTTATTTCTTTCTTTCTTTCTTTCTTTCTTTATTTCTTTCTTTCATTTTTATTTCCTTTCTTTTTTTCTTTCTTTCTTTCTTATGTATATCCAATTTTGGGCATTGCAATGTGCTGTCTAAGGATTTTTCTTTCGCGTGTTAAAATACGAATGTGTTTCACTTATCATTTTACGAAAAGAACATTCAATTGATAAACTCTATCCCTGTCAATTTATACGAAGTAAAATTTCGATGTTTCGAACATCATTTTCAGGTAAACACAAGTAATACCAGAACAATTTTGCAAATTTGAGAAGTTGGCAAAAAATTTCCTATCAATCCAACGTTGCAAACAATATGAAAGGAAATAAATAAATAAATAAAGTAAAGCGTCACAAAGGGAAATCCATGAAGTCAACGGCGTGATTCCAGTTATGTAAAGAAGTGCTCCACCTTATCCTGACGCCCCAGTCTAACTTTTTCGCCGGAGCATCCATGTTTTTCGCCGCCTAAGCGATTTAATTGCTTGATCGGCGAAAAACAAGCATGCAGGCGGCGAAAAAGTTAGACTGAGGCTTTATGTCAAGTCGCTTTAATAGCTAATTGTTTTAAGAAAAATTTCTTTACAAAAGCATTAGGAACAGATCGTGTGCCCTACATTGCTAGCGGGATATCTAAGTCTAAGTCATAATTATTGCTAGAATTATGTCCTATATTCAATTTTGTTCCACGAGTAATTTTGTCCCATAATTAATTTTGTCATATAATTAATTTTGTCCCATAATTGATTTTGTCCCACAAGTAATTCTGTCCTATAATTAATTTTGTCGTATGTACAAGTTTGCTCCATGATTAATTTTGTCCTATAATTAATTTTGTCTCATAATTAAATTTGTCCCGTAATTAATTATGTCCTTTTGTATTGTTGGAAGAATAGAATAAAAGAGGAAAACCAAGCATTCAGAACAGATTGTGGCAGCTTTTTTAAGTGCCTACTATCCCATACTATCTATGGGATATCACTATGCGATATCACATACTATCACTTTCATCCCCTATAATCTATGCGCATTTCAACCTATACTATTTATATTATGCTATTTTCACACACCTCATCTCTTATCATTTATTCGAACTTCATCTTATAAAATCTGTGCTCATTTCATCCCACATTTTTTATACGCTCTTCATTCCCTGCTATTTATACGCTCTTCATTCCCTGCTATTTATACGCTCTTCATTCCCTGCTATTTATACGCTCTTCATTCCCTGCTATTTATACGCTCTTCATTCCCTGCTATTTATACGCTCTTCATTCCCTGCTATTTATACGCTCTTTATACTCAGTTATTTACTCATACTTCATTACATTCTATTTAAACACACTTAATTCTTTGCAATTAATGCGCTCTTTATACTCAGTTATTTACGCACACTTCACTACATACTATTCCTACACATTTCACCGCACACTTTCAATGCGGAAGAAATGTTTCCATGCTCACATTCCCGCCCCATTTCCCCCGCGCGTTACTGCACTCTGGGCCTTTTGTCGCCCTTTCTTTTGCGCGGCCAGCCTCCATTTTTTGCCCGTAAAAACTGTAATAAAGTTCAAACGCCCCGCGGGCCTGTACTTGCCCGTTCCGTTCCCTTTATTTAACTAAAAGCGCTCCCAGCCATTGCCGCAAGTACGCAAAAATATAAATAAGAAACCACCAAAAATGGGTTCTAAAAAAACATCACTCCAGCAAAAATGTCCTCCGGAGATAAAACTTCTTTAAAAAAACTCTGGAATTCTTGAGCCCGGAAATGCTCTTCAAATAAGAGCTCTGGAAAAAATCTCCCGTTGATTGGTGGAATATTTTTCATTCGAACTTGAAGCGAAATTCACGGATTGACCCCTCGGTAAAAGTCTTGCAGTTCAGAGGTTATTTCATCGATCGCCTTCCTTCCCTCTTCGAAGCCAAAGGGATTACCGCTAGGTTTTGCAACGTGTTTGACGGATTACCGTCACCCTCAGGCCAGGGATAGCTTTCTCGCCAGGAATTGCAAACAGTTAGCGACTTTTTTTCAGTAAAAGGCGGGAGGAAGTTTGCTTTTATTCTGGATCGTTACGAAACCTCAGCTTAAAATGGCGTTCTTTTTGTCCCCATGACACTAATACTCATTTGGAATTAATTTTTCACTATTACTACGTTTTTTGAAAAATACCAAAATTCCCGCTAGGTCTTGGAAAACTCCTCGCTAGCTTGAAGTTGGATGGAATCCCGCTAGATGAGGGCCCGACTTTCGACGCCACATTTTTAAAAGAAAATACATGAAGGAATTCGCGCTCTGGAAATGACCGGCGGCGCGAGGGAATATGTTTGGACAGCTTTGTGAGGGACGAAAAAATGTTCCAAATTGAAAGGCGGCGCCAAACTTTGAATAATTCCGGCGAAAATCTTCAAATATTCCGGACTAAAATCTTGAGCAGAATAATTATGATTAATAACGCCCGTAGTGAGATTACGCTCGGGCTAAATATTTTTATTCAGAATTATGCGAAGCCATTTTGATGTATGGTTTATGTCTGCTAGTTTTTGGTTTATTAATTCTTGAGTTACCAAGTTACGAATATTTATATATATAAGCCTACACATATACATATGTGTAGGCTATACATATAGGATATATATATAGGCCTACACATATACATATGTAATATATATATATTTACACATACATATATATATATATGTATATATATATATATATATATATATATATATATATATATATATATATATATATATGGTTACTGAAACTAAAAAGCGTGAGCCTCACCTTTGAAGAGAAGAAAGTGAACTTTCAGAGTCATGTATGAATTTATTAAGGAAATTCTATGGCGATTAGAAACGTGGCACTTCAATGTTGTGAGCCAAGAATTGCGAGCTGACATGTGAACGAAAAGAGGAAGTGTGACAAGAAGGTTAGAAGGGAAGAAAATGATCAGATGGTAAAAAGTGAAGAAGGTAAGAAGAAGGTAAAAAGGGAAGAAAAAGGTAAGAAAATAAGAAGTGAAGAAGAAGGTTAGAAAGTTAGAAGAAAATAAAAAGGGAAGAAAAATGTAAGAAGGTAAAAAGTGAAGAAGTTAGAAGGTAAGATGGTAAGAAGAAGGTAAGAAGGTAAGAAGAAAGTAAGAAGGGAATAAAAAGGTAAGAAGGTAAAAAGGGAAGGAGTTAAAAGGTGAGAAGGGAAGAAACAAGTACGAAGGTAAGTAGTGAAGAAGGTAAGAATGTAAGAAGAAGGTAAGAAGGTAAGAAGAAGGTAAGAAGGTAAGTAGTGGGGAAAAAGGTAAGGAGGAGAAAGGGAATTTTGTAAGGGAAGGAAGAAAGTTGAAAGTAAGTAAGAAGAAGAGGACATTTTGGAACGTAAGAAGGAAAGGGGAAATAGAAGGAATAAAATGAAAAAATTAGGAAGGAAGAAGGAATGTTGGAATGAAAGGAGGAAAATGAGCTGGAAGAGAAGAAGGGAGGAAAATAGGAAGGTAAGATGAATGACAGAACTATACGAAGGTAGCGAGGAAGGTTTGATGTGATATTTTTTTTTTAAATCAAGCAAAAAGGAACTGGTTTATTAAAGGTTAAACATAATTGCACACCACAGAGTAGCGTTGATGGTAGGATGCCCTAGAAGTCGCTGAACTTATTCGGGCCCACAGGTAGCTATACTCAAATGTGTCATTGTACTAGACTTAAGATACGATCTACTGCTGTATCGCTTGTGGTAAATACATTGTTTGTTTAAAAATTGTTTGTTTTGTTTCTTTAATTTAACATGTTCCATCAAAAAAAGGTTATACCTATAAAGGATGTAGCTGAAAAGTTTTTATTTTAATATATTGTATCTAAGAAAATTTCATTTGAAAATGTTATTTCAAAAGAATGTTAAATCTAGACTTCATTTACTCTTGAATCATCAATTGCCAGCTCCTAAAGACTTTGTCAATTTATTTATTTGAGCCAGTCCCCTTTCGAAACAGATTGACTAAATCAATCTGTCTCATTAGTTCATCTGTTTCGTTAGTCAATTCACTTCTGGAATCAATTTGATTGTTCCAAACTATTCCTCGCTAAATATATTCTTCCGGGACTTTAAATACTCCTAAATGCAAACTTAACATTTTAGTCTTCAATAATTTAAGGACTATAATTATTTTTCCTTGAAAATTTCATAGCGTTAAATTAAAGAATTAATTTTTCCCAAATAATTTTAATAATTATGAAACACATTTGATAAGGCTACTCAGTAGAGTACCCCCAGAGAATACAAGCACAACTCCTCACCAGTGTACCTTCTCAGGTGTAGAACTATCAGCAATTAAAGTACTCTTTCAAGTCTGGAGCAATCACTAATCGCTCACCTTTTTCAGCTTTGTTTTTGAATTTTAAAATTCTCCCACATAATAAATTTTTTTTTTAATTAACTCGTTAAATTTTCATTTTCATTTTGAAAATCAAGCTGCTTAAATATGTTTTTCATTTTCAAGTGAATTACATTTTCTGAATTTATAATCAGTATGCAAAGTTTTACTTTGATTAGTTTGAGCTGTTTTCATTAATTAGTTAGAATCAATTTTCAAACGATATTTCAATTTTTCAAAATGAATTAAAAAAATCTTCAAACAAACTTCACTTTGTTTGAAGTTTGTTTCGTTGAAATATTATGTAGCGGATATATCAAAATACATTTAATATGATGACAGTTTTTTTTCTTGGACAGGATGCCAAAGCATTTTGCGTACGTCTTTCATTAACTGTAAAGCTTTCATTGTGCACAAAAACTTATTTTTAAATAACAGACATAACATTTCGTACAACCAACCAAATAAAAAAATCCTTAAGCAAAGAAGAGCATTGTTCATTCAGCACATCCTTCAATAATCACAAAAGCTTTCAGTGTGAATAACAATTAATTATTAAAAAAACACAAACATACACTTTTCACAACCAACGACCCAAAAAACCTCATATTGCAAAGAGAGACTTCACTAAAAAGATCACTTATAACAAATCGTTCGAATTTAAAAAACAAACACAATCATATGCTTCTTACAACCAATAACTCAAAAACCTCATATTGCAAAGAAAGGCTTTCAACAACACTAAAAAGATCACTTTTAAAAAATCGTTCGAAACTTCGGACGCGGCAGAGATCAGACGAAGACGACGGCACCTCGACTTCGACTTGGGGGCGATTGAAGGAATTCTTTGGGAGGTTTTCTGAGTCATTAGGCGAGGGCTGAAGAAGCTTCTGCCTCGTTAGGTACCATTATCCTCTGAGTCAAAGAAACAACCGCGCCCGATAGATTTAGGGAGACTTTGTGGACTGCTAAACCGACGCTTCCCACCGCCCCCTCGAGTTCAAGGCTTGTGCAGGAACGGTTCAACGAAATTAAATAATTATAGTAAAGTTTAAGGAGTGTGCAAGAACAGTTGAAAGCTTTTGAACGAAATTAAATAAAGGCTCGTAAAGTTTAAGGCTTGTGCAAGAACAGTCAAAGGCTTTTGAAGGAAATTAAATAAAGGCTCGTAAAGTTTAAGGATAGTGCAAGGACAGTTATAGGCTTTTGAACGAAATTAAATAAAGGCTCGTAAAGTTTAAGGCTTGTGCAAGAACAGTTAAAGGCTTTTGAAGGAAATTAAATAAAGGCTCGTAAAGTTTAAGGATAGTGCAAGGACAGTTATAGGCTTTTGAACGAAATTAAATAAAAGCTCGTAAACGCAAGGATTGTGCAATAAGGATTGTGCAATAACAATTAAAAGCATTAAAAGCATTTAGAGTGGGCTTACTTAAGGCTCATAAAAGAATAGTTTAAGAATTGTTCAAGGACAGTTTAAAGCTTTTGAAGGAAATTAAGTTAAGGTTCGTAAGAGTTTAAGGAGTGTGCAAGAACAGCTAAAGGCTTCCAGTGTATGGCGTGCTCTCTAACCACTCGGCCACGGGGACTTTGAGAAGTAGAGCTGGTGTAGGGACGACTGTGCAAATACCCTTGTCCAGTGAATGAATGGGGGAGAAGTGCCCACCTTGCTTCTAGATCAGAACAAGCTGCTTGTGTAGTCGCAGTACAAGCTACTGGCGATGAGGTTAATGTAAGAGTACCTTGTTCTATGTAAACCCGATATTGAGTCTTTTAGATTAGTGTTGAAGCAGAACAAGAAGGTTTTAGGCTGAGCTGATGTCTATAGAGTAAAGTCTGTAGCTTCACGATGGCGAATGTTTTTAGCGCTTTGACAGCAACGTGCGCCTAAGGTGGCCTCGGAAGGGACTTTCATCAAGTTCTGACCGACCAGCAGTCACGAACTCAATTTTCATGAATACTTAGCGCTAAATGAAGGCACGATCAAGTTATTGTTTGCTATTTTTAAAATTACTCTGTTCAACTGACTTCAAATATAAGTTGTATATTGAGCTTCACTTTAGACAATTGCTGCCAGAGTGTTAAACATGTCTCGCTCCAAAAATGAAGGGCTGGATGGACTTACGGACTTGGAATCACCCTATTGGTTGACCTGGGTGCCAGCGCTGTAACGGTATTCTTACGAGCTACAAAAGACACAGTGCGGGTATATGGAAAATGCTGCACCAGCGTTTAGGGAGCGAGGCTATTGGTTCACCCAGGGTGGCGTGTCGATGTGTGGTATTTCTGTGGAATACTTACGGTTAGGTTGGAGTGGCGAGTAACCGAGTTACTGCACGTGTGCTAGCATGGCTAGAACAATATTTCTTCAACATAAGCACTCTATTTAACCATTAATATCAAACCTGAGTGAAAAAAGCGAAAAATGAGAACCAACTAAAAAATAAGATCTTTAGATTCCTATCTGAATACATACTACCCTATACATGACCTTCAGCAGTTTACCCTGTATATTTTATAGAATTCACTCCTTCAAAAGATTTTTAATCCAATGAAGTTCACGTAAATCATTTGCACTGTGCACTGTGAACTTCATTTCCATCATTTGCACTGAGTTTCAAATGCCTTACAACCAACATCAGCTCGCAATGACGGTCACCGTTTTAGCTGGAACCCATTTCACATATCGGGGAAGGGAGGGAATTGTGATTACCTATCTTTCATTTCAAAACCGAAGAAACACCGGGCTAGCTTACAGTGCCGGTATAGAACCGACGACCTTTCACACGAAAAGTAACCCCCTTTCGCAACAGATTTGACATGAAAGCTTTTGAATATTTTCCCAACGGGAAAAATACCGGGCTAGCTTACAGTGCCGGTATAGAACCGACGACCTTTCACACGAAAAGTGACCACTTTTAGCATCAGGTTTGACATGAAGGCTTTGGAAGACGAAAGAGGGTAGCAGTTTCACTTGCCGTCCTCAGTAAACTTGAGGAGCGGCCAAAATATCAAGTTTGGCTGTAAAGTTGAGGCTTAACTTTGCTGGTGCAAAGTTTGAGAGCATTTGCAGGTCCTGAACAATGCTGTAAAGGCTGAGCCTGGAGCAGCATGACAAGGGTGCTGTGTTGCGTGCTTTGTTACATGCTGCGTTGCATGCTGGTGCTGTGTTACATGCTGTGTTACATGATGGTGCTGTGTTGCGTGCTGGTGCTGTGTTACGTGCTGTGTTGCGTGCTGGTGCTGTGTTGCGTGCTGTGTTGCGTGCTGGTGCTGTGTTGCGTGCTGTGTTACATGCTGCGTTGCATGCTGTGTTACATGATGGTGCTGTGTTGCGTGCTTTGTTACATGCTGCGTTGCGTGCTGGTGCTGTGGTGCGTACTGTGTTGCGTGCTGGAGCTGTGTTGCGTGCTGTGTTGCGTGCTGTGTTGCGTGCTGGTGATCTGTAACTTGCTGGTGCTGTGTTACATGCTGTGTTACATGATGGTGCTGTTTTGCGTGCAAGTGCTGCTTCCAGTGTACGACATGTGTTGATATTGGCCTACTAAAATGAGGATGCGAGATTGAAGACGATGGAAGATGAAGGAAGACGAGGGGAGATGAAGGAAGACGAGGGGAGAAGAAGGAAGACGAGGGAAGATGAAGGAAGACGATGGAAGATGAAGGAAGACGAGGGGAAATGAAGGAAGACGAGGGGAGAAGAAGGAAGACGAGGGGAGATGAAGGAAGACGATGGAAGATGAAGGATACGAGGGGAGATGAAGGAAGACGATGGAAGATGAAGGAAAACGAGGGGAGATGAAGGAAGACGAGGGGAGAAGAAGGAAGACGTGGAAAGATGAAGAAAGACGATGGAAAGGAAGACGAGGGGAGATGAAGGAAGACGAGGGGAGAAGAAGGAAGACGAGGGGAGATTAAGGGAGACGATGGAAGATGAAGGAAGACGAGGGGAGATGAAGGAAGACGATGGAAGATGAAGGAAGACGAGGGGAGATGAAGTAAGACGAGGGGAGAGGAAGGAAGACGAGAGGAGATGAAGGAAGACGAGGGAAGATGAAGTAAGACGAGGGAAGATGAAGTAAGACGAGGGGAGATGAAGTAAGACGAGGGGAAATGAAATAAGACGAGGGGAGAGGAAGGAAGACGAGAGGAGATGAAGACCAAAAGTTCATTATTGACATTCTATGGCACTCGAAAGTCAAGCATTGTGAAGAAACGAAAGAAACTCTCAATGCGTACTGCATGTTTGGCGTTCATCATTGGAGTTTGTTATCAGAATTACCCCAAGCCTGGGTTTAGTCGTTAAATAATTTTAACAACTTTTTAATAATTTTCATCAACAATTTTCAATAATTTATGATTGTTAAATAACTTAACAACAGCTCTCGCAGTCGTTAAATAATTTTTTATGTCAACGTTGAGGTGCAGCTTTAAATTTTCGTTCAAATTCTGCCATGATTTCGTTCAGGCTTGAATGACATTTAATAAACTGAAGAGTTTGCAGGTAAAAAATAGGTATATCTAAACACACATATATATGCCTTTAAAAATGTCTATTCAACATTAAAAGGCATTTCAAGAGAAATAGACAAATGCCAAATTAAAAAGAACCATTATCTTTTCTACACTCTTTAGTAAACCTAAGCTATTTTAACACACCAATTATTGAAATGTAAACAAAACATAAACACTAAGCAAGTACGTAAAACTTACAACACTCTTTAACAAAGCTAAGTTATTGTAACACACCAATCACTGAAATAAAAACAGAACAGAAACACTACGCAAGTACGTAGAACTTACTTCACTCTTTAACAGACCTAAGCTATTGTAAAGTCCCTATTTACTGAAAGGAATAACAAAAACGCAAAATAAGCAAAAAGAAACTTATAACATTCTTTATGAAACCCATGCCATTGTAAAACACCAATTACTACCGAAAAAGAACAAAAAATAACACAGAAACACAAATCAAGCAAATAGAAACTTACAACAGTATTTTACACTCTTTCGCTATTGTAAAACATCAATTCCTGATAAAAAAGAAACACAGAAACACAAATGAAACAATCGGTCGTATAGGCGAAGATAGGTTTCGCCCAACACAAATTGTGCTAACGCCGCACAAATCACGAGGGAGGCTCGAGCTCGATGTTCGTTTCGACTTTAGTGTGTCTAATTAGAAGGACAACAGCGAACGCGTTTGTGCATGCGCTTAACGAGGGGATCGTGTCGCTGCGACTCATTAGTGAGTAATGAGTTAATGTGAGAGCGGGGTGAGGTGAGAGGGGTGTGAGGGGGGGGGGTGAGGTGAGAGGAGTGTGAGGGGGGGGGGGGGTGAGGTGAGAGGAGGGTGAGAGGGGGTGAGCAGGAACGTGCAATTGGGGAGGTTACATGTCACATATGATACATCGTGTCATAACTCAAATACAACCCTCATTGGAAATGAGGTGTGGAAAATTTATAAGAAATAGAAATGATGGGGGGAAATTTATAATAAATGGAAATGATGTGTGGAAAATTTATAAGAAATAGAAATGATGGGGGGAAATTTATAATAAATGGAAATGATGTGTGGAAAATTTATAAGAAATAGAAATGATGGGGGGAAATTTATAATAAATGGAAATGATGTGTGGAAAATGTATAAGAAATAGAAATGATGGGGGGAAATTTATAATAATTGGAAATGATGTGTGGAAAATTTATAAGAAATAGAAATGATGGGGGGAAATTTATAATAATTGGAAATGATGTGTGGAAATTTATAAGAAATAGAAATGATGGGGGGAAATTTATAATAAATGGAAATGATGTGTGGAAAATTTATAAGAAATAGAAATGATGGGGGGAAATTTATAATAATTGGAAATGATGTGTGGAAAATTTATAAGAAATAGAAATGATGGGGGGAAATTTATAATAAATGGAAATGATGTGTGGAAAATTTATAAGAAATAGAAATGATGGGGGGAAATTTATAATAAATGGAAATGATGGGTGGGAAATTTATAAGAAATAGAAATGATGGGGGGAAATTTATAATAAATGGAAATGATGTGTGGGAAATTTATAAGAAATAGAAATGATGGGGGGAAATTTATAATAAATGGAAATGATGTGTGGAAAATTTATAAGAAATAGAAATGATGGGGGGAAATTTATAATAAATGGAAATGATGTGTGGAAAATTTATAAGAAATAGAAATGATGGGGGAAAATTTATAATAAATGGAAATGATGTGGGGAAAATTTATAAGAAATAGAAATGATGGGGGGAAATTTATAATAAATGGAAATGATGGGTGGGAAATTTATAAGAAATAGAAATGATGGGGGGAAATTTATAATAAATGGAAATGATGGGTGGGAAATTTATAAGAAATAGAAATGATGGGGGAAATTTATAATAAATGGAAATGATGGGTGGGAAATTTATAAGAAATAGAAATGATGGGGGGAAATTTATAATATATGGAAATGACGGGTGGGAAATTTATAATAAATGGAAATGATGGGTGGGAAATTTATAATAAATGGAAATGACGGGTGGGAAATTTATAATAAATGGAAATGATGGGTGGGAAATTTACAAAACCGTTATTGGAAATGATGGGTGGGAAATTTACACTAAATGTTATAAATGATTAGTTCGAAAAGATACGTTGAAAATGAAAGGATGGAAATAGAAAACTTGTAATACATTGTCCCTTTGAACACTGGCGTAGAAGTAACAATAATTAACAATAAAGGTATAGCAAAATAAAACAAATTAAATGGAGTTAGTGGTGATAAATAAATGGGATATCGTAAAATGCTTGCTAATTGCAAAAAAGGAATAAAACAGGCGAAAAAGATTTGAATTCGCAGATATATTACGAGGGATAGATGTAAACATGACGTATTCTAACATATTGCTTGCATTCATGAATTTATTTATGAAGATATAAAAATAAATGATTGATGACTCAAATGCCATTTTGAGTCGTTCAAGATTCTTCGATAAGAATATTTTGGATCACAGGAAGGTGGCTGGTGAATGAAGGATTGTAATGTGTATTGAAGGGGGGAAATTGAAACAAAGAGGGAGAATGAGCACGAGGAGGGCTGCTGCAACATGACCAATACGACCAACATGACCAACACGACCAGCATGACCAACATAACCAACATAACCAACATAACCAACATGACCAACATGACCAACATGACTAACATGACCAACATGACCAACATGACCAACATAACCAACATAACCAACATAACCAACATGACCAACATGACCAACATGACTAACATGACCAACATGACCAACATGACCAACATAACCAACATAACCAACATAACCAACATGACCAACATGACCAACATGACCAACATGACCAACATGACTAACATGACCAACATGACCAACATGACCAACATGACTAACATGACCAACATGACCAACATGACCAACATAACCAACATAACCAACATAACCAACATGACCAACATGACCAACACGACTAACCTGACAAACACGGTTTATTATTTTAATACTTTTGGAATAACTTTCTTCACATTGTTTCTCCGGATTACACCCTTGTCATATAAAAATAACTGAAATGCATACGCGAGGTCTCGTGAAGGTCTCGCGAGACAACACTGCGTTGCTGCCTCAGTCTCATTCCGAGACTGAGGCGAGCAAGCGAAGACTTGTTTGCGCAGGCCTGCCTGAGCAGGTGTGCGTTGTGTACAGGTCGCGCGTGTACGCACAACTACACACGTCACGCGTACACGCGTGAGACGTACAACAATCACGTACACACTTACGTACACACTGACGTACACACCGACGCACACACCGACGTACACACCGACGTACACACTGACGTACACACCGACGTACACACTGTCGTACACGCCGACGTACACACCGACGTACACACCGACGTACACACTGATGTACACACCGACGTACACACCGACGTACACACCGATGTACACACAGACGTACACACCGACGTTCACACTGACGTACACACCGACGTACACACCGACGTACACACAGACGTACACACTGCACAGCACACACTGACGTACACACCGACGTACATACTGACGTACACACTGACGTACACACCGACGTACACACTGCACAGCACACACTGACGTACACACCGTCGTACACACCGACGTACACACCGACGTACACACTGCCGCTCAAGGCTGTCGCTTCCCTCATAATTTATTCTGCGCCGCGCGGCAAAATTCAATTCCTTGATTTTCATCCGCGCGAGTGAGGGTCGCTTGCAGGTAGGAGTGAGGGGAGCGAGGGGAAGTTTACCCTCAGTGTTCACCCTCAGTTAACCCTAAGTGTTTACCCGCAGTACTTACCTTCAGTTTTCCTTCAGTTTACCCTCAGTTTACCCTCAGTTTACCCTCAGTTTACCCTCAGTTTGCCTTCAGTTTATTCTCGGCTTACCCTCAGTTTTCAGTTTATTGTCGGTTTACCCTCAGTTTACCCTCGTTGTAAACTCTGAGTTTACCCTCAGTGTTGACAAGCTTAAACTGATTTTACCCTCACCTTACCCTCATTACCTCTGAAATTGAATCAGTATCAACGCTGAGGGTAAACTCAGTATCAACGCTGAGGGTAAACTCAGTATCAACGCTGAGGGTAAACTCAGTATTAACGCTGAGGGTAAAGACACGTGGGGGTAACGAGAAGTAAAAGTATACATGGAAAGGATATTTCGAAATGCCTTTTGATTTAATTTGACCATCTCTCAGCTCCACAGGCCCTGGCGGCTGGCTTGTCACCGTTTCTTTGCAATTGTGGTCCAAAAAGAAACTATTTTGTTAATTCCTAGAACACATGGGATGACTACCAGCTCTCTGTATTATTTTACATTATGGGAAATAGTTCCCATACAATCGTTTTCAGCGAAGGAATAGAAAAATAGAAGTAAGGTTTAATTAGTCAAAGTTTTTATTAGATCCACCCTTATATCGAGTGATTTAACGACATGAACGTAACGAACACAGTGAACGCAAACGCAACTCTTAATATTTAATTTTAAGTACAATTTAAGTTTTACGGCTAGCATTCGCTAACCTTATAATTACCTATTTTTTAAAAAAACGCTTTATTAAGTTGATTAAAAGTTAGGGCGAGTTAAAAGTCCGCTTATGCCGTGGGCGTTAAAAAAGTTAGCAGGCGCCGTCAAGGACCTCAGTCCAGGGCGCTGTCGTGGCGAGCTCGAGACAACGGGCGCAGGCAGCAATAGGAGGCGAGGAACGGCGGCTCCACGAGAAGGGCTGAATTCTAAGCACACGTAGACCCTTTTAGTTCCGAACAGAGGTGACACCTCAAGCAGTGGCAGGCAGAGGGCGAGTAACGCCGCGACTCAAGAAAAGGGCTGGAATGGTAGATAGAACACCGCGTCGACACCTCTGGCACACGCTCCACCCTCAACTGCTAGGAAACAGAAATATTAGCGAAAGTCACGGCGAAACAACGCCACTAATCAGTTAATTTCAAGTATTACGCAAATTCAACCTAATCATTAAAGTCCGACTAGATATATACCTCAAAGCAACGGAGAGGCTAGCCTGTTAGAAGTTAGCTGGAACAGCTGAAACCCGGCTGCGACAAAGTCAGCACCAGCAGAAGCCTCCTCCGGAATATACTATAAAAAAAAACGTACAACCTTAAACCTCGAATAAACCACGAAATTAATAAGGACAATATTTCACTTAAGAAGCAACATCACCAATGACAATGAAAATGACAACACAATACAAGTAAAGCAACTAACCTGAGTTTTTAATGCACTCAGTGACGATACGTTCAGACAGAAGGTTTAATTAAGGAAATTTAGAAGAAATCAGTAAGAGATTAAGTGCTTCAAGCGGAAAGACATTAAGAATAGTAACGAGATTTTAGATACTTGAGAAAGAAGTTAAAGTTAGAAGGTCGCTCTGATCCAGGCTAATTAACCCATCAAAAAGACGAACGACTTCAATAGCAATATTAATAGTCATAGTAATTAACGTCGCAAGGACGAGTTAAGAGTTAATTCATTGAAGTTTCAATGATAATTTTAGTTAATTTTACTTGCTTGAGGCACCATAGGAAAATTGACACGATAGTCTACAAAATAAAAGTAATGAAATAATAGCACAAGCACATAAAATAATAGACAGAGAAAAAGCAGTCAGGAAGTGGGTAGAGGGTCTTAGCCTGAACTGGGTGCCACGGAACTAGCCGCGAGCCCCATCACCGAAGCGTGGGCCGACGATGCAACACGCCTTTGTAAAGGCATAAACGGACGGATAAAAATGGCAACTTAAACACCAAGTTAATCACTGCTTAATTCGACATAACGTCATTAGAGAGTTGAGCTAAAATCAACTCTTAGAGGAACCAAAATCAAGTCTGATCTCAGTCTAATCAAGTCTAGTCAAGACTGCTAAATGAAAATTCCGTACCTACGACCTCACCTGCGACCCTACCGAAACGTCAGAGCAACGACCAGCGAACGGCACCCCGACACCTACGCGGAAAGGTTGAAAGAGAAAAGCCACCTCGGAGACACCCAAACCGTAGTGGGGAAAATTTCCCACAACATGTGTTCACATATGTGTTCTGTAAATCCTACCCTCTGTATTTTACACATGTATTTTTACAAGTGCTTCCACATGTTTTTTAAATACAGTCCTCTGTATTTTTTTGTGTATACAGTCAGCCTTAGAGGATATCTTCGATTTTGTTTTAGGCCCAATTTTTAATGAGCAGAAGCTCATTCCAGAGAAAGATAAAAATTACACACCATAGCCAACCAACTTGCAATAGGTAACCAATATCTGCATGTTCCAGCTGTAGATCATTTGTATGTATATGATAATTTAGACCATTTACACGTGAACAGGTTTTTGTTTGTTTATTTTAGCAGACCCCATGCAGTCTAGGCCTATCAGACCCCATGTAGCTCAGGCCTATCAGACCCCATGTAGCTCAGGCCTATCAGACCCCATGTAGCTCAGGCCTATCAGACCCCATGTAGCTCAGGCGTATCAGACCCCATGTAGCTCAGGCCTATCAGACCCCATGTAGCTCAGGCCTATCAGACCCCATGTAGCTCAGGCCTATCAGACCGCATGTAGCCAAGGCCTATCATACCCCATGTAGCCTAGGCCTATCATACCCCATGTAGCCTAGGCCTATCAGACCCAATGTAGACTAGGCCTATCAGACCCCATGTAGCCTAGGCCTATCAGACCCCATGTAGCCCAGTCCTATCATACCCCATGTAGCCTAGGCCTATCAGTCCCCATGTAGACTAGGCCTATCAGACCCATGTAGCCTAGGCTTATCAGACCCCATGTAGCCTAGTCCTATCATACCCCATGTAGACTAGGCCTATCAGACCCCATGTAGCCCAGTCCTATCATACCCCATGTAGCCTAGGCCTATCAGACCCCATGTAGCCTAGGCCTATCAGACCCCATGTAGCCTAGTCCTATCATACCCCATGTAGCCTAGGCCTATCAGACCCCATGTAGCCTAGGCCTATCAGACCCCGTGTAGCTCAGGACTATCAGGAAAACAAATTAATATTCTATTCAGGTCTACTCATATTTTTTCGACCCAAACGGCTTATCATGCGAGGTAGGCTCGATAATTTTGCGAGGCTGTGATTGGCGGGACCATTTGAACTTGTAATTCAACAGCCAATCACAGCTCGTTTTATAGATTAGAAACAACACTGCACACTGATGCAACACTGCACACTGGTGCAACACTGCACACTGGTGCAACACTGCAACACTGGTGCAACACTGCACACTGATGCAACACTGCACACTGGTGCAACACTGAACACTGGTGCAACACTGAACACGGGTGCAACACTGCTCACTGGTGCAACACTGAACACTGGTGCAACACTGAACACGGGTGCAACACTGCTCACTGGTGCAACACTGAACACTGGTGCAACACTGAACACTGGTGCAACACTGAACACGGGTGCAACACTGCTCACTGGTGCAACACTGCACACTGGTGCAACACAGCACACGGGTGCAACACTGGTGCAACACTGGTGCAACACTGCACAATGGTGCAACACTGGTGCAACACTGGTGCAACACTGCACACTGGTGCAACACTGGTGCAACACTGCACACTGGTGCAACACTGAACACTGGTGCAACACTGCACACTGGTGCAACACTACAACACTGGTGCAACACTGCACACTGATGCAACACTGCACACTGGTGCAACACTGAACACTGGTGCAACACTGAACACGGGTGCAACACTGCTCACTGGTGCAACACAGCACACGGGTGCAACACTGGTGCAACACTGGTGCAACACTGCACAATGGTGCAACACTGGTGCAACACTGGTGCAACACTGGCGCAACACTGCACACTGGTGCAACACTGATGCAACACGGCCGTAATATTTGCCTGCATATTAAATAAAGGAGAAGAAATTGCTCACTGCGAGTCGACGCGAAGTTCTTCTTTGATTTCCCGCGAGACCGGACATTGTTGGGCACTGTCTCGCACCTGCACGCGAGACTGTCTCGCACCTGCACGCGAGACTGTCTCGCACCTGCACGCGAGACTGTCTCGCACCTGCACGCGAGACTGTCTCGCACCTGCACGCGAGACTGTCTCGCACCTGCACGCGAGACTGTCTCGCACCTGCACGCGAGACTGTCTCGCACCTGCACGCGAGACTGTCTCGCACCTGCACGCGAGACTGTCTCGCACCTGCACTCGAGACTGTCTCGCACCTGCACGCGAGACTGTCTCGCACCTGCACTCGAGACTGTCTCGCACCTGCACGCGAGACTGTCTCGTACCTGCACGTGAAACTGTCTCGCACCTGCACGCGAGACTGTCTCGCACCTGCACGCGAGACTGTCTCGCACCTGCACGCGAGACTGTCTCGCACCTGCACGCGAGACTGTCTCGCACCTGCACACTTCTGCACGTTCCGCAGGTCAGTCTTGAAATTTCAAAAAAATGAACAAGCGTCACAAAATGTTTGAAAAAACAACGTTCCTCATGAATTTTCTTTAAAGAAAATGCATTTTGCCAACTCAAACTTTAAAGAAATGGTAAGTTTTTCCTAAACTTAAATCTTTAAGAAGCAGCGACTTGCACTACGTACAAAAAAAGAGTGAGCAGCTAATGAAAAACATTCCTCTGATGATTTACTGAAAAAAACGTAACTTGCTAAATAAAATCACGGTCTGAAGAAATAGCAATTCAGATCTTAAAGAAAGGGCAATTCACCATACGTAAAAAAATTTGAAAGAAAGGGCAACTCACAGAACGTGAAAGTTCAGAAAAAGGGCAACTCACAAAAAAACTCAGGAGAAAGGGAAATTCACCGAATGGAAAACCTTAAAGAAAGGGCATGCAACCATGCATAAAAACCAGAGAAAGGGCATGCAACCATGCATAAAAACCAGAGAAAGGGCATGCAACCATGCATAAAAACCAGAAAAAGGGCATGCAACCATGCATAAAAAAAACAGAGAAAGGGCATGCAACCATGCATAAAAAAACAGAGAAAGGGCATGCAACCATGCATAAAAAAACAGAGAAAGGGCATGCAACCATGCATAAAAAATCAGAGAAAGGGCATGCAACCATGCATAAAAAAAACAGAGAAAGGGCATGCAACCATGCATAAAAAAAAACAGAGAAAGGGCATGCAACCATGCATAAAAAAACAGAGAAAGGGCATGCAACCATGCATAAAAAAACAGAGAAAGGGCATGCAACCATGCATAAAAAAACAGAGAAAGGGCATGCAACCATGCATAAAAAAACAGAGAAAGGGCATGCAACCATGCATAAAAAACAGAGAAAGGGCATACAACCATGCATAAAAAATCAGAGAAAGAGCATGCAACCATGCATAAAAAATCAGAGAAAGGGCATGCAACCATGCATAAAAAAACAGAGAAAGGGCATACAACCATGCATAAAAAATCAGAGAAAGAGCATGCAACCATGCATAAAAAATCAGAGAAAGGGAATGCAACCATGCATAAAAAAACAGAGAAAGGGCATACAACCATGCATAAAAAATCAGAGAAAGGGCATGCAACCATGCATGAAAAATCAGAGAAAGGGCATGCAACCATACATAAAAACCAGAGAAAGGGCATGTAACCATGCATAAAAACCAGAGAAAGGGCATGCAACCATGCATAAAAACCAGAGAAAGGGCATGCAACCATGCATAAAAAACAAGAGAAAGGGCAACGGGCGCAATAAGGCTGGCTCCAAAAAGCCCACAATTATTGCCGGCAGCTCGAGAAGCTGACCGGAGCCCGGACCGTCTCGGGGGGCCTGCTGCGAATTGGAGCACGCCCTTGGGAGTCTCAGTTGCTCCATTTATTCTTGGAGCAGTCCCTGGAGTCTCTGCTGCTCCATTTATTTTTGGAGTAGCCCCTGAAGTCTCTGTTGCTCCATTTATTCTTGGAGCAGTCCCTGGAGAGTCTCTGCTGCTCCATTTATTTTTGGAGCAGCCCCTGGAGTGTCGGCTGCTACATTTATTTTTGGAGCAGCCCCTGGAGTCTCTGCTGCTCCATTTATTATTGGAGCCAGCCCTGGAGTCTCTACTGCTCCAAGGAGATTCTAGGAGCGAACCTTGGAGTCTTTGTTGCTCAAGAGCTGAAGTTCCTGCATGCTGCTCCATGCATTTTTGGAGCACGCCCTGGAGTCTCGGCTGCTCCATTGTTCGGAGATTCTTTGGTTGGGAAACAAGAATAAAGTTGCAGGAACAACGCTGTCTGACCGTCAAAATTGAGGGTTGGAGCCGGCTGTGGGGTTGTTAGTTTGTTGGGGTTGTGTGATGGCCGTGTCGGGGGTGTGGGGTTGTATAGTTCGGGTTGTGTTTCAAGGTTTGAGGTTTTTCTAGGGTTGTAGGAAAGGGGCGGGAAATTCCACAACTTCATTTTCATTTTCTGTTTCATTTTCATTAATAATCGACAAGGAACAAAGTCGTACAAGTTTATAATATTTTATTAAGGAGCCGCACAAGGTAGTTTATACCTTTAGGCCTTCAGAGGTGAACACATCTGTTCATAAGTAGTTTTAAGTTTCAAGTTTCAAGTTTCAAAGTTCAATAGTGTGCGACAGTTGCTCTAAGACAGTAGGAAGGATGCTTCGCAGCGTCAAGGCACGGAAACAACAACCGAGCGGCATCTCAGCAGGGCAGAGCAAGGTGTGCTTTAACAGAAACGTTGCCGCCAGAGCGTGAAGCCAGAGTAAGAGGCCACATGCCGACCTGAAGCGAAACAACAACAAGGTAAGTTCAGATTAGGTACAAAAGAACAAGACCAGACTCAAAAGTACCATTGTCAGAAAACAATTTCAGAGTATCAATGTTGACGACACACCTACACGCACCCGCAAGGCCTAGGTGAAGTCGCACGTTAGAGGTGAGGAAGACGAGACGCTGGACTGAAGAAAGAAAACTGCCAGTGGAGTGCCCCCAGTGTCAATGGCACGGAACGTAGAAATCATACTGAAGACAAACAAAACCAAGTTAAACGAATGGTACAACCAAAATATCGAACAAATAGAGCAAACAAAAACAAACAAATCCAAATGAGTCAGAATCAATATAGACAAATTAAGCCTGCAATAACTCACCCAAGTTTATTGCCACACTTGGTGAGTATAATACCACTTTTAGAAGAATGTTAGGAAATTTAGAGGAAAACAGTCAAAGGCAGGTGTTCAGGTAAGGACAGAAAGAATAGTTCAAGGTTTTAATTCGGTTGAAAGTCATAGGCCCAGAGGAAATAAATTATTAAACAGCTCAAGGATGAGAGGTAGCGCATCCAAGTATTAGGAGCTGATGTTAAAGAATTTAGGTTCACTGAGATATGAGCAAAGCTCAATCTCTAATATAGTACGGCGAGATGCCGTTAGTTCAATTCAAGTTCAATGGGATTTGAGCAAAGCTCAATCCCTAACAGTAGCGGCACTATGCCGTCAATTCAATATTTAAATTTCAATGTTTAAAACCCTGAACACCTTTAAGAGATTTAAATAAACCCAAAAATAAGCAAAAACTGAATAACAGCCACAGTCACGCAAACATAAAAATAGTTGAAACACAGAAGCAGCAAGAAATTAGAGATACTTAGGTATTGTGACAAATTAGAGGGTTGACACCGGGAGGACGACTCCAATGCAGCAACAGACCAGCGCTCACCTTAAATCCCAACTAAAAACGGAAAAACTCCACCGAAATTACTTCCCACTGACTGTAAACGACCGAAAATCAATCGAAAGGAGCAAAGCGACTCGCCCAACTTCACGCCACGGTTCCGACTGACGAGTGCACCTCGCGAGCATGTGGGAGATTTTCCCACAGAGTTGTAGGGTTGGGCCCCTAAATCATTTAGCGCATTACTAATGTGGCATCGCCTCGATAATTAACCACTTAGTACCCTAATGTAAGAAAACATAAAAAAAACTTTCTAATTCTCCCCTCATGGTGACCATAACACTAAAATCCACAACTAATTAGCCACTCACAGTAGCCCCTCACTAATCCCCAAAACATAACAAACTCCTTCCCTATCCCTCACCCCATCATTTAGTTCACAGCAGTTCACCGCAGTTCACGGCAGTTCACAGCAGTTCACAGCAGTTTACAGCAGTTCGCGGCAGTTCACAGCATTTTGCGGCAGTTCATGGCAGTTCACGGCAGTTCACGACAGTTCACGGCAATTCACAGCAGTTCACAGCATTTTACGGCAGTTCACGGCACATCATGGCAGTTCACTGAAGTTCACTCCATTTTGCGGCAGTTCATGGCAGTTCACAGCAGTTCACGGTAGTTCACAGCATTTTGCGGCAGTTCACCGAAGTTCACGGCAGTTCACGGCAGTTCACGGCAGAAATATCGCCCCTAAATCAAGGCCCGGAATAGGAACTGTATCCAGGCTACGGAAGCGGCGTCGCGGGATCCGTAAACCTGCCGCCGTGAGCCCTTTATCTTCGCATGGATGGATGCAGCTGCTGACAGCTGTGTATCTACAGCTGCTCTTATTTCTGCTATTTGGACAGCTGCTGGCAGCTGTGAGTGTTCTTACAGCTGCTCTTATTCCTGCTATATGGAAAGCTGTTGACAGCTGTGAGTATCCATTGGTTCTCTTATTTCTGCTATTTGGATAGCTGCTGACAGTTGTGAGTGTTCTTACAGCTGCTCTTATTTCTGTTATTTGAATAGCTGTTGACAGCTGTGAGTGTTCTTACAGCTGCTCTTATTCCTGCTCATCAGACACCTGATAACAGCTTTGAGTGTTTTCAGAGCATCTGTTTGAATATAAATCTGCTGACACCTGTATGTGTAATCAAGGCAGCGCCAATATCTTTGATCTCTGACAGCCGTAAAAGACTTTAAAGTAGCTGAACTGCCTCTGCTACAGCTGCACACTACACGTTGATAGATTTACAGTGTACATTAGTTGTTAAAGCTGCAACACTGTTCGCACGACGGCAGATGCGTGGAAAAATCAACAAATACTCTCAGATTGACGTGAAGTTACTTCATTTCAAATCACATCATTTATAATGAATTTGATTTGTTATACTGAGAAAATATTTTGTCATGTACTTACACGCTTCTATGTGACAACAATGTAGTTTTGTGTGACAACAATGTACATCGTCAGTCAGTGTACTGTGACACACTTGTGTGTGTCAAGGGCTGGTACGACACACGTAAGTGTGTCAACCATGACACACATAGTGAGCAATATTTCCCCTTAATTTATCATTTTCTCATACTGGCTTATGCTTACACTAACTGACAACATCTAAAAATTTGAAGAAAAGAGCAAAAATTACCCAATTTCAGCCGACACCTCTATCCCATTCGCAAAATTCAAATTCAGTTCATATTATAGCTTTGATTTTTACATTTTGAAAACGGAATGTGTAATTCAACTTAATATTTCAACTAGATTTTTTTTACTCATTTTTTAACTATCTCAACCACACGAACATGTGGGCAAAGTTGACACCCTAATACACATCAGGATTCATCTGAGTAATCTCATGACACACAAAGGTGGTAAATACATTTGCTGGTACCATCTGGCACCACCTACCATCATGTGGCACCATCTGTCATCACTTGATACCACCTGGCTTCATCTGGCTTGGAACCATCTGGCATCATCTGGCACCATTTGGCATCATCTAGCATCACTTGATACCACCTGGAACTATCTGGCTTCACTCGATACCACATGGAACCATCTGGCATCACTTGATACCACATGGAACCATCTAGCACCATCTGGCACCATCTGGCATCACTTAGCACCCCGAGACACCTTCTTTACTTGCATCATCACATACACCCTAAAATTTATCCTTAAAATTTGACTAGGCCAGTTCTACTCCTGCGCTGCTTAGGCCTACAGGAGGAGAATTCATTAGGCCTGGCGCTGATGAAGACATTTCGCTATTGTAAAAGAAGACCGGCAATTTGCTGCCCCATTTACCGCTGTAATGGCCGCTCCAGCGCCAGCTGAGTGCTGCGAGTGCTGTAAATCCACTGCTGTAAATCCGCTCTTTCAAGGTCAGCGGGATTTTCCGTTTCTGCTAAATCTGGCCTTTGTAAGCCAAGCGCTGGTGAATCCGGGTTTTGTAAATCAAACGCTAGGAAATCCGGGTTTTGTAAATCAAACGCTTGGAAATCCGGGTTTTGTAAATCAAACGCTTGGAAATCCGGGTTTTGTAAATCAAACGCTTGGAAATCCGGGTTTTGTAAATCAAACGCTAGGAAATCCGGGTTTTGTAAATCAAACGCTTGGAAATCCGGATTTTGTAAATCAAACGCTTGGAAATCCGGGTTTTGTAAATCAAACGCTAGGAAATCCGGGTTTTGTAAATCAAACGCTTGGAAATCCGGGTTTTGTAAATCAAACGCTAGGAAATCCGGGTTTTGTAAATCAAACGCTTGGAAATCCGAGTTTTGTAAATCAAACGCTTGGAAATCCGAGTTTTGAAAATCAAACGCTAGGAAATCCGAGTTTTGAAAACCAAACGCTTGGAAATCCGAGTTTTGAAAATCAAACGCTTGGAAATCCGGGTTTTGTAAATCAAACGCTTGGAAATCCGGGTTTTGTAAATCAAACGCTTGGAAATCCGGGTTTTGTACGTCCTGGCGTTGTGAAATTGGCCATCACGTATCAGGTCTTTTTAAATCAGTGACTTTAAAATTTGTGTCCCACAAATCCTGGTGCCATAAATTCAACCCTCACCGCCTAAACGCACGCGCGTTCAGCCAGTTTTGCAACTTATTTTGCAATTCATCTTATCAAAGCAAGAAATTAGAGCAAACACAGAAATAGCTAGTGAATAGAGAATAAAAATAAATAAATAGTGAATGGCGAATAAAAATAATGACCAGTGAATAGAGAACAAAAATAAATAACTAGTGAATAGAGAATAAAAATAAATAACTAGTGAATAGAGAATAAAAATAAATAACTAGTGAATAGCGAATAAAAATAAATAACTAGTGAATAGAGAATAAAAATAAAAAAACTAGTGAAAAGCAAATGAAAATAAATAACTACATTGTGAATAGAGAATGAAAATAAATATCTAGTGAATAGAGAATAAAAATAAATAAATAGTGAATAGCGAATAAAAATAATGACCAGTGAATAGAGAACAAAAATAAATATCTAGTGAATAGAGAATAAAAATAAATAACTAGTGAATAGCGAATAAAAATTAATACCTAGTGAATAGCAAATAAAAATAAATAACTAGCGAATAGTGAATAAAAATAAAACTTTGCTCACCAGTGCCTGCTTGCGAACATTAGTGATACATTCATCAGATGCGCCCGAGTTCTCTTTGATGAGATAGATAATTTTTTGTTTCTATTCTGGCGAAGCTATTGAGCGTGAGTGCCGTTAAAAAACGGGGATTCCTGCCATGGTAAAAACGCGCGTTTTTTGCCGTTAAAAGAACTACGATATGTGACATATGTAAAACGGGTTTTTGTGCAGTGGGTAAAACGGGTGTTTTTGCTGTGGGTAAAACGGGTGTTTGTGCTGTGGGTAAAACGGGTGTTTTTGCTGTGAGTAAAACGGGTGTTTGTGCTGTGGGTAAAACGGATGTTTGTGCTGTGGGTAAAACGGGTGTTTGTGCTGTGGGTAAAACGGATGTTTGTGCACAATAAAATAGAGCCATGGCTTATAACCAGAATTTATGCAAGGAGGGCCAAATAAATCTGTGTTGTGGATATGTGGCAGTTTTTATTGTTTATATCCAGTGCATGGATAAGGATAGTGATGGTTGATGGGGATTGCTAATGGTTAATTGGTAATGGTTGGCAATGGTTGGTGATCGTTGGTAGTGGTTGGTGATGGTTGGTGATTGGTGGTTGGTGGTGGTTGGTTTTTTATTCGTTCAAAAAACATGAATAACTAATTTTTCCTTTAGTATAAACGAATGGAGGTGCTGGTAAAGAAGAAATTGATGGAAGTAAGTTTCAAGAAACAGGTAAATAAAAATGTACCTTCGTCAGGTAAACGACTTGTGGTGAAATATTCTAAATGGACGACCAAAAATAAATAAAGCAAACTGAACGGACGGAAAAAAATCTCACAAAAAAATTGATCTTACGTAATAGACGAATGAAAATAAATACATAAACCAACGAAAAAAAATAAACCTCACGAAATAGACGAGTGGAAACAAACCTCACAAATTGAAGGGCAGAAAATGAAGTTCTAAGAAATAAACAACCTCCAAGGAAAAGACAAAATAAATAACTTCCAAGAAATAAAAGAAATAGACAAAATGAACAACACGGAGAAATAGGCGAGACTCTCCCCTCGCTGCGCATCCATTGGTTTCCGATAGCAAATCTGGACTGCGGATGGCACCCAGGTAGGCCTACGGTCTATGTGGCTAGGCCTATTTTGTGGGCGACTTTATGGTGATGTTGAAATTTACGTGTGGGTGGTGACGTGTGGGTGGTGACGTGTGAGTGGTGACGTGTGGGTGGTGACGTGTAGGTGGTGACGTGTAGGTGGTGACGTGTGGGTGGTGACGTGTGGGTGGTGACGTGTAGGTGGTGACGTGTAGGTGGTGACGTGTAGGTGGTGACGTGTGGGTGGTGACGTGTGGGTGGTGACGTGTGGGTGGTGACGTGTAGGTGGTGACGTGTGGGTGGTGACGTGTAGGTGGTGACGTGTAGGTGGTGACGTGTGGGTGGTGACGTGTAGGTGGTGACGTGTGGGTGGTGACGTGTGGGTGGTGACGTGTGGGTGGTGATGTGTGGGTGGTGACGTGTGGGTGGTGACGTGTGGGTGGTGACGTGTGGGTGGTGACGTGTAGGTGGTGATGTGTGGGTGGTGACGTGTAGGTGGTGACGTGTAGGTGGTGACGTGTGGGTGGTGACGTGTAGGTGGTGACGTGTAGGTGGTGACGTGTGGGTGGTGACGTGTGGGTGGTGACGTGTGGGTGGTGACGTGTAGGTGGTGACGTGTGGGTGGTGACGTGTAGGTGGTGACGTGTAGGTGGTGACGTGCAGGTGGTGACGTGCAGGTGGTGACGTGTGGGTGGTGACGTGTGGGTGGTGACGTGTAGGTGGTGACGTGCAGGTGGTGACGTGCAGGTGGTGACGTGTAGGTGGTGACGTGCAGGTGGTGACGTGCAGGTGGTGACGTGCAGGTGGTGACGTGCAGGTGGTGACGTGCAGGTGGTGACGTGTGGGTGGTGACGTGTAGGTGGTGACGTGCAGGTGGTGACGTGTAGGTGGTGACGTGCAGGTGGTGACGTGCAGGTGGTGACGTGTGGGTGGTGACGTGTAGGTGGTGACGTGTAGGTGGTGACGTGCAGGTGGTGACGTGCAGGTGGTGACGTGTGGGTGGTGACGTGTGGGTGGTGACGTGTAGGTGGTGACGTGCAGGTGGTGACGTGCAGGTGGTGACGTGTAGGTGGTGACGTGCAGGTGGTGACGTGCAGGTGGTGACGTGCAGGTGGTGACGTGCAGGTGGTGACGTGCAGGTGGTGACGTGTGGGTGGTGACGTGTAGGTGGTGACGTGCAGGTGGTGACGTGTAGGTGGTGACGTGCAGGTGGTGACGTGCAGGTGGTGACGTGCAGGTGGTGACGTGCAGGTGGTGACGTGCAGGTGGTGACGTGTGGGTGGTGACGTGTGGGTGGTGACGTGTAGGTGGTGACGTGCAGGTGGTGACGTGTAGGTGGTGACGTGCAGGTGGTGACGTGCAGGTGGTGACGTGCAGGTGGTGACGTGCAGGTGGTGACGTGCAGGTGGTGACGTGCAGGTGGTGACGTGCAGGTGGTGACGTGCAGGTGGTGACGTGCAGGTGGTGACGTGCAGGTGGTGACGTGCAGGTGGTGACGTGTGGGTGGTGACGTGCAGGTGGTGACGTGCAGGTGGTGACGTGCAGGTGGTGACGTGCAGGTGGTGACGTGCAGGTGGTGACGTGTGGGTGGTGACGTGCAGGTGGTGACGTGCAGGTGGTGACGTGCAGGTGGTGACGTGCAGGTGGTGACGTGCAGGTGGTGACGTGCAGGTGGTGACGTGCAGGTGGTGACGTGCAGGTGGTGACGTGCAGGTGGTGACGTGCAGGTGGTGACGTGCAGATGGTGACGTGCAGGTGGTGACGTGCAGGTGGTGACGTGCAGGTGGTGACGTGCAGGTGGTGACGTGCAGGTGGTGACGTGCAGGTGGTGACGTGCAGGTGGTGACGTGCAGATGGTGACGTGCAGGTGGTGACGTGCAGGTGGTGACGTGCAGGTGGTGACGTGCAGGTGGTGACGTGTGGGTGGTAGCACTAGTTATTTTAAAATTAAACTATTGACACTTCACGCTACATTTAAAAACTGCCTTTGAAACTAATGCATAGGCTGGATCCTTTATATCACAAAGAATAAATAAGTATCAGATCTTGGTTCATAAAATTCGGTTCCAACAACAAGAATGTAGCACATACCCTACATGAAAGCCAAATATTATAACTTTTCAAAATTTATACTGAGTAATTAAGAATTACACGAATTGAAATTGTCTTACGTGAACGTTTGTGACCAACCTCCTTATATAATGATACGATTTACTGCCTGCTTGGCACGCAGGCAAGCAGGCAAGCAGGCAAGCAGGCAAGCAGGCAAGCAGGCAAGCAGGCAAGCAGGCAAGCAGGCAAGCAGGCAAGCAGGCAAGCAGGCAAGCAGGCAAGCAGGCAAGCAGGCAAGCAGGCAAGCAGGCAAGCAGGCAAGCAGGCAAGCAGGCAAGCAGGCAAGCAGGCAAGCAGGCAAGCAGGCAAGCAGGCAAGCAGGCAAGCAGGCAAGCAGGCAAGCAGGCATGCAGGCAAGCAGGCAAGCAGGCAAGCAGGCAAGCAGGCATGCAGGCAAGCAGGCAAGCAGGCAAGCAGGCAAGCAGGCATGCAGGCAAGCAGGCAAGCAGGCAAGCAGGCAAGCAGGCAAGCAGGCACGCAGGCAAGCAGGCAAGCAGGCAAGCAGGCAAGCAGGCAAGCAGGCAAGCAGGCATGCAGGCAAGCAGGCACGCAGGCAAGCAGGCAAGCAGGCAAGCAGGCATGCAGGCAAGCAGGCAAGCAGGCAAGCAGGCAAGCAGGCATGCAGGCAAGCAGGCACGCAGGCAAGCAGGCAAGCAGGCAAGCAGGCAAGCAGGCAAGCAGGCAAGCAGGCAAGCAGGCAAGCAGGCATGCAGGCAAGCAGGCACGCAGGCAAGCAGGCAAGCAGGCAAGCAGGCAAGCAGGCAAGCAGGCAAGCAGGCAAGCAGGCAAGCAGGCAAGCAGGCAAGCAGGCAAGCAGGCAAGCAGGCAAGCAGGCAAGCAGGCAAGCAGGCAAGCAGGCAAGCAGGCAAGCAGGCAAGCAGGCAAGCAGGCAAGCAGGCAAGCAGGCAAGCAGGCAAGCAGGCAAGCAGGCAAGCAGGCATGCAGGCAAGCAGGCACGCAGGCAAGCAGGCAAGCAGGCAAGCAGGCAAGCAGGCAAGCAGGCAAGCAGGCAAGCAGGCATGCAGGCAAGCAGGCACGCAGGCAAGCAGGCAAGCAGGCAAGCAGGCAAGCAGGCAAGCAGGCAAGCAGGCAACTACAGACTTACGTTTTTACCTTCGATTTATTTATGCTGGATAGAAGTAATTCTGACGTTACACGGGCGCAAAAATAGAGCAATCGATATTAAGCGAGAAATGCACCTACAAAGTTAATTTACAATATAACATAAGAAAACCGTTTTTTAATACCGTATAAAACTGGATAAAATTGATCAGTTCACAAGTGAACTACGCACATTTCTTTAACATGTCGATGGTCGTTAATTTTTATATATCAACTGAAAAAAATTCCAACAAAATTTTAAAATCACCGCGCATCAACCCCTCGAAGAAATGTATTGCTTATTTTAAGTTCCCAAATGTATATTGCTCATTTTAAGTTCCCAAATGTATATTGCTTATTTTAAGTTCCCAAATGTATATTGCTCATTTTAAGTTCCCAAATGTATATTGCTCATTTTAAGTTCCCAAATGTATATTGCTTATTTTAAGTTCCCAAATGTATATTGCTTATTTTAAGTTCCCAAATGTATTTTGCTCATTTTAAGTTCCCAAATGTATTTTGCTTATTTTAAGTTCCCAAATGTATATTGCTCATTTTAAGTTCCCAAATGTATATTGCTTATTTTAAGTTCCCAAATGTATATTGCTCATTTTAAGTTCCCAAATGTATTTTGCTCATTTTAAGTTCCCAAATGTATATTGCTTATTTTAAGTTCCCAAATGTATATTGCTTATTTTAAGTTCCCAAATGTATATTGCTCATTTTAAGTTCCCAAATGTATATTGCTTATTTTAAGTTCCCAAATGTATATTGCTTATTTTAAGTTCCCAAATGTATTTTGCTCATTTTAAGTTCCCAAATGTATATTGCTCATTTTAAGTTCCCAAATGTATTTTGCTCATTTTGTGTTCCCAAATGTATATTGCTCATTTCAAGTTCCCAAATGTATATTGCTCATTTTAAGTCCCCAAATGTATATTGCTCATTTTAAGTCCCCAAATGTATATTGCTCATTTTAAGTTCCCAAATGTATATTGCTCATTTTAAGTTCCCAAATGTATATTGCTCATTTTAAGTCCCCAAATGTATATTGCTCTTTTCAAGTTCCCAAATGTATATTGCTCATTTTAAGTTCCCAAATGTATATTGCTCATTTCAAGTTCCCAAATGTATATTGCTCATTTTAAGTCCCCAAATGTATATTGCTCATTTTAAGTCCCCAAATGTATATTGCTCTTTTCAAGTTCCCAAATGTATATTGCTCATTTCAAGTTCCCAAATGTATATTGCTCATTTTAAGTTCCCAAATGTATATTGCTCATTTCAAGTTCCCAAATGTATATTGCTCATTTTAAGTCCCCAAATGTATATTGCTCATTTTAAGTCCCCAAATGTATATTGCTCTTTTCAAGTTCCCAAATGTATATTGCTCATTTTAAGTCCCCAAATGTATATTGCTCATTTTAAGTCCCCAAATGTATATTGCTCATTTTAAGTCCCCAAATGTATATTGCTCATTTCAAGTTCCCAAATGTATATTGCTCATTTTAAGTCCCCAAATGTATATTGCTCATTTTAAGTCCCCAAATGTATATTGCTCATTTTAAGTCCCCAAATGTATATTGCTCATTTTAAGTCCCCAAATGTATATTGCTCATTTCAAGTTCCCACATGTATATTGCTCATTTTAAGTCCCCAAATGTATATTGCTCATTTTAAGTCCCCAAATGTATATTGCTCATTTCAAGTTCCCAAATGTATATTGCTCATTTCAAGTTCCCAAATGTATATTGCTCATTTTAAGTCCCCAAATGTATATTGCTCATTTTAAGTCCCCAAATGTATATTGCTCATTTCAAGTTCCCAAATGTATATTGCTCATTTCAAGTTCCCAAATGTATATTGCTCATTTTAAGTCCCCAAATGTATATTGCTCATTTCAAGTTCCCAAATGTATATTGCTCATTTCAAGTTCCCAAATGTATATTGCTCATTTCAAGTTCCCAAATGTATATTGCTCATTTTAAGTCCCCAAATGTATATTGCTCATTTTAAGTCCCCAAATGTATATTGCTCATTTTAAGTCCCCAAATGTATATTGCTCTTTTCAAGTTCCCAAATGTATATTGCTCATTTTAAGTTCCCAAATGTATATTGCTCATTTTAAGTCCCCAAATGTATATTGCTCATTTCAAGTTCCCAAATGTATATTGCTCATTTCAAGTTCCCAAATGTATATTGCTCATTTTAAGTCCCCAAATGTATATTGCTCATTTTAAGTCCCCAAATGTATATTGCTCATTTCAAGTTCCCAAATGTATATTGCTCATTTTAAGTTACCAAATGTATATTGCTCATTTTAAGTCCCCAAACGTAAAATGGGTACGCAATGCGTTGCCAATAGCCCGATTTTAACGCGTCATTGCGTCATTGCGATAACCGCGAGGCAGAGCGTGACGTTATTGCGCCACAGAGGCAATAACTGAAATAAAAATACGAGCCAACGACCTGCACAAAATTTTAGGCATCGTTATTATTGCCTTTATTGCCTAGCGTTGTGGGCAGCGGGCAACAGGTGGGGATAGGGGGTGTGGGTGAGGGTGTTGGGGGCCTACGGGGTACGGGTGAGGGTATTAGGGGTATAAAGGGTTGGGGTGAGGGTATTGGGGGCATAGTGAAATTGGGGTGAGGGTATTAGGGGGGGGGTCTAGGGGGTACGGGTGAGGGTATTCTAGTATAAAAGGTGGGGGTGAGGGTATTGGGGGGTCTAGGGGGTACGGGTGAGGGTATTGTGGTATAGAGGGTGGGTCGAGGGTATTGGGGGTCTAGGGGGTAGGAGGGGTTTTGGGGGTACAGAGGGGTATTGGGGCGTATAGGGGGTACAGGGGGGTATTGGGGCGTATAGGGGGTACGGGTGAAGGTATTGTGGTATAGAGGGTGGGGGTGAGGGTATTGGGGGTCTAGGGGGTAGGAGGGGTATTGGGGTACAGGGGGGTATTGAGGGGTATAGGGGATACGGGTGTGGGTATTTGGGGGTATAGGGGGTACGGGTGAGGGTTTTGAGGGTATATGGGGTACGGGTGAGGGTATTGGGGGTATAGGGGGTACGGGTGAAGGTATTGGGGGGTATAGAGGGTGTGGGTTAGGGTATTGGGGGCTATAGGGGGTACGGGTGAAGGTATTGGGGGGTATAGGGGGTACGGGCAAAGGTATTGGGGGTTATAGGAGGTACGGGTGAAAGTATTGGGGGCTATAGGGGTACGGGTGAAGGTATTGGGGGGTATGGGGGGTGTGGTTGAGGGTATTGGGGGGTATAGGGGGTACGTGTGAAGGTATTTGGGGTATAGGGGGTTACGGGTGAGGGTATTGGGGGGTATAGGGGGACGGGTGAGGGTATTGGGGGGTATAGGGGGACGGGTAAGGGAATTGGGTGCAATAGGGGGTACGGGTGAAGGTATAGGGGGTACGGGTGAAGACATTGGGGGTATAGGGGGTTACGGGTGAGGGTATTGGGGGGTTTAAGGGGTATGGGGGGGTATTGTGGGGTATGGGGGGGGTATTTTGGGGTATGGGGGGAACGGGTAGGATGTACTGATGAGAATACTGGTGAGGGTATGGGTGGGGGTAGGGGTCGGGAGGGGTGGGGGTTCAGGGGGCACAGAGGAACTATAGGGGGCAGAAGGGGGGTATAGGGGGCAGAGGGAGGTATAGGGGGTACAAGTGTGGGATAGAGGGTACAGGTGGGGGTATAGGAAGGGTACGGGTGGTGTATAGGGGGTATTTGAGTTATGGGTGGGGGTATGGGTGAAGTATTTGGGTGTTTGGGTAGGGGTGAGGGGGTTGTAGGGTGAGGGTATGAGGTGAAGGTGGGGTACGGGGGGGGGGGGGGGTACGGGTGGAAGTGTATATACAGGGTGTCCAAAAAAAATGCATCCACAAACCGATTTATATATACAGTATATCATACCGTAGCATTAATGTGTAGACCGCTGCTCCTCATCCTAGCTGACTTGTGCTATACTTCGGTAAACAAATAATCCTATAATTAGTAAAACTATGTTCAGGTCTATATCCATTAAAACAAATAGTCTTAAAATTTTAAGTAAAACTAGATTCAGTTTCAATCTTAGAAAGGAGTAAAATGCATTCGAGCTGTAAAGTCGATCTGCCTATTCTGAAATTTCCAATCTAACCAAACCAACAGCTTTCATCCGCGTAAACGCGGTGAACGTGTTAATGCATTTAATGTTAATGCATTTAATGTTAATGCATTTAATGTAATGAACAATTAGATTAAAAGCATAATTAATAGTTAAAAGTTCTCTTCTCTTTCTTGAAGGTCAGGGAGTTCGAATCCATTGCCCACAATTTTTTGCTCATCACCACGATGACATCGTTTTTATTAATTGATTATTGGAGTTTTTAGATAGAGTATTTAATTTCTATTTTATTTCTATCATAGTGAAAATTTCATCTCGGTTCAAGTTCTGTGATTATTGACTTTTTATTTTTATTTGTACCGTAACGATAATTTCCTCCTTGGTTCAAGTTCTAAAGTTTCCAAAGGTCAGTCGATTCTAAAAACTTCCAGTGTTGGAAATATTGCACTGAAGATATTCACGTTCTATTTACTTGGAACGTGTAAAATTCCAATAAATCTACGGAAAAATAAAATCACGTTTCACTTACTTGTGATGAACGTGTTGAGGGAAGATATGGAGCCTTGATGAAAATAGAGAAAATAGAGGGAGATCGTGGTATAGAGTCTTATTTCTTGAATTATACTTAATTTATTATGAATATTACTTCATTTACAGCGAAAATTTAAGTCACAATATGAATGATTCGTGAGCTGGTTGTATGAAATAGAAAAAAATCGTTCTATCAGCTTATGGAGCTTCCCTTCTCAGAAGTTCCTAGATTTTGAGGCTTGATAATCAAACCATTTTAAAGATTCCTTTGATAGTCCATTAACTCAAATTCATATTCCGCGTAATTCAACTCTCAACAGAATCAAGTTTACATGTTTTTGCGGAGCAGACACACAAATTGAGTCGATAAAAAATTCGCTTTCACAGCTTATGAAGCTTCAAAATCGAATCATTTTAATGATTCCTTTGATATACATTCCAGTAACTCAAACTCATATTCCGTGTAATTCAGTTCACAAGAGAACCAAGTTCACATACTTCAGCTGAGCAGCCACACAAATAGAGCCGCTTGTTCATCATTGGAATACAAAGTGTTGGCGTGCGGCGATAGGCAGAGCTCTAAAGCACTCCATACTCAGGCGAAGTATCAATAAGGATGATTTCCGCAGCAGCACATTACGGCAAACATGAAGTAGGGGCACGTAAACTTCATGCCAACGCCTAGTGGCGATAAGGAAGGTTTTCCTTCAATGATATTAGCTTATGGCTGGATTAGGGAAAGTAATGCTCGCCCTAAACACATCTACGATCCATTACTCGGAATCGTGCGATATTTTTGAGATTTTGGGGTGCTTTACTCCGACTATAAAAAATGCGTTTAAATACGAAGCCTGTATTTCTTGTGTGTACGTCCGCACACTCAACACTTTGTACTGATTGCGTCTCGGGAATAATGATATTATCGAAATATTGATATTGAAAATATTGACATTGAAAATATTGATGTTAAAATATTGATGTTGAAAATATTGATATTGAAAATATTGATAATGAAAATGTTGATGTTAAAATATTGATGTTGAAAATATTGGTATTGAAAATATTGATGTTAAAATATTGACATTGAAATATTGATATTGAAAATATTAGTATTGAAAAAGTGTATTTTGAAAGTAAATTATTACGGGAACCGCGTTCCGTATTTTCAAGAGATTTTGTTGCGGTATTGCGTCAGTTCTTCTAAGTGCACTTGGTTGCGCTGCGCACAGCTTTTCGGTCCAAGAATAGTGAAAACACAATTTTAAACTTCAAAGTTCATATAAAAAATTTTCTAATAAGCCTCATCAATTTTTTTAAAAACATCTGAGAATAGAAAATATCGGCTTGAAAAAACAAGGAGCAGCGTAGCCAAGTTTACGTATACGAACTTACGCTACTTGCTCAACCGCAACGACCACTTAACTTTTTTAATACTCAGCGTCAGATCTTCCTGGCACGCGAAGCCGGATTTTATTTGAACGAATCCTCAATAACTTTCCACCAATCGATGGTGTTACTTTTTTTAAGGTTTAAATGCGCAAAGACTTTACTACGCTCAGCTCTATTTTGCTTTTCTTTTCCCGTTCTGCGACTTGATTTAATCACCGTTCTTTGTCTAAACGTTTGAATTATACTTGAAGTGATTGAATTAGTTTTGATATAACCATCATTCTTCTGCTTTAGGTCAATCTTACTTATTTTAAATCCATTTCATCTCACTTCATTTTAAACATTGTCATGCAGCACCATGTTAAATCAAGCCCGCTGATTAATTGGTCTATTAATATACGATGACAGTCATTTATCATCTGTACTAAAACATTCAATTTTTAAAATTCTAAGTCTGTCACTCTCTAAAGGCAACGTTTCGATGTTACTAACACCGAATTGTTTATAATAATTTCCCCAATAATCATGTTGATAAAACTATAGGTAAATTTGTCAACCGAATTTTGAATAGCGACTATAACCCGAGACCCAACCAGCAGAACATAAATGTATTTCACGAAAATCAAATGCATGACAATTACAAAGAGGACGAACGTGTGCTTAAAAATATTTTCAAGACTTTCGTGAAACCCACAGACCCAGAGATGGCAATTAAAGTTCGTGTGTATCATAAAAACCTCAAGATCGTTGATCTTTCTGTAAGAAACAATATTTCCAGATCACGGGTCAGCCACCTAGACAGAGCCAACGTGATATATCACTTCGAGTGTAAGAGGAGAGAATGTAAGTCTCTCAATAAGTGTTACGTTGGCATGACTAGAATGACGCTGAAACAAAGATTAACTGCACACAAATATCAAGGTTCTATTTCTAATCATTTCCGTATCGATCATGGTTGTAAGCCCTCAAACGAAGATCTGTACACTAATGCTAAAGTTGTGTACAATGTTGTAAAAAAACGAATTCAAATATTAGAAGCACTGCACATTCATAGGCTTAAACTTAGCCTCAACGAAAATACAAAATTATTTTTTTAGCTTTAAAGTTGTTCAGTAGGGCTTAGACTTAGCCATTTGTAACCTCCGTTTGTCCATTTTACCTTTGTCTCTGTTGCATGTGAAGATTTATGTGCAATAACAACTAGTCACCTGTAGTTTCATTCTTTGTTCAAAATTAGTTCATTTTAGTCTTCTCGCAATGTGATTACCTATATATTTTTTACCCAGTCTGATGTAATTTAAGTTTTGCAGTGCCATAGTTTTACCAATGTGACTAAGTGTTTCTTTTGTATTTTACAGCCTGAAGATGATGTTAGTAGCATCGAAACGTTGCCTTAGAGATTGAAAGACTTATAATTTATGATTGAGTGTTTTTAGTAAAGATAATAAGTGATTATCTTCGTATTTTAACACGTGTTGAACTGGAACAGTTTCGCAAGGTCGAAAAATTGGAAAAGAAAAAGGCCGGTAAATAGTTGAAATCAAGCCTGTCAACGGGAACTGCATTGCCAAAGCTGGCAGCGCCGACGTAGGGCAGCGGCAAAGCAAATATGTCCACTTGAATGCATTAGCTACCGTTAGCGCAGATATCCTGAATGAAACGGCGCAATTTTGAGCAGCCACACGGCAGCCTTGGCTGGCAGCTAAGATATAAAAGAGACAACTTGCTCTAAAGTCAATGTGTTACTTCGTTGATCTGAGCTGATCTTTTGTAATCTGCAACGATCTGCACTGATCTGCGCTGATCTGTGCTGATCTGCGCTTATCTGTGCTGATATGCGCTGATCTGAGATAACCTGCGCTCATTTACTGTAATTTGTGATGATCTGCGCTAATCTGCGCTGACCTGCAAGATCTGCGCTAATCTGCGAAGATGTGCGCTGATCTGCGATGATCTAAGATAGTCTGCACTGATCTGCTGAAATCTGCGATAATCTGTGCTGATACCGGTGACGATTTTGAAGCAAGCCATGCTCATCACTTCATTTTACTAGTCTGGGACTAGATATATGATTAAACATAATCTTTTGGTCCAATTTTATCTGCAATTCTCATACTGTATTTTGTTAATACAGAAACTATGGCGTTGACTCCAACTTCAAAGAATATATTCACATTAAAAAATGTAATGCAATACAGCCAGCTAGTATATTCCACCCTAGATCCTGCACATGCAACATTCAGTTTGGTTAAATTGTTGAAGAAAAAGTATAATTACAATATCAGATAATAAGTAAAACCACATCTTTTTTGCGAAGCAAATTAATAAGGAAGCAAATGGAGAAGAAGACTCGTAAAAGCATTAAAATCTTTATCTGAACGTTTCGAGCCAAGGCTCATTTTCAACAGGAAATCTGCAAAGTTTAGAGAAAAAAAATTTTTTCGAACAGAGTTATCATACACAATTTAAAATCAAATGTCTAGGTACGGTAGAACTAAATTCTATGCGAGCCTAATGAAAACGGGTGAAAACACATGTAAGAAAAAAAACTGCGTAAAACATCAAAGCTATAAAACTAAGTAAAAGGTGGGTTATAATGGGTTACCGATTGACTATTTTCAGCGGATAGGAACTTTGCATTTTCCCGTTCGTCCCTCATTTATAAATTTAGTTGTGCGCATTGCGCATCACAGTACGTGGGGTCAACCCATCGTGCTCTTTACGTGAGGGTATCGGAGCATGCCGGCCGTAGCCATCGAACAGGTCGCATTTTATGTTCCCCTTCACATTCCAGCATTAGACAGCACACTTTGGAGGGTGCATGTCATCAGGTTATTAATATGGACAAATTTGAAATTTTAGATTCATGTAAAGCTAGTTTTGACCTCCGCATATTGGAGTCTTTGTACATTCATAAACTCAGGCCCTCCCTCAATGAAATGCAAAGTTCCTATCCGCTGAAAATAGTCAATCGGTAACCCATTATAACCCACCTTTTACTTAGTTTTATAGCTTTGATGTTTTACGCAGTTTTTTTTTCTTACATGTGTTTTCACCCGTTTTCATTAGGCTCGCATAGAATTTAGTTCTACCGTACCTAGACATTTGATTTTAAATTGTGTATGATAACTCTGTTCAAAAAAATTTATTTTCTCTAAACTTTGCAGATTTCCTGTTGAAAATGAGCCTTGGCTCGAAACGTTCAGATAAAGATTTTAATGCTTTTCCTAGTCTTCTTCGCCATTTGCTTCCAGATAATAAGTGTTTTATAAAAAATAACTAAACACATTTTGATGCTGATGATGCATAGTGGGTAATTAGTGTTTGCATTGATACAAATGCTGGGTTTATAAATGTCTCACGGATGTTTCACAGTTGTCATGCATAAAATTAGATAATTTAACGACTATGGAGAGTTTGATAACTCATCGTTCGTTTTCAGAGTTAGATTCACACATTCAGTATTTTTTAGGAGGTTTGAAAACGGGTTCATGATGCATACATCGGCATGTATCGCATGCTATATACCCGCTTTATCAAGTGCTGCATACGAATTTTGTACACATGTCGCACGTAAATTGTGCAGCTGTATACATGTATGCAGCATCCGTATACACCAGTACATATATACACCAACAGCTGCACACACCAGCAGCTGTATTCACCAACAGCTGCATACACCAACAGATGCACACACCAACAGCTGCACACAGCAATAGCTGCACACACCAACAGCTGCACACAGCAACAACTGCACACACCAGCAGCTGCACACACCAGCAGCTGCACACACCAGCAGCTGCAGCACACACCAACAGATGCACACACCAACAGCTGCACACAGCAACAGCTGCACACACCAGCCGCTGCACACACCAGCAGCTGTATACGATTGCCTGAGCTCAACTTTGACGACTGTCATCAAAGGACACTCGAGGCGCGTCATGAAGCAGCTGTAATGTGTACTTCGCAGCTGTAACTCCGGGCCTCGTGAGTGGTGGGGAGTGGTGAGGAGTGGTGGTGAATGGTGGTAAGTTGTGATGAGTTGTTTGGAGGGAAGGAGAGTGGCGAGGGTTGTGAGTATTGGAGAGTGATAAGGAGTGGTGAGGAGTGGTGGGGAATGATGAGAGTGGTGAGGAGTGGTGTGGAGTTGTGATGAGTGGCGAGTATTGGCGAGGAGTTGTGATGAGTGGAGAGGAGTGGTTGTGAACGGTGGTGAGTGGTGGGGAGGGTAGGAGAGTGGTGAGGGTTGTGAGTATTGGAAAGTGATGAGGAGTGGTGATGAGTGTTTGTAAACGTTGGTGAATGGTGGTGAGTTGTGATGAGTGGTGGTGAGAGTACAGATGTATGAGTTATGAACACACTTTTATGGAAATTATCTTCACATTTCACAGAGATTCTCTATGTTTTTGTCGTCTTTTGATTAACCTTTCATTAAGGAACTGCACCTGCACACTGGCAGTAAATAGAACTTCAAGCAGCTATATCAGTTCCATCGGCACATGCAAATTGAAATAGATCATTTCATCCATGTACGCACTCTACTCTTTTTTATCAGTATAAAATAGATCATTTCATCTATACACTGTACCTCTTCATACATAAGTAATAAATAGATCATTTCATATATCCACTGTACACTTTTTTATCAGTATTAAATAGATCATTTCATCTATACACTGTACCCCTTTACAGATCATGATTGAATAGATCTTCATATAAAAAGGATCAATGGATAGGTATACATTGTACTTCTTTTTACATCAGTATTAAAATAGATCGTTTCATCCAAACATTTTAGAGATTTTTACATCTGTATTAAAATTTTATGTTTTTTACGTTCTACGTTAAACAACATGCAACAGCAACGTCAAATATATATATCAGTCGCCCGTATTGTGCGTATGTGTGCATAAATTTTTACATAAATAGCTCGTATTATGCGTATGTGTGCATAAATTTACACATAAATAGCTCGTATTATGCGTATGTGTGCATAAATTTACACATAAATAGCTCGTATTATGCGTATTTATGCATAAATTTACACATAAATAGCTCGTATTATGCGTATTTATGCATAAATTTACACATAAATAGCTCGTATTATGCGTATGTGTGCATAAATTTACACATAAATAGCTCGTATTATGCGTATTTATGCATAAATTTACACATAAATAGCTCGTATTATGCGTATGTGTGCATAAATTTACACATAAATAGCTCGTATTATGCGTATGTGTGCATAAATTTACACATAAATAGCTCGTATTATGCGTATTTATGCATAAATTTACACATAAATAGCTCGTATTATGCGTATGTGTGCATAAATTTACACATAAATAGCTCGTATTATGCGTATTTATGCATAAATTTACACATAAATAGCTCGTATTATGCGTATGTGTGCATAAATTTACACATAAATAGCTCGTATTATGCGTATGTGTGCATAAATTTACACATAAATAGCTCGTATTATGCGCATGTGTGCATAAATTTACACATAAATAGCTCGTATTATGCGAATTTATGCATAAATTTACACATAAATAGCTCGTATTATGCGTATTTATGCATAAATTCACACACATGTTGCCCGTATAGCTCAACATATGGGCTTAGATTTACGCACATGTCGCGCGTACAATTGCTAACATGTACATAAACTTACCTACAATTGAACACACACACACACGGACAGTGAGAGCCCGGCCATCAAACATGTATGCGAGGCAGCCTACACCAGGTCTACTAAGCCTAGTGCTGGCTGGAAAGCCTACACCAGGTCTACTAAGCCTAGTGCTGGCTAGAAAGCCTACACCAGGTCTACTAAGCCTAGTGCTGGCTGGAAAGCCTAGACCAGGTCTACTAAGCCTAGTGCTGGCTAGAAAGCCTACACCAGGTCTACTAAGCCTAGTGCTGGCTGGAAAGCCTACACCAGGTCTACTAAGCCTAGTGCTGGCTGGAAAGCCTACACCAGGTCTACTAAGCCTAGTGCTGGCTGGAAAGCCTACACCAGGTCTAAGCCTAGTGCTGGCTGGAAAGCCTACACCAGGTCTACTAAGCCTAGTGCTGGCTGGAAAGCCTACACCAGGTCTACTAAGCCTAGTGCCAGCTGGAAAGCCTACACTAGGTCTACTAAGCCTAGTGCTGGCTGGAAAGCCTACACCAGGTCTACTAAGCCTAGTGCTGGCTGGAAAGCCTACACCAGGTCTACTAAGCCTAGTGCTGGCTGGAAAGCCTACACCAGGTCTACTAAGCCTAGTGCTGGCTGGAAAGCCTACACCAGGTTTACTAGGCCTAGTGCTGGCTGGAAAGCCTACACCAGGTCTACTAAGCCTAGTGCTGGCTGGAAAGCCTACACCAGGTCTAAGCCTAGTGCTGGCTGGAAAGCCTACACCAGGTCTACTAAGCCTAGTGCTGGCTGGAAAGCCTACACCAGGTCTACTAAGCCTAGTGCTGGCTGGAAAGCCTACACCAGGTCTACTAAGCCTAGTGCTGGCTGGAAAGCCTACACCAGGTCTACTAAGCCTAGTGCTGGCTGGAAAGCATACACCAGTTCTACTAAGCCTAGTGCTGGCTGGAAAGCCTACACCAGGTCTACTAAGCCTAGTGCTGGCTGGAAAGCCTACAACAGGTCCCCTAAGCCTAGTGCTGGCTGGAAAGCCTACACCAGGTCTACTAAGCCTAGTGCTGGCTGGAAAGCCTACACCAGGTCCACTAAGCCTAGTGCTAGCTGGAAAGCCTACACCAGGTCTACTAAGCCTAGTGCTGGCTGGAAAGCCTACACCAGGTCTACTAAGCCTAGTGCTGGCTGGAAAGCCTACACCAGGTTTACTAGGCCCAGTGCTGGCTGGAAAGCCTACACCAGCTCTACTAGGCCTAGTGCTGGCTAGAAAGCCTACACCAGGTTTACTAGGCCTAGTGCTGGCTGGAAAGCCTACACCAGGTCTACTAAGCCTAGTGCTGGCTGGAAAGCCTACACCAGGTCAACTAAGCCTAGTGCTGGCTGGAAAGCCTACACCAGGTCTACTAAGCCTAGTGCTGGCTGGAAAGCCTACGCCAGGTCTACTAGGCCTAGTGCTGGCTAGAAAGCCTACACCAGGTCTACTAAGCCTAGTGCGGGCTGGAAAGCCTAGACCAGGTCTACTAAGCCTAGTGCTGGCTGGAAAGCCTACACCAGGTCTAAGCCTAGTACTGGCTGGAAAGCCTACACCAGGTCTACTAAGCCTAGTGCTGGCTGGAAAGCCTACACCAGGTCTACTAAGCCTAGTGCTGGCTGGAAAGCCTACACCAGGTTTACTAGGCCTAGTGCTGGCTGGAAAGCCTACACCAGGTCTACTAGGCCTAGTGCTGGCTAGAAAGCCTACACCAGGTTTACTAGGCCTAGTGCTGGCTAGAAAGCCTACACCAGGTCTACTAGGCCTAGAGTACTGGCTAGATAGCCTACACCAGGTCTACTAGGCCTAGTGCTGGCTAGAAAGCCTACACCAGGTCTACTAGGCCTATATGACGGCGGCCTAAGTGTTATGGCGGACATTTGCCGAGTGAGGCAATGCTGAGCCTCGGAACTGGCTCTAAACCTTGCTAACTTCACCACTTCCAGGTGTGTGGTGACTTGTGGTGTGTGGTGACTTGTGGTGTGTGGTGACTTGTGGTGTGTGGTGACTTGTGGTGTGTGGTGACTTGTGGTGTGTGGTGACTTGTGGTGTGTGATGAGTTGTGGTGTGTGGTGACTTGTGGTGTGTGGTGACTTGTGGTGTGTGGTGACTCGTGGTGTGTGGTGACTTGTGGTGTGTGGTGACTTGTGGTGTGTGGTGACTTGTGGTGTGTGGTGACTTGTGGTGTGTGGTGACCCCGGCGGGTGGTGTGTGGTGAGGGATGGTGTGTGGTGTATTATGAATGATAGTGTGTGGTGAGTGGGGTGTGGTGAAGGTTAGTGAGTGATGACAGATGGTTTATGGTGACTGATGGTGTGTGTGGTGAGGGATGGGTTATGTTGAGGGATAGTGTATGGTGCAGGATAGTGTGTGGTGCAGAATAGTGTGTGGTGCAGGATAGTGTGTGGGGACGGATGGAGTATAGTGAGAAATGATGTGGGGTGAGTGGTATATAGTGACTGATGGTGTGTGGTGACTTATAGTGGTGACTCCGGCGAGTGGTGAGTGGTGGTGTAGCGATGAATGATGTGTTGAGGGATGACGTGTGATGACTGACGGTGTGGTGACTCTGGTGAGTGGTGTAAGATTACTGGAGTGTGTGGTGAGCAGTGGTGTGGGGGCTGATGGTGTGTGGTGAAGGTGTGGTGACCAATGGTGAGATGATTTCACGAGTGGTGTAAGGAGTTCAAACTAGCTGCATGTGTGATGAGAGTGTGGTGTTAAGGGTAATTTTGTGTGTGGTATTAAATGTTGACCCGTATAGCATCTCGTTCGAATCCTGGCAGTGCCACCCGGTGTTTCTCCCCGTTGGGAAAAGGGAGAACTCAGCCACAATTCCCCACTCTACCCAGGTGCCGGAAATGGGTACCGGCTTGACCGGGGGTAACCGTCATGGCGCCCTGGTGTTAGTTATGAGGCATTTGATATACCAATGTACAAGGTGATGCGTGTCAGGCTTGATTGGTTGGAATAAAACTTCCTTTCTTTATTCTTTTTTCTTTTTTTTCGTCAAAAATGACGGCATCAACTATATATCATGACGTCAATTACTGCCTCACTTAATCAATTAATGAAATTAATAAATTTTTTGCTCCATTTGAGTTTTTTAGACGATGAAGAAACGCAAACGATGCAGGAACGCAGAAACAGATAGGTTAACTCTAAACTAATGTTCGAACACGTGTGTAAGTAATATAATTATGTTGATACATCAGCAATATTCTGTATGTGGTGTCTGCGAGTGATGACTGAGTGTGTGTGTGTGTGAGCGTGCGTGTGTGTATCTTTGTGTGTTTGACGAAGTGGCACAAGACGGTACTGGAACCGGGATGGAACGGCATCGGACGGTACCGGAAGTAAGACGGAAGTGAGCTGAAGTAGTCCGGAAGTAGCTCCATTCCTTCACTCCCCGCCCCCCCACCTCCCCCAACAGCTCTTGGGGGATGACGGAGGGAAATGAGGACGGTGGGTTGAAGCTAAGGGGGGATAAAGGGGGTGAGGGGGAGCATGTTTGGTTTAAAAGCATCTTCAGAGGCCGGATTTGCGTCGATGTATCGAAGTAAGATTCACTACTCAGATGGTACATACATTTCACAAAGTTCATAAGTCGCTGGTGCGAAGATATATCTGATTCACGAAGGTATATCGAAGGTCTGATCAGTCGTGACAGTTTCGGTTGGTAAACTGTATTGAAAATTCACTAGTGGGTGTGAGTAAGTTAAATGTGAAAGTAAACTCCGTAGACTTCACCAAAAATTTACCGAGTAGTGGGAGTAAGTTAAATGTGAAAGTAAACTCCGTAGACTTTCTGAAAAATTTGCTATGTTGCTAATGTGAAATAAATCTTAAAGTAAACTCCGTATATTTTATAACAAATAAGCTTTGTGTATTAGTAAGCTATATATGCCAGCAAACTCCGTAGACTTTATTGAAATTTGCCGATGGGAAGAGTTATTTAAATATGAAAGCCCCCTTTGTAGATTGTATTAAAGATATGCCATAGGTATTAATACGTTTAATCTGAAAGTAAAATCCGTAGACTATACGAGAACTCAGGCTGTGGTTTGATAGAAAAAGTGCAAATGCCAACTTGAAAAACATAGGCGGAGGATTTTTATTTTGATGATTTTGATACTGTCATGGCTTAACCATTAAATATAAGTATTACCTAACACATTCACTACTATTATGACAGACAAACACCTGAAATAGCAATAATAGACAAACAGCTGCAACAGCAACAACAGACAAACAGCTGCAACAACATCAACAGACAAACAGCTGCAGCAGCAACAACAGACAAACAGCTGCAACAACAGACAAACAGCTGCAGCAGCAACAACAGACAAACAGCTGCAACAACAGACAAACAGTTGCAGCAGCAATAACAGACAAACAGCTGCAACAACAGACAAACAGCTGCAGCAGCAACAAAAGACAAACAGCTGCAGCAGCAACAGATAAACAGCAACAACAGGCAAGTAGCTGCAGCAGCAACAACAGACAAACAGCTGCAGCAGCAATAAAGCTGTTTGTCAAGACATTAATGCGGACTTCACGCAACTTTACGAGCGAGTTGGGCCGGTGTGTGTGGACCAAGTTTGTTTCCATAAGCAGAGCAGACAACTTTTCAAAGTTTTATGCAGCAGCCTAGGCCCACTGTAAACAAAGCCTAGCTGCTGTTTGCGCTCGGAAAGCCATTGCTATCGTACGTCGCTGGCCTCTACAGTGCAAACAAAAAGCTGGGTACCTCTCTCACATCTGTATCGTGTGTTGTATTTGTTAAAATGTATCAGTATCATCTTCAATTGAAAGCTATTTTTGTGCTGAAGCTACTCATTCTTCGGTGAATTGTTTTTAGAAGAAATTTTTTTTGTCTGTTTTCAGATAAATTTTTTGGTGTTTTGGTCTTTGAAAGATTTCGAAGCAGCGTCTTCTGCTGAGAGTTCTATTCATGCGGAAACTGTTCCTCCTGCAATGAAGTGTTTTATATAAAACATCTTCTATTTGTTTTTACGTAAATCGTATGTTTTCAGCCTTCAATGGAGTGTTTGCAAAAGATATCTTGAATCTGTTTTCACGTAAATCGTATGTTTTTGGGGTAACTTCTGGTGTCTTGCTTTCATGTAAGTTGTGTCTCTCCAGCCGAACTTTTGCCCCGAGCTGTACCGCAAACAACACGGCCACCGCCGAACGTTGCACATAAACTCTAGCGATTGGCCGTTGAAAAAAAAACGGTTGGCCGTTGAAAAAAAACGGTTGGCCGTGAAAAACGTTGCAAGAAAGCAAACGTTTTTATTACTCTTGCTTTTTTTGCGTTTTTTTTCGCTGTGCTTTTCGAAACCCGGTGTTTAATCTGCACTTGCAAATCACGGTGATTTTAAGGGAGGAAATAACGTATTACAAAGTATTCGAGTGCAAACAAGGTTATGCGATCGCTGTTTGTTTTTAAGCTTTCGAAAAAATATTTGTTGTTCTTCTTTATGTTGATTTTCAATTTGAAAATACTAAGTTGAAAAAATAAACAGTTTTGAAACATTTTACATATTCATGACAAACGGTTATTGTAACGCTGGTCACTGTACAGAGTTTCTGCATTCAATTGTTTACGAGCTTATAAATTGTATATTAATTAATTATACGAGCTGATTAATTGCTTCACACTTCCACTCAATGTTGGCAATACAAATAAATCATCATATTATCGAGGATCGTATTGTATCACTAAGTATAAATCATTGTTTTACCAGGGACTATATCGTATCACTGATTCTTTGCAGTAAAAATAAATCCCTATATCTCCAGGGACAAATAATATAAATGAACCTTCATCGAAGATTTTTGCGCAAATATTTTGCTGTTATTCAAACGACCGTTTGGCTTTGTGCTAAATTTATTTCATTTTATTCCTAAAAAAAAAGAAGAGAATTTTCTACATTTTTATTTTGAAAAACATTACGAAGAACCCATTTAACTGGACAGGATTGCGTTACACTGTATTGCACTACACTGTAGTGTACTACATATTGTGCTACTGCCAGCGCTGCACTGCCAGCTCTACCAGTACTGTACTGCCAGCACTACCAACACTACCAGCACATTACTGCCAGCTCTGCCAGCTAGCACTGTATTGCCAGCTATGCCAGCACTGCCAGCTCTACCAGCACTGCACTGCCCCACTTCACTGCCAGCAATACCAGCCCTGCCAGCACAACACTGCCAGCACTGCACTGCCAGCACTACACTGCCAGCCCTACACTACAAGCACTGCACTGCTAGTACTACACTACCGGCACTACACTACCAGCACTGCACTGCCAGCACTGAACTGCCAGCCCTACACTACTAGCACTGCACTGCCAGTACCACACTACCAGCACTCACATACCATTTCCACGCCGACAAAAACATTAAAAGCGAACTTTTTGAGCAATCGCCGCCGCAGAAAAATCACGGAATGCTGTTCGTTGGAGCCGAAATACCGCGCTTTAGGTGCTGAATGTTTTGAGCAACTTGTTTACAAACTGGCTTTTGTGTCGGCAAAGTTCGGTCATTTTATTTGGCCTCCGAGTGTTGGCTTGCTGTGTTGAATGGTGGTAGCGCTCTGCTGCTACGGCTTTATGAGCGCCGTATTTTGTGTTGAAGTTCTCCTGTTGATACATTTTGTGTTGAAGTTGTGTTGTTGTCTGTTGATGCTTCCTGACTGTCCGTTGAGCCTTCCTAGCTGCCGGTTTGTGTCGTTCCTAATGGTGCTTCCTAACTGTCAGTTGAGCCTTCCTAATTGTAAATTGAGCCTTTCTAACTGTCAGTTGAGCTTTCCTAACTGTCAGTTGAGCCTTCCTAACTGTCAGTTGAGCCTTCCTAATTGTAAATTGAGCGTTCTAACTGTCAGTTGAGCCTTCCTAACTGTCAGTTGAGCTTTCCTAACTGCCGGTTAGTGTCGTTCCTAATGGTGCTTTCTAATTCTCAGTTGAGCCTTCCTAATTGTAAATTGAGCCTTCTAACTGTCAGTTGAGCCTTCCTAACTGTCAGTTGAGCTTTCCTAACTGTCAGTTGAGCTTTCCTAACTGTCAGTTGAGCCTTCCTAACTGTCAGTTGAGCTTTCCTAACTGTCAGTTGAGCCTTCCTAACTGTCAGTTGAGCCTTCCTAATTGTAAATTGAGCATTTCTAACTGTCAGTTGAGCCTTCCTAACTGTCAGTTGAGCCTTCCTAACTATCAGTTGAGCCTTCCTAACTGTCAGTTGAGCCTTCCTAACTGTCAGTTGAGCCTTCCTAACTGTCAGTTGAGCTTTCCTAACTGTCAGTTGAGCTTTCCTAACTGTCAGTTGAGCCTTCCTAACTGTCAGTTGAGCTTTCCTAACTGTCAGTTGAGCCTTCCTAACTGTCAGTTGAGCCTTCCTAATTGTAAATTGAGCATTTCTAACTGTCAGTTGAGCCTTCCTAACTGTCAGTTGAGCCTTCCTATCTGTCAGTTGAGCCTTCCTAACTGTCAGTTGAGCCTTCCTAACTGTCAGCTGAGCCTTCCTAACTGCCAGTTGAGCCTTCCTAACTGTCAGTTGAGCTTTCCTAACTGTCAGTTGAGCCTTCCTAACTGTCAGTTAAGCCTTTCTAACTGTCAGTTGAGCTTTCCTAACTGTCAGTTGAGCCTTCCTAACTGTCAGTTGAGCCTTTCTAACTGTCATTTGAGCCTTCCTAACTGTCAGTTGAGCCTTCCAAACTGTCAGTTGAGCCTTCCTAACTGTCAGTTGAGCCTTCCTAACTGTCAGCTGAGCCTTCCTAACTGTCAGTTGAGCCTTCCTAACTGTCAGTTGAGCTTTCCTAACTGTCAGTTGAGCCTTTCTAACTGTCAGTTGAGCCTTCCTAACTATCAGTTGAGCCTTCCTAACTGTCAGTTGAGCCTTCCTAACTGTCAGTTGAGCCTTCCTAACTGTCAGTTGAGCCTTCCTAATTGTAAATTGAGCCTTTCTGTCAGTTGAGCCTTCCTAACTGTCAGTTGAGCCTTCCTAACTGTCAGTTGAGCCTTCCTAACTGTCAGTTGAGCCTTCCTAACTGTCAGTTGAGCCTTCCTAACTGTCAGTTGAGCTTTCCTAACTGTCAGTTGAGCCTTCCTAACTGTCAGTTGAGCCTTCCTAACTGTCAGTTGAGCCTTCCTAACTGTCAGTTGAGCTTTCCTAACTGTCAGTTGAGCTTTCCTAACTGTCAGTTGAGCCTTCCTAACTGTCAGTTGAGCCTTCCTAACTGTCAGTTGAGCCTTCCTAACTGTCAGTTGAGCATTCCTAACTGTCAGTTGAGCCTTCCTAACTGTCAGTTGAGCCTTCCTAACTGTCAGTTGAGCCTTCCTAACTGTCAGTTGAGCCTTCCTAACTGTCAGTTGAGCCTTCCTAACTGTCAGTTGAGCCTTTCTAACTGTCAGTTGAGCCTTCCTAACTGTCAGTTGAGCCTTCCTAACTGTCAGTTGAGCCTTCCTAACTGTCAGTTGAGCCTTCCTAACTGTCAGTTGAGCCTTCCTAACTGTCAGTTGAGCCTTCCTAACTGTCAGTTGAGCCTTCCTAACTGTCAGTTGAGCCTTCCTAACTGTCAGTTGAGCCTTCCTAACTGTCAGTTGAGCCTTTCTAACTGTCATTTTGAGTCGATCCTAATGATCCTGGCTATAACTGTCACTTGATCCGTCCTAGCTGTCAGTTATTTCTTCTTAATGATCCTTTATAAGTGCCAGTGATCCTTCCTGACCGCCAGTTTATCCTTTCTAGCTTCCAGTTTATCAATCGTAACTCCCAGCAGATATATCGTAACTGCCAGTTGATTCATTTTAATAGCCAGTTGATTTCTTTCAACTGCCAGTTAATCCGTAATAATTGCCAAATAATTACTTTCAAAATTCACTTCTTCAAATTTAATTGTGAGTTGATCATTTCTAACTGCCAGTTGATCCATCTTAAAATTCAGTTGATCCCTTTTTCATAGACAGTTGATTCATCCCAACTGCCAGTTGTTCCAATCTGATTGTCAGTTGAACCGTTGTAACTGTCAATTAATCCATTTCAAGTTGGATTAATTGTCCAAATATCCATTTAATCAGCCTACGTTTGATAGAATATGACTTCAGAAATTTTGATGGACAGCTGACGATTTCAATATGAACATTAAGTAAAGAGTGTGTTTTAAATAACATTGACTTCGTTTGACACAGAGCGTAGCCAAAAGCCAACTGAGCTAAGTAGCAAACTAAACCTGTTTCATCAAATCAAATAAAACTAGTTTCGCGCGAAAATGGGCACAATTTCCGATTTTCAATTCGCCTCGTAATATCTTATTTATCCGAAACTTTATTCAAAATTCACGCTCAAATTAAAGTTCAAACCTGAGCTAAAATTTATTCCCAAATTTAATCCCAAATATAATCTCAAATCTGACCCCAAATTTAAGCCCAAAGTTTACCCCAAATTTAAGCCCAAATTTAACCCCAAATCTGCCCCCAAAATAAAATTTCAAATCTGCCCCCCAAATTTAACCCAAAATTCAAGCCTAAATCTGAGCCTAAAATCGGCCAAAATTGGTGGGTGTGCGCAGGGCCCTCGTGAGGCAGAAGTGGGCCTGTTCCTGAGGCCAGGCCTCGCTTGTTTGCTGCTCAGGGCCACCAATTGCTGGGGAGAGGCCAATAGGCCTACGAGAGGCCCCCACCCGGCCTACAAGAGGCCACTTGAGGCTGGAGAGGCCTAATCTATGCCTCGACGCTTGGGATGAACCTTCCCCAAGTCCCCTGAACTGAGTGGGGAGCTGATGCGATCCTCCTTCTTTCCCTCGCTCCTGCGGTGAGATTTGAGTACTTGGTTTTTCTGCGCAATTTTTGTCCTTTTTCTGGTCAATTTTAGCTTTTTTCTGGTGAATTTTTTTCTTTCTGGTCAATTTTAGTTTTTTCTGGTTAATTTAGCCTTTTTCTGGTCAATATTAGTTTTTTTCTGGAGTATTTAGCTTTTTCTATTCAATTTTAGCCTTATTCCTGGCCAATTCAGATTTTTTTCTAATCAAGTTCAACCTGGTTAATTTGGTCTTTTCTGGCTAATTTTAACCCTTTTTCCTGGCTAATTTAGCGTCTTTATGGTCAAGTTTAGCCTTTTTCCTGGCTATTTTCACTTTTCTCTAGTCTAAAGCGGCTTTTATTCCAGCAATATTGCTTTCTTAGGCCACATTGGTTTCTACTCCCATTATTGTGCCTTTTTTGCTGAAGTTCTTTGTGTTGGTACGACAGTCTTTAGCTTGTCAAAATTGATGTTTACCACAGTAAAATTTCTCTATTTCTGGTCAAAAGTTTATTTTCGGACCAAAATGTTACTCTCTGGCCCAGTTGGCCCAGTACTGGCAGTAACCGTCAAATTTCGCAGTTGTAGAATAAATTTGGAAAATTGAAAACTTTCAGCGTCTGGCAACACTGCAGTGTTGCGTGACACAAAATTTTCTTTACGGTTCAATTCTAATCAAAAAATTGACCAAATTACGCCTTTATGGGCGAAAAAAGTTTTTTTGGCCAGGAAAATGTAAAAAAATGGCAGCACCTGAAAATCCTATGTGATTTTTGAAATTTTGATGATGGCTTATAGACCGTTAAGGATGTCAGTTCCTCGACAGGAGTATTTAGTTGTTTATTGAAATATATTAACTTTATATCTAATTTTAACTTTATATCTCATTTTAACTTTATATCTCATTTTAACTTTATATCTCATTTTAACTTTATATCTCATTTTACCTTTATATCTCATTTTAACTTTATATCTCATTTTACCTTTATATCTCATTTTACCTTTATATCTCATTTTAACTTGATATCTCATTTTAACTTTATATCTCATTTTACCTTTATATCTCATTTTAACTTTATATCTCATTTTACCTTTATATCTCATTTTACCTTTATATCTCATTTTACCTTTATATCTCATTTTAACTTTATATCTCATTTTACCTTTATATCTCATTTTAACTTTATATCTCATTTTACCTTTATATCTCATTTTAACTTTATATCTCATTTTAACTTTATATCTCATTTTAACTTTATATCTCATTTTACCTTTATATCTCATTTTAACTTTATATCTCATTTTAACTTTATATCTCATTTTACCTTTATATCTCATTTTAACTTTATATCTCATTTTAACTTTATATCTCATTTTAACTTTATATCTCATTTTAACTTTATATCTCATTTACGTGCCACTGGCATTCACCAAAAATAATGCTCAACAAATACAAATTCACTGCCCAGAGTATATCAGATCTCTTAACTTCTCTTAACTTTTTTTAACTTCTTTTAACTTGAAAATTTTTTTTCTTTTCAATTCCGACTCTCCTACTCATTTCCACATCAAGGTACAGAAAAATACCCAAACGCTAAAAAATAACTGTAACTCTGCACGAAAAAAACAACGACACGCTCTGCATTCAAAAAATTTTTTTTTACTTAAATATGTAACAGGTTTTCTGCGGTCAAGTAAACTGAAGTTCAATATTTGATTCAAATGTGAAATCATTTGTAGTGCGCAATTTGAAAATAGCAACCATTAACTAGATCGTGCCTTCATTTGCCTCTCATTAAGTATTTATAAAAATCGAGCTAATGATTGCAGGTCGGTCAGTAACATTATGAAAATCCCCTCAGTGACCACCGGTGGGTCCCATCGCAGGAAACGTTTCATGGTGAAGCCTTCTTTACTTCCCAGAAGAACGCAAGACCGTTAGCTTGACAACAACTACAATTGCAAGCAGCAATCTAATTTTAAAAACAGCTTTTCCCGGCCTGCTTCTCCCATTTCGAAAACATTTCAATTTCTCACGGTAGACTTCATCACCCTCACTAATGACCTACCTCATCACCCCCTCATCACCCTCGGAATTGCCTCATTCCAGGCCCCTTGCAAAATTCCCATTCCTTTCAGACCCCAAGCTCCCCACTTCTCCCCACCCCCCTTCCTCATCCGACTTCTAACCCCAACCTCCGAACCCCCTAACCCTAGCCTCCAAACTTCAACCGCTAACTTCAATCCCCTAACCCCAACCCCTTATCCCCAACCACTAAACTTTAACCTCCAAATCCCAACCCCATAACCCTAACCTTCTTACCCCAACCCCCTAACCCTAACCCCAATCCCCAACCCCAACCTCCAAATTCCTACCCTCTAACCCTTAGCCCCTAACCCCTACCCACCATCGCTCATCCGACCCTCTAACCCCTTCCTCATTCGACTCCTAGCCCCAAACCCCTAACCCCAACCCCTAACCCCAACCCCCATCGCTCATCCTCAGTGGGGGTACAAAATAAGGCCGTCTCGCGAGGTTATCTCCAGAAACAACACTTTCTCACCAAACAAACAGAACTCGTTTCGAAAAATCCACAAGTCGTTGAAGAAGTTTCTTATTTTGACTGCAAAGGGCGCGTCTTGTTTACCAATGATCTTTGCTTTAAATTGAGTCTGTGACAGAGAAGATAAAGATGGCGAAAAAAGACCTAACTTCTCAGTGAACTCCTTACCGTCTATTGGGCCTCTCACGCTCAGGGGGGGAGGGAAGGGTGGACTGAAATATAAATGTGGCTTGTGTTTCATGTTATACCGAGTGAATTTGATTCAAAAATGAAAATGGAGGTCGTATATCATGACATGCGACGTTCATTTAACAAAAAAATGAAAATACAAAACCTACAGAGTAGGAAGGAGAGGAAATACGCAAGGAAAGCATGAAGGGTAGGCAGAAACAGGGACATAAGTTTGATTTTGGTGTCTTACGACGTGCATTTCTCACAAAGACAAAAATACAAGTCGCGTGTCGTTGATATTAATTTAAGATGTTGCTGATTTTAACCCCTTCATAAAATTCTCTACTTTAGTCCAAGAAAAAAAAATTGATCCCTAAATACACATAAAAAACGAATGCTTCAAATGATAGAGATAAGATTTTTTCGAAGGATTTACGTCACAATTACATCATTAAGTTGCGGCATTGCGTCTTCATTTCAAGTACTTAACTCATAAATTCCTTAAAAATGTAAATCAAACCGAGAGTTGGAGATCCCTGCGAGTGATGCGACAGACACCGCGGAAAAAGGTGAAACAAAGACTGCAAAAAACCTCCGTTTCTTTTTAAGAGCTGTCATTATTTCGACGACTAAACTTATAAATTCCCTACAAATATAAATCAAAATTTAAATCCCCAATCGAACTTAAAGTTAGAAATCCCCAGGCATGAAGCGAAAAAGACACCACGGAAAAAGGTAAAACAAGTGCTGCAAAAATCCGCTCGTCTCTCTCTAGACTTCCCCATCCATTGGGCCCAACAGCCCAAGGAGGGAGGAGGGGGGTGCAGGGGTGACGGGGAAGGGGTGACTGCTATGTGCCCCCCTGGGGAGTCCCCTCTTCTGTATCGGAAAACTTTATGAGTTTGGATTGGGTAACTTTTCCATCTGCGGCCCCAAACTTGGCCATCTGCGCTGGGAAACGTTTTTATCTCCTCGGGAAACGACCTTAGCCTCGCACAAAACGTTTCTGAGCCTAAAGGAAACGTTTTTGTTAGCTTTTTATGGAAACGTTTACGGGGTATAAGGATAACGTTTTCTGCGGCTGAGAAAAAAGTTTTTCGCAGCCAAGAAAATTTTTTTACCTCGTGGAAGAAAGTCTCTGGTACTCTCAGATGATAGATATCAATAAATTAAAAACGCTTTCAGATGATAGATATCAATAAATTAAAAAGGCTTTCAGATGATAGATATCATTAAATTAAAAAGGCTTTCAGATGATAGATATCAATAAATTAAAAAAGCTTTCAGATGATAGATATCATTAAATTAAAAAGGCTTTCAGATGATAGATATCAATAAATTAAAAAGGCTTTCAGATGATAGATATCATTAAATTAAAAAGGCTTTTAGATGATAGATATCAATAAATTAAAAAAGCTTTCAGATGATAGATATCAATAAATTAAAAAGGCTTTCAGATGATAGATATCATTAAATTAAAAAGGCTTTCAGATGATAGGTATCAATAAATTAAAAAAGCTTTCAGATGATAGATATCAATAAATTAAAAAGGCTTTCAGATGATAGATATCAATAAATTAAAAAGGCTTTCAGATGATAGATATCATTAAATTAAAAAGGCTTTCAGATGATAGATATCATTAAATTAAAAAGGCTTTCAGATGATAGATATCAATAAATTAAAAAAGCTTTCAGATGATAGATATCAATAAATTAAAAAGGCTTTCAGATGATAGATATCATTAAATTAAAAAGGCTTTCAGATGATAGATATCAATAAATTAAAAAGGCTTTCAGATGATAGATATCAATAAATTAAAAAGGCTTTCAGATGATAGATATCATTAAATTAAAAAGGCTTTCATATGATAGATATCATTAAATTAAAAAGGCTTTCAGATGATAGATATCATTAAATTAAAAAGGCTTTCAGATGATAGATATCAATAAATTAAAAAAGCTTTCAGATGATAGATATCATTAAATTAAAAAGGCTTTCAGATGATGGATATCAATAAATTAAAAAGGCTTTCAGATGATAGATATCAATAAATTAAAAAGGCTTTCAGATGATAGATATCAATAAATTAAAAAGGCTTTCAGATGATAGATATCATTAAATTAAAAAAGCTTTCAGATGATAGATATCATTAAATTAAAAAGGCTTTCAGATGATAGATATCAATAAATTAAAAAGGCTTTCAGATGATAGATATCATTAAATTAAAAAGGCTTTCAGATGATAGATATCATTAAATTAAAAAGGCTTTCAGATGATAGATATCATTAAATTAAAAAGGCTTTCAGATGATAGATATCATTAAATTAAAAAAGCTTTCAGATGATAGATATCATTAAATTAAAAAGGCTTTCAGATGATAGATATCATTAAATTAAAAAGGCATTCAGATGATAGATATCAATAAATTAAAAAGGCTTTCAGATGATAGATATCAAATTTGCCTGATACTTGAATTGAATGAAAATTAATCATCGTGTAAAAATATTTTAAATTATAGTTCGACGTATGAGTAGGCTTAATGTATGTAAGTATGTAGGCTTAATGTATGTAAGTATGTAGGCTTAATGTATGTAAGTATGTATGGATGTGTTCCTGCTGTACGTGGTAAAATAGTTTTTATATCATCGGATATTTCTGACAACATGACGCACATTTGACAATATATCGCCCGAATTTCCCTCATATGTTATTCGCTCATGTTATTTTCCCTCATGTTAATTTCCATCATGTGCTATTCGCTCATGTTAATTTCCCTCATATTAATTTCCCTTCTGTGCTATTCGCTTATGTTATTTTCCCTCATATTGATTTCCCTTCTGTGCTATTCCCTCTCGTGAATTTCCCTCTCGTTAATTTCCATCATGTGCTATTCCCTCATGTTAATTTCCATCATGTGCTATTCCCTCATGTCAATTTCCCTCATGTTAATTTCCCTCATGTGCTATTCCCTCATGTTAATCTCCCTTTTCTCACTCATGAAACACATCGAATAGTGAAGCTGGACTTATTCGTGAATCTGAATTTTATGTGTGAAAAAGGAGTTTATTTGTAAAACTGGAGTTTATACGTGGAACTTATGTCCCATTGTGAAACATGCCCTCAGCTCTCAGGCATGCTCTAATTTGAGAAAGTTTACTCATTTGTGAAAAATTTCTGGTTCACTTAGCTGGCACACGCTCATTTGTGAAACTGGAGTTCGTAACCTAAATTCAAAGTTCTTGCGCTCTTTTGTAGTATTTTTACTTGGTTTATATTGAAGGAAGATGCTTTTATTTTTAAACATCTTACTCGTCTGTTTAGTGAATACTCCTCTCTCAGCGTGAGATATTTATACTCCATACTGTACGAGTAGCACATTTTATTTTTCAGGCATCTTACATTTTCTTAACTTTTTGCGGCCGCGTACACTACAGAAATCCTTTCGAAGGAACGGCTAGTCTTTTTATATGCTATAACTCTTATATTTTCATTAATCATGTCCGGAATTTTTACTCCGAGTTTCAGAGTTGAAAAATTGACGATTATTTATTAGTATGAATTTTTGCACATTGTGACACGACACTCGACACACAAAATACACAGCAAGCGTACAACATAAGCAACATACTCAAATCAAAATCTACAAAGTTAATACTTCCGCGGGATTTTCTGGTGTAATCAAAGCTGGGTAAATATATTTGGCTATATTTATTCTGCATTAACAGCGTGGTTGGGGTAGAATATTTGCTGACTCGGCAATAGGACCGAGGGAAGATTATTGCCTTGATCACGTCGTCTATTGGCCCATCTGAGGGCTTCTGAGGGTAATTAGAGGGAAATACGGCGAGGGTAACTAGAGGGGAGGGAGGGGAGGGTAACTAGAGGGAAATACGATGCAGTTGTGACTGCCTCCGTAAATTACAAATCTTTAATTTTTCGTGAAACTTCCAACAAAACAAATTTTTTTTGCTTATGATAGTTATTTTTCTTTGACGTAATTTGGTATTCTATCAGCAGAAAAAAATAATAGATAAATAAATAATAAATAATAAAACATCTATAAGCAGGGGAAAAAGTGCAGTAAAGGGTAAATAAATAAAAATAGACCAAAAACCAAAGAACAAAGCGAGATATATAGTATATAAAAAATATCTGTAAGCAAGGAAGGAAAAAGTTGAGATGTTGAGTGAATAATAAATGCTTCAGGTGAAGTCCATCCTTCTTTCACCGGCAACGTGACCCTAATAATTTCATATATCATTCATCTGTTTTGTGCTCTATTCATTAAACTTCGTTCAATTTTTTCCCCAGTTTTTTGTGCCATTATTAGATTATTTTCTCCTTCTATTTCTCCAGCCAATATTTTATGTAGTTTTTAGAGACGACGGTGAAATATGCAGATTTTAATTTTTTTTTCTCCTGAGTGCAAAACAGGAAATCAATTTTCCAGAGATCTGGAAATGCGAGGGGGGGGGGGGGGGGCAAACCTTGATTTTGGAATCGTGACTAAAAAAATTATTTTAAATCGTGATTAAAAAAAATTTTTTCAAGTACAATTATTTGGAATTACGATAATAATAATTAATTATTACAAAAAGCTCATCTTTCTTGCTACAAGGTTTTAAAACACCCATGATAAGACAAAATCTTCTCGTCACAGGAGTAGTTTGAAGATGAGAAACATGAAGATGAGTAGTTAGAAAATCCTTCGAATTAATTTTGATTTTTAATGCAAAGTTTGGTTTGATTTTGATTTTCAAAGTTTATTTTTAATCAAAGTTGAAGAACTTGCCTTCACCGATTTCAAGGAGGCTCGTCTGTGTGCCACGAACGGTCAACGCAGAACAAACTGATGAATCATTTGGGTTTGTTTCCCACGTCATTGCTCCTTGTACTCTAAAAATAAAACCATTCAAAACAAAACCAATCAACGTAAGATCAATCAAACTTGCCGGAAATGTTTTTTTTTACAGGAACAAAGAGTATTATTCTGAACATTTCAGAGTTTATTGATTAAAAATTACTCAGAACTAACTGATTCAAATTTATCCAGAATAATTTAAAATTTATTCATTCAAAATGATTCAGAATTTATTTACACAGGATTATCCAGATTTCACGTATTCATAGGTGTTCAGAATTTATATATCCGGCGTTATACAGAACTTATTTATCCAAAATTATTAGAATTTATTTATTCAAAATTACACAAAAATTACCTATTCAGAATTATTCAAAATTATCCGAGAGAAGCGACAGCCATCCATGGCCCTTACGAAATTTGTGAAACGTATCAAAATTTTCTTCACGGTTACTTCCCGCTTCTGATTTAGCTCCATGACACTTGGAGTAAATTATTTGTTGCCAGTTCGTAACGAAACAACAGCTGTGCTCTGACATTGGTTCGGAGGCATTATGGGTCGTTTTTTTCTTTTATTTGTTTTTTACACGAACAGTTTTGACATAAAGGGTTTTGATGCTAAATGTTTTGACGCAAAGGGTTTTGATACTAAAGGTTTTGATACAAAGGGTTTTGACACGAACAGATTTGACACAAAGGGTTTTGATACTAAATGTTTTGACACAAAGGGTTTTGATACTAAAGGTTTTGACACAAAGGGTTTTGATACTAAAGGTTTTGATACTAAAGGTTTTGACACAAAGAATTTTGATTCTAAATGTTTTGACACAAAGGGTTTTGATGCTAAAGGTTTTGACACAAAGGGTTTTGATGATAAAGGTTTTGACACAAAGGGTTTTGAAGCTAAAGGTTTTGACACCAAGGATTTCTAGACTCCTTGACCAACTTTATGAGTAAGGTGTTTTTGATCTTAAATTTCCTCGTTTTGTGGATATTTTAGACTTTATTCTTGAATTTTGTTAACGTACTCTAGTTAACTGGTTACGACACATGTTGTTGCGACATATCTTGTTACGACATATCTTGTTGCGACATATCTTGTTACGACATATCTTGTTGCGACATATCTTGTTACGACATATCTTGTTGCGACATGTCTTGTTGCGACATATCTTGTTGCGACATATCTTGTTGCGACATATCTTGTTGCGACATGTCTTGTTGCGACATATCTTGTTGCGACATATCTTGTTACGACATATCTTGTTGCGACATATCTTGTTACGACATATCTTGTTGCGACATATCTTGTTACGACATATCTTGTTGCGACATATCTTGTTGCGACATATCTTGTTGCGACATGTCTTGTTGCGACATATCTTGGTACGACATATCTTGTTGCGACATATCTTGTTGCGACATATCTTGTTACGACATATCTTGTTACGACATATCTTGTTACGACATATCTTGTTGCGACATATCTTGTTACGACATATCTTGTTGCGACATATCTTGTTACGACATATCTTGTTGCGACATATCTTGTTGCGACATATCTTGTTGCGACATATCTTGTTGCGACATATCTTGTTGCGACATATCTTGTTGCGACATATCTTGTTACGACATATCTTGTTACGACATATCTTGTTACGACATATCTTGTTGCGACATATCTTGTTACGACATATCTTGTTACGACATATCTTGTTGCGACATATCTTGTTGCGACATATCTTGTTACGACATATCTTGTTACGACATATCTTGTTACGACATATCTTGTTGCGACATATCTTGTTGCGACATATCTTGTTACGACATATCTTGTTGCGACATATCTTGTTACGACATATCTTGTTGCGACATATCTTGTTGCGACATATCTTGTTGCGACATATCTTGTTACGACATATCTTGTTGCGACATATCTTGTTGCGACATATCTTGTTGCGACATATCTTGTTGCGACATATCTTGTTGCGACATATCTTGTTACGACATATCTTGTTGCGACATATCTTGTTGCGACATATCTTGTTACGACATATCTTGTTGCGACATATCTTGTTACGACATATCTTGTTGCGACATATCTTGTTGCGACATATCTTGTTGCGACATATCTTGTTGCGACATATCTTGTTACGACATATCTTGTTGCGACATATCTTGTTGCGACATATCTTGTTACGACATATCTTGTTGCGACATATCTTGTTGCGACATATCTTGTTGCGACATATCTTGTTGCGAAATATCTTGTTGCGACATATCTTGTTGCGACATATCTTGTTGCGACATATCTTGTTGCGACATATCTTGTTGCGACATGTCTTGTTACGACATATCTTGTTGCGACATGTCTTGTTGCGACATATCTTGTTGCGACATATCTTGTTGCGACATATCTTGTTGCGACATATCTTGTTGCGACATATCTTGTTACGACATATCTTGTTGCGACATATCTTGTTGCGACATATCTTGTTGCGACATATCTTGTTGCGACATATCTTGTTACGACATATCTTGTTGCGACATATCTTGTTACGACATATCTTGTTGCGACATATCTTGTTGCGACATATCTTGTTGCGACATATCTTGTTGCGACATATCTTGTTGCGACATATCTTCTTGCGACATATCTTGTTGCGACATATCTTGTTACGACATATCTTGCTGCGACATATCTTGTTACGACATATCTTGTTGCGACATATCTTGTTGCGACATATCTTGTTGCGACATATCTTGTTGCGACATATCTTGTTACGACATATCTTGTTGCGACATATCTTGTTACGACATATCTTGTTGCGACATATCTTGTTGCGACATATCTTGTTGCGACATATCTTGTTGCGACATATCTTGTTGCGACATATCTTGTTGCGACATATCTTGTTGCGACATATCTTGTTGCGACATATCTTGTTGCGACATGTCTTGTTGCGACATATCTTGTTGCGACATATCTTGTTGCGACATATCTTGTTGCGACATATCTTGTTGCGACATATCTTGTTGCGACATATCTTGTTGCGACATATCTTGTTGCGACATATCTTGTTGCGACATATCTTGTTGCGACATGTCTTGTTGCGACATATCTTGTTGCGACATATCTTGTTGCGACATATCTTGTTGCGACATATCTTGTTGCGACATATCTTGTTGCGACATATCTTGTTGCGACATATCTTGTTACGACATATCTTGTTGCGACATATCTTGTTGCGACATATCTTGTTGCGACATATCTTGTTGCGACATGTCTTGTTGCGACATATCTTGTTGCGACATATCTTGTTGCGACATATCTTGTTGCGACATATCTTGTTGCGACATATCTTGTTGCGACATATCTTGTTGCGACATATCTTGTTGCGACATATCTTGTTGCGACATATCTTGTTGCGACATATCTTGTTGCGACATATCTTGTTGCGACATATCTTGTTGCGACATATCTTGTTGCGACATATCTTGTTGCGACATGTCTTGTTGCGACATATCTTGTTGCGACATATCTTGTTGCGACATATCTTGTTGCGACATGTCTTGTTGCGACATATCTTGTTGCGACATATCTTGTTGCGACATATCTTGTTGCGACATATCTTGTTGCGACATATCTTGTTGCGACATATCTTGTTGCGACATGTCTTGTTGCGACATATCTTGTTGCGACATATCTTGTTGCGACATATCTTGTTGCGACATATCTTGTTGCGACATATCTTGTTGCGACATATCTTGTTGCGACATGTCTTGTTGCGACATATCTTGTTGCGACATATCTTGTTGCGACATGTCTTGTTGCGACATATCTTGTTGCGACATATCTTGTTGCGACATATCTTGTTGCGACATATCTTGTTGCGACATATCTTGTTGCGACATGTCTTGTTGCGACATATCTTGTTGCGACATGTCTTGTTGCGACATATCTTGTTGCGACATATCTTGTTGCGACATATCTTGTTGCGACATGTCTTGTTGCGACATATCTTGTTGCGACATATCTTGTTGCGACATATCTTGTTGCGACATATCTTGTTGCGACATATCTTGTTGCGACATATCTTGTTGCGACATGTCTTGTTGCGACATATCTTGTTGCGACATATCTTGTTACGACATATCTTGTTACGACATATCTTGTTACGACATATCTTGTTGCGACATATCTTGTTACGACATATCTTGTTGCGACATATCTTGTTACGACATATCTTGTTACGACATATCTTGTTGCGACATGTCTTGTTGCGACATATCTTGTTGCGACATGTCTTGTTACGACATATCTTGTTACGACATATCTTGTTACGACATATCTTGTTGCGACATATCTTGTTACGACATATCTTGTTGCGACATATCTTGTTACGACATATCTTGTTACGACATATCTTGTTGCGACATGTCTTGTTGCGACATATCTTGTTGCGACATGTCTTGTTACGACATATCTTGTTGCGACATATCTTGTTACGACATATCTTGTTACGACATATCTTGTTGCGACATATCTTGTTACGACATGTCTTGTTGCGACATATCTTGTTGCGACATGTCTTGTTACGACATATCTTGTTGCGACATATCTTGTTACGACATATCTTGTTACGACATATCTTGTTGCGACATATCTTGTTACGACATATCTTGTTACGACATATCTTGTTGCGACATATCTTGTTACGACATATTTTGTTACGACATATCTTCGTAATTTTGTTAACGTTCACTAAGTACGACATTTATTGAAACATCGAAGAATTTTTCTAGTTGAGAGCTTGCAGTCAAAAAATTATCACGTTTCGCAAAAGGATTGTCATTTTTCAAATCTTATCTATACATATTATATTAACATCTTTTTAATGAAATGACTGCGTGAAAAATATCTTGATTTTTTTCAAAAAGACAACACTTTCTCCGCATTGATAAATGCTGTCAGAAAATTACCGCATACTTTTATGATCGAGGAGAATAATTTAGCAAAATGTCAAAAGCTGCTCGTAAATTAAAAAGATTGCAGCCGATGGTTGCGCTCTGTTCATAATTGACTCGGACGTGACCCTGTCACTCATTGATTGCAGCAATCAGTCTCCAGCAATATTCAATCAACACTTTTAATATGTTTTTAACATCGTGTCATTTTCATTTAATTTCGGTAAGTGGAATTCATTTAAAACTTGTTCTGCTTAACTGCGTCGAGTTAAATTCACTCTTTACGTGTAATATTTAACAAAGATGTATCATATTCACGCATTTCGTATGATATTCAACTCAGATGTATAATACTCACTCATAACATGTAACATTAACCGTGAAGCATAATATTTTCTCATTGCCTGTAATATTTAACTAAGATGTATAATATTTTCTCATAAAATGTAATTTTTAACCTCGTCGTAAAATATTAACGCGCTGTGGTTAACCACAACATATACCATTGCATACATCATGTAATATTCAACCAAAGCGCGTAATGATAATTCATAAAATGGAATATTTTATCGTGATATTTAATATCGTAACGGAGAAAGTTTAGTCATGACCTTACAATAAATATTGCCGTGTAATATTTGATACGAGCGTTGTTCTGTGTTGTTTCTCAATCAGTATCGGAAGATTTAGTCAAATAGAAACTGCTGAGTCACGTTAAAAGATATAGTAATTCTATGATGATTTTTTTTTAATTTAGTAATAACACGATGAGTTTTTAAATATTGATTTAAAATATTTTTAAATATAATATCATTGGTACTAGTTTTTTACTTAGTAACTCCATGACGGTTTTTTTTTTAATTTATTAATTTAAAGATGAGTTTTTCCTTCAATTTAGTAATTGTACGAGGATATTTTTAGTATAGTGATTCTGTGATTAATTTTTTCTGTCTGAGTAATTTTTTAATGAGTTTTTTAGGAATTTCTACTAATTGTGCGATGGTTTTTGTAGCATGATTTAATAATTGACAAAGAAATGAAGGATGAAGGTGCCAACTAGAGCGGAGTTTGCTTTTCAGGAATAAATTCCCAAAGATTCCTTTCCACATGTGTCTTGAATAAAAGGTAAATTGAAATAGGTACGTACAACATGTTCAAATGGTATATGGTATATACCATATACCATACATATAACATGTATTTCGCACACATAAATCTATATTGATGTAGTTCCCTCATACATTTCTCAATCATGTAGTTCCCTCATACATTTCTAATTCATGTACTCGTGTATGCGTGAATACATTCATCTGTTTGAAATACCGACTCTCAAACACAGAACGTAAACGTTCTTGCACACAAGAACAATTGATCTAAAATCATCACGTCTCCTTGACGATAAAAGGTTGATTAAATCACAAAGTTAGTTTTCATCTATTTTAATGATATTAAAGAAAATTAAACTATATCTTGATAATTAAGCTTTCTAACGATAGTCATCACTCATGTCGCATAGCTTTAACATTTCTACACAACCTTCATTGTTTCCACACAATCTCCATTGTTACCATCTGACTAGAAGGAAAATGTTGAGAAGTTCACAATAATAAACTTACCCAGAATTAGTTCAATACAAACTACAACTATGCATTATTTTGCTGCGGACGCCCGCAGTTCTTGCGTACGCGGATAAGCGCGTAACTTTTTTTTTTATAAAATTGATGTTGATAAACGCGTTCACATTGGCGTTAAACATGGCGTTGGAGACAGAATAACGCGTTAGCAATAAAATTACGCGTTAGGAACGAAGTAACGCGTTGTTAGAACTACGCACCATAATGCGTAGACGGAACATGCTAACATACACATTGGCGAACTAAATCGCGTTTAGAACATTATAACTAACGCGTTGAGGAGAAAATAACGCGTTAAGAACAAATTAACGCGCTATTTAACTTACTTTCATAAGTGCGTTGGTGGAACTTACGCACGTGTACGTTGACATGTGCACATTGGCCTAAAAAAATAACGCGTCAGAGAGCAAGAAACGCGTTATTTAACTTACGCACATAAGTGCGTTGACAGGACGTACGAACGCACTAAACTGGACGAATAATTACACCTCATACGAGTACGCTGCTCTACGCTTCTCTTTTCTGCTCATGTTAGTAAGAATTATGCATGGAAATAGTCAAAGTAAGTAAGCCTAGAGCAAGCATGGGATCGTTAAAAACTTTAATCTGACGAGGTTGTAAAGGAATTATTTTTATTTTCTACGTGTGAAAAGGAAGATTTTACAAACCTATTTCTAAGATTCTGCTGTTTTGTGCCTATATATATAAATTATGCAGTATAATTAGTTACAGTCAAGTTACAGGTTTGCAAGTTGGAAAAACTTTAAACAATTTTGTACTGGAACAAGTTAGAGTCAATTTGCTTGTTTTTAAGTTAGAAAGACTTTATATAATCAGTACATATGTCTTGAAATTATTGAATTTTTGGTTGAGATTATTAAATGTCAATTAATAAGAAACAATTGTAATGAAACGTCTTTGAATTAGAATTGTAATATATCAATTTTATTAAAGATGTTCAAATTGAATTGATAATATATATTTGAAATTGAACAGTTCGAAATAATTCCCATAATATTTTAGTGATGGAAATTTGATTAAATTATTATTAATCAAATGGAAACGAAATATTTAAAATCAGGATTTTCGATTAACTATTTTGTAGTAAGGAATTTGAGCAAATTAATTGTAATTTGTACTACAGTATTTGCCACTTTTTTCAAATATTGTTTCACGATATTACAATATTTACGGAAATTTAGTGGCGAATATTCCCAAAGAAAAATTGCTCCAAATGTTTATTATTCATTGAATTTCTGCCTTGAATATTGATTTATTTTGTCTCACAAATTAATTTTTTGTGCCGTGAATTGAGAAGAAAATAACTGTTCTCTTCGAAATCGAGGGTATATTTACGGAATGATGAGGGTTGCTGTGGCTCAAGTGTGGGTTGAAACACATAAAGTCTCTCAAATTAACATAGTCGTTCTCCAAAAATTAATGATATATTTGAATAAATAATACGGTAAAACAAAGAAATTCTCAATAAATAAATTAAAAAATCTTCATACTATCAGCATCGAAAAATTTTTTAACCGCTCAAGAATAGTCAATTAAGTTATTTTTATTGATGAACCCGAAAAATTAATTAAACAATTTTATTTATAAATAATTATTTATTTTATAAATTATCTAAATTAAAAATGAAATAATTAAATATATTAAAAATTAAATAAATGATTAAATACATTGAAAATTAGGTAAAAAAATTTTCAGGTTAATGAATATTAATTCTAATCAAATAAAGACTGAATCGTTCAAGAATTAAGCCCTCGACTAGGTTTGCATATTATGGTGAGATTTAATTCGTCTTTTTTCTTACAATCAAAGAAAAATACTTGAAAATGTCTGTACCACACAAAATCGAGATGTAAACACGTGTGATACTTTATACACTAAATAGAATACCAATGTAAACACACTTGAAAATTTCTGTACCACACAAAATCATGACAAAAACATTGTCGAAAATTTACGCATTACGTAAAATGCTTATCGTAAACAAACTCCACAATTTATGTACCAAAAAAATAACGCAACACGCTTGATAATTCATGTACCGAAAAATTATTGATGTAAGCACGCTTAAACTTTTATTATACACCACACAAAATCCTGATGTGAACACAAACAGTGTCTCAAGTAGGCATGGATTAGTGCATAAGTTTAGTAAGACACTTCCTACAAATGTGCAAAATAATGGCGGTACAAGACATTCATCTGAAGTAAATTTACCAATAACTTACTGTCTTGTGAAAAAATTTAATTTTTTGTTTCATCGAACCAACAAATGCAAGAAAAAACAGATAAAAAGTCCCTGTGCATGGATTCCCATTCAAATTCGTTTGCATTTTGCTATCTTCAAGTGACGTTAAGGAGCGCACGTATCTTATTATTTTACTCTATGTTCTTATATTAATATAAACTTCACAATACTTATGTTCTTCAACCGATGCAAAGATGTCCGTATTATTCCTATTATGAAAAAGCAAATCAAAAATTAATTTGCCTATTAATTTTGTAAGGATTCAATAATCTTTTCACGAACCTGCAAACATTGATTTTGATTCATCAAGACACCTTAATTAGGAATTTAATTTCACCGTTCAAAAATGGAAAATTAACATCCACGAACATCAAAACATCCATAACTTTCAACCCATACAACATTCAACCGCCACTCGTCGGTCTTCCCGCTAGCTTTCATCTTCACAGAGCTCGCCCTTCAGCTTAAACCCCCTTCCTCCCTTCGCTTAAATCCCTTCGCTCCCCTCCAGTTTAAAGTCCCTCTTTTTCCCTTTAGTTTGAATTCCTCCCTTCCCTTCAGTTTAAAGGCCTTTTCCCCCCTTCAGCTTAAACCCTCTACCCTTCTTTTCAGTTTAAGTACCTCCTCTTCCCCTCAGTGTAAAGTCCCTTTCCTCCCTTCGATTTCAAAGCCTTTCCCTCCATTTCAGTTTAAAATCTCTCCTCTCTTCAGTCTGAAATCCCTCCCATCCCTTCAGTTCTTCCCTTCTTCTCCCCATCAGAGTAAAATCCCTCCCTCCTCCCCATGCGGTACACCCCCCAATGCAGGACACCCCCTCCCTCCCCGAATGCAGTAAACCCCCTCCCTCCCCCCAGTGCAAAACACCCCGCTTCCAAGAAATCCCCCCCCCCCCGAAGCAATCCCTCCCCCCCCCCCCCCCCCACCCGATATCGACGCCGCCATATCACCGCTTTAGATAAGCAGGTGTCATCAACCGCTGCTGCCTCGGTCGCTATAGAACAAAGACGAGCCATTTATCCTCATTTTTCCCGATTTATCGCCGTTTATCGTCAATTTTCGCCGTTTTTTCGCCATTTTCGCTAAGTTATGGCAGTGAAAGCTTGACTTATTCGCGACCTCGAAGGCCTCGGCCGTCTTTATTATGGCGGCCTTAACTTTGCTGCGGGGTGGTGAGGCGCTGGAGGTAACTCTGCATACTGAATTTTGATTTATAAATTCCGAGTACTGAATACTGAATATTGAATTCAGAATAAAGAATTCAGAATACTGAATACTGGATTCAGAATACTGAATAATGTATTCAGAATACTGAATACTGGATTCAGAATAATGAATACTGGATACGGGATGACTACTGGATTCAGAATACTGAATACTGGATTCAGAATAATGAATACTGGATAGTGGATGAATACTGGGTTCAGAATACTGAATATTGGATTCAGAATACTGAATACTGAATTCAGATAATCTTAAATACTGAAGCGACATGTCATGGCACAAATACGCGTTAAGTGATAATGTAAGCGTGTTACTTTGATCAAAGTGTTCCGAATTTTCAACTGATTTTTTACGCAGTTAACATGAATTTCCGGCTGATGTGCGTCATCGTGTGGTTGAGGTGAATTTTCAACTGATGTTTCTTCAACGTAAGTGATACCAAAGTGGTATGTATCAAATATGAAAACCTACATAGCAGATAACCAATTACTGTACAAAAAATAGTACATAAATCATGGTAAATCCTACACAAACATCATAACTGATAGCTGCACATGGGTAAACCCCATCTAGCTACCCTGAACATATGAGTACATATTGTGGTTCAGTTGAGTTTGCTATACCTTAAAATTTGACGCACTATTGTCCCTGTTGTCCTGAGCTAAAAACCTGAAAGCTTCAATTTTATTATCGACTGGATGACTGTTTTATTATCTATTGTTCCATGTTATCGACTGTATGACTGTACTATCGCTTTGTTATCTATTGTGCCATGGGCTTATTGCTCTAACATACTGCGCATAAAGAACATAGGTACAGCAGCATTTGCAATGTTGTCAACATTCAGACATGACTCTTTCGTTAGCATCGTACCCCAAATTAGGTGTCAAAATGTGCATATGTTCGTTATTACGTTCAGGGTGCGACAGTCAACCCTGCATTTTTAGGCTTCCGCTGCCTCTTAAAAATGCAGGATTGACTGGCGCACCCTGCATTAACTGTGAGCCTAGAAATATACTCATCCTTTTCGGACGATTACTGATGTATTTGTTGTTCATGCGGAAGGTGCCGGCCGTTAAGTTTTCTTTTATAACATTCAAATATTTTTTTATTGAATGGTATTTTTCATTTTTATTTTTTTTAATTTAATGTTATTTTCTTTGATTTAATTTGAATATATGTCAACAAACACCTACATCAACACAAAATACATGAGTACTGGACTGTCAAAGAATGCGTAGATTTTTTTTGCATGGGGGCGCCCTATATATATAGGGTACTTTGTATATATATACATTATATACACATATATACATAAAGTGCCCCTATTTATTTTATGAATTCCCGATAAGTTCACCTACACCTACACGTACGTACTCGTACATTGCTAAGCCTACGAGTTCAAAAATGGTGTAAGCTCTAATCAATTAATAAAGAATTATTAATTAAGCATTAATTATGGACTAGATGGCAGGCATGAGAAGACTGCAGAATTTCTCAGAACATATACAAGCAAGATTGCTTGAATCGCCTCTATGTATTCTCTCCTATGTCTACTGAACTATGTACAATAGAAGCGCAAAGATAAAAAATAGACTAAATTGATATTTCGCGGTCACTGACCACCTATTCTACGATATTCAAATACCTATCGTACTTATGCATATTAGTTATATAAGTATTAACTATACAGTATGTCCCACAAAAACCCGAACCGAGTATTTATTTTCCCGTATCAGTGATATCATCATAAGAATACCATAAGCATTCAATTTCTAGCAAAATTATCCTTCGAAATTCACCTACAGAAAAGGTGGTATTACTGATTATGCTGGTATTACTGATACGCGATACGATCATAATCAGTAATACATTTTCTATTGGTTAATTTTTAAGGATAATTTTGCTAGAAATTGAATGCTTATTGTATTCTTATGATGGTATCACTGATACGGGAATATAAATACTCGGTTCGGGTTTGTGTGGGACATACTGTATAGCCTCCCTAGCTTTAGAGTATTTGGCAAGATTGACTGGAATGTACGTAGTCACCCCCTAGTATATGTTGATGCTAGTATATACACAAGATAAAAATTTTTATACTTTTTGTTGCTTTTGTAATGTACTACATCGTACTAATAAACTATACGAAAATAATGAAGATAGTTAAAACTAAATGACGGACTTTCTGGGAAGCAAAATAAACTTTCTCTAACGTAAACCTTAATTCTGAAATTTATAGAATGATTAAAAAATTTTTTAATACTGAAAAAGTAACTGCCTTCATGTTTCATGAAATATTCACTTTTTAGTGCCTAGAACAAAACGCTTCTTATCGTAACTGATAAATCAATGAGCCTTCTTCAAGGTGGTCTGTTTTGGTCTTTTAAGGTTTAGTAACTTGTGATTTAATCAAAAACATGAACCGTGTGTGACATAAACAGATGTTTTCTATTTTGTCACCATCACCAACTCTCATGTAGGTAGATAAACCACCAAACAAACGTTCGTGTATCAACTTGGTAGTATGCGTAGGTATGCGTATGTAAGTATGCGTGTGTAGGTATGCGTATGAAAGTATGCGTGAGTAAGTATGCGTGTGTAAGTATGCGTGTGTGCATATGCGTATGTACGTATGCGTATGTACGTATGCGTATGCACTTATGTGTGTGTAAGTATGCGTATGTACGTATGCGTATGTACGTATGCGTATGTAAGTACGCGTGTGTAGATATGCGTATGTAAGCATGCGTATGTAAGTATGCGTGTGTAGGTATGCGTATGTAGGTACGCGTATTTAAGTATGCATGTTTAAGTATGCGTATGTAGGTACGCGTATTTAAGTATGCATGTGTAAGTATGCGTATGTAGGGATGCGTGTGTAAAAGTACTACTCGTATGCGAGAGTACCACGCGTACATAAGAGTACACTCAGCTTAAGTCTAACACAGAGGCTCGCTACAGTACAAGGCAATGAAGTAATTAAAAAGCGTAGTTCGAGCTGTGAAAGTTGCGCCAACTTTCCTGCTCATTTGGGACGATTCTTTCGCGGACTTGTTTGATTATCTTCTGCTGTGTCGCTTGTGTTAAATAAACTGATTAACATTGTTTATATTGCTTAAGTTATCTTACACGCTGCAGTTGCCTCAGAGGTGGGGATGCTGGTCGAGTGAGGCAGGTGAGGCTGTGAGGCACGAGTCTTTTTAAAAACCTGTTTTATAAGTTAAGTCATGAGATGCTCAAAAAATTTTTTTGTGTCGGGGGATGACATGTTGAGGAAACGTTTTGCATGTGAATTGATGAGATGTTGAAAAACTCTTTTTATGTGTCAAGTGATGAGATATTTAAAAAATGGTTTTATATGTCACGGGATGAGATATAAAAAAATACCTTTAATATGTCAAGTGGTGAGATATTTAAAAAGTGTTTTATATGCAACATGTCAGTAACATTCTTGAATACTTTTTAAAAATAGTGCGGTTTTTGAAATGCACATATTTCAACCAGTCCAAAAATGGAACATATTTTAAAAAGAGGTATCGCACGATTATAAGTATGTTGCATGCTCTTTGAAAGGCATCCCACAAATTTTAAAAAGCACTGCATACCTTCAAAAAGTACTTGAAACAATATTCCTAACTGTTTTATTAAAACTTTGACCGTACTGTTGTGATAGATTTCGCTGAAGTAATCCGTGTTTATCCATAGCGTAAAATTTCGAAACTTTAAGTTCAGTCAAAAATCATTTTTGTGTCATGATTTAACGCCAGAAATAATTTCAAGAATGTGCAGAAATCATAGAAACTTCTCAGAAGAAAGTTATTTGAACATGTTACAATCATGAATATGTAAAATTTGCAGAAACTTCCAAGGAGAAAGCGAGCCAAAAATGTTACTTTAATTTCAATCAAAAGTAATTTTGTGGGTCATAATTTACCGCAGAAAATAATTTCATTAATACGTAGAATTTATGAAAACCTCCCAAAAAGAAGTTAATCAAACCAAACGCTCACAAACTCTTGCATCAACTATCATCTTTGACAAGATCATTTCTGTGTGACCGCTCTTCAAAAAGTACTCTAAATAGAGCAGCTACTGCATAATACTGCAGTCAACCCTAAAGTTTTACATTATTTTATACGAACTTCAACTAGTATATGTTGAAGGATGTAAAAAATTTACACGGATGTAAATCAGATCCATCTATTCACAAGTTGAATCAAGCGTAGCATTAGCTGAATAAACGGGACACTCATTTTATCCATGTGAGTTGAAGATGCCAAAAATGTACATATAACTTGAAGTTCACGGCAACATCAATGGAGCCACAAAGCCTGATAATAACTGCTGTTACTAAAGCCTTAACTGTGGTTATTAAAGCCCTAACAGCTGTTATTAAAGCCTTTACAGCTGTAATTAAAGCCTTAACTGTGGTTATTAAAGCCTTAACTGTGGTTATTATAGCCTTAACAGGTTATTAAAGTGCCATAACAGCTGTTATTAAAGCGTTAACCGTGGTTATTAAAGCCTTAACAGCTGTTATTAAAGCGACATAACAGTTGATACTAAAGCCTTAACTGCTGTTATCAAAGTCTCCTCTATCATCCCTCGGGAATCATAGAATGTTGTCATATATTCCATCATTTGGAGTTGGAGCAAGACGGGCGGGCTTCGAGTACGAGCGGCTGAGCGTGAACACTCCCGAATCGCTCGGCGCAAGTCTTGCTCCTCTCAAACTTTTCCTTTGGCTTGAATTGAGCATCTGGGGATCCCTGTAGTGCGCCCCAGACTTAGCCTTGGTGCTGCTGCTGGTCCCCTTACCGTCGCTCTGTGGGCTCGAGTTGCTGCTGTGGTCCAGGAATTCGCAGGAGTAGTAGCCGGAGTCTTTGGAAATTTTGGATCCGTTCATTTTCGTGGGCCTGCTTTGGAAAGTCCTGGTGGTCTTGCGGTCCAGATATATAGAGTTGGAGGGCGCGTACGCCCGGCCTCCTCCTAACAATATATGAGGGGAGTCATAATGACTGTTGGTGCTCGGGGAGTCATAATGACCCACCGAAGATCCGTTGGTGATCGCAACGCTGGCGTACGGGGCTTCAAGTTCAGAAGCGTTGAGTGGGTCCGTTGAACTACTTGCAGCACGCGATCTGTGTTGCGCCGCAACTGCTTGGTTATTTTCTACGTCGCTGGTGGTCATTGAAGCACTTCTTTGCATGGTTGCTTGTCTCTTGCTTGTCCTCCTCATCAGCTCTTCATGGGGGTCCTGCGAGGACAATTCAGGAAACTCCTCCCTGGGGGAAGAAGACGAGTCCTGAGGTTGGCCCCCATTGAGCTCCTGTCATATAACCGTCACAGGTATATGGTGCACACCTCGCAAAGAATGAAAAGTGTACTCGTCGTCTTCCACTTGCTTTTGGTAGTCCGTGTCCCGCCAGGTCGTCACGATCTTGTCGGGCCAGTTGTCGTGCACGAGCGTTTTCATCTTCCTGCAATTTTTGTAGTAAATTGCGAACGCGATGACAAGGAGTAAAAGAACCGTGAGGGTGACAGCGGCGCTTATGGCTATCGTTATGAGATGTCCGTAGCATCTGAAGTCGTATTCCGTGAGCGCTGAAATGCTTTTGCCGCTGACGGCATCCGGTGCCGCGCAAATGACATCTTCTATTTCCACGTCGAGGCTTTCGTTGCGCCTGGCTTCCTTGAGCCATTTCAAGGCACACTCGCAGTTGAATTCGTTGTCACGCAAGTCGACGTACTGCAAATGTCCAATGTCAAGCAAATCCTTTGACAAAGTTTTGATCCCATTCCCACGCAATATTAATCTTCTTAGCTGTGACAGAGGCCTCAGGGCTTCTATCTGGAAATCCTGGAGCAGCGGACTGAAGCTCAATTCGAGCGCCGTCAAACTTGACAAAGTATCGAAGGCTTTTAAATCAATGCGACTCAGAGTTGAGCATTGGGACACGGATAATTTCTTGAGTCTGGCCAGAGACGAGAAGGACCTGGCAGGGATATATGAGATAAGGTTTAGACTCAGGTCAAGATCCTCCAGACTCGTGATGAGTCTCATTTGGAGGGTGGGTATCGAGGTGAGTAAGTTACCGTAAAGACTCAACTCGGATAAACTTTCTAGACCCGAGAACGCGTCTTGGCTTATCAACTCTATCTTATTGCTTTGTAAAGATAAAAAAGAAAGTCTTCGCAGCGTCATGAAGCTTGTGTCACGAAGCACGGCTATTTCGTTGGAGCACAGATAAAGTTCCTTCAAATTCACCAAAGGGTCGAACAAATTGGATGGGATTTCACTGAGCAAGTTTTTGCACAAGTCTAAAGTGGTCAAATTTGTTAAATTCCTGAACACGTCGTTGCTGAGCGTTCTTATTCTATTACCAGAAAGATCAACCTTATTTAAGTTCCTTAAAGTTATGAAGGTATTGCTATGTATATACTCGATATAATTATTGCTAGCATCTAACTGCTCGAGAGAAGACAGCCCTACAAAAGCCCTATCATCAAGCTTAGAAATCTTATTATTTTTAATAACTAGCACCTTCAGGGCAACTTGGGACACAAAGTTGCTTTCACCGAGGGCCACTATTTCGTTAAAGGAAACGTTGAGCACTTTAAGCTCGTGGTAGAACGCGAAGCCCGGCAGGATTGTTTTGATTCTGTTATGGGAGAGGTCGAGGTGGATTGTACCAGGGTTGAGCAGAATAGGGACCACGTCCATCCGGCCGCTCAAACACTGCACTGCTAACTGCACGTTGTCGCAAAGGCAACCGCTAGGACAAAACCCTAAAGATGGACCGCAGTACGACAAAAATAAGAAAATATACCCTAAGAAACTATATCTAAAGGACAGTAAGTTCACACGAGTATTCGATTGAGTTGCGCTACGTCTGGAGCTGAGGTCGGGATTTGGTGCTTGGCGGTTCCCACGTGATGGGATTTTTGCTGTTTTTGTGTACTTTGTGTTTAGATTCTCTATTTTATTCAATTTGTGAAACACAGTCACTTTTTCTTCACCAAGCTCGTTGCATACGTCACCACACGATTGTTCACAACTTGTTTTACGCAGAGTATTAAAATAGTTCGAAACTTGAGCGTTTTTACACGTTCGTTCTTGCGTCAAATCTACATCACAGTTCGAATTTTGAACGTTTCTACTCCGTAATTCTTGGGTCACATCTACAACGGAGTTCAAATATTCAGCGTCTTTACACCATTGTTCTTGCGTCACATCTACGGCACATTCATGGAACTTTTGACACGCCACGACACACTCTCCCGCCTCTAAACTCAGAAATTTTCTAGGCCTAGACCCTCCACTGAAGGGCAGCTCCGTGTTAGATTCACGGAGGCTCGATTTCATCGCGCATGAATTCACCTTCCCTCCTAGCTCAGATTCGCGGGGCTTCCGTTCCTGGTCAGTGTTTACAGGATCGGGCCCGGATGCTCGACAAGGGTTCGAATTCCTTTTGTCTCGTAAAGAACGAGGGCCTGGAGAAGGGAAGGACGAGTGGTGAACGCATTCTGAGCTCATGGCCGATTTGCCAGATTGGAAGTTGCTTGCAATGTCCTCATTTCTTCTCAGTTCTCCAAATGAAAAGGGTGATCTTCTTCTAAGCAGCCTATTTACTCTCCGAGTTTTAAGTCCAGCGGACGACCGAATGTCCCGGTCCGTCTCTGCGTCCTCTCTCTTAAACTCCCGAGATCTTCCAAAATCGGCCGTGCCTTCAGCCGCTCGTCTCACCAGGAATCCGCCTTCCATGTCCTCAAATGGCTGATTTCTTCGGCAACTTTTAGATCGCTTCCAAAACGGATCCCTGTGACTCGACCAGTCCAATTGCTCTATAAATACAAAGCCTTGAGTGTACCTACCTTTCTATGTGATTTAATTCAGAACTTTATTCCACATGGATTCCACCGGCTGGGAGTTCTAGATTTTCTGCTCTGAAATTTGGAGTGGAGAAATTTCGAGCGTGAAATTCAAGAAATGATTTGTGTTCGGGCTTGTTGAATTTTTTCTTCGTTCAACTTTTTTTAAACAACATTGAATTTTTTCTTCGTTCAACTTTTTTTAAACAACATTGAATTTTTTCTTCGTTCAACTTTTTTTAAACAACATTGAATTTGTTCTTCTTTCAACTTTTATTAAACAACAGGGAGTTTTTTGTCTTCAACTTTTTAAATTACATGAATTTTTTCCTCGTTAAACTTTTTTCAATTAACATGGAATTTTTTCCTGTTTCGACTTTTTCTAAATAACACAAGTTCAAAACTCTATTGTGCATGATGGTGCGTTTCATGGTCGTCTACAATATAACACGACAAAATAACTTTCAGTGTTCATGATGTTAAGTCAACAAATAATAACTCAAAATGCATCAAACTTCACATTTGCCACTTACGACGAGGGTTATTTGACACTTTAATTTATGTTGATTAGTTAATCAACAACTATCATAATGAAGACCCTCTTGCATATCCAAAACAACAGAACGGGTTCTGCACGAATTCAACACAATATTAAAACTCAATGAGAAATTCTTCTAATTTAATAAAAAGTTCATACGAATTCTGTAAGAAATTCTTCCCAATTTAATGATAAATTCATTCGTATTCAATTAAATATTATCACGAACTCTGTAAGAAATCGAAACAAATGACCTGAGAGTGCACGAGTGACAGTAAGAAAACACACACACGAAAATAACACAAATATTCAACACAACCACACAAAACAATAGTTTAGAGTGTACAATACAACATTTATTTGATATTATTTCAGGAAATTTATCTTCGAGTACATAATGTAAGAAATATCACTTCACGGAATAATCTCTAAAGGACACAATAGATTAGGTATATGGTAGCAGCTCAGGAAACTATTCCACAACTACTGCGAGCAATTCAAAAGAAATGTTTGTACTTCGTTAACGTTTGTGGCTGTTGCGTCCTGCGATAATCCTGCGCAACAAAGTCCACGTTGCGGAGAGTCCTGCGATAATCGTTATACGATGCAGAGAGTCCTGCGATAATCCTTCTGCGTTGCGGAGAGCCCTGCGATAATCCTGCACAACGTTGCGGAGAGTCCTGCGATAATCTTGCGCAACCAAGTCTATGTTTGGAAGCAAGGCGCCAGCCGAAGCTTATGAGGCTATTTGCATATGGCCTGCCGCGAACATGAATATTAATATGTGCGGCTGAGGCACATGTGCGTCGTTACTCAGTGTCCTCATTGTGTTGTGCGCCGTGTGCTCGCAACGGCAACACAATTTTGCTGGGGATGTTGTTGCTGCTGGATATTGGAGATTTTGTTGCTGGTGTTGGTGTTCTATGTTGGTGTATTGTTGCTAGTGTTTTTGTTGGATATAGGTGCTTTTGTTGCTGGTAGTGTTCAATATTGGTGTTTTGTTTATAGCGTTTTTTAATATTGGTGTTTTGTTATTAATGATTGCGTTGAATATCGGAATTTTGTTTCTAAAATTAGTATAGAATGTGGTTTGTCCTGTAATTCGTTTTGAATGTTTGTTCTGTTGCTAGGATTAAGTTTAATGTTCGCGTTTTGTTGCTCGTATTTTTACCATAAATTCATAAATGAATTTGCATGAATAACCTTTTAATTTTGAAAAGACTATGAAAATGAAGCTGAAGAAGAAGGAGGCTGATGAACTTTTTATGACAAATTAGAATTTGGATATTTTGTTCAAGTTATGAATTTTATAAACATTTGGAAATTTCATCCTCGATGCATATTTTATACAAATTTAGAAATCTCATCTATGATATAAAGAACAAATTACGTTCGCCTTTATGTACAACGCACTATTTTAAATTAATAAGATTTTAGAATTTGGATTTTGGATTGGATTTTGGATTTGGTAAATAAATACCAATAGAATTTGGATTCTATGAGTTTCAAAAGAAGACCAGATTGATACAATTCTGGATTTTATGATATTTATGAATTCACGAAGTGGATTGTATTAAGAAGTAGCCATTATTTTGCGTGCCGTATAAAAACTGCAAACAGTAAAAGAATCGCTACATGTACAATTCGTAGTATACAAATTAAAGAGAAATAAATCTTACAAACATATGAAGCATCCAAATTAAACAAAAACAAATTCTACATATATTCGAGACATACAAATTAAACAAGAAGAAATACCACAAACATTTGCAACACACAAATTAAACAAGAAGAAATACTACAAACATATGAAGCATACAAATTAAACAAGAACAAATATCCGGCACCAAACATATCCGTTCGCGGCGCACACAATTCCTGAGACAATACGAGCAAGATTTTATCGTCAGCAGAAAGTCTTATTCCGAACACAAGACTGAGAAATGGCTTCCAAACACATGACTAAAAGATAGGCAGATAGTATCTGGTAGCGCGATGTTTTATGGACCAGAGGGCCAGCCATTAAACGCATTTTATGAACTTTTCTGTAGGTTTTTGGGCACTTTTTACGAACTTTTTTGTGCTGTAAGTTAGCAGCGCCGTTTCGGACTCTGAACAAAAACTGAATGTAAAAACTCAAATCTTGGCGCAATTCCAGAGACAGCGAAGAGCTTCTTTGCATGAGTTCTTCAATAGAGATGCGCCCGTCCGACACTCTCTAGAGCTCGCATCTATTGCCTCTCTAATTCTCAGAGTTTTTCGCCCGATTTTTCGAGGCTTGAATCACCGGCTTATTTTCGAATCCCGTCTGTAAATTGAATTTGTTTGGGCATTTAGGAAGCCATTGCCTTGCATTGCTTCCTGGCCCCTTTCTTTTATTTTTATTTCCTTGCTTGCGTTTTTTTTATTGTGACTCGCTATATTGAGAGCAAGAGGCGACGTCAATAAGCGCTGTTTTGACGCACTGAATGACCTACAAAGCTAACCAGATTTGCGTTATTCCGCCGTGACAAACAGGCTTCTCGCATTCGCTGTGTTGTTGCGCTCGCTGCCACTCTTATTGTAAGTGAAACAGGACTTCGTGATATCAGTCTTTTTACTCACAAGTGGAATATGAGTTCAAGATACCAGTGTTTTTATTCATAAGTGAAACAGGACTTTGTGATGATAGTAAGCGAGCAAAAAGTGCGGAAATGTCCTTTTGATTTCAACCATTAGAATAATTTCTTATTTCAATGGAAAATCTTTCAAAGTCAGGGCACGATAATTTCAAAATAAGAAAAGAAAATTTCAAATAACTTTGAAATAACGTTTTGATTTTTTCAACCGCGCCAAGTCAAGTTTCTTTAATCAATTTATCGCGTTTCTCTCGTTCACAAGTTCATATTTGTTCCCTTTGCATAATTTTCTAATGTGCAAGTTGGTCTCAAATCGGCCATTCTGAGCTACGGGCATTGGAAGCTCTCACGTAAGGATAAAGGTTTGGATCCTCCATCGCAGCCCAGCAATATGTTGTCTGTAGGATCGGACTCTCTACGCACAGGGAAGGCTGGCAGTTATTCGAACCCCTTCTCTCGTAGCGTGTAGGTTTGGAAAACAGGGAAAATCAACAGAGGGAATTTGAAAAATCGACTGCCATATGGCGAAGAATCAACGAAAAAACAGTGATGAATCGGCGAAAAAAAGCCAAAAATATGTGATAAAATGGTGAAAAATCGATGAACAATCACCGAAGAATCGGAAAAAACCTAAAAAATTGGAAGAAAAAACAGGGAAGAATTCGCTTTAGAGCACCGAAGAATTTTCAACAAAACAGCGAAGAATTGACGAAAAAACAGCCAAGAGTCGACGCAGAAAAAAGCAACTTGTTGAGTTGACTGGTTGAGTCAGTTGGTTCGGTTGAGACTGGTCAGCTAGTTTGTTGACCTCATCGGTTGAGTAGATCGGTTGAGTTAGTTAATTTGTTTGGTCGAGTTGGCTGAGGCTATTTGTCGGATTGGTTGATTGGTGGATTTAATTGAGTTGATTGGGTGAGTTGATTGGGTTTGACAATTGGTTGAGTTGAATGATTGAGATGATCGGTTGAGTTGATCGGTTGAGTTGATCGGTTGATTTGATTGGTTGAGTTGATTGGTTGAGTTGATTGGTTGAGTTGATTGGTTGAGTTGATTGGTTGAGTTGATTGGTTGAGTTGATCGGTTGAGTTGATCGGTTGAGTTGATCGGTTGATTTGATTGGTTGAGTTGATTGGTTGAGTTGATTGGTTGAGTTGATTGGTTGAGTTGATTGGTTGAGTTGATTGGTTGAGTTGATCGGTTCAGTTGATCGGTTCAGTTGATCGGTTGATTTGATTGGTTGATTTGATTGGTTCAGTTGATCGGTTGAGTTGACTGGTTGGGTGGGTTGACTACATTAGTCGATTGAGATGGACTTTCCTTCGTTGAGCGCACCACTCGAGGATGTGCCGGTGTCGCTCTGAAAGAAAAAATGAAATTGTGTTAATAAAATATACAAACATGGAATTCCATCTCACTTATATATACAGATGATGGATGTGTCAATAATTTTCGCCGCACTTTTATAAATTTACTGTTCGTGTTTTTGACCCCCTCTTATCAGTCATTGAATCTTTGATATTTAATGTAACTGTAGCGCATTATTTAAAACCTTTGCAAATATCGTTAGAAATGGCATAAATATATTCAAATGATTTTTTTAAATACCAGTACGGTTATGTTTATATCTAATTATAGAAAGGTTATTCGGAAAGTAAGCTATGATTCTTTGTAAAACATGAACCGTCACAGACTTTATCAGAAAAATGTATGTATTTAATTCCCATCATGTTTTTTTCCTATTTCACCCGCTCGTTTCCATTTTTCGTTAAACAGTTTTCATTATTTATTCAGAAACTTTTTATTCAATGCTTTACTTGTATTTCTACATTTCAACTCCTCATATTACTTTAATTTTGCATTTCTTATAACGTTTTACAAGCCTTTGCAGGCCTAAAACAATATATTTCTGCCGCCTGTCATAACCATGTAATAAAAGTATTTTTGTACTCAAATTGCGATTTCTGCTTCCATATTAGTTGTGGTAACTATGTATCCATTTTCTGCCTTACACCATCACAACGGTACATTTTACAATATTATCATTTGTTTTTATGTAGCAGTGGTATGCTTTATATTTTTAAATAAAAATTATTCCTTTCATGCACAACTTTCTTCTATACTAATTCATTCACTGGAGAATCCTATAAAAAACCTATCACAGTAAATATTTTTTCAAAATACCCCGGTTTTTCCATTGGTATCAAGGTGTTTTAATATTCAAAAGTCCTTTTAAATTTTGTTTTTTGAAAATCATTCCACAAATGTAACATAAGACACATCTCCGGATATTTCCCTCTTAAAAACACTCCAATCTTTCCACAAAAATCACTCAATTTTTCCAATTTAGGTATGGTCCTTTGAATTATATAAATAGCCTATTTTTCATTAAAAAAACAGCCTCTGCACATATGTATCATTATGGTTTACAAATGATCCTTTAAATTAAAATATACTTAATTTTTTATTTGTTCATGCCTCTTCGCTAAGGAGCATTAATTTTTTATTTAAAAATGGGTTAACAAATCAAACAAACTCCCAACTTGGCCTTACGAATTAACAAATACACTTTTATTCATTCACTACCACCAAGCCTCTGCACAAGAGGAGCATATCTTCAAGATTTAGAAATGATCGTTCAAATTACACAAAAAAAACTATCGCTTATTCACCAACACCGATCTTCTGCACTAGGGGACTTTTTCTTAATAATTTAAAAATGGTCCTTCGAATTAAAAAATACCCAATCCTTAACAAAGCAACACGCAACACCCTGCCTCCCAAATGTTTTTTTTTTATTTAAAAATGGTCCATCAACTTAAATAAAAAACCCTATTTTTATTTCACCAATGGCGGGATTCTACCTATATAATTTAAAAATCGTCCTTCAAATTAAACAAAAACCATATTATTAATTCCCCAACGACAGAAATTTATCTTTATGATTTAAGAATGGAGCTTCAAATTAAACAAAAAACCTATTTTAATTCAAGCAAAACCCAATCTGCCCCGCCCTAAAAGGTCGCAAAAATCAGCGTGCGGTCTGCCACGTCTCCACAAAAGTTAGCGGTCGCTCTAAGTTAGGCAACGCGTTTAATATGTCTCCAAACTTCCTCGTAAGCCTCGCTAACTTTCCGACGCGACTTGAGTTACGGGCGAATCTCGAGGGTGACCTTTGAAGTCTGACCTTCACGGGTTGTGATGCGGTACGAGTTACGACTCCAATCTCGAGGGTGACCTTTGAAGTCTGACCTTCACGGATTGTGATGCGGTGCGAGTTACGACTCCAATCTCGAGGGTGACCTTTGAAGTTTGACCTTCAAGGTTTTAATGCGGTACGAGTTACGACTCCGATCTCGAGGGTGAGCTTTGAAGTTTGACCTTCACGGCTGTGATGCGGTTTGAGTTACGACTCCAATCTCAAGGGTGGGCTTTAATGTTTGACCTTCACAGGTGATGGGGCTGTGGGAATCGTGACCTCAATCTCGAGGGTGACCTTTGAAGCTTTACTTCAGAAACTGTAATGTTGTTCGAGTCGCAACTCGAGTAACGGGTGAATTCGGAAGGCCATCTTCAAGTTCGGTCTCAGCTTTTGCACAAACTTCTTCCAAAAAAAAAATGAAAAAAATGATAGAGAAAAAACTTGGCACCATAGTTTCGATAGTTTGCTGCATCACTGGAAAAGGTTTGTGTATTATAAAAATTATATCAAATTGTATTAGATATTTAAGTTATTTTAAATTAAGTACTTTACATCATAAAGCAATGTCATACGTAGCATTGACAAAATTTTGAATTGCCTGGAAGGTGACTATCACATTAATCTGGAACCGGCAAGAATTTTCAAAATTGGTTGTAAACATTTTTCTGCTTAGGTTATCAAGATTGCTAAAGCTGATTATCGAAATTCCTACTATTAATAACCAAAATTTCTAACACGAGTAATCAAAATTTATAAGATCAAGACTTTCAATATTGGTAATCAAAATTTTCAATATTGGCAATGCTGACTGCCAATATTGGGAATGAAGACTTCGAATATTAGCAATCAAAATCTCCAATATTGGGAATCCTTCCGGCCAAAAATGGCCATCACAAAACGACCTATAAAAAACTACCCTGCTCTACACTCCCCGAGAAACAACGCCGCTGATCTTATTATGAATTAAATAATTTTCTCACCGCTATTATGTATTTTCATTCTTAATTAAATGAATTTTTTCACACTTTGAAATAAAGCAAAAAAATTAAATAAAATGAAAGAATGACAGCTAACTGTAGTCTTTTAGGTTTGAAAATTTTTAGGTTTAAAAATTTATCATAGCGTTTGAGAAAATCATCTAACTAAATTTGAAAATACAATGATAGCGTTGAGAAAGTCAATTAATTAATTTGAAAACGTATTTTTAAAAAATCAAATAAGTTTGACAATTTGAACCAATGACACTGAGCGATGAGCGTATCTGTGATACTTCAATTCAATTAATAACAGGCTCTTAATAGGCTTTAATTCCCCCCGCATTTATCCTTCAGAAGCCTATCAAGTACTTGAATGATAGAACACTGTTGTCGTTAGGAAGGATTGCGCTACTTGGTAGTTCGTGCCAGTGTTACTCATTCCCGGAAGATTTCTTCAAATAAACTGTTTTCATTTTTTTGTAGTGAGAGAACATATAAATGAATTACAATATAAAATACGTTCTAATAAAAACACAGAAATTTACAGTCGTAATTGTTGTTCAGGTGTGTGAGGAAATACTACTCTCATAAAATGTTTTTTGGAAATTTTTGAGAAATACTCTCGTAAAATATTTTTTGGGAATTTTTGAGAAATACTCTCGTAAAATATTTTTTTGGGGGAAACAGGCTTACAAAATGTTCTTTGGGAAAATACTTCACTTTATGGTTCAAAGATGCTGTGCTTTATTTTGGGAGAGATGTTACAGCAAGGATTGGAATTTGACGGTTAGGCCGCCAAGCGGGGCTGCTTCGAGGGGGAAAAGGGGAGACGTAGCAGAGAACCTATTGTGCTACACCAATGAACGCTTGCCTAGTGATCACGCGAGAAGGTGTGGCTGAGCACACACCAATGGGAGTCCCAAACGTCAGAACAAACAAGGATTCGGCCAATCAGGATGCAGATGCTGCCTCTGTAGATGGGAAGCTTCGAGATCAATCTGGAAGCAAGGAAGCGAAACGCTTATAAGGAGGGTGGATGAAGCCTCGGGAGGATTTTTTTTTGTGTGGAGCGGCGTAAGGGAAGCAGCTAGAACCTGATTGCGTGAGCAAGTGCGCCCGTCCCTTGCCGGGGGGTGCACAAGAACAACGAAATGTACATCTGCGCGAAGTCACCAGCAGACATCGAAACGATGACTTGCAAGAAAGACCGCTCAAACACCTCAACTGCATCGAAACGACAACTTGCAGCAAAACCGTTCAAAACACCTCAGCTGCACGGTGGTAATCGACAAGAGTCAAAGCGTCAATAACTCTACAGAAAACATTCTATTGGCTTCTACACCAACTCCAAATTCGCAAACAACTCCACCTTCTCCAGCAAGATAATTGTCCTAGTTCATCTTCAAGCCAGCAGTGATGTCGAGCGCTGAAAGATCTGCAAGTGGCGGGCAGACGTTGTCACGCATTTCTCAGCCTGAGCGCAAGCGCAGCCAGAAAAACCGCAGCATCGCCGAGCAAGATGAGCAGACCGAGTCCGCGTGCAGGCTTCAGAATTGAAAAGAAAATCCAGCATCAATGGAATGGAATTAGGTCAGCTGCAGCCGCACATCACAGCGGAGTGGAAAGTGTATAATTGTCGGCAGGGTGAATTCGTAAAAATGAGAGCTCTGTTAGGTGGTGATAAAAGTTCAATTTCAGATGTAGCTCAGCACCAAGAAAAGTGCTTTTCAAAGTGTCGCGCAAAATCATATAAATTGTAGGCAATCGGTTTCCTGTGTTTATTTAGTCGAGGATCGAATTCACGTTGTGAATTGTGCGGCGCTTCATATAATTCGACACCGTGTTGCAGCTCCAGGTTGAATCGTGATATGTTATTCTCGCTAAGATTGTGTTTTATGTTGCTGTGGAACCTGCGGTTTTGTGGATGCGTAATTTGTTGTCTACGATGGAGTATTGGTAACTTGAATTCTCGGTAAGCATCACATTTATATCGTGTCACGTTTAGAGTCTTATAACGGTAGAATGTGTGTGCCTTTCATTAATGCAGTTGTGCCCTTTCAAATTATTTCGTTTCAATGCCTTGTGTGATTTATCCACGTGTTTCCCCCAAATAAATTCATGTAAATCTTCAATCCTTTTATTCTCACGGTCTGGTATGCAGGTGTAAGCAAGCATGATGGATAATATTTTAAATTTTGCGGGGGTTGAGAGTCCCTCAGCGTATGGAAAGGGGGTCCTAAACCCACCCCTATCTCCGTATCGCAACAGGTGTCCAGTTTAGTGGGTGGCGGTAGCGACGGACACACCAAGCAGGCAGGCAGGCAGGCAAGCAGGCAAGCAGGCAAGCAGGCAAGCAGGCAAGCAGGCAAGCAGGCAAGCAGGCAAGCAGGCAAGCAGGCAAGCAGGCAAGCAGGCAAGCAGGCAAGCAGGCAAGCAGGCAAGCAGGCAAGCAGGCAAGCAGGCAAGCAGGCAAGCAGGCATGCAAGCAAGCAGGCAAGCAGGCAAGCAGGCAAGCAGGCAAGCAGGCAAGCAGGCAAGCAGGTAAGCAGGCAAGCAGGCAAGCAGGCAAGCAGGCAAGCAGGCAAGCAGGCAAGCAGGCAAGCAGGCAAGCAGGCAAGCAGGCAAGCAAGCAAGCAGGCATACAGGCAAGCAGGCAAGCAGGCAAGCAAGCAAGCAGGCAAGCAGGCAAGCAGGCAAGCAGGCGAGCAAGCAAGCAGGCAAGCAGGCAAGCAGGCAAGCAGGCAAGCAGGCAAGCAGGCAAGCAGGCAAGCAGGCAAGCAGGCAAGCAGGCAAGCAGGCAAGCAGGCAAGCAGGCAAGCAGGCAAGCAGGCAAGCAGGCAAGCAGACAAGCAGGCAAGCAGGCAAGCAAGCAAGCAGGCAAGCAGGCAAGCAGGCATGCAGGCAAGCAGGTAAGCAGGCAAGCAAGCAGGCAAGCAGGCAAGCAGGCAAGCAGGCAAGCAGGCAAGCAGGCAAGCATGCAAGCAGGCAGGCAAGCAGGCAAGCAGGCAAGCAGGTAAACAGGCAAGCAGGCAAGCAGGCAAGCAGGCAAGCAGGCAAGCAGGCAAGCAGGCAAGCAGGCAAGCAGGCAAGCAGGCAGGCAGGCAAGCAGGCAAGCAGGCAAGCAAATAGACAGGCAAGCAGGCAAGCAGGCAAGCAGGTAGACAGGCAAGAAGGCAAGCAGGCAAGCAGGTAGACAGGCAAGAAGGCAAGCAGTTAATCAATCGAACAAACAAAAAATTTTGTACAATTTGTGTTATTATTTTTTAATATTATACACAGGGATGTTTCTCTTTTATTTCGGGGTATTCAAGATTCCTATACAACGTCCATCACGGGAACAATGAAATAAAAGTCTACAGTTTTTTGAGCCTTTAAGTTCTGTTCATCCGGTAAAAAAAGTCTAAAGCCTTTCCAAGAAAATTTCCCGCGATGCGACTAAACCCAAAATTTATCGTCACGTTTGGTAGCAAGAATGAAATTAAGACTAAAAATTTCTAAGGCAATTCCTAACCCAATATTTAAAGCACACAATAACCAACAAAACACACACACACAATAACCACCAACACACACACACACACAATAACCCCTAACACACACAATAACCACCACCAGCACACACAACAACCACCACCAACACACACAATAACCACCACCAACCCACACAATAACCACCACCAACAGTCCAACACACACAATAACCACCACCAACACACACAATAACCACCACCAACACACACAATGACCACCACCACCAACACACACAATAACCACCACCAACACACACACAATAACCACCAACATACACACACAATAACCACCACCAACACTCACAATAACCACCACCAACACACACAGCAACCACCACCATCACACACAATAACCACCACCAACACACACAATAACCACCAACACACACAACAACCACCACCAACACACACAATAACCACCAACACTCACAATAACCACCAACACACACAACAACCACCACCATCACACACAATTAACACCACCATCACACACAACAACCACCACCAACACACACAACAACCACCACCAACACTCACAACAACCACCAACACTCACAATAACCACCAACACACACAACAACCACCACCAACACACACAACAACCACCACCAACACACACAACAACCACCACCAACACACACAATAACCACCAACACTCACAATAACCACCAACACACACAACAACCACCACCATCACACACAATTAACACCACCATCACACACAATAACCACCACCAGCACACACAACAACCACCACCAACACACGCAATAACCACCACCAACACACACAACAACCACCACCAACACACACAATAACCATCAACACTCACAATAACCACCAACACACACAACAACCACCACCATCACACACAATTAACACCACCATCACACACAACAACCACCACCAACACACACAACAACCACCACCAACACACACAATAACCACCACCAACACACACAATAACCACCACCAGCACACACAACAACCACCACCAACACACACAACAACCACCACCAACACACACAATAACCACCACCAGCACACACAACAACCACCACCAACACACACAACAACCACCACCAACACACACAATAACCACCAACACACACAAAAACCACCACCAACACACACAACAACCACCAACACACACAACAACCACCACCAACACACACAACAACCACCAACACACACAACAACCACCAACACACACAACAACCACCAACACACACAACAACCACCACCAACACACACAACAACCACCAACACACACAACAACCACCACCAACACACACAATAACCACCAACACACACAACAACCACCACCAACACACACAACAACCACCAACACACACAACAACCACCACCAACACACACAATAACCACCAACACACACAACAACCACCAACACACACAACAACCACCACCAACACACACAACAACCACCAACACACACAACAACCACCAACACACACAACAACCACCACCAGCACACACAACAACCACCACCAACACACACAACAACCACCAACACACACAACAACCACCAACACACACAACAACCACCACCAGCACACACAACAACCACCACCAACACACACAACAACCACCACCAACACACACAATAACCACCACCAGCACACACAACAACCACCACCAACACACACAACAACCACCACCAACACACACAATAACCACCAACACACACAACAACCACCACCAACACACACAACAACCACCAACACACACAACAACCACCACCAACACACACAACAACCACCAACACACACAACAACCACCAACACACACAACAACCACCAACACACACAACAACCACCACCAACACACACAACAACCACCAACACACACAACAACCACCACCAACACACACAATAACCACCAACACACACAACAACCACCACCAACACACACAACAACCACCACCAACACACACAACAACCACCAACACACACAACAACCACCAACACACACAACAACCACCACCAACACACACAACAACCACCAACACACACAACAACCATCACCAACACACACAATAACCACCAACACACACAACAACCACCACCAACACACACAACAACCACCAACACACACAACAACCACCACCAACACACACAACAACCACCAACACACACAACAACCACCACCAACACACACAACAACCACCAACACACACAACAACCACCACCAACACACACAACAACCACCAACACACACAACAACCACCACCAACACACACAACAACCACCAACACACACAACAACCACCACCAACACACACAATAACCACCACCAGCACACACAACAACCACCACCAACACACACAACAACCACCACCAACACACACAATAACCACCACCAGCACACACAACAACCACCACCAACACACACAACAACCACCACCAACACACACAACAACCACCACCAACACACACAACAACCACCACCAACACACACAACAACCACCACCAACACACACAATAACCACCACCAACACACACAACAACCACCACCAACACACACAACAACCACCACCAACACACACAACAACCACCACCAACACACACAACAACCACCACCAACACACACAACAACCACCACCAACACACACAACAACCACCACCAACACACACAACAACCACCACCAACACACACAATAACCACCACCAACACACACAACAACCACCACCAACACACACAACAACCACCACCAACACACACAACAACCACCACCAACACACACAACAACCACCACCAACACACACAACAACCACCACCAACACACACAATAACCACCACCAACACACACAACAACCACCACCAACACACACAACAACCACCACCAACACACACAATAACCACCACCAACACACACAACAACCACCACCAACACACACAACAACCACCAAAACACACAAACAACAACCACCACCAACACACACAACAACCACCACCAACACACACAACAACCACCACCAACACAAACAACAACCACCACCAACACACACAACAACCACCACCAACACACACAACAACCACCACCAACACACACAACAACCACCACCAACACACACAACAACCACCACCAACACACACAACAACCACCACCAACACACACAATAACCACCACCAACACAAACAACAACCACCACCAACACACACAACAACCACCACCAACACACACAACAACCACCACCAACACACACAACAACCACCACCAACACACACAATAACCACCACCAACACACACAATAACCACCACCAACACACACAACAACCACCACCAACACACACAACAACCACCAAAACACACAACAACCACCACCAACACTCACTACAGAAGTAACCCTCGAAAAAAAATCGAAAAAAGGGGAAAAAACGGTTCCTTCACGCGCGCCGAGGGACGCTAGAACGGCTCCCTCGTCGCTCCCTCAGCTCGGCCAGCGGTCCCGCAAAAAGCTGGGACGACTTTTGCTGGGAGGTGTTCCTAGCTCGCTGGGACATGTTCTTGGCCTCTTAAAAGATCCTAGCTTGCTGGGAGAAATTTTTTGTTTGCTGGGAGCTGTAACTAGCTCGCTGGGAGACGTTGCTAACTTGCTGGGAGCTGTTACTTGCTCGCTGGGAGACGTTGCTAACTTGCTGGGAGACGTGGCTAACTTGCTGGGAGACGTTGCTAACTTGCTGGGAGACGTTGCTAACATGCTGGGAGACGCTGCTAACTTGCTGGGAGACGCTGCTAACTTGCTGGGAGACGTTGCTAACTTGCTGGGAGACGTTGCTAACTTGCTGGGAGACGTTGCTAACTTGCTGGGAGACGTGGCTAACTTGCTGGGAGACGTTGCTAACTTGCTGGGAGACGCTGCTAACTTGCTGGGAGACGTGGCTAACTTGCTGGGAGACGTTGCTAACATGCTGGGAGACGCTGCTAACTTGCTGGGAGACGCTGCTAACTTGCTGGGAGACGCTGCTAACTTGCTGGGAGACGTGGCTAACTTGCTGGGAGACGTTGCTAACTTGCTAGGAGACGCTGCTAACTTGCTGGGAGACGTTCCTAGCTCGCTGGGAGATGACCCGGTACAACTACGAGGCGCCTATATGATATAGATGAAAATGTTTTTCCGATCTTCTATACAATGTAAATCGAAAATATATCGATTTGGATGCATATAAGTAATAGATATATAAATAATTCAGATGCATGTAAACAATTCATGCGTATAAGCAATAAATATATAAATAGAAAAAATTCCACAAAGCTTTACTCATTTCTATCCAACTAATCTCTCAGTGCAAATAACCCTCAGTGTACCCTCAGTGTACCCTCAGTGCACCCTCAGTATACCCTTAGTGTACCCTCAGTGTACCCTCAGTGTACCCTCAGTATACCCTTAGTGTACCCTCAGTGTACCCTCAGTGTACCCTCAGTGTACCCTCAGTATACCCTTAGTGTACCCTCAGTGTACCCTCAGTGTACCCTCAGTGTACTTTCAGTGTCTACCCTCAGTTTACCTTCAGTTTCTACCCTCAGTGTACCCTCAGTGTCTACCCTCAGTATACCTTCAGTGTACCCTCAAGCAGCCCTTAACTCCCCTCAGGCGATCCTCAACGTTCCCAACTCTCCTCAACCAACCCTCAACGTCCCAACTCCCTCAACCAACCCTCAACGTCCCAACTCCTCTCAAGCAACCCTCAACGTTCCCAACTCCCCTCAGTCACCCCTCCAATCCCCTTAGGCCAGATACCCTCCCCCTCTCAAGCCAAATCTCAACTCCAGGTTTCATCGGAGCCACTCGGCATCTCGATCTCATTGCAGGGCGCTATTAAGTCGACAAGATTAGCATTGGGCCTTACCTCTTTCTTTAGAGGGCTACTTCAAAGGCCCTTCGATAATTCCCTCGGTTGACTAAATCGTTTAAAGGGAAGAGGGGCGGACGCAATAGAAAAGCCGCGTGCGACCCTCTAGTTTGCTTTCAAGTGCTTCTCTTGTTGTTGGTCTTCCATCCTGCGGCCCTCGAGCAGATCTGGTGTCCCTTTCCAGGCCCCGCCGTGTTCTGGGATATCGTTTTACCAGGACCCATGTTCCCACGATCGTCTGGAATGTGTCCTTGTTCTTTCCCAAAAGTCTCTCGCTCGTCTGGAATAGGTTCTTGTTCTTTCTTTCATTCTAAAAAGTTTTATTCCAGAAAGTCCCGCGTTTGCCTGGAATGTGTACTTGTTTATTCTGTTAAGCCCATCAGTCGCAAGGAAAGTTTTATTCTGTATATTGATATTTTCGAGGCTTACAAAGAATAAATATTCCTTATTCTTACGAATTCAATATTCATCTATAATATAATTTTTATTATTCCAATAATTCCCTCTTTGTCCTGGAATATATTCCTCTCCATTCCAGCAATTCCTACATTCCCCTGAAACATAGTCCTCCCAATTCCCACCATCTCCTATTCCCACAATCCTCCCTAATCCCCCATTCCCACCCGTTCCAGTAATCCAGGTGAGTAATCCAACAGAGAGTAATCCAGCTGTTGTTGACAGATGTGGCGGCTGAGACTCCAGTGTATTGTTCCAGGAATACGAGCGCAACAAATATAATGCCAGTCACAACAAATGTAATTACAATCAGGACAAATATAATTCCAGTCGCAACAAATGTAATTCCAGTCGCAAAATTTACATTTTAAACAACAAATATAATTCCAGCCGCGATAAAGTTAAGTTGAAAAAAGCAGTTGAAACAAAACTACAGAGCTTGCAGTACAAATGCTAAAATGGCGTTAAAAGTTAAAGCGATGAAGTCGGCTCAAAAAACTAAACGCTATGACATGTGTTAAATAAAAGTAAAATCTATTAACCTAAAATGCTATGACTTGCATTAAATAAAAGTCAAATGCATTAAACTACAACGCTATGAGATGATAAATAACAGTCAAAAGTCAAAAAGTCTAGGTGCAGCAAGAGACAAAGTGCTACATATGGGTATAGCAGCAGACAAAATGACGACAAAATTTAAAGCATAAAGCTGAAACGCTATGACTTGCATTAAATGAAATTAAAATGTATGAAACTGAAACGCTATAACTTGCATTAAATAAAAGTCAAATGCATTAAGCCAAAACGCTATGACATGATAAATAAAAAGTCAAAAAGTTCAAAAAGCCTGGGTACAGCACCAGACAAAGTGCTACGGCGGGAGCAAGACACAGCCCCAGATTGGGGTGTCAGATCCATGAGATGCTGTCGGGCGCACGGCACAACTTCCGGCTCCTCATCTCTGCACACACTGTGTAGAGCTCGTCCTATCCTTGCGTTGTGCGATCCTGAGGTGTATTTGAACCTAAAGTGGCTCATAGACGGTCAATATTACTGTCAATATAATTGACAATAGTGAATATTGATAATTCAATTGATCGTCTGTGGGCTTGATTGACGACCGTCAACTAATTGACTTAGTGGGCAAAAAAAAATTCATCAATATATTGAGTCAATGATATTGACAATTAAATTGATCGTCTATGGGCCGCTTTACTCTTGTTTTTATGTAGATCCTATTCTTGCGTTTGTGTGGATCTTATCCTGGCGTTGATGTTCTAAGGAGTATTTAAGTCTTACTCTTGCTTCTATGTACATCCAATTCCATTTAGTGTTTATACAGTCTATTTTTGCGCTTTAGTACTTTCATATCCTACTCTAGTTCACAGTTTCAGCAGCAGTATTGCCCCGTTCCAGCAGCAGCATTGCCCAGTTCCAGCAGCAGTATTGCCCAGTTCCAGCAGCAGTATTACCTAGTTCCAGCAGCAGCATTGCCCAGTTCCAGCAGCAGTATTGTCCAGTTCCAGCAGCAGCATTGCCCAGTTCCAGCAGCAGTATTGCCCAGTTCCAGAAGCAGCATTGCCCAGTTCCAGCCGCAGTATTGCTTAGTTCCAGCAGCAGCATTGCCCAGTTCCAGCAGTATTGCACAGTTCCAGCAGCAGTATTGCCCAGTTCCAGCAGCAGCATTGCCCAGTTCCAGCAGTATTGCCTAGTTCCAGCAGCAGTATTGCCCAGTTCCAGCAGCAGTGCCTTATCGACGCTCGTGTTGCATTTATCGCCGCCTCAGCTCCAGAACGAAGAAGGATGACGGACGCTGTTCCAGGGCATCATTCCAGTAGCGCTTTCCTCATTCCAGGGAGTTTCTTTAATTTGCTGCTGAGCGTGTTGTTGACGGGAGGCGGGATGGGTGGTGGGACGGTTAGCGGGACGGGTGGTGAGACGGGTGGTGAGACGGGTGGTGGGACGGGTGGAGAGACGGGTGGTGAGACGGGTGGTGGGATGGGTGGTGGGACGGGTAGTGGGACGGGTGGTGAGATGGGTGGTGGGACGGGTGGTGAGACAGGTGGTGGGGTGGGTGGTGGGACGGGTGGGGAGACGGGTGGCGGGATGGTTGGCGGGACGGGTGGTGAGACGGGTGGTGGGACGCATGGTGAGACGGGTTGTGAGACGGTTGGTGGGACGGGTGGTGGGACGGGTGGTGAGGCGGGTGGTGAGACGGGTGGTGAACCGAGTGGTGAGACGGGTGGTGGGACGGGTGGTGGGACGGGTGGTGGGACGGGTGGTGGGACGGGTGGTGGGACGGGTGGTGGGACGGGTGGTGGGATGGGTGGTGGGACGGGAGGTGGGACGGGTGGCAGGACGGGTGGTGGCACTCCCCCACACTCCCCCCCCCCCACTCCGCCACACTACCCACACTCTCCCATACTCCCCCACACTCCCCAACACTCCACCACACTCCTCCACACTCCCCCACACTCCCCCACACTCCACCACACTCCACCACACTCCCCCACACTCCACCACACTCCCCCACACTCTCCCACAACCCCCCACACTCCCCAACACCCCACTACACTCCCCCACACTCCCCCACACTCCCCCAAGGCATTCCTTCCATTTTCCCCGTCGCCGCGCATCAATTATTTCGAGAATTTTCCTGCGAGCTGCAAAATGGAACTGTGTTTGTGTTGTGTTTGTGTTGTGTTTGTGTTGTGTTTGTGTTGTGTTTGTGTTGTGTTTGTGTTGTGTTTGTGTTGTGTTTGTGATGTGTTTGTATTGTGTTTGTGTTGTGTTGTGTTTGTGTTGTGTTTGTGTTGTGTTTGTGTTGTGTTTGTGTTGTGTTTGTGTTTTGCTTGTGTCGTGTTTGTGTTGTGTTTGTGTTGTGTTGGTGTTGTGTTTGCGTTGTGTTTGTATTGTGTTTGTGTTGTGTTTGTGTTGTGTTTGTGTTGTGTTTGTGTTGTGTTTGTGTTGTGTTTGTGTTGTGTTTGTGATGTGTTTGTATTGTGTTTGTGTTGTGTTGTGTTTGTGTTGTGTTTGTGTTATGTTTGTGTTGTGTTTGTGTTGTGTTTGTGTTGTGATGGTTTTGTGTTTGTGTTATGTTTGTTATGTGCTTGGGTTTGTGTTGGTTTTGTGTTTCTGTTATGCTTATGTTGTTTGTGTTGTGTTTGTGTTTTTTGAGGGAATCTGTGCTGTTGTGTTTGCACGTTTTGTGCGTTCTAGGTTTTTTGTATCGTTTGAATTCGCGTAGTTGTGTTTAGTTGTGTCGCTGTGTGGTGTTGTGTTCCGCATTGTGTGTTTCTGTGTTGTGTGCTTTTGTGTTTCTCATGTGCTACTGTGTGTGTTTGTGCTGTTGCATGGCGTATGTAACGTTCATCATCTTATTGTATGTGCGGCCTATTTAAATTGTGCTCAGTGAACATTTGTGTTTCTTTTTGATGGTGTGTTAGTCTAAGCGTGGCGCTCTTTACGTGAGGGTGCGTGTGTTTGTGTATACGTGTGTTGTGTTGTACGTGTGTGTGTGTATGTTTGTGATTTGTGTGTGAGTGCGGGGGGGGGGATGTTGTATGTGTTTGTGAGCGTGTGCGTGTCTGTTATGAGTGTGCGATTTATTCATCCCTAAATAATTATGATCAAATTATCAAAGCTAAGCAATAAAAGATGAATAGTTATGTGTAATTAAATGATTAAGACCTAATAACTCAAGCCAAAATAACTCTAGCCAAACGCAGGTATCCAGAGCGGTGCGCTTTAGCATTACAACCTTTATTTATTTTTGCATTAATATTATTTTTTACTTGACTGTTTTATGATTGACGTTCCTTGTTGATCAGAACTGTGCGCTGACATTTTTAAGTCTTGCTTACATTAGTTTTATTGTGTATCGCTGAAATACGAATTGCTCTACAATTCTTCCATCATTATTTTATTTTCACAATATTTCTTTAATGTGTACCTATGGTTACTCAATGAATGGTTTTAATCACATGCTCACACATATTGCACATAACACACACGCGCTGCACATAACACACACACGCTGCACATAACACACACACGCTGCACATAACACACACACGCTGCACATAACACACACACGCTGCATATAACACACACACGCTGCACATAACACACACACGCTGCACATAACACACACACGCTGCACATAACACACACACGCTGCACATAACACACACACGCTGCACATAACACACACACGCTGCACATAACACACACACGCTGCACATAACACACACACGCTGCACATAACACACACACGCTGCACATAACACACACACGCTGCACATAACACACACACGCTGCACATAACACACACACGCTGCACATAACACACACACGCTGCACATAACACACACGCGCTGCATATAACACACACACGCTGCATATAACACACACACGCTGCACATGACACACACATGTTGCACATGACACACGCACGCTGCACATAACACCCCAGCTTCCCTCACATAATCACAACATCGAGCATCAAAGATCTCATTTCCCTCGGTGTGCTGCATCTGTTTCCCCTCTTAAATTCCGCCATTTCCATACTTCCCTCATTTTATTTAAATATTTCCCTCATTTTATTATCATATTTTGTCCATTTCTTTTCCACGGCGCCTTTTGTTCGCGGCTCCCAGCCGTCATTGAATGTCGCGTTGTGCGTTTGTGCGTTATTTGTGCGTTATTGATTGTCCGATTGACTGGATTGTTGTGATTTATGGGATTGATTTTATTGATGGGCTTGTAGGGATTGTTAGGATTTATGGGATTGTTACGATTGGTGGGATTGAACGGGATTGTTGGGATTGATAGGATTGTTGGGACTGATGGGATTGTTGGGATTGGTGGGATTGAAAGGAATTGTTGGGATTGATAGGATTGTTGGGATTGATGGGATTGTTGGGATTGATGGGATTGTTACGATTGGTGGGATTGAAAGGGATTGTTAGGATTGATAGGATTGTTGGGATTGATGGGATTGTTGGGATTGATGGGATTGTTGGGATTGATGGGATTGTTACGATTGGTGGGATTGAAAGGGATTGTTAGGATTGATAGGATTGTTGGGATTGATGGGATTGTTGGGATTGATGGGATTGTTGGGATTGATGGGATAGGTGGGATTGAAAGGGATTGATAGGACTGTTGGGATTGATGGGATTGTTACGATTGTTGGGATTGAAGGGGACCCCACAACCCACCACCCACCACCCACCACCACCCACCACCCACCACCCACCACACAGGCAGCCCACATTAGCATATCTTTTCAATCAAGGCGCGCCGTAAAGAGAGCGTGTCCGACAGCGTCGTTTATCATCGCTTTTATTATGGTGCTCAGATCAGGTCTTGTGCCTCGCGTGGGACACCCGTGGGACACGTGGGGGAGGTGGAGTGCGTGGGACGGGCGGGACGGGGGGGACATGGGTGGGACTGGTGGGACTTAAGCAACTTGTAGGGCGCATAAAAGTTGAGGGAATTATCGAACTTTAAGGACTTTTTAAGACAGGTGTCTTCAGTGGATCTTGTCAACTTAGTGGGACTTGCGGAACATAGATCTGACTAATAAAATGGTTCCATATAAATAGATATGCGCATATACATAGCATTTATTATTTCAGTTTATTTTATATGTATATATATGTTAATTAAGTTGGTAAATACAAAACAACATTAATTACTCTCCATTGCTTCAGCAATTGCAAGTGTGTGATGTGCGTATCTGTGATACAGGCTTCACTGCCTCCCCAATTTTCCCTACACAGTCTCCCATGAATAATTAAAATAACATTATTACCCTTAAGTTAACATTATACAAAAATCATTTACTGCACCACCAACGAATTCATGCGTTAACAAAAAATAATCCACGAGTAATCAAATAGTTGATTCATCGATGCGATTAAGAGCACAAAAATGCTTGTGCAGAAATGGACGACATAGTATAAAAAATGGACGACAAATAAAACAAGTTCACAATATTTTAAAAAAGTGTATAAACAGCTGTAGCGATTTTTTTTACCATGCTCTAATTTAGTTATTTTATTAAAAATATTGTAAACATGTTTGGTAGACACATGTTTACAGTATTTTTAATAAAATAACTAAATTAGAGAAAGGTAAAAAAGATTGCTAAAAAATTATTGTTTTAATAAAATGATTGCTAGAAAAACGCTCACAACTGTTTCAATAACATGATATACAGCACAGTAGTTGCAGGGACTTCTTTTCTAAAACTGAAAATAAAGTTATATTGAATCACATACAGTTTATGATTTGACTCTCCTGCACAAACATGTTTCTGGCAGGCATCAGTAGAGTAATTACAGGAGAAATACTTTTGAAGATTTTAATCAAAGGTACAGCAGTTGCTGAAGAGCGTTCAATGGAGAATATAGTCGAAACAGTAAATAATCAGTAAATAGGTTATGATTAAAATTATTTTAAAAATAAGTTCCTTTTTTTGTTTTTATTCCTTTTCAATCCCTCAGATGTTGCCGGCTTCACTTACGACCTATAACTATCAATATCATCATTAACGACCAATATCGCTTTTAACGACTAATACCACCATTAACGGGTAATATCGCTTGTACGGCTAATGTCGCCTTGTCCGACCAATATCACTTATAAGAACTAAAATCGTTAATAAAGACTAATATCACCTCTATCGACCAATACCGCCTTTAACGACCAATATCGCTTTGTACGACCAATATCGCCTCTAACGACTCATATCACCATTAAGGGCTAATGCCATTAACAACTAATATCGCCTCTAACGACTAATATCGTCCCCCACACAGCGACCCCGAATCCGTTACGGATCAATACCGATCAGTTACGTGTTCACTTGAAGCGTCCAAATCAGCGCCGATCAGTGGCGGCTTTGTGGAGAGCCGGCCAAACCTGCCCTGGATCTGCCGCGAATCGGCGCCGATTATTGACGATTTGCACTCAATTTCGGCCGATCAGGGTACGTTGTTTTTTCAATTTGAATTTTTTTTTTAATTTTTCAACTTTTCCTTAATAATTACGTTGACTGCGGTACGACCCATCGCTGGGTCGTTTGAAAAAGTTATAACAATATTATAAAATTTTGGGTATTTAATATACCCAGTTAATATTGGGTATTTATAAAATTGCTGCAAACTTTTGAATTTAAATCTGAGTTGAATGTTAAACTTCAGTTGAACCCGTAGCGGTCAGTGTGTTAATATTGGCTTCTATTTTCAAATTTCTCAATTTTTATATTTTTCATTTATGTAGTTCTGCGTATAAACTTGTGTTTCAACGTTATTTTTGTATACTCATATTTAACTCTATTATATGACATACACAATTTATTTTTGAGTTTTTACTTTCATTTTAGCAGTTTTGCATGAGTTCAACTTATATTGTGTAACTTTAATACTGCATACATATATTTCTGCTGTGTTATATTCGAAGTTAAGATTTCCTCTATTCGTGTCACAAATGAAATTTTCAAATCCCTAAAACAATTTAAAAATTTTCTATAATATAAATGAAAATATAGAAGCATTACAAAATCCATAGCATTTGACGGAACAACAAAGACACATCTAATATTACAAGCGTTACCAGCACGTATTGAATATATTAATTGTGTATACGTAATATACATTAATTATATATATGTAATTAAATATATTTAATACCAGTACCAGTACGGCGTATTAAATTTATCGATCTTTCAAAAGCCTCTCCTGTAAAAAAAAAGCTTTCATGCTCGTCCGAAGAAATTGTCCTCCATTAAAATAAAGTTAAATTCCATTTCTTTAAAACATAATTTCTTACTGCAACAAAATAGAAGAAATTCCATTTCATTAAAACAAAATATATGAATTATCACTGTTCATTAAAATACAAGTTCACTGCAACAAAAAAAACGAAATTCCACTATTAATTAAAATAAAAGTTCAGTGCAATAAAATAGAATGTATTCCTCGGCAATGAGTTTCAGCCGGAAATGAAAAAAAAAGTGCGATGCCATTGCTCCATGGGCTCTGCAATAAGCAATACTCAAGTTCTATTTGCACAAAAAAAATACAACATTTGCATCTCGCGCTTTCAAATCACAATTTGAGTTTGCAATTCAAATGCTTGCCGTTAGCAAGAAAAAAAATTTAAATTGATAAAAAAAAAAATTTTTTAAGTTTTCACTGCCGGCAGCAACCTGGAGCAAATAATTCAAGAACGCTCCTGAGTTCACTTTATTTCCCTTAACAAAACTGAATAAAAATTGAATAAAACTTAATAAAAAGCTAAAAACTAATTAGAACTTAATAGAGACTAAATTAAAATAAAAACTAATATCGCAGTGCAAGTCCATTGCCTTGACGCAGGGCATTTGCAGGCTTTATTTTCGCGCTCCACTCGTGAAAAATTTTGGCAGTGTTTTATTTTAGTTGTGTTGTTTTGGATTAGTTTTGTGATGCGAGAATGAGTGTCTTCTGTACGAGTGTTTAATGGTACGAGTGGCTAATGGTACGAGTGGCTAATGGTACGAGTGTTTAATGGTACGAGTGGCTAATGGTACGAGTGGCTAATGGTACGAGTGTTTAATGGTACGAGTGGCTAATGGTACGAGTGGCTAATGGTACGAGTGGTTAATGGTACGAGTGGCTAATGGTACGAGTGGCTAATGGTACGAGTGGTTAATGGTACGAGTGGTAAATGGTACGAGTGGCTAATGGTACGAGTGGCTAATGGTACGAGTGTTTAATGGTACGAGTGGCTAATGGTACGAGTGGCTAATGGTACGAGTGTTTAATGGTACGAGTGTTTAATGGTACGAGTGGCTAATGGTACGAGTGGTTAATTGTACGAGTGGCTAATGGTACGAGTGGTTAATGGTACGAGTGGTTAATGGTACGAGTGGCTAATGGTACGAGTGGTTAATGGTACGAGTGGTTAATGGTACGAGTGGCTAATGGTACGAGTGGTTAATGGTACGAGTGGCTAATGGTACGAGTTGTTAATGGTACGAGTGGTTAATGGTACGAGTGGTTGATGTTACGAGTGGCTAATGGTAAGAGTGGCTAATGGTACGAGTGGCTAATGGTACGAGTGGTTAATGGTACGAGTGGTTAATGGTACGAGTGATTAATGGTACGAGTGGCTAATGGTACGAGGGGTTAATGGTACGAGTGGTTAATGGTACGAGTGGTTAATGGTACGAGTGGCTAATGGTAATCATAAACCAAAGTCAACTTCTAAATTACCGATAAAACATCCATCTTTTAGATCCGTTAAACGCCTTACAAGGAAAATCAAATGCACCAAATCACTAATTTCTAAAATCAGTTCAAACATTTCCGACAGTCATCAATGCCTTCGGAATTATAAAGTTACTGTTATGAGTCAAATTCGTCCATTTTTTATCACATTCCAGCACCCAATCAAACCCGAGCACAAAATGCACCAAACCGACGTGAACATTGAAGCTGCGATATCCTCCCTCTCTAATTCATCAAACGGCGAGCTGTTTCGTCACCATTTGAGTACTGCGTCAAAAGGTGCAGTACTCCAGCAAACAGGCGCAGTACTCCATCAAACAGGCGCAGTACTCCATCAAAAGGGGCAGTACTTCATCAAAAGGCGCAGTATTCCGTCAAAAGGCGCAGCACTCCATCAAAAGGCGTGGTACTCCATCAAAAAGCGCAGAACTCCATCAAAAGGCGCAGAACTCCATCAAAAGGCGCAGCACTCCATCAAAAGGCACAGCACTCCATCAAAAGGCACAGTACTCCATCAAAAGGCGCATAACTCCATCAAAAAGCGCAGTACTCCATCAAAAGGTGCGGTACTCCATCAAAAGGCGCAGCACTCCATCAAAAGGCACAGTACTCCATCAAAAGGCGCAGAACTCCATCAAAAGGCGCAGCACTCCATCAAAAGGCGCCGAACTCCAATAAAAGGCGAAAGTACTCCATCAAAAGGCACAGAACTCCATCGAAAGGCGCAGTCCTCCATCAAAAGGTGCAGAACTCCATCAAAAGGCGCAGTACTGCATCAAAAGGCGCAGTACTTAATCAAAAGGCACAGAACTCCATCCAAAGGCACAGTACTCCATCAAAAGGCGCAGAACTCCATCAAAAGGCGCAGTACTCCATCAAAAGGTGCAGAACTCCATCAAAAGGCGCAGTACTCCATCAAAAGACGCAGTACTCCATCAAAAGACGCAGTACTGCATCAAGAGGTGCAGCAAGTGCAGTGTGTGCACATAAGTCAATTTAGAGTGCCAGCTCAGCGCCGGTCGCAGCGCTCGAGAGCTACGAGTCGCAGCAAAAACCATTAACAAGTTCATTCAATTTGAAGCCGCCTAAAAGAATCGAAGTGAAGGCGAAGTAGAAGCGAAGGAAGACACCTGAATCTCAAATTAAGCTGAGGGCGGGATAAATGAAAGCAAAGAAGGGGTTCGAACAACTCCACTTCTGGGTTTGGAAAACTAGCGAGCGGATCAAATTCCGCGTGAAGAGTTTCAAGTTTCGAGTCCGCGGATTTTGCGTAGCGCTTTCGTTCCATTTGCCCCGTGTTTGCGTGGTGCATTGACGCACTTATTTAATTTTTGATTCTTGTTGGAGTGGTGGAGGTACTTGTTTGATTTTTAACCTTCCCATTGGAGTGGCGTGATGGAAATGATAAAATATTAGGTGGGGAACTACAGAGAGTAGGTTTAGTCTTTCAAACTTGTTCTGTTTGAACACCGTTCTTTTCGGACCTTCGCTAGAGACGATGAGAACGCCAACGTGCGTAGATGCCTAAAAGTTTAATACGAAATAAAATATATATGTATTCATATATACTATGTATATGTTGTATTTTCAGCTCATTATATATGTCTCATAATAATATTCTTAATAATATATTTTCAAAATAATATTTGTATATATTATGTTACTTCATATATATATATAATAGTTTTAGAAAATATATATATATATATATATACATATATATGTACCTACACACACACATATACATAAACATACAGCGATGTATTTGCATCTTGAATTTTAGCGTTTTTGTTCCTTTGAAAAGTAAATAAAATGTGTACCTCTCGTTTTTTTATTGAAACGTACATAAATATTTTTAGTTCATGATGTATTTGACGCATTAAAGCTTAACTAGTCGTACTTGTATTTTATTCGTTGTATTCTTATGTGTGATTGCCAAATTTAGCAAATAAATGGATTTTTATCATTTTGCTTGAACATACATGCGCCATGACCCCAGCAATGAAGCATAAGTTAGCTTACAGTGACGTTCGTATTATTTTTTTTTACTTTTTTGTTATCCCAGTATTTTCTTTTTCAACATTTGCTTCTTTTTTCTGCTATCCAAAACTTTTTTCCTAATGTTTTTTTAATATTTTCGATTATCCCAATTTTTTCTTAATATTTGTTTATTATTTCTATTATAATATTAACACATCCCAATCAACGCTCACAACTCATAAAAACTTCAACTTTATGTGAGTGAACTTCAACTTATAAACAATTGAACCAAATCATTTAACTAATTTCGTTTTTTGCTCTATTTTGTTTTGTTTTATTTTGTTTTGTTTTATTTTGTTTTGTTTTATTTTGTTTTGTTTTATTTTGTTTGTTTTATTTTGTTTTGTTTTGTTTTATTTTGTTTGTTTTATTTTTTTTTGTTTTATTTTGTTTGTTTTATTTTGTTTTGTTTTATTTTGGTTTATTATGTTTTGTTTTATTTTGTTTTGTTTTATTTTGTTTCATTTTGTTTTGTTTTATTACTTTTTTTTTGTTTTTTTTTTGTTTTTTTTTTTGTTTTGCCCGATTCTATTTTGTTCGGCTGCTACTAATTCAACTTAAACTAATGCAATAGTGGATTCAAGTTATGAATAACTTTGACTAACTTTAATACGAAGTATTGAATACATTCATAGACAATTTAGTTTTCAACAGATCATAAAAAAACTAAAGTTATACATTTTTATGGCTGAATTTTCAAATACAAAGAGTTTGAATATCTGGCCCCCGAAGATTTGAGTATTTGAGACGAAGATCTAATAGTTAAATATTCTGAGTAAATCGTCATTGCATTTTAGTTTCGATTTACTGAAAAAATCGCTGCTTGATTTTCTCGATGTTTTTTTCAAATAAAACTTAAAATCCAATCAGACTTGACACCAAACGAAAAAAATCCCAGGATTTATTTTCTTGCTAGAGCAAATAAATCCCACGAGGCATCGGGCGTCACCTACTGAGTTGAAATCTTCGGATTAAATTTTGGATTTATTGGTGGGCGGCTAAGGACCGCAGCCGTGATTTACGAAGCTGCCAAAATTGAGGAAAAAATATAGGCCTCAACTGAAAATATAGGCCGCAACAAATGGTCGAATTGAAACTCTGTCTGACGCTGCGCCATCCGTCAAACCTCGAAGACGGCGCACTTTTTGACCAAGATGTCCGAGACAGGCCGGTGTATTGAAAGGAAATGAAGCGCCCTCTCGCGGAGCTTTCCGTACACAAAACAATTGTTCTGTCGTTGGCGAGTTTTATTGGCAGCGGATAAATTGGATTCAGAGCGTTTGATTCTTGCTGGGGTTCGACGTGGATAATTGGAAAAATAGATAATTGGAAAAAATCACGGGGAGTCGTTGGTTGCCATGACAAACGGCGTTATGTAGCGTCAACTTGAAGGCGACGTTGATGCGGGACCGTTATTGCGAAATGATTAGCATTGCTGCTAATTATTATTTCTAATGTAACTAAGCAGGAATCTTTCTAAGACTTAGGAAAAGCCATGGAGTGAACCTTTGCCCGTTTCTCACCGCAGAAATTAAAACACTTATATAGTTTTACCCCACATATACATTATTATAACTATTATTATTTAATATTATTGCCGCATAAAATCACACGTTTTGTATGAAATTTAACTGGTGTTGTAAGTCCACGGGTTCTTATACCCAGTCTAACTTTTTCGCCGCCTGCATTCATGTTTTTCACCGTCAAAGTAATTAAATCGCTTAGGAGGCGAAAAACATGCATGCTCCGGCGAAGTTAGCCTGGGTTGGGTATCCATGTTTACATTGAAACCGATCTCGAATGATAGAAAAGGAACTACTATCCGTTCTCACAGAACGTGACATGAGAAGCACATAAATTTTCATTGATAATGAATATTATATATATGATGTATTGACATATATTATTATTATATTAGTATATTTTAAAAAACACATCTTACTTAATAATACCCTCGGTGTGTTTATTAATTTGTTTGATATCTGCTTCTTAAGAAACAGCCTCTTTGATTCGATATGAAGGATGCTCATTTTATTTTAAATATAATATATTTAAAATATTCATATATTATATTATCTGAATAAAGAGGTATCTTACAACAGAGGAAACACTACAGTATCCCGTAACGCCTCATCAAATTGGGTACATTTAAATGGATTTATAAATATAAATGGAACCGCTAGCAAACCTATGTTACTATTACTACTACTACATATAAATGGATTTATTTTTAAGTAATAAAGAATACACTATCTTTTTCATTGTGTTCGTTTTCCGAATACGATAAGGATGTTGCCGAATGAAATGTTCAGTTAAGACGCACCAAAACGTTACCGCATGCAGCGTTTGGGCACGCTGATCAAACGTTTCTGGAGCTCTTGAGAAAATTACAAAGTTTTAAAGTAGCGCCATTTCGCGAACAGTTTTTGTAATTTTATATTAAGCTTAGAATACATTTCAGAAATATTTAATTTTGGATGTTTTCGTTCTATTCAAGTTCTTTGTTTCAGAAGAGTTTAATTTTCTTAATCTATTATAAAATTAATGCGTTTTCTCGGAAAGGCTATACCAGGGCTGGGTATTTTAGACTTTTATTTTCAAGCAAAAAGAGAATAAAAAATAGGTCCTCGCCTCCTAGAATTCAGAATTTATGCGCAATAATGTTGTCATTCTTCTCAAATTTTGCATTTTCACATATTTTCAGTTTATCGAATTCATGCATTCTCGCAAAAAATATTTTATTGATTGTCTATTTGAATTGTGGATTTTCACAAAAAAAATAATCCTGAACTTTCTAATTGAGCCTTTCCAAAGAAAATTTATTCCGAAGCTTTTCTTATCGTTCATTTTTACAAACAAAAATAACACTAAACTCCTAAAATCGTGCAATTCCACAAAAAATATTACCGAGCTTTTTGAATCGCGCATTTCCTTCCAAAAAATAAATAATTCAAAGCTTCTTAATTAGTTCACATCCACAAAAAATAATCCTAAGCCATTTAAATCGTGTATTTCACAACCAAAACAATTCTAAGCCTCTTAAATCGTGCACTTCCTCAAAAAAAATCAAATTATTTTCAGCAAAATAATTAATTTCAATTCATTCGAAGTATTTTCATATTATATTACAGTATTTTCACAGCACTTGACATTATTTCACCGTATTTTTAAAGTAATTCAGTTATACAGGTAAGAGATTCCACAAGGTGCTCTACAGACACCTATAAAATACATTCCCATTCCCGACATGGAATCCCACGAGCGGGAACTATTCCCACTGGAACCGAGACACAATTTTTCTTAACAAAATTCGACATTCAGGAAAGGTTTCAATCAGCGGATGTCGATTTCGTGGAGCTGCAACATTCCGCTTTGCTCGATTCCCACTCGAGCTTCTGGAATGATTCCCGTGGGATATTTAGAGTCATTTGGGGGGACTTATTCCAAGTATTCCAGGCTTACATTCCGGATTTGAATTCCAAGTTTGTGCTCCAGGTTTGTATGGAAGGCTTGTGTTCCTTGTTTGTATGGAAGGTTTGAATTCCAGGTTTGAATTCTAAGTTTGTATTCCATGTTTGTGTTCCAGGTTTGAATTCCAAGTTTGTATTCCAGTTTTGTATTCCAGGTTTGAATTCCAAGTTTGTATTCCAGTTTTGTATTCCATGTTTGTATTCCAGTTTTGTATTCCAGGTTTGAATTCCAAGTTTGTATTCCAGGTTTGAATTCCGAGTTTGTATTCCAGGTTGTATTCCAGGTTTGTATTCTAGGTTTGTGTTCCAGGTTTGAATTCCAAGTTTGTATTCCAGTTTTGTATTCCAGGTTTGTATTCCAGTTTTGTATTCCAGGTTTGAATTCCAAGTTTGTATTCCAGGTTTGAATTCCAAGTTTGTATTCCAGGTTTGAATTCCAGGTTGTATTCCAGGTTTGTATTCCAGGTTTGTATTCCAGGTTTGAATTCCAAGTTTGTATTCCAGTTTTGTATTCCAGGTTTGTATTCCAGTTTTGTATTCCAGGTTTGAATTCCAAGTTTGTATTCCAGGTTTGAATTCCAAGTTTGTATTCCAGGTTTGAATTCCAAGTTTGTATTCCAGGTTTGAATTCCAAGTTTGTATTCCAGGTTTGAATTCCAGGTTGTATTCCAGGTTTGTATTCCAGGTTTGTATTCCAGGTTTGAATTCCAAGTTTGTATTCCAGGTTTGAATTCCAAGTTTGTATTCCAGGTTTGAATTCCGAGTTTGTATTCCAGGTTTGAATTCCAAGTTTGTATTCCAGGTTTGAATTCCAGGTTGTATTCCAGGTTTGTATTCCAGGTTTGAATTCCAAGTTTGTATTCCAGGTTTGTATTCCAGTTTTGTATTCCAGGTTTGAATTCCAAGTTTGTATTCCAGGTTTGAATTCCAAGTTTGTATTCCAGGTTTGAATTCCAGGTTGTATTCCAGGTTTGTATTCCAGGTTTGTATTCCAGGTTTGAATTCCAAGTTTGTATTCCAGTTTTGTATTCCAGGTTTGAATGCCAAGTTTGTATTCCAGGTTTGTATTCCAGGTTTGAATTCCAGGTTGTATTCCAGGTTTGTATTCCAGGTTTGAATTCCAAGTTTGTATTCCAGTTTTGTATTCCAGGTTTGAATTCCAAGTTTGTATTCCAGGTTTGTATTCCAGGTTTGAATTCCAAGTTTGTATTCCAGGTTTGAATTACAAGTTTGTATTCCAGGTTTGAATTCCAGGTTGTATTCCAGTTTTGTATTCCAGGTTTGAATTCCAAGTTTGTATTCCAGTTTTGTATTCCAGGTTTGAATTCCAAGTTTGTATTCCAGGTTTGAATTACAGGTTGTATTCCAGGTTTGTATTCCAGGTTTGTCTTCCAGGTTTGTTTTCTAGGTTTGTATTCCTGTTTTGTATTCCAGGTTTGTATTCCAGGTTTGTATTCCAGGTTTGTATTCCAGGTTTGTAATACAGGTTTGTATTCAAGGTTTGTATTCCAGGTTTGTATTCCAGGTTTGTTCTCCAGGTTTTGAATGGGAGGTTTGTGTTCCCAGTTTGCATTCCAGGTTTGTATTCCAGGTTTGTATTCCAAGTTTGTATTCCAGGTTTGTATTCCAAGTTTGTATTCCAGGTTTGTATTCCAGGTTTGTATTCCAAGTTTGTATTCCAGGTTTGTATTCCAGGTTTGTATTCCAGGTTTGTATTCCAGGTTTGTATTCCAAGTTTGTATTCCAGGTTTGTATTCCAAGTTTGTATTCCAGGTTTGTATTCCAGGTTTGTATTCCAAGTTTGTATTCCAGGTTTGTATTCCAGGTTTGTATTCCAAGTTTGTATTCCAAGTTTGTATTCCAGGTTTGTATTCCAAGTTTGTATTCCAGGTTTGTATTCCAAGTTTGTATTCCAGGTTTGTACAATGGTAGGTTTACATTCTACGTTCGTACTCCAGATTTTTATTAAGGATTTCTATTCGTGTTTAACATTGTAGATATATATTTCAGGTGAGCGTTCCAGGTGAGCATTCCCGGCGAGCATTCCAGGTGAGCATTCCAGGTGAGCATTCCAGGTGAGCAATCCAGGTGAGCATTCCAGGTGAGCATTCCAGGTGAGCATTCCAGGTGAGCATTCCAGGTGAGCATTCCAGGTCGGTACTGTTCAAGGTCTACATTGCAGAAATACATGCCAAGTTTTCCATCATTCCGTCTGAAGACAATTTTAGTTCTGACTTTGGCATGTGTGACGTAAACTGTATAGTGTATTTAGTCTCCTACTGCATTCACTAATAAAGTGTATGTATTTAGTCTCCTAGTGCATTCAATAATAAAATGTATGTATTCAGTCTCCTACTGCATTTAACAATAAAACAGATTCTGCAAAATTACCAATAGTATGATTTTAATTGTTATCGTGATTTAATATCAGCATACGAAAATTTAACAATCAACTTTCTGACTTACATATTCATTCATGAATTCATTGGGCGTTTCTACATAATTATAGAATTGGCCCAATGAATACTGCATTCATAATATTTATTGATGAGTGAAATTCAGAAAAAACTAACCAAAGGAATGTGTAAGTAGCATTGTTGTCTGGTACTTCTTATTGCGGTTATTGTTGTATTGTTATTGGTTGTGAATTATCATTGTCATTTAATTATTCAATTATTCACTAAACAATTAACCAAACCTCAAATTCATGTCATGGATTTAAATATACATGTTTCTGAAGCTTGTCCTTTCAGTGAACTTTTATTAAGTTCATGTTAATTAATTAATTAGAGATTATTAAATAAATAAACCATAACGATAAAATAATAACGCCCTTTATGGTGGTTTTTTAGAAAATTTGTTTTACCCGCCAATTTTTTTTTAATTTTGACGGAAAATTACACGACCAATTCGCGGAGATATTTAAATATTTGGAAAATTGATCAAAAAAGCTAATTTTGTTGGCAGAATATTTAGTCTCCTTTTTTTGAAGCACGATAAAACGAGTCGAACTAAGCAGGCGTGATGAAGTTTTTAGAAAGGGGCTTTTTTCCCACCATGACTGAAAAAATCAAAAAGTCAAAATCAAAAAGGAAAGTAAAAAACAAAATATATTACAAAAATGGGTACGCTCTACACCGTAGTTCCCACGATTTACACATCATTTCATTGTATTTTCACAGTAATTGCACAGTATTTCCACATTATTTTGACACCATTTCACAGTACTTTCACAATTTATTTACAGTATCTCACACCATTTCCATATTATTTTACAGTATTTTCATATCATTTTTACAGCATTTCACATTACTTCAGAGTATTTTCACAGCACTTCACAGTATTTTCACAGCACTTCACAGTATTTTCACAGCACTTCACAGTATTTTCACAGCACTTCACAGTATTTTCACAGCACTTCACAGTATTTACCAGTATTTCTCAGTATTTTCACAGTATTTTCACAGTATCTCATATATCGAGTTAATTTAAAAAGTGCTACAATTTTCCGTGACATACACGGCTCTACGCGAGGTATCAAACTGTGAAACTTGTGAAACTTTCACAACATGAAGAACAAAACAGAACTCACTAAAGCAAGCAGCTGTAATCCTCGTATAATCCTCTTTAATCCTGCCCCAAGCCACATTAATCCCAGCGTAGCTTCAATTAATCCCTCTACAGGCCGAATTATTCCTCGGGCAATCCGCCATCAATCCCTGCAGAGATTGCAACAATCATATACAGGGAAGGCATTTATTTGCATATGAAAGGAAAACTTTACTCTATTTGAAAGAATAAAATTTTTATTCTTCATTTCGGTATTCCATGTATTTAATCAGCTATCAAAACAGACCTTTTTGATTTGCTTATAAAAGAAAAACTTTATTTTATTTGGAAGAAAAACATTTCTATGATTTATTTCGGTATCCTGTTTACTCGGATAGCAAATTAAAGAAACAAGGTAGGATCAAACCATACATTTTTTCTTCAGCCGTGAGGCAATGGTGACATCACGGCAACGAAACCAAGAGCAGCACTCATATTGCATCTGGCAACACTGCTAGCCTCAAATCTGGCACCACTATTGGCCTAACAACATGTCGCAATGCTACCGTCATGGCAACGGACCAATAGCAGCGCTCATATTGCATCGGGCAACACTGCTAGCCTCAAATCTGCCACCACTAACGACATGTCACAATGGTGACGTCACAAAGTTAGTTTGAAATAAAGCCTTTCTATTGGCTAGCCGAACAAGAGGAGGTGTATTTTCTCCCACAGAAATGACTCTACCTTGTTCCCTCTACCGTGCTTCTGGCTCACCCTGTACAAACGGCGCTAACGCCTGGCGGATGTTTTGCTTCTATTCAATTTCCCGACTCTAGTGCACGGATTTGTTACGCTGGTAACACGACGGGAACCTGAGTGAGCGATAAACTCGGAATTATCGAACTTTTGTTCGTCCTACTGAATTATGGGCAGCTTGTTGGCTGCTTGTCTGCTTGCTCGCCTGCTTGTTCGTTTGTCAGTCCGTTTGCTTGTTTGCTTGTTTGCTTGCTTGCTTGTTCGTTTGCTTGTTCGTTTGCTCGTTCGTTTGCTTGCTTGCTTGCTTGACTGATTTCTTGGCCGGCTTCCCATCCCTCTCACCAGGTATGCAGTCCGCCAATTACCGCCACCGAAAACAAATGACAATACACAAAGAGTGCCCTGAGAAGAGGACTAACGAGGGCCCGCTCTGTAGAAAGGAGACCTAAACTCTGCATGGTGACCGTGAATTCTGTTTTAAATGGAAATTTATTTTTTTAAACATTGATTAATAAAAGAAGAAGGGTAACGATTAATAACAGGGAAATTTGAGAGGGGGGAAGCCTGTATCACAGATACGCTCATCACACACGTTCAGTTGTTAAAAAAAAGAATTTTTTTTAATTCTATTTCATATTCATCATATGAATTGAATGCATTAGGCCCCAGTGTTGTTGAATAAGACTGCAAGAGACAGAGCTGTAATTTTTATTTATTTTTGTTGTACAGGGTATCCGCGAAAAATGTATTCTGTGGATAATTTATTCACTGAATTTAAATATTTATTACATTCAGTAAAGATGCTTCCGTACGAAAATTTATTAATCGTATTGTTGTTATTAAAATTTTATTTCCCCCATACTCCCTTAGGCCTTATCCCTCGTGCTAATTTGATTATTTTATTCCGTTATGTTTCACACTTGCGTGCCAATTATTATGTTTATTGTATCCTGTACAGGGTGTCCACAAAATATGTATCCACTAACCGATACCTGTACTGTATACATGATACCGGAAACATACAGCAGTTTAATCGGAATTCATTTCCGGCATCACATATTCATGTATCGGTCAGTGGATACATTTTTTGTGTATACCCTGTATAAGTCCCAATTATTGATGTTTGATGTAAGCATCATATATAAGTGCCAATTATTGATAAATATTGTATCATATATACGTACCATTTATTGATATTTAATGCATCGGATATACGTACCAATGATTGATATTTAATTTATCATATATACGTACCAATTATTGATATTCAATGAATCATATATACGTACCAATTACTGATATGTAACGTATCATAAACACGTACCAATTATTGATATTTAAACTATCAAATATACCTACCAATTATTGATATTAAATGTATCATTTACACGTACCAACTATTGATATTGAATGTATCGTATATACGTACCAATTATTAATATTTAAAATCAATGGAAACATTTTCCTCCGTCACGTTGACGCATAAAGCGATTTTTGCTGGGAAATTTAAATCTTGGGCGGTAAAAATACAATCCAGTCTAAAATTAGAAAAAAGTATAGAAAACTAGCGAGTTTGCAAATAAACTTAGGAAATAGGCATACTAGCTTACACGGAAATAGATTTAATACATACATGTAGATAGGCATGCTAATTTATATTGGAATTCTGTTAGTCAATAAGCCTATTAGCCCATATGCAAATGAATTGAGCAAATAAGCGTATTAGCATATCAAGAAATTAGGTGAGTAAATGTACCTATAAGAAAATGAATGAATAAATTCAGTAAATTGGTGTATTAGCCCATACGTAACTGAATATGGTAAACAGGTCTACCAGTACGTAAAGTAATGAGGTTAGTAAATAGCCCTAGGAGGTAATTTGTAAATGAATTAAGCAAATAGGCCTGGGAAGAAATATGTAAATAATTGAACAGCCGCACATATAGAAACGAAGCAAAGTTAACAAATAGGCCTAGTAGCAATATGTAAACAAATAGAGCAGCCAAACATTCCTTGGCTGCCGTCGACAAATAGCAGACAAATCCTCGGCCCCCCCCCACGGGGCGCAGCAGCCGCCATCCCCGCAGATCCTGACAAATTGTCATGGATTCAATATAAAAAAAGGAGGAGCGGCAGGATTGTCCTTCTGCTAAAGCAAATAAAATTCCGGCAATTCGATTCGCGCGACTCGGGACGTGATGTGAAGTGCCAAGTTGAGACGTTTGGGGCTACGTCAAGTTGGGGCTACGTCAAGTTGTGGGCAACGTCAAGTTGGGGCTACGTCAAGTTGTGGGCAACGTCAAGTTGTGGGCAACGTCAAGTTGTGGGCAACGTCAAGTTGAGGGCAACGTCAAGTTGTGGGCAACGTCAAGTTGAGGGCAACGTCAAGTTGTGGGCAACGTCAAGTTGTGGGCAACGTCAAGTTGTGGGCAACGTCAAGTTGAGGGCAACGTCAAGTTGTGGGCAACGTCAAGTTGTGGGCAACATCAAGTTGTGGGCAACATCAAGTTGTGGGCAACATCAAGTTGTGGGCAACGTCAAGTTGTGGGCAACGTCAAGTTGAGGGCGACGTCAAGTTGGAGGCTACGTCGAGGTAAGACGTTATGAGCAAATCAAGTTGAGGTCGACGTTAAGTTGAGACGTTTCCAGAAAAAAAAAAACCCAACACGACTGTCCTCGAAAAAGCCATACATGAAATTTCTTCTGAATAGGCGTTTTATATTTTCACAGAATGCAATAACTTTTGAGGAATTTTATACTTTAATTAAAAATGTATTTTTATTAAGTTAAATATTCATTAGTCTTTTGAAATGCTGCCCCAACTTAAGTTCTCTTAACTCCACCTAACAATACGGAAGTTTTGTTGTGAACTTCTACTAGTGAAACATCTTCTGTGGAGTAATGTTTGTGTAGTGTTGGTGTGTGGTGATGTTTGTGTAGTGTTGATGTGTGGTGATGTTTGTGTAGTGTTGATGTGTGGTGATGTTTGTGTAGTGTTGATTAGTGGTGATGTTTGTGTGGTGTTGGTGTGTGGTGATGTTTGTGTGGTGTTGGTGTGTGGTGATGTTTGTGTAGTGTTGATGTGTGGTGATGTTTGTGTAGTGTTGGTGTTTGGTGATGTTTGTGTAGAGTTGATGTGAGGTGATGTTTGTGTAGAGTTGATGTGAGGTGATGTTTGTGTGGTGTTGATGTGAGGTGATGTTTGTGTAGTGTTGATGTGTGGTGATGTTTGTGTAGTGTTGATGTGTGGTGATGTTTGTGTAGTGTTGATGTGTGGTGATGTTTGTGTAGTGTTGATGTGTGGTGATGTTTGTGTAGTGTTGATGTGTGGTGATGTTTGTGTAGTGTTGATGTGTGGTGATGTTTGTGTGGTGTTGATGTGTGGTGATGTTTGTGTGGTGTTGATGTGAGGTGATGTTTGTGTGGTGTTGATGTGTGGTGATGTTTGTGTGGTGTTGATGTGTGGTGATGTTTGTGTAGTGTTGATGTGAGGTGATGTTTGTGTGGTGTTGATGTGTGGTGATGTTTGTGTAATGTTGATGTGAGGTGATGTTTGTGTAGTGTTGATGTGTGGTGATGTTTGTGTAGAGTTGATGTGAGGTGATGTTTGTGTAGTGTTGATGTGTGGTGATGTTTGTGTAGAGTTGATGTGAGGTGATGTTTGTGTAGTGTTGATGTGTGGTGATGTCGTGTAGTGTTGATGTGTGGTGATGTTTGCGTAGTGTTGATGTGTGGTGATGTTTGTGTAGTGTTTAGGGAGTGCTGATGTGTGGTGCAGGACGCTTTGATGATGTTTCCTAATGAAAGAATTTGATGTTGAAGAAAGATGTTAGATGAAAGCAAATAAGACTGAGAAGGAAAATGACAATATTCAATCTCCTTTTCCTACGTATCTAACAAACAAAATTTCATTAAATCTAATTACTATTTATGTATTTTTTGTATTCATTAGAAGAACGTCACTTGGTAAACATTAAATTTATATTGAGCTTATCAATTTTTTTTACAAATTTGACAATTTTTTGGGCGTGAGAACTGTCAAAAAATTATTATTGTTTTAATTTTTTAAAGCAAATTTTACCGAAAAGTTTGAGCTAAGACAAAAATTGTTTGTACGATGATTATAAGAAAATAGGAATTCGTGATGTAGTTCGCTACAATCATTGTATGTTTGCTATGTTGGGGTAACATTCATAGCTGCTGTAACATATGTTACAGCAGCAAATAAATATAAAAACGAAAAAATTTAGCAACTATCACAAGAAAAAAAAAATTTTGTAGTCAAGTATTTTAGTATTAAAAAAATGTGTTTTGAGCGGTCGATTTTTATACCAACTGAAATAAGCAGTAAAGCACCGTGGTCTTTTTACTTCACTGTCTTTGGATCCTTTCAATAAATTCACAAAAATATACTTTTTCGCATCGAGTATCAATATAATTATGTCCATGAATAATTTGGTGTTGTGTAGTGATACGATTTTCCCTCAAAAAAATCAAAAGTTTGGTTCATGTGAAATTGTAAAAATCTTATAATAAAAACGATACAAAAAGCGATCCAGTTTTCAATACCCAGTTTTTGACCCAATACTAAAATTAATTAACGCCAAGACCGCATTGGGTTAAACTGATGTTTAAACTTCAACTAAAATTTAAAGAAAATTGTTATAAGCAACTTTGAAAATAACAAACATTAGCCAAATCGTACTATCATTTAGCTTTAAACAATTTTGAAAATAATAAACATTAGCCGAACCGTACCATAATTTAGCTTTAATTAGGCATTTATGGAAATTGAGTTCATGACCACTGATCGGTCAGCAGCGTTATGAAAGTCCCCTCCGTGTACCACCGGTGGCTCACGTCGCAGTCAAATTGATGCAGCAGTTAATGCAATTTCACCATCAAACGACCCTAATTTCAAACAAAATTTTCAAACGAAAGTACAAAACAACATCTAAACTTTTTCAACAACACATCGTGAGCGCGTAGACGCTTTTCTTCGTAAGAACAAATTTAAAAAACTTAATATTCAAGTTCATCAAAATTTTGAAAAACCTAATTAAAAACTTCCAACAGTGGAGACTTTCAGAAGTTCGATCAAGTTTGCAAAGTGCACATCTAGTCTCGGGGCCTGCGAAATTTTTTATTGATGACCAGAATATTTTTAAGGGTTTTTAAATGAACTAATTCATAAATTTCTTGTATGTTGTGTTTGTATGTCAGGAGAAATTGCTTTTCGTTATGCTTGTAATTATTCTCGAAATTGTGTGTTGACAGATACACAGATAAATCTGTAGAAAATACACATGTATAGAAAATACATATGCGTAGGAAATACGTATGTGTAGATAGGTACCTGTGTTTTGAAAATCATGTGTGTGGATATAAAAACAGATATCATATATATACAACATTAAAATGTTTCCCCATTACAGAGATTTCGCAGATATTGGCCATCGTAATATTCCTACTTCATAAAATCATTAGAAATATACCAGGTATTGAAAAGTGGTATAACTGGCATCAAACCACGATATACCTGGTGTTAAACGGAAATTTAACGTCGATCTACCCATCTAAACAACGCACTACTAGGTATTAAACCTTGATCTACCTGGTATTATAGCTTTCTAGTTGGTATTAAGTAGTAAGCGACCTGGTGTTACACCTCAGTCTACTCAGTGTTCGACCGTGGTCTACCTGGTGCAATACAGCGATATACCTGAGATCAAACTCGTGCTACACTAAGATTTTATTATTTATTTAAAAATTGAATGCTATGATGATTGCCACATCACGTTTAAATTTTACAAAAACAACCCCGCAATACGCACTCCGTCGTGGCCGAATGGTTAAGGTTGTGTGTACACACGCAACAACGCCGGTTGTGCGCGAGTTCGAGTCCAGTTCGAAAAACGAAGTTCTACAGATGTTCATCAAGGTTGACTGGTAAAATATGTGTGACAATAAAAATAACAATAATTATCTTCAATTATTTAAACATTTCGTTGAATGACTGTCATGGAATGGATTGTGCCCATAGAGAAATATGTTCGGATAGATGTTACGCTTCTATAACATGATGTGATGTTACCTATTGAAAATCCAATAAAAGTGACTAAATAAGAGTATCAAAAGCCAAAAATTAAAAAAAAGTAAATTAGATATTAAAAATGTGCTTAAATAACAATGCAGAATTTTCCCGACAGGGATGAAAAAATTCTGTAAGAAATTACCTTAAATATTAAAAAGTATTATTAAATATTAAATATTAAAAAAAGCTTCAGCCTCACCTGCTGCCTCGCGTCGTTCCGTACTCAGCGGGATTTTGTCTCGCAACTTTTCTTCAATAACTGTTTTCAAAATTATTTATTTTTTGGGAAAAATCACTTTTCAATAACTTTCTTGAATGAATACCTCCAAAATTCATTTGGTTTAGAATTGTTTTTTTCAATTCAAATTATCTTTTTCGATTTTGGACGCACTTCCTGCGGATGAAAAATGTGAAGTGGAGTTTTTCAAGCCAGTTTTTTTATTTTTCACCCAAACTCCAGTTTAGTGAACAGTTAAATTCACCAGTTTGTTTCCAATTAAGTTCAGCATTTATCACCAGTTTGTTATCAGTTAAATTGCCGGTTTATTACCAGTTTGTTATCAGTTCAATTTACAAGTTAAGTAAATCAGTTACTTCATCAGTTTTACCACCATTTCTGCAACCAGTTAAATCACCGCTTTCTTCCCAGCTAACTTTATCAGTCACTACACCACTTTTCTACCAGTTAACTCACCAGTTTGATACAAGTTAACCCACCAGTTGATTACCATTCAATTTCACCAGTTAATTCCATCGGTCATACCACCAGTTTTGCATCTAGTAGAGGGACCACTCAAAAATTCACGTTTCGCTACCAGTTAGCGATACTACCGAGAACCAGTTTTGCAACAAACCACACTGCACCTAACTGGCAGCACACACAATACCATTCCCAGTTAGTTGCACATCTGTCAGCGTAGCTTTATGTGGACTACGCGATCGCGTTTCATCTGTTGATTTTAGGCCTTTGTTAGAGCAGGCCTAGAGAGGGCGACTGAGAGCGGGTCGAGCGCACGTCCTCCCTCCACGGCAGCCGCAGCAGCACTGGCTCTTCCCCTCGCAGCCTCCAGTATTTAGGTGAGGGTTTCCCTCGGGAACGCATTCACTTCCAGATGAATGAAGTGAATGATGCTCCGTATGTGGAGTGAGTGATGCTCCGTATGTGGAGTGAGTGATGCTCCGTATGTGGAGTGAGTAATGCTCCGTATGTGGAGTGAGTGATGTTCAGTGTGTGGAGTGAGTGATGCACCGTGTGTGGAGTGAGTGATGCTCCGTATGTGGAGTGAGTGATGCTCCGTGTGTGGAGTGAGTGATGCTCCGTGTGTGGAGTGAGTGATGCTCCGTATGTGGAGTGAGTGATGCTCCGTGTGTGGAGTGAGTGATGCTCCGTGTGTGGAGTGAGTAATGCTCCGTGTGTGGAGTGAGTGATGTTCAGTGTGTGGAGTGAGTGATGCTCCGTGTGTGGAGTGAGTGATGCTCCGTATGTGGAGTGAGTGATGCTCCGTGTGTGAAGTGAGTGATGCTCCGTGTGTGGAGTGAGTGATGCTCCGTATGTGGAGTGAGTGATGCTCCGTGTGTGGAGTGAGTGATGCTCCGTGTGTGGAGTGAGTAATGCTCCGTATGTGGAGTGAGTGATGTTCAGTGTGTGGAGTGAGTGATGCTCCGTGTGTGGAGTGAGTGATGCTCCGTATGTGGAGTGAGTGATGCTCCGTGTGTGAAGTGAGTGATGCTCCGTGTGTGGAGTGAGTGATGCTCCGTATGTGGAGTGAGTGATGCTCCGTGTGTGGAGTGAGTAATGCTCCGTATGTAGAGTGAGTGATGTTCAGTGTGTGGAGTGAGTGATGCTCCGTGTGTGAAGTGAGTGATGCTCCGTGTGTGGAGTGAGTGATGCTCCGTGTGTGAAGTGAGTGATGCTCCGTGTGTGAAGGTGATGCTCCGTGTGTGGAGTGAGTGATGCTCCGTGTGTGAAGGTGATGCTCCGTGTGTGAAGTGAGTGATGCTCCGTGTGTGGAGTGAGTGATGCTCCGTGTGTGAAGTGAGTGATGCTCCGTGTGTGAAGGTGATGCTCCGTGTGTGAAGTGAGTGATGCTCCGTGTGTGAAGGTGATGCTCCGTGTGTGAAGTGAGTGATGCTCCGTGTGTGGAGTGAGTGATGCTCCGTGTGTGGAGTGAGTAATGCTCCGTATGTGGAGTGAGTGATGCTCCGTGTGTGAAGTGAGTGATGCTCCGTGTGTGATGTGAGTGATGCTCCGTGTGTTAAGTGAGTGATGCGCCGTGTGTGGAGTGAGTGATGCTCCGTGTGTGAAGTGAGTGATGCTCCGTGTGTGAAGTGAGTGATGCTCCGTGTGTGGAGTGAGTGATGCTCCGTGTGTGGAGTGAGTGATGCTCCGTGTGTGATGTGAGTGATGCACCATGTGTGAAGTGAGTGATGCTCCGTGTGTGAAGTGAGTGATGCTCCGTGTGTGGAGTGAGTGATGCTCCGTATGTGGAGTGAGTGATGCTCCGTGTGTGGAGTGAGTGATGCTCCGTGTGTTAAGTGAGTGATGCGCCGTGTGTGGAGTGAGTGATGCTCCGTGTGTGAAGTGAGTGATGCTCCGTGTGTGAAGTGAGTGATGCTCCGTGTGTGGAGTGAGTGATGCTCCGTGTGTGGAGTGAGTAATGCTCCGTGTGTGATGTGAGTGATGCACCATGTGTGAAGTGAGTGATGCTCCGTGTGTGGAGTGAGTGATGCTCCGTGTGTGGAGTGAGTGATGCTCCGTGTGTGGAGTGAGTAATGCTCCGTGTGTGATGTGAGTGATGCACCATGTGTGAAGTGAGTGATGCTCCGTGTGTGAAGTGAGTGATGCTCCGTGTGTGGAGTGAGTGATGCTCCGTGTGTGGAGTGAGTGATGCTCCGTGTGTGGAGTGAGTAATGCTCCGTGTGTGATGTGAGTGATGCACCATGTGTGAAGTGAGTGATGCTCCGTGTGTGAAGTGAGTGATGCTCCGTGTGTGGAGTGAGTAATGCTCCGTGTGTGATGTGAGTGATGCACCATGTGTGAAGTGAGTGATGCTCCGTGTGTGAAGTGAGTGATGCTCCGTGTGTGGAGTGAGTAATGCTCCGTGTGTGATGTGAGTGATGCACCATGTGTGAAGTGAGTGATGCTCCGTGTGTGAAGTGAGTGATGCTCCGTGTGTGGAGTGAGTAATGCTCCGTGTGTGATGTGAGTGATGCACCATGTGTGAAGTGAGTGATGCTCCGTGTGTGATGTGAGTGATGCTCCGTGTGTGGAGTGAGTAATGCTCCGTGTGTGATGTGAGTGATGCACCATGTGTGAAGTGAGTGATGCTCCGTGTGTGATGTGAGTGATGCTCCGTGTGTGGAGTGAGTAATGCTCCGTGTGTGATGTGAGTGATGCACCATGTGTGGAGTGAGTGATGCTCCGCTGGTATAATGAAGAATGACAAAAAATTGACGGCCACAACAACAACACAAGGATAACCACAAAACCAGGAAAACAGCCACAACACAAGGACAACAACAACACCAGGACAACAACAACACAAGAACAACAACAACACAAGGACAACAACAACACCCGGCAAAAACAACACCAGGATAACAACAACACAAGGACAACAACAACACCAGGACAACAACAACACAAGAACAACAACAGCAAAAGGACAACAAAAAAAACAATGAAAACAACAACACAAGAATGACAACAACAACACAAGGACAACAATAACAAAAATACAACAAAAAAACAAGGAAAACAACAACACAAGAATGACAACAACAACACAAAGACAACAATAACAAAAGGACAACGACAATACAAGAATGACAACAACACAAAGACAACAATAACAAAAGGACAACAAAAACAAAATGACAACAACAATACAAGAATGACAACAACACATGGACAACAACAACACAAGGACAACAACAACACAAGGACAACAACAACACAAGGACAACAACAACACAAGGACAACAATAACACAAGGACAAAAACAACACAAAGACAACAACAACACAAGGACAACAATAACACAAGGACAAAAACAACACAAGGACAACAATAACAACACAAGGACAACAACAACACGAGGACGACAACAACACGAGGACAACAAACAAGGACAACAACAACACGAGGACAACAACAACACGAGGACAACAACAACACAAGGACAGCAACACAAGGACAACAACACAAGGACAACAACACAAGGACAACAACAACACAAGGACAACAACAACACAAGGACAACAACAACACAAAGACAACAAGAACACAAAGACAACAATAACAACACAAGGACAACAACAACACAAGGACAACAACAACACAAGAACAACAACAACACAAGGACAACCACAACACATGGACAACAACGACACAAGGACAACAACAACACAAGGACAACAACAACACAAGGACAACAACAACACAAGGACAACAACAACACAAGGACAACAACAACACAAGGACAACAACAACACAAGGACAACAACAACATAAGGACAACAACAACACAAGGACAACAACAACACAAGGACAACAACAACAACACAAGGACAACAACAACACAAGGACAACAACAACACAAGGACAACAACAACACAAGGACAACAACAACACAAGGACAACAACAACACAAGGACAACAACAAAACCAGGAAAATAACAACACAAGGACAACAACAACACAAGGAGGACTTACACAACTTTTGTTGTTGTTGGACAACAACAACACCAGGAAAATAACAACACAAGGACAACAACACAAGAAAAAAGTACAAAGACAACAACTGCACAAAAAATAGCAACAAAAGGACAACAAGAGCACCTCACCTATTCCCCCATCACCGGATCAGCCCGCTGGTCGCATCGATTATTCATTAATCACAACAGCCTTATAGAAATCCGGGAGTTGTCGCCGGCACCCAATTGTGGGGTGGTGATCTGGGAGGGGGGGGAGTGTGGAGGGGGTGAAGGGTGGGGGTTATGGAGTGGGAGAGGGATGGAGTGAGGTTATAGAGTGTGGGGTTATGGAGCGGGGGTAATAATGTGAGGGTTATAGAGTGGGGGTTATAGAGTGGGGGTTATAGCGGGGGCTATAGAGTGGGGGCTATAGAGAAAGGCATTATAGAGTAAGGGGGCCATAGAGTGGGGGTTATGGCGGGTAGAAAGTGTGGGAGAGAGATGGATGATAGAGAGGGAGGGAGAGGGGAGAGGTGGGAGGAATGGTGTGAGGGTATGTGAGGGGGGCTAGTAAGAGGGTGATTGTGTATATATACTTAAAAATGTGCATAATCTTCATTGATTATGTCGTCACTGACTATAATTAAATTCCTGTGTAGGCCCCAGTTGTTAATTGTGGTATCACCATTAATTAACTACATGGTGACCAATTATTATGTGTGTCATCGTCGTTAATGTTTTTTATTAGCCGATTAACATCTAGTTAAAATTTCGTCTGAATTAAATGAAAAATTCATCTCCTTTGACCGAAAATTCACAGTATTTTATTAATAATGCATCTCATTTAATCAAGAAAAATTTTCATGAGATGAAAGTTATTTCAATTTTTAAAAGCTCTACCTCATCCAGTCTCACGCAAGGAGATGGAAAATTCTGCTGTGACCTTGTGTAGTGCGCATGCTTGTACTGTGTGCTGTGTAGTGTGTGTTGTGTCTGATGCATAATACAACACAAGCTAAACAAAACACACAAAACAAACAACACACAACCCGTAATACACAACTCACAACACACAACGCACACAACACAACACACAACACACACCACACAACACAACGCACACAACACAACACACAACGCACACCACACAACACAACACGCAACGCACACAACACAACACACAGCGCACACAACACAACACACAACGCACACCACACAACACAACACACAACGCACACAACACAACACAACACACAACGCACACCTTACAACACAACACGCAACGCCCACCACACAAAACAACACACAACACACAACATAACACAGAACACACTACACAGCACAACACACAACACAACACACAACACAACACACAACACACTACACAACACACAGCACACTACACAACACAACACACAACACAACGCACTACACAACACAACACACAACGCACAACACAACACACATTGCACACAACACAACACACAACGCACACCACACAACACAACACACGACGCACACCTTACGACACAACACGCAACGCCCACCACACAAAACAACACACAACACACAACACAACACACAACACACTACCCAACACAACACACATCACAACACACAACACAACACACAACACACTACACAACACAACACAACACACTAAACACAACACTCAACACACTCCCCAGATCGATGCAGCAATAAGCGTTACGGTGATGCTGTGTGTGAGGGGAGGTTGCAGCACCCTCTTCTCGGTGGGATAAGTTAATTGCGCACACGTACATGTGTGAGTGTGTGCACGTACATGTGTGAGTGTGTACACGTACAAGTTTGAGTGTGCACACGCACATGTGTGAGTGTGTACACGTACATGTGCGGTTTGTGTGTCAGTAGAAATTTAGTTATGTACATGCATGTACGTGTTGTGGTTGTGAAAATATGTATGTATATATATATATATATATACACACACACTTACTCACATACATATATATTTATATATATATGTATATACATATATTCATAGATATGTATCAAATATATATACACATATTTATATATACCTGTACATTCCCACGCGTACAATTGGTTTTAATGAGACATATACATAAACTCCTGTACAATAGATAAATCTGAAATACAGCACTACAGATATGCTGGCAATACAAATAGTTCAGAACAGATATACATATATATGCAGTATATTGCGTGTATTTATATGCATATATATATATACTTATTTATTTATAAAAATAGATATATTTATTCTATAAATTATATATGCAGTATATAGTGTATGTACATATATATATATATATATATATATATATATATATTTACTTTATACAGTACACACACACGCACACACACACACACGCACAAACTTTACTCAAAGAAAGACGCACAAAAAACACACGTCCACACAAACATGAACTTATATTCCAGAGATGGTCTCACCCGCCGTGAGCGAGAGCGTGAGCGTGAATTACAAGCAAAGATACGCTCACTGCACACAATGAGAACCTCGGAGCCTCCCCTCGGTTCCCCTCGAAATCCTAATTCGTCGGAGTGAGGGAAGCTTACCCTCACCACTCGCAGCATTCTTGCCGCGTCCAGTTAGTTTTGCCCTCTTTTTTCTGACGAACTTTTCGCCCTGTGTGTGACGCTTGCCCTCGGTTTCGGTGTTCCCCTCAGTCGTTTGGTTTTCAGGCGGTGTCTGAGGGGAGGCAGGGAAATATATCTATACATACACACCCTTGCCTTCTCACACGCACACACACACACACAAACGATTTTGAACTTTCTCACTCACACACACGCACACACCCGCACACACACACACAAACGCGTTTGCATTTATCACGTATACGCACGCACACACATAGGTACGTACACACACAATATTATAAAAACTTCTAACTTGTTCTTCGACACCAAACATACATTACTACAGTTGTAACTTTAATCATTATTAACAGGCCGTGTTAATTACCACAGGATGGCAATTACCCCACAATAATTACGGGTGAAAGATTGATAGATGTTTATTTTTGTGGAACATGAATGGTTCTTCCTCCTTCCTTCTCTTTGGAACACTTTCTGGGCACGGGAGGTTCAAACTAACTTATCTGACCTGATTATATCCAATAACAAAAATTTAATTTCTGCATCTTGTAGCTAAGGCGGAATAAATACACCAGCACGCTAACATTACGCTCTGTATTAACATTTACGGTAGCGAATTGTTTTAGGCATGATGAACTTTTGGTCAGAACTCATATTTTGGTATTGAATATTAGGAATGGTGGGAATGGTGGGAATGGTGGGAATGGTGGGAATGGTGGGAATGGTGGGAATGGTGGAAATGGTGGGAATGGTGGGAATGGTGGGAATGGGGGGGAATGATGGGAATGGTGGGAATGGGGGGGAATGGTGGGAATGGTCGGAATGGTGGGAATGGTGGGAATGGTGGGAATGGTGGGAATGGTGGGAATGGTGGGAATGGGGGGATGGTGGGAATGGGGGGGAATGGTGGGAATGGTGGGAATGGTGGGAATGGTGGGAATGGTGGGAATGGGGGGGGGATGGTGGGGATGGTGGGAATGGTGGGAATGGGGGGGAATTTTGGGAATGGTGGGAATGGGGGGGAATGGTGGGAATGGTGGGAATGGGGGGATGGTGGGAATGGTAGGAATGGTGGGAATGGTGAGAATGGTGGGAATGGTGGGAATGGGGGGGAATGGTGGGAATGGTGGGAATGGGGGAGGAATGGTGGGAATGGTGGTAATGGGGGGGAATGGTGGGAATGATTGGAATGGTGGGAATGGTGGGAATGGTGGGAATGGTGGGAATGGTGGGAATGGTGGGAATGGGGGGAATGGCGGGAATGGTGGGAATGGGGGGAATGGTGGGAATGGTGGGAAGGGGGGGAATGGTGGGAATGGTGGGAATGGGGGGAATGGTGGGAATGGTGGGAATGGGGGGGAATGGTGGGAATGGTGGGAATGGTGGGAATGGTGGGAATGGTGGGAATGGGGGGGGATGGTGGGAATGGTGGGAATGGTGGGAATGGTGGGAATGGTGGGAATGGTTGGTATGGTGGGAATGGTGGGAATGGTGGGCATGGGGGGAATGGTGGGCATGGTGGGAATGGTGGGAATGGGGGGGAATGGTGGGAATGGTGGGAATAGTGGGAATGGTGGGAATGGTGGGAATGGTGGGAATGGTGGGAATGGTGGGAATGGTGGGCATGGTGGGAATGGTGGGCATGGTGGGAATGGTGGGCATGGTGGGAATGGTGGGAATGGTGGGCATGGTGGGAATGGTGGGAATGGTGGGCATGGTGGGAATGGTGGGAATGGTGGGAATGGTGGGAATGGTGGGCATGCCCCGGATTTGGAACAACACGTCAGGGCGAGAATGATGGGCCAAACTTTGCGTTTTCGATTGAAAAAGTTGTTTTTTTTTTCGCAGCAAAAGTGCCCGTCGGAATATTCGTAACTTTTGATCGGAGCGTCGTTCTGACGTGGCGTAAAAACATCAGACTGACGTCTGGCAACACTGCTGACGTCTGGCAACACTGCTGACGTCTGGCAACACTGCTGACGTCTGGCAACACTGCTGACGTCTGGCAACACTGCTGACGTCTGGCAACACTGCTGACGTCTGGCAACACTGCTGACGTCTGGCAACACTGCTGACGTCTGGCAACACTGCTGACGTCTGGCAACATTGATGATATCTGGCAACACTGCTGACGTCTGGCAACACTGCTGACGTCTGGCAACACTGCTGACGTCTGGCAACACTGCTGACGTCTGGCAACACTGCTGACGTCTGGCAACACTGCTGACGTCTGGCAACACTGCTGACGTCTGGCAACACTGCTGATGTCTGGCAACACTGCTGACGTCTGGCAACACTGCTGACGTCTGGCAACACTGCTGACGTCTGGCAACACTGCTGACGTCTGGCAACACTGCTGACGTCTGGCAACACTGCTGATGTCTGGCAACACTGCTGACGTCTGGCAACACTGCTGACGTCTGGCAACAAAAGGCAACTAATTGGTTACTAAATTTAATGGTTACAAAATTAAAAAAACTGCAGGATGTGACAGTAAATGGTTGAAAAAATAATGATTGAAAAGTTAATGGTTCAAATAGTTAGTGGTTGAAATTGTTAATGGTTGAAATAGTCAATGGTTGAAATTGTCAATGGTTCAAATAGTTAATGGTTCAAATAGTTAATGGTTCAAATAGTTAATGGTTCAAATAGTTAATGTTTGAAATAGTTAATGGTTCAAATAGGTAATGTTTGAAATAGTTAATGGTTGAAATAGTTAATGGTTCAAATAGTTAATGGTTCAAATAGTTAATGTTTGAAATAGTTAATGGTTGAAATTGGCATCGGGATGACGTAGGCAGTAAAGAAAAATGCATTAATTGAGATTTTGAGACTTTTTGAAACTTTCAACTACTTCAAATCCTCGAATAAGCATTTCAGTCCGCATCATTAGATCGTGTGGAGTTAGTATGTGTATGTTGGAGCATACCATTTCCTCTTACCTTATCCATCTAATTTGCCTTATCCATCTCCATTGCCTTATCCATCTCCATTGCCTTATCCATCTCCATTGCCTTATCCATCTCTTATGGTTTTATCCATCTCCATTGCCATATCTATTTCCATTGACTTATCCATCTCCATTACCTTATTCATCTCCATTGCCTTATCCATCTCCATTGCCTTATCCATCTCTTATGGTTTTATCCATCTCCATTACCTTATTCATCTCCATTGCCTTATCCATCTCTTATGGTTTTATCCATCTCCATTGCCATATCTATTTCCATTTCCTTATCCATCTCTTATGGTTTTATCCATCTCCATTACCTTATTCATCTCCATTGCCTTATCCATCTCTTATGGTTTTATCCATCTCCATTGCCATATCTATTTCCATTGCCTTATCCATCTCCATTACCTTATTCATCTACATTGCCTTATCCATCTCCATTGCCTTATCCATCTCTTATGGTTTTATCCATCTCCATTACCTTATTCATCTCCATTGCCTTATCCATCTCTTATGGTTTTATCCATCTCCATTGCCATATCTATTTCCATTTCCTTATCCATCTCTTATGGTTTTATCCATCTCCATTACCTTATTCATCTCCATTGCCTTATCCATCTCTTATGGTTTTATCCATCTCCATTGCCATATCTATTTCCATTGCCTTATCCATCTCCATTACCTTATTCATCTACATTGCCTTATCCATCTCCATTGCCTTCTCCATCTCTTATGGTTTTATCCATCTCCATTGCCATATCTATTTCCATTGCCTTATCCATCTCCATCACTTTGCGCCGCTGACTAGCGAGATAAGCGCTAGCCCGTGGGTTGATTTCGCTCTGCACTCAAAGTGTGGGTTAAATTTACCCATAAACGCGTTACCGAGGTATAAATAATTACATAAGTGATAATTGAGGAGTTTTGTTCCGTGTTCGTAGATTTTGGAGTCGTAGATTTTCGTTTTCGTAGATTTTGGAGTCGTCGATTTTCGTTTTCGTAGACTTTGGAGTCGTAGATCTTCGTTTTCGTAGATTATGGAGTCGTAGATTTTCGTTTTCGTAGATTTTGGAGAAACAGATTAAGTCTCGAGTCCCTAACACATTTTTCATAGGCACGAAATGTTTAAAAGATACATTTACTACAACTCTGCACTTTGAAACTTGACTTAACAATGTGTTGAGTGCCTAACGGGCAGCGATGTTGCTATGTGGGCTGTGCAATGTTGGCAATGTTAGTCGTGTAATGTTAGCAATGTTAGTCATGTAATGTTGGCAATGTTAGTCATGTAATGTTAGCAATGTTAGTCATGTAATGTTCATTAAGATCTGGGTCATGTCTATGTTGAGATAAAGGGACTATGTTCATAACAAATGTTATGAACGTTATAGAAATAAATACAATTGTAATTATCATGGTCCGGGAGAGTGAAGCAATGATGGTTTAAAAGAGTGTTTTAGGAATCAATTTAATTTTTTAATGTTTTTATGAATAAATATTAATTTTAGCGATGACTGTTACACTGATAATAAAATTGTAATCTAGCGCAAATAATGTTATGTTTTAAATTATTTTTAAACACCCAGTAAAATATTCTGTATGACGACGTTCAGATAACAGAAATCAAAAATATTTTTTAAACTGAAATGAAGTGGTTAAATTTTCTTTGGAATTACCAAAAAATTTTTTTTTTTAATTTTAAGAATGGTTCTTCACAAAGGCAAGAGTTCACTTGGACCGCATGATAACTGGATTTATATTTCTTCACTACACAAGCCATTTACTTGGATACTTTAAAAAGAATTATAGGTAGAACATTTTACCCTAAGGAAAATCAAATTTTGTGATCCTTTGACAAGGAGAAAATAGTGTGATGCAATATAGGGTAATTATTAGAAATTTATTACGCAACAACAATGCTGCAATTTCATGGAAATTGCTCTCACTCGTAATCTTTTTTCTGATAGAAGTATAATAATTTTAGTTGACTATAATATGCGAAGATGGAAAATAATTGCGCAATACGAATACATTGCATTAAAAAAAACATTTAATGAACAATATATGTGTTCAATTCCAGGGCAATAATAATTAAAAGAAAACACTCTCCTGGAAACAGAGAAATAAAGCGTCATTTGAGAACAGATGTTTAGATATTTCAAAAGTCTTTATCAATTCAAAAAGTATTCAAATATTTGTTCAGGATGAAGATTGGTTTCAAACATTTTTTATGAAAAAGAAAGGATTCAAAAAAATTTTCGTTGACAAAAGATAGGATTCACAAAATTTTCCATGATAAAATAAAGGATTCAAATATTTTTCCATAAAAATAAAGGATTTTAAAATTTTTAGGTAATAAAATAAAGGACTCAAATATTTTCCCATAAAAATAAAGGATTTTAAAATTTTTTGGTGATAAAATAAAGGATTCAAATATTTTCTCATAAAAAATAAAGGATTTTAAAATTTTTCGGTGACAACCAAAAAGATTCAAATATTTTCCCATGTATAATTAGCACACAATGAAATCCTTAAGATAGAGCAATGTTGAGGGTGTGAGCCACATGACGCTCTTCTCAAAATATACTGCTCATCAATTAAATTGAAATTGTATACATATCTCAATTTTCGCTTTCCAGTTCGCATTAGGTCGTAAGAATTAAAATGTTATTCTACCTGAAAATAAATCACGCATATTCTCGCGTTTTCTCCATTCAGCTAAAATTATTTCTGGAGCAATTTTGATTGAAACAAAATCACGCATTTTCTCCGAATTTCCCCTAACCAGTTTACATTAATTCGCAGGAATAACAATATTAATACATGTTAGAGAGACAAAAATAGATTATTATTAAATAGTCTATGGAGTTTACTAATAATGCATCACTCTTACCGCTCACGGACTTCCCTAATGTTTCACGGACTTTGCTCCTTATTTCCTCTCACCAGTTCGCAGTATTTCTCAGAAATAACAATACAATTCTAGGTAAAATGAAATTACGCTTTTTCGCCCCATTTTCTCGCATCAGTTCGCAGTATTTCTCAGAAATAACAATACAATTCTAGGTAAAATGAAATTACGCATTTTCGCCCCATTTTCTCGCATCAGTTCGCAGTATTTCTCAGAAATAACAATACAATTCTAGGTAAAATGAAATTACGCATTTTCGCCCCATTTTCTCGCATCAGTTCGCATTATTTCGCAGAAATAACAATAAAATCCCGGAGGAATTGCCCTCCCTTTCTGCAGTGTCCGCAGTGCGGGTCGGAGCGAGCGCTCGTGTCCGGTTTTTCCGTCTGTAAGTTGAGATAAGCTCCGTCCCTCGGGGGTTCCTCAGGGATCTGCCCTAGGGCCGCTCCAGAGGGCGCCTCGCAGACTTTATTGAAGGCATGGAGGTGCTCAAAGGGAACCTCGCTAACTCAAAACCGACGTGAAAAACGCGACTAAATGTGGAAACTGACTTCGATGTCTGTTTTCATGGGATTTTAACATGGGATTTCAACATGAAGTTCTTTCAAGAGTTCATACTGTGGACTTCTTTCAAGAACTTTTGACGTGGACTTCTTTCAAGAGTTTTCAATGTGGACTTATTTCAAGAACTTTCAATGTGGACTTCTTTCAAGAGTTTTCAATGTGGACTTATTTCAAGAGTTTTCAATGTGGACTTATTTCAAGAACTTTCAATGTGGACTTCTTTCAAGAGTTTTCAATGTGGACTTATTTCAAGAGTTTTCAATGTGGACTTATTTCAAGAGTTTCCAATGTGGACTTCTTTCAAGAGTTTTCAATGTGGACTTATTTCAAGAGTTTTCTATGTGGACTTATTCCAAGAGTTTCCAATGTGGACTTATTTCAAGAGTTTTCTATGTGGACTTCTTTCAAGTACTTTCAACGTGGACTTATTTCAAGAGTTTTCAATGTGGACTTCTTTCAAGTATGTACTTTCAAGGTGGACTTTGATGTTTGTTTGCAATCCTTTATGATTTTGATATGTGAAATACCCTCCCACGTTAGGGCGATATTTAACGTCTTTTGAAGTTTGCTTTGAAAATAACACGCAACTATTCTCTTAGACATGCTTTCGAGATATTATTTTCCGAAAAAATCACGTAGTAAATTGTTGTTTTTAGGTGATTGCAAACCTGGTCGATGAAATTTCCAGTGTATTCAAAATTCTACAAATCTCAGAGAAGCACCTTTCTATTTTAGATTAGTCTGATTTTGATCTATATGTATAAATGTAATTCTGTTTTTAGATGAATTCAATTTTAATTTATGGTTACGAATGCAATTTTGTTGTTCCACGCATTCGATAACATTTATATTCTTTTACACGTATTGTGTTTTTACGAGTACATATTCCTGTTTACAGTACTTCAAAAAGATTCAAATAAGAATTTCATATGCCAGAATAACTTTGGAGTTCAAGTAAATTTAGAGTTTAAATAAATTTTAAATTTAGCGAATAACAAAGTACACACAAAATTTCATGCTGTAAACTATTTTCGTGATGGTAATCATAAAGCTGTCTACATCTTTTCAACATTGAAAAAAAATCACAAAGAGAGAAAACCTCATTAAAATTAAAGCCACCCTTACGAGCCGTGAATTACTTTTGCATAACTCAACATGCTCTTAAAATTTTCAAAATCATGTGCTAAATTTTTTTCTTCATTTATTGCGACTACTTTAACTTTTATTGCAGTGTATTGTATCATTCAAGACTCTAATAAGTGTAACTGAATTGTCCCAGAATTTCTATTTACTGATCCATTTAACCACCAAAATACTTCGGGCGCCCTTACACAACACAACCTAATGAAACCTAACCTAACTCAACCTAACGTAAAATAACCTAACCTAATCTAATCTAACCTAACCCACCGTAACCTAAGACAACGAAATCTAACACAGCCTAACTTAACCTCACCTAACGTAAACTTAGACAGCTTAACCTAGTCTAACTTCCATAGAACTTTGAAACTACCCCTCCAGGTGTTATAGTTCAAGTCATTCCACACAAACTAAATTTCTTCTCAGCGCAAGTTTTTTCGGGCGATTAGCTCTCCATTTTTGTAAAGAAGCAGGAATTTCAAGACGTGCGCAAGACTTGCTCTGACGCAGTGAGGGCTGCACCGCACCTCCTCTGATTGCTTGTTAGGAGGCCGGGCTCTGTCGGCTCTTTAGTTGTCGTAGTCCATGGACTTTACTCCTAATGTTTCGTTATCATAGGTCAAGGACTATGTAGTTTCCCAGTGTTTCGCACTCATAGTCTACGGACTTTACATATAATGTTTAACCTCCATAGTCTACGGACTTTGCGCCTAATATTTCATTCTTTGCAGAGTCTACGGGCTTTACTCTTAATGTTTCATTTTTACAGTCCTAGAATTTGGCTCCTACTGTTTTGCCCTTTTAGTCTGAGGACTTTACTAAAGATTCACAGACTTTACTAAACGGACTTTACTCCTGTTTTTCACTTATATAATCCAAATCTATGATTTTCTCTCCCAGTCTATGGAGTTTACTAATAATGCATCACTCTTACCGCTCAAGGACTTCCCTGATGTTTCACGGACTTTGCTCCAAATATTTAACTCTTAAAGTCTACGGACTTTACGCCTAGTATTTCACTCTCCTCACAATCTACGGACTTAACTCAATATATTTAATTGTTAAAGTCTAGGGACTTCACGCCTAATGTTTCGGCTCCTTGAGCTGCAGCTGAGGATGAGACTTGTTAATTGGGCAGAGAAGTGAGGGAAGGATGGCGGGGAGCTGAGGGGGATGGCATGAGTTGGGAAGACAGAAAAGACACCTAGCTGTTGGGGATGACGTAGAGAATAAAATAAGGTTAAGAAATACAGGGAAAACAAAAATAAGGGTAAAATGAGATGGTAAAATCCACGAAAACAGGCAAGGAATAAAATAGAAACAAAACGTTAAAATTTCTGGAGCAAGCAAAAATTCATTTAGTTATCACTTTATGTACGCTGAATATGATCTAGACTTAATTGTTTCCTTCACAAGCCTTCATTAGCTTTAAAACGTTATGAGAAGAGCTGAAAAATACATAAATACCATTCCCAGCATTCCGACAATTCCCACCACCCTCATCATTCCCACCATTCCCCGTACCGTTCCTACTAATCCCCTCACATCACCAATTGTTCCAGGAATTTAAGCGCACCACAAAACCACGACTAAGCGCACCACAACACCACAACTTACCGCACCACAACACCACAACTTACCGCACCACAACACCACAACTTACCGCACCACAACACCACAACTAAGAATAAAAACTGGAAACCATTTCATCCAGAATGTGCTGAACACAATAAAAAAAGCCTCAGAAGGGAATGAATGTTGGGTACAAACCAGGCAAAAGGGGAACAAAAATACGGTATTTTTGGGTACAAAACACGATGGGTACTCAGTACCCAAAGGGTGTAGAAAAATAATTAATTTGTCAAAGGGAGCGGAAAAAATTATCAAATTTTCGTGAAAAATGAGAAAAAATATAATTAATAGGCAAAGAGAAGAAAAATTATTACAAATTAAGAGACGTGGGTAAAAAACCCCAACTATTACGGGAAGAGAAGCAAAAATTCCGATTATCACTGGAAAAGAACAAACAAATTATTTCATCCCTAACCCCACGAAACAAATCCCCTTCCTTCCCCACGGGGATGAAATTTGGGGATGCCCGACAACCCCAGCAGGCCAATCTTTTAAGGGAGCTGAGCCGAGCCTTATGTGCCATATCTGGGGGGTGGGGGGCCATATTCGGTGTTGCCAACCTGCGGTCACGGGAGATATGGGAGGCCGCAACCCTTCTTCTTTATTGAAGCCAGGTGCTGTGGTGCTGTGGTGCTGTGGTGCTGTGGTGCTGTGGTGCTGTGGTGCTGTGGTGCTGTGGTGCTGTGGTGCTGTGGTGCTGTGGTGCTGTGGTGCTGTGGTGCTGTGGTGGTGTGGTGCTGAGGTACTGTGGTGCTGTGGTGCAGTGGTGCTGTGGTGCTGTGGTGCTGTGGTGCTGTGGTGCAGTGGTGCTGTGGTGCTGTGGTGCTGTGGTGCTATGGTGCTGTGGTGCTGTGGTGCTGTGGTGCTGTGGTGCTGTGGTGCTGTGGTGCTGTGGTGCTGTGGTGCAGTGGTGCTATAGTGCAGTGATACAGTGGGGTTGTCTAAATCATTTTTGTAAAATAAATTTTAAACCATTATCGCGATAGTTGTTGTATTTTCCCACAATAATTCTGACACTTCTATTTCTTCCTTCTACGTTCACTTCCACGTCTACGCTAGAGTTGTTAGCATGGCTTCTCTTAACTTTCTTTCTACTTCTAGATTCCCTTCTATGTATTGACCCGTTTCTAAAATTATAACCTTCATTAGAATTCTTATGTTATGCCCTACAGGAGTACTTGTATAAGTTCATTTAAGCCATTGTGGTATCTCTGTATTGATATTGCACCTCTAAAACTTATCAACAACGTTCTCTCTCAAGTTATTAACTCTTCTTGTTTTAGAAATATTTTCATTGCCTTTTCTAATTTGTAGAATTTTTACCCAAAAATTTTTAGCTTGTAATTTCCCCAATTTTAGGCTTTTATTTATATTATAATTTTCATCCTTCATAATCTCCCATTTCTAAGCTCTAACTTTCCCCTAACTTTCAGCTTTCCCCAATTTCCTTCGACCTCATTTTTCCCTTTTTATCAGCCTGTATTTAAACAATTTTAAAACAATTTAAACAATTTTAAACAATTTATTTACCACAGGTGATACAGGGATAAAATGTTTCTTAAGTCTAGTACAATGGTCAAATTTGAGTATAGCTACCTGTGGGCCCGAATAAGTTCAGTGACTTCTAGGGCATCCTACCATCAAGGTTAGTCTTAGGAGTACAATAATGTTTAACCTAATTCACTTAAAATAGAGACGTATTAGACTGATCAATGAGATAATTAACTCGAAATTAGATACTTCATTTTACAATATAGTTCATATGGACTTGATTTAACAGTATAGTCGACAAACGATTCAAGAACAGACTGAAGATCGGCGAAATTAACCAAGGCGAATTACATTATTAGGACCAGTTATGTAGGTGACAAGGTTTGACTCTGTGATCTTACACGACTAGTAATCTGATAGGAAGTGAGACTCAAGATTATTTTTGAATACCTTATAAGAATTACTTTCACGGATCTCCGCAGGTATTGAGTTCCAAGTTTTAGTTCCAACGAAGAGGATACTGTGTTGTGACCGAGCCTTTGAGTAATAAGGAAGCATGAATTTACTTCTATTTCGGGTTAAATGGTCGTGATGACCAGTTTGCGCAGTTAATAGTTGTTTTAGGCTATTGTCGCCATCATTTGTTAATGTTTTGTAAATGAAATTGCAAATGGAGATTTTGTAGAGATCCGAGAGCTTAAGTATTCGTAAATTTTTGAATGAGTCATTTGTGTGAGCATTATATTCTAGATTCTTTACCGCTCTTATGGCTCTTTTTTGCAGGGTAAAAATTTTGTTGGTTTTATTTTTATCAGTTCCGTACCATGCTTCTATTCCGTATTGCAAGTATGGTGAAATGAGCGTTCGGTAGAGCATTTGTAAGGCTGTTTCAGGCAGGAAATTTTTAACTTTATTTAGGATTCCGATAGATTTTGATAATTTAGAACTTATATGAGCGATGTGCTCTTTAAAGGTTAGATGTTTGTCTATTATGATGCCCAGGAATTTACTTGAGTTGGTTTCTTCGATTTCACCTTCGCCAATTTGAATGCGTGGGAGAGATATATTTTTCTTGTATGAGAATGTAATATATTTTGTTTTATCGATATTAAGGCTTATTTTATTAGCTTTAAGCCACAATGAAACCTTATGAAGTTCATTATTTATACGCTCCGCCATCCTAGCGGGATTTTGGTCTGGAAGGACCGCAGAAAGGGTACTGTCATCGGCAAAGAGTATGAATTTGAAGAATGATGTAGATTGAATGATATCATTGATAAAGATTAGAAATAGGAGAGGCCCAAGGACAGATCCTTGTGGAACTCCATGGCTAATTGTCTGTGGGTCTGATTTTGCGTCGTCAATGACAACGTATTGTTTCCGATTTGCTAAGTATGATCTGAACCAATCATGGGCAGCCCCTCGAATGCCATAACAATGTAGTTTCGAGAGTAATACGTTATGGTCCACACAATCGAATGCTTTTCGAAAGTCAAGAAATACGGAGAAAACAAGCTTTCCTTCATCTATATTAGAATAAAGGTATTGCAAATGATTTAATACCGCTTGTGTCGTAGATTTCTTAGAACGAAAACCGTATTGTTTGTCGTAGAGGAAAGATTTTTGTTCAAAATACGAATACACTTTTTTATACACAATTTTCTCGAATATTTTGCTAATAATTGGTAGTACAGAGATAGGTCTATAATTGTTAATGCAGTTTTTATCACCATTTCTAAAAATAGGGGTGACTCTCGCAACTTTGAAAGAGTTGGGGAAGATACCTTGAGAAAGGGATTGGTTGATAATATAAGATATGCACGGTGCTATTATATCAGCTATAGCCTTAAGAACTTTAGTCGAAAAATTTTTCAATCCACTTGATTTATTTTTCAAGTTGTTTATGCACGTAATTACATCGGAGGGATTAGTTGGCGTGAAAAAGAAAGAGTTAGGTTCACGGACATGGTCCATGTATTGCAAGTGGTCTCTGGGTTCACTGAAGACACTATCGGCTATATTTTTTCCTATGTTTACAAAAAAGTTGTTAAACACAGTTGCAATATCTTTTTTCTCGTGGTATTTTACATTTTCGTGAACGACGGACTCAATTGTTTTCGTAGTATTATTATTCGGTTTATAGCATGAATTAAGCAGGCGCAAAGTTTTTTTAATATCAGTTTTGTATTCAGTAAATTTGCGCGTGAAGTAGTCTCGTTTTGAGGTTCGTATTTGATTTGTCACATGATTCCTGAATCGGTTATACGTTATTTTAGATATTCGCCCTTCGTATAGTAAGGCTAGGTACGCTTGACGTTTCTTTATATTGATCACGATATCTTCAGTAATCCAGGGCTTTTGTCTATTTTTCGGCGTAATTGTGCGGGTGATTATTGGGCAACACTGGTTGTATGCGGTCGTTATAATTTCAGTTAAATTTAGTATTGCTTCATCAATGTTTATCGCATTATTGTCCCGTTCATAGATGTCTAATGATGGCATTAATTCTTCTAGAACAGTTCGCATTGTTCCCAAGTTGTATTCGTCTACACAACGAAATGAATAAGTATCAGCCTGTGGGCTGGGACAAGGATTATAGACATTTTTCTTGATGAGAAACACCGGGAAATGGTCAGATAAGTCAGAAGTTATTATTCCGGTAAGAAAATCAGTCGGATCTAACATAAAAATATTATCGAGTAACGTAGCCGATTCAGAAGCAACACGCGTAGGTTTCGTGATGATTGGAAGGAAGGAGCTAGACTGAAAAACATTTATGAAGTTTGAGGTTTGCTCACAGCTATCATATTGTAGAAGATCGTAGTTGAAATCCCCGCAGATTATTATGTCATTATATAGAGACTTGTTGAACTGAGATATTATGCTTTGAAGCTCGTTCAGGAAAGAGACGTTACAAGCTGTTGGGGGCCTATATACTGTCCCAAGCACAATCCGTTTATCATTTTTCGTTAGTTCTATAAATAAAGTCTCAATATGTTCACGGTTCATAGTTGCACTTAAAATGACTTTCGAAGATATATGTTTAGATATGTACGTACTGATGCCACCACCACGTTTGTTACTACGGAGTGAATGATGGCTATAATAGTTTTGAATTTGAATCAGGTCTTTAGATGAGTCGTCTAGCCAACTTTCGGTGAAACTGAGAACATCAAAATTGCTGTTCAGCTCAGTGATAGTACAAGATATTTCATCTATTTTCGGATAAATGGATCTACAGTTCCAACATAATAGAGAAAAATCGTTACAGGTCTTCCTCATCGATTCATTGAATTTTTTAATATTTAGGTATTTACAGTTTCCAGTTTCATTTAGGTTTGGGTGCAGTCTATTCAAATGATTGAGATCTGGATCAATATTGTCGAATATGTCAACATGGTCAGTCATTAGCATTTAGAGAGAGTAAGTAAAATGTAACGTAAAAATAAAAATGATAAAAACTACAGGATCAAGGTAAAAATAAGGACATTCCTAATTAAACTAAAAAAAAGAGAAACTAAAAACACACAGAGATTATTAGTCTAAATTGTCTAAAACCTAGTATGATTTCATAAGGAGAGCGCAAATTCAGTCCATGAGCAGGAACATTAGGGATCACAAATGGCAAATAATGTAGTTACAAGGCTGTCGTACCAGTGGTTTCCGCATATAACACTTATAAAATGTAGCAAGGACGAAATGGATTTAAAAACGATGTGACAGTGAAGTTATTTATGGAATTTAAAAATCTTGACTATCTAAATTGTTTCCAGATTTAGAAACATATACACGAGTTAAGTCTGAGCAGCAAGTTCGGTATGAGCATTCGATAAAAAGGAGAAAAGAAAGAAATTGAAAAACAATTTAGTAAGCAGCAAAACAAGGCTGCAAGGTCGACGTGGATGTCTTGAAGAGGTAAACGTAATTCAATCAAAAATCAAGAAGAAAACATGTGGACAGATATCAAAATAATATTAAACTCAATATGTCAGTCTAAAAAAAATACTAATCACGAATAATTTCCTCTGAGGACTTGCCGACATGTTGCAACAAGTACTTGTCTAGTTCTTCAGGTGTATTGATGGTTAGAGGTTTCTGAGTTACTTTTCCAGGTATCTTTGGAGAGAAGACGTTGATATTGCCATCCAAACTTCTTGCGGGTCCTATTTGTTCCGGAAATTTTCGTTTGGCCAATCTCAGAGTGTACATTATACTTGCTCGCGAAGGTACTAAGTATTCATTCACGTAGAGTTGTTCCGGTTTTGTCACACGGCAGGCTGTCAGAACTTCTTGCTTCTTTTCGTATTTTCGTAGCTCAAAAGAAATGTTTCTTTTATCGACGTTTCCGGGTGGAGGTTTTTTTCCCAATCTACTCGCTGTGGTGATGTCAGAGTTACTCAGGTTGATTTTGAGTTGGTCCTTCATGAGCTGGCAAACCGTTTCTATGCAATTTTCTTCAGGACGTGATTGCGGCAGTTCCCCTGATATAACCAAAGTGCGTTTTTTGTTCTCCAATTCTTCACGTTCTTCTTTCCGTTCGAGTCGCTCTGGACGAGAGACTATGTCATTCATCTTCTTATCTTGTTCTTCAATTCTTGCATTTTGATTTGATTCTTTCTTCGTTAGTGTTTCAATCATCGTTTTCAATTCACTAATTTCGCTTTGAAATTTCTTCATTACTGATTTGAAGAGATCAATTAGGATGGAAACTACTTGCTTACTCGGTTTTGGCAAGCCTCGTACATCTGGATAGTCAAGCTCCAGCGTACCCTCGCTGTTGTTGTCTTTGGTTGAGCTTGTCGCCATCTTGTGAGAAGGGAGACACTCTTAAAAAGAAGCAAGGGTTGAGTGCTTGTTCTGATGGAATATTCACACTTTTTGTTCGATTTTTTGAATTTGGTTAGATAAAATTTATTCTTGGATCCTCATGGTCTGAGTGGGCACTCTTTTTGGTTAGAAATGCATGATCATTAACCAGTTGGGCACTTTGTTTCGGAGCAAAGACACAGACGTCCTCACTGCCTCACTGCACTCACTGCACAGACAATTTTCGACAATTTTCAGTTGACATTTTTCTTCCTCAACTCACAGCGTGCTTTTTGCTTAATGTACACCTCTATTATCTGCAATTTTCAGATTATATTTTTCCTTCATTTATAAGCCTTCATTTCTCCCCAATTTTCGGCCTTGATTTTTTCCCTTTCAGTGTTTTCGTTTCATCTCGCATTGTTGTCCCATGAGACTCTGCTCCTAACTGCTCTTAAATACACCTTAACTCTCCTTAATTCCTTTTGACTCTCCCTTATTCCCCTAAACTCCCCTAAATCCTATAAAATCCTCTTACGTCCCCTTAATTCACTTTAACTCTTTTAAACCATCTTAACCCTCCTAAAATTTCTGTAACTCCTTCATCCCTCTGTAACTTCTTTAAACTCTCTCAACCCTCCTAAATTCGCCTCAATTTTAGCAACTATTTTGAACTCGCCCCAAATTTCCGTAACTCCAATTGACCTCCTCAGCCTTTTTTGACCCCTATGCCTCCACCACACCTCCCAGCTCCCTTGAACTCCTCTTGGCCCTCCTTAACCCTCACGCCTCACCCCCTCATGCCTCGCCCCTCACCTACTCGCCCCTCACCCCCGAAACTGCTGGTCAGTAATTAGTTCTCGAGCTCGAGAAGCGCGCGGAATCCTTGCCGACTTTGAACTTCGCTGACATTCCTGGCGCAATTGCTGGCAGCCGCCTCCCTTTAATCCTGGCAGCCTCCCTCTACTCCCGGCAGCCCTCTCTACTCCTGGCAGCCCCCCTCTACTCCTGGAAGCCACTCTCTACCCCTGGCAGCCCCCCTCTACTCCTGGCAGCCCCTCACCACCCCCCCCCCCTCCCTAATCTGCTGTTAACTTCAAATTCTCCTTCAAATCTAAACTTTGTACAACGTTTAGAAAAAGCGTATCTGGTTGAGATATCGGACGTACGGAGGGTAATTTGAATTCCTCAGAAGCGTTGTAATTTGAAAATTTTCTTTTTTATTTGGAGCTAATGCTGCCCTCGCTTTGCTGGGTCAGGTCGATTTTATACGACGTTTTTGGACGGAATATTCTTCGTAAGTTGAGCATCGGACCTATGAAAATGGTATCCATGATACGGCGTTTAGGGATTTTAAACTGTTTGATATATTATTACGAACGACGGGTGTTGAATTTCGCCCTTTTATATTACTGAAAGCAGGTTAATGAAAATCATCCTAAGTTGTTACTGAGACAAGGTTATCAAACTTTACCCCATGTTATTAATGAAAGCAGTGCACTGAATTTCAATCTATGTTATTATTGAGACCTGGTGATTGAATTGCTCCCTATATTATTACTGAAATAAGGTTAATACATTATTGTCTGCGTAATTACTGGCAACAGGTTATTGAATTTCCCTCTGTGTTATTACAGGAAGCAGGATGTTTACATTGTAATTTTACCCTTTGTTATTAATGAAAGAGCGCGGACGGTGTCAACCCTCTATGTTAACAAGCAAGCAAGCAAGCAAACAAGAAAACAAGTAAGCGAACGAACAAGCTAACAAACCAGCAAACAAACAAGCAAACAAGCAAGCAAACAAACAGCCCGGCAAACAAGCAAGAAAACAAGCAAGCAAGCGAACAAGCAAACAAGCAAGCGAACAAGCATCCCAGCAACCAAGCAACCAAGCAAACAAACAAGCATACCAAGACTATCAAAGCATCATGAGTGTCATCTATTACCTATTTTTATGTTTCTATTACGACCTTACTGCGTCATTGGAGGACGTGCGGGTCAAAGAAGTCTTTAAATATATAAGACCCACACGCCTCACGCGTTTGTGAAAACAGACACAACAATATTTATAACTACACAGGATGCCCCCAAAAATGTATTCACTCTTCCAATGCTCAGTACTCGTATATTTTCCTCAGATGTAGGTGGTTATTGGCATATGTACAAGTCTTATGAGAGAAATAAAAAAAGAGTTTTAAGGAAATGAGCTATAACAGAGAATGAAATATTATGAAAAGAAAAGAGTGTGATGAAAATGAGATGTCATTATATAATAATATGATAAGATAAAATAAAAAGGAAAGGGTATTAAGAGATTAGGTATGATAAGAGAAAATGGCATATCGTAAAAAAGAGTATTTTGAAAATGAGACATCACAACAGGCAATTAAATTGCACCAGAAACCAAAAATCAGGAGTAATTGCCAGCCAGAGGATGAGTACATTTTTTCGAGACACTTGCAGTTTGTGTGAAGTGATGAACAGAAAGCAAACTGTCTCTCGCCACGTGTTCTCATGTGTGTTGTATGTGTGCACACGCTGCGGGAGCCATTGTACATTTTTACATTATATGTACAATGAAGCTTTACACCGAATGTACAATGAAGATTTACAAACAACGTACAATGAAGCTTTAAAACAAACGTACAATGAAGCTTTAAAACAAACGTACAATGAAGCTTTAAAACAAACGTACAATGAAGCTTTACAACAAACGTACAATGAAGCTTTACTACAAACGTACAATGTAGATTTACTACAAATGTACCATAACTCGAAGTCCAACCTTGAGTCTACCTCTCATGCGCACCTCGACTGATGAGTAAGGATGAGTCTAAGTCACTCAACTGCTGCGGTGCTGGCATCTACATAGTGTTGAGTAAGTGGGACTAATTGTGTCGCCATCTGTTGGTGTGGTGGTGAGTGTTGGTGAGAGGGTTGGTGAGAGTGTTGGTGAGAGTGTTGGTGAGAGTGTTGGTGAGAGTGTTGGTGAGAGTGCTGGGGAGAGGGTTGGTGAGAGTGTTGGTGAGAGTGTTGGTGAGAGTGTTGGTGAGAGTGTTGGTGAGAGGGTTGGTGAGAGTGTTGGTGAGAGTGTTGGTGAGAGTGTTGGTGAGAGTGCTGGGGAGAGTGTTGGTGAGAGTGTTGGTGAGAGTGTTGGTGAGAGTGTTGGTGAGAGTGTTGGTGAGAGTGCTGGGGAGAGTGTTGGTGAGAGTGTTGGTGAGAGTGTTGGTGAGAGTGTTGGTGAGAGTGCTGGGGAGAGTGTTGGTGAGAGTGTTGGTGAGAGTGTTGGTGAGAGTGTTGGTGAGAGTGTTGGTGAGAGGGTTGGTGAGAGTGTTGGTGAGAGTGTTGGTGAGAGTGTTGGTGAGAGTGTTGGTGAGAGTGCTGGGGAGAGTGTTGGTGAGAGTGTTGGTGAGAGTGTTGGTGAGAGTGTTGGTGAGAGGGTTGGTGAGAGTGTTGGTGAGAGTGTTGATGAGAGTGTTGGTGAGAGGGTTGGTGAGAGTGTTGGTGAGAGTGTTGGTGAGAGTGTTGGTGAGAGTGTTGGTGAGAGTGCTGGGGAGAGTGTTGGTGAGAGTGTTGGTGAGAGTGTTGGAGAGAGAGTCATGGTGAGAGTGTTGGTGAGAGTGTTGGTGAGAGTGCTGGGGAGAGTATTGGTGAGAGTGTTGATGAGAGTGTTGGTGAGAGTGTTGATGAGAGTGTTGGTGAGAGTGTTGGTGAGAGTGTTGGTGAGAGTGTTGGTGAGAGTGTTGGTGAGAGTGTTGGTGAGAGTGTTGATGAGAGTGTTGGTGAGAGTGTTGGTGAGAGTGTTGGTGAGAGTGTTGGTGAGAGTGTTGGTGAGAGTGCTGGGGAGAGTGTTGGTGAGAGTGTTGGTGAGAGTGTTGGTGAGAGTGTTGGTGAGAGGGTTGGTGAGAGTGTTGGGGAGAGTGTTGGTGAGAGTGTTGGTGAGAGTGTTGGTGAGAGGGTTGGTGAGAGTGTTGGTGAGAGTGTTGGTGAGAGTGTTGGTGAGAGTGCTGGGGAGAGTGTTGGTGAGAGTGTTGGTGAGAGTGTTGGTGAGAGTGTTGGCGAGAGTGTTGATGAGAGTGTTGGTGAGAGGGTTGGTGAGAGTGTTGGTGAGAGTGTTGGGGAGAGTGTTGGTGAGAGTGTTGGGGAGAGTGTTGGTGAGAGTGTTGGTGAGAGTGTTGGTGAGAGTGTTGGCGAGAGTGTTGGTGAGAGTGTTGGGGAGAGTGTTGGTGAGAGTGTTGGTGAGAGTGTTGGTGAGAGTGTTGGTGAGAGTGTTGGTGAGAGTGTTGGTGAGAGTGTTGGTGAGAGTGTTGGGGAGAGTGTTGGTGAGAGTGTTGGGGAAAGTGTTGGTGAGAGTGTTGGGGAGAGTGTTGGGGAGAGTGCTGGGGAGAGTGTTGGTGAGAGTGTTGGTGAGAGTGTTGGTGAGAGTGTTGGTGAGAGTGTTGGGGAGAGTGTTGGTGAGAGTGTTGGTGAGAGTGTTGGTGAGAGTGTTGGCGAGAGTGTTGATGAGAGTGTTGGTGAGAGGGTTGGTGAGAGTGTTGGGGAGAGTGTTGGTGAGAGTGTTGGTGAGAGTGCTGGGGAGAGTGTTGGTGAGAGTGTTGGTGAGAGTGTTGGCGAGAGTGTTGATGAGAGGGTTGGTGAGAGGGTTGGTGAGAGGGTTGGTGAGAGTGTTGGTGAGAGTGTTGGTGAGAGTGTTGATGAGAGTGTTGGTGAGAGGGTTGGTGAGAGGGTTGGTGAGAGTGTTGGTGAGAGTGTTGATGAGAGTGTTGGTGAGAGGGTTGGTGAGAGGGTTGATGAGAGTGTTGGTGAGAGGGTTGGTGAGAGGGTTGGTGAGAGTGTTGATGAGAGTGTTGGTGAGAGGGTTGGTGAGAGTGTTGGGGAGAGTGTTGGTGAGAGTGTTGGTGAGAGTGTTGGTGAGAGTGTTGGTGAGAGTGTTGATGAGAGTGTTGGTGAGAGGGTTGGTGAGAGGGTTGGTGAGAGTGTTGGTGAGAGTGTTGATGAGAGTGTTGGTGAGAGGGTTGGTGAGAGGGTTGGTGAGAGTGTTGGTGAGAGTGTTGGTGAGAGTGTTGGTGAGAGTGCTGGTGAGAGTGTTGATGAGAGTGTTGGTGAGAGGGTTGGTGAGAGGGTTGGTGAGAGTGTTGGTGAGAGTGTTGGTGAGAGTGTTGGTGAGAGTGTTGGTGAGAGTGTTGATGAGAGTGTTGGTGAGAGGGTTGGTGAGAGGGTTGGTGAGAGTGTTGGTGAGAGTGTTGATGAGAGTGTTGGTGAGAGGGTTGGTGAGAGGGTTGGTGAGAGGGTTGGTGAGAGTGTTGGTGAGAGTGTTGGTGAGAGTGATGGTGAGAGCGTTGGTGAGAGTGTTGGTGAGAGTGATTGTGAGAGTGTTGGTGAGAGTGGTGATGAGAGTGTTGGTGAGAGTCACGACCGTCACAGCTTGTGTTTGGGACTTCTACTCCAATTGGACATCTTTGGATTTCTACCCCAAATGATGCCCGTCGGGACCGCCACTGAAGCCCTCAAAATTTAACCCGAGGCTGTTCCCTCTGAGCCCCTGCGTCAGAGGGAGTTCCCTCTGGAGCCAATCAGAGGGAACAGTCATATATAGTCAGGCACGGCTCAGTTTGCGCAGGTCAGCGCGCCTGCGCAGTTTTGCTTGAAGGATTTTTACCAGGTGAACTGCAGCGTGAAAATCTAAATAGCAAAAGTACTAAAATTATTACTTGTTTACTCGTTCCTAAAAGAAAAAAACTGTATATATACATACATATATTTTCCTCTTGTACGTTTATTAAGATCCGCCAAAAACAGTTACGAACGAGTTAAACTGCGCTCGAATTATATATACAGATAAACATTTATATACATATATATATTTATTTATATTTAAATACATAGAAACGTTCTTCTTGTATTTTGATTAATTCAATAAACTTAGGACTTTATAAAACCAAATCCTCGAGTACACAACACAAATTCATTGAATTTTTTATCAGGAATTCAATTTGTATTTTTATATCATTTATGATCCCCGTAGAAATTAGTTGTTGGTATGTTTTTACAAGTGACTGATATATCTTCATAAGTTATTGGCATGTTTTTATAAATAATTGATACATTTTTATAAATGATTGATATATTTTATAAATGATTGATATATTTTATAAATGGTTGATATATTTTATGAATGATTGATATATTTTATGAATGATTGATATATTTTATAAATGATTGATACATTTAATAAATGATTGATATATTTTATAAATGATTGATATATTTTATAAATGATTGATATATTTTATAACTGATTGATATATTTTATAAATGGTTGATATATTTTATAAATGATTGATATATTTTATGAATGATTGATATATTTTATGAATGATTGATATATTTTATGAATGATTGATATATTTTATAAATGATTGATACATTTTATGAATGATTGATACATTTTATAAATGGTTGATATATTTTATAAATGATTGATATATTTTATAAATGGTTGGGATATTTTACAAATGATTAGCATGTTTTATGAGTCATTAGAATATTTTTTACATGATTGGTATATTTTCGTATATGATTGGGAGCTCTTCGTAATAGAATGTTATATTTTTATATCGTTTCCAATCTCGGACAGATTGGTGGTTGGTATATATTTTTGGCAGGTGGTTGGTATATTTTATAAATGTTTAGCGCGTTTTTATACCACCCACAAAATTAATCATAATCCATACCATTATACCACCCACAACATTAATTAATAATCCATGCCATTATACCACCCACAACATTACTTGATAATCCATACATTATACCACCCGCAACATTAATCAATAATCCACACCATTATACCACCCACAACATTAATCAATAATCCATACCATTATATCATCCACATCATTATTCAATAATTCACACCATTAAACCACCCACAACATTACTTGATAATCCATACATTATACCACCCGCAACATTAATCAATAATCCACACCATTGTACCACCCACAACATTAATCAATAATCCATATCATTATACCACCCACAACATTAATCAATAATCCACACCATTATACCACCCAAAACATTAATTAATAATCCATACCATTATACCATCCACAACATTAATTAATAATCCATACCATTATACCACCCACAACATTATTTAATAATCCATACCATTATACCATCCACAACATTAAATAATAATCCACACCATTATACCACCCACAACAATAATCAATAATCCATACCATTATACCATCCACAACATTAATCAATAATCCATACCATTATACCATCCACATCATTAATCAATAATCCACACCATTATACCACCCACAACATTAATCAATAATCCATACCATTATACCACCCACAACATTAATTAATAATCCACACCATTATACCACCCACAACACTAATCAATAATCCACACCATTATACCACCCACAACATTAATCAATAATCCATACCATTATACCACCCACAACAGTAATCAATAATCCACACTATTATACCACCCACAACATTAATCAATAATTCACACCATTATACCACCCACAACATTAATCTATAATCCACACCATTATATCACCCACAACATTAATCAATAATCCACACCATTATACCACCCACAACATTAATCAATAATCCACACCATTATACCACCCACAACAATAATCAATAATCCATACCATTATACCACCCACAACAGTAATCAATAATCCACACCATTATACCACCCACAACATTAATCAATAATCCACACCATTATACCACCCACAACATTAATCAATAATCCATACCATTATACCACCCACAACAGTAATCAATAATCCACACCATTATACCACCCACAACATAAATCAATAATCCATACCATTATACCACCCACAACATTAATCAATAATCCACACCATTATACCACCCACAACATTAATCAATAATCCACACCATTATACCACCCACAAAATTAATCAATAATCCACACCATTATACCACCCACAACAGTAATCAATAATCCACACCATTATACCACCCACAACACTAATCAATAATCGACACCATTATACCACCCACAACATTAATCAATAATCCACACCATTATACCACCCACAACAGTAATCAATAATCCACACCATTATACCACCCACAACACTAATCAATAATCGACACCATTATACCACCCACAACATTAATCAATAATCCACACCATTATACCACCCACAACAGTAATCAATAATCCACACCATTATACCACCCACAACAGTAATCAATAATCCACACCATTATACCACCCACAACATTAATCAATAATCCACACCATTATACCACCCACAACATTAATCAATAATCCACACCATTATACCACCCACAACATTAATCAATAATCCACACCATTATACCACCCACAACAGTAATCAATAATCCACACCATTATACCACCCACAACAGTAATCAATAATCCACACCATTATACCACCCACAACATTAATCAATAATCCACACCATCATACCACTCACAACATTAATCAATAATCCACACCATTATACCACCCACAACATTAATCAATAATCCATACCATTATACCACGCACAACAGTAATCAATAATCCACACAATTATACCACCCACAACACTAATCAATAATCCACACCATTATACCACCCACAAAATTAATCAATAACCCACACCATTATACCACCCACAACAGTAATCAATAATCCACACCATTATACCACCCACAACACTAATCAATAATCCACACCATTATACCACCCACAACAGTAATCAATAATCCACACCATTATACCACCCACAACAGTAATCAATAATCCACACCAACATACGCACACTTAAGAGGCTGTTTACACATCGATGCATAATAATACATGATGCGTATGTTAGCAACGTAAATACATATCCGTAGTTTTTTTAAGTTTTTAAAACCGTAGTTTTCAAACTTAGCACGAACTACACATGTACTCAGTACGTGTGCTTATATCCCCCCGAACGTACGTAATGTACGGCGTATGATTTTGTTCTTTATTTTTGCATTCACATTTTCACATTCATACTCTTATATGAATGCACCTAAAACGTACGTTCGTACTTTTTACGTGCGTAACTTGTACTTACGTACTTTGATGGCACGTACTTTGATCGCAGGTAATTGTGTCGTACGTAATTGTATCGTACGTAAGGATGTTATGAGAAAGTGGAGGGTACGTAAATCAAGTTCTCGCAGTTATTGTGAACTGTACGTAATTTGGACGCTACAATTAATTGCAATTACCAATAATTAATAATTACCATTAATAATTTGGCGTTTTCTACAGTACGTCACTACATAGAGGGTACAATGAGGGTACCTATTGTGAGGGTCCGCAAATAGAGTGAACACAGTTCACAACAGTGTTGAATGTAAGTCAAATTTTCCGAAGAAATATTCCAATTATTCACGTACACAATGAAAGCGCACACATGGCGAGTGCACGTGTGCGCAAATATTCCATGGCGAGTGGGGGATCCCCCTTCATACCTTCAGTGGGGAGATACCCCCTTTATACCCCCAGTGGGAGTCCGGGTCCGATACACCCCCGCTGAAGGGTACAATAATTCATTTGTAATCTGAAGGCGGAGGAAAATGGTGGAAAATCCTGGAGCGGAAGCAAGGAGTTCTTGCCGACGAGTGAACTTATCTCAATCGCGGCCAAAATTAATGTGCAAACTTGGGCGGCGGCGGCGGCCATTAGTCGACCGACGACTTTTTGTGGGCTGCCAAAAACTGTGATGTCTGAGTCAAAGTGCGCCGCTGGACTGCCTAAATGTGTGATGTCTGTAGTTTATCACCGGGTTGGGCTTGCTAAAATCTGTGACGTGTGAGTCAAAGTGCGCTCGAGCTCTGCCTAAATGTGTGAATTTTGAAGGTGTGTACCGTTATTTCTGCCAAAAATATGTTCCCTGAGAATCATTGTGAGCCATGAGATCTACAGAAATGAGAAAAAACTGGTATTAAAAATACCGTGAGCTTTACTATAACTAGAAAACAAGCGTTTGAAGCCCTGATTAAATGTATTATTTTTCCCCATACAGGTCTGCTAAGATCTGGTAAAAACAGTGTCGAATGATTCAAACTGCACTTGAATTTTGCTAAATTACGTGAATTCTGAAGTTCAAAGCAGCTGAGGGTCTGCCCAAACCTGTGTCATATTTATCAAGTGAGCCAAATTCTGTAGGTTATTTCAATTGTAGCCAAAGATCTAACAAAATTTTGCAAATTTAAATGAAATTCACTTTATGGTTAATAAAACCTCTACAAAGCAAAGTGATATTACACTCGAGGGAATATACAGAAATTCTGATTCGTACATAGAACACTGTGTGGGAACACCCCTTGTGCATAGATTCCCTGTTTCCTACTGTCCTTGCTTAATGGTTCCTTTTCTTTGCCTTCTTGAGATCGCCTTTATTGTGGCTAATGAATCTTAAATTAATATTATTCAGCATGACACACATCGTGTACGTCACTGCAAGACTCCAACGTACATGACACACATCGTGTACGTCACTGCATGACTCCAACGCACATGATACACATCGTGTGCGTCACTGCATGACTCCAACGTACATGACACACACCGTGTACGTCACTGCATGACTCCAATGTACATGACACACATCGTGTACGTCACTGCATGACTCCAACGCACATGACACACATCGTGTACGTCACTGCATGACTCCAACGTACATGAAACACACCGTGTACATCCCTGCATGACTCCAACGCACATGACACACATCGTGTACGTCACTGCATGACTCCAACGCACATGACACACATCGTGTACGTCACTGCATGACTCCAACGCACATGACACACATCGTGTACGTCACCGCATGACTCCAACGCACATGACACACATCGTGTTCGTCACTGCATGAAACGCACATGAATTGTGCCCCAAAAATGTACTCACTCTCTGACTGTCCAGTAATTTTTTATTTTGTTTTGATATTGGTGGTACACCTTATGCATCTTGTACCCTTGGTACTTGTGTACACCTGGTATAACGTATTCAACTGGTACACCTGGCACCTTTAGCTGTTACACCTGGTATATCTGGTGCATTGGTACAGCTGGCAAAATAGTACGTCTGGTGCCCTGGTACAGCTCGTGAAATGGTACGTGTGGTGCCCTGGTACAGCTGGTAAACTGGTACGTCTGGTACAGCTGGTGAAATGGTACGTGTGGTGCCCTGGTACAGCTGGTAAACTGGTACGTCTGGTACAGCTGGTGAAATGGTACGTGTGGTGCCCTGGTACAGCTAGTAAACTGGTACGTCTGGTATCCTGGTATACTGGTACATACGGTACATTTCATACACCCGAAACCTTGGTACATCTGGTTTACCTAGTAAACCTAGCCCAAGAGGTGCGTATGGTGCGGTTGGTGCGCTTTGTGTACCTATAACGTTTGGTACAATAATTGACGCACCTGATAAACGTATAAAGATGCTTTATTCCAGTCAATCAGCCGGATAGATTTCACCTTGTGTATTGGTTTTCAAATGCCTCATAACTAACACCAGGACGCCATGACGGTTACCCCCGGTCGAGCCGGTACCCATTTCCGGCACCTGGGTAGAGTGGGGTATTGTGGCTGAGTTCTCCCTTTCAGAACAGGGAAAAACACCGGGAGGCACTGCCGGGATTCGAACTGCCGACCCTCCCGTGAAGGCCGCGCTCGTAACCACTCGGCCACGGTGACCATACTTGATTTCAGCGCAGCAAACAATTTATGTACCAAGTGTACCAATTACTCATCTGATTCGAAGTACTCTGCGTACCACAGTACTAGCGCAACGCACGTAGTACTTGGAGTACTTTAAACGTTTGAAATGTACTCTTGCTTCTTATTCACCTGGGTAGCTCCATAAGGTGCTCTTGATACACACCTACAAAAATGTATCCCCGTTGCAGGCCTTCATGAATTGGTACCCATGATGCGTACCCCCAAAAAAGGTACCCATGCTACGTACCCCCAAAAAAGTACCCATGCATCGTACCCCTAAAAAAGGTACCCATGCAACACACCCCCAAAAGAAGTACCCATGCATCGTACCCCTAAAAAAGATACCCATGCAACACACCCCCAAAAGAAGTACCCATGCAGCGTACCCCTAAAAAAGGTACCCATGCAACACACCCCCAAAAGAAGTACCCATGCAGCGTACCCCTAAAAAAGGTACCCATGCAACACACCCCCAAAAGAAGTACCCATGCATCGTACCCTTAAAAAAAAAAAAAAGGTACCCTTACAGCGTACCCTCCCAAAAAAGTACCATTAAAAAAGGCACCTACCCCACTGCCTCATGGCTGCTTTTCTAATTAGTCCGGCCAGGTGGCCTGGGGGAGCTGGCTTTAATTTATCAAGGCAATATGAGTCTTTAGGCATTTTTAGGAGCTGCCCTTAGTCCGTGCCCTTAATTTAGGCCTTGTATTAATTTGAGGCGTAGGGAAGTAAGTCTACGGAGCCTGCAACCCGCGCTTCGGCGCCGCCACGCGACCGGGTTTGTGGTGGGGGAATGTGCGTGTAGCGGCAACGTTACTGTGGTGGAAACATTACTGTAGACGCAATATTATTGTATACGCAATGTTATTGTTGACGTAATATTAATGCAGACTATTGTAAACGCAACAATCGTATAGACGCAACATTATTGTAGCGGCAACATTATTGTGGTGGCAACATTATTGTGGTAGGGTGAAGCCCTGGTATCAGTAATGCCCTGGTATCAGTAATGCCCTGGTATCAGAGATACCTTTGTCTTGACAATATTCGACATTAAAATATCACATCTACCTCCCTGATATCGAGACCTGCACAGCAGAATAAATGATCTTGTCTATACACACAAGATTTCTTTCAACAACTTGACGTGTTTCTTTTTTGTTTTCATTATCATTGGTATAATGGCAACAATTGATATCCATTTATTAATTTTATAATATATGCCAACGCACCAGTGATACTGGAGTATCACTGATACCAGAATACAATGATACCAAGTATCACTGGAAACAGAGTATGAGTGATACCAAAGTATCAATGGTACCAGAGTATCGCTGACACCAAAGTATCAGTGATACATGAATATCACAGCAAGTCACCAGCACCACAAAACAATCACAATCTCAAAGCACTTCGTAAAATTCCGCCGAAACAAAGCTCACGCAGCGCGCCCATCAAGCGGTTTTCCCACTAAATATGCATCGAAAATGCAAAAGCAAATGTGGCGATCTAGCGACTTTCCCCCCAAAATTCACACGGAAACACGCGCACGCAAATGTAGCCATCTAGCGGTTTTCCGTGCAGATGCACTCCTCGATGTAGAGGTTTTTCCGCTAAGCTCCTGCATTATGCATGGCCAGGCCGGGTAACAAATGAAGGCCGCACTGCGCACCGTCCTGAGAATTCCTGAAGAATTTGAGGAATCTAAAGAATCGACTGCGACTCTGGACATCAATCAGAGTCTGATTTGGGCGAGCATTGAGCCAACGGAGACTGGTGTACAGCTGTAATGTGCAGCTGTAATGTGCAGCTGTGGTGGTGTACAGCTGTGATGTGCGGCTATGGTGGTGTATAGCTGTAATGTATGTCTGTAGTGGTGTACAGCTGTAGTGTGCAGCTGTGGTGGTGTACAGCTGTGATGTACAGCTGTAATGTACGGCTGTAGTAGTGTAAAGCTGTAATGTACGGCTGTAGTGGTGTACAGCCGTAATGTACGGCTGTAGTGATGTACAGCTGTAATATACGGCTGTAGTGGTGCACGGTTGTAATGTACGGCTGCAGTGGTGTACAGCTGTAATGTACAGCTGTAGTGGTGCACGGTTGTAATGAACGGCTGCAGTGGTGTACAGCTGTAGTGTGCAGCTGTGGTGGTGTACAGCTGTGATGTACAGCTGTAATGTACGGCTGCAGTGGTGTACAGCTGTAATGTACAGCTGTAGTGGTGCACGGTTGTAATGAACGGCTGCAGTGGTGTACAGCTGTAGTGTGCAGCTGTGGTGGTGTACAGCTGTGATGTACAGCTGTAATGTACGGCTGCAGTGGTGTACAGCTGTAATGAACAGCTGTAGTAGTGTCTAGTTATGGATCACAATTTTCATTGGTTGCAGTTGTTATGATTATATTTGTATCAGTTAGTGCATCTTAAAATTTACAGCTGCAACGGTGTATTGCAGTTATAAATTACTCACATCATGAATCTTCACCACAGTCAGATTATAAAGACAACACCATCCAATAACAACACAAAACATAATATAATACAGTATAATATAATATAATATAATATAATATAATATAATATAATATAACACAGTATAATATAATATATAATATAATATAATATAATATAATATAATATAATATAATATAATATAATATAATATAATATAATATAATATAATATAATATAATATAATATAATATAATATAATATAATATAATATAATATAATATAATATAATATAATATAATACAGTATAATATAATATAATATAATATATTATAATATAATATAATATAATATAATATAATATAACACAGTATAATATAATATAATATAATATATTATAATATAATATAATATAATATAATATAATATAATATAATATAATGTAATATAATATAATATAATATAATATAATATAATATAATATAATATAATATAATATAATATAATATAATATATTATAATATAATATAATATAATATAATATAATATAATATAATATAATATAATATAATATAATATAATATAATATAATATTTTATAATATAATATAATATTTTATAATATAATATAATATAATATAATATAATATAATATAATATAATATAATATAATATAATACAATATAATATAATATAATATAATATAATATAATATAATATAATTTAATATTTTATAATATAATATAATATTTTATAATATAATATAATATAATATAATATAATATAATATAATATAATATAATATAATACAATATAATATAATATAATATAATATAATACAGTATAATATAATATAATATAATATAATATAATATAATATAATATAATATAATATAATATAATATAATATAATATAATATAATATAATATAATATAATATAATATAATATTTTATAATATAATATAATATTTTATAATATAATATAATATAATATAATATAATATAATATAATATAATATAATATAATATAATATAATATAATATAATATAATATAATATAATATAATATAATATTTTATAATATAATATAATATAATATAATATAATATAATATAATATAATATAATATAATATAATATAATACAATATAATATAATGATATATAACAATTTTCATCCAATAACGACACACAATATAGATATTTCTACCTGGGAAATCTATTTTTTTTCATAACCTAGAATGTTGTTGCCGAGATAGACATTGTATGGGGTTTAACATCGGTTATTTTTTGTATTCATTGTCTTCATTTTCCCCATGTTAATATTTGCGTGCATGCATTTTGTCTCACTGATGCGATATTCTAGTCGTCGAGCTTAACTGTTTGTTTCATAATAACTATTTGTTTAATATTTATATTATTCAATATAACTTTGCGCTGCGTTTTTTTACGTTACATAAGAAAATGACATATTTTTATAACTCTTTTTTAGCATTTCTGCATGGCTGCGTCTCAACCCCTCCCCCTTCTCCACCCTCTCTCATCCCTTCCCTCTGCTCACCCCTTCTCACCTTATTTCTTCTCACCCTCTCCCCCTTTCACCCCTTTCACCCCTTCCCTCTTTTCACCCCACTTCTTCTCACCCCCTTTCAACCCCTCCCTATTCTCACCCCTCATTTTCAACACTCCTACACAGCTGCATCTCCCCCCCCCCCCACACACACACAGGAGAGGGGAGGAGGGGGTGGGCGCAACTATGCTAGTAATTGGAATAGTTGCACGGAGTTGGTATCAGTGATACAGAAAACAAGGCGCCCGCATAACTGCGCTGGCGCGGCCGTGACAACTGGCCTCTAATTACCGCCCTTATTGCGCCCTCACGCACACACGCACGCACTCACGCGCACGCACACACGCACACACAAACACACACACGCACGCACAAGACCCTGGGCATGGATACCGTAGAGTATCTGGTTTTGGTGTTCGTGGTAAGTCTTTTGGTCTTTGGGGCTTTTGTTTTAGTCTTTGCGGTTTTTATTTGAGTTTTCGAATCTTTTTTTTTTGTTGCTGTTCTTTATCTTTTTTCAAGATTTTTTTTGGGGCCCTTGGGTCATTTGTTTGTGTCTTCGTGTGTTTGCACTTCAGAAACACCAACACACTTCAGAAACACCAACACACTTCAGAAACACCAACACACTTCAGAAACACCAACGCACTTCAGAAACACCAACGCACTTCACAAACACCAACGCACTTCACAAACACCAACACACTTCAGAAACACCAACACACTTCATAAACACCAACGCACTTCACAAACACCAACGCACTTCACAAACACCAACGCACTTCAGAAACACCAACACACTTCAGAAACACCAACGCACTTCACAAACACCAACGCACTTCACAAACACCAACGCACTTCACAAACACCAACGCACTTCACAAACACCAACACACTTCACAAACACCAACGCACTTCACAAACACCAACACACTTCACAAACACCAACGCACTTCAGAAACACCAACACACTTCAGAAACACCAACGCACTTCACAAACACCAACGCACTTCACAAACACCAACACACTTCAGAAACACCAACACACTTCAGAAACACCAACGCGCTTCACAAACACCAACGCACTTCACAAACACCAACGCACTTCAGAAACACCAACACACTTCAGAAACACCAACGCACTTCACAAACACCAACGCACTTCACAAACACCAACGCACTTCACAAACACCAACGCACTTCAGAAACACCAACACACTTCAGAAACACCAACGCACTTCAGAAACACTAACGCACTTCACAAACACCAACGCACTTCACAAACACCAACACACTTCAGAAACACCAACACACTTCAGAAACACCAACACACTTCAGAAACACCAACACACTTCAGAAACACCAACGCACTTCAGAAACACCAACGCACTTCACAAACACCAACGCACTTCACAAACACCAACACACTTCAGAAACACCAACACACTTCAGAAACACCAACACACTTCAGAAACACCAACACACTTCATAAACACCAACGCACTTCACAAACACCAACACACTTCAGAAACACCAATACACTTCAGAAACACCAACACACTTCAGAAACACCAACACACTTCACAAACACCAACGCACTTCAGAAACACCAACACACTTCACAAACACCAACACACTTCAGAAACACCAACACACTTTAGAAACACCAACACACTTCACAAACACCAACGCACTTCAGAAACACCAACACACTTCAGAAACACCAACGCACTTTAGAAACACCAACACACTTCACAAACACCAACGCACTTCAGAAACACCAACACACTTCACAAACACCAACGCACTTCACAAACACCAACACACTTCACAAACACCAACGCACTTCAGAAACACCAACACACTTCAGAAACACCAACACACTTCAGAAACACCAACGCACTTTAGAAACACCAACACACTTCACAAACACCAACGCACTTCAGAAACACCAACACACTTCACAAACACCAACGCACTTCACAAACACCAACACACTTCACAAACACCAACACACTTCACAAACACCAACGCACTTCAGAAACACCAACACACTTCACAAACACCAACGCACTTCACAAACACCAACACACTTCACAAACACCAACGCACTTCAGAAACACCAACACACTTCAGAAACACCAAAGCACTTCACAAACACCAACGCACTTCACAAACACCAACGCACTTCACAAACACCAACGCATTCCATAAACACCAACGCACTTCACAAACACCAACGCACTTCACAAACACCAACGCACTTCACAAACACCACCGCACTTCACAAACACCAACGCACTTCACAAACACCAACGCACTTCACAAACACCAACGCACTTCACAAACACCAACGCACTTCATAAACACCAACGCACTTCACAAACACCAACGCACTTCACAAACACCAACGCACTTCACAAACACCCACGCACTTCACAAACACCAACGCACTTCACAAACACCCACGCACTTCACAAACACCAACGCACTTCACAAACACCTACGCACTTCACAAACACCAACGCACTTCACAAACACCACCGCACTTCACAAACACCAACGCACTTCACAAACACCAACGCACTTCACAAACACCAACGCACTTCACAAACACCAACGCACTTCACAAACACCAACGCACTTCACAAACACCAACGCACTTCACAAACACCAACGCACTTCACAAACACCCACGCACTTCACAAACACCAACGCACTTCACAAACACCCACGCACTTCACAAACACCAACGCACTTCACAAACACCTACGCACTTCACAAACACCAACGCACTTCACAAACACCAACGCACTTCACAAACACCAACGCACTACACAAACACCAACGCACTTCACAAACACCAACGCACTTCACAAACACCTACGCACTTCACAAACACCAACGCACTTCACAAACACCAACGCACTTCACAAACACCTACGCACTTCACAAACACCAACGCACTTCACAAACACCAACGCACTTCACAAACACCAACGCACTTCAGAAACACCAACGCACTTCACAAACACCCACGCACTTCACAAACACGAACGCACTTCACAAACACCTACGCACTTCACAAACACCAACGCACTTCACAAACACCAACGCACTTCAGAAACACCAACGCACTTCACAAACACCCACGCACTTCACAAACACCAACGCACTTCACAAACACCTACGCACTTCACAAACACCAACGCACTTCACAAACACCAACGCACTTCACAAACACCAACGCACTTCACAAACACCAACGCACTTCACAAACACCTACGCACTTCACAAACACCAACGCACTTCACAAACACCAACGCACTTCACAAACACCAACGCACTTCACAAACACCAACGCACTTCACAAACACCTACGCACTTCACAAACACCAACGCACTTCACAAACACCAACGCACTTCACAAACACCAACGCACTTCACAAACACCAACACACTTCACAAACACCAACGCACTTCACAAACACCAACGCACTTCACAAACACCAACGCACTTCACAAACACCAACGCACTTCACAAACACCAACACACTTCACAAACACCAACGCACTTCACAAACACCAACACACTCCAGAAACACCAACGCACTTCACAAACACCAACGCACTTCACAAACACCAACGCACTTCACAAACACCAACGCACTTCACAAACACCAACGCACTTCACAAACACCAACACACTCCAGAAACACCAACACACTTCACAAACACCAACGCACTTCACAAACACCAACACACTCCAGAAACACCAACGCACTTCACAAACACCAACACACTCCAGAAACACCAACGCACTTCACAAACACCAACGCACTTCACAAACACCAACACACTCCAGAAACACCAACGCACTTCACAAACACCAACGCACTTCACAAACACCAACGCACTTCACAAACACCAACGCACTTCACAAACACCAACACACTCCAGAAACACCAACACACTTCACAAACACCAACGCACTTCACAAACACCAACGCACTTCACAAACACCAACACACTTCACAAACACCAACGCACTTCACAAACACCAACACACTCCAGAAACACCAACGCACTTCACAAACACTAATCAAGACTTAAAAAGCTTCTGGACAGCCTCTAATGGCGTCCGAATAACACCTGAATAAAAGTAGGCCTACACTAGACAAGTAGGCCTACGCTGAAAACGTTTGAAGTTGCCTCTAGTCAACTGAAAGGAGCGCTTTTAGTGTTCACGAGCTTTGAACTTTTTCCTTTGAAAACGGTAGTCCATCTCCAATGGCTTTGTCTGTTCAAAACATCCCGTTCTTGTCTGTTCAAAACATCCCGTTCTTGTCTGTTCAAAACATCCAGTTCTTGTCTGTTCAAAACATCCCGTTCTTGTCTGTTCAAAACATCCCGTTCTTGTCTGTTCAAAACATCCCGTTCTTGTCTGTTCAAAACATCCTGTTCTTGTCTGTTCAAAACATCCCGTTCTTGTCTGTTCAAAACATCCCGTTCTTGTCTGTTCAAAACATCCCGTTCTTGTCTGTTCAAAACATCCCGTTCTTGTCTGTTCAAAACATCCCGTTCTTGTCTGTTCAAAACATCCCGTTCTTGTCTGTTCAAAACATCCCGTTCTTGTCTGTTCAAAACATCCCGTTCTTTTCTGTTCAAAACATCCTGTTCTTTTCTGTTCAAAACATCCCGTTCTTGTCTGTTCAAAACATCCCGTTCTTGTCTGTTCATAACATCCCGTTCTTGTCTGTTCAAAACATCCCGTTCTTGTCTGTTCAAAACATCCCGTTCTTGTCTGTTCATAACATCCCGTTCTTGTCTGTTCAAAACATCCCGTTCTTTTCTATTCAAAACATCCCGTTCTTGTCTGTTCAAAACATCCCGTTCTTGTCTGTTCATAACATCCCGTTCTTGTCTGTTCAAAACATCCCGTTCTTGTCTGTTCAAAACATCCCGTTCTTGTCTGTTCATAACATCCCGTTCTTGTCTGTTCAAAACATCCCGTTCTTGTCTGTTCAAAACATCCCGTTCTTGTCTGTTCATAACATCCCGTTCTTGTCTGTTCAAAACATCCCGTTCTTTTCTATTCAAAACATCCCGTTCTTGTCTGTTCAAAACATCCCGTTCTTGTCTGTTCATAACATCCCGTTCTTGTCTGTTCAAAACATCCCGTTCTTGTCTGTTCAAAACATCCCGTTCTTGTCTGTTCATAACATCCCGTTCTTGTCTGTTCAAAACATCCCGTTCTTTTCTATTCAAAACATCCCGTTCTGGTCTGTTCAAAACATCCCGTTCTGGTCTGTTCAAAACATCCCGTTCTTTTCTATTCAAAACATCCCGTTCTGGTCTGTTCAAAACATCCCGTTCTGGTCTGTTCAAAACATCCCGTTCTTGTCTGTTCAAAACATCCCGTTCTTGTCTGTTCAAAACATTCCGTTCTTGTCTGTTTTAAACATCCCGTCTGTTCAAAACATACCGTCTGTTTAAAATATATGAGCTTTAAACATCTTTCTGGGATGTCAGAGCGCAGACCCTCGGCACAAAGTGCGACACTCTGCCAAATGATGACAGACGCACAATATTTGATCTCGGCGCGAGTCAGTTCCAATGGCAGCGCGCAAATTGCAGCCACTCAAGTCTGGCATTGCTGTCCATGTATCTGAGATACGTGACGTATGTATCTGGGATAGATGACGTGTGTATCTGGGATACGTGTGTGATGTATTTACAATACGTTCTATACGTGTTACATTTCTACGATAGATGACGTGTGTATCTAGGATAAGTGTGTAATGTACATAGAATACGTTCTAAGGTACCTGATATATATATCTAGGATAAGTGACGTATGTATCTAGGATACATGTTGCATGTATCTAGGATACGTGTCGCATGTATCTAGGGGCACGTGTTGCATGAATCTAAAATACGTGTTGGATGTGCCTAGGACAGATGACGCATGTATCTAGGATACGCGACGTATGTATCTAGGGTAGGTGTCGCATGTATCTAGAATATTCTCGTTCCAGATATGGAAATAATATTCTATAATGAAAAAGAAAATAAAATTCAATGCTTAAATATGCGATATCTGATCAGTGTAACAAACATGTTTTCAGTGCATAATGCCTTCCGTGTGTAAACATACACGTGACATGTCACGTGCGTTGAAAAACAGCATGCCTGACGGACGAAAACTAGCGGCGTTCAGTCCATAAATTTTATATTAATAATCATTTTTGATCATAAATTTACAAAAATTAACGGCATCCTAATAAATTGACGAGTTAACTGCATCCCTATTATAAACTCATGAAAAATAACGGCATCCCTATTAAAACCTCACGAAAAATAACGGCATTCTGAAGATAAATTCACGGAAACGAACGCCATCCGAAATAAATTCACAAAAACTAACCATATTCCGAAAATAAATTCAGGAAAACTAACCACATTCCGAGTCTAAATGCAGGAAATTTCACAACATTCTGCCCATGACGGCGGGCAACACAGCCCTAGGACGCCTGGCTGAGCCGCACAGAAGCTCTCGTCTAAGCCTAAATTAAATTTCACCTCCAGCTTACTCCCAGTTTAAATTTCATTGCCCAGTTTAAATTTCATTGCCCAGTTTAAATTTCATTGCCCAGTTTAAATTTCATTGGCGCGAAGGTAGGATTTCGCACAAGGCTTTTACCACGTCAGTCTCGGCAGCAACCTGAGCCTGCGGAGCGGCCTATGTCGAGTAGGCCTACACGGAGCGCCTAGGCCTACACGGAGCGCCTATGCCTATACGGAGCGCCTACGCTTACATGGAACGCATCAGCCTATATATAGAACACTTAGGCCTATGAAGAGTACCTAGACTTAAATAGAGCGTCTAGGCCCAAGAAAAGCATCTACTGCTCTGTGAGGCCCCCTAGGCCTATGTATGGACTGCCTAGGCCTAGGGGGAGTACCTAGGCCTACACAGAGCTCTGTGTAGACCTACCTACCCTGTGTACCTACGCACAGGCCTACAGAAACTCTCAGAATTAAATTTTAAAGTCCGTTTCAAACCCGCGGCTACACAATATTTACTCTCTCTGAATATTTAATCGGAATATTTACTGTGAAAATTTACTTCTGATATTTACTCTGAATTGCTAGTTTGAATATTTACTCGTAATATTTACGGTGAATATTTACTCTGTTTAACAACTCAAGAAGTGAAGGATGTAAAACAACTCCCTAAAATAAAAATATTCCCAACGATCTCCACGACCAATTATTCCAAGCAATTCTCATGACTTGAAATAACTCCCATGGTTGTAATAACTCCCTTCATAACCTATGATAATTCCCAACAACCCTCATGACTTATAAGAATTGTCATGATCTATAATAATTCCCATGACCTATAATAACTTTCATGACCTATAATAATTCTCATGACCTATTATAATTCTCATGACCTATTATAATTCCCACTAAGAGCTATAATAACTTTCAGGACCTATAACAATTGCCATGACCTATAATAATTCCCATGACCTATAATAATTCCCATGACCTATAATAACTTTCATGACCTATAATAATTCCCATGACCTATAATAATTCCCAAAACCCATAATAATTCCCATGATCTATAATAACTTTCATGACCTAAAACAATTTTCAAAACCTATAATTACCCATAACCTGGAATAACTTTTATGACCTATTACAATTGTCATGCCTATAATAACATTCATGACCTATAACAACATTCATGGCCTAGAACAACATTCATGACCTATGACAAAATTCATGACCTATAATATAATAACTTTCATGACCTATAATAACATTCATGGCCTAGAACAACATTCATGACCTATGACAAAATTCATGACCTATAACAACATTCATGGCCTAGAACAACATTCATGACCTATGACAAAATTCATGACCTATAATATAATAACTTTCATGACCTATAATAACATTCAAGACCTATAACAACATTCATGACCTATAATAACATTCATGACCTATAACAACATTCAAGACCTATAACAACATTCATGACCTATAACAACATTCATGACCTATAATAACATTCATGACCTATAACAACATTCAAGACCTATAACAACATTCATGACCTATAACAACATTCATGACGTATAATAACATTCATGACCTAAAACAACCCACATGACCCACAATAACTTTCATGACCTATAACAATATTCATGACCTATAACAACATTCATGAACTAAAACCACCCCCATGACCTACAATAACTTTCATGACCTATAACAATCCCCAAGACGCACAACCACAACCAGAAGACGCAGCCAAGCACCAGAGACCAGGAGCACCAGGACGCCCTCGGCGCCTCAGCCGCAGTCGGAGCAAAACTTCAGGTCCGGAATGCCAGCTCCGCTTTCTTTCCCTCAAAAGCTGCCGTAATTACGCCGCCAGTTTGTCAGAAATACGGATACTAGAACCCTATTTTTTGCGCTCCTAAAGAGAAGCAAGGGTAAATTGGTCCTAATTGCGCCAGTTTACCCCCACCAGGAGTTTTTTATCTCACAACAACGCGGGAGTTTCTATTGCGAGAGTGATGAAAAAAATCGTCCCTGAAGATGAGGGAATTTGTGTGAGATGTTTGTGTTTTGTGTGTGTTTTGCGTATGTGTTTTGTGTGTGTGTGGGTGTGTGGGTTGTTTATGTTTTGTGTGTGATGTGTGCTATATTAGATCATTTAGAATACCTTTATTCTAATGTAGATGAAGGAAAACTGGTTTTCTCTGTATCTCTTGACTTTCGAAAAGCATCCGTTTGTGTGAGCAATAATATATTACTCTCGAAACTCCACTGTTATGGCATTCGAGGGGTTGCCCATGATTGGTTCAGATCATACCTAACAAATCGGATGCAATACGTTTGTGGTGTTCTCCCTCAGGCTGCTTTACACTCCGGGCAGACTTGTGAATATCTAGAGACTTGTGAATATCGATAGACTTGTGAAATATTTTTGCCCGAAGTGAGTGCCTGAGGTGCAAACGAACCCGGCAAGGTAAGGAAAACACAACTGGAATAAACGCCGTATTATTATGAAGATCGCCGACAATAATGGCACAAGGGAATATTACAGTCGAGTAATACAGTAACCGATGACGCCTTGGCGGACCGACGGTTGCCGGGGAGACGCTGCGTGGCTGGAGGACGAGAGAAGACCGGTGAGGCTGCTGCTGGCAGAGTGTCTCCGACCAAGGAGTACCAGAAGTGCTAGCAGGGAACTGGTGCGTCTAGCAAGCAACCAGACGTGGCGGCTGGCAGTCGAGGCGGCGGTGAAGGCGACGGGTGAGGTGCTGGCGGAGCGTCGAGACTTAGTGTGAATATGAGGGACGCTGAGGATGTACTGAGGCTGCGCTGGCTGCGTGGCTGTTTATATAGGCCTCGCTGGAGCCTAACTCTGGCCGTCCAGGTCTCCGATTGGTCAAGACGGGGGTGCCCGCTTTTCGCCGTCTAGGCTTGTGCTATACTTACGGAGGTTTCTATCGACGTTGCCTGACTGTTTGAGGCAGGCTGCTTATAAAGCTCGGTCCGGCACCCCAGCTCCAAACTTGGGGGGGGGGGGCAATGCCATAAGGAAAGAGAGGAAAAAAAGAAGAATTTGGCACAGGGCGTGCCGGAGTAATAATAGAAGGAAAAGGAAAAGGTAGTAGGAGAAAAACAGGCGAAAAACGCATAATTTGGTGATCACTGTTAATTGCATTTGCGGTGTTTCGGAGTTTGGATAGGGAGAAACCCGTCAGGGCTTTGTATTTACAAGTATATACATAGTCTCTCATGGTACTGAGTTGAAAGCTGCCTATTTATCATCGTAAGTAATTGAATTGGATAGCCTGCTTAGAACAGAATCCCGCATTTTTGCTGTTACCTTCTACAAGGTACTATGTACAGCGGTAGGTATTTTATGGTATATAATATGTATAACTCGACTCATCAATATTGAGTTCCCATTATATTACCAATACACATATCTACATTATGTACACTATAATTGATATTTAGATGTATTCATATATATATATATATATATTTTTTTTTTTTTTAATTTTTTTATTTTCTTTTTTTATTTTATTTTTTTTTTCCATATACAGAGGTTACTAAGTTGCTAAGTACATCTATACATTCATTACACTCTGCTCACCACCCGACGCACTCCACTCCCTCACGCTCCACTCCTCCTTCGCACCTATTTATTCAAGTCCAACATCCCAAAGATGCTCAGACCGGTACACACTTGTGTGTACTTATACACCATAGAGTGCACATATTTACATATGTCCTAGGGATTTTTTTTTTTTTTTTTTTTGTTTTTTTTATATAAATTTACACAATATACAAGGGAGTAGCCCGAGAAGTCAAAGAAGCGCCGATCAAACGGAGCCCTTTAATGATGTCAAATTATGTTACTTTGCGTTACTTTGCGTAACATGAAACTATTTCGAGTGATGGATGTATGGTGGATGATGATGTGGAGAATATGAAAGAGTGTAAGTTGAAACTTGATTGCTGAGGGTTTGTGTGATCCTGGTAGCTGATGTTGTGTCTTATTGTGATGGATGGAGTTGTTGTGTTTTGGGGTTTTGACTTCCCACCCGTGGGGGGAAGACCGAACCTTCCGCTTGTCAAAACCCCAAGATGAAAACAAAGTAAATAAGTAAGTATTTTTTTTCGGTCTTCCCCATGTTGGACTGATAGATATTTTCATGTGTATTTCGGATCTGGAGGGGGGCCAAGTGCGGAAATTTTTGAGCTTTTGAACTTGGAATGTTGTCTGTTAGCATTTTCCGGTGTGAATGTTAGTTGTTGATAGAGGTCGGGATCGAATAGTTGTAAGTTGCGCCATATTTTGCAGGCATGGCTGTGAAGTAGTGAATTGATAGGCGGTATGTTGACTTGATTGTGTAACGATCTGGATGCTATACGGTCTGAAAGTTTGGTGTTGGTAATAAATCTCAAAGCTTTATTCTGCACCCTTTGTAATTTGGAGACGGCTGTTGGTGACATTGTGTGCAAGGGTATAACTGGATATAATAGGGCTGATCTTACGCAAGCTAGATATAATTTCCTTTTATTCTCTCGTGATAAATGCATAAATCTGTATAGTTTGCTGAGGTTACTAAATCCTATTGCACTTCTTGTTGCTATTTGTGTTGAAAATCCATAAGTCGAAAAATTGAGGCCTAGAACTTTGCCATTGGTGGAGTATGGATAATGTTGGTTGTCTATGAAGATGTCTGAGGTTGTGCGTCTACTAATTGGGATAATCTTAAATTTTTTAATGTTTGTTGAAATTTTCCATTGTCTTTCGTAGTTATTGATTTGTTCTATTGCATGCTGTGTTTGTTGGGCTGCGTAATTTGGTTTATACCGGCCTGATGTGATTTGAGTAATATCGTCTGCAAAACATATGTAATCCGTGTTAGGTAGCGGATGGGGAATGTTATGTGTAAAGTAGCTATATAATGTGGGGGAAAGACATGCTCCTTGTGGGACGCCAGTATGAAGTGTGAAAGGGGGGCCAATGTAGTTCTCAATCCTGATTGAAGCTGTTCTGTCTGTTAAATAGTCGGCTAGCGTACGTAGAAAAAGGTTGTGAATACCGGATTGTGAAAGTTTGAATATGAGTCCTGTGTGCCATACCTTGTCAAACGCTTTGGTTACGTCGCGGAGAACTATGTCTGTTGTTTGGTTATTGGCAAGGTTGATCGAGAGAGTTTCTATGAGTGTTGCTAGTGCGGTGTGCGTGCCCCTATCCCTTCTGAATCCATGCTGTCTACTGTTGTATAAGTTATTGATGATTAGGTGATTGGTTAGTCTGTTATTCAAAATTTTGTCTAGCAGTTTGCTTTGTATATCCAGCAGTGATATGGGCCTGTAATTTTGTACCTGTTTTTGTGATGTATGGGGTTTTGGTAGAAATATCATGTGCGCATGTTTGAGGCTGTCCGGAAAGTATCCAGCTGAAATAGAGTTATTAAATATGTATAAGAGATATGTTATCATGTTTAACGGTAAATTTTTTATTTGAAGGGTGGTTATTCCAGTGGGGCCGGGCGCTTTCTGTTTGAAAGATCTTAAAGTTTGTTTTAGTTCCTCTATTGTTATTGGTGGGAAGTGGAGCTGATCCAGTCTATTAATGTTGCCTGTATGGAAAGGAATAATTTGATCTGTTATATTATTCATCTGCTCTTTTACTTCATTAATATGGTCTATGTCAAAGTCCTCTTCATTGTCTTCCTCTGTAAAAATTTTCCTCCAGTGTTCTCTAAAAACCGGTTCCTTCTCTTGTGGTGAATGTAATTCCTTGTTTTGGTGTTGCAGGTACGGAACTTTTTGTTTATTATTTGATCCTATCATGCGTTTGATTGAAGACCAGAAAATTTTTGGATCGTCTTGAAGTTCTAATGCTTGGACTAGGGTTTCCCAAGTTTGCGTATATTCCTGTTGGTAGAGGGTTTGTAGTTGTCTCCTGAGACTGGTTAGTTGTCTATATAGTTCTATTGATGGCCCATTATTTTGAATGTATCCTTTCAAATGCTGATATCTAACTTGAATTCCTAGTATTTCGGGAGTAGGTTTTATTCCGGGTATTATTCTGTGGTTCATTGAAGGAATTGCGATGTTAGTTGCTTCCTGAGTGTGTTCGGTCCATTTATTTAAATGTTCATCTATTTCTTCTAAGGTTGGTTCGTCTTTCATAATTGGGTTTACTCTTGCTAGTTGGTCTCTATATATGACCCAGTTGGCTTTATGAAATTGTTTTCTCGGTTTGATTGGGATTTGGATTGGATTTGCTGAAATACTTGCGATAATCGGAATATGGTCTGATGGTGTAATTGGCCCAGGTCGTAGATGGATGTTATGAAAGGCATTAGTGTTCTGTAGTACTATATCCGGTGCTGTGGTACTTCTATGCGTGATCATCGTGGGAAAGTACGGGCCTACATAAATGCATTTATGTCTTTCAATAAGGTAGTGTAAATGCTTCCCTCTATTGTTGTTGTGTGAGTGCCCTAAGGTTCTGTGTGCAGCATTGATATCGCCTATGAAATATACCGGATGTGGTCTATTGAATAAGGTATGAAAATCAACTAAATGAAGATAATCTACTCTTGGTGGTGTGTATGTAGTTCCTATTGTAATTGGTCCTTGGAGTGATTCGACTGTGACTGCTAGCATGTCTGAGTGAAAATTGTCATGGAGTTGAAATGAAATGTTTTTCTTTATTGCTACCAAACGTGAGCTCTGATTATTGGTCGTTTATCACCGACGCTTTGAGGCTGTGAGGTGGCATTTTTAAGCTTGTGTGGTGGTGTGTGTTCATACCACCACATGCTATCATTGACGATGTAAAAACGGATCTACATACAATTAGCCATGGAGTTCCACAAGGATCTGTCCTTGGGCCTTTCCTATTTCTAGTTTTCATCAATGATATTATTAAATCAGCATCATTTTTCAAATTCATATTTTTTCCCGATGACAGCACGCTTTCTACAGTTCTTCCGAACCAAAATCCCGCTCCAATTACGTAGAGTATAAATAACGAATTCCATAAGGTTTCATGTGGCTTTAAGCTAATGAATTGCTTTGATATCGATAAAACAATATATTACATTCTCATGCAAGAAAAATATATCTCTTTCACGCATTAAAATTGGCGAAGGTGAAATCGAAGAAACCAACTCATGTAATTTTCTTGGCATCATAATAGATAAACATCTGACCTTCAAATAGCACATCGCTCATATTAGTTCTAAATTATCAAAATCCATCGGAAGCCTGAATAAAGTTAAAAATTACCTGCCTGAAACAGCTTTACGAATGCTCTACCGAACGCTGATTTCATCATACTTGCAGTACGGAATAGAAGCATGGCACGGGAACTGATAAAAATAAAACCAATATAATTTTTACTCTGCAAAAAAGTGCAATCAGAGCGGTAAAGAACCTAGAATATAATGCTCACACAAATGATTCATTCAAAAATTTACAAATGCTTAAACTTTCTGACCTCTACAAAATCTCCATTTACAATTTCATTTACAAAACATTAACAAAAAATGGCGACAGTAGCTTAAAACAATTATTAAGTGCGCAAACGGGTCATCACGACCATTTAACCCGAAATAGAAATAAATTCATGCTTCCTTATTATTCAAAGGCCCGGTTGCAACACAGTATCCTCTTCGTTGGAACTAAAACTTGGAACTCAATACCTGCGGAGATCGGTGAAAGTAATTCTTACAAGGTATACAAAAAAAATCTCGAGTCTCACTTCCTATCAGATTACTAGTCGTGTAAGATCACCAAGGAAAATCTTGTCTCCTACATGACTGGCCCTGATAGAGTTATTTGCCTTGGTTAATATCGTTCATCTTCAGTCTGTTCTTAAATCTTTTCTAGAATATATTGTTAACATCTACCCTATATAATCTATTTTATAAAATGCATCGAAGATCGAGTTAACTAATTCATTGATCAGTCTAATGGGTAACTAGGTTAAGTGAATTAGGTTAAACATTATTGTACAACTTAGAATAATGTTGATGGTAGGACTCCCTTGAAGTCACTGAACTTATTCGGGCCCACAGGTAGCTATCCTCAAATTTGGCCATTTTTCAAGGGAAAAAATTGTTTAAATTTGACCAGCGATACAATCTACTTCAGCATCGCTCGTGGTAAATAAATTGTTTAAAAAATTGTTTTGTGAATGATTTTTATGTTTTGCGTGTGTGGGGCGTTCTGTTTTGTGTGTATGTATGTGTTGTTGTGTTTTTTTTATTGTGTATTTTCAACACAAGTACCGAGTACTGAGCACTTGTGTTGTTTATTGAGTGTTTGAGTAGTTGACTGAGTGCATGCTTGCACAAAAGAGAATGCATTTTGATAAATGTTACATTGGCATGACTAGGATGACTTTGAAATAAAGCTTAACCACGCCCAAATATCACGTTCCCATTTGGCTTCGTTTCATGGGGTTTAGTTTCGTTTTATTGTGTTTCGTTTTAGTTTTTTTAGTTTCGTTTCACTGTGTTTCGTTTTAGTTTTTCAGTTTCGTTTCACTGTGTTTCGTTTTAGTTTTTTCAGTTTCTTTTCTCCGTGTTTAGTTTCGTCATAGGTTTTTCAATTTCATTTCATTGCGTTCAATCTTGTTTCATCGTGTTTCGTTTTAGTCTTTTAGTTTCGTTTTATAGTGAGGATGTTTTCGGTCAGCCTGTGGTACGTACTTCTCAATCAAGTGTCGCCTTTTATTTGTAAATTTTATGATCCATCAACGCCAAGTTTTTTAATACCAAAGGGATTATCCACCGCGAGCTTGTGTCAGCTGGACTTCTGAATGGTGAACACTGATATTTAATGTGACCTTTCGGTGAAGCTGACGGAAGATTTTCAAATATCTAATAGCCAATAACTAATAACTATTGACCAATAACTAATAATAATTAATAACCAATAATAATAACTAATAACTAACAACCAATAACTAAAAACTGCAAACTAATAATTAATAACTAATTGTTACAAGAAATCCACACACCTACCCAAATTTCAACGAAAAAATCCCAGGTTTTGTCTCAAAACAACATACGGCCGCTATCTCACGGCCTATATATTCGCTATATTTGTCCTCCTGCGCCTATGCTCTCTTCCAAAATATCAAATTTGAAAAGAAAGATCGTTCATTTAATACTACCGAAGCCATTCATAAAAAAACGCAAAAGGTCGCTTAACCGACTCCGTGAAAAATATTTATTGATAATTTCCAAGCGTGAAAAAATAATACGCTTGGTGATTAGTTCGAAGGTCATGGGGGGACTAGGTGAGGGAAAATATTATTATTATATGTTGTCTGGGATTTTCCTTATAGCGCTTTTACCTCGGGTCAATAAAATATTGATTGAGGATCGGACAATAAAACATTAAATATTATCTGGCAAACTTCCTAATAGCTTTTATACCTTCGGTCAGTAAAATATTGACCGACTGAGAACTAATCGGGCAATACAATATTAAAGTCAGTGACCAGACCGGGCAACAAAGTATTAACCACAGAGACCTGACCGGGCAATAAAGTAATAACTGAAGTCGGGCAACTTGCAGCGGACGTAAAAATGAAATGCCCGCACCCCCTCTGAGGGTAAAGGCCCGCACCCCCTCTGAGGGTAAGGGGGACAAAAAATAACCCCTTCACCCATCAACAAATTCACGGCCCCTCGCCAGGCACTTCACTAGAGTAGGCCTACGTTTAAAAAAACTGTAGCGAACTGGCCGAGTTTCTCTTAAAGAACTTTTTCGAGAAATTTGCACCCGGAAATCAGTCCAGCTACCTCGTGTCTGAAATTATTCGGCGATTTTCTACGGTGGGCGACGATGTTCGGCGGTGGGCGACGATGTTCGGCGGTGGGCGACGATGTTCGACGGTAGGTGACGATGCTCGATGGTGTGCAACGATGCTCGACGGTGGGCAACGATGTTCAACGATGCTGGGCTTTATTCGATGATAATCGGATATGTTCGATGATAGTCCGCAGCATTCGATGATTGGTATTCGATGACACTTAGTGGTTCTCGACGATACTGAGCGATGATTTACGATAATCGATGATGTTCGACGACATATGAAGATACTCGACAACGTCTAACGATATTCGACCATGTTTTGGTTGTACTGAACATGGTCTTATGTTGACCATTTTGACCATTGTTATATTTTGGCCATTTTCCATATTGTTTTATTCTGGCAATTTTCAAATCGTCCTTTCAAAATTTCCACGCATCATGTAAATACTCAACAGAATAAATTCAAAAAAAAAATCAACTACAGAACGAATTTTTAAAAGCATCACTCAACTACATCCGATATTTCGGAATGGACTTCAGTTCTCACAGGAACTTTGTCAGGCAGGAATCGAGTTAGGAATGTGGCGCTTTTGTTTTGTTGTTTTCTGTACATAAGAGTTTTTTGTGCAAACCCGAGCGGATTACGCTCCCCTTGCAGCAATTTTATTTGCATTTTCGTTGAAGTTTAGTAATCTTTTCTCACTTCCGAAGAATAGTAAAAGTTTAGTGTTCTTTTCTTACTTTCGAAGGATGACTTCAATACTGAAGCTGCCTCTCCTCAGCGTGTCGTAGGTGTTTCCTTGACTGTGTGACGCCATTTCTACTTTGCCATTTCAGTGGCTCTTGTCTTTGTGATTCTGGGACGCCATTTCTACTTTGCCATTTCAGTGGTGTTTGTTTTTGTGATTCTGTGACGCCATTTCTACTTCACCATTTCAGTGGTGTTTGTTTTTGTGATTCTGTGACGCCATTTCTACTTCACCATTTCAGTGGTGTTTGTTTTTGTGATTCTGTGACGCCATTTCTACTTTGCCATTTTAATGGTGCTCGTCTTTGTGATTCTGTGGCGCCATTTCTACTTTGCCATTTAATGGTGCCTGTCTTTATTGTGTCATTGATACTTGGCCATTACAATTTAATTATTATAAATGATAATGACATTTGCATGCTGCAATTAAAATGGTGCCTGTCTTTGTGGTGCAATTTGCATGTTGCCGTTACAATTGTACTACCTTTATAATGCCATTTTTACGCTGCCATTTCAATGAAGCTGCTATCATGATGCAATTTATGTATTGCATTTTCAATTGTGCAAGATGCCATGAATGTTGCTATTTAATTGCTGCTGTCTTCACGATGCCATTTCAGAGCTGCAGTCTTCATGATGCCATCTATGAGGCGCCATTTCACTGGCAAGTAATTATACCAATATTTGTACAATAATATTTCCTATAACATCATTTACACTATTTCTACAATTTCATTGCCTGATTTCATTTCCCGGATAGTATATTCACAATGCCATTTTCATTCTGCAATTCTTATAGCTTCATAGTCATGACGCTTCTTTTCTCATCATAGTCCATTATGCTGTTCTGCTCATCACGATAATGATGCTTTTCTTTTGATGTTGTTTCGATGATATCCATATTTCCATTTGTAATTCAAATGCGTCAGTGTTGGTAGTTTACGTAAGAAATGCGTCAGTGTTGTTTTGAAAACAAGACAGAAGACCAAAATCATCAAAAATAAAAACACGAAATTAACGGTAGTATCAGAAAGTATTAAAAATGAATCTTTTTCATCAAAAATCGCATGCGTAAATTTTACAAAATGGGCGCCAAGTGGCAGGAGAGAGAAGATTTTACGTTTACCTATGATGTGAAATATCTAATAATTCATGTTTGATAAATGCATGGCGTATGATAAATGATAAGAGCACATGTGAGGCACTGTATTATAGAAAATGAATTTAAAACGTAATCAGGGACCCTTCATATTCATTAACAAGGCACACATGTGAATAGACATGAATTTTGCTAAATAACGTTCAAGTTTTTTTGCTAAATTTTGCTGAATATTGCTAAATTGTGCTAAATATTGCTAAATTTTGCTGAATAACGTTCAAGTTTTTTGACTAAATTTTGCTAAATTTTGTAAATACTGCTAAATATTGCTAAATATTGCTAAATTTTGCTAAATTCTGCTAAATATTGCTAAATTTTTTTTCAGTTGGGAAAAAGCATTCATTAATGAAGAATATGGCATACACGTAAATAGATTTAACTTTGGCTAACTAACTGCAAGTTCTTTGGGTTGGAAAAAAGCACAAATCAATGTAGAATATGGCATAAATGGAAATAAACTTAACTTTCGCTGAATAAAGTTAAAGTTCTTGCAGATGTCAAAAAATCCGGAATAATGTAGTGTTGAATATGGCAAACTTACAAATAAACTTAACTACTTTCGCTGAATAAAGTTAAAGTTCTTACAGATGTCAAAAAATCTCAAATAATGTATTGTAGAATGAGCTGTCAAAAAAAAAACGAATTAGTGCAGTGTTTCCTTCGCTCAGCCGCCGCGCGAAAACAGCCACAACTCCACGGGATCACGCAGCCATGTTTCATTTACTTTTTAAGAAGTCCTCAAAATGGACTGCGTTTCTCCTCTAGTCCCGTCGTCCACGAGCCGCACTTTGTTCAAATTTAAAACCAGCCTCAGTTTCTGACGCAGATTAAAGGCTGGCCCGCCACGTTCTGCCTAAATCTCGTCTTTATTTGATATCTTAGGAGGCAATCCAGAAGTCCGTCCGCCCTTCTAAATTGTGAAGCAAAAATTGCGGAAACGCTGCGGAATTTTTCAGAGTTTTCGGGAGTTGTTTCATTGCGAAAAGAAGAAGATTTCCGCTGCAAAATGCAATCCTGCGTTAATATATGGTGGAGGTTTTTTTGCGGTAGTGGGAGGGGAGTTATTTGGTTTTAGAGCTGAAGCGTGGCAGCGAATATTATCGGATTGTAGGGAATTTCGATGGTGTAACATCTCTCTCTGGTTTAATTGAAAAAAAGTTTTGATAAATATTGAACGTGTCTGTGATTTAAAAGAAATTATTTGTCCACGAATACTTCAGTTTCAGGACACTTCAAATCATTTTTTACACACCTTTCAATCTGTATACTTCAAATCATTTTTTTACACACCTTTCAATCTGTATACTTCAAATCATTTTTTACACACCTATCAATCTGTATACTTCAAATCATTTTTTTACACAGCTTTCAATCTGTGTACTTCAAACCATTTTTTACATACCTATCAATCTGTATACTTCAAATCATTTTTACACACCTTTCAATCTGTATACTTCAAATCATTTTTTTACACAGCTTTCAATCTGTGTACTTCAAACCATTTTTTACATACCTATCAATCTGTATACTTCAAATCATTTTTACACACCTTTCAATCTGTATACTTCAAATCATTTTTACACACCTTACAATCTGTATACTTCAAACCATTTTTACACACCTTACAATCTGTATACTTCAAATCATTTTTTACACACCTATCAATCTGTATACTTCAAATCATTTTTTACATACTTATCAATCTGTATACTTCAAATCATTTTTACACACATATCAATTACTCTTTTCGTAAATTATCAATCGTGAACTAATTTTCATAGTCTCGTAATCGAGGTTTACTTTTAAGCTCAAGGGTTACCGAAATGAAAAAACTAGGGTCCAAGTACCTCAGGTCATTGAAAAAAACTATTTCGAATTCAGCGAAGCCAAAAAGCAGCAATTTAGCGTTCACATACAGCAGATGATCAGCAACATGTTTTAGATTATATACAGGGTACTGTGAAATTCTGTGCATACATTTTAACCATATACAGAAAAAGCCTTAATAAAACGATTTTTAGGAGTGACAAGAACCTCTAAACTCTTTCGTTTTCGAGAAGTGATCCCCTTAAATTGTTGTTTTAGCATTTTTCTGTATATGGTTACAGTATGTGCATTGGATTACCTTACACTCTGTATACTTTTTATTTCATGTAATATTAGGATATCTTTTTCAAGACAAGATACATAAGTAACATGATTTGAAAATGAATGATAGATGCTTTTAAATCTTCAAGAATATGAACATTCATCTCAAGTTCCGAGCAGTAACATGTACTTAAGATAAAATGTACTTTTAATTCTTCATAAAGGAAACGACCCTCAGAGCTAGGAAATTTTAGGACAAAGTAGGCTTTACGTTTTGAGTAGGCGAGTACTGTTGACTTTAAGAATAGACTCATGTGAGGTATAATATTACAGCAGTTTTTGCTGCCAAAAATTTTAGCTAACTAGCATTGAGATTAGAAACTGAGTTTTATTTCCCATGAAAAAAAGGCGTAATAAAGAGAACCTCACCTTCAGTTGAGACGAGTATTTCGAAGGCCCGTTTTTTTAATTTAGTTTGTCGTCTAGCACAGCATGATCTGTGTAATATGGGTATATATTAAAGTTAATTTCCAGCATGACGATGCAGTGTCCCACACCACATGCCCCACACCGCGTGTCCCATACCACATGTCCCATACCACGTGTCCCACACCACTTGGCCCATACCACATGCCCCATACCACGTGTCCCATACCATGTATCTGCGATGCGTAAAATTCACTAACTGTGCGGTTGGATTTAACCTAAAAAAATAACTCAGAAAAAATATTAATTTCAGCCCAGAAACACTGATCAACTTTTGATAATAGCGTTGGCAACGTCGCAACTTTCACAGGAGCTTTGGCAGCCACACAACTTTCATTGAAGCGTTGGCAACGTCGTAACTTTCGCAGGAGCGTTGGCAACGTCACAACTTTCACGGGACTGTTGGCAAGGTCGTAACTTTCACAAGAGCGTTGGCAACCACCTAACTTTCACTGAAGCGTTGGCAACGTCGTAACTTTCACAAGAGCGTTGGCAACCACCTAACTTTCACTGAAGCGTTGGCAACGTCGTAACTTTCACAAGAGCGTTGGCAACCACCTAACTTTCACTGAAGCGTTGGCAACGTCGTAACTTTCACAAGAGCGTTGGCAACCACCTAACTTTCACTGAAGCGTTGGCAACGTCGTAACTTTCACAAGAGCGTTGGCAACCACACAACTTTCACTGAAGCGTTGGCAACGTCGTAACTTTCACAAGAGCGTTGGCAACAGCGCAACTTTCACTCAGCAAAAGAAACACAGCGCTCTTGCGCGTAAAATGATGTCGGCAACGTTAAACTTCTTCCCTCTTGAGTGTTTACCTCTGCGAAATTTACCCTCATCTTCTCAAAGAGACGCACGAAATGAAGTGAGGGTGAGGGTAGAAGAGGGGAAAAGAGGGTAGTGAGGGGAGAAGCCGCCATTATTCTAGGCGTATTTGAAGGTACGAATTTTTTAATTAGTCGACTCCCAGGCGTCTGATGAACAATGAAGAAGAGCCTCTAGAATTCCTAAATAAATAAGGGCACAAATTATGCACGCTCTGCACCGAGGGATGAGAGCGAAGATTAGCTGCGCTTGAAAATGTCCTCAGAGCTCAAAATAATAAACTCTACGGGGATTTTTGGCCGCAGTTCACAGAAATAGGGGAATGTGGAAATTGTGTCTAAATTAGGCCTAAATTCAGGTATGAAATGAAAATATTCGACTTGAAAGATAATGTGAGTTGTGTCAAATTTTTGAGATGAAATGGAAATGTTTGACTTGAAAAAATAAATGTGCGTTTTAAACAGAAATTAATAAACTCTACGGGGATTTTTTGCCGCAGTTCACAGATATGTAGGAATTGAAGGTTAACGTCAATTGCATCTAAAATGAAAGATAAAATGGAACTATTTGAATTGAAAACAATAACTGTGCACTTTAAACAGAAAATGAAGCACTTTACAGGAATTTTTTACCCAATATCACAGAAATGTGAGAATTGGAGGTTAATGTGAGATGTGTCTAAAATCACGAATAAAATGGAAACATTAGAGTTAAAAAAAATAATTGTGCGTCTAAAAAAGCTAGAAGCCAAAAGGGAAGATGTCTTGAAAAAATACACGCACAATGTATAATCTTTTATGCAGAAGTACGTGGAGTGCTTAAAGCGTTGATTGAATGACTAATTTTCAATGGGCATCTAAACATGAGTTAGAATTTTGAGATGATTGACATATATGCAATGTTTAGTGTAAAATTGAAGTGTTATTAAATGTTCATTCGAACAGTTAATTTTCGGTGAGAATTTTAACAGGAGTTGAAATTTCGAAAGAATTTACTCATGACATTAAATTTGAAAACAATTAAATAACAAAATCAAATGAAACAAATATTCATGAATTTAATAAATTTAATTTGGCAAAATCTGCCAACATCAAAATAATATTTCAACACAGCGTAATTCAACACAGCGCAATTCAACCCTTACGTTTTTACAGAAAATTACCTACAGAAACGTAAGAAATTCTTTGATTACTCACTGGAAATGACTTTAGAATTGTGAAACGCCGTTTTAAAGTTTTTCTCAGCTTGATTTGACCGATGAAAAACATGAAATTAAACTTTCGGATTTTGTGACCTTCTCTTAAAAGATTGTTATTAGAATTTTTTGAGATATTTATAACAGCACACCGCCCAATTCAACACAGCCCAATCCAACACAGCCCAATTCAACACATCACAATTCAACATACCTCAATTTCACACAGCCCAATCCAACACAGGCCAATCCAACATAGCACAGTTCAACACAACCCAGTTCAACTTAGTTAAATCTATCACAGAGTGTTGAATCTATTCAACACAGCACAGTTTAATTTATCAACACCCATCAAAAATCAACCTCCAACATTCACGAATCATTCAGGAACGTGTGAAGCGGCTGTGAAATGGCGGCCATTTTTAACAAATTTCCTGCATAAAAATTAATAGCAGGGAAATAATGTAATGGCCTTGAAATTACTTGAACGGAAGTTAGTAGCAATAATTTCACCCATTTTCTTGAAAAAAGAGTAATACAAGATCTAAAAACACAAGATCATTAAAGATGTGTTGCGTAATAAATGCGTAATTGCTGGTTTGCTACTTTCTCAAGTAAAGGGTATTACAAGATCTAAAAATTGGTTTCCATTTTCTCAAGTAAAAAGTAATGCAAGATCTAAAGATACAAAATCATTATTGATTCCTATTTTCACAGGTAAAAAGTAATAAAAGATCTAAAAATACAAGATCGTCTATGATTACTATTTTCACAAGTAGAAAGTAATTCGAGATCTAAAAATACAAAATTTTTAATGATTACTTTTCCCTTTTTACAAGTAGATAGCAATACAAGATCTAAAAATACAAGATCATTATTCATTTCTACTTTCACAAGTAAAAAGTAATACAAAATCTAGAAATGAAAGCTTAGTTCTCGTGACACAGTCGTCTTATATTTACGAATAACGTAGAATTTAGGCCTACGCAACGCTCAAGTTAGGCCTATCGATGTGCAGAATTCGCTCATGGCAATTGTTCTTAAATTACATCTAAAATACTTTTTTACTTCGTTATTGTCACGTTGGCTCGAAAGTAAGAGCCTTTTGGTAAATTATTCAGACCTCATTTTGGGTAAGAAGAGCTCGTATCTATAAGTTAAAATAGAAACCGTTTGTTATGATAATTATTTATGCTATTCATTATGATATTTGTGATGTTTTTCATTTTGTGGTAAAACGAGCGTGCATAGAAGAAAATAGAATCCGTTTGTTATGAAATTTAAACCCAATTTTGTGGGAAAAAGAACGTGTTGATAAAAAAATGAAACCCCTTTGCTAAGATATTTAAACCCCATTTTATGGTAAAAAAGGATGCGTACGAAAAAAAATGGAACCCGTTTGTTAAGATGTTTGAATTCTACTTTATCGTAAAAAAACTATATAGAGGAAAATGGAACCCGTTTGTCAAGATACAGGGAACTGCACCAAACAAGCCCTCCTCAAAACACCAAAGCTAATCCATTCCAAAAGATGTTTACTCTTAATCAGAAAAAGCAGCACTACGCCTGTGGGGGTACAAACTCCCCCAAGGGAAGGGAAACGCTTCCCCCCCCCCCCAACATTACGACCTAATCCCCCTGGGGCACCAAACCTCCCCTTCAGATCACCTTACCGTCTTCGATCCCCTCAGCCCGGGGGTTAAATTTCGTGCTTGGAAAACTGGAAAACCGAGCGATCTTGTGATCAGACTCCGCTGTGGGACTTTATATGGGACTTGAGACTTATTTTCCGGGTCTTTGGGACTTATTCCTCGTGTATGTGGGCCTATGGGACGTATTTTCCGGGTTTTTGGGACATATATCTCGTGTATGTAGGTCTTCAGGGCTATTTTTGTGGGTCTTTAGGACTTATTCTTCGAGTATGTAGGTCTCCAGGGCTTATTTTCAGGGTCTTTAGTACTTATTTTTCGTGTATGTTGGTCTCTGGGACTTATTTTCCGGGTCTTTAGGACTTATTCTTCGAGTATGTAGGTCTCCAGGGCTTATTTTCAGGGTCTTTAGTACTTATTTTTCGTGTATGTTGGTCTCTGGGACTTATTTTCTGGGTCTTTAGGACTTATTCTTCGAGTATGTAGGTCTCCAGGGCTTATTTTCAGGGTCTTTAGTACTTATTTTTCGTGTATGTTGGTCTCTGGGACTTATTTTCAGGGTCTTTAGTACTTATTTTTCGTGTATGTTGGTTTCTGGGACTTATTTTCCGGGTCTTTAGGACTTATTCTTCGAGTATGTAGGTCTCCAGGGCTTATTTTCAGAGTCTTTAGGACTTATTTCTCGTGTATGTTGGTCTCTGGGACTTATTTTCTGGGTCTTTGGAACATATTTCTCGTGTATTTGGGTCTTTATATTATAGGACTCATTTCCCGTGTATGTGGGATTACAGGACTTATTTCTCGTGGATATGAGTGGGTTGTATATTACCCATGTAAATTATTGGATATATCCCGTGCACATGAAGTAGGGTGGCATATTTCCCGCCTAAATGAGGCAGAGGTTGTATAGTTTTTAGATCTTGAAAGCAGAGGTTTTTTATTTCTTCCGTTTTATTTCATTACCGAAACCAGGGCTCCCAATTTGTGTTTCTCATTCATTTCTCAGAAAAAATTATGTTTCTCATTCATTCATTTCTCATTTTTCCTTACTCGAGACTGAATTATTTCTCATGATTTAGTTAGTAAAGTTTATTTTACGTGTGTTTAGATACGAGATGATTCATTTCTCCATTTTTTTGCCGTATTTTAAACATTTTTTTCAAACGGTTTGAATAATGTAGAATATTATTGTAATCAAATTTTGTATTTCCAATACTTTTCAAGAGACGGAGTTGCTTATCGTTTGATTTTCAAAATTGGATTTGATTCATTTCCGGCGTTTTTCTGCTCAAATTTACCGCTCAATGCTCCAAAATCATGCTTCCAGCATTTCCCAAACCGTAAAAGCTATTTCCCATTCAACGGAAATTTTACTGACTTATTTCTTTAACTTTCAGCATTAAAAGTTGAACTAAATCGGGAAATGGGATTCATTTCCGGTATTACCTGAGCCGGTCTCAGTTATTATTTCAATTTTCTTTGTAGCACAATAAATCCCCGATGTTTTCGTAATCTTAGGGATTTTCCTTATCAAGGGGATTTACCTTATCAATGTGATTTTCTTTTTTTTATCAAGAAGATTTTACTTATATGGGGGATTTCCTTATCAAGGGGATTTTTCTTATCAAGGGGATTTTCCTTATAAGAGGATTTTCCTTATCAAGAGTATTTTCCTCATCAAGGGGATTTTCCTTATCAAGGGGATTTTCCTTATCAAGGGGATTTTCCTTATCAAGGGGATTTTCCTTATCAAGGGGATTTTCCTTATCAAGGGGATTTTCCTTATCAAGGGGATTTTCCTTATCAATGGGATTTTCCTTATCAAGGGGATTTTCCTTATCAAGGGGATTTTCCTTATCAGGTCTGACGTTACCGAAATTAGGGAGAGATATTCCCTACATTGTCATGAGAAAGGCAATTTGTTCCTCTTAATATTTTTACTCCTGTCTAATTTGCTCTTCATTTCTTCCACAGCTTCCTTGATACGATATGTTTGTGTGCATTTAAAAGTGCTCAATTATTGATTTTTGATATTAATTTGTTGAGGATGGTTTGTTAATGAGTCATGTTGCTGGTACTGGGACGTGGTGAGCTGTATCCTCCTAAGTCTTTCTGTGTTTACTAGATTTTTGCGAACCAAACCCCTTCACCCACCACACACACTACACACACACAACACACACAACACACACAACACACAACACTCACACCACAACACACAGCACACAGCCTACACAACACACAACACACACATACAACATTCACACCACAACACACAACACACAGCTCACACAACACTCACACCATACACACACACCACACAAAACACACCACAACACACACAACACACACCACACAACACAAAACTCCGACTACCACACAAAAAGTCAACATCACCGAGACGGAAGCACAGCGACGTTTATTAATGTTTTTAGGCTCCAAAAAAAGACATTTGGGGGAGGGGGGGATTGTAATGTGGGGCTGGGTAGGGCTTGGGTTGGGGGTTGAAGAGGGTGCGGAGATAAATTATTGCAGCCCAGCCGTACTAAAAACCGGTTGCATTTTTCCTGTGTGTGTGGGTGTGTGTGTGCGTGCGTGTGTGTGTGTGTGTGCGTGTGCGTGCACACTGCTAAGATGTGAGTGATGTGGGTGACGGATGAAAAGGATGAGGGAAGCATCTACTCTACAACTGCCACTCATCAGGTCTCTGCCACTCATCAGGTCTCTGCCACTCATCAGGTCTCTGCCACTCATTAAATGGCTGTATTCAGTACAAAAACCAGAAAGAATTTCACAATAGAGATGAAAAAATCGTATTTTTCAGGCTTGTAAACAATTAATCTATCGCCTCCATTCATTTATCACAATATCCTTCAACATGCAGAGGAAATATAGAACGCGTATGTCTATTTCTTAAAATCTCAACAGAAGTAAATAATTTGTACCAAGGTTTCACAGAAATGCTAAATTCGACAGCAACTCCAATGATTTCCTGACTTAATAAATAATTTCCCAAAATCCAAAATTTTACCCTGAATAAGAAACTTTTTTTTTGCCCATTCTGAGAAGTAATTCCCCTAAAACCCCAATAGTTCGCCGGTTTTGAAAAAAGAATCCAATAAACTATAAAGTAGTTCCCTAAAACCCATACAGTTCATTGCTTTAAAAAAAATTATTTCCCCTAACTGGAAAAATAATTCCCCAAATTCCCCAAATAGTTCCCTGAATTGAAAAAAAATTACCCTAAGCCGAACTATAATTCTGCAAAACCGAAATAGTTCACTAATTTTGAAAAATTTCTTCCCCCGAAGCAGCAACTTTCCACGGCGCCAGAACGCTCCCTGATGTTGAAAGACTTTTCTCTTTTCCTCAGAAGCAGGAACAGATTTCTATGCGGGGCAAGAACCTTTTACTTTTGCTGTAATTTGATAGATGAGGGCACCCACGAGGGCTAATGACCTGCCACAGCCAATCAGAGGCCAGGGAAGGAGTGTTGGTCACGACTTGGGCCTGTCTCGGCCAATCACAGGCCAGCTACGTGACTGTAGACCTCACGAGAAAAGGAGGAAAATCTTGACAAAAAACTGCTTCTAAAAATTTTTTTTCACAACTATGGTGGTCTGCAAACTCGATAAAACACGAAGATAATGTTGTAGTATTTATGATATACGTCATATGTTATTTAATGTTTAAAAGTATACGAAGTACATTTGAAGGACTTACATGAAAAAGAGATGAACTCAGAGTTTGTGCACCGTGTCTTTTTGTTGATTGTTTTTGATTGATATTTTTTGCTGATTTTTTCTAAAGTCGAATTTAGTTTCACGTTTTTTTCCGATTTATTAAACACATGTAAATATATGCATATATATGTGAAACCAACGCCCATGTATTTTTGATGAATGGAAAACTAACACCAAAAGCGTAAGCAAAAAATAGATTTGGAGCAATTTAAAAGTAAAAGAAATATTTTAAAAGTAAAAGAAATATTTTAAAAGTAAAAGAAATATTTTAAAAGTAAAAGAAATATTTTAAAAGTAAAAGAAATATTTTAAAAGTAAAAGAAATATTTTAAAAGTAAAAGAAATATTTTAAAAGTAAAAGAAATATTTTAAAAGTAAAAGAAATATTTTAAAAGTAAAAGAAATATTTTAAAAGTAAAAGAAATATTTTAAAAGTAAAAGAAATATTTTAAAAGTAAAAGAAATATTTTAAAAGTAAAAGAAATATTTTAAAAGTAAAGGAAATATTTTAAAAGTAAAAGAAATATTTTAAAAGTAAAAGAAATATTTTAAAAGTGAAAGAAATATTTTAAAAGTAAAAGAAATATTTTAAAAGTAAAAGAAATATTTTAAAAGTAAAAGAAATATTTTAAAAGTAAAAGAAATATTTTAAAAGTAAAAGAAATATTTTAGAAGTAAAAGAAATATTTTAAAAGTAAAAGAAATATTTTAAAAGTAAAAGAAATATTTTAAAAGTAAAAGAAATATTTTAAAAGTAAAAGAAATATTTTAGAAGTAAAAGAAATATTTTAAAAGTAAAAGAAATATTTTAGAAGTAAAAGAAATATTTTAAAAGTAAAAGAAATATTTTAAAAGTAAAAGAAATATTTTAAAAGTAAAAGAAATATTTTAAAAGTAAAAGAAATATTTTAAAAGTAAAAGAAATATTTTAAAAGTAAAAGAAATATTTTAAAAGTAAAGGAAATATTTTAAAAGTAAAAGAAATATTTTAAAAGTAAAAGAAATATTTTAAAAGTGAAAGAAATATTTTAAAAGTAAAAGAAATATTTTAAAAGTAAAAGAAATATTTTAAAAGTAAAAGAAATATTTTAAAAGTAAAAGAAATATTTTAAAAGTAAAAGAAATATTTTAGAAGTAAAAGAAATATTTTAAAAGTAAAAGAAATATTTTAAAAGTAAAAGAAATATTTTAAAAGTAAAAGAAATATTTTAAAAGTAAAAGAAATATTTTAGAAGTAAAAGAAATATTTTAAAAGTAAAAGAAATATTTTAGAAGTAAAAGAAATATTTTAAAAGTAAAAGAAATATTTTAAAAGTAAAAGAAATATTTTAAAAGTAAAAGAAATATTTTAAAAGTAAAAGAAATATTTTAAAAGTAAAAGAAATATTTTAAAAGTAAAAGATTTAGAAGTAAACATTGTTATGGAGATGGAGGTGGATGATACTGTATCAGAGAATGGGAGAAAAACCTGGTGTTAAATCTACTAAATTAAAGTAGGCATAAAAACTCGTACAGAAATGCAACATACTCATGGAGTAAGACGTTGAAACACTACTATGGAATGAACAAAATATGTAAGATTTTTTCAAAAAATCAATGCAGTGAATCAAGTAAAAAATACAAAATTCGACCACGTGAAGTACTGGAAGCTACAACACGACCAAACTTCAACCTTCATAAATCGACCAGACCAGTTGTCAACAAATCCCCACTGAAATCCCGCTACAATCTCGTGATAATTAAGCTCAAATCCTGCAAGAAGCAGTAAAATCAGTAGTTTTAGTACTTTAGTTGCAATCAGTAGGTTTAGTCAATATATATAGATATATGACAAGTATTCTTAATGAGAGTTTAAGATTTCCTACAGGTTGTTAATGCCTTATCTTCATGCCTATTATAGAGTAAATTAACGACAATTTCACCAATTTCTATTAAGGAATGTTCACAAATTTCCTGTTTATAAAACCACGAAGCAGATTTTTCACCCGTAAACAAAATATTTTCCCCGTCAAAAATAAACGTTCTAATTTTCCCCCGAGATATCAATTATTCTCCATAAAGTCACAAAACTTACGAGCTTTTAACGCAGGCTTCTCTTACCTCTGAAGTTTAAGAGCTTTCAAGTTTATCGGAGCGTGTCCGAATTTACCTAGGCCTCTTAATTATTTCCAGCCTCTCGGCCCAAGTCGAAATTCCAGTCGGAATTGCCGAAGTAAAATTCCCGTCGCGATCCTGGGAATTGATCTGGCGATCGTCTGCCAAAATCTGTGGTGCGCCAAAATCTGTCGTGTACCTAAATTTTGTGGTGTGCCCAAATCTGTGGTGTGCCTGGCACCTATATCGACTACTGTCCTTTTTTAAGGAAATTAGAAAATCATATCGTTCTCATTTTCTGAATGCTTTCGTGAAAAGTCCATATTTATTGGGTTCCATTTACGATAATTCAAGAGATAATACCATAATTTTTCATTCAATTCTCAAAAATTGCGTCATTATAGTGCTAAACCGTGTTTTGCAAACCAACTCGTTATTGTTATAGAACCTACAAACCCCGAAGACCAAATACGTTAACATGTATTCTATCGCACAAAATCAAGAAAAAAGTTTAATTACATCGCCATGTTGTGATATAAAGAAATAAGTTAAATAATTATTATTATCACGTTGTGATATATCTTCTAAGCGAGATCTCTGTTTTCATTGCGTATAAATTATTCACTTGCCAAATTTTGTGACGTGCCCGGAGTCCGTGACGCAGCTTTTGGCACGCGGAAATGGATGACTCACTGGCTGATCAAACAGCGCAGGGCCCTAATTTGCATGGGTCTGGACCCGCATTTACGCGGGCCTGGGCCTGGACCCTTATTTACATGGGTCCGCGTCTTCATTTACATGGGTCGGGACCCTCATTTACATGGGTCTGGACCAGGGCTTACATGGGTCTGAACATTCATTTACATGGGTCTAGACCCGAATTTACATGGGTCTCGACCCTCATTTACATGGGTCTGTGCCAGAATTTACATGGGTCTAGACCGGAATTTACATGGCTATGAACTCAAATTTACATGGGTCTGGATCTGCGTCGTGGGTCTGTGCCCCATTTTACATGAGTATGAAGTCAAACTCACATAGGTCTGTACCAGAATTTACATTGGTCAATACCCAAATTCAGCTAAAATGTACTTATTAGGCCTATAAAATAAGTACTAGCTGATTTATTCACGTGTTGAAGAAAAGAATCGCAATAGGGTCGACAGAGCGCTCGCGACCATTATTAAAGTTTTTCCATTATTTTGTTCCGCTGCGATGATAGACTTTTGATGTAACATAACTTTTTCTGTTATTTTGTTCTACTACGCTGATACACTTTTGATGTAACATAACTTTTTCTGTTATTTTGTTCTACTACGCTGATAAACTTTTGATGTAACATAACTTTTTCTGTTATTTTGTTCTACTACGCTGATAAACTTTTGATGTAACATAACTTTTTTCAATTATTTTTTTCCACTACGTTGATACACTTTTGACGTGACATTTTTGACAAGCTCGAGCTGTATTGGACTAACTTATAAAAGAAAATATTATCAATAAATTCCGGCGTTTGTAACTCTTTTGCATCGGTGGACAAATAAAGGCTCAGTCCTACTAATATGGCTAGATAATCTGCTGGCACAATATTCCTTTGTGTATTGTCCAGGCTGGAGTGTCGTCAATATTGTCTAGTTTAGGCTAGTGTATCGTCAATATTGTCTAGTTTAGGCTAGTGTATCGTCAATATTGTCTAGTTTAGGCTAGTGTGTCGTCAATATTGTCTAGTTTAGGCTAGTGTATCGTCAATATTGTCTAGTTTAGGCTAGTGTGTCGTCAATATTGTCTAGTTTAGGCTAGTTTATCGTCAATATTGTCAAGTTTAGGCTAGTGTATCGTCAATATTGTCTAGTTTAGGCTAGTGTATCGTCAATATTGTCTAGTTTAGGCTAGTGTATCGTCAATATTGTCTAGTTTAGGCTAGTGTGTCGTCAATATTGTCTAGTTTAGGCTAGTGTATCGTCAATATTGTCTAGTTTAGGCTAGTGTATCGTCAATATTGTCTAGTTTAGGCTAGTGTATCGTCAATATTGTCTAGTTTAGGCTAGTGTATCGTCAATATTGTCTAGTTTAGGCTAGTGTGTCGTCAATATTGTCTAGTTTAGGCTAGTGTGTCGTCAATATTGTCTAGTTTAGGCTAGTGTATCGTCAATATTGTCTAGTTTAGGCTAGTGTATCGTCAATATTGTCTAGTTTAGGCTAGTGTATCGTCAATATTGTCTAATTTAGGCTAGTGTATCATCAATATTGTCTAGTTTAGGCTAGTTTATCGTCAATATTGTCTAGTTTAGGCTAGTGTATCGTCAATATTGTCTAGATTAGGCTAGTGTATCATCAATATTGTATAGTTTAGGCTAGTGTATCGTCAATATTGTCTAGTTTAGGCTAGTGTATCGTCAATATTGTCAAGTTTAGGCTAGTGTATCGTCAATATTGTCTAGTTTAGGCTAGTGTATCGTCAATATTGTCTAGTTTAGGCTAGTGTATCGTCAATATTGTCTAGTTTAGGCTAGTGTATCGTCAATATTGTCTAGTTTAGGCTAGTGTGTCGTCAATATTGTCTAGTTTAGGCTAGTGTATCGTCAATATTGTCTAGTTTAGGCTAGTGTATCGTCAATATTGTCTAGTTTAGGCTAGTGTATCGTCAATATTGTCTAGTTTAGGCTAGTGTATCGTCAATATTGTCTAGTTTAGGCTAGTGTGTCGTCAATATTGTCTAGTTTAGGCTAGTGTGTCGTCAATATTGTCTAGTTTAGGCTAGTGTATCGTCAATATTGTCTAGTTTAGGCTAGTGTATCGTCAATATTGTCTAGTTTAGGCTAGTGTATCGTCAATATTGTCTAGTTTAGGCTAGTGTATCATCAATATTGTCTAGTTTAGGCTAGTGTATCGTCAATATTGTCTAGTTTAGGCTAGTGTATCGTCAATATTGTCTAGTTTAGGCTAGTGTATCATCAATATTGTATAGTTTAGGCAAGTGTATCGTCAATATTGTCTAGTTTAGGCTAGTGTATCGTCAATATTGTCAAGTTTAGGCTAGTGTATCGTCAATATTGTCTAGTTTAGGCTAGTGTATCGTCAATATTGTCTAGTTTAGGCTAGTGTATCGTCAATATTGTCTAGTTTAGGCTAGTGTATCGTCAATATTGTCTAGTTTAGGCTAGTGTATCGTCAATATTGTCTAGTTTAGGCTAGTGTATCGTCAATATTGTCTAGTTTAGGCTAGTGTATCGTCAATATTGTCTAGTTTAGGCTGGTGTGTCGTCAATATTGTCTAGTTTAGGCTAGTGTATCGTCAATATTGTCTAGTTTAGGCTAGTGTATCGTCAATATTGTCTAGTTTAGGCTAGTGTATCGTCAATATTGTCTAGTTTAGGCTAGTGTGTCGTCAATATTGTCTAGTTTAGGCTAGTGTATCGTCAATATTGTCTAGTTTAGGCTAGTGTGTCGTCAATATTGTCTAGTTTAGGCTAGTGTATCGTCAATATTGTCTAGTTTAGGCTAGTGTATCGTCAATATTGTCTAGTTTAGGCTAGTGTATCGTCAATATTGTCTAGTTTAGGCTAGTGTATCGTCAATATTGTCTAGTTTAGGCTAGTGTATCGTCACTATTGTCTAGTTTAAGCTAGTGTATCGTCAATATTGTCTAGTTTAGGCTAGTGTATCGTCAATATTGTCTAGTTTAGGCTAGTGTGTCGTCAATATTGTCTAGTTTAGGCTAGTGTATCATCAATATTGTCTAGTTTAGGCTAGTGTATCGTCAATATTGTCTAGTTTAGGCTAGTGTATCGTCAATATTGTCTAGTTTAGGCTAGTGTATCGTCAATATTGTCTAGTTTAGGCTAGTGTATCGTCAATATTGTCTAGTTTAGGCTAGTGTGTCGTCAATATTGTCTAGTTTAGGCTAGTGTATCGTCAATATTGTCTAGTTTATGCTAGTGTGTCGTCAATATTGTCTAGTTTAGGCTAGTGTATCGTCAATATTGTCTAGTTTATGCTAGTGTGTCGTCAATATGTCGTCGCTAGTGACAGTGTCTTCAGTGACTCCGTGGTGTGAGGACGGGTGTGGCGCTCGCTCCGAAACAAAGTGCCTATTGTTAGAAAGAATGTACCTCTAACCTAAATGGGTACCCACTCTCGTCCTGAGTATTCAAATGTGATTTAAATACCCCATATATAAAAATAATCAAACTAAAAGCATAATATTCCCTCAAAAGCGTGAGAGTATTCAACCCTCGTTTACACAACGACCGCACTCCCTCAATCTTCAAGATGACTAACAAACGACGCAGTACCAGCAACAGCACCAACAACAGCACCAACAACAGCAGCAACAACAGCACCGAATTTCAACCGAAGTTTGGTCAATACCCTGATGTGTCTAGCCTAACGAAAGGCGGTAAAGAAGTGGTCTCTGTCTTAATAAAATACTTCGATTCAGTGATGACAAAATTTAATAGTGATATTGAAAAAATGTAAAATGAAATAAGCCACCTTAAAACGCTATTTGGAACAAAAGAAGCGGAACACAAAAAAATTCTCGATGAACAGAACAAGAAAATGGATAGCTTAACCTCCCGCCTCGACCAGTTGGAAAAAAATAATCAACGCCGAGACATTGAAGACAAAAAATGTACTCTCGTCATTTCTGGAAGGGAAATACCGCAATCTCACGCAAACGAAATCTGTAAGGATACAGTCTGCAAACTCCTGAAGGACAAGATCAACATTGACCTCTCCGACACTGATATGACGTCAGCTACAAGAATGGGGAAAAATCCAGTAACTGGGAACGTAGATCAAAGAAACATTGCATTTGAACTAAAAGATTACAACAAAAAACGTGAAATTCTCAACGCCTGCCGAGAAAAGAAACCAAAGTTCTTCTTCATAAATGAATACCTCATACCTTCACGAGCTAACGCCATGTACATTCTGAGGATGGCCAAAAGGAAATTCCCGGATAAAGTTGGAACCCCAAAAACACAGGATGGAAACATTTTCATATTTAACCCCGGAAACCCAGATTCAAGACGCCGCGAGATCAACACGCCAGATGACCTCGAGCAATACCTGATGCAACAACTCAATATGACATCAAAACAAGTCATGGGTGACTAGACTAGGTGATCTCCTCAATTTGATTGTCAGTTTTCGTGCTAGTTTAACCCCAATTAGATATCATATCAGCTTATCCTCAACTTGATGTTAGCTTAACCTGAATCTATACAAATGTTTAACAGATGTGTTTGTAAACATTTATGATAGGTGTATGTGAACTTTTGCAACAACGCAATCAGCAATTTTTACCTCCCAATGTTACTGTGATTTTTTTTTTCATTTTTTACCACTAAAGTTTTTTTTATTACGCGTAAACCATATTAGCTGATTATATCATTGTCATTAGGTGATCCCCTAAATTCCCTAGACTAGGTGATCCCCTAAATTAGTCAATTTCATTTTCATCCCCTAAATATGTCAACTTCGTATTAATTTAACCTCAATTAGGTATCATGTCAGTAAACCTCAACGTGATGCTCGTTCAACCTGAATCTATACAAGTGTATAACAGATGTGCTTGTAAACATTTATGACAGCTGTGTGTGAACTTTTGAAACAACGCAATCAGCAATTTTTTACCTCCCAATGTTACTGTGAATTTTTCCTCTTCTTAACCACTTAAGTATTATTACGCGTAAACCATATTAGCTGATTACATCATTGTCGTTGTAATCTTCTTATAATCTGATAATCGCTTCTGCCCTCCACTGCCATCGTACAACCATATTAGCTGATTATATCATTGTCGTTGTAATCTTCTTATAATCTGATTATATCATTGTCGTTGTAATCTTCTTATAATCTGATTATATCATTGTCATTATAATCTATCAGCAATTTTTCACTTACCAATATTACTGTGAATTCTTCCTTATTTACCACTACAGTTATTATTACGCGTAAACCAAATTAGCTGATTGTATCATTGTCATCATAATCTTTAAAACTTATTCCCTCTTGTATGTGAACTTATGAAAACGCCCTCAGCAATCTGTTTGCACCAATGTAGTGATATCGAACTCCAATATTATAACAAATAAATAATAGATGTGTGTGTAAACATCTATGACAACTGTGTGTCACATTTTGTAACATCGCAATTAGTAATTTTTCACCAACCAATGTTACTGTGAATTCTTCTCTATTTACCACTACAGTTATTATTACGCGTAAACCATATTAGCTGATTGTATCATTGTCGTCATAATCTTTAGAAATTTATTACCTGTTGTATGTGAACTTGCGAAAACGCCCTTAGCAATCTGTTTGCACCAATGTTGTGATATTGAACTCCATTATCACTCGCTCATGGACTGAGTTTGTGTGTACTCACGAAATCGCGCTAGATTTTTCTTTTTTACTCTATTCTCTCTTACTTAATAAGCTACTTTTTAGACTGAAATATCCCTTTAAGCTTGACTCTGTATTTCGTCTTAAGCTCTATAGTACCTAATTCTTACTTTTACTTATTTTAAATGACTGATCATCCTGTAATATTTGAGGAAATCGATCCAGATTTCAATCATTTGAACAGAATATATCCAAACCTAAACGACTCTCAAGAGTGTAGGTATACTAATATATCAGAATTCAACGAAACTATACGAATAACTGACCGAGATTTCTCACTTCTGTGTTGGAACTGTAGGTCACTCTATCCAAAATTGGAAGAGATACAATGTACTATTACTGAACTTAAATATAACCTAGACGTGATTAGCTTCACCGAAAGCTGGCTAGATGACTCGACTAAAGACATGATTCGATTTGAAAATTATCATAGTTACCATTCGCTAAGAAAAAACCAGCGGGGCGGAGGCATCAGCACATATATATCTAACCACATAGACTCGAGAACCATAGCAAGTGCAACCATGAATCAGGATCATATAGAATCACTCTTCGTAGAACTTTTTAGAGATGGTAAACGCATTGTGCTTGGAACGGTGTATAGGCCTCCTACAGCCTGTCCTATATCCTTCCTGAATGAATTGAATCGTATTATTTCTCAGTTCAACAGGCCCTTATACAATGACATAATAATATGCGGTGACTTCAATTATGATCTACTGAAACATGAAAGCCATGAACCAATCTCTAATTTCCTAACTACCTTTCAGTCTCAATCCTTCCTTCCAATCATTACAAAGCCTACACGAATAACCTCAGAGTGTGCTACGCTGCTTGACAATATCTTTATGACAGACCCTAGTGATTTTCTTGCTGGAATAATTACTTCTGACTTATCAGATCACTTCCCAGTTTTTCTTATTAAGAAAAATGTCTATATTGCTTGCACCAAGGCACGGGCTGAAACTTACTCATATCGTAAAATAAACGAATCAAATCTTGAAGAAATGCGCACCGTTCTAGAAGAATCAATGCCTACATTGCACATCTCTCAACAAAACAATAATACTACGAGCATTGATGAAGCAGTAGTAAAGTTGACTGAAACTATAATGACCGCATACAATCAGTGTTGCCCAATTGTAACTCGTACAGTTACCCCGAAAAATAAACATAAGCCCTGGATTACCAGAGACATCGTGATAAATATAAAGAAACGTCAAGCGTACCTAGCCCTCCTTTGCGAAGGACGAATATCTAGAGAAACATATAACCGATTTAGAAACTATGTAACAAACCAGATAAGAACATCAAAAAAGAACTACTTTACGCTCAAGTTTACTCAATTCAAAACTGACGTTAAAAAGATTTGGCATCTCCTTAACTCCTGCTGTAAACCGAATAATGCCGATAAAAAGAAAATTGAATATGTTGTTCAAGATAATGTAAAATATCATGAGAAGAAAGAAATTGCTAATCTCTTTAACAACTTCTTCGTAAACGTAGGGAAAACAATAGCTGATGGTATTCCAAGTGAACCTACTGATCACCTGGAATTTATGGATCATATTCGAGAACCCAACTCCTTTTTCTTTACGCCTACAAACTCCTCCGATGTAATTACGTGCATAAACAACATGAAAAATAAATCGAGTGGGTTACAAACGTTTCCGACTAAAGTACTTAAAGTTATTGCTGACATTGTAGCCCCACTGATATCAAATATTATTAACCAGTCTCTCTTACTAGGCACTTTCCCGAACTCCCTCAAAGTTGCTAGAGTAACCCCTATCTTTAAAAGTGGTGAAAAAACCTGTGTAAACAATTATCGACCTATCTCCATTCTACCAATTATTAGCAAAGTATTCGAAAAGATTGTGTTTAAAAAAGTGTACTCTTATTTTGAACAAAAATCATTTCTTTACGATAAACAATACGGTTTTCGCTCTAAAAAATCAACAACACAGGCTATATTAAATCATTTACAATTCCTCTATTCTAATATAGATGAAGGAAAGCCTGTCTTCTCTGTATTTCTTGACTTCCGAAAAGCATTTGATTGTGTGGACCATAAAATACTATTATCGAAACTACACTGTTATGGCATTCGAGGGATTGCCCATGATTGGTTCAGATCATACCTAACAAATCGGAAACAATACGTTGTCATTGACGACGCAAAATCAGACCCACAGACAATTAGCCATGGAGTTCCACAAGGATCTGTTCTCGGGCCTCTCTTGTTTCTGATTTTTATCAATGATATTGTAAAATCTACATCATTCTTCAAATTCATACTTTTGCCGATGACAGTACGCTTTCTGCGGTCCTTCCGAACCAAAATCCTGCTATGATTGTGGAGAGTATAAATACTGAACTTCACAAGGTTTCATCGTGGCTCAAAGCTAATAAAATAAGCCTAAATATCGATAAAACAAATTATATTACTTTCTCATACAAGAAAGATGTATCTCTCCCATGCATTAAAATTGGCGAAGGTGAAATCGAAGAAACCAACTCATGTAAGTTTCTGGGCATCATAATAGATAAACATCTGACCTTCAAAGAGCACATCACTCATATTAGTTCTAAATTATCAAAATCCATCGGAATCCTAAATAAAGTTAAAAATTTTCTGCCTGAAACAGCTTTACAAATGCTCTACCGAACGCTCATTTCTCCATACTTGCAATACGGAATAGAAGCATGGCACGGAACTGATAAAAATAAAACCAACAAAATTTTTACTCTGCAGAAAAGGGCTGTCAGAGCGGTAAAGAACCTAGAATATAATGCTCACACAAATGATTCTTTCAAAAATTTACAAATACTTAAACTTTCGGATCTATACAAAATCTCCATCTGTAATTTCATTTACAAAACATTAGGAAATGATGGCGACAATAGCCTAAGACAATTATTGACTGCGCAAACTGGTCATCACGACCATTTAACCCGAAATAGAAGTAAATTCATGCTTCCTTATTATTCAAAGGCCAGGTCGCAACACAGTATTCTCTTCGTTGGAACCAAAACTTGGAACTCTATACCTGCAGAGATCCGTGAATGTAATTCGTACAAAGTATTCAAAAGACATCTTGAGTCTCACTTCCTATCAGAATACTAGTAGTGTAAGATCACCGTGTCGAAATCTTGCCTCCTACATGTAACTAATGATAATGTCATAATGTAACTTGCCTTGTGTACCATAACCAATCTTCTCTCTGCTCTTGAATCGTTTTATCGAACATACTGTTAAATATAGCCGACTTGTAAAATATCGAGTTAATCATCTCAATGATCAGTCTAATGCGAAACTAGGTTAAGTGAACTAGGTTAAACTTTTGTACACCCTAGAATAGCGTGATGGTAGGATGCCCTAGAAGTCGCTGAACTTATTCGGGCCCACAGGTAGCTATACTCAAATTTGACCATTGTACTAGACTTAAGTAAAACTCTACCTCTGTATCACCTACCTCTGTATCTCCTGTGGTAAATAAATTGTTTAAATTGTTTAAATTGTTTAAATTGTTTAAATATTGTCTAGTTTAGGCTAGTGTGTCGTCAATATTGTCTAGTTTAGGCTAGTGGGTCGTCAATATTGTCTAGTTTAGGCTAGTGTATCGTCAATTTTGTCTTGTTTAGGCTAGTGTATCGTCAATATTGTCTAGTTTAGGCTAGTGTATCGTCAATATTGTCTAGTTTAGGCTAGTGTGTCGTCAATATTGTCTAGTTTAGGCTAGTGTATCGTCAATATTGTCTAGTTTAGGCTAGTGTATCGTCAATATTGTCTAGTTTAGGCTAGCGTATCGTCAATATCGTCTAGTTTAGGCTAGTGTGTCGTCAATATTGTCTAGTTTAGGCTAGTGTATCGTCAATATTGTCTAGTTTAGGCTAGTGTATCGTCAATATTGTCTAGTTTAGGCTAGTGTATCGTCAATATTGTCTAGTTTAGGCTAGTGTGTCGTCAATATTGTCTAGTTTAGGCTAGTGTATCGTCAATATTGTCTAGTTTAGGCTAGTGTGTCGTCAATATTGTCTAGTTTAGGCTAGTGTATCGTCAATATTGTCTAGTTTAGGCTAGTGTATCGTCAATATTGTCTAGTTTAGGCTAGTGTATCGTCAATATTGTCTAGTTTAGGCTAGTGTATCGTCAATATTGTCTAGTTTAGGCTAGTGTGTCGTCGATATTGTCTAGTTTAGGCTAGTGTATCGTCAATATTGTCTAGTTTAGGCTAGTGTATCGTCAATATTGTCTAGTTTAGGCTATTGTATCGTCAATATTGTCTAGTTTAGGCTAGTGTATCGTCAATATTGTCTAGTTTAGGCTAGTGTATCGTCAATATTGTCTAGTTTAGGCTAGTGTATCGTCAATATTGTCTAGTTTAGGCTGGTGTATCGTCAATATTGTCTAGTTTAGGCTAGTGTATCGTCAATATTGTCTAGTTTAGGCTAGTGTATCGTCAATATTGTCTAGTTTAGGCTAGTGTGTCGTCAATATTGTCTAGTTTAGGCTAGTGTGTCGTCAATATTGTCTAGTTTAGGCTAGTGTATCGTCAATATTGTCTAGTTTAGGCTAGTGTATCGTCAATATTGTCTAGTTTAGGCTAGTGTATCGTCAACATTGTCTAGTTTAGGCTAGTGTATCATCAATATTGTCTAGTTTAGGCTAGTGTATCGTCAATATTGTCTAGTTTAGGCTAGTGTATCGTCAATATTGTCTAGTTTAGGCTAGTGTATCATCAATATTGTATAGTTTAGGCTAGTGTATCGTCAATATTGTCTAGTTTAGGCTAGTGTATCGTCAATATTGTCAAGTTTAGGCTAGTGTATCGTCAATATTGTCTAGTTTAGGCTAGTGTATCGTCAATATTGTCTAGTTTAGGCTAGTGTATCGTCAATATTGTCTAGTTTAGGCTAGTGTGTCGTCAATATTGTCTAGTTAAGGCTAGTGTATCGTCAATATTGTCTAGTTTAGGCTAGTGTGTCGTCAATATTGTCTAGTTTAGGCTAGTGTATCGTCAATATTGTCTAGTTTAGGCTAGTGTATCGTCAATATTGTCTAGTTTAGGCTAGTGTATCGTCAATATTGTCTAGTTTAGGTTAGTGTATCGTCACTATTGTCTAGTTTAGGCTAGTGTATCGTCAATATTGTCTAGTTTAGGCTAGTGTATCGTCAATATTGTCTAGTTTAAGCTAGTGTATCGTCAATATTGTCTAGTTTAGGCTAGTGTATCGTCAATATTGTCTAGTTTAGGCTAGTGTATCGTCAATATTGTCTAGTTTAGGCTAGTGTATCGTCAATATTGTCTAGTTTAGGCTAGTGTATCGTCAATATTGTCTAGTTTAGGTTAGTGTATCGTCACTATTGTCTAGTTTAGGCTAGTGTATCGTCAATATTGTCTAGTTTAGGCTAGTGTATCGTCAATATTGTCTAGTTTAAGCTAGTGTCTCGTCAATATTGTCTAGTTTAGGCTAGTGTATCGTCAATATTGTCTAGTTTAGGCTAGTGTGTCGTCAATATTGTCTAGTTTAGGCTAGTGTATCATCAATATTGTCTAGTTTAGGCTAGTGTATCGTCAATATTGTCTAGTTTAGGCTAGTGTATCGTCAATATTGTCTAGTTTAGGCTAGTGTATCGTCAATATTGTCTAGTTTAGGCTAGTGTATCGTCAATATTGTCTAGTTTAGGCTAGTGTGTCGTCAATATTGTCTAGTTTAGGCTAGTGTATCGTCAATATTGTCTAGTTTAGGCTAGTGTATCGTCAATATTGTCTAGTTTAGGCTAGTGTATCGTCAATATTGTCTAGTTTAGGCTAGTGTGTCGTCAATATTGTCTAGTTTAGGCTAGTGTGTCGTCAATATTGTCTAGTTTAGGCTAGTGTGTCGTCAATATTGTCTAGTTTAGGCTAGTGTGTCGTCAATATTGTCTAGTTTAGGCTAGTGTATCGTCAATATTGTCTTGTTTAGGCTAGTGTATCGTCAATATTGTCTAGTTTAGGCTAGTGTATCGTCAATATTGTCTAGTTTAGGCTAGTGTGTCGTCAATATTGTCTAGTTTAGGCTAGTGTATCGTCAATGTTGTCTAGTTTAGGCTAGTGTATCGTCAATATTGTCTAGTTTAGGCTAGTGTATCGTCAATATTGTCTAGTTTAGGCTAGTGTGTCGTCAATATTGTCTAGTTTAGGCTAGTGTATCGTCAATATTGTCTAGTTTAGGCTAGTGTATCGTCAATATTGTCTAGTTTAGGCTAGTGTATCGTCAATATTGTCTAGTTTAGGCTAGTGTGTCGTCAATATTGTCTAGTTTAGGCTAGTGTGTCGTCAATATTGTCTAGTTTAGGCTAGTGTATCGTCAATACTGTCTAGTTTAGGCTAGTGTATCGTCAATATTGTCTAGTTTAGGCTAGTGTGTCGTCAATATTGTCTAGTTTAGGCTAGTGTGTCGTCAATATTGTCTAGTTTAGGCTAGTGTATCGTCAATATTGTCTAGTTTAGGCTAGTGTGTCGTCAATATTGTCTAGTTTAGGCTAGTGTATCGTCAATATTGTCTAGTTTAGGCTAGTGTATCGTCAATATTGTCTAGTTTAGGCTAGTGTATCGTCAATATTGTCTAGTTTAGGCTAGTGTGTCATCAATATTGTCTAGTTTAGGCTAGTGTATCGTCAATATTGTCTAGTTTAGGCTAGTGTATCGTCAATATTGTCTAGTTTAGGCTAGTGTATCGTCAATATTGTCTAGTTTAGGCTAGTGTGTCGTCAATATTGTCTAGTTTAGGCTAGTGTGTCGTCAATATTGTCTAGTTTAGGCTAGTGTGTCGTCAATATTGTCTAGTTTAGGCTAGTGTGTCGTCAATATTGTCTAGTTTAGGCTAGTGTATCGTCAATATTGTCTAGTTTAGGCTAGTGTGTAGTCAATATTGTCTAGTTTAGGCTAGTGTATCGTCAATATTGTCTAGTTTAGGCTAGTGTATCGTCAATATTGTCTTGTTTAGACTAGTGTATCGTCAATATTGTCTAGTTTAGGCTAGTGTATCGTCAATATTGTCTAGTTTAGGCTAGTGTGTCGTCAATATTGTCTAGTTTAGGCTAGTGTATCGTCAATATTGTCCAGTTTAGGCTAGTGTATCGTCAATATTGTCTAGTTTAGGCTAGTGTATCGTCAATATTGTCTAGTTTAGGCTAGTGTGTCGTCAATATTGTCTAGTTTAGGCTAGTGTGTCGTCAATATTGTCTAGTTTAGGCTAGTGTATCGTCAATATTGTCTAGTTTAGGCTAGTGTATCGTCAATATTGTCTAGTTTAGGCTAGTGTATCGTCAATATTGTCTAGTTTAGGCTAGTGTATCGTCAATATTGTCTAGTTTAGGCTATTCTGTAGTCAATGTTGTATAGTTTAATCCCCAATCCCAAAGCTCCCCAACTCCTCCATAATCTCCCTCTTTCCCAATCCCCCATAACTCGCTGTTCCCTTTTGCCCACGCAAACCCCTTTTACCCTATACCCGCACAGCCCCTTTGTTTCCCAAACTCCCTGAATGATTCTAGTTTCCCCCAAAATTCCCCAAAATCCCCAAATCCCCACTCGCCAACGATCACCCAGTTCCCGCATCTCGCCAAATAATCCCAGTTTCCCCAAAAATCCCCACTCGCCCACAACCCCCCAGTTTCCCAAACAATCCCCCGTGTTCGAGTCCTCGCGCTGCCAAAATTAAATTTTAGCGGCCGCGCAGCTCCGCTGGTGATGCTGGGCGCAAATGAGCTCACTCTTGAGTTCTGCTCAGTAGCTTCAGGCGTTTTGCATACATTTATGGTATGAGTTTCAGGCATTTTGCATACATTTATGGTATGAGTTTCAAGCATTTTGCATACATTTATGGTATGATTTTAATGCATTTTGCATACATTTATGGTATGAGTTTCAGGCATTTTGAGTGCGTTTGTTGCTTTGTGTGTTGACTGTGTGGTTAGTGTCATACATTTTGTGGTGGATTCAATGTGTTGTTGAATTTCATGTTTTTTTGGGAATGTTGAATGTGGGGTTGAAATGCGCGCTTTTTGAGTATGTTGATTATGGGGTTGAATTTCATGCTTTTTTGGGTATGTTGAATGTGGGGTTGAAATGCATGCTTTTTGGGTATGTTGAATGTGGGGTTGAATTTCATGCTTTTTTGGGTATGTTGAATGTGGGGTTGAAATGCATGCTTTTTGGGTATGTTGAATGTGTGATTGAAATGCACGTTTTTTGGGTACGTTGAATGTGGGGTTGAAATGCATGCTTTTTGGGTATGTTGAATGTGGGGTTGAATTTCATGATTTTTTGGGTATGTTGAATGTGGGGTTCAGATGCAAGCTTTTTGGGTATGTTGAATGTGGGGTTGAAATGCATGATTTTTTGGGTATGTTGAATGTGGGGTTGAAATGCAGCTTTTTGGGTATGTTGAATGTGGGGTTGAAATGCATGCTTTTTTGGGTATGTTCAATGTGGGGTTGAAATGCAGCTTTTTGGGTATGTTGAATGTGGGGTTGAATTTCATGCTTTTTGGGTATGTTGAATGTGGGGTTCAGATGCATGCTTTTTGGGTATGTTGAATGTGGGGTTGAAATGCATGATTTTTTGGGTATGTTGAATGTGGGGTTGAAATGCAGCTTTTTGGGTATGTTGAATGTGGGGTTGAAATGCATGCTTTTTTGGGTATGTTCAATGTGGGGTTGAAATGCAGCTTTTTGGGTATGTTGAATGTGGGGTTGAATTTCATGCTTTTTTGGGGATGTTGAATGTGCGGCTGAATTTCATGCTTTTTTGGGTATGTTGTGTATATGGTTGAGTGTCTTGTTTTTTTTTTGTTGTGTTAAATGTATGAGTGAGGTGCAAGTGCTGACATAAGTTCACGGGAGTTTGAGTCCGTTAATTTTGTCAACTATGGATACGTGAATGTCTCTTTATGATTCATGATGAAAAATTATGTTCACAAGTCCAACCTTGTTCACTTTGTCAATTTGAATATATTCATAAAATTTGTTTTTTTACCTCAATGTAGAAAAGAACGAGAAAAAATGGGGAATGTTAAATGAAGAAATGAAAATAGCAAAAAAAAATAAAACTTAGAAATATTACAAAAAATGTGGTGTCCAAAATATAAATTTAAAAAAAAGAAAAACAACACCCAAAAATTTTACGTTAAATGTTAAAAATAAGCGTAAATGAAACATTGCCAGGGTACGTAAATAAAATTGACGCCAGAAAAATGTAAATGAGACAAAAAATGGACACAAAGAAACTACAAAATTTGGCAAGAGTCTATTCATAGTGTCGAGGCTTTCTTAAAGTTTATGAATGACTTCGGACGGAATAGAAACCATATTCTTGTCTGTTCTACTTTATCATCGAATTTGTTTGATTGTAATTCTTATTCATCCTTTTCTTCCTCCTCAACCCTTCTCTCTCTCAACCCTTCCCTCTCTCAACCCTTTCCTCTCAACCCTACCTCATTCCAGTGTGTTGGTAACCATGTGCATTATGCAACAATTACCTCTATACTTTCAAGTATGAGCATAATGCAACATTCATCACTATGTTGCAAACTGTAGGTAGTATGCAACATTTATCATTATCTTGTCCGGTATGCGCAATATGCAACATACACTTCTATGTTGCCAGTATGTGCATTGTGCAACATACACTTCTATGTTGCCAGTGTGTGCATTATGCAACATACACTTCTATGTTGCCAGTATGTGCATTATGCTCCATACACTTCTATGTTTCCCGTATGTGCATTATGCTCCATACACTTCTATGTTGCCCAGTATGTGTAGTGTGCATGATGCAACATGCACTTCTATGTAACACCCATGAATGCGCATAGCACAACATGCAACACAACAACTATGCTGCCATGTATAAGCATTATGCAACATTTAACATTGTTGCCCAGTACGTGCATGTTGCAACTTTCACATCTAAGTTGGAGCCATGCAGGCAGGAGCAACATAGCACATGGCTGCCTGCCTCTCGCCCCTTATTTTGTTTGGAATATTCAGGAATTTTGCCGCCGAAACGCATAAATCAGCGGGGGAGGCCTGGCATTCCAGTTGTGTTTAGGAATGGCATTCCAGTTGTGTTTAGGAATGGCATTCCATTTGTGTTTTGGAATGGCATTCCAGTTGTGTTTAGGAATGGCATTCCAGTTCTGTTTAGGAATGGCATTCCAGTTGTTTATGGAATGACCATTTATTATCCCCCCTAAATTCCCATCCTGTGACCCTTCTAACCTCATCATGGTCAGAATCCTAAACTGGAATGCCACGGCGTCTGAGATGGCAATGCCACGTCGTCTGAGATGGCAATGCCACGGCATGAGCTAAATGCCACGGCATCTGAGATGGCATATGCCATGGCATGAGCTAAATGCCACGGCATCTGAGATGGCATACACCACGGCATACACTAAATGCCAGGGCACACTCTAAATGCCACGGCGTCAGAAATGGCATATGCCACGGCATGAGCGCGATGCCGCACAAAGTTCCATCAATACAGGGCCGCATTTCAAAGCGGTCTCGTGCAGTTGGCGGCGTTTTGCAGGCATTTATTCATACATTAATTGAACTTTGATCAAGCTGCAACACTCTATGAATTTTTTCTTGTTCCCCGACATACACAAATTTTGTGTTCACTATTTTCTTATTTTATAGTCACTATTTTTGTGCTCATGTCTCAATTTTTCGATTTGTAGCCGCTATTTTTTGTTTGGGAGTCGATATTCTTGCGTTGAATTTACTATATTTGTTTGGTAGTCACTATTTTTTTCGCGTTAAATTTACAATATTTGTTTGGTAGTCACTATTTTTTACTTTGAATTTACAATATTTGTTGGGTAGTCACTATTTTCATGCTGTATGACGTGAACATTTTTGTTTAGTCGAAATATACCAAAGTTACTTTGTAGCTTTTGAAAGATAAAGTTGGAATTCATTAATTGGAACTTCATTTCATATAATAAAGTAATAACTAATAACGATAATCAATCAATTAAAGTTATTTAATTTTCAAAAAAAGTCCAGTTCCAAAAAAGTTCCAATCATATATTGGCATCTTGTGCGTGAAATATTCACTAAGAAAAATATATATAGAATTATGCTAAAATTAATTTCAGAAAAAATACAAAATACAAACATATTTCAATGAATATTTGAAAAAATTTGATTCTGGAATTAAAAATTAAACTTTAGATTGAAAATAGAGGCACACTTCATATTTAACATCGAATTTTTGCATGTCATTGAACTGGATTTATTTTTGTTGAAATCCTTGCTTGAGTCTGTTGTACATTTTTAAATTATTCGAATGCTGATTAATTTATTTATGCTGAAATACGAGAGTACACAACTCCTATTTATTTGGATAAATATGTAAACCCCTGTAACCAAACAACTTAAATTTTCTACCATTTTTGTCAAGAAATATTGTATCCTATTAATCATATAGTGATTAACTGAATGTTGGTGCTTTCTTGCTTGCTTTATGAATTGTTTGCCTTCCTGCTTGCCTGCTTGCCTGCTTGCTTGCTTGCCTGCTTGCCTGCTAGCCTGCTTGCCTGCTTGCCTGCTTGCCTGCTTGATTGCTTGCCTGCTTGCCTGCTTGCCTGCTTGCCTGCTTGCCTGCTTGCCTGCTTGCCTGCTTGCCTGCTTGCCTGCTTGCCTGCTTGCCTGCTTGCCTGCTTGCCTGCTTGCCTGCTTGCCTGCTTGCCTGCTTGCCTGCTTGCCTGCTTGCCTGCTTGCCTGCTTGCCTGCTTGCCTGCTTGCCTGCTTGCCTGCTTACCTGCTTGCCTGCTTGTCTGCTTGCCTGCTTGCCTGCTTGCCTGCTTGCCTGCTTGCCTGCTTGCCTGCTTGCCTGCTTGCCTGCTTGCCTGCTTGCCTGCTTGCCTGCTTGCCTGCTTGCCTGCTTGCCTGTCTGCCTGCTTGCCTTCTTGCCTGCTTGCCTGCTTGCCTGCTTGCCTGCTTGCCTGCTTGGCTGCTTGGCTGCTTGCCTGCTTGCCTGCTTGCCTGCTTGCCTGCCTGCTTGCCTGCTTGCCTGTTTGCCTGCTTGCCTGCTTGCCTGCTTGCCTGCTTGCCTGCTTGCCTGCTTGCCTGCTTGCCTGCTTGCCTGCTTGCCTGCTTGCCTGCTTGCCTGCTTGCCTGCTTGCCTGCTTGCCTGCTTGCCTGCTTGCCTGCTTGCCTGCTTGTCTGCTTGTCTGCTTGCCTGCTTGCCTGCTTGCCTGCTTGCCTGCTTGCCTGCTTGCCTGCTTGCCTGCTTGCCTGCTTGCCTGCTTGCCTGCTTGCCTGCTTGCCTGCTTGCCTGCTTGCCTGCTTGCCTGCTTGCCTGCTTGCCTGCTTGCCTGCTTGCCTGCTTGCCTGCTTGCCTGCTTGCCTGCTTGCCTGCTTGCCTGCCTGCCTGCTTGCCTGCTTGCCTGCTTGCCTGCTTGCCTGCTTGCCTGCTTGCCTGCTTGCCTGCTTGCCTGCCTGCCTGCTTGCCTGCTTGCCTGCTTGCCTGCTTGCCTGCCTGCCTGCTTGCCTGCTTGCCTGCTTGCCTGCTTGCCTGCTTGCCTGCTTGCCTGCTTGCCTGCTTGGTGTGTCCGTCGCTACCACCATCCAGTAAACTGGACACCTGAACACGACGTTATGACTGCAGTTTCGGTTTTCTTAACTGCCATTCATTTATATTGATTTAAATTCGTTGCCACTTCATCTTTGAAAAACGAAGAATCTAATGAAACTGACATTCTAAACCCCATTTTTAAGAGTGTAGTGGATTTCATGTTCAAAAAAAAACGCCGTTGTTCAGAACCAACAGAAAAAAACAAGCTCAATGTAGTCTTCATATAAATGAACATTCATTCACAATTTCAAATTTTCACAGGAAATGGTATTCACTAAAAGTTCAGAATCTTCATTCAAATGAATATCCATTAAAAACTCAGTCTTTTGATACCAATTGGATATTCACTAAAAATTGAGATGTCATCGAATGTTTCTCGCTTTGAAGTTGAGCGGGCAAACATCGGGTGATTTTTGAATCGTGGCCACGGATGACCGATTGCCCGGTGGATGGCGTATCCAGTTTACGGATCCTAAAATCCCTTCCAAAAATTTGCTTAAAACTAACATTGCCTCGGGCAATAAAATTCGAAAATGAATCGCTCGAATGGGAGCTTTGGAAAATTATTGCGCCAATAAATCCTGCCTTTCTGCCTTGTAGCCTTTTCTTGTCGTCAGTCCGGTGTTATACATTTACGACATCGTAACTGGGTAGTTGTGTCGTTCCATATTAGCGTTGTTGGGTGACTTACGATGGTATAATAATATTGTCGGTCACTGTAATGTCTGTATAATGAAATGTATATAAAGAAATCCGTCATTGTAATGTCAATCCGGACTTATACATTTATGACATCGTCACCGGGTCATTACAGGATCGTAAGTGGGGGATTGTGTCGTATCAGATTAGGGTTATTGGATGACTTACGATTGCTACAATCGGTCAGTGTAATCACCACAACGATTCAATAACAATTTACTGTTACGATTATGATATCAACCATTCAGTTGTTTCGACTTTTCGATGTTTGCGGATTTTTATTTTTTATTCATTAAATTTCAATGGGATTTCATGTTGAAAATAAGAAATAATTATTCCCGTTAATGAATATGTACTTCATATAGTTCATATCCATATCTTACTTCATATATACTTCATACTTCAGTAAGCGATGGGTACATTTCTTCCCCAGGCTTCATTGCTTTTCCAATGTCCGATCTATAATTTTCAAGAAAGTGATATCTACAAAAAATTATGACTACATTTAATCTAAACCGAAAATTTTCAGCATTGTTTAAATGTTCAAGAAAGCCACTAAAATATTTTACATCGTGTAAACTTTTTTAAATATTTGCATTCAAAGCTCAATATTTTAAAAAATAATTTCTGAATTTGTGACACAAGTAGATTAAAATTTTGCCCTATGTTGTTACTCAAACCAAATCTTGTGTATTGGCAACCATTGCACTAGCCATCAAACAACCAAACAATCCAAAAATAGTAACACAATTTTTTGATGCGCTTTGATTACTCGTAGGATTAGTTGTTCTTTATTCTCGTCTCAAAATTATTCTCTCCGTGTTAACACTCAACATCACTCAATGTTAATTTTTGTAATCCGAGAAAAAAACGAAAATTTTGCCCTTACTCAGACGTGTCAAACAATTTTTCACGATCTCTTTTCATTTTCATATTCGAATTAACAATTTGAACAATTTAAAACAATTGGTGATTGTCATGGAAATTATTTAAGAGGTTTTTTTTGCATTTAGTTAAATCGATTCTTGTGTTCGCATCTTCGCCCTCAGGTAAAGCCTTATTTTAATTAAGTATTTGTTTTATCAACCGTATAACACTCCGCATATATATGTATCTATATATATATTTATATACATTTATATATATATATACTGTATATATATATATACATAAATATATAATCTTTATAATCTTTATATATTACATGAAGATTATATTACATACGCTATTGCGTCCGTGGCTAACAAAATTAAGTTTTAAAATTTTAAGTTAGATATCTACCGACATTGCATTAAAACTTTGTAAGCTAGATTAGGCCTCCTGTAAATATTTCTAACATAATCCGTAAATTTTATTATTTTCTATAATTAAATGTGTATCCCTGGGCCCGTTGGTAGCGCAACTCAATAGTTGAATGTGTGATTCAAAATCCGTAGACTTTTTTTTTTTTGCAAAAAACCCATGAGCAGGTTTATATTTAAATATGTGTTTTAAAATCCGTAGACTTTATTCCTTTTTGATAAAAACCCATGAGATGGTTTATCTTGAATTGTGGGTTTCAATATCCGTAGACTACTAAAACTTTTCAAGAAAATAAACGTTTCATCGTAGACGTAGAAATTATCATAGAAAGCTTGTGAAGAGAATATTGTACATGCTGCACATATTTAAAAATAATTTCTGCAGATATTTAAACATAATTGCTCCGGATGTTTAAATACAATTGCTGCACATATTTAAAAATGATTGCTGTAGATATTTAATTATAATTGTTAAAGATATTTAAATATAATTGCTTCAGATATTTATATGTAATTGCTGCGGATATTTATATGTAATTGCTGCGGATATTTGAATACAATTGCTGCATATATTTAAGACTAATTGCTGTTTAACCATATTAACAATAATTGTCATGCATACATGGCACTAATTGTAATACATAGAATTTCAAACCATGATTGTCATATGTACATACATAACTGTTCCCTTATGGTGTTAGTTTTCATTTAATTAATTCATAGCCTGTTTGATTATTAAATTAATCAATCAATTATTTATACAATTAATTTGTTCATTATTTAGATTATTTACTAATTAATTGTTTTAAATTATTATAAAATATGAATTAAATTATTCAATGAATCAATTATTACTTAATCCATTAACAGTCTGCGGTAACTGCCAATCTGTTCCCATTAGGCATTATGTTTCATTGCATTCGTCATGCATGAGAGAAGCAAAAATTTTGTCATACCGCCATGCTGTTTAATTCGTCAATCGAAAAATAGTTTTATTTTTTCTTATCTCATTCAACTCTATCATGTGAAAGAGTAAAATAGAAATCACAATACACCCACACTCTCCTGATACACCAACACAGTACACCCAACATAACACACCCATACTCATCAGTGACTTATACTAATACACTCAACACACACAGCCCACCCACATTCACCTGACACACCAACACAACATTTCCCAACCGTACAATGTTGAGGCAAAAATATCCACATTCGTAGGCTAAAAACATATTTTGGCTCCATTTAAGCCAACATATACACGTTCACAAACGTACAATGTTTAGCAAAAACGTAGAAGTTATAGATCCACATTCATACATTAAAGGCACATGTTGACTACATTTAAACCAACATACGTATGTTCAAAACAGTACAACGTTGAGGCAAAAATGCTAAAAGTTGCAGATTCGCACTCATACATTAAAGTCACAAACGTACAATGTTGAGCCAAAGTGTCAACATTCATATATTAAAGTAACATGCTGCCTACATTCAAACCAACATACGTACGTTCCCAACCGTACAATGTTGTGGCAACGATGCTAAAAGTTACAGATTCGCCGGTCTCTCCCTCCATTACGAACTTGGTCGGCCCAACACGGCCAAACTGCGGCCAAAAAACGGCCCTGCCCGGCGTGCCAAGCGTCACAACTGCTGCGGTGGAGGGAAGTTCGTGTTGCTCTTTGGTGGAAGCGGGTGGAGTGGGGGGGTGGTGGAAAGGGGTATCAGAGCAGTGGAAAGGGTAGTGGAAAGAGATACCAAAACGGTAGGAAGGGGAGTGGGGGGGGTGGAGGAAAGGGTTACCAGAGCATTGGAAATGGTAGTGGAAAGGGATACCAAAACGGTGGAGAGAGGTGGAAAGGGATTTCAAAGAGTTAGAAAGAGGTGGAAAGGGGTTATCGAAGTGAAGGAAAAATGATGGAAAACGGTGGAAAGGGTGATGGAAACAGCCGTCGAAACCGTGGAAAGCGCTGGAAAGGAATTTCAAAGCGGTGGGAAAAGGAATGGGAAAGGCTTCAAACCAGGGGAAAAAATAGTGAAAAGGCTGTATTATGTATTCTGTTCACAGGAACTGTTTACTGGATACTGTATACAGTTGCTGAATCCGGAACTCTGTACACAGCAGCTGTCTCCTGTCTCCTGTATACAGTAGTTGTATCCCGTATCCTGCATGCAGCAGCTGTATCCTGTATCCTGCATACATTTAATATAACCTGGACACAGCAACTGTATATTGTATCGCGTACGCAGCAGCTGTATCCTATACAATGAAAACAGTAGCTGTATATTGTATACTGTACACAGTACCAGTACCCAGTACACATGATCACGAAGCTTCACGTCACGCGCGCTAGCAGCCAGACTGTCAGCCTGACCTGACAAACACGGCAATTTGTTTGTCGAATTTGTCGTGTTTGTCTGGAAGTTCCTGCGGTGAGGTTTGCAGCCCTGCTGCCTGATTGTCGCCGCAATTGGCACCCCTGGGAGACCCGGTAAGTTATTTTACAGGCGACTGTTGATTAGTCATTGTTTCAGTTATGAATTATTATTTTTTAGTTTTGTATTCGTTATATTCTAATGAGAAAAGACGTAGAAAATTAATTTGTACTAGATTGTTGCTTAGTTATTGTTTCTTTTATGAATTATTATTTACTAGTTTTATATTCGTTGTACACTACAAAGAAAAGGCGTAGAAAGTTATTTTACCGTCGACTATTGATTAGTTATTGTGTCGGTTATGAATTGTGGATAGTTAGTTTTTTATATATATATTATATATTACTAAGGAAAGCCTCGCAGTGGCCGAGTGTATAGAGCGCTTGCGTTCTATGCTTCATGCCCAGGTTCGATCCCTGTGAGCGGCAGTTGGCGTGAAAAACGCTGATGCGGCAAATCAGGGTCGTTGCCTGCAGTATGGTCACTGTTCTCAAGGAATGTTATGTCGAATTTTCGACAATTGTGCAATCTTTAAAATTCAAAGCTTGAATAGCTAAAACCTTTCTAGTTACTTTCTTAATTTTCAAACTAAGTCTTAACATTAAAACTTCTGCTTTCCGGACGTGACCTCTAGCGGATGGGGATTCCGTCCGGCAGACTCTCCACTTCTCCTGCTCCATGAGCGCTTGTGTTCTGGCGCGTGCTCTGGTAATGTGCGGTCACCATCAGTCGTAGTGACGTCCCTCTCTGCGAGCGGCCGTGGTTCGTGGCCGGGCTTGGCTTGGTTACCTGGTGGTATCTTGGTGCTCAGCTGCCGTTCCTGGTGACAATCAGTTTTGCGAATCGGGCCATTCTATTCTTCCTGTGATTCATCTTTTCTATGTTTTCAGTTACGAAGTAGGATTTCTTTCTGGTTTGTTCAGTTGTGTTCTTAACACCCATTTTCTTTAAATTGCGCTCCACTGTAATTTTAAGGCTCAAATATTACCCTTAAATTGAATTTAATCAAATTGACGTACGTTTTAAGGTATTCACTCGTCTGAAAGGGGAGGTTCTTTTAACTCTCCTGAGAGTGCTCTGCCAGTTAAATTTCTCCTTCTTTCGAAAGCATCAAAGTCTCAACCTATCCTTTACTATTCTGCGTGGAGCGTGAATTACTCAACTGTATTTCACTTTAAATGTCTATTTCTTGCCTGAACGATTGCAATCACTGAAGACTACCAGTTTTTAGGTGAGCCGTTAGGTTTAACTTATCTATTATTGTGCTATAAGATATCTTGGAATAATTAGTTCACCTTTTGTTACTGAACGCAACCTTAGCGTACGGTTCTCTCCACAGTATTGCCAAGGTCGTTCCTGGGGATTACTACGCCTGTTTTCCGAGAGTTCTTTTCTGTTCGTCAATCAGCTTCAGGCTCCGGCACTTCCTTAGGGTGCGTACGTTAGTTTCATCGTTTCACTTTCTCCTATTTTGTATCTATTGCCAATTCTTGATATTTTCTTTTTCTATGATAGGCTTTTTCCAAAACTCAACCTCTCAATTTTTCAGGAAGCTCTGCTTTGGCTGGGTTCGGCCGCTTCTTTGGGGGCTGTTCTGCGCTTGTGGCTGCGCTCGTGCGGGGTCCGGTCTGCTGGGGACCATGCTCGTTTCTTAATATGAGTGCCCTGAAGTGCTCAGGAGCAACTGGGAAGCTGGAGGTCTCTCGTCTCTCTGGCTCAAAATTAATTTTCCATGCCACAGTTACTATATTGTTTTATCTAGTACCAACAACTAGATTACCTCAAAAGTTAGTCACAGCAGTCTTGTGGTTGACTCTGCGTTCGCACTGCGGAGAGACGATTAAATTTAAAAGTGGCAGCTGTCTGAGTTAAGGGTTATTTTCTTCGTCAAGGTTTTGAACTTTAGTGTTGCGACAGCCTCGACGGTGGAGTCGCCTTAGTTAGTTACCTTGTTAAAAGTTTGCCTCCCGTTGGAGGTCTCAACTGAACTAAATCTAAGTTTCTTAAAATTATGCCTCCCGTTGGAGGTCTCAGCGGAACCGAAATCTAAGTTTAAGATTATGCCTCCCGTTGGAGGTCTTCAACTGATAAAATAATTAAACTGAAATAAATGTCTGAATAAGACCCTTTCGTTTCCTTCCTTTTCGTGAAAAGGTTAGAGAGTAAGTGCGGGCAAGCGAAAAATCTCGATAGTTACCTGAGCACTAAACGAGAGAAAAATGAGGCCTAAAGCTCGGGCGTGACTAGGGGCCTGGGGAACCCCTATCATGTACACTCCCTGTAAAGTATCATGTAAGTGATGCTAGGCACCCTCTACTTGAAAAGAGGAAAGGGCTTGGTATGTACCTATAATATACCTATGGTATATATACTAAGGAAAGGCGTAGAAAATTAGTTTGTAAATAAGTGTTCGATTGGTCATTGTTTCAATTATGAATAGTGCTTAATTACTTTGTTGTGTGTCACATATTACTACGTAGAAAATTACCTTCTACATGAGTATTAATTAGTTATTGTTCCAACTATAAATTACGATCGATTAGTTTTTATTCGCTAAATTTCACTGAGAAAAGACGTAGAAACTTAGTTTCTACGCCAGTGTTGATAAGTGAATGTTCTTTAAAAATATCAAATAAACAGTTAAGCTCAACCCAACGTTGGAGCAATTAACGGAAATTAGAATAGCTCAAACAAATAAACATGTCCGGTTTCATATCAACTGAAAAATAGAAACCCGATCTCAAGATTCACAATCTAGAACCGCATTGTACGATCTAAAATTGTTATTTAGGCTGGAATAGGCCTATATTTCGCTGGAGTAGGCCAATGTTTCTTTAGTTATCTGAGGTTGTGCTGAGTCTAAATTGGGAGGAAGTATCTTATTGCATTCACACAATAGCAAATGAGGTTGAATCTAGGGAAGGGTACACAATTTCATTCTTATTAAATCACAATATTTTCATAAATTTGTACACAACCACAACTGCACCACACCGCACCACACCGCACCAAACCGCACCACACCACAGTGCACCATACCACAGTGCACCACACCACACCGCACCACATCGCACCACACCACACCGCACCGCACCACACCACACCACACCGCACCACAGTGCACCACACCACACCACACCACACCACACCGCACCACACCACACCACACCACACCACACCACACCACACCGCACCACACCACACCACACCACACCACACCGCACCACACCACACCACACCACACCACACAACATCACACCACACAACACCACACCACACAACACCACACCACACAACACAACACCGCACCACACAACACCACACAACACCACACCACACCACACCGTACCACACCACACCACACCACACCGCACCACACCACACCACACCACACCACACAACACCGCACCACACCGCACCACACCGCACCACACCACACCACATCACCACACCACGCCACGCAACACCACACCACATCACCACACCACACCACACCACACCGCACCACACCACACAACACCGCACCACACCACACCACACCGCACCACACCACACCACACCACACCACACCACACCGCACCACACCACACAACACCGCACCACACCACACCACACCACACCACACCACACCGCACCACACCACACCACACCACACCACACCACACCGCACCACACCACACCACACAACACCGCACCACACCACACCACACCACACCACACCACACAACACCGCACCACACCACACCACACCACACCACACCACACCGCACCACACCACACCACATTACCACACCACGCCACGCAACACCACACCACATCACCACACCACACCACACGACACCACACCACACCACACCACACAACACCGCACCACACCACACCGCAACCAGTACCTCATTACTCCGCTAATCAGATGAGCGGCACCCTCTTAATGTGCTCATTAGTCTAAACTAATCAGGCCAGATTGCAGACGCTCTCAGATGTGCACATCTGCGCTTCAACAGCTGCTGCAGCTGCGGCAGATCTTTCAATCGCTGCTATTGTGCAGCTGAATCGTTAATCAGCTGCGACGTTAATCAATTGTGTCCTTAATCAAATGCCGTGTTAATCAGCAGCTGCTGCGTATGATCAAAGGCTTCGTTAATTTGCAATAACATGAATCAGTGACGGTGGTAATCAAAAAAGTATTAAGCAATGGTAGCATTCATCAATGGCAGTACTAATCAATAACGGTAATAATTAATTACGGAATTAATCAATGGCAGCATTGATCAATGGCAGCATTAATCAACGGCAGCACTAATCATCGGCAGCATTAATCAATGGCAGCATTAATCAACGGCAGCATTAATCAACAGCAGCTTTAATCAATGACAGTATTAATCAATGGCAGCACTAATCAACGGCAGCATTAATCAGAGGCAACATTTTGCAATTTCAGCATTATTCAATAAAAGCATTAATCAAAACTAGCATTATTCAAAAACAGCATTAATCAAAACTAGCATCATTCAAAAACAGCATTAATCAAAACTAGCATTATTCAATAAAAGCATTAATCAAAACTAGCATTATTCAAATACAGCATTAATCAAAACTAGCATTATTCAAAAACAGCATTAATCAAAACTAGCATTATTCAATAAAAGCATTAATCAAAACTAACATTAACCGACTAGCAAAACTAGCATTAATTCCAAGATAGCATTAACATGTTGGAGCACATCAACATGTTGGAGCACATCAACATGTTGGAGCACATCAGCATGTTGGAGCACATCAACATGTTGGAGCACATCAACATGTTGGAGCACATCAACATGTTGGAGCACATCAACATGTTGGAGCGCATCAACATGTTGGAGCACATCAACATGTTGGAGCACATCAACATGTTGGAGCACATCAACATGTTGGAGCACATCAACATGTTGGAGCACATCAACATGTTGGAGCACATCAACATGTTGGAGCACATCAACATGTTGGAGCGCATCAACATGTTGGAGCACATCAACATGTTGGAGCACATCAACATGTTGGAGCACATCAACATGTTGGAGCACATCAACATGTTGGAGCACATCAACATGTTGGAGCACATCAACATGTTGGAGCACATCAACATGTTGGAGCGCATCAACATGTTGGAGCACATCAACATGTTGGAGCGCATCAACATGTTGGAGCACATCAACATGTTGGAGCACATTAACATGTTGGAGCACATCAACATGTTGGAGCACATCAACATGTTGGAGCGCATCAACATGTTGGAGCACATCAACATGTTGGAGCGCATCAACATGTTGGAGCACATCAACATGTTGGAGCGCATCAATATGTTGGAGCACATCAACATGTTGGAGCACATGTGCACCACTAGGTGTGTAAGCTGCTTGAATACTTACCGCTGTAAACGAATGCCATTTCTTTGCGCTTACTTTTATTTAAATTAATTTTAGGTAACAAAAAAATTGTCATTAACGATTATATTGGCACGAAACTTTGAAAACTAAAGATTTAATATACAATAATATCTAAGGAAGCACGAGTGGGCCATTAGATTATTTTTGAAGATTCACTAGGAACTAAATCAGCAACGATGAAACTTTCCGGTCGTGGAAATAAGGAAAATAAATCTTTATCATCTACTTCGATGATTCCTAGAGAAATTTGAACCATTATTGATTTGCTCCAATGATTTCCACAGATCACTTGAACGATGGATGATAACTCTGATGATTTTCACATTTCATTTACACGATTGATGATTACTCCGACAATCTAAGCAATTAATTGTCACTCCTACAATCTACATCGATAATTAAAACGATTAATAATCACTCCGATAATCTTCATCAATCATTTAAACCATTGATAATCACTCCAACAATCTACAGAAGATCCAGATAGCAATCACCGCATTCCATCCATCGCAGAAACTTCGCTTCGTTAAATTTCTAAAAGCGATACTCTGTCTCAGTTCTCTTTAATTAAAAACCAATATTCGGACTCTTAAATAAAAGTCAACATTCCGCACTAAATGATTATTGGGAGAAGTTCCCCTCTACTCCAATGGCTGGAAATTCAAAAACTCAAGCTCGTCGACGACAAATTCGATTTTTTCGATTTCTTGACGAGCCTTGCAGGTATTTTACGAGGCTTTGATTGGTCAAAAGGATAAACGCGCTTGACCAATGAGGGATTCTCACCATGTTTTGAAAATGCACCCATGGGGAAGTGGGGGAGAGGGTGAGGAAATGGGGAGGAAGTAAACAAAAAAGAGGTGGGGAAGTGGGGGAGAGGGTGAAGAAATGGGGAGAAAGTAAACAAATTGAGGGGAATAAAACAGATGAACAAAAAACATTGAAGTTCACATGAAGAAAAAAAGAATGACGTCAAAATAATTTTCCAAGTTATTCCGTACACAAATTTACAGGTTTTGGTAAACTTTTGATCGTACTCTCAACCCACACAAAAAATATCTTTCGGTTAATTTGACCGCATTTTCAACACATGGAAAATCCTTCGGTCAATTTGACCGCATTTTCAACACATGAAAAAATCCTTCGGTCAATTTGACCGCATTCTCAACCCATAAAAACATACCGCAGTAAAATCCTGAAGGAAGAAACTGCACTTACTGTTTCATGTGTATTTTTACTTTGTCTTTATATATTCCTGAACATTCCATCTGCTGCGGTGTGCTTGCTTCCTTTTGTTGTGTAAACTTTTTCTTGTGAGATGTTCAGTCAGTATTTAGCTTCGTATTTAAAATTTATTTAGTATTTATTTTTAGTTTTTAGTTTCGTAATTAGTACTTGGTACCAGTATTTAGTTTTGCAGTAATAATTTAGTTTCGTCTATAGTTTTAGTATTTATTTTTCTGTTTAGTTCCGTATTTAGTACTTAGTACCAGTATTTAGTTCCGTATTTAGTACTTGGTACCAGTATTTAGTTTCGCAGTAATAATTTAGTTTCGTCTATAGTTTCAGTATTTTTATCTGTTTAGTTTCGTATTTAGTACTTAGTACTAGTATTTAGTTCCGTATTTAGTACTTAGTACCAGTATTTAGTTCCGTATTTAGTACTTAGTACCAGTATTTAGTTCCGTATTTAGTACTTAGTACCAGTATTTAGTTCCGTATTTAGTACTTAGTACCAGTATTTAGTTCCGTATTTAGTATTTAGTATCGGTGAGCGATTGACCTTTTAGTTATTCGAGAGCTTCAACACACCAATAGCCAGGCCTTCATGTCTTTAAGCTCTACGTCAAGAATAAGTGAACTGTAGCGGATCAAGTTCTACAAGTTACACGGTTGTATATTAAGAAAGCAACATTTTTGGGTTTCAAGAACACTTTTTTTCTGGCTATATTGACCCCGTTTATGGGTCACAGAGACGCCGTTTTTGTGATTACAAATGCATCATTTTCCTGGTTTAAACGATTCCTTCTTTTTATTTTTTATTTCCAAAACGCCACTCTTCGTGTTACGAAACGCTATTTTATGCTTACAAATGCCCCTGTTTTTGGTTACGAAAACCATTTTTCTGACTATATTGACGCCATTTTTCAGGTTACAGAAGCATCGTTTTTCAGGATACAAAATTCCTGTTAACCAGGTTACAAAAATCCCGTTTTTATGATTTAATTGACACCGTTTTTTCCTATATTGACGCCGTTTTTCAGATGACAACAATTCTGTTTTTCTAGTTACATTGACTCCGTTTTTTAGATTACAAAAAATTCGTTTTTTTGGTTAAATTGACACCATTTTTTTTTTTTGTTGCTACGCTGACGCCGTTTTTCAGGTTACAAAAATCCCGTTTTTCAGGTTACAAAAATCCCCTTTTCAGACTACAAAAATTCTATTTTTTGGCTGAATTGACACCGTTATTCTAGCTACATTGACGCCGTTTTTCTTACTGAGGACCAAAGACCAGAATGATTCAGTCAGTCAGGATCTGGCGCCTCATTAAAGATGCATTGAATTCCTTCATTGAAATTTGTGTCTCGCAGGTGAAATATGGAGCGTAGACGCAGACTGACGCACCGTCGCGAGATGCGTCATGGTCAAGACTTATCTTATCTGACAGAGTTAAGAACGTCGAAAAAATGGAAGGTAAAAAAGATATCGATGACGATTCAGCGAACAGAGTTAAGAAAGTCGAAGAAATGCAAGATCAAAAATAAATCAATGACGATTCATGGATCAAAGTTAAGATGTTTCAAACAATAGGTAGAAATATTAATAAATCAATGACGATTCATGGATCAAAGTTAAGATGTTTCAAACAATAGGTAGAAATATTAATAAATCAATGACGATTCATGGATCAAAGTTAAGATGTTTCAAACAATAGGTAGAAATATTAATAAATCAATGACGATTCATGGATCAAAGTTAAGATGTTTCAAACAATAGGTAGAAATATTAATAAATCAATGACGATTCATGGAGCAAAGTTAAGATGTTTCAAACAATAGGTAGAAATATTAATAAATCAATGACGATTCATGGAGCAAAGTTAAGATGTTTCAAACAATAGGTAGAAATATTAATAAATCAATGACGATTCATGGATCAAAGTTAAGATGTTTCAAACAATAGGTAGAAATATTAATAAATCAATGACGATTCATGGAGCAAAGTTAAGATGTTTCAAACAATAGGTAGAAATATTAATAAATCAATGACGATTCATGGAGCAAAGTTAAGAAGTTTCAAACAATAGGTAGAAATATTAATAAATCAATGACGATTCATGGAGCAAAGTTAAGATGTTTCAAACAATAGGTAGAAATATTAATAAATCAATGACGATTCATGGATCAAAGTTAAGATGTTTCAAACAATAGGTAGAAATATTAATAAATCAATGACGATTCATGGAGCAAAGTTAAGATGTTTCAAACAATAGGTAGAAATATTAATAAATCAATGACGATTCATGGAGCAAAGTTAAGAAGTTTCAAACAATAGGTAGAAATATTAATAAATCAAGGACGATTCATGGATCAAAGTTAAGATGTTTCAAACAATAGGTAGAAATATTAATAAATCAATGACGATTCATGGAGCAAAGTTAAGATGTTTCAAACAATAGGTAGAAATATTAATAAATCAATGACGATTCATGGAGCAAAGTTAAGAAGTTCAAACAATAGGTAGAAATATTAATAAATCAATGACGATTCATGGAGCAAAGTTAAGATGTTTCAAACAATAGGTAGAAATATTAATAAATCAATGACGATTCATGGAGCAAAGTTAAGATGTTTCAAACAATAGGTAGAAATATTAATAAATCAATGACGATTCATGGAGCAAAGTTAAGATGTTTCAAACAATAGGTAGAAATATTAATAAATCAATGACGATTCATGGATCAGAGGCAAGAAGATTAAAAAGAACTCAATAGCAAAATAAATAAATTCGTGACTATTCATATAGCAGAGTTAAGATGGTCCAGAAAATAGGTAGAAAAATTATTTAATAAATAAATAGTCCAAAAATTTAGACAGAAAATGAATAAAAAAATTCGATTCATGCAAAAAACATGAGAATGTCTAACAAAATAGCAAAATAAAAATAAATCAAAAATGACAATCCATGGAACAAAGTTAACATGAATAAAAAACAATGAAAAAAATAAAAAACAATGAAGCTTTATCCAGCAAAGTTAAGAAGGTCAAAAAATGAATATAAATAAACAAATCAATGATATTTATGCAGCGAAATTAAGAACATATAAAAAAGATGAAAAAAATAAATAAATGATGAATCATAGATAAGGTTAAAAAATTAAAAATATAAATTAATTATGGTCAAATACTGAAAAAAATTTACAATATAATTGATAAGATCAATAATTCTCAGTGCCATACGTCAGTGAACGAAATTTTAGTTTACATCAAATTTTTTTTATTCAAATTAAAATGAATTTCTTCCTCCTAACCGTGTTGAGTTTAGGTGCTTAAGTGTTTATTCAATGCCTTGCAGTCTTCAACCACTCCATGTTATGGGATAGGAATTATTGATTCAAGCCTAGAACTGGAGCTCCAAGCCCAAAATTGGAGCTCAGAGCCCAAAACTGGAGCTCCAAGCCTAAAACTGGAGCTCCAAGCCCAAAACAGGAGCTCAAAGCCCAAAACTGGAGCTCCAAGCCCAAAACAGGAGCTCAAAGCCCAAAACTGGAACTCCAAAACCAAAACTGGAGCTCACAGCCCGAAACTGGAGCTCCAAACCCAAAACAGGAGCTCCAAGCCAAAAACTGAAGCTCCCAGCCCAAAAATGGAGCTCCAAGACCAAAACTGGAGCTCACAGCCAAAAACTGGAGCTCCAAACCCAAAACAGGAGCTCCCAGCCCAAAACTGGAGCTCCCAGCCAAAACTGGAGCTCCAAACCCAAAACAGGAGCTCCCAGCCCAAAACTGGAGCTCCAAACCCAAAACAGGAGCTCCCAGCCCAAAACTGGAGCTCTAAGCCCAAAACTGGAGCTCCAAGACCAAAACTGGAGCTCACAGCCCAAAACTGGAGCTCCAAACCCAAAACAGGAGCTCCAAGCCCAAAACTGGAGCTCCCAGCCCAAAAATGGAGCTCCAAACCCAAAACAGGAGCTCCAAGCCCAAAACTCGAGCTCCAAACCCAAAACGGTAGCTCAAAGCCCAAAACTGGAGCTCCAAACCCAAAACAGGAGCTCCTAGCCCAAAACTGGAGCTCACAGCCCAAAACTGGAGCTCCCAGCCTCACGTTCATGCCTCCACTGCACGGCTGGGAACGCTGTGCATTTTTAATCAGGGAACTAAAACATGCCTTACCCCCCCCCCCTTAACCCTCGCCTCACCCCCTCACCCCCTCAAACCACTTCACCCCCACTCACCCTCCTCACCCCCACATAGGCCTACTCGAGGAATTGTAGGCTTAACGCAGCCTCGTTCATTTAGTCATCTTATATTTTTACCTCCAGTCGTACACCTCGATTTTCACAACTTGCAGTTACAGCCCCAACTGTCACTGTACAGTTATAACTGTTACAACAACTACCTTTTCAGCTCGAGTAACAACAGTTACAGTTGCATTTACAATTACGGTTACAACAGTTACAGCTATAACAGTTACAGTTACAGCAGGTACAAATACAACTTACGGTTACAACAGTTACAGTTACAACAGTTACAGTTCCCCTCGCTCTCCAACACCCCAAGTACCCCCAACCCCACAAATTCCCCAGCCCCAGTCCCTCTATCTCCCCGATTTAACTTTCCCCAGCTTTTGATTCCAGGAGGTCCCCAACCCACATTCTCTTCCCCACCTTATCTACTCCCCAGGTGTATTTTCCCCGGCATTTGGGATTATTTCACAGCATCTTCCTTTCAAATGTTCACTTGAACATTGGAAAATTCATCCCTTCCACCCCTTCCTTTTCAATTCACCCCTCTCTAACCTCCCCTTCGACATAACCCTCAACCCTTCCCTGGTACCTCATTCCCACCTCACCCCCTCACCCTTTCCGTTGCCCCCTCGCCCCCGAACCTCTCAATATACTTTCTCACTTCAACCCTTTCTTCCTCATGCCCCCACCACATCCCCCCTCCCTTTCCTTTTTACTCCCTCCATTCCTCCATACCCTTCTCTCTAGCCCCCATTTCCCCTTCCCTATTCTCCTCCATTCCCAAACCCCTACCTTCCCCCTTTTCTTCCTTACCCTTTCCCCATTTCCCCATTCTCTCCTTCTTCCCCAAAACACTTTCCTCCCTACTTCTCTTTCCTTGCCTTCTCTCCTTTTCTTCTTTTCTCTTTACTCCATTTACCCTCCCTTCCCTAAGCCCTTCCTACCCTTCTTCCCTTCCCCTTCCCCTCCCCCCCCCCCCCCCCCCCCCGCGGCAGGTGGCCGTCTAACTCCGTTACCCGGAAAATTCCGTGGCCTTTGCGGCAACACGGGGGCAATGAGAAGCAATTCTGGCCCAATAACGTCTCATTACGTCTTGTTAATGCATCACGCGTGTCTGGGACCTGACCCGACCCGTCCTGCGCCACTTCTTGGGACCAGCCCCAGCCTTGGAACTGGGCCCTGCGTTTCGGGCGTGGGAACTGGGCTCGAGAAACTGGGCTTTTGAAACTGGGTCTTGGAAAGTTGTTCCTAGAAATTGGGCGCCAGAAACTGGAAATTTATAACTGGGTCTTGGATATTGATTCTAGAAACTGGGTCGTTGAAACTGGGTCTTTGATAATGAGTCTTGGAAACTGGGTCGTTGAAACTGGGTTATGAAAACTGGTTCTCAGAAATTGGGTCTTGAAAACTGGGTCATTGAAAGTGGGTCTTGGAAAGTGGGCTCTATAAATTGAGTCCTAGAGACTGCGTCATTGAAATTGGGCCTTTGATATTGAGTCTTAGAAACTGGGTTCTAGAAACTTGGTCCTTGAAAAATTATTCATGGAAAATGTACCATTAAAAATGGGTCTGGGAAACTGGGTTTGGGAAACGACCATTGAAACTGGATCCTCGTAACTACTCGTATGTCATGAAAACTGTGTCCTAAAAACTGTGTCCTAAAAACTGTGTCCTAAAATGCGTCATTGAAATTGGATCCTGGAAACAGTCATCGGCATTTCATTGAATCCCAAAAATATATTTCCTATAGTTTAAATAATTTAAATTATTTATTAACCAGAAGCGATTAACAAGTTAGTAGCTAAGTACTGTTATATTTTATCTTTGCTGATAACTACAACACCCGTGACCCGTTGGGTCAAGTTTCTAGGATAAATAATTCAGCGGAAATATTTTTTCGAAAATTGGAAAACAGGAAACAAATCGTATCCACGATACAGCGTGTGGAAAATTCAAATTTTGGTCTATGTTTTTTTTAAAGTAAGATTTTGAATTTCGCATACGTTATTTTTTAATTTGAAAATGTTAATTTTCAACATTTTAATACGTTATTTTCAAAACAGGGTGTTGATATTTTAGTTACTGAAAAGCAGGACGTTTAAATAATTCACCCTATGTTATTTCTGAAATAAGGTAGTTGAATCTTGCCCGATGATGTTGCACTTGAACTCTACATTGCTTTAATACAGTAAGGCTATTTTAATAATACGTTCCCCGCGTACTGGGCCATATATGTACTATCCCGTGAATTGCTCATTCAAGTACCAGTATAAATGAACGACATTTCATCTGTTTCACGATGTTTTTAAAAAATAACTTATCACACAAATTGAAATGTTATCATGCATTTGCATTTTTAACATGTCTTAGGAATGATAAGACAGCATTCGAGCAGTATAGTTGATTTCCAAATTCAGAAATTTGCAACCTAACCAAACGAACCGTTAACAACTTGAGACTTACAACAGCATCCCATGCACTCAAACATTCCAAGTAAACTACATCTGTGCAGGCATAAAGCACCAAGAATATTTTCCCACACGCTTAGCCTGGTTTGCGTGGCCGAAAATTTTAAATCACATCTGCTCAGAAAGAAGCTTAAAGGATTTTCCTAAGACCAAAAAGCGCATCCGCTCCCCAACACTTGCGGCGAAAAGCAGAGAAGAATCTAGCGGGATTCCCTTTAAGTCTGACAAATGAAGACCCACGGCATCTCGGTCGTCGTGATGGCAACACTTTAAGAGAGCAACACTCGATGCTGAAAAATCTACGGGAAATTCATTGATGATTTCGCCGTTTTTATCTACGGTCTCGGGACACGTAAAGAGATGTTGAAGGTCATCTTTTGCACTTCTTGTCGCCGTGTTGAGGGTAATTTCTTTCTGGTGACCTTAAGATTAAATTAGGGAACTAAGGATCTGTTAACCCTTGCCTCCTCACGGGAACTCCAGTTCCCAGATGGCTAGTGCTTCCAGTTTAGGTAAATTGGCAAAATTTCAAAGTGATCTAACTAATACGGAAATAATTTGAACTAAATAACAATATTAGGGCAGTTAATGGTATTACTGCAACCATGGCTTTATACATTCCAGAAGTTTGACCCCTGCAATTTGCTGTTGATATCCACTCAGGGTAAGAAACTTCATGGTCTATGCAATACATTTAATATCTTTTGTTTAACTCGAGCGAGCTTCTCATACGTACATGTATTTACAGATAAAATTGAGAAAAAACTAAATTAAATTTTTTCTCAGATTTTTCGACCATTTTCTTGGCGCCAAAGCATACATTTTTAAAACTTCATTTTTTCAATGTAAAAAAGATGTAAGTGCCTGCTTATACAGAGAAAAAAACGTGCTAGGGCAATTTTGCTGATATTTCAGGGTTATGACTGCAATTGTCTTAGAGAACTTTTCGCTTGAAACTATTTGAGTGTTGGGAAGCAAAGGGTTAAAGCGGCCCATAGACGATCAATTTTATTGTCAATATAATTGTCAATATCATTAATTCAATATATTGATGAAATTTTTTTGCCCACTAAGTCAATTAATTGACGGTCGTCAATCAAGCCCACAGACGATCAATCAAATTGTCAAAATTCATTATTGTCAATTATATTGACAATGAAATTGATCGTCTATGGGCCGCTTAAGTTAAGTATATTCATGGGTTCTGTTTAGCTAGTTAGTTTTTAGGGCCATATTGTTAAGTTCAGTTAAGCTTGTTAACTTAAGTAAAGAAGTTTGGCTAGTTATTTTCGCGGGACATATTGTTAGGTTAAGTTAAGCTAGTTAACTTAAGTAATAAAGTTTAGCTTATTTTCGTGGGACATGTTTAGCTAGTTATTTTCGCGGGACATGTTTAGCTAGTTATTTTCGCGGGACATGTTTAGCTACTTATTTTCGTGGGACATGTTTAGCTAGTTATTTTCGCGGGACATGTTTAGCTAGTTATTTTCGCGGGACATGTTTAGCTAGTTATTTTCGTGGGACATGTTTAGCTAGTTATTTTCGCGGGACATGTTTAGCTAGTTATTTTCGCGGGACATGTTTAGCTAGTTATTTTCGTGGGACATGTTTAGCTAGTTATTTTCGTGGGACATATTTAGCTAGTTATTTTCGTGGGACATGTTTAGCTAGTTATTTTCGCGGGACATGTTTAGCTAGTTATTTTCGTTGGACATGTTTAGCTAGTTATTTTCGTGGGACATGTTTAGCTAGTTATTTTCGCGGGACATGTTTAGCAAGTTATTTTCGTGGGACATGTTTAGCTAGTTATTTTCGTGGGACATGTTTAGCTAGTTATTTTCGTGGGACATGTTTAGCTAGTTATTTTCGCGGGACATGTTTAGCTAGTTATTTTCGCGAGACATGTTTAGCTAGTTATTTTCGTGGGACATGTTTAGCTAGTTATTTTCGCAGGACATGCTTAGCTAGTTATTTTCGTGGGACATGTTTAGCTAGTTATTTTCGCGGGACATGTTTAGCTAGTTATTTTCGTGGGACATGTTTAGCTAGTTATTTTCGCAGGACATGCTTAGCTAGTTATTTTCGTGGGACATGTTTAGCTAGTTATTTTCGTGGGACATGTTTAGCTAGTTATTTAAGAAGGACGTGCGATCAGGATTTATGTAACATCGATCTTTGATTTTCAAAAATTTAAATTGTGCAATTAATTGACTAGAATTTAAATTCTAGATTTGATTCCCTAGAATATTCAAATTAAATTGGTAATGAAAAAAAAGCACTAAATAAAATAGTACAAGCAGGGCTGTTTTTCTTGATTTGTGAGGATTTGGTTATTAAAACTCCGCGCGTTTTGTGTTTTTTAAAATATATTTTTTATGAAGCAAATTAAGGAGCAAAAAATTATCGCGTTTTTTATTTTGACAACGAACTTTTGAGGCCAAAAATTTTTATCGCAATTTTAAACAAAAATACCTATTGAAATGTGAATGAATAGCATTATAAAAGGTGAATAAAATACATTTTACTTATTAAATATACGTATCAAGCATTCGAACACAGCTCTGCTTTCATTATATATCATTCAAATAAATCGCTACATTTCACAAAATTTTCTTTCATTACATCTACACAATACAAAGTGAAAATAGTGTACTTAAATTTACGTTTCGCTGAATTCACACAAGATAAAGCAAACTATTGCCCCCAAGTTTACCAATTTCCTCAAGTAATAATTAAAAAAAAAACTATAATAATTGGGCACTTGAACTTGCAAAAAAAGTAACTCATGTTAATTTGTACTTAACAAAAGTAACTTCTGGTACATTTTACTTAGCAAAAGTAACTTTTGCTACTTTTGTGTAAAACAAGTTGTGTAACAAAAAAAGTATTTACCCAATAGAGTTGTGTAACATGTAGAAAAGATTTCAATAAAGTTGAAACCAACATAAGCAAGGCTCGATGTATTGAAATTTGTGAAAGACGTATATTGAAATTGATAAAGGACGTGTACTAGAATTCATGAAAGAAATACATACAGTAAATTGAAGTGACACCCGCACTCCTTAAATGAAAGTTAGTTTCTTTATTGTCCCCACTCCCCTACTTCCCCACTCCCCTACTTCCCCTACTTCACTTGCATCTCCCTTTTCCCCCACTCCCCTACTTCCCCTACTTTACTTGCACCCCTCTCTTCCCCCACTCCCCTACTTACCCTACTTCACTTGCATCCCTCTCTTCCCCCTATCCCCTACTTCCCCTACTTTACTTGCATCCCTCTCTTCTTCCACTCCCCTACTTCCCCTACTTTACTTGCATCCCTCTCTTCCCCCACTCCCCTACTTTCCCTACTTTACTTGCATCCCTCTCTTCCCCCACTCCCCTACTTCCCCTACTTCACTTGCATCCCTCTCTTCTCCCACTCCCCTACTTCCTCTACTTCACTTGCATCCCTCTCTTCCCCCACTCCCCTACTTCCCCTACTTTACTAGCATCCCTCTCTTCCCCCACTCCCCTACTTCCCCTACTTTACTTGCATCCCTCTCTTCCCCCACTCCCCTACTTCCCCTACTTTACTTGCATCCCTCTCTTCCCCCACTCCCCTACTTCCTCTACTTTACTTGCATCCCTCTCTTCCCCCACTCCCCTACTTCCCCTACTTTACTTGCATCTCTCTCTTCCCCCACTCCCCTACTTCCCCTACTTTACTAGAATCCCTCTCTTCACCCACTCCCCTACTTCCCCTATACTTGCATCCCTCTCTTCCCCCACTCTCCTAGCTACTTCCCATACTTTACTTACTTTTCCTGCTTCCCCACCAGTACCCCCCTCTTCCCCCCACTCCTCCACTCCCACCCTCCTACCCTCCCCTACTCTCCACTCCCCACTCCCCACTTCCAACTCCCCACTCCCCACTTCCCTATTCCCCCATTTATCACTCTTTCACTCTCCCAACGCTCCACCACTCCCCTACTCCTTCACTCTCCTACTCCCCCACTCTCCCACTCTCCCACTCCCACTATCCCACTCACACTCTCCCACTCACACTCTCCCACTCACACTTTCCCACTCTCCCCACTCTCCCACTCTTCCCACTCTCCCACTCTCACACTCTCACACTCCCTTACTCTTTCACTCTCCCACTCTCCTCTCTCCCACTCCCCCCACTCCCCCTCTTTCACTCTCCCACTCTCCCACCACTCCCCCACTCTTTCACTCTCCCACCACTCCCCCACTCACCCACTCCCCCACTCTTTTACCCTCCCACTTTCCCACTCTCCCACTCCTCCACTCCCCCACTCGTCCACTCTCCCACTCTCCCACCACTCCCCCACTCCCTCACCCCCCACTCCCCCACTCTTTCATTCTCCCACTCTCCCACCACTCCCCCACTCCCCCCCACTCCTTTCCTCTCCCACTCTCCCACTCTCCCACCATTCCCCCACTCCCCCACTCCCCACTCCCCACTGGGATGCTGGGCACGCGCGGCCAGGCGGGAGGGGATAAAAGCTGCACCTGCCCGCACGTCTCTGGGGAGTGGTGGGGAGTGGTGGGGATTGGTGGGGAAGTGGTGGGGAGGAGGTGGGGAAGTGATGGGGAAGTGATGGGGAAGAGGTGAGGAAGAGGTGGGGTAGAGGTGGGGAAGAGGTGGGGAAGAGGTGGGGGAGAGGTGGGGAAGAGGTAGGGAAGAGGTGGGGAAGAGGTGAGGAAGAGGTGGGGAAGAGGTGGGGAAGAGGTGGGGAAGAGGTGGGGAAGAGGTGGGGAAGAGGTGGGGAAGAGGTGGGGAAGAGGTAGGGAAGAGGTGGGGAAGAGGTGAGGAAGAGGTGGGGAAGAGGTGGGGAAGAGGGGAGGAAGAGGTGGGGAAGAGGTGGGGAAGAGGTGGGGAAGAGGTGGGGAAGAGGTGGGGCAGAGGTGGGGAAGAGGTGGGGAAGATGTGAGGAAGAGGTGGGGAAGAGGTGGGGAAGAGGTGGGGAAGAGGTAGGGAAGAGGAGAGGAAGAGGTGAGGAAGAGGTGGGGAAGAGGTGGGGAAGAGGTAGGGAAGAGGTGGGGAAGAGGTAGGGAAGAGGTGGGGAAGAGGTAGGGAAGAGGAGAGGAAGAGGTGGGGAAGAGGTGGGGAAGAGGTGGGGAAGAGGTAGGGAAGAGGTGGGGAAGAGGTAGGGAAGAGGAGAGGAAGAGGTGGGGAAGAGGTGGGGAAGAGGTGGGGAAGAGGTAGGGAAGAGGAGAGGAAGAGGTAGGGAAGAGGAGAGGAAGAGGTGAGGAAGAGGTGGGGAAGAGGTGGGGAAGAGGTGGGGAAGAGGTGGGGAAGAGGTGGGGAAGAGGTGGGGAAGAGGTAGGGAAGAGGTGGGGAAGAGGTGAGGAAGAGGTGGGGAAGAGGTAGGGAAGAGGAGAGGAAGAGGTGGGGAAGAGGTGGGGAAGAGGTGGGGAAGAGGTAGGGAAGAGGTGGGGAAGAGGTAGGGAAGAGGAGAGGAAGAGGTGGGGAAGAGGTGGGGAAGAGGTGGGGAAGAGGTAGGGAAGAGGAGAGGAAGAGGTAGGGAAGAGGAGAGGAAGAGGTGAGGAAGAGGTGGGGAAGAGGTGGGGAAGAGGTGGGGAAGAGGTGGGGAAGAGGTGGGGAAGAGGTAGGGAAGAGGAGAGGAAGAGGTGGGGAAGAGGTGGGGAAGAGGTGGGGAAGAGGTGGGGAAGAGGAGAGGAAGAGGTAGGGAAGAGGAGAGGAAGAGGTAGGGAAGAGGAGAGGAAGAGGTGAGGAAGAGGTGGGGAAGAGGTGGGGAAGAGGTGGGGAAGAGGTGGGGAAGAGGTGGGGAAGAGGTGGGGAAGAGGTGGGGAAGAGGTGGGGAAGAGGGGGGGATGAGGTGGGGAAGAGGTGGGGATGAGGTGGGGAAGAGGTGGGGAAGCAAGCGAAGTAAAAGACTCCAGGCATTTCAACAAGACAGTAACTGTCAACACAAAGGCTCTAACTCTACAGTTATGGTCGTAACCGTCTCACGGTTAAGACCCAAGCTTTGTGGGGCTACAGTGCTCCCCATGTCCTCCCCAGCCGCCGGTACTACGTCTTCCCCAACTGTATTTGGTTTCTTATTCCCCATTGTAAAAATTTTTTGCTTCACTTAGCGAATTTTTTGCTATTTTCCCCTCTCTGTTTGCACTTTGGAGCTGCGGTTTCTTGTTGTACTTCATCATTCTTATTTCTTCCGTTTCTAATTCCCCTGTTTATGCCTTTTTGTATAGCTTCCTTTTTCTAATTCTTTCATTTCTCTTCTCCTCTTTTTCATATCTCATGTGCCTCTACTCTCCCATTCTTAATTGTGCCATATCTTTGTTTCCCTTTTTTTATTTCTAATGTTTTTCTACTTTCCCGTTCTCATTTCTTCTATTTTTTAATTTCCCTTTTTCTATTTCTTTTATTTTTCCACTGTCCCATTCTTATTTCTTCTATTTCTCTATTTTCCTTTTCTCTTATTTCTAATATCAAATTTTTATTTCAATAATTTCCTTTTTTTTCTGTTTGCCAACTTTCCCTTTTTACTTTTTCTATTTCTATATTTTTTTCTGTTTGATTCATCACGTCTTTCTTATTTTGTTAATGTCACTATTTGTGCAGATTTTAATGCTCTGTTCATGATTGCAATTTTCTTTCATTCTAACCTCGTATTTATAGGCTTTTCGTTTTTGCAGTTTATCAATATTTCTTTTGTGTTTCATTCTTTAATATTTCTATTCATTTCCTACATTTTGAAGGCGTCTACTAGTCATCAGTAAATTTTATTTCCATCAATGATTTCAGCCTCCTTCAGGAAGTTCTATTTCCATCAATATTTTCTATTTTCATTCAATAATTCCTATTTCTACTTTCAATTGAAATCCTCGATAAAACTAAACCCTGAATTAAATTGAAATCATGAATTAAATTAAAATCATGGATTAAATTGAAATCCTAGATTCAAATAAAATCCTGGATTTAATTAAAATTTTAGATTAAAAAATTAAAATCCCGGATTAAATTGAAATCCTGAATTTAATCTACAAAATAAACTACTGCCGAATTTTAACAAACATTTCCAAATCCTGGATTTAAACGTCACAATAAACTTCTGCTGCGTACGAACAATATTTCAAAAATCTCGGATTTAGTTACAGTGAACGAGCTACTGCAACTTTAATGGGTTATTTAAAATCCCGGATTTATTTCGTCCGAATGAAATACTGGAACAAATTCACGGCGCAATCCGAATCCGGGATTGCCGGCAGCAATCATTGCATAAGCGGATTGCAGGATTGCCGCTCTCGCCTGGCTTCTGTCATGTCAACTGGCAACATGTCATTCCAACTGGCGAGCTGTCATTCCAACTATCAAACTGTCATTCCAACTGGCAAACTACCCTGTCAACTGGCAAACTGTCATTCCAACTGGCAAACTGACATTCCAACTGGCAAACTGTCATTCCAACTGGAAAACTACTCTGTCAACTGGCAAACTACTCTGTCAACTGGCAAACTGTCATTCCAACTGGCAGACTGTCCTGTCAACTGGCAAACTGTCATTCCAACTGGCAAATTGTCAGTCCAACTGGCAAACTGTCATTCCAACTGGCAAACTGTCATTCCAACTGGCAAACTGTCATTCCAACTGGCAAATTGTCAGTCCAACTGGCAAACTGTCATTCCAACTGAAAAACTGTCCCACCAACTGGCAAACTGTCATTCCAACTGGCAAGCTGACATTCCAACTGGCAAACTGTCCCATCAACTGGCAAACTGTCCCACCAACTGGCCAACTGTCATTCCAACTGACAAACTGTCCCACCAACTGGCAAACTGTCATTCCAACTGGCAAACTGACATTCCAGCTGGCAAACCATCCCATCAACTGGCAAACTGTCCCACCAACTGGCCAACTGTCATTCCAACTGACAAACTGTCCCACCAACTGGCAAACTGTCATTCCAACTGGCAAACTGACATTCCAACTGGCAAACCGTCCCATCAACTGGCAAACTGTCCCACCAACTGGCCAACTGTCATTCCAAATGACAAACTGTCCCTCCAACTGACAAACTGTCATTCCAACTGGCAAACTGACATTCCAACTGGCAAACCGTCCCATCAACTGGCAAACTGACCCACCAACTGGCCAACTGTCATTCCAACTGACAAACTGTCCCACCAACTGGCAAACTGTCATTCCAACTGGCAAACTGACATTCCAACTGGCAAACCGTCCCATCAACTGGCAAACTGTCCCACCAACTGGCCAACTGTCATTCCAACTGGCAAACTGTCCCACCAACTGCTAAACCGTCCCACTAAACTGGCAAACTGGAATATGGACAGCCGAACTGCAGTTTCAACTGGCAAGCGCAGGCAACTTCTTGGCAAATACAGCTGCAGCTGCAGCTATACCTGCAGCTGCTGCAGCTGCGTGATACGTCGCTTTGAGCTCTAAATCCGGATTAGGATTTGCTGTAACGGATCAGCTACGTATGCCGCTCCACTGCAACGGGAGGTAGCGGGAGGTAGCGGGAGGTAGCGGGATGTAGCGGGAGGTAGTGGGAGGTAGCGGGATGTAGCGGGATGTAGCGGGATGTAGCGGGATGTAGCGGGATGTAGCGGGATGTAGCGGGAGGTAGCGGGATGTAGCGGGAGGTAGCGGGATGTAGCGGGATGTAGCGGGATGTAGCGGGATGTAGCGGGAGGTAGCGGGAGGGTAGCGGGAGGTAGCGGGAGGTAGCGGGAGGTAGCGGGAGGTAGCGGGATGTAGCGGGAGGTAGCGGGAGGTAGCGAGAGGTAGCGGGATGTAGCGGGATGTAGCGGGATGTAGCGGGAGGTAGCGGGAGGTAGCGGGATGTAGCGGGATGTAGCGGGAGGTAGCGGGAGGTAGCGGGAGGTAGCGGGAGGTAGCGGGAGGTAGCGGGAGGTAGCGGGAGGTAGCGGGAGGTAGCGGGAGGTAGCGGGAGGTAGCGGGAGGTAGCGGGAGGTAGCGGGAGGTAGCGGGACGTAGCATGAGGTAGCGGGAGGTAGCGGGAGGTAGCGGGAGGTAGCGGGAGGTAGCGGGAGGTAGCGGGAGGTAGCGGGAGGTAGCGGGAGGTAGCGGGAGGTAGCGGGAGGTAGCGGGAGGTAGCGGGAGGTAGCGGGATGTAACGGGATGCAGCGGGATATATAGGAATATAACGAGATAAAACGGAATATAGCGGGATATAACGGAATGTAACAAGGTATAACAAGATGGCATTATCATTTAGGCCTAAACACTCACAACTGGCCCAATTAAACACATTATTTTCCCCTGAAAGAATTTCACCAGTTGTTCCCACCTGAAAGTTTTTCAGTCTGTTGTCCTTTAACTGTAACTTATTTTTATAAGTTTTTTATCTTATCCATAACCCCCGTAATTTTATGTTACCCTACAACACACCTACAACACCCCTACAACACCCCTACAACACCCCTACAACAGACCTACAACACCCCACAACACTTCTACAACACCCCTACAACACCCCTACAACACCCCACAACACTTCTACAACACCCCTTCAACACCCCTACAACACCCCTACAACACCCATACAACACCCCTACAACACCCCTACAACACCCCTACAACACCCCTACAACACCCCACAACACCCCTACAGCACCCCTACCACCCCACCTCACACCCTCTCCCCAGTAACCCCCCCAACCTCCCCACAACCCCCACCCTTCCCATATTTGCACCTATTTACTTCAAAAAACTCCACCCCCATTGAGGAGTTTTGGGGAGTTTTGAGCGGACTAGGGGGTCGGGAGGAGGGGTGAGAGGAGGACGGGAGGTCCGGGTGGGGGTCGAAAGGTTTGTTTGCCAGGCGCCTAGAGTGCGCTGAAGAAGCGACTATTGCGCGCAAGTTGCTTTATTGCGGCGTGAGGCGAGTGTGCAATGTGGGGGTCTTGGGGGTCGTTGGGGGCATGAGGGTCGTGGGGGGCATGAGGGTCGTGGGGGGCGTGAGAGTCGTGGGGGTCGGGGGGGTCATGGAGGATCGAGGGGTTCATGGGGTCTTGGGTTCGTGAGGGTCGTGCGGGTCGTGAGGGTCATGGAGGATCATGGGGGTCATGGGGGTCGTGGGGGTCGTGAGGGTCGTGGGAGTCGTGGGGGTTATGGAGGATCATGGGGGTCGTGGAGTCATGAGGGTCATGGGGATCGTGGGGGTCATGAGGGTCATGTGGGTTATGAGGGTCATGGGGTCATTGGGGTCATGAGGGTCATGAGGGTCATGGGGTCATTGGGGTCCAATGAGGGTCTGGAATTGTTACTACCAATGATTGTTTCGGAATTACAACTTCCAACCATTGTCGGAGAATGATACTTCCAATGATCGATGATAAATGCTCTTTCTAATGGTTGTTGCGATCATAACTTCCAATGATAGTTGCAGATTGATACTTCCAATGATTGCCGAGATTGTTTCTTCTAATGATGATCGGAGAATATTACTTCCAATGATAGTAGGAATCACAACTTCCAATGATTCTTGGAGATTGATACGTCCGATGATTGCTGAGGATTGCTGCCTGCAGAGATTGCCCGGCAGCCGCCGATGGAACAGCATCTAAGCAAACGCAGCCGCGGCGTTCCAATCCCGCGCTGTTTGTTTTGTGTGGCTGTGTGGTCAGTGTATAGATGCTGCAGCTGTGTGGACGGCCGCTGCAGCTGTATGGACGGCTGCTGCAGCTGTGTGGACGGCTGCTGCAGCTGTGTGGACGGCTGCTGCAGCTGTGTGGACGGCTGCTGCAGCTGTGTGGAAGGCTGCTGCAGCTGTGTGGACGGCTGATGCAGCTGTGTGGACGGCTGCTGCAGCTGTATGAACGGCTGCTGCAGCTGTAGGTACGGTTTACACAGCTGCAGACAGCTCGTACAGCTGTAGATATGGCTGCTTCTGCCGTAGGTGGGGCTTACCCTTACGACTGCAGTCTCTTCTGCTATAGACCAAGCTAATATAGCTGCAGACACAGCTCATTCAGCTCCAGAAGCAGCTTATACAGCTGCAAATACAGCTCACACAGCTGCAGTCTTTGCTGCTTGGAATCAGAACTGATTGTACAACGTCGGTCCCTGAAGCTGTAGAAACAGTTAGGCTTATACAGCTGCACCACCTACAGCTGTAAAAGATGCAATGATTGTGCATCTGGTTCCTGCAGCTGTACCAGCTGCAAGGCTTAATCAGGTATTGCATTTACAGCTGTAGATGCTGCAGTGATTGTACGGCTGCAGTTTCTACAACTATGACAGATGTAAGACAAGCAGAGCTGTAACATCCAGAGCTGCAGTCGTATATCTACTGACGCAGCTGCTGCTTATTATTTTCAATCGAAAGTAGAAAAAATCGACAGAGGTTTATTGTGTCGGTTAAATTCAGGATTTAGAAAAGATTGTTTAAATGCGGCAGTAGTTTATTCTAAGGATTAAATACAAAATTTCAATTATATCCAAGGTTTCAGTCATATCCGGGATTTCAATTTAACAGAGGAATATAATTTAATTCATTTAGTACGCATAACATCTCCACTCATAACCCTCATATCACCCCTCATAACGTCTCACATCACTACTCATAAAGCCTCATATCACCACTCATAAAGCCTCATATCACCACTCATAAAGCCTCATATCACCACTCATAACGTCTCACATCACTACTCATAAAGCCTCATATCACTACTCATAAAGCCTCATATCATCACTCATAAAGCCTCATATCACCACTCATAAAGCCTCATATCACCACTCATAAAGCCTCATATCACCACTCATAAAGCCTCATATCACCACTCATAAAGCCTCATATCACTACTCATAAAGCCTCATATCACCACTCATAAAGCCTCATATCATCACTCATAAAGCCTCATATCACCACTCATAAAGCCTCATATCACCACTCATAAAGCCTCATATCACCACTCATAAAGCCTCATATCACCACTCATAAAGCCTCATATCACTACTCATAAAGCCTCATATCACCACTCATAAAGCCTCATATCACCACTCATAAAGCCTCATATCATCACTCATAAAGCCTCATATCACCACTCATAAAGCCTCATATCACTACTCATAAAGCCTCATATCACCACTCATAAAGCCTCATATCATCACTCATAAAGCCTCATATCACCACTCATAAAGCCTCATATCACCACTCATAAAGCCTCATATCACCACTCATAAAGCCTCATATCACCACTCATAAAGCCTCATATCACCACTCATAAAGCCTCATATCACCACTCATAAAGCCTCATATCACCACTCATAAAGCCTCATATCACCACTCATAAAGCCTCATATCACTACTCATAAAGCCTCATATCACCACTCATAAAGCCTCATATCACCACTCATAAAGCCTCATATCACCACTCATAAAGCCTCATATCACCACTCATAAAGCCTCATATCACCACTCATAAAGCCTCATATCACCACTCATAAAGCCTCACATCACCACTCATAAATTTACCCACTCAAACCTTCCAACTTTCCTTCATGGCCGCAAATGACAAGCGTTAAGTTGAGCTTCTATTCATTTAAAGTTTGACGAACTTTAAAGTTCTGCGAAGTTTTGTGAGAACTTGCCGCCATCGGACACCATTCGTCTCCATGTCCAAGTCCCTCTAAGTTCGCTGCCAAGTTAGCCAACTTTTTAAACTTCATCTCATTTACCTCACTTGATTTTTGAGTTTGAGACTTAGTCCCCGTATTTTTTGGAGCTGATTTTGTTAAGGTTATTGAAGTGTTGAGTGCATATTTCTCATGTGTGTATGCTTGTGTGTGTGTGCATGTGTTTGTGTGAATGTTTGTCAGTGTGGTGTGTGTGTTTGTATGTGTGTTTGTGTGTGTGTATTTGTGCGTGTTTGTGAGTGTGGTGTGTGCGTGTCTGTGTGTGTAATACGTATATACAGTATTATACATGTGCTTGTATGTGCTTGTGTGTGTGTTTGTGTGCGCGTTTGGGTTTTTGTATACGAGTATGTGTGGTGTGTGTGTGTGTGTTTACGTGTTGTATGTGCTTTTGTGTGTGTGTGTGTCTGTGTGTGTAATACGCATATACAGTATTATACATGTGATGGTATATTCATGTATGTGTACCAATATCAGGCGCATGGAAAAGCACGTAATGCTCGGAAGTATGAGTATAGAGATGTACGATATGGATTTATAAGAATGTATGCATTTTCTCTCGTACTTCGTTATGCTTTATTCAAAAAAGATATAAGGTGTCAAAGTACTTCAAATTGGGGTGTAAGTATCACATACATAAAATGAAATAAAACATGCATCAGAAAATTTTTTAATATCAATTGTTCCGTCACACATACAGCGTGTACGGAGCCGACGATGATTAATATATATAAAAAGCTTTGGTATGTACAGTATAATTCTTTAATTAAATGAATTTGACGTTAATTTAAAAACAACAACTATCATAATCGTTCAACTTCGAGCTAAGCTTACAATATGAAAGACTTGAACAATTTTACACCAAGTACGTATATTCGTTGTGCTTTTTAAACATTGAAACGAAAAAAATTCACTAGAGCACAAAATTCAACGGAGACACTCTCGTTCATGTTGACAAAAGAGGCAACAATTAAATACTTTTAGATGATTAATCCAAACTGATGATCAATTCTGATGATCGATCATTACTACAAACGGTTTATCAGTTCATGAAATGCAAACCCGATGATTGGAAGAGTTTCCCCTGCAGCCTTTTCTACGCTTCCTCCGTTTTCTTTAATCACCAGAGAAGCTGCTCGCTCGCGAAAAAACGACCCAGTCCAACTTTTTCGCCGCCTACATGCATGTTTTTCACCGCCCCAGTTATTAAATCACTTAGGCGGCGAAAAACATGCATTCTCCGGCGGAAAAGTTTAGATGGGAGGCAACAAAATAAGAGAAGTAAGACGAACTTAGATGTGCGTGCTCGTTCCAATTCAACACGTATTCAAATACGAAGATAATCACTAATTATTTTTACGAAAAGAACACACAATTGTTTAAATTTTAAATCTGTCCGTCTCTGAAGGCAACGTTTCGATGATACTAACATCATCTTCAGGTTGTGATATACAAAAGAAACTCCTAGGCCAACTCGGTAGCAACCATCCAACGTACGGTAACAACCATCCAACGTACGGTAACAATCATCCAACGTACGGTAACAATCATCCAACGTACGGTAACAATCATCCAACGTACGGTAACAATCATCAAACGTACGGTAACAATCATCCAACGTACGGTAGCAATCATCCAACGTACGGTAGCAATCATCGAACTTAGCAGATTTACCATTCAAAAAATAGAGTTTTGTACCAGCTAAAGCAAACCCAATTTCTGAAGCATTTGTTAGTGTTCTTCCCCCTTCTCCCAACCACACCCACACCCACACACCCACACACAAATCATCTCTTCCAACCCTCCCCATACACCCAAATCCCCTCCCCTCCCCCCGACCCTCTCCCCACCTCCGCACAACTCACCCCCACTCCCCAAGGGAAGAAACTTCCACTTGCCCTCTCATTTTATTCTATATTTTTGAACGTAGTTTCTTGGCGCTGAATTTTGCCGAAGTTTCTGGGACTTTTCAGCTCTGGCAGAACTTGTAGCTTTTGAATGCCTCATTTTTGTGATCTCAGCTCGAGGGAAAATGCGAAACAAAAAGTCCCTTGCGAGGGGAGCATTTGACTCGGGAAATTTACGGCGAAATGATAACTAAATTCCGAGTGAAATTGGCCTGAAAAAAGTTTTCGTTTTTAATTTAAAATTTTTAATGGTGAGATTGTTTTTTTATTTATGAAATTTTTTAATTTAATTTTGAAAACTGAATTCCGTGTGCAATTGGGCTAGAAAAGTTTCCGTGTTTTCGTTCTTTAATCGAATTTTTTAATGGTGAGATGCTTTTTATATTTGTGAAGTTCTTCAATTTCGTTTTGATGACTAAATTCCGCGTGAAATTGGGCTGCAAATTTTTTTCGTGATTTCGTTTTTTATTGCGACTTTTTTAATGGTGAGATTGTTTTTTTAATTATGAAATTCTTCAGTTTAATTTTGAAAACTGAATTCTGTGTAAAATTGGGCTGGAAAAGTTTTCGTGTTTCCGTCTTTTAATTCAAATATTTTAATGTTGAGATTGTTTTTTATTTGTGAAATTCTTTAATTTCGTTTTGATAACAAAATTCTGTCTGAAAGTGGGCTACGAAGTCAGAAAAGTTTCGTCTTCGTAGATAGAAATTTTATCTACGAACTTTGAAAGTAGGCTACGTTTGTGCATGTTTTAATTCGATTTTTTCGGTTATATTCTTTTTAATTTAAAAAACTTTCAACACAATTCCATTTTGATAACTGAACTCCGCGTGAAATTGGGCTTCGGAAATAAGGTAGTTCACTTCTTACGTTCAATTTTTTATGGAAAATTCTTTTGCTATACTCAAAACTTTCCAATTTCATTTTTTCTAAGGAACACCAATTAGCAAAGAACGCAAGAAATTATAAAATTTGCGTTGGTAAAACATTTCTTAGATTTGTTAATGTGTTTACAAATCCAAGTCATTTGAATGTTGCAAAGTTTGAGCAATAATTCTTCTCCCCTCTTTCACCTCTCATTCTGCCCCTCCGGGGATACAACTATTGTATCTATAGGAATTAGCGCTCCCAAGGGGAAATGTGTGAGGGTCCGATCTGAGCGTTGGGTAGGCCCTCTTTTTGATGAAATAAAATGCTTTTGTTATGTTAAGGACTATCTTTTTCGGTTCACTGCTGTCCTGTTCTTCAGCACCTACTATTTTCTTCTTCAACTTTAATCTTTGTTTCATAAACATCTTTCTCAACTTACTGTTTCTGTGCCCCTTCTGCATAGATTCCGCGTTCCCTTATCTCCATCGTAAATGGTGCCTTCCTTCTTCCTCTCTTTGAATCGCCTTTGAGGCGGATAGAGAGACTTAAACTAACTAAGAATCTCATCTAATCTCACATTCCTCCTAAACAAAATATTTTGCTGTTGTTTATTCCTCTACGTCAACTATCTATATTTCAAGTATATAAGTAAGGGAACGAGATACATCGTTAAAATAATAATTTTAAAACAATACATATAATATTGTAAAAGTTATAATATTGTGAAGTTTATAATAGTATTGTAAGAAGTATAATAATATCGTAAAAATAATAGGAATATTATAAGAAATAATCTAATAATATCGTAAAGATAATAATGTCGTTTCAATAAAGATATCGAAAAAATAATAGAAGTATTATAAAAAGTAATGTAGTAATATCGTAAAAAAATAATATCGTACCGATAATAATACCGAAAAAATAATAGGAATAATATTTTTTATAATATTCCTATTATTATTATTTTTTATAATATTCCTATGACTTTTGCGGTATTACCATTGGTGTGAAAACAAATGAAAACGAAAAATAAACGAATGAAAGTTGTCTGTAAAACAGCAAATAAAGTAGAACAAGAAACAAAAAATTCCAGAACACTCACATTTCTCTCAGACCGTCCACTTCCCTCACATTTACCCTCAAACCATTCACTTTCCTCAAATTTCACATAAAACCGTCCAGTACTCTCACATTTCCCCTCAAAACCCCACTTCCCTCACATTTCTCTCAAACCAACACTTCCCTCATATTTCCCCAGACTCTCCACTAACCTCACATTTTTTCTCAGATCCCCTCACATTTCCTCTCACATTTTCCTTGAAACTATTCTTTCCCCTCACACTTCCCTCAGACCGTCCACTACCCTTACATTTCCTCCCATATCCCCTCACATTTTTCCTGAAACCATTCACTTCCCTCACATTTTCCCTTTAACCATTCACTTCCCTTACATTTCCCATCAGACCATCCAGTACCCTCACAGCTCCCTTCACATTCCCCCTCACAGCCGAAGGCCTACCTCCGATCACTTATTCACGAGGAGGGCGCGGTAGGCTGCATACGGCCGGATGTTCATGCGGCTCTTGAGAGGGACTCTCGCTTTGAAAGCTTCGAATGCGGTGCTTTGAAACAGACGCAAAACTAAACTTTGCTTTCAAAAAAACAAGAAAACTAATCTTAGCCTAAATATTGGTTCCATGAAAACCAAAGAAAGCCAACATAAACCTAAATATTGGTTCCAAAAAAACAAAGAAAACCGACGCAAAACTAAATATTGGTTCCATGAATACCAAAGAAAACCAACGCAAAACTAAATATTGGTTCCATGAAAACCAAAGAAAACCAAAAAAATCACGTAAAACAAGAGAAAAAATTGAAATTGGAATATCAATGCGTGTATAGTGCGTCTAATATTTTCTTAGAAAACCAAAAAAAAAATCAAAATCAATCAAACGAAAACCAAAGAAAAGCTGAAGGTTGAAAAATAAATACCAGTTTATTTGTATACTGTCTCCAATATCTATGTATTAATTATTGTCATAATATTAGTTTTAGACTCCCTAGCCACGACAAAGGCGATCTCTAAAGAGCTAAAAGAAGCAACCATTTTGTGTGGACTGTAGGAAACAGGGAATCTATGCACAAGGTGTGTGATACCCTGCGCACAAGAACAGCAAGTTTGAAAAAAGCTTTCGAACCTGCATCGACACTTTTTCTTATATTGGTCACTTTTAATTTCTCTTTCATGACTATTGAAATCCCTGCATATTTTTGCGCTTCTTGAGTAATAAATTTTTGAGAAACATCACTCAGTATTTAGGCATTTTTGTTAAAGATAGTATCCACGATACTCCCGGGTATTGCCCTGAGGTATTGCCCTTTATTGATCCCAAAAACAGGGTATTAATCTTTACCCTAATTTCTTATTGCCAGTTATATATTTACCCTATTTATTACCGAAAGCTTAATCTCTACCCTGTTTTGTTATCGTGAGTAGAATTTTGCCCTATGTTGTTACCGAAAGTGATATTTTTACCCCGAGAGGTAAATCTTTAACGTATTTTGTAACCCAAACTTCAAAAAATCTTTACCTATTTTGTTTTCGAAAATTTAATCTCTACCCTATTTTTTTATCGTAAGTACAATTTTGCCCTGTGTTGCTTTGTTATCGTAGGTAGAACATAGTCCTATGTTGCTATCAAAAGCAGAGCGTGGACGGTAATATACAAGCACACAGACCTTTAAACAACTTATCCAGCAACAAATATCAACTGCTCCAGTTTTGGATGGTTCACTGGTAAATTACTGAAGCAATATTTCTCAAAAACAAAAAGTATGAATGAAAATAAAAATAAATACGGGTGCAAGAAAAACCGACAATTCGTGACCGTGACTGATTAGCAATCCAAGATCATGATGGACAAGTGATCAAGGAGACAAACAGACAGAAAAATTTATGAGAAGAAGAAACAGAAACCGAAAGAAAAATAAACGAAGTGAAGAAACGTTATCAGCTAAGAGAAGAAATGAACACAACATTTTTCAACTGAAAAAAAAATTGAGTGCACTGAAAAAGAGTCATCAACTGAGGGAAGGAATGAACGTAATAGTTTTCAATTACGAGGAAAATTAAGGCGATAACAAACAAGTTATCAATCTAGAGAAGAAAAGAACGCAGAGAAGAGCAAACTTCCCTCACTTAGGCCCCAAATAAAAGAACTTCCCTCAGGTCCCACAACACCACAAAACCGTTTATTTCCCAAAAAAGTTGACACATGAGACACATGACAACATATTGGCTTTTAAAAGTTTCTTAATACTAAACGTCCTTAGACAAACGTACCATACGAAGTGTACTAATAGACAAACCATACGAGGCGTACTAATAGACAAACCATTCGAGGCGTACTAATAGATAAACCATCAAATGGCAGGCCGCCATTACCCTCAGGAAGACCCTCGCAAAAAAGAGGGCAGGCAGAAGGGTTGGCTGATCAGACACGAGTTATGGTCAATATGCAGCCCAAAAATCATGGGTGTGGCCGACCGTAATATGCTGTATTGCGTCCGACGTACTGCGGAAGTTCGGAGGGTTGAGTGAGGGTCTACCTTCGTAGGCGGCTGGGATGAGGGGAAATGGAGTGGGAGGTGGGGTGATGAGAGGGGAAGTGGGGGTTACGAGGGTAGATGGGATGAGGCTGATGTGAGGGTAGGTGAGGGTAGGGGTGGCGAGAGGGGAAGTGGGGGTTACGAGGGTAGATGGGATGAGGCTGATGTGAGGGTAGGTGAGGGTAGGAGTGACGAGAGGGGAAGTGAGGGGTTACGAGGGTAGATGGGATGAGGCTGGGGTGAGGAGTAACGGGGGTAGGGGTGACGAGTATCAGAGAGAAGCCAGTTGGCGTTGTGACTACGTGTTGACCGATATGTACGTTTACGCCTCTTCCTACATAGCAAACTTTGGAAAAGTTATTTTTTATAAAATTACTGAATATTCATGCAATGATATGCTTTCTGCACCTTTACTCTATTCAAAAATATTGGGAGATTTTTTTCTATTTCTGAACCTTTCCTCTATGCAAAAATACTGGAAGATTTCTTTTTCCATCTCTATTTATGTACCTTTAATCTATACAACAATACTGGGGATTCTCTCTCAAATGAATGACGATTTTTGAACGTATCTATGGCCGTAGCAGAGACGATGTGTTGCGACAGCCCCTTTCAGATTTTGACAATTTCAACAAAAAAAAATTATGCTTGAAATGCTTGGAAACAATTTCCAAAAGTTATTTTTTGGTATTTCTGGTACATGATATTTTAAGCATCTTAAAATTGAGCGAAATACCGTGAACCCGTTAAATTGGCCCGTTTTTCAACATACTCGATATATAGGCTCGTAAAATGTGCCCGTTCAATAACAAACTCGCTGAATAAGCTCTGCAAATAAAAAATCCTTTAAATAAGCGCGTTGATTAAAAAATTTTAAATACCCCAATCAAATAACGAATTCTTCAAATACGCCAATCAAATAACGAATTCTTTAAATACCCCCATCAAATAACGAATTCTTTAAATACGCCCATCAGATAACGAACTCTTTAAATACGCCCATTAAATAACGAACTCTTTAAATACCCCCATCAAATAACGAACTCTTTAAATACCCCCATCAAATAACGAATTCTTTAAATACCCCCATCAAATAACGAATTCTTTCAATACCCCATCAGATAACGAACTCTTTAAATACGCCCATTAAATAACGAACTCTTTAAATACCCCCATCAAATAACGAACTCTTTAAATACCCCCATCAAATAACGAACTCTTTAAATACCCCATCAAATAACGAATTCTTTAAATACCCCCATCAAATAACGAACTCTTTTAATACGCCCATAAAAGAACGAACTCTTTAAATACCCCATCAAATAACGAACTCTTTTAATACGCCCATAAAAGAACGAACTCTTTAAATACCCCATCAAATAACGAATTCTTTAAATACCCCCATCAAATAACGAATTCTTTCAATACCCCATCAAATAACGAATTATTTAAATACCCCATCAAATAACTAATTCTTTAAATACCCCCATCAAGTAACGAACTCTTTAAACACCCCCCATCAAATAACGACTTCACTAAATAAGCTCATTAAAATACGGCCGACTGAGCAGAGTACGAGCAAAAAAGCGACTTTTGAGACGTAAGTTTGCTCGTCATTACAGCTGCGAGCGAGAGGGAACCTCCTGGTTGTCAAGCGAGGGATTGTCAAGCGAGGGGTTGTCAAGCGAGGGGTTGTAAAGAAAGAGATTGTCAGCGGCAATCATTATTTCTGAAGAAAACTTTTTGTTCCGAATGAAAAGAAAATTTTTTTTCTTTATTCGAGATGGCGCTTTATTTCTTTTTGTGGTAGGGCAGACATTGAATTTGTGTTCTCATGCATTGTATTGTTTCTCAGCCTCAGCCTCAGTTTCAGCCTCAGCCTGAGTTTCAGCTTCAGCCTCAGTTTCAGCCTCAGCCTCAGTTTCAGCTTCTTTTTTTATTTTTTTTATTTTTTATTTATTTACCACAGGTGATACAGAGGTAGAATTTTTCTTAAGTCTAGTACAATGGACAAGTTTGAATATAGCTACCTGTGGGCCCGAATAAGTTCAGCGACTTCTGGGGCATCCTACCATCAACATTATTCTAAGGTGTACATTAATGTTTAACCTAAATCACTTAACCTAGTTTCGCATTTGACTGATCAATGAGATAATTTACTCGATATTAGATGCTTCATTTTACAATATAGGTCATATGGACTGTATTAACAGTACACTCGATAAACGATTTAACAGTAGATTGAATTTCGGCGATATTACCCATGGCATATTACATTATTGGAAACAGTCATGTAGGAAACAAGATTTTGACTTGGTGATCATACACGACTAATAGTTTCAGCCTCAGCCTCAGCCTCATCCTCAGCCTCAGTTTCAGCCTCAGGCTCAGCCTCTGTTTTAGCCTCAGACTCAGCCCCAGCCTCAGCCTCATCCTCAGCCTCAGTTTCAGCCTCAGCCTCAGCCTCAGTTTCAGCCTCAGCCTCAGACTCAGCCCCAGCCTCAGCCTCAGCCTCAGCCTCAGTTTCAGCCTCAGCCTCAGCCTCAGACTCAGCCCCAGCCTCAGCCTCATCCTCAGCCTCAGTTTCAGCCTCAGCCTCAGCCTCAGCCTCAGTTTCAGCCTCAGCCTCAGCCTCAGACTCAGCCCCAGCCTCAGCCTCATCCTCAGCCTCAGTTTCAGCCTCAGCCTCAGCCTCAGCCTCAGTTTCAGCCTCAGCCTCAGCCTCAGACTCAGCCCCAGCCCCAGCCTCAGCCTCATCCTCAGCCTCAGCCTCAGACTCAGCCCCAGCCTCAGACTCAGCCTCATCCTCATCCTCAGCCTCAGTTTCAGCCTCAGGCTCAGCCTCTGTTTTAGCCTCAGACTCAGCCCCAGCCTCAGCCTCATCCTCAGCCTCAGTTTCAGCCTCAGCCTCAGCCTCAGTTTCAGCCTCAGCCTCAGACTCAGCCCCAGCCTCAGCCTCAGCCTCAGCCTCAGTTTCAGCCTCAGCCTCAGCCTCAGCCTCAGTTTCAGCCTCAGCCTCAGCCTCAGACTCAGCCCCAGCCCCAGCCTCAGCCTCATCCTCAGCCTCAGCCTCAGCCTCAGACTCAGCCCCAGCCTCACACTCAGCCTCATCCTCATCCTCAGCCTCAGTTTCAGCCTCAGGCTCAGCCTCTGTTTAAGCCTCAGACTCAGCCCCAGCCTCAGACTCAGCCTCATCCTCAGCCTCAGTTTCAGCCTCAGCCTCAGCCTCAGTTTCCGCCTCAGCCTCAGCCTCAGTTTCAGCCTCAGCCTCAGCCTCAGACTCAGCCCCAGCCTCAGCCTCAGCCTCAGTTTCAGTCTCAGCCTCAGTTTCAGCCTCAGCCTCAGACTCAGCCCCAGCCTCATCCTCATCCTCAGCCTCAGTTTCAGCCTCAGCCTCAGCCTCAGCCTCAGCCTCAGCCTCAGACTCAGCCCCAGCCTCAGCCTCAGTTTCAGCCTCAGCCTCAGTTTCAGCCTCAGCCTCAGTTTCAGCCTCAGCCTCAGACTCAGCCCCAGCCTCAGCCCCAGCCTCAGCCTCATCCTCAGCCTCAGGCTCAGCCTCTGTCTTAGCCTCAGCCTCAGCCTCAGCCTCATCCTCAGCCTCAGTTTCAGCCTCAGCCTCATCCTCAGTTTCAGCCTCAGCCTCAGCCTCAGACTCAGCCCCAGCCTCAGCCCCAGCCTCAGCCTCATCCTCAGCCTCAGTTTCAGCCTCAGCCTCAGCCTCAGTTTCAGCCTCAGTTTCAGCCTCAGCCTCAGCCTCATCCTCAGCCTCATTCTCAGCCTCAGTTTCAGCCTCAGCCTCAGCCTCAGTTTCAGCCTCAGCCTCAGACTCAGCCCCAGCCTCAGCCTCATCCTCAGCCTCAGTATCAGCCTCAGCCTCAGCCTCAGTTTCAGCCTCAGCCTCAGACTCAGCCCCAGCCTCAGCAACAGTATCAGCCTCAGCCTCAGCCTCAGCCTCAGGTCGCAGGCACGGGACGCCGTCCCTCAGTCGCTCAAAGAGACTCACTGAGCAAATAAAATCGCGTTCATGTGAATTATATTTTATTGCGTTTAAAGTTCGCGTTCACTCAGGTTGTATTTTATTGCCTTGACGGCACGCGTTCACTTAATGAACGCACACACACACACACACACAGCCTGCAGAGCTGCGTTCATTTAGTTTGAATTTTTATTGCCTGCAGAGCTGCCGCATCGCCCAGTCTCTCTGGCTCCCTGCAGCCGATGAGGGCTTGCATGTTGTATGAGGGGGGGGGGGGGTGATTTGGGGAGGTGGGGAGGGGTGATTTGGGGAGGAGGGGAGGGGGGATTTGCAGGGCAGGTTGATGATTTGGGGGAATTTTGGGGGGTTGGGAATTTTGTTAGGAGGAGTGACTTTACAGGGAGAGGGGTGATTTGGGGGAGGGGGATTTTGAGGGGAAGGGGATTTTGGATGAGGGAAATTCGGAGTGATAAGCAGGCTTTTAGATAGAGGGGAGGCCCAAAAGGATATACATATATAGGTCTAAATATATACATATCTAGAAAAGAAGATTTTAATTTGGGTTAATAAGTTCCGTAATTAGGTTTTCGTGTTGATTAATTAATTCAGGGTTTAGTATTTTTAGTCTTAATTAATTTAGCTTATACTATTTATTGGATCTCATCAATAAATTTATCTCTTTTTATTTTGGTAGCGATTTATAAAATTAGTTTTCAGCATTTCTAATTTTCATCAGTAAATTAAGCTGCGCTGTTTTGGTCATGAATAATATATTAAGTATTTAGCAACATTTCTGCATCTCTCTAATTATTTATTATCCATTTGACGATCGACTGAAAACTTGAAGTGTTGTACATATTGTCTATAAAAAATCATCACTTTGCGTGTAATTTCGTCGATCATTTATTAAAATATTTAGGTCATGTTTATAAAATTTGCAACTTTGGATAAGATTTTGTAGATTATTTGTTGATGTATGTTCGCCGTGTTTACGTTTTGTTAGCAATCCTTCTCGTCTTCTAGTTCTGATTTTTTGACTGGATATTAATTGTGGACAGGCGGTGAGAACTATCAGTATGGAACCACCAACACCCAACCACCACCACCACACACAACCACCACCACCACACAACCACCAATAACACACAACCACCTCCAACACACAACCGCCACCAACACACAACCATCACCACCACCATACACAACCACCACCACACACAACCACCACCACCACACAACCACCAATAACACACAACCACCTCCAACACACAACCGCCACCAACACACAACCATCACCACCACCACACAACCACCACCACACAACCAAGAACTGCACACAAATATTTCCCCTCATTAAATAAAGACATAAAGCACCCCTCACTCGCCCCTCATTAAGTCTCCCCTCGTTCTCATTAAAACGTGAGGCCAATAAGAGCATAACCCTTCTCATAAAATGCATCCCTATCTAATGGGGAGATGTGTGTGTGTTTATACACATGTGTGACTTTGTTCGATACAGGGTACACTCCACCCAGCGTACACACCACACAGCGTACACACCACACAGCGTACACACCACACAGCGTACACACCACACAGCGTACACACCACACAGCGTACACACCACACAGCGTACACACCACACAGCGTACACACCACACAGCGTACACACCACACAGCGTACACACTACACAGCGTACACACCACACAGCGTACACACCACACAGCGTACACTCCACCCAGCGTACACACCACACAGCGTACACACCACACAGCGTACACACCACACAGCGTACACACCACACAGCGTACACACCACACAGCGTACACTCCACACAGCGTACACACCACACAGCGTACACACCACACAGCGTACACACCACACAGCGTACACACCACACAGCGTACACACCACACAGCGTACACACTATACAGCGTACACACCACACAGCGTACACACCCCACAGCGTACACTCCACCCAGCGTACACACCACACAGCGTACACACCACACAGCGTACACACCACACAGCGTACACACCACACAGCGTACACACCACACAGCGTACACACCACACAGCGTACACACCACACAGAATACACACCACACAGCGTACACACCACACAGCGTACACACCACACAGCGTACACACTACACAGCGTACACACCACACAGCGTACACACCACACAGCGTACACTCCACCCAGCGTACACACCACACAGCGTACACACCACCCAGCGTACACACCACACAGCGTACACACCACACAGCGTACACACCACACAGCGTGCACACCACACAGCGTACACACTACACAGCGTACACACCACACAGCGTACACACCACACAGCGTACACACCACACAGCGTACACTCCACCCAGCGTACACACCACACAGCGTACACACCACACAGCGTACACACCACACAGCGTACACACCACACAGCGTACACACCACACAGCGTACACACTACACAGCGTACACACCACACAGCGTACACACCACACAGCGTACACACCACACAGCGTACGCATCACACACACACAACACGCACACACCACACACACACCACACACACACCACACACACACCCCACACCACACACAAACACACACACCACACAGCGTACACACAAAACACACACACCAAACACAAACACACCACACACACACACACACCACACAGCGTACGCATCACACACACACACCACACAGCGTACACACTACACACACACACCATACACAAACACACCACACACACACACCACACAGCGTACACACTACACACACACCATACACACACACCATACACACACACACACCATACACACACACACCACACACACACACACCACACACCGAACACACCACACACACCATACACAAACACACCACACACACACACCACACAGCGTACACACTACACACACACCATACACACACACCATAAACACACACCACACACACCACACACACACACCACACAGCGAACACACCACACACACACCACATACAAACACACCACACACACACACCACACAGCGTACACACTACACACACACACCATACACACACCATACATACACACACACCACACAGCGAACACACCACACACACACCACACACAAACACACCACACACACACACCACACAGCGTACACACTACACACACACACCATACACACACACCATACATACACACACACCACACACACACACACACACCACACAGCGAACACACCACACACACACCACACACAAACACACCACACACACACACCACACAGCGTACACACTACACACACACACCATACACACACACCATACATACACACACACCATACACACACACCATACATACACACACCATACACACACACACACCACACACACACACACACACACCACACACACACCACACAAAGGCCTAATGAAATAGAACAACGGTAAAAAGCGCAGAAGTGGCGGAAAGATTTCAGAAAGAAAAGAAAGCAACTGAAAGACAAAAATAATTTCCGCGCGGAGGAGAGAATTTCAGCAATGATGTTTGAAGGAAGTAAGGGAAAATAACAAAAGAAGGAATTAGGGTAGATTTATTATGAAAGAAAAATTATTTAAGTTTTATCCGAGAGTAATCAGTGCTCGGTAGTTTCAGAAGAACATCATAGTCACTACATCATAGTAATAAGTATCCGGGGATTTGGTAGGTGTACACATGTATCCGGTGATTTGAAAGGTATACATATGTATCCGGGGATTTGATAGGTATACACATGTACCCGGTGGTTTGATAGGTGTACACATGTCTCCGGGAATTTGATAGTTATACACATGTATCCGGTGATTTTATAGGTATACACATGTATCCAGTGATTTAATAAGAATATGTATCCCTTGGCTTGTACGTGTCATTGAACTAATATATCAGATGGGAATTATGTGCCGAAATTCGTTTTTCTAAATTAATGTCTGACTTCCGTGTATCCGGGAGGACTTCCACCATCAACGTATGCGGCAGAGTATCTACTCTCCAGGTATCCGGCTTTACATATTCTATTTGTCAATTAGTACTCCTCGTATGGAACATTTGTTTTAGGACGTCCTATATTAAGAAACTTTTAAAAGCCAATATGTTGGCATGTATCTCATGTGGCAACTTGGAAATAAACATTTTTTTTTCTATCGCTAAGGTTTCTGGACTTTCATATATCTGCCGTTAAGGTATCCGGACCTACCTATATCTGCCATTAAGGTATCCGGATCAACATATATCTGCCGTTAAGGTATCCGGATCTACATATATCTGCCGTTAAGGCATCCGGATCTACATGTATCTGCGGTTAAGGTATCCGGATCTACCTATATCTGCCGTTAAGGTATCCGGATCTACATATATCTGCCGTTAAGGCATCCGGATCTACATATGTCTGCCGTTAAGGCATCCGGATCTACATATATCTGCCGTTAAGGTATCCGGATCTACATATATCTGCCGTTAAAGCATCTGGATCTACATATATCTGCCGTTAAGGTATCCGGATCTACCTATGTCTGCCGTTAAGGTATCCGGATCTACTTATATCTGCCGTTAAGGCATCCGGATCTACATGTATCTGCCGTTAAGGTATCCGAATCTACATATGTCTGCCGATAAGGTATCCGGATCTACATTTATCTGCCGGTAAGGTATCCGGATGAGTTACTGATTTCAGAATATCCGGATTTGGGATTCGTCAGGTTCCTTAAAAGTATCCGGATCCACATCTGCATTCAAAGTGTGACTCGATAGTTGCTTTCAAAGTATCCGGACCGATAGCTGCCATCAATGTATCCGGGGCAATATCCGGCCGACTAGACAAGCCAGGAGATGCCGTGATTGCTCATTGAGTGTGTGGGGAGTGTGGGGGAAGTGTGGGGGGAGTGTGTGGGAAGTGTGGGGGGAGTGTATGAGGAGTGTGTATAGTGTGGGGAGTGTGTGGGGAGTGTGTGAGGAGTGTGTGGGGAGTGTGTGGGGAGTGTGTGGAGAGTGTGTGGGGATTGTATGGGGAGTGTGTGAGGAGTGTGGGGGGAGTGTGTGGGGAGTGTGTGGGGAGTGTGTGGGGAGTGTGTGGGGAGTGTGTGGGGAGTGTGTGGGGAGTGTGTGGGGAGTGTGTGGGGAGTGTGTGGGGAGTGTGTGGGGAGTGTGTGGGGAGTGTGTGGGGAGTGTGTGGGGAGTGTGTGGGGAGTGTGTGGGGAGTGTGTGGGGAGTGTGTGGAGAGTGTGTGGGGAGTGTGTGGGGAGTGTGTGGAGAGTGTGTGGGGAGTGTATGGGGAGTGTGTGAGGAGTGTGTGGGGAGTGTGTGGGGAGTGTGTGGGGAGTGTGTGGGGAGTGTGGGGGGAGTGTTTGAAGAGTGTGTGGGGAGTGCGTCGGGAGTGTGTAGGGAGTAAGTGGGGAGTGTGTGGGGAGTGTGTGGGGAGTGTGTAGGGAGTATGTGGGGAGTGTGTGGGAAGTGTGTGGGGAGTGTGTGGGAAGTGTGTGGGGAGTGTGTGGGGAGTGTGTGGGGAGTGTGTGGGGAGTGTGTGGGGAGTGTGTAGGGAGTGTGTGGGGAGTGTGTGGGGAGTGTGTGGGGAGTGTGTGGGGAGTGTGTGGGGAGTATGTGGGGAGTGTGTGTGGGGAGTGTGTGGGGAATGCGCAGATGTGTATGGGAAGGCAGTAGAAGTTTCAATAAAGAATGTTGTATGTTTTAAATCCTTGTTGTTTTAATTCATTTACCTGTACAAAGAAATACATACAGAATTGCTGTGTGCACTGCTGTCAAAAATATACTCTATTTTGGGTAGAATTTTACAAAAAATTCATAACTCTTTGATCAGAATGAGCTGAGAGTGTGTGATGAGCTCATCTGTGATGCAGGCTTCACAGCCTCCCCAATTTTTCCCATATATATTCTGAAGATGGGAACAGTGAATAGATTTAGTAACTTTTCATAGAAACACAACAACAATATAACAAACATAGTAAACCATTCGAAATCACACTTCGTCTGTAACAAATAACTGAGGGATTTTGTTGTTCCTGCAATAATTATTTCAAAGTTTTTTTGATGAGCGGCTTGCGTCCTTCGATTCATTCGGTGTCGCGTTGCGGCGTTTTCTAAATTCACAAGAAATCAAAATGAGTAATTTATAATTAAAAAAACCTAAAATTTTTGTCATTATGTAGTGTCTTGTGGACTCGTGCACCAACCAACCAATCAGCCAATCAACCAAGCATGTAAGCAAGTAACTAACCAACCAACCAACCAAGCAAGCAACCAGCCAACCTAGCAAGCGATCAAGCAAGCAAGCAGGGAAGCAACACAAGGAGATGAACTCAGAAATTCCTTTGCAGCTTGGGAATAAGAATTCAACTAAATATTCATCAGAATTCATACTTACGATGGTACAAACATTCATTTGTGAATTTTTTACGAGTGCAAAAGCCTTGAACTTTTGAACGTCCAATCCAAAATTTGCGGGGTGCGTTTATAGATCACAAGTTTCAAAATATCCTCCTCAAATGTACTGGATGCGTCTGTTTTTATAAAAATAACGAATTTATGATCCATCATTTCCAACTCAAATCTATTTTTCCTCCTGCAAGACCACACACACACACAACACACACACACACACAACACACACACACACACTGCTCGTTTGTCTTCATTTCAGAGGCCCAAAACCGTAGACTTTTTAGACTTTTCTGCCGCGTTGGTTTTTGAACTTTTTGTTTTGTTGTAGTCAGTGCTTTCGCCGTGAAGTTTGTGGACTTTTTGCTACAGTGTTTCCTCGGTGCCGCGTCTTGGTATTTATGGTATCCATTATTGTATTCAGACATCACGGTATCCATCATGGTATTCAGCCATCACGGCATTCAGCCATCACGCGTTTCACGGTATTTACCTATCACACTATTGACGGTATCCACGGTACCCACCACGGTATCCACGGTATCCATCACGGTATCCATCACGGTATCCACGGTATCCATCACTGTACCCATCACAGTATCCACGATATCCACGGTATCCACCACGGTATCCACCACGGTATCCACGGTATCCACGGTACCCACCATGGTATTCACGCACTCATCACACAACATTAGGGATGCAAAAACTCTAACTGCGCACACCGAGACGAGCGGCACCGCGCGCTGGCACAAGTCTACGGACTTTGCTCCCCGCATTAGCGGGCCGCTGACGCTTGTCTCACTCTTT